>OX494432.1:7093017-8480594 GCA_950381575.1 Plusia festucae | reverse complement strand
TTTGATTTTTTTCGGTTTTTTTTTTACAAGAGGAAAGAGTTTATTTTATTATAAAGTGTTATTTTAGTAGATTAAAGATTAATTATATATTATTGTTTAGCAATGGGGCGTAACGACGCAACCGTTACGCCCCATTTTGTACCATTGTATCAAAAAAAGGAAAAATAAAAATTATGCAGCCATATTATTATAACTTATGTGATAGTCTATATTATTATTTGTTTTCCTGATAATTTTTATTACATACTTTACATAACATATACTTGTGTTTTTTTTTATTATCTAGAAACCTTTATTTGACTGAATTTAATTTTGACAAGTCAGGATGGTTTACATATAACTAATTTAGACGTGAAACAGATAAATAAAATAACTTTTTTCATAAATCTCTAAATTCCGCATTATGATTACAACGGCTCAAGATTATTTAGTCCGTCTCGACACTCGCGTTACACTGCTTGTATTGTGTATGTGTGATAAGCTTTGCACACATACACAGTGCTGCCGTCTTTTACCTAAACTCGAGCGCTTTAGTTTTGTGAAATGGCTCTTAAGATACACGTGAGAGTTAAACAAAAAGAAAAAAAAAATTCAGGTTTGAATAGGTATATATTTTAAACTCACCAATGGCATCATTAGCTATGGCTTTGATTCTTTTCATCTATTCTTGGCAAGATCAGACTGGCCTCATGGTCACCACTGAATCACTAAGGTCGTCGATCGTTAATTTAAATAGAAGGAACTAAACAGTTTCTTTAACTATAATTATGATATTAAGTTCTGCCTATTTATAAGTAATATGAACATAATTATTAATCAATAATCAGTCTTATAATTTGTAGGAATTGATAATTCTAGTTTACAAACTTATAAGTTTACTAAGTCTTAGTACCTAAATAATAACACTTAATAGACCTTAATCTGTATCAGATTTTATCTGGACGCACATATTATGCGTTTCCACTTTAAACACAGTGTGAATATAACAAAGATTTATAACAATTTATAACAAAATTTAAACATTTTAACATCAAGGAAAATTATATAAAATTAAATAAATCACTAAGGCTGCAATGCAACACTTTCGTATAATTTTTTGGCAAGTTTTCTTCGGCTTTATTTTTACTGTGTCAATGCTAAAGTAACTATATTATTATTCTTATCATCATTAGGTATGTAATTGAATAACGTAAAGAAAACCGACATAAATCGTCAAAACGTAGGTATACGGATATTTTTTAGGGAATAAAAACGTTCTTTAAACAGATGTTTCAAGTGGCTTAGTAGGTATTCCTACAACGGATGTAGATGGCATCGGGTCGTCGTTGCCTGAACTAGACGTTTCAACAACTGGTAATGATACCACTAAAGGATTTTCTGATGCAGATGTTTCAGCAATGGGTAAAGATGGCTGTTCGCCGTTAGACGAATTTTTACGCATTGCTTTTATTTTTGGTCGATTCTTCGTTCTACTTATTCGTTCTTGTTTGCTTTCGTTGCGTTGACGGGAATTTTTCAGGACGTTTTTGAAAAATTTGTGGCAATCTAATAAGGTGTATGAACTATCTGACTCATGAATAATACTAAAAAAGAAATTTATGATTTTAGTGTGGCTTTTAAAGCAAATCTTTTGTTCAGAAGTTCGTGATCCTCCAGACCAGCTACATTGGAGTAAAAAGCCCCTACTAAACATTGAATCGACCAGTGCATACGCGTTATTTACACCTCTACCTTTTCCTTTCCCACAGATGACTGAAAATTTTTTTTTCCATTCCTCTTCTACCTCTGGATTATCCAATAATTTTTCAAAATTGTTTAGATCGGTTTCATTTGCAATATTTTGTATGTTTGTTTTTGGTTTATTTTTTTCGGCACGGCTAAATTGATTCATTACATGTTCAAACTGAACACTAATATTAGATAAGCATAGTAAAATAGACTGTACGCTTTCATTTAAAAATTTTCTGTCATCTTGTTGGGCTTTGATATTTTCAGTAACTTTTTCTTTAAGAGTTTTGTAGTTTTCTTCCAAAGTACCTATCTTTTCCAGAATCATTAAAGATAAAGAGGAGTTATCAATTTGTACTTCAGTCGTAACATTTTGTTGAGCATTGGTATCAGTATCGGTAGATGGAGGCTGAATTATTAGTAGTGCGTTTTCTAAATTGGCTGCTTCATCAGGTTGGTATGTTTCTGTTTCAGGCATTGCTACTAGCGAAATATTATCAATCTGCAAGAAAAAATATACAAACGAATAAACACATACCGGTCAAAATCATAACCCTCCTTTTTGCTTCGCCGTAGTCGGATCTATTCTGAAGGAATTCATCGTTGACTCATCGATGAATCGTATTTGGTGAACTGTCAAGTTCATACAATTTGACAGTTCGCGAATAATGATTCATCAATGAGTCTACGATGAATTCCTTGCAAAATAGATCAGCTGTAGACAAGCACTAAATCAATGTTGCGTTTATTTACCTCAATGCATTCTTGAACAATTTTATTGAGCGCCATATCTTTTTGGTTTGTCGCGCAATTGAAATGATCCTCAGTATCCGTTTCTGTTTCAGACTTCTTACACATTTTGTCTAATTCCTTCTCTGCTTCGTGAAAAGTTAAAAAATCAGATCTCTTCACTTTGCAATTAATTTTTCGCCAATTATGTTCAGGGCACGAATTTTCTATTCTTTTTAATTTGTTTTCATTATATTTGGGCCAGTATAGAACGCCATCGATTTCCCAATTGCTTGGAACTGCAGATAGTTTTGATTTCCCTTTTTCAAATGTTTTTACTATTTTGTATGGCATTATTGATGAATCTGAAAATAATACAACATATTATATTGAATACATTTTTTTTTCAGAAATGCGTTTTTAGAGCTGGCCAGCTCTAAAAACGCGAAAAAAAAACAGCTGTTCCATACATTTTGGTTGGGTAGGTATTGAACTTTAGTATGGAACAGCTGTTTTTTTTTCGCTATTTCAGAGTTGGCCCCACAAAAGCTGTTCAGTATGACCAATAGATCATGTGGCTAAAATATAATCGGTTGTCCCAGATTCACCCTGTATATACCTACTTAACCCCCGATTCTAACCGATCCATCACTCAGTATATAGGTAGTAATTAATACCTACCGACGCACCTACCGAGCAACGTATAACATTGATAGCAAGATTACGAACGCGATAGGAACTATTCGAGAACATTCATCTTCACAAACATAATAACCAAACGTGTACCTATTCTACAATATCCAAGAAGTAAAGTATCATTAATTTCTGGATTTACGTACGTGCAGACGGCAACTCATCTACGATGAAGAGGCACACAGATGGAATAACTGTTTAGCGTGCGCAGCTAATGTCAACTAACAACTAACACGACTACTATGGACCGTATCAGACGCGTGACTGGTAGATGAGTCAACCCTCCCTCGCCACCCGCACCGCACCGCGTCGAGCGCTCCCGTGTTCACGCGCAGAGAAAAGATTTCGTACCGTAGTTGTGAAAGCGAGATAGATATGAATATATGATATATTGGTATAAGTCCACCTCTATATAAATATGTATTTACTTACACTTACCTAGTAATTATTTTTTATTGCTAGGTATTGAAATTTTTAATAAATGTTGTAATAAAATTATGGATTACAATATTCACATTCATCTTCAATAAAGTGGTCATAAATCAAATACTCTTTACAATTTTGACAAAACAAGAAAGTGAATAGTAGCAAAACTTCTATGTTTTCACGACCAATCACAAAGTGTGAAGGTATGTTTGAAGAAGTCTGATATTTGCAATGAAAACATTTTCTTCGTGCAATAAAATGTGTCCAATTCCATGGCCAAATCTTGTTTTGGACAGTGAGATCTTCTCTTTTTAAAAATTTGTCAACGTCCGTAAATACGACCATTGTAATATTACCTAAAATGTAATATAGCTAATATTAATATAACTACGTAATGGTAAAAGGAACCCTAACGATAGATAAAATGGCGATAGCGTAAGGAACAAATGTTGCCATTACAGAGCTTATAATCTTATAGATTTCTAATAGACGATGTGATAATGCTATTACCCTTGTAAAAGCGTTATAAAAAACATGGCTTAATAATTATTAACATTTTTACCGTAAAACTATTAAAATTCAAGGGCGCGTTGATATAATTACACTTTTTGTACCACATTTTATCATACGTTTGAATTCCCACACAGTTTTCACAATAAACAAGCACAATATACTCTAGGATTCAGGTACGCTACAAAATATAAATGAAATTAATTACTTACCGGTTCTTGTTTTCTTTAAAATACTTGTTGACGCTGCCAAACTGTGGAAAATCACTCAACAAAACACTTGTTGTAGAATCTCAAACACTGATTTTAAGGCGAATAGCTTTATAATAGAATTTGTCTTGTCGCTATAAGTTTTACTACCTTGTTGCTTGCCATGATAAAATAGGTATAAGGTTGGTTGGCTTTATTAACGCATTCAACATGTCTCTTATAAGCTTTTTAGCTTTTTAAGAGCAATCCTTTTGCTTTTATTAGTTTGACTTCCTTGTTGCTTGCTATATTAAAACACGTATAAGAAAAAGAAGCTAACAATAAAGCAATTATAAGGGAGGTTTGAGGTTATTGTCCTTGTAATTTGTGCCCAAACGCACCCTTATTAGCGATAATACGGCTCTTATAAGTAAATTATTTTTGGCATTTTTAGCCACTATGAGAGGATTTTTTGTTTGTTGGGTAACTACGTGAATAAACACATAAAACTAAGTAGAGAACTGGCAGTAGAGAGCTTTTACAGGTAGTAAGTACACGTTTTGCATATTCACGATGTGTTTTTTTTTCTTAACTACTTACGACGCTGGCGTCATAGTATATAGCAGATAAGCTGTATTATAAAAATTCTAGCTCCGCGTAATAAATAATTATCGCCGAAGTAGAGCGCACCGGTTGTGTCGATTAGAGTCAGTATAAACGAAACTCGCATACCGTGCGCCGGAGAGCATTCAACTACAAGCAACTGTCTCCGAAATTATTATGTTATCACTGAAATAATTGTTTTATCATAATTTATAATAATAGTCTAAAAAATAGTTAATGAAGTGACCCGAAAGATGGGTACGAAAAAAAAAGAAACAAAATCGTCTCCTCCGCCTGAACCGAAAAAAGTTCCTAATGTGTTATCAAGATCATTATTTTGTTGGATGTTTCCATTATTCTATTTTGGAAACAGAAGAGACTTAGAAGAGTATGACCTGGTGCCTGCAAAGGAAAGTTATGATTCGAAGGTGGTCGGTGATCTCTTGGAAAGGTGAGTTGTATGTCAACAATAAGAGGGAAGTATGTGCTCGATCAGTTATGTCGATGAGATAAAAAAATTATAATTAAAATATGATTTTGTTGTACATAAGAATACGACTTTGTTGTTGACGACTTATTACCGGTGGTAAAGACCATTTAGTAACGTGTCCTACAAGGGATACTGAATCACCAGTATTATGGGTTGTAGAGGTCAGAGAAGCAGACGGTCCGTGTAAAATACAGCATTGAGCTAAAACTTGTTAAACTGGTAGCCTGCCTCCTATTTAAGGTATCGAATATCTGAATAACTGTTAAAGGTTTCAGAATTGAAATGTTTGGCGACTGTTTTTAGAATTGAATGAATACAAAAGATTGTTGGGATTATTTTAACGAATAATATGAAACATTTATCAGTGTTGTACTAAAATATTGTTGATTACGTTAAATTAATGATTAGTTACATAATTATCTTGAAATTATTACTCAACAATTACATAATAGATAAGTTAATTTTATTTAGATAATTTAAGTGACCCTTTACCAAAGGTCTCTTCGATATTCGAGAACGATTTAATAAATAATAGTGTTAAATAATATATTTATAGGTATCTATATAAAATTTTATTGGTACTCATCTGTTTTCAAGCCTCATAACATGAAGCAGTCTCTAGTATCAAATGCGTGTATTCACATGTACACGTTACTACGTTTTCTACTAAGACTATTGTGACTATTGTGCAAGTAACGAGCCTTAATTTTGTACATATATGATTTAAAATGTCAATATATAATTTGAAATTTAAATCTAGCTATCATTGGTAGGTATTTGGCTTTTCCAAAGCAACTATTATCATAGATGTCACTTTTCTTGAAGTATAATAAATTGTAATATCTGCCATATTTTATTATAATAAATTAATTAATTTACTTTCGTCGAAAAGAATATCTAGTTGATTGTTTTGTGGCGAGCTTCTCTTCTTCTATTTTTTTTATTAACATACTACGACACGGCAAAATTTGTAATGCCATATAAAAATACTAGAAATGATGAGATGACTATCGCGGTTGGATCTTAGATCCCTACGTTTCGACGCCTTTGCAGGTGTTTTAAAAAGTAGTGTTATTTCAAAATCTTATCAAATGAATGTCTTTAACGATGCTTGCAAGATATTGCTTCATGAATGACATCACGGATTATATTAATTTGTGACCTGATAAGTTTAATGAAATACTGTTAGTAGCTATATAATATAATAATGATTCATGTTAATAATCATGAGGAGGATAAGATAGTTTTTAATATCTGCCCTTTATAAAACTTTTCCGTAACTAACAGATATTTTTTAAATGTTAACCTCAATATACAGGCGTGTTGTGTTGAGTTACGATTTTTAGATAACATTCATGATGTTTGTCATATTTGATATAAACTGATACCAATAGTTCTCACATTCACGTGTTTGGACTAATTACACTTATATCTTTACATGGTACAAAACACTCGCTTTCGATGTATGTACGCTTAAATATTTTTAACTACGCAACATTTTCTGCAATGAATAATACAAAATAAATAATCTGCAATAAATTCAAGTGGAAGTTTTTTATGTATCATTGTAGGCATTTATTACTGTGCTACCCTTGCGAAGCCGGGGCCGGTCCACTAGTTATAGATAACATACATATAACTTACAAATGCACTTACTAGTATGAGCTTCCTACTTATTACAAATTCTAATTTTAGAAAAAAACTTCGTTAGAAACGATACCTTACTTGATTCTAGAGTCAACAAGGTGAAAGCGAAAGAAAAAGAACTTTTAAGTTCAGTATTATCACAACAAAGGCACAGTCTGTTTACCGAAACTCTTAGAAGTTCATATTAAAGTTTTAAACTGATGGTATTGAACGGGTTGTACCCGTATCCGCTTTGCGTGTGTAATATGAAATTTTAATACAAACTTGTAAAGAAGAGTTTCGTATAAAAGTGAAAAACACGTTGCGCTTCGCCGCACCGCCGACGGTTGGCCGAGATAAACGGGATTTTATTCGATACACAAATAATAATTTAATATAAATCGTAACACGTACAATATATATATTACACACGCAGCAACAGCATTGACATCTTCTCTGACAGCTAGGCCCAATTTTCTGGTATTTATAGTCATGTTTAAATAATTATATTGCTTAAATCTGGCATATATTTTGCATCTTCCTTTTTCGATATTATGCACCCATATTCTTACACTATTGAATTAAATTGTTAGATTATAAATGTATGATGTAATTATGTAGTTATTATATTTCCAGTTTCTTTTACTGTAATTGTTGTGCACACAGTTTTATTTCAATGTCTAACATTCGCGTAAAGCTAGAAAACAATGTCTATTTTTTATTTTTACTATTAAACAATGGACAAAAAGCGGGCCCTGTGGCTAAGTATACAGTTTGACCGATAATAAAGGTTATGCCGCTCTCGCCGCGGTTGGTCTGTGGATGGTTGACCATTTGGAAATATATAAGACCCCCTCCGTGTCTCGGAAAACACTTTCAGCCGTTGGTCCCGACGGCCCCGACTGACATGCGGTGATATTTGACTTTACGTTTACCCAGTAATATGGATTGAGAACAATGCTTGTCAACCATAAAGTCTAGAAAAGTGGTAACCACAAACAATATTGTGCATATGATTTGAATGTTTGTGAAACCCCCGCGACACAAGGGTTAAATTCCATAGTGCGGGCGTAGTTTAAAAAAAAAGAAAATTGATATAACTAGAAGGTAATTAAATTAAAAATAAGGTGATAACTATAATTTATTTTTCTTCTATAAATTATTTCAACGGGACAACTGATAACATTAAACATTGCGTATTAGTAATTCATTAATGTCTACATACTTACCTTTAATAAATATTTGTCTTATCAATGTGATTAACCTAGAATGTTCGATTTTTCAAGACGCACTACTATATATATATATTTATATATCTTCAATACGCATAGTGCCATTACTATTTTTATATAAAACAAAATCACTATTGGAACATTAGAATACTAGTGAAGACCTCTCTATGAAAGATAAAAACATAATTTGAGTGTCGCGTGATCTTCACACATACTTATTTCGGTTCAGAGAGCGTCAATCAGTTTCAAACCGCCTTTATGTCTCGTGCTGTCTGTGTCACTGTAAGGTGAGAAGCGATAGATAGATAGGTACTTAAAATAGTGTTAAAGTTAATTAGCATTTCAGTATTCGGGGTAAGGCCCACATGATTGAGGGTTGCTTACAGTAGTTAAAGCAATTAAAACGTTCTCAACGAAAAACGTACTGGTTTCATTCAAGCTTTATTCAAACAGGAGAATGTTTCATAACCCTTCTGTGTTATTATGAGTAAAGGTTAAATTATTGATTTTCCAGAGTTATGAAATTAATGCGCATACTTACATGTTTGGCTGTGTTATTTCGTGGTATGCCAATTTATATTTTTAATTAAGATTCTTTTAAAATACCCGGGGCTTACATATTCGACGAGCTATTAATGTTTTGCTTAATCATTGCCTTTGATGTTGTGGGTTAGGCTTTAGAGAAAGGAAAAAGTACACTTTGTTTTAATCGTTTTCTCCTAGGTATATATTGTACTAAAGTCACACTACACTCTCTTCTTTGTTCTATGGATGTCGCTAGATCGATAGTGGTCTGGCTGCATGGGGCTAGGGTACGTCTTTAATGCGACTTGCTCTTGCTTTTTATTTGTGGTTTTTGTTCGTAGAAGATTGTATCAATATCTTCTACTCTAATGCACAAAGGCGTTTAAAGTGCGCAAAATATACCCCGAATTGTAGTCAAACGTTCACTTGCCTTTTGATACATGTACTTCGTATTTCAAAATGTTTAGAAGCCTTTCCGTCTCAAACAAAGCCGGGCTGTGATTACGACCCGCTGCAGCCCAAAGGCTTCCTCTCGGTATAAGAAGATAGTCTATTATGTCGTGTACCTGTTGTGAAAAGAATTCTAAATACCTTTAAACGGCCGCAAATAGCATTTTTTCACAGTTATAGAAAAATAACGTAAACATGTTACAAATTCTGATTTTATATGTAGACTAGCTGACCCAGCATACGTTGTTCTGCCATATTAAAAAAATGCGGAGGACCATCCCTAACTAATTCTAATTCCCTAATTCTCAGACCTTTTTGCACTGAAAAATAATTATCAATTCACTATGAGAATACATTATAACTTGCAACTGCACTTTGAAACCTCCGATGTCTATTGTCACAATGCCAAAAGATTCTTTAAAATATATTGATAAAAAACCTGATTAAAGACAGTTGCAAAGCGATGAAACGATGTTGATATTCTTTCAATGTAAAAAAATTAAGTACTTTAATATTAAAGTAACGATCATTTACGTGACCAGATTGAATGGGTTAATAGGTCAGCCGCATTCGAGCCTAGCATTAACTGCATTGAGATTCAGTAATTTAATTCTGTAGGAAACCTGCTGAAAGTTTGCGAAACATATTTCGATGCAATGCTTAAAATAATTAAGGAAAATAAGTTTTGTGTTATGAACATTTCTGGTGTGTTAAAATTGTTTTTTAATTGAACTAAGTAGTTAATGTATACCTGTTATTAAGATTAATTTAACTAGTTTAAAAAGTTCATGTAATACGTGTCTATTTACAGTAGGTAACTACAGTATTAATTTCTGCTTTTATTTGCCAAAAAAAAATCAAAATACCATTTCCTACATGCACGTACCTACAGTTTACCGCAAATACGTTGTAGGTAGTATTCAGTAATAAATCAAAACTGATTGAATTTTAGGAACTTCAATTTATTTCTGAATACATTGAAGTGCTTCCAGAATTTAACCATAATGTATAATCTTCAAAAATCTCACAATATTTTAAATATTGTTCGAATCTGTGTCGATAAATACAAAATTTAATGTCTCTAACGGGATTAGTGTGGTTACACGTTAAGTGTATCAGAGTTGTTTGAAGCCATACATTATAATTGATCACGATCGAAGTAATCACTATGAAGTACTTGTTAAATCAGCCGTCAATAAAGTGTAACTTAAAACACGTCGATACGATGCGACCATTAGCGATAGGATAATCCTACACAACAATTATCTTTACGCAATTTAATAGTACTTACTTAATAGTGTGTTGCTGCTATTAACATATTAGTTTGATAAACGCTATAAAAAGTTAACTGGTGATGGTACAAAACCTAGAGAACACACCTAAGGAACAAAATCTATCAATTAATCAACAGCTGATGTAATCGAGTATTCTCTGTAAAATAATAAAAGTACTTCTTTCAGATTAGACCTTTTAGATATCCGAAAAAGTCGAAAATTAATTTGTTTTTCATGTGAGTTAGCCGGTGTTATCTTGACGTAGGTGCAAAAATAAAATAATATCCACCAAATTATATTGGTTGTTGATTTTCTTTATATTTCCGTAACAAGTTAATATAACTCGAAATAATATATTGAAGTAATAGCTGTAACTATCTTGTATTTATTTATTCTGAAATAAGTACTTCTACTACTTTTTATTCATAGTTTTACCATCGACTTTACAGCATTTACATCATTATCAAGAAAATAATAGCGTTTTTTTCGCCTGAAAATTCTTTATTCATAGTGTTCGATTTTTTAATCAGTTTGATAATATGTAACTTGTGGCTTTCAAGTATTTTTAGTTAGTTTTATAGAAATGGCTGCCACTTAATGTCTCAGGCCAATAAAGTACATAGAGTAGTCGTTTTCTTGGGTATTTGTTTAGTATGATTTTTGAATTAGCCTATGTTTTATTTATTTATTTTATTTATTTACTCTTTGAGAGACTTACAGACTAATAACAATGAATATAATAGTCTATGATAGATGTTCAAATTGCTAATTACAAGTCTCTACACATAGGTACTCTTAAGAATTCTTTGACGGTAAAATTTTGGTCTTTGTGAAGTTGTCCCAAAAGAAAACATTGATTAAGAGAAAAAAAAAAAACATGCAAACACAATATTAAGTTATATTGGACCTTTAAAAGCAGAACGCAGCGACGGCTAACGTCGAGCGTGGAGAAATATCGGTAGGCACCGTGCGCTGATAGTAAGCTGGTATTTAAAGACAGGTTTCTGCAAGTCAGTTCAGAATGCCGCATGCCGTATCGTTGCTGAATCACTATTTGTAGCTATCTTATTATTCTACCTTCGATTCCAATTGCGTGCCGATACGCTAAGTCCAAAACATAATTAAGATCCCCGCTTTGCACAATGTGCAAATATCTTGGTCTCTATAGCTGAGAAGAAGTGTAATATTTTCGAAACCATCCTTGCACCTTGATCATACTGACAAAATATACACCTTAGTTTCCAGCCCATAACATTCTGGAAATTCGCAAAACAAACGAATGATTTGAATAATAAATAAGGTTATTACTTATTAGTCCATAATACAAGGACATCTATCGAATGACCTTTTATTATTGCTCGGCTATCGATTATAATGTTGTTGGTCAATCAGACAATGACGAATGTACGTAAAGTTCTTTATCGATGGTGTGTTTCGAAAGCTCTTTGTTTTTAGCAACGACATAAGTAATGAGATAACGTTCAGTGATAGCGTTATCAAATTCTTAATTCCCAAACACGATATACAATACACAAAGGATATAGGTAAATAGGTTGACAAGTGTTTAAGTTCAGAAGTAACATATTACTATTTAGATAATATGCGCGAGACTAACCTACCTATTTCATTTTTTTTTTTTTTTTTTCTTTTTAAAAACGACGCCCGCACTAAGGAATTTAATCCTTGTGTCGCGGGGGTTTCACAAACATTCAAATCACATGCACAAAGAACACCCAGACTTGGAACAAGCATTTGTGGATCACACAAATGCTTGTCTCATGCGGGGATCGAACCCGCAACACGTCGCGCACAGTGGTAATTAGCGTGGTGACCTATACCACTCGGCTATCCGTGCAGTCTTTGAACATGACATGTTCAAAGACTGCATGTTCATTCATTATTTGAACATGTAAGGAAACCCTATAGTATATAACCCTAAGGTATGTGAGGCTAAATATATTATTTATGCGATAAGTAATCAATAAATTCATAGTCAACGAATTAATTAGTTCTAGAGAAAAGCGAATAACGTTAACCTTGTTAATAGGCTATTTTAATAAGAAATATACTCGTAACTAAGGAATGAAATAATTGTAGGTATGGCATAACTGAATATGTTTTAAACTAATAAATACAAGTGCTGTTCTAGTAACGAAAACTTAAGAAAGATACATACGTTGAACTTTGGCAGTAGTCAAGTCATTTCAATTCTGACAACCAGTTATACCATACGAAACTGACCCCACTGAATCAGCTGAGACCCGAACCCGACCCAAGCATATCAAGCTATGTAACCACAAGGGATTAGTGAAAATAATGTAAAACATCTCATCTCATACTGAGAATTGACACTTCGCGTAACGCAAAGGCTAGCTTTTACCTCGATAACAGAATGTGCATTGCCATACAACGTGGCAATGCAGCCAGTCTTATGGGCACACTTCCGGTCAACAAAATTGCGGATGAATATTTTGACGCCATTTCTTAGGTTTTAAGTAGGTGATAATTGTAATTTTTTTTATTTTTAATTATTTTATATTTTTTACTCTAAGTTGTAAAGATTTTGTTTGAATGTAACATACCTATCTGTTGTAAATAAATTTTAAAATTAGAGTCAAATACTGAGAATTGTAGAATCGATAATTATCAGACCTTCTTCTAAAGCAACAATTGTCTCTGATTATAAATTATTGAAGATAACACGGTTTTATTGATTGTCCTACTTCGCCTGCATGATTAGCGGGCCATTCACAAAAAATTCCGACCCATAATTGTAAAAAGATTAGATAAATTTTGTAAGAAACACTATTGAGTTTTTCCGTCAACATTTTACTGTTTATAATAGTACGAATTTGCTGATTATAATTATGATTTACACCTACGGCTGTGTGACAGGACCTTTATGGTAGACATGCATGGTAATTTTAATACCACTAATATAGACATTGAACACAATTTAAGATACGAATATTTCTAACGGCAGTTAAAAAATATATGTTTTATCTGCTTCTAAACAAAAAACTAAATGTTATATTTTTGTTTGTTAGGGTTTGGTACCAGGAAGAGAAGAAAGCTAGAATGTCAGGAAAGGAACCTAATTTTATAAAGGTGTTAGTCAAAACTTTTGGCTGGTCCTTCATGCCAGGGGGTCTGATGCAATTCTTATCAATTGCTTTCCGGTAAGTACACATTGAAATTAATGTTTTTTTTAATGAGTTTTAGTATTTTACAATTTTATCTAAAACACGAACGAATTGCTTGTAGTGAGGAAAACTACTTATATCACTAATGCAAAAAAACTGTAGAAGTTTATAATCAATATAGTATAGGTATATAACATATCGTTCACCTTCTACGTTTATCGTTTAATAGTCATAATTATTCAGCGTTTGAAGACTTAATAAAATGTCAAACAAGAAAGAATCAATAAAATGTTTTAAATTACCGTCCTGTTTATTCCGCAGTACGGTGTCACCGTTGCTGTTCAGTGAACTGCTGCAGTACTGGAACACGGAGTCGACGATGAGCCGCGAGACAGCCATGTACTACGCCATCACTATGATCCTCTTCAACTGGATGGCATCTTACGCCAACCACCACGGCATGTTGTTCTGCCAGCAGTTCGGCATGAAGCTCAGGGTCGCCACAGGCTCGCTCATGTTCAGAAAGGTTTGTAAGTTTGGCTTGGCATTCATCGATATGGAAATAAACATCAGCTTTGAAATTCACGAGTATTTATCAAGCGCAATACAAGCTTAATTCGTGTGATGTTTAGAAAGGCACTAACCAAGCTAAATAGGTCTTGGAACGGACCGGGTCTGACCAGGATAACTCTGCTCCACAAACATTTCTTAAGTTAATTTACTTTGTCTATATAAAATCTTCTTTCCTCCTTCTAGATAATGCGTATGAGTAACGGCTCGTTAGGAGAGACGACGGCTGGTAAGGTGGTGAACCTGCTTTCCAATGACTTGCAAAGGTTCGACATGGCGCTGATGTTCCTGCATTACGTGTGGATCATCCCGATACAGTTGTCGGCAGTCGTGTACCTTGGCTACTTGCAAGCAGGGCCGGCCGCGTTCATAGGATTCGCGTCTTTGGTCGTTATTGTACTTCCCATTCAAGGTAAAGTTATATAATTCTTTATTATAAACTTTCTGTAAAGATAGACGATGCTCTCATTAAACACATCACTACAGTCTTGTCTATCTATTTCTATGTATATAAATTTAGCTTATTATAGTCTATCTTTTTATTTGTATGGATGTTATTTGATTACTTATTATTTTCATTCTGCCTTTATTTGCCACTTTTCGTATCGCAGGCCTGCTGGCAGAGAGTTCTTATGAATTATCAGAGCCTTTGTAAATTTGTTCTCAGAAGTACCCATTATTTAACTTTTGTGTCTCTACGTAAATTATTAAATAAATAATTTAAAAAGATATAATAGTCTGATGTGAATGAATGAATTTAATGATGATTAAGATAAGCGATAATGTAAAATGACAATACAATTATTAACCAAAGCCAACATGACATTGCATTCTGTTTTTAAATTACTGATCCGATTAATTAATTAGTTATATAATGAAAAATGTATGATAATGTTGACCAAGCGATGTTGGTAGCATTGTATTTTGTACCTTATATTAGGTCTATTGTATAATGTACCTCATGCTATATTTTTTAACGCTTTGCAGGTGGTTTGGGCAAACTCCTCGGTAGAATTAGGTTGCAAACCGCTGAAAAAACGGATGAACGAATTAAATTAATGAGCGAAGTTATAAACGGTATTCAGGTGAGTTATATAACGCAATATTTATGAAATTAACTAGTTTAAATAATGGTGTAAAGTTGCACAACTGTATGCATATGTATAAGGGTATAAGGCTTGTTTTAATTTTTCTGCCAATATAAAAACAGAAATACAAGCTATGCAATTCGCGCAGTTGATGTATTTATTAATAAAATTTTCATTTTTGTTAATAAAGTTTAATTTAGCTGTATTATATAATATTCTGTATTATATAATAATAGAATTGAGTTATGTTAATAGAACTTTGTAAAAAAAAAACTCTTGTTTTCATCCGGTTTTTTTTTCTGTCCGTTAACCTCGTCAAATTGTATTTGTGAATTAATAATTTATTAAGTAGGTACTTTTATGTGTTTTATGTAAGCCAAAAAATAAAAAAACCCGTAGTATAGTCGTAGATTGTAAGAAAAATATATCTCTTTTGCAAATCGTAGAATGATTTTGTTTTTCAGGTTATAAAAATGTACGCATGGGAAATTCCATTCCAAAAGGTGGTTGGAGAGAAGCGAGCTTCTGAAATGGATGAGGTTGTAAAGGGTACCAGACTGAGGACTGTATTCATTGGCTTCATGCAGTTTGCTGAGAGATCTGCCCTTTTCATTACTGTTTTGATGTTCATTTTGTTCGGGAACTCAATGTCAGCTAATGTCGTGAGTATTTAAAAAAGTTATTATCAAAATATAATTCGTAGTTTAAGATCGCATATGATTTCATGTTGAGTGTGTGGTTAAATAGATGAAAAATATATTTATGATTTATGAAGCAAGAATTTTTTAAATTTTACTTTCGAAGTATAGAAACATATAATTAAAATAGAGAGTTACCCTACGAATTTCTAACTTTGGTCTAGTACTGGGAACTTGAACTGAAACAGATCTCGCAAACTTTAATACTGTTTATACTGCATCATCAATGCACCTGCAAGTACGGACCAACTTTTCCCGCACTTGGCGACCGGTGGCTAACTTTTTTCAATGGAAGTATTCTTACAAACCCATTTTTTTAAATTACGTACTCATAGTTGCTTTCTTAAAAACTTCTTTTTACTTATAAGATAATGTTGCTAAAATAACAGTTTAAGGTGTAATTATAATAAGATTTTATTTTAACAACTGTAGACTGTTTGTTTTTGTTTCAGTTCTATCCGCTACAGCAGTTTATGAATGCGGCCCAAATTAACATAACACTGTTCCTACCTCTCGTGATAACCTTCACTGCGGAGCTGTACGTCTCACTCGGGAGAGTACAAGAATTCCTGATCTTGAGTATGTATAGATTTTTTTCAAATTGTTTAGAATTTAGTTATGTTTATTGTATTTGTTCTTTGATTGGTGAAGAGATGCATAGAATTAAACGATGTGAGACTTAATATTGAAAAAACTAATATTTTGCTTATATTTATCTAACAGCATAAATTAAATACTAGATAATAACGCAGCAGTAGTGCAGGTTTATTCAAAAGACGAGATATAAATCAATAACTTCCTTTCACTGAAAAGTTCAGAGTTATAGAATTACCTATATTGTAAATTGAATGGTAAAGATTTTTGTGTGCCATGATTATTTCATGGCACACAAAAAATAAAATACAGGGAAGTAGAATGATTTTAACTTAATGACACGATTTTACAACAAGCTAGTGGCTCACGTAATAAATAAATGAAACAGAATGCAGCGTTTAAAGTAAATCAAGTGAAGGAGAACATATTGTACGGTCATAAAAGTGTTACGTCGTAACGACGCTTCACACTTGGCCATTTCGTGTTATTTTTGCGTCACTTTGTCCCATAATATAAATTTCAGGCGATGTGCGTCACTGTAAACCTTTAATTGCACTTGTACGATACTAAAGGTAAATTATAAATGTTTAATTAAGTAGACTAAAGTTACGAACCTACATATCATAGTATGTATATATTTTTCAATTATAATTTAATAGGAATGGAAGGAAAATTCCGGATGCATCGCGCCGATGTGTATGTTGATAAGTTAAGCAAGTAAAAACAATCCGACCATTTGTTGTCCATTCTACTTTCCCACGGAGTAGCGAAAACTATATTTTTTAATTTTCAGAGGACAGGCCAGACTTGTCAGAGAAGATAGATTTCGAGGAGCCGTCCAATTTATTCCGCAATATGTCGACCAAAAAGAATTCGACCCAACATGTACGACCGCTGTCTTATCAACAGAATTTGGATGGAGTTACGCGCGATGGTAAATATTATTTAAAACAAAATAATTTCACTTTGCAAGCTAAAGTCAATAGTTGGGCATTTTCTTTATAAGTTCGAACCCAAGTAGATAAAACTATGTTGTGAATAAAATCATATCCCATTTAAGTAATCGATCCTAATTATTTTTCTTTGTGGGATAGAACTCACCACTCAACTATCTTCCTAAAGACAGTCATGTTGTTTACCGAAATACTACTTAGGCAGGCAAAGTTTCAATAAGTTTATTATAGTGACGTGGAAGAGTTAGCATTGGGCGCTACGTCAATTAGTGCTAGATCTATCTCTTCTTAATGTTGCCAAAGAGACTGAAATTATCTTTAAACTGAAACTCCCAATTTATACCTATATATGGATAAATACATAAAAAATACCAAATTCAAGACGATGTGTTCGCATTGGAATACGTATCTTCATTCATGTATACCCAACCTATATCATATTGTTTTCGGTAACAGAGAACAATACCCTGCTCACCTGTTGATTTCCTAAAACTTTTAAGGTGAATATAACCATCCCAAAATTTATACACACGATGTTTGTTGAAAGATTGAGAAAAGTTTATATTATGGCAAAAATATCACGTAATTTGAATTTATATAATATCATACTTCTTATTTTTCTACATCGCTATCTAATTATAATTTTGGGCAAGTAATTCATACATTGCTCTTGATTTTCAAACTCATCCTCTTACTCTAATTAAAGGATGTAGGCGTCCTAAGTACGTAACAAAGTTTGTTATTGCAGCCGACGTTGATTTTATTACCTACACAACTGTTCAAAATGGATTGTTACGTCGTAGACTTTGATTTCCCAAGTTATTGAACTTTGTGCCTGTATGTCGCAAAGAGGTAACGTTATTGACTGCGATTTGACAGCCCAATTATTTGGTCCATGCGTCGCTAACATGAATTCGAACCCATTGTTTGTCTAGTGAAATGTAATTGAAATCTGTTTGTCAACAACTTTCCCCGGAGAATGCAGTATGGAATAAATAAGATCAAGTAGACAAATAAAAGTCTTTGATTGAGAGAAGATTATAATATCTCGTTTGAAAAAGTTTTTGTAGGTTAAGTGAGATATTGTCTGTTGACTGTGTTTTTATATAATTTTATCAACAAAGTTTTCCTTATGGCAAAATAGGGAAAATTGTATACTTGTTCGAATCTTTACGTCGTTTACGGTAGTTCAAGATGGTTTTTAGAGTTCCGCTTCTCAAAAGAAAAACAAACAAAAGCCTTATAGGGTCACTTTGCTGTCCGTGTGTCTGTCTTTGTCTGTCCGTCTTTCAGTCCGTCCTTCAAGACTCTTTATGTTGAGAAAGCGTGGTGATATCAAGTAAAAAATAAAAGCATACATTAACTTTTAGTGTCTTGAATCTGAAAAAAAATTAAGCGTCTAAGTTAACGTAACGATTTAGCCGTTTATTCCACAAAAGACGTATATTTTGACACTGTCTAGGAAAGAAAAATATGACTTAGAAGTACTATCGTCTAATTTTCAGAATATTTCCCGTACTTGTAGCGGGAAATATTCTGGTAACACATATGGTCGTTGAATGGAAACCTCGGTGGACAAGTCCGCCTTGCACTTGTCCGGTTTTTATAATATTTTAACTGTGCTACTTTTATTATTTTGTTTTTAATAGAAAAGCCGAGTCTACCGTTAAGCAGGAAGTTCTCGAGGAGTGTGTCGGTGCAGGACGACTGCGCGCTGATGCTGCACGATGTGTCTGCCAGCTGGACGGGCGACCCCAACATGATGGCAATCAAGAACATATCCATGCGACTGCGTAAAGGAAAACTTTGCGCAATTATTGGCCCCGTCGGCTCTGGAAAGGTCAGTAGTTGATACTCTAATATGAAGATTGTAACATATCTATATTTATATTGAGTATTAGTCGAATACTCAAACGCTACTTAATTTTAAGAGGCCTTTACATTCCATTGATTTGTTATCATATAGTCTTTAAAGAACTTGTGAAAGTAAAACATTGCTTTAATTTTTTTTGCGTGTAATCTTATAGAAAATGGTTTTTATCACAGACAAGCGAAAGTCAAGGTTGTCTTTTTTTACAGCGATTTAAAAATACGAATATTCAAATTCTAAAGAATTGAGAATCTAATTCATCAGATCACTGAATTGCGTCGGCTAACCACAAACTTAGACCCGAGTTCACCAACAGATGGTTAAATTTTAAACAGATGTTTGAACCATGAACGGCTGTTTAACAATATTTTGCTGTTCACCATTCACTAACCATTGATTATGTACTGTAATCGAATGATTAGCTTAAACGACGTAGACAACTCAGTTTAACCATTGGTTTATGCTTCCTGACAAGAAGTTTTTATCTTCATGTCACTTTTAGTTACAAAGTAAAAATGCAAGACGCTTTAAATTATATTTTTGAAGAGGATAATGTGCTAGATGGTTTTGAACATATTGAAAGAATTTTGCGCCCGTATATTCCAAACACGGCGCAATTATTTCGGGGAATATGACGAGAAAGCATTTGCTACAAGATTTCGTTTATACAAACGTAGTGCTTTGGAATTACTTGATTTAATTGAAAGGAAGTTTACGTTTACGCTTCTCTTCCATATCACTGATTATATATTAATACAAGATAACAAACACGAAACACAGTTTGACAATGAAAATTGATTGAAGTGACATTTAAGACATTCAACATTCACAAAATAATGATATACCATTCCAGCGTTCGGTAATTTTCGACTCACTCATTCAAAAAAGTTTGGTTAGCTAACCGTTGGTTAGAAATAAATGGTGAACTCGAAAAAAACGCGGTTGGGTTAAACAACCGTTTAATGTTAACAGAACGGTTACGTAATCGATGATTATGATGTAGTTGGTGAACTCGGGCCTTAGTCTCTACGCCTATTGGGTTACACACACGTTTTTATTCAAGTCTTTTCCGAAAAAACTTCAAAGTTTTTCTTTCGCTTAATAGCGTATATCCAACGACATTTTGAATTGATAAAAGACCTATTAAAACATGTCAAAATTAAATAGCTTAAGCTACAAACCATTCATAACCCGGTTTTATAAGTACCTAAGCGATATAATTATACAACATGATCTGAAACTTGTAGGAGACTACAATCCGAAGGCTTCAGAAACCAGTTGTTTATATGATTTGTTTTTCATTCTCAGTCCTCGATTCTGCAACTACTACTAAAAGAATTGCCTGCGGCGACTGGCAGTGTTTCAATATACGGCAAGATCTCGTACGCCTGCCAAGAGGCGTGGCTCTTCCCCAGCACGGTCCGGGAGAATATACTTTTCGGTTTACCTTATGAACCCGAAAAATATAAGAAGGTACGTAAATAAATCGTGATTTACATACATAGCTTTATTTGTGTCACCGACCGTCATGATATATTATCTGATTTGTGTTACTGAATCTCGTTTTACCAAATAACAGTAATTTAATAAAAAAATCACATTGATTAAACACATAAAGTTTTATTCATGGCAGCATTCCAACAGAAAATAATACATGGTGCCATATTGATGTTTAACGCCCCGAAAAGTAATTATTAAAAATTTCACAACCCAGCGCTTAATTGGCGGTGTGTCCGCTCCATCAAAGGGCGCCATAAAATGAAATATATTTTGGTTACAATCCCTATAAATTAATGTGAGTTGTTTATTTTTTATGTTCCATGTTCACAATACCTCAAGTAAAAAAGAAACATCAAACTTTGCGAACACACATTAATTTTGTATTTATTTTGTGATATATAAACGTGTGCATAGGTATGTAAGGTGTGTACTCTGGAGAAGGACTTCAAGCAATTCCCATACGGCGACCAGACGCTGGTGGGAGAGAGGGGGGTGTCCCTCTCAGGAGGCCAGCGAGCCAGAATCAATTTGGCGCGCGCTGTTTACAGAGAGGTAAATTGATTTCTATTTTGTTGCACAAATACTAAACTCATAAAATAAAATGAACACTTTTTATACCTTCTTAATTGTTTAGTAGGTACGCTTGTTGACCTGAAGCCGAAACCATTTGAAATTAGCCTTTCAGTAACTGATTACGTATTCTAAAAATGTTAGGGCGCGTAAACAACATAGTACTTATGAATGTTCTTAATTCAAGTTTTGGCTATTGATATGTTTGAAATTTTAAAAAAGCTTTAAATATACATGTAAGCCAACAAAGACCTTGGACCCAAGTAATGGAAATACGGATAATTTCCATTCAAAGTGAAGCACACTTTCAATGCAATATCCAGCCATATCTCATTAAAATATTCAGCTTGAATAAACAACCCTTAAGTAGTTCATATTTGCATGCTTTTCCCAAATAAATTTGGGAAAAGCATGCAAATTATATGGTTTCTGTTTTGGAAATTTTGATATATATTTTTTGGTATGTCTTTGTCTACGTTTTAGGATTACATTTTGCTTTTAGTAAGTATGCAACGCACGAACTCTGAATCTAAGACAGTAATCTTGTATTTTTCTTAAAACTTTGCAGAGCTATTTGTCTTGTAGCACCGTGAGTGCCAAGAATTTACTATAGAATAAAAGGAGACTAAAAACTATATTATTTTTTCACACATTTACACTTCGTGTCATTATAATCTGCTTCCTCGATTCAGGATGTTATGATATTTAACTCGAGTAAACCCAAAACAACTTTAAATACGGATCGTTTTAAATATTAAGAGGCCCTTGCGAATTTTGTTTCCTCAATTGTTTTTAATGATTCGGGCGAGGAAAATACCTTGTATTTCGCTTTTATTTTTTCTTAAGGTCAAAGTTAAATGTAGGGCAAGTAACCATTGCTTTGCGCAATAGGAGATATATTTATTGACTGCACATAGCAAGAAATACATAATCATCTTTTAAAGTTAGTTTCGTTATATATAGGGCGAAATAGAAAATGTACAAGTAGGTATTATTTATTATGAGAAAGTCCTCATATAGATTGTTATTTTGTTATTGATTTACGTCTTTTCGGAAACAATTTCATTAGAATTAAAATCTTTTTTTTATTGAGGCTGACATTTACTTGCTGGACGACCCACTGTCTGCGGTAGACGCGAACGTCGGGCGTCTCTTGTTTGAAGGCTGCATCAACGGATACCTGCGCAAGCGCACCCGCATCCTTGTCACCCATCAAATACATTTCTTGAAAGCTGCAGATTTCATCGTCGTTATGAATGAGGTTTGTTTCACAATGTCAAACATTATCGGAATAAATTTATTTATTTAAGTGTTATTTACTGACCCCCGAATACTGAAACGCTAATTAACTTTAACACGTACTTAAATGTATATCTGTCGCTACTTTATACCTTAAAACTGACAGAGATAGCATGATACTTATCGGCGGCTTCGAACTGATTGACATTTCAGTATTCAGCAATGACTGTGAAAAATTTGTTTAACAGTCATTTGGATCAAGTACCTACTTATGAGTAGTATGAACTAAAACTTATCGTTTTATAGGGTCGTATCGAAAATATGGGAACATTTGACGAGTTAGTTGGGACTGGCAAAGATTTCGCTATGATGCTCTCTGGATTACAAGAAGGCAAAGAAAAGGACACAGAAAGCTTGGGATCACAAGTAAGTTTTGCCGATAACTATCTTGGATTGAAATTTTACGACGAGCTGTTTTTTTTTAAATACGTATTTAACCTCTACAGTGTACTAATTGTGAATTGTAATATCAATACCGTTTAAATCGGTCTAAAGGCACATAAAATCTGCAGCAAAACATCTACAGTTTTGAAACTCAATCCTTATTTGATTGTACATTGTATGACATTATATAGGTATACAAATATCTATACCGAAAAGACTTTCCATAACTTTTAATACCAAATTATTTTTTAGATATACCTACGTAGAGTAAATGTATCCTCATCTATCATCGTGTTTTAACCGTTAGCGAAGTAAATAGTCAGTACTAAAGTAACCTTATGAAACTGCTCAGATTTTATGCGTTTAATATTAATCCAGCACTTCGTAAAAATACGGTATGGCCCGCAATAGGAATCTCAAGGGGAAAAATCCTTCATAGCGGCCACTTTGTTCGTTAAATATGTAAAGGGACTGCCCCGGGTATATCATATACCTTTGTATAGGAGATTCGAGTCATTCATTCGTTGTTGACCTTTTAGATCTGTGATCTTTTTGTGTTTTGATGTTTAGAACGTTGATGTCGCCTTGCAAAGCTTTAATAGCAAAATTCGTACTTATTGCATGATAATAACGGCTCTTTTTATAAAAAAAAAGGAAATTGTGAACTGATGACTAGTCACGATAAAATTATATAATCTTCATCTACGTGTGTTGTACTATTATTTAAAGTCGCTCGTCCTATTTTTTAAAGTTTATTGCGAGCAGCTCTAGAGATGAGGTTGGCCGATCGCCCGAGGCTCGAGTAAGAAACAACAGAGATGGGAAGGCGGAAACTTCATAAAAATCGTTCATGCTTGCTAACGCTGATATTACTAGTACAAACGGGTTCAAATAATTAAAACTTTTATTTTTCGACATTATTGGTACGATATATACGTACCTACTTAGAGATTATTTTTACCGCGAAATCGACTACCGTAATATCTTGAGAGGGTAAAATTTAAGTTACATAAAAAAAAATTGTCTATAGAGCCTTGAAGAAAAATCCAGGCCGGCCCTTAAGACGATGGCTAGTCTTAACGAAGGCGAGGACCTCGAAGAGTTTGAGGCACAGAAGATGGCCCAAGAGGAAAGGTCATCAGGCGACTTGCGCTGGGACGTCATTTTGACCTACTTCAAGTCAGGCGGGAACCTGTGCTTCGTGCTGTTCGCAGTTAGCGTGGTGTTGGTTGCCACCGCCAGTGGCGCTGGTGTTGACTACTGGGTTAGTTACTGGTAAGCACCTTCATTTATAATATTCAAGCGAAATCTTCACCTATGAGAACGTAAATTCTCAATAAGACTAAGATTTCGCTTTCGTGGCATTTGTCATGGTCTAATAACGTACCTTTTGAACATATAAATCCAGTAGAAACATTTTTGGCAAGGCAAGAAAACAAAAAGAAAGATTTGCTCTAAATTACAATTTGACTCTTAATTATATATATACGAGTAATAATGTAACATTCTATACTTTTATTTCAATACGTAAATCGCGAATACAATTTTTTTTTATTGTTTTAGTCTAATAGACTTATTTAATTCAACATAAGATTACCCTATTTTGTTGAAGGACAAATCAAATGGCGATCCACGATGCCGGCGGGGGTGCCAGCGAGCCTAATTCAGGTGTGTAAACAAATATCGCGTGATTAAAGATTAATTTATTACTGATAAGTTTACGTGAGGTAAGTTTGATAAAAAATCCAATATTTCAGGCCGTTTACGAAATTAGTTAGTTAGATCTTAACGATGACTCCAAATAAGCACTATAAATACTTAAAAAATGTTTAGTAGTTTTATTAAATTAAAAATCAAAGTATTTTGGCGGTAGCCGAATAATGGCTAGGGCGTCAGACTTGCGATCATGAGGTTGTGGGTTCGAATCCTTTGCACTACCGACGTGAACCCACTTGTAACACAAGCATTTTAGCTTAGTACGAGGGCTTAACAAGAATATTAGTAATATGCGATCTACATCGCTAGTAAGTTTATTAAAAAAAAAAACAACAACAATTTGCTAGTGCACACACGTTCCTGGTATTTTACCAAGGATTCGGGCATAATTATTTTAACACCTGAAACAAGTTCGGCGTAGCATGAAGGTAGGTACCTAGTAAAATCGCCGATGCCTATACATTATTTAACATTACTAGCTAACAGTTCTAGCTTAATTGGCCTATAACATTATAAAATAGCCATGGGATCCAACACGTGTCGCACACACCCACTTATTTCTAAAGTTATAAGTAAAGATACACATGTAATTTACATTATCTGACTTGAAAATAATATCGATAAAAAGTAAATCTTCAGTGGTTACTCCGGCAGAATGTTATTCTATCGTATTTTTTATATTTATAATTTTAAATGAGAGTTGATTTTTAGCTTTAAGAATTCGTTAGGCTCCAAAAGGCTCTGAGAATATAGTTATTTTTCATTGGTTACAGAAATCATTTTCAAAAATTTATTTTAGTACTATGTGGTACTTTGAATACAGGATAACAATAATATTTTCGCCCAGTTAAACCATAATATAAGAGTAAAGCCTTTTAAATATTTTACAGTTATAATTGGTGGAGAACACATACTTAAGCGGCTTTACGAAGGTGCATGCGTCTGTTACAGCTACCTGATTAAAAGTTTTAACCAAAAATGTTCTGTGTAATCTAGGAAAGGAGTAAACCGAATGCTTTCTCATTTATACCGAATTTTACCATTATGTTGCACGTTTGTAAAATCTCAATTCAATTATTGATCGAGTCGACAGACTCAAGCAAACATGTAGATTTTTATATTTTGCATACCTACAATCGATCTATCTGTTTTGTCAGGGCCAAACTTAGACGAGCAGGTGGGCTTATTCACAACGGGACAGTACCTCATCATCCACGGCTCGTTAGTGTTTATCTGCATCTTGTTGACCAACTTGCGCGTGTTCCCATTCTCGCGTCTCTGCAACACAGCTTCCATCAATCTTCATAATACAATGTTCTCCACGATGCTCAGGGGAGTCATGAGGTTCTTTGACACCAGTGATTCAGGTAATATACTTATATTATGTCTGCATCTTTTTTTCGTTGCTTTTAAAGTATATTCACCGCCATGGGAAGTCCGGCGATAAAATATTTCGTATATCAAATTTTACAGCCTTTAAAAAAAATAGCGCTGTGCTTTTAAAGTCTTCATATCTATAAATGTTGAACTGTCTCATTTCGAGATTGTGAATTGCCTCCACGATTAGGCATCCTATGGCAATGTTATAGACGCACAACGCAACTGTTCTATACCCGTTTTCATTTTTACAGGTCGAATTTTGAATAGGTTTACAAAAGACATGGGTGCTTTAGACGAAGTACTGCCAAGGACGTTATTAGATGTGCTACAGATGTACGGATCTCTGACTGCGATTCTTGTGCTTAATGCTATCGCGTTGTATTGGACACTTGTACCCTCGGCTGTGTTGGGGGTACTGTTCTTCTTCATGGTTCGGATATACAAAAAGGCGGCGCAGGGCATTAAGCGACTGGAAGGAACAAGTAAGTACCAAACATGGTATGTTTATTATGTTTTTAAGTTTGCCTTCATTTCGCAGTTAAACATACCTAGAAATCCTAGAATACAATATTATGTTGTTTTGAAAATAATTACATAATGGTTATCGAATAAACAAGTTTCAACGTACACTATGTACCTACGAAGTGACGTATTCAATAAAAAACGAAAAAGCTATGATCGTAAGTTGACTTTTTCCAGCTGTGTGTAAAAATATTCTGATTTGGTTATTTATTTTACAGCGAAGAGTCCTATGTTTGGTGTAGTGACATCGTCTCTTAACGGAATTTCGACCATCAGGTCATCGAATGCACAAAACAGGCTCATAGACCAATTTGATACTAATCAGGTAACTTTTAAGATAACTATTTTGAGTTGGTTACTTGCTACAAACCTCCTTTCTCTATTTGATTTTGTCTAAGGATTCTTGGCTAAGTAATTATTTTACCGTCTAATTACGGACCCGCTTTCTTATTTTTCAGGATTTACACAGCTCTGCATGGAACTGCTATTTAAGTGGAGGAGCTACGTTCGGTTTCTATTTAGATACCATATGTATGGTGTATCTCGCAGCTATTATATTTGTCTTCCTCTTCCTCGATTTTGGTAAGTATTCTATTTTTTTTAATACAGGCCGTGAATTGGCATCGATTTCACAACTAGTGAAGCGACGTGCACCAAAAGATATATTATAGGCTTGTTTACTTTCCAATTCATTTTCGTAGATAGTGTTTTATTTCTATAATGAAACCATAAACCGCAAATTAAGCTGAGGTCAAGTAAAACGATTATACCATAAAACTTGAGATAGTTAATAACCATCCCGCAACAGTAATGTTAATATGTTTATGATTGTTTATGATCGTACAGCGAGATATAATTATAGTGTGCACGCTGAATCTTACGGGCATATAGCTTGAGACTCCTTGTCTCTAGTTTATTAAGTTCCTACGGGTCACCTACATTTGAATTATTTATAGAATTCCTTATGCACGGCTTGGTTTATGTAACTAGTGTTTGCTGGCAGGTGAAGCGATCCCAGTAGGCAGCGTGGGGCTGGCGGTAACGCAGAGCAACGTACTGGTCATCATGCTGCCGCACGCTGCCAGAATGTTGGTCGAGTTCCTGGCCCAGCTCACCAGCGTCGAGCGAATCCTACAGTACACTCATATCGACACTGAGCCTGACTTATTCCAAGGACGTAAGATCATCACTGCACTGTTTTCAATGATAATTCTGAATTATCCTAAAACCATTAATTAACATTTACTTCCGCTGAAGATTCAAAAGATACAAGCATTATTTAATTAATATTTACTGTAATTTATTGTTTTATAATATGTATCTAATCAAATTATTAATGCCATATTTAACATATTTTTTGTATGAATGATTTGTGTTTTGTATTGACTGTGTATGGATTAATCTGAAATAAATATTTACAGAATATTTATTTCAGACATTTACAGAATAATAATAATTGTATTATTTTTTACATATTTACAGAAATCGATATGCCGCCTACGTGGCCATCTCGAGGAACGGTTGTTTTTCAAAATGTATCCATGCGATATGCGCCTAATGAGGAACCCGTACTGAAAAACTTGAACATTTTTGTAGAAAGCGGATGGAAGGTAAGCCTATAACGGGTAAATTAGTTTGGATATAGCGACTACATAATTCACATTCTAATATTCTTTCACTTTGCTCCTACATTAAGGTTGGCATCGTTGGGCGAACGGGAGCAGGCAAATCTTCGTTGATATCAGCCTTATTCAGATTCGCGCACATTGAGGGATCAATATCGATTGATGGAATCGATACTTCGCTGATATCGAGACAGGTACGAATTTCACGGAATTGTTATGCGAGACCGTGTAGGCGGCCATTATATGCTAACTTACGGTTAATATTTGCAGGGCCTGCGATCGAAAATTTCAATTATTCCACAAGAGCCAATCCTGTTCTCTGCGTCTATTAGATACAATTTGGATCCGTTCAACAGCTTCAGTGACGATGACCTCTGGAGAGCTCTAGAACAGGTCAGACTCAATAATACAAGTTACAAGGTGAGTTTCATAGTACTGTTTATTAAAGGTGAACATTTTAATATTGCAGGTCGACCTGAAGCCAGTTATTTCATCTTTAGATTTCAAAGTTACAGAAGGTGGATCTAATTTCTCAGTAGGCCAGCGGCAGTTGATGTGCCTGGCACGTGCTGTACTCAGATCCAATCAAATATTGGTAATGGATGAAGCCACGGCGAACGTTGATCCTCAGTAAGTGTTAAGTTCTATGTAATTCTTGTGTATTTTTTTGCAAAGATGCTGCAGAGAATAACGCCTGTTCTTGTTTGTAGAACGGACAACTTTATCCAAGAAACAATAAGACGTAAGTTCGCATCATGCACAGTGCTTACGATAGCTCACCGCCTCAACACCATCATGGACTCGGACAGGGTGCTCGTCATGAGCTCTGGCGAGGTCGCGGAGTTCGACCATCCTTACTTGTTGCTCTCCGACCCCAGTAGCCAGTTCTCTTCCATGGTGCGGGAAACCGGCGAGAAGAACAGCGCTAACCTGTTGCGAGTAGCCAAAGATGCTTATTTTCAAAGCAATCTGAAAGAAAATGCGAGATAAATTAACATTATTTAATTATTAGAAACAAAATATTACTGTGGAATGTAATCTGAAAGTATTAGCGTGCGTGCCACAAGGATCATGAGAGAGTGATCGAGTTTTATACCGTGTTATGTTATAAGTAATGAAAAAGGTGAATTAAATGAATAGTATCATAAAGAAAGCATTTTAATTATTAACCTAGGATTGGAATATTCGCATACTGAACAACCCGGTGGAACCGTTGGCCCCGCGTCGCCTCGCAGCGGTGCCGTTTGCTGCTGCCGGGTGTTTGCACCTGAACAGCTTGTAAGCCAGCACAAGCACTATAAACACTAAGCCACATAGGAACGCTTGTACTTTGTGGTCATCGTAGAATACCTCCCAATGGTCATCAGTGCAGCCGTGACAACACCCACCCATCTTACATTGATCTGTCCTTACATAATACACCCTGGCCCGTTTTCATTGTGGCCGATTTAATTAATTTAGTTACTTTATTATTGTTTTATGTGACTACATATTTTAGGTGACACTTGACAGTTGACATAAATCTTGACTCAAAGAGAAAAAAACATAGATAAAAACCTATTAAAATTAGGTACGGAATATATAGTACGTACTATAATATGGTATAGTTGTTGGTCTTATAATACCTGTAAGATTATGTTTAAGTCTGTACAGTTTCATTATAAAAACAAAAGGTGTAATAGAATGGAATAAACTCCTCCCAATGGAAAAACAGTACCTGACGCCTAATCAAACCGCGTCAACAATCTAATGTTAACGGAATCTTTACTCGAACTGTGACAGAAAATTTTAATGAGACCTTAAGCGTTCAACATTTTTCAGTAAATTGAGCTTTATTTTAGTATTATGTATGAAATTTTGTTTATCAAACTCACCAAACAGCGTAAATTTAAATATTAAAGATAATTAAAGTGGTTGACGAGCCACAAGCTGCTGAATGTGGTGTCGACTAGTGCCACCGCAATTAGACGACCACACGAGCCACTCGCATCAGCGGTGCAGGTAACCTCTAACTGCTATCATAACAATAATTACTAATTGGTGGGAAAATGTTTTTGTAGAGTATTAACGTGGAAACTGTTCCAAGTTGTCGCTCATGCCGTGTCTACCTAAGCCCGTTTCTGTCGGGTTAAACTCTGTAGCTGTTATTTTGGTAAACATTTTATTTTACACGTAGCTTAACAGAAGTCAGTCGTATTTTGTAAACCAGATAAGAATTTAGCAAAGGTGAAAAGCACAGAGATTTGACCAACTAAATGACAGCGTCGTGAATACTCTGCTCGTTAGTTATTATTCTATGGCTCGTTACGTAGGTGTTGAAGGCATATCTTAAGTGTATCCCAGTCACGTCATACACGATACCAATTGAAAACGCATCGCAATGTTCGATGCAATAAACGCACTCGTCTCAATAATCTTTAGGATAAATTATTGACATTCATCCAATCAATACTATAAATTATTCTATGCATTTGAGGTGTTGTTTTATGTACAATTTTTTTTAATACTTACTTATATTACAAATATATAAGTCTAGTGTTGTTTAGTTCATAATGAAGTTTATTTGGAAGTAACTTGTAATAAACTAGTACTGTCTATGAAAACGATTATATGATTATGGAAATGTGTAGTGAACCCACGATTTTATTATATAGCCTAGTTCAATAGAATAGATCATCGATTGACACAATTAACTTTAAACGGCCTTATTACAAAACGAGGTTTAACTGAAAATCACAGTTTAGATCTCAACAGGATCAATTTAAAAAGAATGCGTATATTCAACTAGATTCTCAGGTGCATAATACTGAACAACTTTCCCCGAGGAACATTGATCGAAGTCTTAAAATAGAAAATGAACTTCTCATACAAACTGGAAAACTGGGAAAACTGGGAAAACTGGGAAACTGGTTGTGGAACCAGGTGCATAAAACAACTAGTTTCCCCAAGGAACAATCTTAAATTCATCTTTTCATACAAATATAAGTCACGTGACCTGTCACTTTGTATGAAAAGTTCATTTTCTATTTAAAGACTTCGACCAATGTTCCTTGGGGAAAGTTGTTCAGTATTATGTACCTGATTACCTCGTTGAATATACGCACTCCTTTTTAATTAATCATGTAAGTATAAAGTATGGTAAAATTACGGTTTAAAACTAGATTTTAGATAAACCGTTTTTTGTTATAAGGCCGTTTGTCTCAACGAAATACTAAATAGGTACCTAGTGCCTAGTGTCACTACTAATTTAAAATAAAAAATGTATTCAAAATATTATGACAAACATAAATTCGTTTTTAAATTATTTAAAATGCTTCTGACAGTTTAACCATAGGTACATACTTGGAATAGTAAATGAAAAAAAGTAATACTTACGAAAACATCTACGGTATATTCCACTTCGTTCACCTGGGTGATAAGACTCAGGTGAACAGTGAATTTTTGAATTTCCTTATTTCACCTCGGAAACATTTCACCAAGTTGAGATGAGTAGACAAAATGAATGTTATTTGTTCACCTTGGAACATATCACCCAAGTAAGCAATTGCTACTTATGTCATTAGTCAATTGGATTTCTATCACCCATACGTAAATATTATTAAAATGCTAAAAATAAAACTATTGCCGACTAGAATTATTTATTTTATAGATTTGAAGGGTCCAAAAAAACTAAATAAAATAAATTGATTACATATTATTTCAAGATCCCAGGGCCACCCGACGGCCAACACGGTCATACTTTCCATAGAAACGCTCGTACGCGATAATGACGTTGTGACACATCTTTATTTAAAACTTTTTAACTATATCCAGGTTTTTATCGAAATAAAAAGGATCACTAATTTCAGTATGATCCTCCAAAGATGCGTTTTTTTGCACAAATTTTGCCTGAACTTTGGCCGTTCATAAAGTACTAATAAATTATGAAAATAAAGAAAATATTTCTATAGAAACCTTGCAAATTTAATGGAGATTCTAAATTAGGTACATATCACAAACTTGTACGACCTATTGAAAAAATACGCATGTCCTGCAACAAGTTTTATGAATTTTCACCATACATTTTTCCGTTAAATGTTATCATATCGCGGTCTCACTTGTCAACTGTCAGCAAGGCGATATGAGGAGGTGCATGGGGTACGGGTATTACGAGTCGCGGCGAGTGGGGGGAGTTGCATAACGCTCGGATGCTTCTCGGATCGGACGATCGGCAACAGGCTCGGCTCGCGTTCGGTTCTTCGGGATTGTTACTAGGCATTGCATTTGTTGACTGCGCGGACATAAATGTGAATCGTATTTGCATTTTACATTATACTTATTGAATTCTGTTTTAACTACTACAACGATCTTGCTTTTGTCTACCGGACACTTCATTTATATATCTATATTTCATTCATATATCGCTCCGCACATGGTGCTACATAATGAATAAACTCAAGTTATGTAAATCAGTTCAACTTACTGCAATTATTTGAACTAAAAATTTGTAAATTTACAAAAAAAAAACAACTTTAAAAACCCGTCCCTGTAACTATTTCTAATCTTACCTTATTCAATCGTTAAGTTTCTCTAGCTGATTTGTTTGAAGTCGGTGCCCGTGCTAATTGAAGTCGGTATCGAATACTTTTTTTGGCTTGGCACCGACTGTAAATAGATCAGTTGGTAAATTAACAATTGAATTTAGAATGTAAGTATTTTTTTAAGTTTAAAATCTTCTAAAAAATAACAAGATTTTTTAAGAGATTAATTAGCTTTAATAATAAAATAATGTAAAATAAGATTTTATGTATGTATGTTTTTTGTAAAATAAGATCTTGTTTTATAATCATCAATTATTTTAAAATATTCCTTGATAATTTTGTAGCATTTTGTACGTGGGTGGTAAAAGACCTCTTAATTATTGACAAATTCGAATTTGTTCACCGAGGTGATATAGGTAGTTCAAAGGTGAAAAACTTATACTACGTGAAATGAGGAGACTCTAAGGCCCGAGTCACACCGAAATGGCCAGCCGGTAGCGGCCGGCAGCGGCAGCCAGCGTCGCCGCTGGCTGCCGCTTGCGGCCGCTGGCGGCCTCGCGCGACCTCCAGACCCCGCGCGCCTGGTATCGTATAGGAGCGCGCAGCCGCCCGCGGTGCCGCGAGCGGCCTCGCGTCGCCGCTGGCAGCTGCACGCGGAAACACCAAAAAGACGCGCGAGGCGCGCGTCTTTTCAAGCTATACTGGTATTTTAAGTATGTAGTTAAAGTTTAAAATTAGTTCACACTGAAAGTGCTCGCCGCGTCGCTGCCGGCCGCTGCCATTCCGGTGTGACTCGGTCTTAATGTATACTGTTCACCGAGATCATATCACACAGGTGAACAAAGTGGAATATACCTATAATACAGCATCAGCATCGATTGCCAGAGGGATTATTGCCACCAGGATGATTGCCACCACCATGATTGCCACCAGCATGATTGCCAGCAGCACGGTTACGATTAGCGTGATTACCGGCAGTACTTGCAGCACCACTCTGGCAGTGGTATAGCGACCACGACAGGTACGCAATCACCATGAACAGCATAGCGGAGAGGTATAACACATGTGGGTTGGCAAACAGAGAGTTGTCACAGCACGGCGCTATCCCGTCGCAGCACCCCATTCTGATGAACTGTATGCGTCAGTCCGAATCCTCCATGTTACTTCATGGTTTTTAATTGTATGTCTACACCGAAATTTTGTTAGATTGTCATTGTTGCTAATTGTGGTATGATCACAGAGTACAGTAATACACTGACGGAGACTGTTGACTTCTGTCTGTCATTGCTGTACAGATTAATTTAAAATCATAAAAAGGTTGCTTTGACTTATCAAGAGCGTACAATAAAATGTGTTGCCAAATGAATCATTCAGTAATTTATTACACAGCAAGTATACAACACACGACATGAAACAGAAAAAATCAGAACATATATACAGGTCAAACACACATATTGCACGAAACACCTAAAACTCATTATTGTTTATTACTAGTCAAATCATGCCGTGCCGTTTTATCGAAACGGTTTTGTTCAACAGTGTAAGGGCCGAAAATGTTTGGTGCATAGAACTATAACGCCTACAAACGAGTACGCGTAAGAATTGTGAGGCATTTCATACTGTGTCGTACCATCAGTCATCAATGTCAAGCGCCAGTGCAGGTAGGTATCACCTTAGTTTTAAGCTTAATGGCGGTTGTGAATGGATGTCACAATGCAATAAATATGTAGATGAGGACGAAAGTAGATATATAATGCTAGAAGCACTCATAACTACGTGCTTGTATGAGGATGATCTATCTAGATCGATCTTATTAATATCTATAGTTTTGTAAGTCTAACGGTTCGCGCAAAGGATAGTGCAGAGATGAGAGAGAAATTTTTTGGAGAACTAATAACCCGACTCCCCCACAATTCGTTTCTCCTTCTCAACATCTGCCCTAAGATATTGCGAGCTGCATTGGCCCATTTGAAAATGTCTCAACTCATTACTCATTACTGGTCGCTGTAAAGTGAAACTGAGCAAGTGGGTAGATCGACCCTTCGCAAATCCAATATGAATGTGGTGCCCCATTGCAAGGCATGCCGCATCTTCTGTCCTACCTACCTATGATGAAACGGATCGCTTTGTGTGCGACTCTGATTCGATCTTGAACGTTCTGGTTCTAGATAATTAATTTACTAGCCCATGTTTCTGTCGGTTATCGCGGTAAAAAGTACCCTATTTTTTCTCGGGCTAAACTATCTCTGTAACTAATTTGATTTAAATCGGCTCAGTAGTTACGGGACTGCGTAACACAAAGACGGACAAAGTTAATTTCGCATTTATAACATTCGTTTATTTTATAAGTAAGGATTAGGATTGGTGGAGAAATAAAATGTTCTTTGTGAATACTTATTTTAATAACTAATAAATCTTAAATTAAGTAAAATTGACTAAATAATATCTTAACTTATAATTAGTTTAACCCTGTAACGTCATTCAATACTTTTAAGTGTTTACGCTTTCATATAATAACTTCACATACTTACATCGAAGCAAACATTCTTTTTTCAGGCATTTTTGGTATCGCTGTCATATTTGTTCTTAGCTACATCAAATAGGATCTTGAACATGTTTTCTCCAGTTTCTCTGACCATGGAACTGAAGACGCTGTTGGGGTCAGTGAGAAGGATATGAGGGTGTTCGAACTCTACGGCCTCGCCCTTGTCCATGACTAGAACTCTGTCAGAATCCATGATGGTGTTCAGTCGATGAGCTATGGTGAGCACCGTGCATGACGCGAACTGACGTCGAATCGTCTTTTGGATCAAAGCATCAGTCCTGAAATGAATGCGTATCTTATTAGATATATTCTGCCGATATCACTTTATCTGGACAACTGTTTGTAATTAAACTTTCGTACACTTTAAGCAAACTCGCTTGGAATATCCCAACAGTATGGATATAGGTATGTTCGATGTGAGATCGATTATTCTCGCAAAAATGTATAACCGGTATTAAGTATGTGCTATATTATAGGTAGGGAAGTATCGAAGATTTTTGAAACATAACTTATTGTATTTGCATTAAAGCTTTTCTAATAAAGTTTCGCTTACTGCGGATCGACGTTGGCGGTGGCTTCGTCCATGATGAGAATTTTATTCGATCGTAAGATGGCTCGAGCCAAACACACAAGCTGGCGCTGTCCCATCGAAAAGTTGCTGCCTCCTTCCGATACTTTGAATTCTAGAGATTGTATTCCGTCTTTCAGCTCCACCTAGTAACAATAAGTTAGTTTAATGAGTTGGTTCTGAGTTTTAGTCCAAGGTTGGTTAAATTAAGTATACCTGTTCTAACGCCCTCCAAATATCTTCGTCACTATATTCGTCGAACGGATCCAAGTTGTAACGCAGCGTGGCTGAGAACAACACTGGCTCTTGTGGAATTATTGATATTTTTGATCTCAAAAGCTGTGAACATAAAAAGTAATAACCACATTAATGTTCCGAATTAAAATAAAACTTCCAGCGCTCAAGTCGTAATGGTCTCCGTACGAAATTAAATATTAAATGCTGAATATTTTTATGTTGGATATTCACAATTGATGTTACAATCAAACCAGCTACTTATGGATACATTATTTACTGTAGTATGTACTTACGTTTTGTGGATTTGGTATTGTACTATTAATGTAGATAATGATATAAAATAAAAAAATAATTTGTTTACCTTTTTAGCTATTCCGTCTGTGTCGAGACCATCGATTTGAATGCTGCCTGTAATATTAGAAAGTCGGAACAAAGCCGAAATAAGTGATGATTTTCCGGCTCCAGTTCTTCCCACCACACCAACCTGAAGTCATTATTAATTAGTTATCGTAAGAAATTCTTGCATAATTATATTTTAGGAACTATAAATCATGTTGAATGTACTTACCTTCCAACCGCTCTTGATAACGAAATTTAAATTCTTTAATACTGGCGGATCTTCTGGCGAATAGTTTAGGTAAACGTTGTTGAATTCTACCTTACCTACGTTGGGCCAATCATTTGGAGGCTTTGTTGCTGAAATTAGATATTTTATTATTGTTTATCTTTATTTTCACCAAGAAAATGATGGTTATTTTCTGTTTAATTATATTTTTTATATTACTTACGTCCTGTCTCCATATTTTTCTCTGTTGGTAATTTGGTGTAGTCGAGAACTCTCTCAACTGCTGTCATCTGACCGAGGAAGTCAGCTGTGAAACGTGCCGCCATTTGCAACATCATCGTCAGAATCATAGACTGACTTACAGCCAAGCCCACGCTGCCCACCGGAATTAAATCACCTAATTAGAACAAAAACTTATTATTATTCCACTATGATGATGTTAACTGAATGAAAAAGCATGGTACGTCAACTATGTAATTGATAAAATTATTTATAACTTAAAGCTTAGGCGTTTAAGGAGCCAGAAAGATAACATGCACATCAACATAGTGCTAACACATGAAAATGTAGAATTATGTATGCAAAACCGACTTACCGAAATCTCCCAAAAGGAAGATTGCCAAAACAACTCCAAGATAAGCTAAGCAAAGAGCATCAAGATACATTCCAAATGCAGTTGATCCGCCCATGAATGTATAGAAAGCGCTAGTGTGAAGGTCCTTTTAAAAGAAAATATTTTGATTAAGTATTATAATACATTAAAAACGGTACTAATTATTGCGAGTACAAGGTAAAAAATATTTACCTGAGCACTGTCGAAAGTTCTGAGCAGCCTAGTCTGTGAATCTGAACTCCTAATAGTTGAAAGCCCCGAAATTGTTGAGCTTATCATTCCAAACACCGGACTTTTAGCTGTTACAAAGAAAAACACAAATTATTTAAATAATTCAAGTACCTAATTTCTGGATTCGTGCTAAGATATATTATTATGTGCTACACTTACTTGTGCCTTCCAATCGTTTCACAGCCTGTGCAGCATTTAGATACCATCTCAATAGGAACACAAATATAACTAACAGTACTGCGGTTGGTATCAATGTCCATGGTAGAGCTATGGCGTTTAACACCAACACGCTTAAAAGAGAGAGGTACATCTGAACGGTTTCCAAAATACTTCTCGGCAGGAGTTCATCCATTGCACCCATGTCTTTGGAGAATCTATTTAAGACACGTCCTGCGAATGAATTTACATATTAATGGCACTGCACCTACATTCCTATATTCTAATAAATAACGTTATTGGTACAAGCTTGGATGACCAATTTCAAAATTGTATTCCATTCAAGTTCATCCAATTGTGTGGTAAAGCCTTGTCAGTTAAAACATATTGTCTTGATTTACTCCAGAATAAAAGATACCTACATTAAGGTATATATTAAAACTGTTTTTTTATGAATTCATCCATGTTATATCTTATAAAAAAAAGTAGAATTTTATCAGAGAGAGAAATATTAAATAAATAAATTAAATTACCAGAAGGATTGGTGTCAAAGAATCTCATTACTGCTATGATTAGTTTCTCGTAAATGGTATTGTGAAGATTTTCTGAAGCTCGCATGGTCATAACAACGAAAGAAAGAATTCTGAGGTGGGAAACAATTATGATTCCCAAAATCACACTGCCAAGTACGATCAGATATTGAGCAGTTGTCAGTGGTCCTATTTGCGCGTCCAAACTAGTGTCTGAAAAGATAATTTAGTTAAATTTTATAATTTCCTGCAATAATGGGATAAAAATTAAGCCAAACAATGTGGGAAAAAAGTAAAAATCACTTAGGTATTGGCTTGATCCAAAGTGTAGTACGAAAAATATTTTGTAAAACATCAAACAATTATGTTTTAATTTACCTGGGGGTTGTCCGATTTCTAATGACTGTTCGTAATCGTTTACTTGGTTTGTCCTGCAAAGAAAAGTTTCTATAAGTGAAATGTTTATCAATGTACCTAGTCCTATCGTCAATTGTGTATACGTGAAGATTTGTGGCTAACAAAGGCGCTGCTCCGCACGCACGTGTGATCCGCTTTGTATGAAAATGGTAGTGATAACATCGACTAGACTCACGTACACACTACGCATGAACACAATCAACACTACAAACGGCCACATGCAGCCAACGTTGCGTAGACATCGTTCACTGCATGCGTCGCAGTGAAGTACCGACAACAACACTAGTTCCACAGCTGCGTTGTTTACATGAATTTGTTTATTCCCAATTATCGCTTAAAGTGTGATATAGGTACTAGTACATATTCAGCTGCATCACGTGACGTTGTTTGGGGAAATGCTTGGTAGAAGAATTATGGATAAATAATCGTAAATGAGAAAAGATGTGGCTATAAAACACCAAAACTTACCAGAAACTTAGCCAGTAATCAGCCGTAGTGGCCGCTCCCTGAGTGATGAGTAGTGCCAAAAACGCAAGGATCACAATAGACCAAGAGTTGACAGACTTCATGTATTGCCAAACGACCTCAAATTTCAAACTGCCCGTTCCTCTCTCTTCTGCTTCCAAAACTTGGGTCTTCTCCTCATCGTCATGATCATCACTCTTGACTGAAATCTTCGATATACCTCGCAGCATTGCTGGTCTTTTCTAGTTAACAAAAAAATGCATGAATAAGTTAAACACTTCTGGTTGTGTTAAGATGTGGACAAGGACAAGATATATCAATGGATTTCTGAAAAGTTGCCAGAAGAACGCGATCCGCAGGTATGTGTAACTTACTGTTTCATCAACGTCTCCATTGCCGGCTTGATCAGATAACAAGAGTGAGAATTCAGTTCCAGACTTCGCAAGCTCATCATAGCTTCCCATGTTCTCGATGGAGCCCTGTTACAAAACAATATAATTATTAATCAAATTAAACATTTGGTAACAAGAAGTTTATAATATTGATGTAGTAAATTGACTAAGAAAATTCTTGCCTCATTCAGAACCACAATATAATCTGCGGCTTTGAGGTAATGGATTTGATGAGTGACGAGCACACAAGTGCGCCCGCTCAAGTAGCCTTTGATGCATCCGTCGAACAGCTGTCTGCCCACATTCGCATCTACCGCTGATAGCGGGTCGTCCAGCAAGTAGATGTCGGCCTAGAAAACGAAAAAGTTATTTATTGCCTACAGGTATTGGCTGGATACGCGTGGATACGCGTTTCTAAGTACTTAGGCACAATAAATCGATTGTGTTTACCATTTGTGAGATAAAGTTTAATATGCAATCGAAATAATGTCAACAATAACATGAGTCAAGCAGCTTCATGAATGAAAATTAGTTGTTGTTTTTTGAAAACTTACGTTCCGAACACATCTGAACAGGAATTTAGCATAAAATTTTAAAACCAACACACGTACTTCGGAAAACCAACTCTGTTTTCTTGCTGAAAATGTGACATCGTTAAAACGTTACATATTCAAAACTATTTTTAAACTAATATTGTGCCACATGTTTCAACAAAATAAGAACAATGGTAAAAATGGGCTGAGTTCTAAACATTCAAGGAAATTAAAATTGTCTACCCTTTTTAAAGGAGGTACCTATTTTAATACCAACAAATAAGAATATGCTGATATGCAACTAATATAACTGATTGTATTAAATGAAATAGTAACCAATAAAAATTGACACCAACTTCAATCAGTAGGTAAACTTAACAGCTGTTGCAACATAATACAAATGAGTGCAGGTGAAAGTCTGATAACAGTACGATAGTCATTAAAAAAACAAACATGACTATCAGAAGGGTAAGCGTTATACATGCTAAGTGTAATGTATTAATTTATTATGAAGGATGTAGTATTATTCACCTCGCGATATATCGCTCTAGCCAGATTGATCCTAGCTCTCTGCCCACCAGACAACGATACTCCTCGCTCTCCTACCAGAGACAAGTCACCATATGGGAATTGTTTAAAATCTGGCAGCAATGAAGATGCCTGGCAAACCTGAAAAAAATAACGAACGTATGAAAAAGTTATTCGCAATAACAGAGCTGGGCTGGATTGCTGTGAATAAAATATCTGCGGGTGAATTGATGCAAGCAATAACATTTTAACGACGTACGTATAGCCTTTGTATCCGGGTTTACATGCATATTTTTATAAAATAATTTTCTTGCAGTCCTGTTAAATTAAAAAAAAAACATATCCGTCGATCCGTGTTTGTATCAGACCAGATTATTAGCGCTATTTAATTGTAATTTGTTTGCTCAATTGATACAAACTGATATCAATATACTTTAATAAAAATAAATGTTGGTAAGCGCATAACTCAATAATGGCTGGACCAATTCGGCTGATTTATTTACGGAAAGTTTTATCAACTACTTAATTCGAGGAATAATTTTGAATTTTTTACAGTTATTTCATATAAAAACTGTCTACCGTCATTTTTATAACTGGAAAAAAGAATCAGACGACTGAAAAAAAAATTATTCGTTTATTACCTCTTTATATTTTTTAACATCATAAGGAAGACCAAATAAAATGTTTTCTCGAACTGTGCCCGGGAAAAGCCAGGACTCCTGGCAAGCGTAAGACAGCCTTCCCTTAACGTTTAGTGTGCCTTCTTTTAACGGTAACTCTCTCAGCAGCAGTTGTAGTAGAGACGACTGAAAAAAAATACATTTTTATTCATAACTAGTTACAAACAGTAAATTATTGACCTGAACAAAATTTACCGTGTGTTAAGTATGTGCCTCAGGGCAAAATGTGTGCGCAAAGACGGGAACCAAACCAAAGAAATATTAAAAGCATTCAAACTGATTATGCGCCGTAGTGACTATAAAGTCAAACAAAACGATTTCGCAACTATAGGTAGTTGAAATTATTTACTTACTTTTCCGGAACCTACAGGGCCAATAACAGCACATAACTTGCCCTTGCGTATACGCATGCTTATATTTTTGAGTGTCACTTCATCAGGTTTGTCACTGCCGGTCCAAGACGCGCTAACTTTATTTATCTCTATAGGATAATCTGATAGAGTCGATTCCTCTGAGGCGGGTTTCGCGAGAGAAAGGTCGCTGGGTAAATATTTCTTAGGTAACACGTCGCCTGGTTCTAAGCCCCCATTCTTAGAGTTGAACAATTTGTTGTTTTCTCCTACAACTTTTGGTGTAACTTGCATGTCTGACCGCTCATCTGTATACAAACGATAAACTGTTTTAATACCAGATTGTAAAAGAAAATACAAACCAATACATATATAGGTTTATTTAAACTTACCCAAAACAAGAAAACTTTGTATACGCTCCAATGAGACAAGCATCTCAGAAAAGCTCGCAATTGCAAGTGGCAAGATTAATGTCACGTTCATTTGGATGATATTGAAATATTGTTGAATAGGATAAATCTGCAAAACAAAAGGGCATTGGTACAAATCGTTATTATTTAAAAGCGGTATTAAGAATATGTTTAATACTTACAATTGTAGCTGTAATCATGTTGCCGGTGAGCGCGAGTGTCAATATTGTAACGAACATGATACTTCGCTCAGTAAACAACATAAACCCAAGGAACATACTCCTCACGAAGATGGATTTCCTGAGGGCACTCATTTCATAGGCTCGCGCCAACTTCACGACCAGTTGGAAGGGTTTCTCCCAAGCGTACATTTTGATGACCTAGAACATAAATAATTTAGTTTAGAAACTTTTTTCAACCGTAACACCTGGGCAATAGCTTGATTCAGTAAATAATTAATAAACTGTGAGGACTTTATTTAACTTTGTCCCTTTGTATAGTTTTCTTTTCAAACTCTAGGTATGTATCAGTATTTTGGATATGTAAATGTTATTACCTGAATACCATTAATGATTTCATTCATCAATTTGATTCTCTTATCAGTCCTCTGAGCGGTGCTTCTTCTTATCACAGCAGTGAGTTTGGTCAGGCCAGCTGAAAACAAAAAAACATGTTATTAATATTGAAGACTAGATACACAAATCAAAACCGGTTTTATGTTTCTTTTTTATGAACCTTGGAGTGGCAAGATGAATATCACAACGCTGAAGAGTCCAACAAAGGGAGCGTATCCTGCTACTTCGTACAAGAAGTACAGTACGACGGCGGCTTGGATCGGGACTATCCACAAGTAGTGGAGGAACATGAAAGCGTAGTCGAACCTCGCGATGTCGTTCGACAGCAAGTTCACCAGCTTGCCACCCGCCACCTCTCCCACGGACACTTGACTCAGCCGAAGCAACTGCAAAGAAAATACCTTATCCTTAGTAAACGTAGCTCATTGTTCGCAAATCTATATAATCTTTATCATCCTGACCACTAAGACTTAACAATAAAACATTAACAAACCAAACGATCCAATCTAGTGGGTATTCTAGAAATAAATTTTATTTTTAAATTATTTATAAACATCAGATTTAAAACGAGCAGTTACTTAGTAAATAAGAAGTCAAATTCCTGTTATTCAGTTACATGCTTACCTTTCTATATAAAAGTGATGAGCATGCAATTTTAACTTTCATACTGAATCGTACTACGTAGAGGGAGTTGTGATGTTGACACATAATACTAATGAAGTTGAGGCCCAACATGGCGAACGCGTAGAAGCCGGCGTCATATCTTGACATCGGACTGTCCACCGCCCAGTAAGACAGCAGCTGCGAAAATATCAGCGGCTGAGCCGTCCTGGAAAATATTGCAAATTATGATATCTATTAGTCCAGAAAATATAGGTTTACAGTTAAATAACCGTCTTCTACATCCTAACTTGAAACCATCACATAAATATATCAGGTAAATATATAAAGTAATAAATAAAATCTTTATTTGCTTTAGATCTTTAGAAGTTTAGAAAACAAAATTAACAATAATCAAGGCCGGTTTAATAATGATAAGAGTATCCTCTTTTATAACGTTGATTTCAGTAGCATAATCTATATATATAAAAATGAAACCCGTTTTCCGTTGTCACGACATAGCATGAAAACGGCTTGACCGATTTGGCTGATTTTGATCTTGAAATGTTTGTGGAAGTCCAGGGAAGGTTTAAAAGGTGTAAAACATAAAATATAAGTAAAAAAAAAAACTGTTCCTAAACTCGGGAATCACCTTAATTAATTTACTTTTGACAGAACGAAGTCTGTCCGGGCAGCTAGTAATAAATAATTATAAAATAAGGTATTGAAATGACAGATACCTCACAACGGTGATGATCAAGATGTATATAGCTGCAGGCATGTACTGCAACCAGTATGCCCTCCGAAGAGCCTTCCATAACGATGGCTCCCTGTTCTCCCTTGACGCATATTCTACCTCTTCTAACCAGTACCTAAAACGTAAAAAGAGATAACACGTAGAATATTTTTTATTTATTGACCTGGATTGAGTGATAAAACTTCCAGCCAAAACAATTAGTTGGCATTTTTTGACATTAAGCATCGACCAAAATAATTTCTACCTATAATGTAGTGAGACGTTATCAGATTTAACCCTAAATAGTAATTTATTAATAAATTAGAACATTAGTACCTGAAACAAGGTCTGCGATAGGTGAACCTTTACCCGCAAGCTTACTGCGAGGCGCATGACGCCGAACACTAACTTTGCATTTTGAATGAACAAGCAATAAGGTCAAAGGTTCCCGTCGTATTTTTACCTAAATAAGTACTTCGGTTCTCACATTGCAAGCACTACCAATATTAACTTTTAAACTATCGCGTTGCATGATTATAATTTTTCGTCTTCTGGTATCAATGATTCATCAAAAGGTCAAGATACGGCGCATCTTCTATCCTGCCCGTTTTGTACTACCTGCAACCTCAAGGACGTGATGGGGGCAACGACCAAGCCATGTAAACCAAACCAGGTAGCAATATATTGGTTAAAAATAATTTTAAGGACGATTACCGTAAAGTTGCGTCACAGAATTAAAGTGAACCTATGGATTTACAAGTCGTGGCCATATGCGGTTGATACCACGGCCGGTGCAACCCGCTGGAACGCCAAGCCTTAAAATATAAATGCAACGCGACTTCTCGTGACGTCATTTTATTACCAAATATTCAACTAATGTCAATTGATAACTGCCGATAGAAGCTAATTACTGCCTACTATTGATGACGTTGCATTTTCAACCGACTACGGCGAAGCCAACTGGACCGGTAATGCTTTTGGCATACTCTATGTTAATATGTTTTAAATAAATAAAAAAACCTATAATCCGACTTAATTAAAAACTATATAAGATGATTACGAAAATTGGATTACAAGAGGACTAAACAAGAAAATAATTTTAATAAAACACTAGGGTTGTATAAGAGCAAAAATGGTCATGGTAGAGCCGTGGTCGCGCTTGCGCTATAGGGACCTACTATAGTTATGTGGTGTGTATAATATACAGTTTTTGATGCTGATAACAATGAACGGAAGCGTTGTTGTTTACCTATTACATTGCGTTGTTTAAATGTAATCTATATATACAATACAAATATTATAAAGCAGAACAGTGTGTTTATTTGGCTGACGCGCTAATTTTAGAAATAAGAAATTCCGATTTTTTTAAATCCTATTTTGATAGGTAGCCCATTCAGGCTACTTTTTCCGCTATAACGGATGCAAGTGTAGCCGCGAGTTAAAGATAGTTTTCAATTAATAAGAAATATGTAAAAAAAAGCATTAAAACATAGGTACTGTTTTGTACGTCACACAAAAGTATCATATATTATTGCATCTTTAATTATGTAGTTTTTGTCGCAGATAGCCTGAGCGAAGACTTTGACTGCTTAACCAGATTTTAACCATATTACAAGGATTGCTACTAATGCGGGCACAACACACACGTATTCATCAGCTGTTGGCTTTCCATGTGAAAATTATGTTTGCAGATGAAGGCAAGTATTAAATGCAAGCTAAACTATCACGATATGCAAAGAACTACATCGATCCCAAGAGACTTTCGGTGGTCTGTGATCGATCCATGATTCGATACTATGTGTCCAGTGGAAGGGACTAACTGGATTCAACGTTGACAACATTTTTTTTCCAAGAGTCCTGAATCACGTGTATATAGTTAGTATAAATTTTGTATTGGAATTGAAATATAAATATAGAGTACCCCGACAGGACTGTAAATTGCTGTCAAGTTAAATAGAAAGTAGAAATAAATATTAGGTATTCTGTAGTTATTATATACGAAGCGTTTATTACGAAGCTATATCGGTTAGTAATTCCTTCATATATCAAACAAAGGACAGATTAGATAGCCAGCAAGGTACGAGCGGTATCGAGTTCCGTGATTCCAATATTGTATTATTTTTCATAGTTCAATACCCTTACATATTTGTTAAACTGTCGTATCTTATTAATCCCCTAAAATATGAATTGGCAAACATACTAGGTGGCGAGATTTATCATTTATTTAAAACTAAGGTGAGGAATAAATCCAAATTATTACATTTTTATAAAACATACAGCCGAAAATAGGGATTTGAGTAGTTTTTGGGTGTTTCCCTACCAAAAATTAAATATTAATATATGCAACTTGTTACATAAATAATCTTTGAATACAAATAGATTATTATTGAATTGTATAAAACAAAACAAGATCGATAATGATTAACAAAAAAAGAACAATGAAAGAATCGGGTGATAATGTTTGAAAGTAGGCTTGCCCCACTTAAAATATTGTAAGTATCATTAGAAACTTTTTGGTTTGTATGATGATTAATTAAAATCACTAGTGAATTAATTGTCTTTAAGTATCCAAGAGGAGAAAATAAAGGAATATATTACATATTGTCATTGTAAACATTTCACAATGATATTCACATTTTTCGTAATGAATAAAAAGTCGAACAAACATTTTTGAAACTTTTGATCTAATTTAAAAATTATGCGTCATTTCGAAAAGTGTTTACTTTACAAAATTATGTATTAATAATGTAAATTTGTGCTTATATCCTTACATAATATATGTTATGAATGCCGAGCCTTTCTTAATTAAGCTAGTGTGTGTATGTTAGCTTTTGAATTGGATCCTTAGTTTATTAAATAATCAATATTTTTAATTAATATATTTTTTTAATCAAATTTATTTTTTCATTTGTAACCTACTATTTAACCTAATATACCATACTAAGTACTACAAAAAACACCCTCAAATATGGGTTTGTAATTGGATATTATTATCCTTTAATATTGATTAACGCACCTACTCATAAAAATCAAACAAGAACACCACGAAATACTATTTAATTACTTATGAAAATAAATTCTTACCTTTCAAAATAGTCGCCTTGTTTTTGCGAATCATATCTTTTACTAGGAACTATTAAATCGCTTTCCTCCACATCTCTTCTGTTGCCGTTTACAAGCACAGGACACATCCACCAAATAAAAATGGTCGATAAAAAGTTGGGTTTGTGTCTCTTTCTAGCTTTTTCAGGAGGGGCAGCCATTTTATCAGTTCCATTTTGTGGATTTTTTATTTCACTTTCCATGTTGAATGATTCTTAAAAAATATTAGGTTGCACGCACTTTATATTTTCTCACACACATTCGTTTTCTTTTGTTATAATTTTTGTAACATGACGTTTACTAAATGGCAGCAATAATTGCAAACTAACCGATAAATATAGTTTTCTCTCAGTGAGTACCTAATCGTATGCTGTAAAATTGATAACAATCATAAAGATACACGCCCGCTAACAGTTATCATTAGTAATTCCTAATTTACGTATGATTGTAGCTTTAATTTCGATAATTTATCAAGATTGGCCCAAATATGTATAAAACTGCGCAAACAATCGATGAAGAAATTGTTTCGGTTTTATTTTTGATTGTTCAATCATTGTTCGAACTAAATCCATTTAAAAATATTCTTAATACATGTGTACTAAAATATGGTTTTTAACAAACTTTTGTGTCGTCATAATAACGTTGTTAATCCCGTTTCTCTGATAATCTTGTAATTTGAAACACCATTTCGTGAGTGACAGAATACTACAACGACACAGTCCGTGTTAATGTTATTTTGCCTCTATTCAAATCATGTATCTGTTTGAATGGGTTTTTTTATTATTTAAGAAACTCATTTTTTTATATGGCTTGATTAGTTGTGAACTGATGCCTGAAATAAAACATTAAATTAAACTGAAATTAAACAAGTTTGTTAATTATATTTTATCACATTTCAGGCACTAAATATTTACAATAGGTAGTTTCAAATGATCTATATTATTATAAATAGTTTTGGCTACATTTTGTATACAGACGTGTATTTAGTAACTGTCTCAAGTGGAATTGCAATCATGTAGTTTTCGGGTCGAATTCCACCCATTGCACTTCCAAAGTGAACCCGGGTGAGTTCACATAGACACTATATAATACAAACATTTTGGCTTAACACGAGGAGTTTGCAAGATTGCTAGTAATGTGCGACCCATATCGCTTGTAATTTAAAGGTAAAAAAAAAACATTGCAATGCGTAACCGAACAGCTCATCAGCAAAAGTATTAATTTCCAAGTTTTTTTTTCTCTTTGTCAGTCTTATATGGGGTCCTCTGGAAGAGCTGTACCTCGACCTCAGGAGCATCTGCCGCCCGAAAGGAAACCTATAGCGTCCGCCTGCATGGAAAGCACTCAACCGATTGCGAATCCTTGTAGGTCGCTGTAAACACATTTTGGTTAAATGGTGTCCTTTGGATACCCAGTGCAAGTCTGGCATTCCCGACCAGACAATGCTGCACTTATTGGAGTGCCCGGATACTGGATGACTTTTATCATGCCAATAGCGCCGCAATTAATGTGGCCAATTACTGGGCGCACCAAATTCAAATTCCATTTTTTTTTTCAGTTCAATGGATCCATATATGTATGTATAGTGTTAGTATGAATTTAGCCTATATTAGCACGACGCCGTCACAGACACAGAAAAGTGTGTGGCCCTTTATAAGTATGATCTCACTGGATTCTACTTCTTTTACCAGTAATCAGGACTCAAGTCTGATCTCTAATCATGCAGATAGCAGAACTTATCATTATAAATTTAAGAATTTATGAAGCGTCGCGTCGTAGCAAATATGTGGTAAATGATACTCCAAATAAAGTTTGGCGGTGTCTGACCTGGCAAATATTAACTTTCAATGGAATATTTTTATACTTAAGCCTAAAATAAACAATTTCGCAATAACCAAAGTGTATATCGTCCAAACACTTAACGGAAATTTAATCTAGATATAAGGTTTGTAACAATGATATAAAAAAATCCGTGTTCAATCTTGTATTATTGTTTACAAATATCTTTTATATTTTACAAAATAACCATAGGTAACCAGTATATTGAATCACGTCAAAACTATTTTACATCTGTGTAGATTATAGCAAAACAATTTTTATCGAACAAAGGTCAATGCTGATAGGCGGGTGATTTCGAACACTGTCCTCGTGGAATTATGACAGCATCTTTATTGGTATATTTTTCAAAATCAGCAGGCAAGAAGACACAAATAAGAAATCTTAAGTAAAAAATAATAAGCGAACCGCTTTACTGAATTCGGGGCACAGTAATGTTAGAAACTTTTAATGAGTACCAAAACAAAATATACACAGGTACTGAAATAAAAGTTCCAATTGGGTTAGGTGGGTTAGGTTAGGTTAGGTTCACATTTTTTTCAAATTTGTGACTAATCACAAATTTGAAAAAAATGTGAACACATTCTTGAAAGAAGAATTAGCATAATCTCCTGTAGTTTAACAGTGATTATAAAGCTACAATCAATTTATTAACTCAATAAATAATATGTAGCGTGACTCGTAAAATAGCTATCGATTCGACAAGGTCGCGTATAAATAATAGCGGATTTACTCTGAGGGCTAATAGGTAGCTGATGACTGCACAAACTGTCCTCCGTAACTGGTCAGCTGATAAACAGATTCTACTAATATTCCTAAAGCTTTTTACGGTTAACGTAAAAACACTGATTTGAAACGTGGGGCCATTGTAAGCCTAAAAAAATACGTTACGTAGTCTGTGAAAAATTATAATTAAGTTGTTGTCATGAAGGTATATACCTTCATGGTTGTTGTTACCTAACCGTTGACTTACATAGACTAAATAGATTTAACCTTTATTTATACCAGCCTATAAACGTCCCACTACTGGGCATAGGCCTCTTCCTATATAAAGAAGGAATAAGCATTGATCACCACGCTTGCTCACTGCGGGTTGGCGATTTCAGATACCAATTTTTGGAATCCAGGATTCCTCACGATGTTTTCCATCACCGTTTGTCAATGATGTCGAAAGTACTTATAACTTTGAAAAGGCCACATTGGTACTTGCCTGGGTAATCGCTGCCTACAATTCTACATAATCATAGTAGACAAACACTCTATTGAAACCTCACTCATTAAAATCGGCTCAGTAGTGAAGGCCCTACGGTGGTATAGACAAACATACATATATAGACTGCCAAAATTATAACCCTATGTTGCTTTTCCATAGCCGGATACTAAGCATGTTTTAACTAAATGCGATGCTTGGATCCTCGCCGTTGCCCACATCACTAAATTCATTCAAGTGCTTTAAAACAAGATTGATGATAAAGCAACACTAGAAGTTCCATAGCCCATCATCATCATCATCTGCCTTGTTCTTTCTTGTGTTTAAGCACCAAATTCAACATCTAGAATGAAAGCATATTAAATTTTGAATAATTTAGTATTATAAAACTTCAATTGGTATAGACAAATTATTAGTCACCAAACACTTAGGTATCGCAGACGTCACTTTGCTTTTTGTATTGTCATCGTCTGACCGTTGATATCATGGCGAAGACAAATCAAAATAATTATGTAGCAATATAAGATACATAGGTGCTAGTTCCAGAAAAAAAAATTGTTAGGCAAACATAAACCAACATACAAATGATATTTCTTTTCTACAATTAGTTAAAAAAATAAACACAGAACATTGTAGGCACATTATAGAAGTCACTGTACATTCATAATTACCAAATATATCAAGAAAGGATACTAAAAGACGCTCTTTGGATATTCACCGAGTGCATGGCTGAAGAATAGGACCTGCGTAACCATGCGGCAACGCTATACCTAGTTGAGCGGCGTCCAGACGCCATATTAAAGCGGCGTCACGACGCTATAACTGAAAGGCCTCGCGATGCCAAAGTTGACCGGCGTCACAAGGCCATAGTAGGGCAGCGTCGTCGTCGCGACGCTATAATTGACTAGTGATGCAACGCTGTAGTTAAGCGGTATTGTGACTTCGTAGCAGCGTGGTATGGCGTCGCGACTGAAGTCGACTGTTCTTCTTATATTCTCTCTCTATCTCTCTTACTATCTCCGAATATTATGGACAATTTTTTTTTTATTGAGAATCTATTTATAGCCTACTTAATGAAGTGCCCCGCGTGATTTGTGGAAAAATGCCAAACTCACAAGGCTGAGGTGTGCTCTAACACCACCGGCACCTATCTGGCTCTAAACCCTGAGGATAGGCTTTGATTTTTTAGATTTATTATCAGCAGTGTCAACTTAACCGTCAGAAAAAATTGCACAATGGCATGCAGATTTTCCGATGTCCACTGTGCAAAGTATGTTCCCAATTGTTCACCTTGTGCGGCTTTTAAACTACATGGGTAGGTTCTCAGACTGCTTTGTTGGGTTAGTGGTTGAAACTGAGTGTGACAACCAAGAGCATCGTTCAGGTTGGAATCCAGTGTCGGGTCAAAACTCAAGTCTGTCAACTGTCAAGTTTGAGACAGGCAGGCCCGAACTAATACTTATTATTTCGCTGTCCAAGTTAGCATATAAAACTATTGGTTCCGACCGTCAAAAATGATCTACCAAAAGATACTGAATTACCCAGTAATACCTACGAAATACACCTGAAACCGGTGAAACTGGAAGCGGAAATCGACAAAGCTTGATATCAAATTGTAAGTACCGTTTTATAGGAACGGGGCATTGTAACCAAAGCTGAATAAAACCAGAAATCTGCTCTATTTATGGACAGAAGAAGCTGTGAATTTTAGTAAATCATCTCTACATGATTCCGTAAAGAGCGCCAAAACAGTATAAACCATTTTATTATTGGTTCCGTAGTTTTCAGTTGGCCTTCATACACTCGTCACGAATTATAGGGAAAAAAGGAAACGGAAAAAAAGAAACGGAAAAAAGAAACAGAAAGTAAAGTAGGGAAAAGGTTTATTCTTTCCAGCTTCCCAATAAGTTGACGGGAGGGTTTTTAATTACGACCAATAGGTAAACAACGTTGCACCACATTGATTCAAGCTATAAATGTTAATTGATAGAATTGAACACAGGAAAAACAAAAAAGAAACTTATTTTGAACTAGAAGACACAAAAAGGGTTAGATCGACTGAGATTCGAACTTGGAAATAACAAAATATTTAAATTCGTAAAAGAAACTGGACGTTAGAAAAAACAGCGGAATAGTTACGGATTATTATAGTGGATTTAATTTAATAACATTATTACAATACTCTTTTAATTTAATAAAAATTTCTTCAAGACCTTGTCCTTTTAAATTACACAATTGTTAATTTTGTTAGATTTACTGTATAAGTTAGGTTATCAAACATTCATTTATATGTTTAGCAAATTAATACCCAAATCAGTATTATAAACAAGCTATAAAATGATAAACTTTATCGCTTAGAATGCACTGGACAAAGTTTTGATATAAGTGAGTCACATGTGCATTTAGATTCTATTAAATTCTTTTCTATATTCTCAACTAACATTTTAACATGACAAATAGGAACCTTATCACAATCACAGATCTTACGTGTTTTAGAACTACTTGTATCAGTTATTGTATTACTAGTATGTAGAATTTTATTGTAATTATCAATAGGCACAGGAGCGAAGATGGAATTTGATAGCTTGATAGTACTCTCCCTTTCTTCGGAATTCATTGGAACAGGACACTCAAACCAATCTAGAGGGCCTTCACTGTTAGAAAAACTTGTACCTAAACTAACATTCTCATCAAATGTGTTAGTAGTAATAGTCTGGCGACTAGTTTCGAGGTTGTCACTAGAGTTTTTTAAAACAATCTCTTCTTCATTTCGAGCGCTGACTTCAGTTACACAAATATTTTCTTTTCCACCTGGAGCAGGATTTGGTGATATATTAGTCTCTTCTATATCACCAGCAACTGTATAATTGTATTTTACCATCACATCATTTTCTTTGTTTTGAGAGCCGCGCATTATGTATGAATAGTCTTGATTACAGTTTATAAAATTTGATAGGAAATCTTTGTAAACACTATCAATTTTATCGTTATTAGCTTGAACAACAGATTTCATACAAACACAAGCATCAAGAATGCCGTCACAAGTACAATCCACTGTGTAACCAATATAGGGACGATTATTTGCTGTTTCTTCCATCAGTTCTGGTTCTTCAACCAATTTATCAATATTTCTCTCAATCATTTCTGCATCTGGTAAAGTTTTCATACTATCGGATTCTTTTAGAACATACTTTGATAGATTTTGACTTAACTTCTCCGACATATTAAAGATGCCATTGCTGGGTTTTACTGAATCTGTATAAAGGTTAACGAGAACCTCATTTGTAGGAAACATCTCAAAGAATTGATCGTTATTCGTTCCCATTTCTGTATTGTAACAACAGTCACAACTATTGTACATAACTCCATTAGATTTTCTTTCTGTCACATACTCGTCAGTTTCTGTAGTCTGTGCATTTTTACTATCTGGTTTCATAACGTCACAAGATTTCGTATCCATTCCCAAATTTGGAGGCACTTGCAATGATATGTTTTCCGTAACGATCATAGACTTATTTGAATTCTGTTTAGATAACTTATCAATGACATCCTGCGTTTGAACTTCAACAATTTCATGTTTTGTTACATTTGTATCCTTTTCGGGTACATCTTTTGGATGAATTATGACATCTTCAATACGAACACATTTTCTATGCGTTACGTTATTGTTCTTACATTTGCATATATCTTTTAAACGCTGAAAATCATTTTCTATTAAGTTGCATACTTTTTCTAAAATATCTGGTAGTATTGAGTCTTTATTTTCATTGAAAACACACAAGCATTGAACGCGTTTGATTTTTATTTTTAAATACTCTTGTAAAAGCCCATATGCTCTGTTCCAACTTCCATCAGTTGGTAAAGTTCCTGGACAATTACATTTCATTTCGTTTGCACAATCTGATATAACTTGTTTTACCCTTTTCAGTATAGCAGAAAATAACTTTTCTTCTTCTTCAGGTGGTATGCACGATGATTTACATGAAAAAGATTTAAATTCCTCTAACTTTCCTTTCAAGTGGTCCTCTAGCAAATGGAAGGCATTTACTTCTAATTCTTTAGAATCATCAACATAGTTATTGCAGCAGAAACCAGAGTTCATTGAATTATCATTACATTTGACACTCTGTGAATCAAAACTTTCATCTTTATGCACATTGCTTTGTAATTGTTTAGTAAAAACATTGCTCATAAAACGTTTTAATTCATCAAATCTTGCATTGCATTCGCACTTAGGACATTTGTTTTTTTTTAATGAGTCACTATGATCACTTCCCTTACCAGGAACCATATTGGATTTCGTTAATAAATTAGGCGCATCGATGTGCGAAAACTTTTTTTGACGTTTCCTACGGGTTTCCACATATTTTTCTTTTGCCACTGCTACGTCTTCATTTTTGTGGTTAGAATTTTTTATCATACTTTTTGATTTCTTTTGATTACCTAAATCTGCTAGTGTAACGCCTAAAAATTTAATGTAATATTCACAATTATTTGAAAACAATTTGGCTTTCTCATTAAGGCTATTGGTTTCTGATAATCCCATGTCTTTTTTTTTACTCTCACATATAGTTTTTGTACTGGTATTTTTATCTAATTCTAACGTTTTTAGCGGTTGGACGCCTTGAAGCTTATTTAATGTTTCTGCTCTATTTACTTCTACGGTCTGCGAGTTCTTATTATCCCTTTGCATTTGTTGATAAATTTGACATTCACATGCATTACTTGTAATACATTTAATTGGAGAGCTAGAGTTATCATTATGGTTTTTTCCTTGGTTATTCTCTTTTCGTGACTCAGCTTGAATGATGCACTTACAAAGATTTTCGTTGCTTTTTTCCAAATTGACAGCGCCCATATATTCCGACTCCGTAGTGGAAAAATGTGCAGCTTGTGCGTTACGATCTCTTCTATGCGCATGACTCCTAATATGATTCTTGTGAACTTGTTCTTTGTAACTTGAATTTGAAATCGACATATCAAATTTTGAATCATATGAGTTATTCGTTCGCATCGAATCTCGTAAAACATTTTTGGAATATTTCCCAAAGCTACTTTTTGTATTTTTTATACATCTTTCCTGTGGATCTGCCAAATCATACTTCCATTTTGTTAAAGTCTCTAACAGTTTATCTATAGATGTAGTAGATGGGACTTTGTGAAAACATTTGTAGTTACTATTACATAAGTCTTCAGAGCACGTTTTGTTATCCATTTCATCGTAATCAAGGCTTGGACTAGTAAGATTTAGGTTAATAGGTTTTGTTTGCTTAACACTGGAACTCTGATGCACGACATCTCGTGACATCCTTTGTTTCCATGTAGATCTTTGATTACCATCGTTATTTGCATGCGCGTTTTGCAGATTTTTGCAGTTTTTTTGTGGTCCACACAAACATAGGTTGACTGCATACGCTTGACCGTGACCTAATTTTCTTTGTCTTGTTGGTTTTTCGTTAAGAGAAGTCTTTTTCAAAATACTATTATCTAGAACTTTTTTTCTTGAGCCTCCTGTTTTATTTTTTGTTTGTGTATTTTCTACTGTATTAGGAGATCTTAAAGTTTTTGTTTCCCTCTTGGTCGTATCTCCCTGGTTAATGGAAGTAACTTTCGGGATAGATGGAGGAGCTTCATTTTCGGTGCCCTAAATTAAATAAAATAAATTGAATACATGAGACATAAATTTTACTTTAATGACATGAAAAGATGATTTTCTATTTTTTTACTTACCGAAGCTTGTTTGACTATTTTTGCAATTTTTTCTTCCATTAATTTTAAATCTTCTTTTTTAATAGAGTCCTGCAACATATAGGTATACACATTTCCAACAACTCAAAGTAGATAATAAACATAAAGGCCTAATATACATCGTACATCGTAATCATACGATGTTTTAAGCAATGATAGCTGTCCTTGATTATAGGTTGAGTAGTCTGTGGGATCAACTAAACTTAAGCGCTCCTAGACATATTTTAATTTTTACAATTTCATATTTCAAAACAAATACATCAGTCAGCACTATTATCACTACACACACACACACACACACTATCATAGAACCACTCTAAATTTACGTAAGAATGTTTCTTTATACCGTGTTGTAAACCAATATCATACAATTCAAGCTACATACATGATACATAATACCTATGGAATCTTAGTTCTAAACACTTTCGTAAGCAAATCTTAGGTGCTACCTTCTTCAAATCTTCAATTTGCATTCGTAATTGCGTGACGTCTTGAATAGTTCTCTTCCAGTACGCGGGTGTATCGGTCGCATGTCGATTTACAGTTTTTGTACCGCCACTAAACGGTGACATAGTCGTTTGCATCAGACACGGGAACACTGCAGTACCGGCTTGAAACACATTTACAAAGCTTTATTTAGATTATGGTAATTTTATAACTAAATACTCATTAGATGTTAGAGTAATCATTTCTTTGAATTAATACCTATCTATTAGTTTTGATTTGCAATAGTTCAAATAGAGAAGAAACCATTAAAATAAATATCTAGATTTAGTCACATCTAATTAAATCTTTATAATCCTATCATTCAAGAATTCTTCGTGAACTATGAGTAAGTGCTCACCATTAGAGGTGGGTGGTTTACATTCGCAGGGTGGTGGTCCCGACGTGACTATCTCCTTGGCTCGTTGCGCCAGTTGCTCAGCTCTCTCGTGGAACAGCTGCTCGGCCAGCTCCGTGGCCAGCTTCTGAGCGCGCTTTTCGAGGGCACGTTGCTGCCATCCTTCATTTAGATCATCCGGATCTGGAGTCATTTTCGGTGCGTCGGCACATGAAGCTCCAACCCACTGTAGGATAAATTTAATGCATTTAAAAGAACACCATACAATTAACATATCAAATTAAACTAACTACAATAACTTAATCTTTACCTTTGCATGATAATTTTCTATAGACGTTGCGATGGCTATATCAAGTTCCCCCATCAATAACTTAGAGAAGAAATTCCTGAGGTTCGTTTTGACAACACTAGCTCGGTCCCAGTTGTGTTTGTCTTCAAGACACTTGAGTAGCTGGCATGGCATCTGAGAGCCAGCACCGCCCAACTCCGCCTGCAAGCCTCCGAACAAGTCCGCCAACAAGTTGGACAGGAGCCTGCCCCTCAACGATGTACACGAACATGACTCCTACGCAGATAGATTACTTTACAATATACTTAACCATAGAATATTAACCAAAAATTATTAAAAAAAAAACAAAATGCACAATTTGTGTTTAGCTCTTAATTATCATTGGTGCAAATTATAGGCTTACGACGAGGTATACATGTCGCATTTAATTTTATAAACAAATCTTAGAATCAGGAAATACTAAAATGTTAAGTTAATTTCAGTGTGCAAAAAAGTCAAAAAATCATTGCTCTAAACTTTTACCTATGATTTACATATATAAAATCGTCCGTTCAGCGAATATTATTTTAATTCATGCAAATCATGCTGACAATATAAATGATAAAAACAATGAGTGTGTGATAAGAAACATTTATATTTGCCTGAGTGTCATTCAAAGTACTTCAATGAAAGTAATTTCAAATAACAGCTGTTATAGTAAATTCTTATAAGTACTTTACGCAAAGAGTATCAAAGGCGGTCCAAGAATATTTTCTCAAGTAGCAAGCGTCAAGGCAATAAGATAAAAAAAAGTTAACATTAATAAGCAGATGTGTATGCTAAGTTCTCGTCTTCATCTTGAACTTTTAATTTGACTGTTTTGAGATACTAACAGGAATAAGGTTTAGCTTTAAGCACATACGTATTTCGTTGCCAATTAGTTATATATTTATATTCTGGCCTAAGTAGCTACTTATACGCAAATAACATATTTATTTAGCAGTCGAAGTAAAAGGATTACTAGGCATTGCTCTGAATTTGTTGTTGTAAATATTGGCATAATTTTGTCATAAAATTGGTCATACTTAGCAATTAGTGTTATAAATTGTTTAAGTGTCCGGGGAGATAACTATATATAATAACTGTTTGATGACTAATAAAAAAATACTATATTCATTGATATTCATCATTTTAAATTGATAAAATTAAAGCAGAAAAAAGCCAAAGTTCTAATTTACCTGTCAGACAGTGTGAATAAATATTTTTTCATACTTATTATCTAGGTACATACAATATTTTTACAAATTATCATTAAAGAAGTTACGTCACGTGAAACGACTAATAGAACTTATGCATATCAATGAGCAGGCTGCAGGCTAAAGCTTTCGTCAAAAAGAACGCGTACTTAGCAAGTATCAGAGAACAAGAGCGTTACCCCGAATCCTGAAACGCTAATTAACTTTAAGAGGTTCTTAAATCTCTATCTGTCGCTACTTCACACCTTAAAGTGACAGAGACAGCATGAGACTAAACGGGGTGCCTTCAAACTGATTGATGTTTCTGTATTCTGCAGTTAGCCTGATAGCTCCGGGACTAGCTGTAAGGTGTAGGTACCCAATATTCGTGGCTTTGCAATGAGATATAGTTATATATTAATAAAATAATATACATGAAAGGATTTGATTGTAATATACAAAAAATATCTAAACCCGTTTTTGCCTGTCGCGTCGTGGTGGCGTAGGGGTTCAACATGAGGATTTGTATGCACAACGTTGCAGGATCAAACCCACTATAGGCAATTTATAAATATTAAATTATATGTACTTTCTGAATTATTCCAAAATACCATTTAAAAAAGATAAAAAATTTAAATCCGAATTCGTCTACCGCCATTGTGCATGTCCGCCTCTATGCATAAGAAGACGAAGCCTATATGTTTTACATTTGTAGGTCACCTAAATCAACAACTTTATCCTAAAAGTATATTACCAAGAGCCTATCTTCGGGCGCGCAGCGGCACAGCGCCGCCAGCGACGGCGTGCGCTTTACCTCCACCGTCTCATCCACTGGCTCTTTACACCGACACTCCATTATCTGATCTTTCAAGGCACTTAAGGCATCTCGTTTCTTTTGAATATTTTCAACTTGCGTCTGCATTTTGACGTCGCACATCATCTTGCACCCTTCCAAGTCTTCCACCATTTCCATCTTATGCTTGCGTAGTAGTTCCAACTAGAACAATATTTTAGTTTGTTATTTTCATTTCGTAATAGGAAAGGCTGCGCAAAGAGCAGGAAAAGTCATTTAGTAGACTTTTTGCTCATATGTACAAGCAAGGTCAATAAATAGTACCTACCTTTAGTGTTTTTGACTAACTAATAATGCTACCTCTCAATTTTGTACTATGATACCACAATAGGCAATACAGAATTAATTTAAAAGTAAGTAGTGCGAGTATAATCTCGACATTGGTCAATATGATTTTCAATTTTAAGATTTCGACCTATGTTTCTTGAGAAAAGTTGTTCAATTTTATGCACCTGATTGCCTCCTTGAATATATGCACTCTATAGTACATTATTTAACGCCTTACGCAGTATGCTTAGCAATAGCCACTCGGGCGAAATACACGGGAGATGGTTTGTATTGCTAATTTTAAGTAGATTTGCAGCTAAATTATTTCAGACACGTCGTTGTAAGAATAATTCAAGAATAAGAAGATGTAATGCATGAAACAAAACTATTCACTAATCATTCCATTGAATTATGTTTAATAAAAAAAACTGATAATTCGATACGGTGGGATCTCGGAGTGGAGGTGAGATGTCTCATGGTTCCCCTTGAGACATGCTAACTTCCATTCCAGCAATTTTATCATTCCGTACGTTTTCATTCAAAATTATAATCAATTAGGATAATAACGATACTCAAGGTATCACCAAAAATACTCTAGGTAATTACTTATATAGGAAACCGTCATCTCTGTGGATGGGCCGATATCATTAAATGAACCACAATTTACATCCCCGAGATACAAAGGACTTATAATGACTTATGAATAATAAGTGAAATAAATACTTCAAATAACATGTTATGAGCAATATTAAGACGTAATCGATTAATTCAATTATGTCACGTAATGCTGCATTGTATATTTTAATCTAATCTAAATCTTAAAGTAATTTGGTAAAGACAACTTTGACATTATTAAAAAATATTTAAAATTTTATCATTAATTTATTGTGGATACGTTTCTGAGTAACTTTTGAGAGGCCTATGTCACAGATTAGATGACTGTGTAAGGGACGAAAGTAACAATATTACTACCGTCCCGTACATAGTCACAGTACTAGTACGGGACGGTACATGTACTAGTACTATGTACTACACTAGTACATAGTACTAGTACATAGTACAAAAACAACTGAATCAGAATGATTGATTTATTTTCTAATTAAACGAGGCACACCTGTCAAAGATATTCGTGCTTTACCATCTAACGTACAAGGAAAATTAATTCTAAGATCTTAAGCGTGACAGCGACGGTGACATGACACGAAAGACGCATTACAGGGGCCTTAATCACTAAAGCTTTGGTTTCCTAGGATAGCGGTGCCGTCAAATAGCGGCCGTAATATTGCGGACGCAAAAAGACGGCCGTCTTTACGGTGACGACATGTGGAAAGTTCCACGGCTGTATTAACACACCGTCTTTTTAAACAATCGTCATACGAAACGTATCCAGCAAAGAAAAGGGACGACCTTGATTTAGCTTTAATAATTTACATAGAGGATTTTTTTTTAATTGAAATTTCACGCCTCCATTTCTGTTTCAATTGAGTTTTTCTGTACTCTTTAATTTTTATATTAAATATAGCTTCATGGTTACGTAAATCTATTAAAATTTCGACGCCCTCGCTGCTCCAAGACCTCATTTTATTCGTCGTCTGGTCAAAACAATACAATATTAAAAAAAAGGCTACACCGCTATCGAGAAAAACGTTCACGAACCATCCGACACCGTCAAGACGGCCGTCATGCAAATGACGGTACCGCTTTTTGACGTTGCGGTGTCAAATACCGCTCTCTAGGAAACCACGCCATTTTGATTACATGGACAACGTTCTAGTGACGTCATTCACCGCTGTATTACGACCGCTATATGACGGCACCGCTATCCTAGGAAACCAAAGCTTAAGTCGAAACAAAACGTAACGTGGCATCACGCAGATTATAGTTCAACTACCCCGGGTCGCAATTTTTTTTATGCTCTAAGAGCCATTGCAATGGGTAATTTTTATATCGAAGGTTAAGACCATTTTACAGATTTTTTTTAAAGTATAGTAAATCGAAAGATAACGCCTCTCCTAACACGACATGTAACAGCACGTTAACTGCTTTGACTTAGTGAATAAGGCCCTGCCCACTTGAGATTGAGCTTTTTAAAATCCCAACGCATTTAAATAAACGGTTCCGTAATAATTATGCTTATTCACCCCTAATATTCTTTGAATTATATGAGAATGCTGCAAAGGCATACTACAGTAGATATTTATAATACTTTCTATGATCGTATATGGGTAAGGCCGCCAAAATTGTCAATTGTTTTGTGTGACATTTTTGTCGTTTTTTTTTTGCAGTATCTTATGGTAAAAATATCCAATAAATTGTGGAGAATATCTGAATTATATATATACCGACGAAAATTTAGATGATAGTACCCTGCTATAATAATATTGTAGCGAAAATCCTTAAACTGACTTGTTTTATCGATAGTTTAAAATAAAACAATGACTTTTGCTTTTGTGTTACGATTTGTTTGTGTGACGAATATTTAACCCAAAACTACTATTTAAAGAGCCAAAGTAGTAAAAGGCAGTTGTATTAGGGCAGCACTGTCATTTATAAAATTAAAAAAAAAAGGCGGCAATATTGTTTCGTCAGCAAAGGAGCTTAAAGGGCGCGTCGATTCATTGTTTGTGTGAAAAAATTGATTGTGATGTGATTTCTGAGGTAAGAAACTGATATTTTAATGTTAATGTATAATATTTGTTGGCGATGAGGCCCATAGTATACGTAAGTTCACCCATTAGTATCTATTGTAATAAATAACCGAAATATAGCCTAAAATTGTTGTAAAAATGTAGCTTTTGTGTTGCATTTGTATTACGCCTGTGTTACATTTGTGTCACTTTAGTGTTATATTTGTGTTATTGTAACACAAAAGTATGTGTTACGTAACACAGCAGATCTATAAAGCCGCATGCATAACGGTATTTGGACTGATTTTATAAAGTAATGTATCTGAGTGTGATTTTGTATATATGTATATGATTTTTTATACTGAAAACCTGCTAAGTGCAAGTTATGCTTACTTAACCTAATTTATTACGTTTTACTAATTAACGTTCTCAATCCAGCAGTACGGTTATTTTAGACATTTGAAATAAAAATTCTGACAGAGCCAAATTTTTGTGGAGAGTTTGGGTTCACCATCAGAAAAATATATTTAAAAGTTTGACCCTGAATAACTTTTTTAACACACATGGGATCAATGGGCACTTTTAAATATTTATTTCTGAAGGAGGACCCAAGCCTCCCACACAAATTTGGCACTCTCGGCATTTTTGTTATTTGACCACTGTTTTTATGTCTAAAATGACCGGACGACAGTCAAGTACTTTCTTATATTTAAATATAAATTATAATCTATTTTTGTAGGTATAGTAATTGTGCATTTTTTTAGAAAATGCCGTTAACTGCTGCAGAACGACAAAGAAGATACCTATCGTGAAAAGTTGAAAAACACGAATCCTGAAAAATTTCAAGAACAAAAGAAAAAAAAACAGTGAAAGAACATTACGTGAGTATAAAAATAAAACAGCCAATTATACCGAAGAACAGAAGGAAGAATTAAGAAAAAAATTGAGAGAGGACCGAAAAAAAAGGAAAATGTGCCGTCAATATCTCAACAACACTCTATGGACAACCCCAATAAAAATATTACTGATATTTCAATATTATATAAATTACAACGACGTAACGCGCAAAAAATTTCAAAAAGGAAATATACTATTGAATAGAAAAATAACTTTCTTTATCTTTTATTTATTTAGGTTAAGTATATATTTACCCATTATGAAACTACCTTTACCCAAAAGTTGTGTTACTTTTGTGATATAATTGACAATTTTGGCGGCCTTACCCATATGTAACACATAGCCGATTTAACATACCCTGACACAGATCGTTCACGTATAACTTTTCCTCAAGCGTTATGTTTTCTATCGTGTATGCTTGTGTGTATCCCATTTATCCAATTAGATTTTTTTAACAATAAACATTTTAATACTTATTTGAGATAACACCGTCTTTTTTGTAAATATTTAGTTTTAAACGACGATATGTTATATTGCTAAATAATTTTTATCAGGAAACTTGAAAATATTGTTAACATTTTTGCACAAATCTTAAACTATTACTTTAGCAGGAAACATTTTATTTGAAGCACAGTGACCATTTTTGACAATAAAGATGACGTTGACATTTTAAGATGGCTGAGATTACACGTGACTTATACCAAAGAGGATGAACTTATAGTTCACATAGCTGATAATATTCTTCATCGTTTTAGACATCAGCATACAAATTCAAATCAAATATACAGTGATGTTTTACGATAACGATAATACTTAGTAAGTAGATTTCGGATAGCCGAGTGGTATAGGTCACCACGCTAATAACCACTATGAGCGACGTGCTGTAGGTTCGATCCCCGCATGGGACAAGTATTTGTGTGATCCACAGATCTTGTTCCAAGTCTGGGTGTTCTTTGTGCATGTGATTTGAATGTTTGTGAAACCCCCGCGACACAAGGATTAAATTCATTAGTGCGGGCGTAGTTTAAAAAAAAAAAAAGAAGATAATAAAATGATAATAAATGTGGACAACATCACATACATTGCTCCGAATCCAAAGTAAGTAGCTAAAGCACTTGTGTTATGGAATCAGAAACAACGAAGATATCACAAACACCCAGACCTGAGACAATGTAGAAATGTGTTTTTTCTACATTGACCCGTCCAGGGATTGAACCCGGGACCTCAGAGCTGGCGACACCTTGAAAACCGGTGTGTACACCACTCGACCACGGAAGTCGATACCTACAAGAAACCTTGTTGTATGCGAGATGGAGCGGAAAATTAGTGGATGCCTCTAGGACACCAATACCAAACCCTGTTACGTTCAAACCCCCATACCTATACTAGTCTATGGTTCAAACTTAGTCGGTCTTATTATAAGAAAGAGACTTAACTAAAAATTTCAGTCCCAGTTAACGTCAATAAAGTACGGTAATACTACGCTTTAGACATAGGACCTCTTTTTGTAATGAGGCCGTATCAGATTACCACATAATTTAGGAATTAACTTTGTTATGAGTAATGAGCAAAAACTCACATTATGGTAAAAAAAATATCGTTCATTTATAAATAACTGTGCCCTACGGTTTCACTAGTCCCGCTTTTTTCGTGATTTTAAATACGTTTCGTAAGAGCTGGTTTTTAATTAAAAATATTTTTTTTGAGTCCAACAGATAGTTTCAGTGACTATCAGAATGTTACCGCATAATACCACAGTAACAAACCAATGGATATACCGAACAAATAGGTTTAGCCCGGTCTAGGTACAAATTCGTACGCTCTAGTACACTCATGCTTTCTAATGTTCAGAGAAGCACTAAACCAAAACAAATCAGAGAAACGTTCTCTATAACTTCATTACTTAGACCGTCCACTAAATCCAAATATTAATAACATAAATAGTTTGTGAGAGATTATATACATAATGATTGGAAATCGAACAAAAATGAACGATAACAGTTATCTGTGTTTATCATAAGATAAACTCTCATTTAATGCCTTGGTTTAGATTCGCATCCGAATACCCAAAATATCACCGTGTTAATAAAGTATTTAAGATAACATTATGTAGTACTTAAAGAATACCGTTTTGAGATTAACCTTAATTTCGTTGATAAATAAAAATAAGACAGCAGCTGATGTTAATCCGTACACAATAGCTACATCAAGGTGAGTTTAAAGATGAGATAATAAACTTGCGTCAGAATAGAACAATAGATATAATTTATATCAGTGACGTTAGTTTATTTCGTACGGTCTATCCAAAATTTTGCAAAATGGATTTGATATAATTGTTACAAAAATACACAAACATAAACACTTTTGAAAGAGGCTTGTTGAAAAGCTTAAAAGTCCAGTTGGGACAAAAAATGGCGCTATGTGCAATATGTAACGTACTACCATTAAGCTAAAATGCAATGGCTACAACGTTTTTGTCACTGTCTCAACAGAAAATTCACGAAACAGTCTCTAAAGAATGGGAAACCTACCTACTTCGAAAGGTCAGAAATAGCTCAAAGCAATACCGTACCTCCTCCTTAATCCGTACATTTTGTTCGTCTTCTCTAAGTAAATCATTCGAGACCTGTCCTATCTGCTCGCGCAAGCCGCCCAGCTCCGCGCGCATCGCTCGCTCCGCTTCGTGCGTCAAAGCGCGCGCCGACTCCGCTTCACTCTCCAACGAAAACAACTTACGTCGCGCTTGTTCCTCTTTAAACTAAACAACAATAATTCACAAGTGATTTTTTATTAAAAGGAGTGCCTTAAGGTCACTAAAATCAAAACTTATTTTTCCTGCTGCGAAATAATTACATAGGCACTTAAACTTTACGCAGATTGTCTTGATACCTGTACACAATTTATTTTCAAAAGTAATTGTCTTCAACGTCCTAATTTATTTGCTGGCAATTGTAAGTTTGCATACTCCGCTGGATAACTAGGATTATAACTCAGTGAGCAATAAAATCCATATTATCATCATTATTAGACTATCGCCCGAATACTGAATCGTCCCTCAAATTGTCACTCAAGTCTCTGTTAAGCCTCATGTCACTTTAAGGTGTAAAGTAGCGACAGATAAATACCGTTTCAGTGTTCGGGGATTAATTAGCTCACTGCAAAACGATGGCTATTCTTTTCATACCGCTCTGTACTGTGCCTTTTTTTAATTTAATACACGTGTTTTATTTATTTATTGTATATTTTTATTAAAATCTCTGTCAAATATAAGCAGTGTTACTTGTAAGTCTCGCTCGAGCTGCGCGGCGCGGCACTGGTGCTCGGCGAGCGCGGCCTCGCCCCGCGCGCACTCCTCCGTCAGCCGCAGCTTGACGCACGCTCGGTCACACAGGTGCTTCTCCACCTCCTTTAACCGCACCCTTTCCTGATCTATCATATCCCCCCGATCTTTCAGCTGCTGGGTTAATTCTGCACAAGTATTTTTATACTCGTTCCGTTCTGCTATCAATTTCTTTATCTAAAATAGACACGTTATTCATCATTATTTAAACAAAGAAATAGTGATCGAACTTCTAAATAACATAATACGAACTTGTCTGCTAATATCTTCTTCTTTTTCGACGGCTAGAGCAAGCCGCCTCTGATAGCCAAGCTCTAAGTCCTTCCATGCCGCTTCTGCGCGCTCCAAAAGCTCGACCCTCTCAGCTTCGCGCTGTGCAAGCTGTCCGGCGCGTGTACGCAGTTCCTTCGTCGTTGCGTCTAAGGAGGCAAGTCGCTCCACGCAAGCGGAGTCCATGCAACATGCCTATCAATGAACATAGTTTATTATGAATGAATGAAGACATTTTTTGATAACTAGGAGAAAGCATTTTACTAGATATAAAAACGTGTAAAAGGCACGTTGCATACTAACTGCGTTGATTTTATTCAGCGTTTCCCTATCTGGTCCGCGTTTTCTTGACCCTGGCCGAGGTGATGGAGTGTCCATTCTCATAATAACTTTAGTTTCCACCGGCAATTTAACAACTGGCCCGCTTGAATGTGATCCAAAACTTCCACATTCCGCGTTGTTTTTAGACTCGTAAACATCGCGGCAACAATACATGTCCCTCACTTTGGAAGTCATTGCCTTCTGTACTTTGTCCCTTTTTACTGATTTAGATCCACAAGAGCTGCAGCTCAGTTCAGGTTCCTTCTTTGGTATTTCTTTTCTCTTAGAATCAATGAATCTAAAATCATGACAGATAAAACTAAATAACTAGGGTGTAATATAATTATTATGTAGTGATATATTCAAGCATGACGGGTAATCAGGTTGATACATAATACATAATAATTTTTCCATAAGCATGATAAATGACCAAGAACATAAAAACCCTGGGCCCGCATCATTTTCGATATCCATTACCAAAGCAATTACCGCATTGCAGCAACTAAGTTGGTTTAAAAATAGACGGCCGATGTGAGATCGTGTGCGGTAGTGTGGAGCGTACTTGTAAAGGCTGTCTGCGTCGGTGTGGCCGAGCTGTTGCCAGGCGAGCATGGCGCACACCAGGTGCTGCTGCTCCGGGTGCTGCGACAGTACGGAGTTCAGGTTCCGCGTCTCATTCCCCAGACGCTTGTCTGCCTCTTTCAGCGAACTCTTAAACATTTAAACAATAAACATATAAATGATATACACCGTCGAGCTCGGACATGTTTGCTTTGTTTATTTAACGATTATATTAGGAAAACTGGATGAAAAAAATTTTACGGGAAAAGTAGGAAAATAAATGTTTTTGATTAAACACGGGCCCCTTCCGGTGCTGGTCATTGGAGAGTTCTTTACAATATTGTCAATATTAGTTTAATATCAGATTGGTTAAAGAGAAAAAAAACTTTGTTTTGGAAATTTAAAAATGAAGTTCATGAAAATCATCTCTGTAGTTACCTACATATTAAATATATTAACTAGTTACCTTCAAATCTATCGTGGGATTGATCTCGAGAGCTTTTGAAATATTCCATATTATAAGACTGCTCATCGATGTAGGTTTATTCGATGTTGGAATTGACAAATTACATGCCCATTCTACGTTTGTTGCTTTAGCTTTAGCAACTTCCTGTAAAATAGTTTTTTGGTATTTCTTTTAATAGTAAATTATGTTTGCATACAATAAAAAAATCTTCTAACAAGGAACAAGACCAACAAGTTACAGTTTTGTAGCGTGATATAATCAATATAATATAATTACATACAACAAGAACGACAAAAAATCATTAATCTAAAACTTCCTGCCCCAAAACCACAAAAAGCGAAAAGTAACTAAATAAATTCAACTTATCCTATCAACTATTAATTACGTTACATACTGATCAGTTTTGTCAGATGCTTTCATGGTAAAAATGAGACCACCTCAGGAATATATTCTTCATATTCCGAGAATACGAAACCTCGTAGATATAGTAGGCACAGTCAAACACAAAAATCCTCCGTTTTAAAGACGTTAAAAACAAAAGGCCTCAGGACACCGATGTTGTTGTGTCCTGTGTGTGACACTCTACACTTCCACTATGATGTTTTATGGTGAGCTGTGTCGTTGGTTGCCGACACAGCTCACCTTGCGACACCTAGGCCGGCTAGGCGTGGATGAGTCAGTGAGTCAGATATTCTTCTTTCTCTTTGTACAAAATCGAGAGAATGGTGACTAAATCATGTGTCTATGCAAGCAACAGCACACTATCATACTTACTAAGAAGTCATTGCCCTGATGACAACCAGTCGGCATGATAATACATAAATTATATAAAAAACATACATAAAATATATTGCTCCAAATCTAAAGTAAGTAGCTAAAGCAATTATTGTGTTATGGAATCAGAGACAACGAAGGTACCACAAACACCCAGACCCGAGACAATGTAGAAAAGTGTTTTTCTACTATACTATTGACCCGTCCGGGGATCAAACCCTGGCGACCTCAGAGCTGGCGACACCTTGGAATCGGTGTATACGCCACGGAGATCGTCAAAATAACATAAATTCCTAATATGAAGAAGAAATAGGAAGGTATGATGAAACTGAAAATATGTAGCTAAAACGAGTACGATCAACTGGACTTGATACAAGTCGGCTTAAACATCGTGCATTGAAATGTATTCATTAATCTTCAAAAGCAAACGCTGCTGCTCTGATAGATGTTCCATGTCACTGAACTGAACTGAGTAACTAGACGGGGTGAACGTGAGCGCCTAACACTTGCCGCATCTCTATTGTGTCAAAGACATTGCACAGGGGCAGAGTTGCTGGAACAACTCTCGATAAGTCGTTCAATGCCCATGTCGTGCTCAGACCGGTTTACCTCTCAAGGAATGCACTCCAAGTTGTGCAGAATATGTAATAAGCGTATACCTAGGTCATCTATCCGGGCTAGAGGTTGTCCACCAAGAAATTTGGAATCCCCACTCTTTCAACACTTACATTTGATTTTTTCATCCATTAACTACCATATTACGATACAAAATTATAAATTTGTCTTACCTGTCTTTTAGTTCAGACATTGGTCGATTTTGATGTTGGTTCAATTGTGTAATCTATATCACGTAAAATTCCGTGCAATATAGTTATTGAAACGCGAGTGGTTTCTATACTTCGGTGGCAATTTTTCATAAAATAATTACATGCCACTTACCAAAACAAAACTTGGATTTTTAACTCATATTTACATAGGGTTATACGGAATAGTAGCTCTGTATTATATATTTTATAGCCGGATGCGACCTGACCTTACGTTACATGATAAAATGATATGATCTGTAAACACAGACAACAAAGCTGGCACTCTACAAAACAGTAACTAGCTGGTTTATTCGTCAGATCTTACACAAATTGTACAGAAAGGACTATCCTATATAATAGACTCAAAAGCCAGTCAAAGGTCTGCCCTTTTTATTGCCCTACAGCCTTATGCAACCTGTAATCCTACTGTATAATATATTATATTGGCACTGTTGATCGATATATGATGTATAACTCACCGTTTCTGTTTTCTTTTTATTGGTCTCCGCACCCTGACTATTTATGTTTCCCTGCTTGGTACCCATTATAAATACACTTTTATTTTTGTTTGTTGTGAAATACTTTATGTATTTTTTCAGGGTGCATTTATAAAATTTTATAAAAACCTCGCGTTAAGGAAAATAACATTTTAAATTTTACAATTATTTTATTTCAAAATTCACTTGACAGTGTCATAGTGCTTCATGATGTCTCTTCTTTTATTTCTGTCTAAATGCTTCTAGCCTGAGCTTCCAGCCATTTCCATGTTGTCTATAGGTATTGTCTTTGGCTGGTTGATAACGCGTATTTCCTTCAGGTATTATTGGTGAACATCATTTTTGTTCATAATTGTTTTACCAACACAGCTGACAAAATTATGCTGCATCTGTCTGTCTATATAAAGCAATCAATCGAATAAATTATATTTCAATTAAGGAAACAATAGTTTATAAAATTCCGTAAACATGCAAGGATACCTACGGTCGTCAATGTTTATCAATTTCATTAAAGGTGATTCACCAACTTAGGCATCCGAACACTGCCTTCTAACCAAAAGATAATACAAGAAAGAATGATTGCCGGGCGCCGCCGTCGCCGGCGCCACCGGGCCCGGCGCCCGCAGCCGCGCGCCGCCGCCGCTAACGGTCCCTGACTTCCAAGTACAGCCAGCATTAACTACATCGATGCTATATTTAGCACTATCACCATAACATGTACTTATACTCACCAGTACTAGTTGCACCCAGGATAGAAAAAAAACCAGACTGCAGCCGGTCACAGGACGCTGTAAGCGTGTGATATTAGTTAATAATGATAAAACCGGCTATTACAGGTTTATTACTACGACTGCGGTAGGTTTTGGTTTACATGCAGCTACTAAGGTCATTACCATTCCATGGAAATGGCAAGATATAGTCATTTTGCCAACTGACCCTTGCAATTGTATTATTTAAAACTAGTAATTGAGAAAAGACATCAAGACACTGGTTATTAAATAATACAATCTAACATTTTCAATTTGAGATTATAAATGAAATCACAAATTTCTACGATATTGGACACTTTTAATCGCGGCATCGAAAAGCCAACTTAACAAGGTTTATAAATCCCATCCGTATAACATGTTAAGTGTTAGAGACCAGTAGCCAGGCTCTACTTCGCCATGGCTATTAATAAATCTCAAGGGCAGTCACTAGAAATAGCATCGACTTGAAAGATGACTGTTTCTCACATGGACAGTTCTATGCACTCGTAGCTTGTTCCAGAATAAATTCTTTTAGAAATCTGTCTTGTTCGTGCAATAAGTAGAATACGTCGGCACTCATGTACAACTATAGTTATCTATTGATAGAATATTTCAAGATAAATAGAGACCAGACTTTTGGCCGCGTTATTCCCTACGCTGTAAAGTCGAATAAATGTAAATTACCGCATATTCGTAAAGCAGCCAATTCCTCAATAAATCAATTACTTTATATTTGCCCTAATCTACAAATTTTAATATTAAGACTTCCGTTCTAAAAAATGTCATATAAGAATTAAAAACATTGCAGGGACTTTAATCAATTTTTTACTAAGACATGACGAAGTAGTATTTTAATTAGATTTCCACTGATTGGTATGGAATAGCCTTTAATGTTGTGACTCAATAAAATGTAAGACTCAATATACTAGAAGGTGAACCATCATATAGGTTCCTATATTACTAAATAGGAGTAGTTCTATAGGTACTTGACTAGCTATGCCCCGCGGTTTCACCCGCTAAAGTTGTCCCCGTTCCCCTCTTATTTTTTTAGCAATTTTTATTGTTTATTCTGACATTCGGGACGGAGACGAATCCAATAAATCACGGATATAAAATCGGTCCCCTCGTTCTAGAGTTGCATGTTTGATGAGTAAAAAAGCTACGATAGTAAAATTGTTGTGGTGGCCTAGCGGTTTCATGAACGGATTTTCGTGCGGAAGGTTGCAGGTTCGATCCCACTACAGGTGACTACCAATGTGACTTTTTCAAAGTACTTTCTTAATCATTCTTAGACACTAACAAACGGTGAAGGGAAACATCGTACAGGAATCCAAAAAATTTAAAACTGACTATGCCAACCCGCAATGACCAAGCAAGGTGATCAATGCTCATTCCTTCTCAAAATAGGTACTTCTATCGAGAGAAAGTACCTATTAGATATTATATTTTTATTACTTGCATATTGTATTATTCAGTTAAATAAAGAATTATAATCTTTAGGTAGATAGGTATCTTCTACATCTAAACTGATTAATATATTAGATCATCATGGTAGCTAGAAAGCAATAACAAGGTTTGGTGCTTAATCTGCACATTAGTCATGCAGTGTTAACATAATTAGCCTGTTATCGGGTATCTCGGGGTCTCCGAGGCGCTGCGAACATCGGGAGACTCACAAATTGTTTTATTTCTCAATAATAATTCACCTTGCATTACTTATTTAATACCACGTACATAACTCACACAGTAATATGTTACACAATTTATTTGTATGATCAATAATACAATCAATATAACATAGCTTCTTTTAATGAAGCTCCTTTTGAGAAACAAAGGATCTACGATTTACCAGAACATACCTGCAAGGTTCTTTTTTAAACGAGGTTTTGCTTACAAACTATGCGACGTGTACTTAATTATGTCATCACATCTAAAAATAGTTCTATGAAGTGATTATATATTCAATTTACCAAGTTTGTGGTCGCCTAATTGCAGCACGTGCCGCAGAAATCTATAATACATCCCAAATCCAAGAATCATTTAGTTATTATCATCAATGAGATACGTATAATTTAATAGTAGGAAACAAATGAGAAGGGGGAATTTTAAATAAATTAATAACGCGTTAGTGACGCCGATAATATCCCAAATCAATTTGATTGTGACATAATTACCTACGTTCCGAGAATGCGTGCATATTATTCATCGCCCTTAACTTAATAGCTGATACAAATACCGTGTTTTACTTCTAAGCCAGATTAACCAGAAGTGAAAACTGCATCAATCCAGTAAAGGTATGATAAAAGGATTCATCATGATACACAGATCTGCATTGCATGTACCTAATTCGAAGCAAATTCAATTCATATTTACAGACTTCTGAGTTAAAACCTTTTCGTACGTATTATAAAATGTAACTGTATTTGCTTTTATGAAAAGAAATTGTGATTGTGATGACAAACAGATCTCCGAAGGAGTATCTCTTGTAATGCACTAATTATTAAAATGATTTTTATAAGTTAACTATTAAATAGGTCAACAGTGTTTACTCACAAACATTAAAATTACATAATTTAAATATCATAAAGGTACATGGGGAATACGACAATTATTGCGTTAAGTGCTACTGCATAATAAACTTCGGATCGAACGTAATACTAACAAATGTACGTATTTGACAATTGAGGACAAAAATTTGTTAACGTGAAGATCCGTTATTCGAGAAGGGACGAGTATTAATACCGGGTCTCGGTTTTTTCCAGTTTGATTGTCTGCATGATATCAATACACGGTGTGATACTCCGGCGTTTTGTGCTTGTGCTCCGGACACTGTAAAGAAATCACATGTATGTACTAATATGCAAAACTCATTCTAATTACCTCGTTTGGTTTTGATTCATGAACATTTACAAATAAAAAGTAACAAAATACACTAAAAACTTAGACTCATTTATTTATTCTTGGAACAAAATGTACTTATATGTTTTTGCTCTCTTTTCGTAGATGTGGTTTAACCCCGCATCCATTGTAAACAACATTAAGTACTTTTTATGTCTGTGGCTGTTTCTTGCATAAAAGATAATTTAATAAAGAAAATAATTATGTCTGTCGATAATGTACAATAGTCTCTGTTATCATTACAACAGACAGCGATCACTTTCATACAACCATTGGCAGACTCATTTGAGATTAGAAACAGATATCAGCCAGTGTAGACTTATCTACTCTTATAAAATATTTTTATATTCATTCAATTTAAGCAATTGAAACACAATCGAAACATCCAGAGACCTAAAACTCATGTATTACTATGATTATTTATTATTATTCACTTATTATATAATTATGTATAACATACTAAGAATACTAGTACCGACAAGACCAGGGACTAATAATGTTAAATATTTAGGTACTTACTTATTATACTATTTAATATACATAATACTTATTAATATTGTAAAGCTAAAGAGTATAGGTATTTGTTTTTGTTGAAGATGCTAATCTTAGTAACTAGAACTACACTACTATTCTGATTTAAATTGACATATTTTTCTGTTGAGTAGTATATCGAGGAAGGAAAGGAAAAAGAAACAAAATTATTTAACAGCGGCATATACCTAAGTATCGAACTGTAGAATCAAAAAAATTAAAATATTTCGATAAAGACGAATAATACAGGCGTGATGAGAAAATGCAAAGTCTCATTCGTTTGAGTCCATACATAATCCCATTAGTGCGTGAGACCTCCGGCGCGGCGGCTCAGGGCTGCGGGAGAGAGCAACGCCGCGCGCCGCGCCATTGGCCGTACAGCGTGTCAATAGATTCACGCATTGTGCCCATCGCATTGTTACCGGGATTACCGGCCGGTCAGATGACCCCACACTACAATAACACTTCAATACGCTGATCACATGCCAACGGAACTATACCTACACCGTCAATAGAGTCGCAGTGTTGTTTATCCGCCTCACATCATTCTTTATGACGCTGCGTAGCGTAGACGTGGTCAACAACGAGGGCATTCGATGACGTGATGACGTAGACACCACGCCTTCTGATACCGCTAGCTCCGTTTACAGACATTACCTTCATGTATTTTTGGTATTACCAATGCAGATTAGGCAAGTAATACCAGACTTACTTATTGATAACCTTCATCAGCTTATTTATCTTGTGTTCTGGAACATGCTAATCAAATGCGGACTTCACTTTTCTGCACGTTCGGAGTCGCACAGTTTATTTTCTATAATTATTTCTTTGGCCAACATTCCATTGCCAACTGCTTTCACACATTCCACTGAACCCAATTAAGTTTTAGGAGTATAGAAACACCTTCAGGATTATTAAAAATCTACAGGAGCAGCTGTATTTATTCGCTGCCAACAACAGTTTTAGTTTTATGTCTCACCTTCTGTTTTAATTGTATCGCAGCCGTCGTTTAATTAACTTCGTCTATTCTGAATAATGCAACACTGTGAAGTATTAAAGTTGTTAATAACCTCCTTTCCTGAAGTTTACATTGTAGTTATTTTTATTGGAGCTATTGTTGAATTACTGCTTAAGAAAAGGCACAGACAACAGTGTACTAAGCAAAAGTTACAAAAGACTGGAAAACTTCAAGAGAACTTTATCTTTTGAAATCTCTTTAGTGTCTTACCGAAGAACAGAAAGGCGAAGGTACTAAAGAGATGTAAAAAGTATCCTCAAATGGAACTGCAATGCGTCATGTCATGTACGGTGGCGGCAGAGTGTAGATATGTATATTAAAAAGGCCCCTTCCCAGTAATGGCAATGTTTCATGACAAAATTATAAAGATACTTACTAAAAATTAGACTAGATCATTACCGACCTATCCCAATGCTGCACATATAAAAATTAAGAATCAAAATACCACGTATGTAACGGCATTCAAGGAGGATTCTTAATTGAGAGTCGTGCTTGACTTATTGAATTGCATAACGGTGCAGAATAAAATGATGCAATAAGATCGATCGAAATTAATCTGCGTTTATTGCCTTCGGTACCGCGGTCTGAAAACATTCTTTATCTTTTGCAAATAATTTTAATGATCGAAATTAAACATTTTAAGACACTCCTGTATATAAGAAAAATAAAAATGTTTAGAGGTACTTTTTTGCTTAGTCCTATTGCTTTCTTTATTACCCATACATATAAGTTGAATGATGCCAGATAAATATTATTTCCAACAAGCTGCAGCCTTCAATTATGTTGTCATCACAAAATGAACACGTGCATGTGTAGTGACAGGTCGCTAGCGTGACACCTACGTACTATGTAGTCCACAATAGTTAGCGTCCCTCTCCAGTCCGATGTGACAACTTACACTATATGTAAGGACATGACAATGCCAATAAGTATTTGTTGATCGGAATAGTTATACAAAATACTATGGGTATAAAAATAAATTACTATTAAAAACCATCCTGCATAATATGTCTTAACAAAGATTGCAAAAATAATATAGACAAAGAAATAATAAAAAAGCTTTGCAGAGTAGTAATCAAGAGTGACTGTTGTCTGGTTATAAATGATCTGGTGATAAATGTATAATTTGGTTTATGTAAATAAATCTGAACAGTGTAATTCTCTACACATTTTTTGTCTTTTTGCACCCCCTTCAATGTTGATTTAGTTTTAACGCCAAGGTTGATTGCTGGAAAATGCCTAGTGGCATCAAGTTCACCTCAGGTAACATTTTGTAGATACAAAGTTTTAAATAAATAAACAAAATCATGTTTCATAATGAAGAAGCTAATTCAACAAAATAATAAATGTTTTTTTTGCTAATTAAGACTCGTTATAAAAGAAACCTTATTGTAATTACAAATCAATGCATTTGTCAATAAAGGGGTTATAGCTAAGACATGAATATTTGATAAAGTTTCTGTAGAATTGCTCGCATAACATAAATAGTGTATCAATAAAGTATGTGGTATGAAAATCATTTTCCAGAAATGCACGTATGACGCTCATGTTAAAAGCTCAACGTGACGACGACGGAGTCGCTAGCGTCGACGATTCGTAGGGCTTTTAAGTAAGTAATAAAATGCACAGACAGCGCGCGCGCAACTCAGTAGGAGGCAACTTGCGCTCGCTTCGTGTCGTTGCTAATCAGGCGTTTCGTCTATTTGCCGGCTGTAGTGCTCCGACCGCGACTGTTACTGCATCGTTAAAAATGACGATTTTTTCAACGCACTAATTTTACGTGATTTCTTTAAATTCGCGGACATTCAAACTTTTCTGTATTTTTTTCTAAAACTTTATAATTTTATTAAAATGGTTAGTGGCAATAAAGATCCAAGTGATCTAAAAAAAGTGCCACCAAAGAATCGTGAGAAGAAAACAAACAACTACAAGAGAGCGAATATTTTTTCAAAAACATGGTTCGTCTGGATGATGCCCACTTTCTGGAGGGGCTACAAGCGGGACCTCTACGACTCTGACCTCACCAAACCTAAAGACAGCCACCTCTCCGACAAGCTTGGAGATCGCCTCGAAAAGTGAGTACCTACCTTTTTCTTACTAAATTGGCATAACCCGAAAAAGCATAGTAAGGCCATAAATACAAATTAAATATTACTAAAATCTGCGTGAATGTTGACCTTAGAACGACAAGGTGATGCGTAAACAAAAAAGAACATAACAAAATATATTGTGTGCATATACTCCTGCGGCTATTATCGTTAAGACGTGTTAATAAAATCCGTTTCGACCAGGGCCGCCCGGCCGCGCCGGTCAGGTAATATCCGAATAAATAGAAATACCAACACGTCTTTTATTAGCATCATCAGCCTGGAATCTATCTTAATACCACTTTAAGGAATGATAATATTACCGTACAAGTTAACTAGATTTAAATCGTGGTACTAGATGGTTAACAAGAGACACTACAGTTAATTTCAAACGACACAAAAGTTCCCACAAACAACGCAAGAGCCGCTCCTCTGCGGTAGTTGCAAATTAACACCTGCGGCAAATAACGATGAAACGGCCAGTATATTACAAGTTTGTTTTATTTTGAATGTGGGTAGGTAAGGAACACGATTGTATCAGAAGAAATAAGAATTCCATGAAGAAAAAAAAATACTTACATTTTATATCTAAATACAAAGATTTACAATACAATTTTTTACGAATATTATATTTTAACGAATACGCTAATTATAGAAATTGCATTGATAAGACCAACATTGCGAAACCATCTTGAATTAACTACTTAACAAGAAAATAAAAGATCCTAGAACCCAGCCAGGACCTGATATGTTAAATACTAAAAATTTCCACTAACTTTTATGTTAAATATAATGTACCTATGAATTAAATTATTGAGTGAAAACTTGAAATTAATACAAATATGTTATTGATCTCATACGGTTATATGTATTTGCATATTTGAATATACAATCTTCTCTTACTAACTTAGAAAAAAAGCTATTTTGTATGTATTTTTTTGTGCAATATAATTACCCTGTGCAGGTACTCGTTCAAATATCCAGCAATTTAGTAGTTAGTATTAAGACATGCTTCAAAATCTTATTCATATTACAGTAACAAATATTTTACCAATTCAAACAGTTTAATTTTACTCGGTTTATAAAAAAAACGTGACAGATGACTCTAAAATACCTAGTGCTTAATAATTCGGTCCCTGCCGATTAGTTTTTGCGTTCTTATTACAATGACATTGTCTCAAAACCACATTAACATCATACCTACCTATTACATTGGTAGAAAAATAAACTACGTTTGATAAGTATGTCGTAGAAATTAAACGTAACCTACGAAACAAGTTTTGGGTAAAAATAGGTTGTTGGAATTCCACGACATGCGAGAAACTGCACAACAATGGGGTAAAAAACAAAATGTTGAACTATCACTACGTGATAACATTTATACTTGGTTATACAAATGTATACATAGCTAAAGGCCTATAACAAAGAGCGTATTTGGGACTTTACAATTGTCATTAAATATTAGAATTCTATCCCCGCTGGCTCTGGCGTGAAGCATCGCGTGACCCGTTAAACTGCGCTTGCTGCGGTCGGATCGGTCGCGTCGGTCGTCTCGGTCGGCTCGTCAAACGCTACACATACACCGGTCACCGAGCACCACCGAGCGACAAACGAACGACCGTTTCATATTGCAAGCAAGCCAATTTTCATGCAAATTCTGCAATATTAAAACTGTTTGATATCCAACCTTACATCGTGAACCGTTACAAACTTACGTCGATTGTAAGTGAAAAATTAAACTTATTAGGGTTCTGAATCCTGAATTAGACCGGCTTTTGGGTATCTCATTAACATACTTTTTAATATTAATATTCCTATAGAATTTGTTTTCTGATATAAGTCAAGAATGCATCAGGTCAAGGTTTAACAAAACATCCATAATTTAATACCTGATTTCCAGCTACAAACAAAAATGATGTTAATAACCTATGCAAATTTAAAAATACTCTCAATGTAATATAACTTAAGATATACATCATCCAGGCTCTACCATCGATGGGAAAACATTGATACTAAATATAGGCATTGGGTTAAATTTAAGTAGGTTCACGTTCGTGGAACCGGTCATGATGGTACTACGTCAGTCACATTTCCGCGTTGTGTGAACACTCAACTACTTATACATATATCTGTTGCTCTTCACGAACTACTTCACCTTGTAACCAGGTATTACTTTAAAATTAATATATTCAAAGTTCGAATTACGTAAACATCATGAATGTTTTTGTTTTACACTCAATTGTTTTTAAAACCCGAGTCGCGTTTGGATGTGATTCAAATGAATAAGACCAAATCCGCGTGGAAAAGTTTGTAAGTATTTATTAAAAAGCTTATTTATTTTGTTTCTTTTATCTCTGAAACTGATGCTATTTTTAAAATATTTAGTTTTCGGGTAACTAATAAAATTACCTAGTATTTATTATACTACAAGGTTAAGCTACAAATTTCTGTTCCTACGATGCTGTTGCATATTTCCTGTAACGTGGTTATTACACGAATCCTAGCACAATTCCAAACCTCAATAAATTAAACATGTCCACATTATTAAAATAGATAAGTTTTTTTTTTCTTTTTGGAAATATCTGTATAGTCAACAATTTCTCTGTCGAGGGTGTGGCAAAAACTCTTTATCTCAAGCAGGTACATAAGAAATATTAAGATAGCAACTACTATCACAACATTCACAACCAACCAGTCCCATTATTCAGTAAAGTGACCGATATCAACGCGTATTGTATTACCTATCTAATTTCTTCGTTAATTACTTACACAAATTATTTTTTAACGATGAACGATTAATTTTGTATGTCAATATGAGTGAGTCAGTCGGTGTATCTGGGTTTGTTTTAATTATACATAACACAAAGGTATTTTAATCGTCTGTAAAGTATTAAGGCCGTGACTGCTTGACGCCGGATACAGGTTCTCATTGAATCTAATAATCTAGTTTGTTCAATTTCAATTTGCCTGCGTTTTTCGCGTTTTTTACAGATGTTTCAGGAAAAATATTGAATGTGCTAACTTATTGTGAATTAATTTATTTACCATCGCCATGTGTTAGCGGTGGTTACAATATAATGCGCGTTAGCATGTTGTTTTTCGAAGAATCAGCATAATTATAGGTACATTGTGTTTTCTGATTCTTCGAAGAGTGAGGGCATTCTATTTGGCGATGACTTATAATTTATTAACGATCAATAGGTAATATTATTATAAGTTGTATAAACCTGTTACTTAACAGAATACAATAATCAACATTAGCTTTTAAGTTCATCCGCAGCGAGGTAAATAGAGATTTTGCTCCTCGGGGACGAGTTATAATGTGTGCTATCTTAAACCTTTCATGCGACCGGTTAACTGATATGGAGGCTATAACCTGCTACCTAACGATCGAAAGCTGGGCAAAGATTCCTCATCGTAGAACACGTTACGAAATAGTCGAAGTAATTTACTAAATAGCCGCACAGCGAGTGAGGGTCAACATAAATTCAAGCCGCTTTCGCAATATTTAAATAAGTATGTATGTTTTTTTCCATGTACCTAATAGCGTGTTAAACCTCTCGCTGAGATATTTGCACCGAATTCAAACCGGTATCAATGTGCTAAACACATAACATATATCTACTGTACATGATGCATACCTTCGCATGTTACCCACCCTTTATAAGTCATTCAGTTATTAAAAAACCAGTTAATCTCGAACAGGTTATGAAGCTTCGTACAAAAGGATAAATGCAAAATCGCCGCGTGAAGCCTTACTGCATACGAGCAAGCTTGTGGAGTCATCGCTCATCACCGTATTGGAATCTCACTTATAAGAAGTATAAATTCAAAGTTCAGTTGGGTATATAATGACTGTCGTTTGGTGGAACAATAAATACGAAATTTATTTTGAACGAATTTTTAATCTGTTTCAATCGTAAACATCACACGTTACTTAAATAAATAAGAAAACGTGAAATTCTAGGAGCACAACGAAAAAAATATTATGTAAGTATAGATAGCTATAGTATCGTCCAGACATTGGCGGTCTTTCAACACACAAGTCACGTGGTTCTACACTCTCTATTCCATCACTCTTATAAGAACACTCTGACTATAAAATTAGCTGCTACCCGGCGTCCTTTACTCCTCTGTCATTATGTTTACAACCAGCGTTAACTAACGTAGTCCTTCACCTTACCCCACTGGGTTGTGGGCAGTATTACCTCCGCTCACTTAATACACCGCCAATGTTCGCCAATCACTTTGATAGTTATACATCAAGTTAACGTGGAATCATTAACTCAACATCTATAGTAAAAATGTTGAAGTGTATTCGAATCACCGCATTATTCAAATCACCGTCTTAGCAAAACTACAATAAATTAGAAAATGTATGTTACATTCAATGTAACCACAAAAAAACTCAAATAATCGACATCTAACTACAAACAACTGAATGTTATATAAAATATCTATAGACATAGAAATAGGTTTATATACACACATTTTCGAAGCCCATTCAGCTTCTTGACTTATTTTAGGAGATAAACGATAATGGACAAAACCTATCTGAGAACAACCTATCTGCAGTACAAACCTAAAACAGCCGTTCTTGCATACGAAGGAAATATTGAAGTATGACTACTACTTTAAGAATAAAGTAGACCTACTTAAATATTTTGACTACGGTACGTAGGTACGGCATCGGCATCTAAATATAGGTTTGGACTCCAAACCTATATATAATTTTCAGCGTTAGCCCTTGACATACTCCAAACTTTGGAGTATGTCAAGGGCTAACGCTGAAAATTTAAAAAATAAGTTAAAGTTAGACTCAAAATACATGCAAAATACATAATTAACTCGTTCAATCACTTGATAATAAATTAAAAACGTAGCCCGAATACAAACGATGTCAGAATATTGGGTAACTCCGTAACGCATCAATGAGTTCGAAAACTGCATGAAATTCTTATCTTTACAAGTCATTCTGCGACAAGCTATGAAAGAAGTATAATTTTAACCTTAAACTGGATCAATTGTTGAAAGAATTTAAACTAAATTATTCGTGAACTATAAGGAATGTGTTAATTGTTTTATAAAAATGTACTGTAGGATAAGCAATCCAGCAATTCCGATTTTTCTATACAGTCCTGATGGGTCGTAAATTATTGATATAAAATAACAAAAATATCTTAAAACAGACAAGAGCAACCAACAACCGCAATTCCAAGCGCATTTAATTAGATACTGCTCAATAAAAAAATAATTAACCAGCTATGTATCAACTTCCTAGATTTTTTAAAGAGTAATTATAACCGCCTTTTTGGTCTAGCGCCCGCATTTGCAACATGACTCGTAGAACAGATAAAACTATTAATATCTAATTATGCAAATCGATGATTACTGTCTGTTCTACTTTTTCCGCATATATTAGTAGATGATTGGTGTTAAGCAATTCTCAATGTAACTAGCAATTGTATGGCGATACACTTGTATGGCCTACTAAGTACTCGGGCTCACAAGGACTCGCCTTAACCTTCACCTTTATCACCCGTCACAAAAAAATACCAAAACAAATCAAAACTCATTTCACCTTCGACTGCGATGGTACTTAAGACATAAATCGTAGTAATATTCTCTTCTGTATCCGTTTGGTGAACATCTGTACCTACCGAACAATCGTCCTTAAAGAAATATTACAGGATAAGCCTTGTATGTCACGCTGGATGGAATCGAACACGCAAAAGCAAGAAATGCATTCTAGCCACTGGACCAATCAAGTTGACATTACAATAACTCTGACGAGGATTAACATTAGAAGCAGATTATAAATTAGCAACGCAAGACTTATTGTTCACATAGATTACATTACATCATGCCTACTTGAACTTGTAATGGATTCTGCAAGCATTGATCTTGAGAATAATTTGTCTATAAAATAATTAACAAACCCCACCAACAACATAGATGTGTTTTTTAATAGGATCTGTTTCGCGTTGCTTGCTTGCTTATGGCTATTTTTGTTGGTATAGGTACATTGATAGTAATAATATAAGTTATAGCCGAAGAGCACGTAGTAACGAATTGTAACTAATAAGCTAACCAAGTACGGTGTTATACTCGCAAGTGCAAAGCGAATCTATCCCAATTTTACTTACTTACAGACTCTGTTTACAGTTTTAAAAAGGATGTACAGCTAGCTAGCTAGCCAAGTATTGAATGTAAGTAATTTATTTTAATTGATGCTTATTGACATTTAGTATTAAAATTAAATGGACTTTCATTTAATAAAAGTAATATTTACAGATATTGTTTTGCCTATCAAAATTAAGAATAAACTTAGTATTAGAAACTCATGTATTCAATTAATAATGTAATCTAAACGTAAAATAATTTATGAAGCAAGTTATAAATGTCTACATTAAGTGCACATTGTAGGATATTTGTTTCATAATATAAGCTAGGTACTTATATGCTATGCTATTTGATTTGTGTTTCGATAATACAAATCAATGACCTTGTAAAACTAACGCAATTTATAGCGAAGCGTGTTTAGTTAACAATGCATGCGGTTACGAAGAACACGCACGCGTTCTGGTTGAAATATTCACCTGACTAACGAATTCATTCAGATGTTGGAACTTTGACCTGTTAACACGAACTACGTGACACTTCACATCGCGATTCATTTTGATGTCGATACATAATGCAAGAGTACGTAAACAATCGCAACGTGTTTACAAAATACTGAGCAAGAATCTCACCAAACAGCATCAGTTTAATTATTATAGTTAATTTTAGCTTAAAGACTTCGGTTTAAATGATTTATTACTTCATAAATTAAATTATTTTGGGAAATAATGCAAGTTATAAACAATTTTACAAAAACTTTTCAGAAAGATTATCTACATCTCACGGCAGTCGTTGGAATTTAATTACTATTGTTAAATGAAGATATATTATAGTTGCTTATTATTGAAGCAGGATTTCGACCCAAGCGACAACCAGAATCGTTTTAGATGATGATAATGGTGATGATGATGTAATGTGTACTTTATTCTCACAAACCATGCTAACTGGCAGCTTCGAATATGGTAGTAGCTTACAACCAATGTTGGCCTTGTTCGTGATACCGAAACATTGAACTTACCATCTTACATTATAACAAAGATATTTTGTTTACCTCCTCAATAAACAAAGGATAATAGATAACATTGATATTGCAATGGTCCTGATAGTACTTCCCGATATCGGTGCAAAAATTACAAGTTCATAGAAGACAACATATTCCGGGTAATGTTGATTTGTTTCACTTATGCTGTATCAATAAACATCTAATCCAAATCACGTTATTCCATAAATCACGTCCATCATTTTTCCTAAGAAATCTATACGCAGTACATGGGCGTTATTATTGAACCATTAACATAAAATAATATCCAATTAAATACCACATTGCATTGTCTTTGTAAAGGCTAACGTAGTTTGATTCCAATGTTGTAATGTGTATGGACGTTTTTTAATAGCAGGCTCTGTAAAATATTCAACAATTTAATTGCTATTCTTATGGAAAAAGCCAATATAACCTATGTATTTAGAATTGTTCTTCCTATGTTCTGGGTCTGTCCTCTTGGTCTGCTCATTTTAATGACTGCTCCTTTTCTTGAATCTCGGTCTCAAGTTTCGATAGCCACTCTTAACTTAGGACTCAACTTAGGACAGAAATCGAATTTGATGGGTTTGGTTCCAAATATTGATCTATATATCTATTATATAAATAATCCCTCTGTAACTTCCTTGAATGAGATCATTATTAGATATAAATTTTTAGAATATTATAAATTTTCAAATGTCATGTAAAACTATTAAGTGATAATCATACCGTATTTGCAATAACTTGTACTACTACTCCACACTTGTACATACACTAACATAAACATGTTAACAAAGATACTAACAAATGAAACAACTATTTTGCCTAGGTCGGCCACAGTGAACAGAGCCGAATAAATTATTTTCAGTTTTAAATATTAGTTCAAAACAAAATAAATATAATTTTATCAATTGAATCCTCATTATTATTAGTCCTGGATACTTAGACAATAAATTAATTTATACTTAAATACTATATTTATAATACGACATTATATATATTATGATAAAAAGTGAACTGACATACTTAAATTATATTTTGGCTGCTATAGTAAATACTGGCTTTATATTGATTAACCATACTTTAGAAGACTAGGCCGAAAAAAATGCTTTTTTGCACCATCGTAGAGAGGCGTAAAATATGTTGACCCGGGATTCTTGAACTGCGATCTGCGTTATACGTATGCCACATTATGTTTTGTTTGGACTTAGAGTATAAACCCCTGTTCTTGTATTAAAACAGAACACGTTCTACATATGTAATTGCCATAAATGACAGGCATTACGCAATAGCTGTTACAAGTTTCCTGTCTAATTCAACGTTCCGGGTAATTGTGATTATGTGGCGAGCCTCTTATTGGGTAATGTGTACGATGACGGCGGCATGCGGCACATCGATAACTGTCTCGTACGCCGCAGGAACCGGACCGTCATTAACCAATTCAATACGGGACTTTGGACCCTTCACTTTTTCATCCCCGATTTAAACAGTTCGACGATTTTCAGATGATATAATATGTCAATGCACTGATAATCGACTGATGAAGAGGGCAATACAACAACTCATACTACGCGTCGTGATGAGAGTTTGATGCTTTCCTACGTGAGACAAAGACTTATGTGAACAACAAATGTTTGTTTTAGTTCTGGATGTTCTATGTGTATGTTATTTAAATATTTATATCACACAATAAATACAATAATTAAATTTAATGGGATAAAAAATATCAATGGAAGGTCCCTGTAATGGAACTAACAAACTTGAAGAGAAGAAACATACTTATATATTTATAAATACATATATGTATATTATAGCCACCCAGACCCAGAACAAATATGTCTTTAAAATGCACTAAAACCTGTTCTTAATTTCTATTGTGGTCTCATTCATATTAAATGTGCAAACATTGCCTTTATTACTTAGTTAATTAAGACAACACACGCATGAAGGTTGTGAAGCCGACATTAAGGAAGGTAATCACTCCATTTGTCAAATTGATAAGATTATTATAGTGTATTATGTCGAGTTGTTATGATTCAATAGATTTCAAACGAAACAAATTCTTAAGATGCAAAAGTTGAACATATGTTGTAATTAGGGATAAAATATATTTTATAAATACTATATGAGCAAATGGTCGACATTGGACCGGTCATCGGCCGACCATGTTCATGGGCGAGTTGTATGGGTGTGTCCCAATTATGATCACCTGACGACAAGAAGCTTAAACTTATATTTCTTGAGCTCAAAATATGTTTGGAGAGCGTCTTATTTCTGAATACCTGCTTTATGTGCTACAAAAATCGTGTTCGATTTTTTAGGAAGCAGTTATTATGTCGGAATGCAATAATTAATTATTCCATAATGGCTTCGTTGTTTACGTAATAAAGATGTAATATAACAATTTGTTCACAAACAAGTTGATGCTCATTCAATGAAACGGACATTTAAAAATTCAAAATGTGTTCATTATGCTTATATCACACCGAGATAACTGGTCTTACACTACGAGCAGTCAACAACACGTGCATAGATATTGAATGAAGGCATATTGTTTAGTAACGGGGTCATCGATAATAATCAATAACGTCATATGCGAATTATTCTCAATGCTTTGAAGGATTGTCCCAATCTTAAAGCAATGTCGGGCTCTCAAGGGATCTTATTCTCACGAGTAACTGGTGTCGCAGTTTAATGTCCTTAAGCCTAAATGTGCCATTGGAAATACACGTGCCGTTATGCGAGCCAAGCAGACGGTCGCCAATACTGCGGCGCAGTGGCGCGATGACGGCGCGGGCGCAGCGGTGCTGCGTTTGGAGGTGTGTCATGCATCACACAAAGCTCTGGTATCTCTGTCAATGGGAAGTACTAATCAAGGCGACGTCAGAGTTGCTAACGCATTAAAACATACAATATTATCGGAAACGTTGCGTGTTCAATGTAACTCGTACTTACACCGAAGAAACCTCACTCAACTACCGTCTTAGTACTCAAATGATCACTGCAACCTATTCTTACAGAGATTAGGAACAATCATTAAATCATTAGGCTGACCCACTGCGTGTCACTGATTGCAAACCATTAGGTCCTTAAAAATAATCTCTCACGAAATATTCCTTCAGAGAAATACTTTAATATTTTGGTACTTATAAATAAATGAGTTATGGCCGGTTTCTGAGTACATTTTGTTGACAGTTTATCTATTCATTAGCGCTATTGGTTCGATAACTTTCAAAATGGGTTTCTGAACAACTCAACGTCAGATAAAGTCCGTTTAAACTTAGGTTAACCTAACTGGCCATTTTGTGCCGTTTATCTCTTCCATAACTATATTTGACGTTTTATTTCGTGACAGGTTACATATGTCTGCATATGTCACGTTAATATTGATATTCAGTGAATTGCAGTGAAAGTTATTATTTATTTTATTATTAGCAAAATGTTAACGAGCAGCTCTTCAGCGTCTGATTTGGAAGAACTGGAGTTTATTTCTAATATATCAATACGTAAATATATATAAAAACGAAGGATAAACCCGCTCGAAATCTTTACGGAGGAAGAATTTAAATTGAGATATCGCCAAATTTTGCAGAGCTGAAGGAAATAAAAGCACATTTTAATATTTAAATGCAAAGTTGTGTGGATGGATTACACACACATCGATACAATCGTTTGGAGGCAAGCAAGTAGGAGAAAAGGTTTATTTTGTATCAATGTGAAACTTGTGCAAGTGGTGTTTGATGGCAAATTAGGTAACCGTGATATAGATGGTCGCAGAGATGGCTCAACGCAAGAAAGTACATTATTCTATAGCTCATTCCTACGAGCGCGCCTGAGTAACAATGAGATTGACGGTTCTGGGAGACAGTGCCAATCCTAGTGGAAGGAGCATGATTACACCATTTTTTAATTAGTAAAAATCAAGACAAAGAAGCTCAAATCAAGACCTGAAACACAGTTGAAAACACAATTGTTTTACATAACATAGCTGTACAGCAAATCCCGTGATAATTGATTCTGCACCCAAAGAAGTTACAGAATCTGATCTACTGACCAACCTCTTCACTTTACCTCTGAAGGGAATGACTTTCGTCGGTTATTGTTAGGATAATATTTTAGGTTTATAAAGTGTTATCTTCTTTTATAAATATCTTTAACATGTATGTTTATAACAACTAACTTTTACCTACGATCGCACTCGCTTCCTAGGGGAGCTATATAACTTGATATTGTACCTGCCTAGATAAAAAGAATGTGTTAATATATAACAGTTTTTTATAATAAGTGATGTAGAACAGAAAATAAATAATAATCAAAATCTATTATTGTTTTGTAGTTATTTAAAGTTGAATGAAATTTTTTTAACAACTTAAAGGAAAATTTTAAGTACAAATGATTGTGGGAGATTCAAAGGCCACATTAGAATCTGTAACAATAAAATAAAGTCGGGTTTTTAACTACACTTAAAACTCGAGAACAGACGGCCCGACGACCGACGTTATGATCTTTGATTTGTTGGATTCGTCTCCATCTTGAATAGCAGAATAAATATTGTAAACATTGGAAAATTTACAAAAATACATCTTCTCTTCGTCGATTTTCCATTTAATTTACTGGAACGGGGACTTCTTACGCGGGTGAAACCGCGGGTCATAGCTTGTATATAATATTTTACAAAAGACAAAAAAAAGTCTTTTGATTTGGGGTTTGCCACAGAATATGATTATTAGATTTGACATTTTCACGAAGAAGTCTTTAAACAAAAATATACGAATTATCATATTTTATAACAAAAGCAGTGATATATCATTTATTTACCTTAAAATAAAATATTGGTGTAAATAAGAAAAATATGAATGACAAATTAAAATTATAAAATTGATTTTAAGCTTGATCCATTAAAGAGTCCCATCTAGTGTCAGATAGCGGGACTACTTATCGGTTTCATAACTATTTAAACGCTCCTTTTGTATTCAGAAACTCAGTAATAGATAACCGAAGTTTATCATATGGATAACTTTATGGAACCGATAGCTTTTGACAACTTAACTGGAAGCCTCAGAAACCGGCCATTAGTAACTTAATACAGGTTTAGTTAACTAATTTAATTGTATGCCTGCCATCATAACGATGGCAGGCATAAAGCGTTCCGGTTTTTCAATATTCATTGTACGTACCTACATGGTATTGTCATCGGTTACATCAAGGGCAGTGGTGTTGATGTTGTTTGTATATGTTGTTCGTATAATTATACGAATATGTTTATTGGATAAAAAACTACCTATTGATTAACCGCATTGGCCACAATATTCTACCTAGCTGATTCTATTAGATGTTTACCATTATGTTAATTGTATCGTTCATAGCATGGATAACATTGGTTGAGAACAATTATTCTGAGTTATATATTCGTGAGTTAATTTATTCGAAATACGAAATATTTATTACGGTATTTTTTGTCTTTATTTCCACTACGCGCCAGCATAGTTTACGCAACTTTTAAAATTAAACTAGTAGGTTTCTTCTCGACCACGAGTCTTTTGCATGGTCAATCTAGTTCGTCAACAAACGCCATTGCTGCTCCATGTGTCAGGACGAATAAATACGATACCTTTGCCCAGTGATTCATGTGCGGCTCTATGTACCTACCACACAGTCATAATGCTACAGTCTGACAACGATTTGCATTGTATGCAACACCTGCCGTAGCGGTATTATTTACCTAATGTTAATGACTTAATAATATTGGTAAACACTTAACACTTTCAAAATAATAGAAACTAGTTTCATTGTCCCGATATAGCATATATCTCACATACCTAAGTAACTTATACTCAGTAAATAACATTGTTATTTGTAAATTTTAAATATCGTCTAACGTCATATTTATTGAAACAGGTGACTTATTTTCTGTTTTAAATGCTAAATAAAGGGTTAGGGCACATAAAACCAAGGCCACGATGACTTGTAAATGAACTTGGCAATCTTAATACTTAATGTAGGTAATCACTGAATCACGAGAGCGGACATTATACAGATGCATGGCCTCAGCAAGGTGCAGTGGAGCTCGTAAAACACGTTACATGTTAGTTAGACACCTGCAGAAAAATACTAAGAGTGGAAATCGATGGGAATGGATATCTAACCAACTGGATTGGTGGGAATTATGAACATGAAAGGTTTAATATGCTCTTAAACCGTTTGATTTAAATGAGCACATATATGATTTCGTCTACTTGGAACATTTAATTCTACAACTTCATTTATTAGTTTTTATGAAAGATTACTTAAGAGAGTACTCTTTGACTCCAAAAAATAGTCGGACCAAGTCGGAAGTTAACTGAAGTCACCTTGTCATTTTCAAATTTCTTGTTGTTTCAAGCATAATTCTATAATAAAGCCACAATAAGTACAAGGCTAGTGTCAATCGCTCAGCAGCTTCCTTTGTCGCACTGTTGATCATGCAATTATTCATTATCTGTTGACGCACGCTAGTCGATGACCCTAGATGTAAGATTATGATTATATCTTGCTAAAGAATAACGTTTCAAACTAGGACATTGCCATTGAGATGTCATCTTCATCATTTACTTAGTTAAAACCGGGTTTAGTATAAAAAATATCTAGTTGAAATCCAATACAAGCTGAAGTTGTATATTTAATAATAATAATAATAATAATAATCTTTTATTTCGGATAATACATTCTCCATATTATTACATATATGTATTGTTAGTACAAAGTTCTTAACCTAATGTTAGTAATCTTATAATATAGTAACAAACAATGCACTGAAAAACAACCACACCACCAGGTATCACAATACCTTGGTATGTAACTGAATCCAGTGCTTTAACATTGGGAAATCCCACCTATCACATAATACGCTCAGAATGCTGTGGGAGCTGTCACGCATTCTGTGCAATATTGAAGCGCTACGCTTGCGGATGATGGCAGGAAAACCATCAACCGCCGCCTCCGCAAACATCGTCGAAGCACTACAAAAACGTGGCAGCCCCATCAGCATCCTGAACGCATTGTTGTACTGCACACGCAATGCACTGAATGCCCGCCGCGTATATCTGCTCCACAGATTGCAGGTGTAAAAAGTTTGGCAGTAAGCCCTAAAAAGAGAAATTTTTACATCTCTTGTGCATTTTCCAAATCTGCGGATCAACATATTGCTTCGGACAGCCAGAGCTCTGCGTTCTCTCTCTATGTCTAGGTTATCATTAAGGTCATCGGTGACCCAGTGACCCAAGTATTTGGCCTGTGTCACTCGTCTTAGTGGAGTGTTCGCAATTGTTACTAGTGGCACTTTAGGGTAACATTTGGTGCCCGCCTTGAACACTAACAGTTCACTCTTTTTGGCATTATACCTGAGTCCCTGAGCCCCCGCATAACCCTCACAAATCTGAAGAAGTTGTTTCAGTGCTCTGATTGAGGGGCTCAGCAGCACCATGTCATCAGCGTAGCTAATATTATTTAGGCATACGCCGTCAACATGACAACCAACCCTTGTATTGCTGAGCTCCACAATCAACCGATTTATGTACAAGTTGAACAGGCGGGGCGAGGTAATCCCCCCCTGCCTCACCCCGCAGCCCAACCGGTACACACCCGACAACTCCCCAGCCCATTTAACATAATTCATTTGATTTTTGTACCAATACTCAAGAACAGAAATGACCTCCTCGCCTACGTCACTCTCTTGTCGCAGCTTACTCCACAATAAGTCATAAGATACCAGGTCAAATGCTTTAGATAAATCAAGAAAGCACGCATAGACCGGCGTCTTCCTTTCAGCATAGTACTGAACCGTCTGCTTCAAGCACAGTATGGCAGACTCCGTAGATAGCCCGGGCCGAAAGCCAAACTGGGCATCGTGTAGACTTATACGACTTGCCATATGTGCGTCCAACAGACAGTCCAGCACTTTAGCTGTAACCGTCGCTAAAGAAATTGGCCTATAGTTGGCGGGATCTGCAGCATCTCCCGTTCTGTTCTTAATAATTGGCACAACTATCGTTTTCATGAGATCGTCTGGTAGGAAAGAGTGACTCATACAAAGTGAGTAGAACATGCTTAATATCCTCGGCAGATGTACCCCGGCGTATCGCAGGTGCTCAACGCTCAGGTGATCATGTCCCGGAGACTTACCTCTCACCATGCCCTTGATTACATTGTTAACCTCCTTGGCGGAGAATTTTATTGTTGGTTCCGGGCACATGGTCACGGACTTAGCCCCCAACACCGACGATATCGCAGGCACCAGTGGCGAATCGACTTTAAAATGACCAATAAACATATTAGCTATCTTGGAGGGATCACACTCACCTGCCACGCTCACTGGGAGACTAGGCCTGGGGTTCATTTTATTTGCGGCATTCCAAAAATTCCCAAAATGTTTTGATTTGTGGTGTTCAGCTAAGATATCTAAACTTATTTGAGTTTGGTTGTTTCGACACCACTTTAACTTAGCTTTAAACAACTTACGCGTCTCACACATTCGTTCATAATAATATCCCTCCGTGGGATTATTATGAAGATGCCACAGTTGAAACGCAAGCCGAGCCTCACAGTGAGCACTTTTAACATGTTTATTCCAGCCTGTCAGAGGTTTGTATTTATTTTTCTTTGCACATTTTGCACTACATACCGCAGCCTTATATTTGGTAAGACCATTTTGATTAAGAAAGATATTAATTCAAATTCAAATGGCTGTCAAATAAGATATTATACATACAAATTTATAGCATCGACATAAAGTTAGGTAGTTGAAAGAAGATTTGAGCCCTGAGTTTAGGTTAGACTTCCATGAAACTTTAAGTAGCTATTTGTACTACTCTATTTTCTACCATATCTTTGATTCAAACGCAGTTTTATATTACAAAGTCAATTAACCGCACTAATCGTTTGACCACTAAACACATTTAAATTATAAAATAGTTTATACTTATCTCTTGACACGTGTCCCCGAAGTAAATTTACAATTAATGGTTTGCTTCGGTACAATAATTAACGCTTTCCTTCTCAATAGTACTAATAATGTGGCACGCGACTGTTTATATCCTTGTTTTCATCATATTCAGGTGTTACGGACATCTATACTATTATATTGGGAAGCTACACTATCCCCGGGTTACACAGACCATACTACTTTAAAAAAAATATTGACCGCGGGCGGAACTGAGGGAAACAGCTAGTATTATATACAATTAAAATTGACAAATTCTTTTATTTGTAGAACATAAGTTTACATAGATATTACATTAAAAAATAAAATATAATTGAGCTCTATGTCGTGCTGTTGACCCTAATAAATACTGTCCCAAACAAAAGAGACTGTTTGACAATAATAATTGGTAAAAGGCTAACTAACCATTACTTCTAACTGCAGTCCGCAAAAATTTTTTATTGATGGCGTTTTTTCATTTTACATTAGCCAATATCCTATCCTAAAAAACTATGATAACGTCGTTTAGAATATGGTTTCTCCGTAATACAACTATACTATAATATACATATGTAGATAAAATACCAATAACAACAGAAGGTTTTTTCTATAATTGTGTAATTATCGAAGGTATTTTACAACTATTAAGGACAAACTGAAGTATGTTACCTATCAGAAAAATAATGGAATTTGTTGTAAAAAAAATACCACAGCTAATGGCTAGACAGTGCGACCTATTTATTAGAATAAGACGTTGGAGAGCCGCACGATAGTAACAACAATTGAAGAAACTAAACCTCAATAATTTGTTTTAAAGGCTTTTTTAATAAAAAATAGTTACCCAAAAGACTAATAAGAAATTAATCGAGGTTTCACAGATGATTTAAATATTTTCAAGTAGATCGGTTGTCAAAGACCGACTTGTATACTAGCAATGATATATATATAAATAAAAGATGAGGGTAACAACCAGTAACCAATTATTATTAGCGCTACCGTTGTATTTACTAGGTTCATTTCTGTGTTTCTGTGTGTGACCGTCCACATGGTGAAAAACAACTTCACAACAAGATACGCGTGGCTCTCGACCCTGCTAAGGTTTTAATTATTCAAACATGAATCTCAAGCTTCTTATTCATAATGTATATTATTATGTTGTTGTAGCCTCTGTCAGTCGCCTAATTGTAGCTTATTCGACCTACGATCTCAACTCAATTTAGGTAACAAAAACATACCAACATACTACGGACATAATCGCAAAACGAAATCGAATAGTATTGCTAAAACTACGTGATGTTACATGTGCAAATGACGCATAATTTATTTCAATTAAACAAATTAATCAGTTGCCTTTAGGAACATTGACAGTCAGTGACAGAAAGGCTACAAGACGCTAATGGATTATAATGGTGTACATAACATATTTGAACTATGTAGTAAAGGGCCAGATTCTAGCACAATATTAACACGAATCTCTCAAATTACCTCATCACGACGTCGCCTACTCTTCACGCATGCAGTTTTACTAAGTAGTACACGTACCACATTATACGGTGACATATTTATCCAACTTTCGGCCCACTGAGCTGGCCAAGTACTACGAAAACACCATACCTTACTATTTAAATGGTGTTTGTTTCTAAATAGTGACCGGTTTTGGACAGCTTTTACAAATACATATTTTAATACACTTATAGCGAAATACTTGCTTTCCTAATGTGGCTCATAAATAATCCCGAATTTGGTGTTAAACAAACATTGTGTTTTTTATTACTAACCTTGTTTTTTTTTTTAAACATTTCGTGAAATAACGCCATCCGTCCGTCAAAGACTCCTCACATTAATTACGGATCAACAATATAAGAAAGGCCGAGTATTAGCAAGCCGTGCTCGCACGTTCTTACCTACAAGTGTATAGTGAATAGCATTTATGCTGTTCTAATACATGCAATCGTTTAGCTATTTACATTCGAAATTTATTCAAAGAATGTTAATAAATAGTAAGGAGGTAAAATCGCCCGTCCCTAAGAGCTTTCTTAAGCTACAGCTGGGAAGAAGGAGAATCTCGCGCTATGAAAAAATAACTAAGTATATGATTACATCCTTAATGACAATGGCTATAATTATTGATACCTACAACAATCATTTAAAATAATTTTTGAACACGACCTAATTATTAACTGATCCATCCTATACTTATAATTATTGTTACAATTCGTGTAAAATATTCGATGTTAGCAAATAATTTAGGATATCATTATAAACATTATTATATCCTATATTTTTTTACAAATAACGAAGTAGGTATAAACATTCTACATATTTGCAAATATGAGTACTAAGCATACTTTTTTTTTGGGAGTATTGTAAAATAAGTATGCTTCACATTGCTATTAGTTAGTAAATATTAGTTATAATCTAAGTATAAGTAAATTTTTTTGGGAGTATTGAAGTATGTTTTGCGTTGCTATGGATCGGAAAATCGTTTTTCAATTCTTTATCTTAATCTACACTATCGTGCTTATAACAATAAACAGTTGCCATTTAAATTCTAAAAGAGGTTTCTGCTTGGTTTCTGTGGGCCTAATCCACATACAACATGTCTTAAAAAAAAACTAGTGATTTCCTTTTTATATCTGTGAACATTTAACTAACTGAACAGTTAATTGCATGTGCATAAAGATTTTCCACAGTCACCTGACTTGTCTGGTCGGGTCATAGCCTTCGGGCCGAACAAGTTCATACGATGTTTACATCCTTGTTGACACCTTTTTAGGAGATCCAACTTAAATGCAATTCTCAGATAATGAAGGGAACTTAACTCTTGTATTACAAGCTAAATATGGCACTAAAGGTATTATTTCTTATCTAAATTAGAAAAAACCATCATCAGCATTTTTCGTTCAAAATATAGGACACTTATTATTTTTTTGTAAAAATTCTATTAAAATAAAATCATGTTAGTAATTATATTATAAATAATTATTCGAATAGGTAAGTTCAAAATATATCGGACCTATAGTGTTTCGTTAAAGCTAACCTAGGTATGCATCATATACCTACATACCTACACAGAAACCTAACAAGAGCAATGCCCATTAAACAGGTTATGCACCTTTGGTCACCTTTTACGACATTCTCAGAAAAAATAGATACCAGTTACCCGTCTTATTTATTTAGTTAGTTTTATTATAAATATTATATAAAAGCTGTTGTTTTTGCATTCTTAATTTCTTATATTATTCTTACTAAGACTTGATTTCGTCTGCCTTTTTTTATTAAAAACAAAATATTAGTTTTAACCAACTTTGACATTATACTCGCGTTGCATCTAAAAGGCTAAAGGGCAAACTAATACTAAGAATACTAAGGTTAAATCAGTATAAATGTATATACCTAAAAATTCTCGGACGAGTGAAGGAGGAATTAATATTGGCTTCTAATAATAATCAATCATAAGTTGTGTAAAACGACGTAATGATACTAGTGATGGGTTAAAATAAGGACAAGGCAATGTGGCGAGTACGGCCGCGAAGACGATACAAACGATACAGTTTGTACGCATTATGGTCATATGACTCCACAATCTTCAAACATTGGTGAAGCTACATTTAAGGTCTATACTCTTTTGTTTGAGTTTACTATTAACTGCGATCGGTGTAGCGAGTAAATCATTATGCGCGTAAAAGGACGCATTTCAAGTCAATATAAGGTACCTTCAAAATGGCGAATGAACACGAAAAAAAATAATAATTACGCAGTAATGTCAAAAAACTGCAAGAACACGGTACGCAATTTAGTTTAGAAAATTTTGGTAACATATTTCAATAATTTAATTTAAAAACTAAACGACTTAATTGATTTTGATGAAGTTGAGATGATACTCTGAGGTTGGTCCTACTCCTATCCATTACGGAATTAGTTTTAAAACGAATCCAACATTGCTTAAGATATTGCATAACAAACATACATAAAATATTATTGAAATGCTACCAAGACTGAAACCAACTCCTTAAACTGAAAAAACTAAAACTGAAAAGAACACTGAAAAGTGAAAAGTTCACAAACAAAATGTTTGTGTTGTGTTCAACACAAACATTTTGTTTGTGAACTTTGTTGTTATTCATAAACTTTTTATTCAAGGGTAGTTGGAGGCCAAATAGAAATCATAGATAAGGTATTTGATGCCTCCGATTGTCCTTATGAACAGTGACAACTACGATCATTTAAATTCAGAAAACCTGTCCAATTTTTGTAACGCGTTTCTTTTTGTATAGGTACATTTTTTAGTTTACGCAGTGGGGTATTTTGTTTTTTTAGTTTCGGTACTTCATTTTTCCTGTAGATGTAACAAATTATGGCGCCCATTAGACGGCAATATTTTTTTCCGAGTTTGATATACAAACAGGGTATACCATATACCCAGTGTCACTCTCACAATTGACGAATCTGAAGACCCCTTTCAGGGTAAAATCGAGCCGTTTAGGATACTATATACATTCACTCGAAGTTTGGTAGGTAATTAAGTAAATATTAAAAAAATGTTATTCATAACACGTTAAGAATTATTAGTTATAAAAAGACATTCAATTAATGAAACGAAATTTATATCTCGAAATGAATTTTTTATTATCCACATTACACACAACTATTGCGACTGTAATATCATAACTTTGTCGCTATTTTCCAGTAGCATTAAGTGAAATGGTCAGAAACGTGAATATTCCATTCTATTCATGTTCCTTCGATCACATTCTATATCTCCAAGCCTTTGATAGCGCTTATTCAATTCAGTCATTGTTAAAACACGCATTGTGTACCATTACAATATTATGTCCATATCGCAGTTACACTGTATCAATTTTACTCACTTTCACGTATTATTACGTAACTAAGCCATACACCTACATAAACTATATGATGGATATACCTACACAGGTACCTACACAGACTTAAGTATTGGTGGATTTATATTCCATGTACATGACTCAAGAAGAATCATTGTGTCTTTCAACTCAAATCCCAGAACCTACGCTCTGGTTCACCACAACAAACTGATACATTTTTTAAATATAAACAAAACAGGAAGTCCCACGCAAACTTAAAATATAAACTAATTATCATAGGAATGTCACGAGATACGCATTTTAGTAGTGAATGAATGATGCCAAACGTAGAGAGTGTTGTCTTCGCCGATTAAACACAGCTATCTGTTACACCAACCATTTTAGTAAAAGCCGGTTCAATTCAAGTCAAGCATCGTTATGTAGGCAACAGTACCTGATAGTATACCAACAGTCTACCAACAAACAACTTCGTGTTCACGAATAATAAAATAAAACCGACTTAATTGCATATAATCAACAAATTATACACAATTTTATTGAAATAACGCTCGTACGGTTCGCCAAATGAAAAGCTTGACTTTATTCAATTGCGTCATTCGTAGTATTACAATCAACAAATTTATTTAGCTTTAGGATTCAGTAATTTTAACAGACAGATTCTTAATTGGTTCGCTTTAGATACTCGGAATATAAACCTTGAAACTCCTGAAAAAGCATTAACACCGTTCTTAACACATTCAATGTTTTGTGTGTTTTGTTTTGTTTTGCCTTTTAATCGTGGTTTGGCTTCCGTTTACGCATTGGACTATAAGTAAAGCTGTGTCATTAAGAACTTGAAAGTTAGAATCGTAATCATACGCATTACGCATGCAGACGTTACCGGTTGGCTATCATTTTTCATCGGATATGCTTTCTCTTAAAATAATTAGCATATGACAAATCAATTATTCTTGTCTATAAAATATTACATGACATTTGTTTGTTATTTAACAAAAATCTGAGTTTTTTACTTTGATTATTTACCCGTTTGAGAATGGCTACAGTTTAAATGTATACGGTATGTAGGCAATGCTATGAAAGATGCACACAAGACAACGTTCTAGAACAACAACGTGCTTAAAATGCGTACGTTAGAGAGTAGTTTTCAAAGTCGGTATTACCTTATCTACTAGAACACTTATAATCCATTGTACTCGTACTTACCCTCACGTCTATTCACATTGACGTCAATTGAAAGATGACCAAGGCCTGTATTAATAAACCACACAACGCCGACTCTTGGGAACGATACATCATATCGCTGTCAAAATAAAAGTTGGAAAGATTATATTATACTTACAAGCGTCAACCTAGCAGTGCGTTAATTATTTAAATCAAAATACTTAATACAAATTGCTGCAAATGTATTTATAAAGGTCGTACCGATGTATAGCGGAGCTACTAGAAATATTAAGATTCTAGCTGTCATTCTTATGACTCAGGCGTTGGATACACAAATTCAAGCCTTGCTTGCAAAATTCTATAACTACCACTCATTTTGTAACTACTACGAAAAAACAAATTATTTAATTTAAATCGTAGGTACAGGAATTTTCCTCGAAGATCTGTTTACGTTGAATCAACAAAATCCTGCTAAACTCTTTGACCGATTATGTAATAACTGTGACAAGAGTTCAGATGGGCAATAACATGAAAGACGCTTTTTATTAGTCATCATCCTTTCCGTATCTTTATGTGTAAAAACACATCGAGAAACGTGTACCTATGTTATGTTATAGAATCTTTTGTAAGGAATACTATATGTCTTTGTAAAGAACTGGCGATAAGCCTTCTATGTATCAATAATAAACTAGCCTACTACGGCAGCTCTCTCATACTTTAGTGAAAATCATTAATCGTTGTTCACCACACGGTACGTTTACAGGTTAGTAATATCTACACTAATATTAAAAAGAGGAAAGATTTGTATTTTGTGTGTGTATGTTTGTAATGAATAAACTCAAAAACTACTGCACCAATTTCAAAAATTCGTTCACCATTAGAAAGCTACATTCACACTGAGTAACATAGGCTATAGTTTTTTCTAAAAATTTAGGTACCGCGGTTGGAGTCGCGGGGAACAGCTAGTCAGATATAATTTAGTATCCAAGGTTTCTACCGATGCTGATGTTGCATTATAACCTTAGCCTATGCTACCACGACAAATTGACCATCACATTATGATGAGAACGACAAAAATTAAGGATGGAGGATGGAGAGGAAAATTTCGGATGACTAATGAAAGTCATCCGAAAACTCTTTTTTTTTCAAATATCTAAAAACTTTATCAACTGTAATTAAAAAAAAATAGCGCCTTTTGAATTAATTAACAAAAAGTACGAATTATTGTAGCTAGTTTGTAAATAACCGAATGTCTTACGTATTGAATCATTACTATTCTGGGACTACCGGAAATTGATCATATGGCCATTAAATAGTAATTTAATAGAATCTTAAAGCCGTTTTCATATGAACAGCAATAATTCTATAACTTGAATTAATTTAAATAATTTATGTCATCGTGTTTGCAGTGCACGTGGTCGTAAATAATTTGATGCATTTATTTATACAACTTATTAAAATAAAATGACTGTGCTCACGCGGAACTGAATGAGACTAACTTACAGTACAGTTTATGAATTAAATCGTAACTTCTACTAAAAATTTACCATTTATTTATTATAAACTGAAAGCACAAGAGGCTGCCCTAAATCTACTAATTTATGGAAATATCTTAATGAACACGCGATTGAGGATTGTTGAACAACGTTTTTACTACATTCTGTATTCCATGTGCATGTCCATACATCAATATTACGGGAGGAACTCTCACGATCAACGAGTTGGCGTATTTTATAAACAGTGTCACGATCACGGACCGCAATTCTTAGTGCGTACCTATTGCTAATAGCGTGTGTGAGACGCACCAGGGAACTGACGTGGCAATGCCACGCCGTGTGCGGGCTGGGCAACCCTAGTTATTCATTTTAACGCATGGTACCTTAAAGGTTATTTATACCGCGAAGGTGGTGTGATGATCTTGTCAGATACGAGGAGAACGTAGCCAGAAATCACGAACAGAAAGGCCCTTTCCTAGCAGTGAGAGTAGCCTATAAAAATTGAGAGGAAAAGCGACTCTATAAACAAATCTTTGTGTGATAAGAACGATCATTTGTTCTGTGTTTTGTATTTAGAAATATAAGAAGTTTATCAGTTGTTTGGTTGCCATAGTACAGGCTCAGCCTAGTTTGGGATCAGATGGCCGATGGCCGTGTGTGAGCTGTCCCAAGATGTTATTATTATTATCACAGACATATATTGACGTCTATGATTATTATTATTTCGAAACAAAAACATTCTCAAAACGTAGATATAATACATGTTGACCTGAAAACGCTTAAAAACAACACTAAATTTAATATTATTATTTTATGATCAATATCTTTATACGCTTATCCTTTAAAATGATTTAGTAGGGCAGTCACAATACATACCTAGGTACTAGCTGACGCGGCAAACGTTGCTTTGCCATATTCTAGAGAGGGCCACACAAACATAGTTAATGACCGATTCTCAGGCCTACCGAAATATACGAATAATTTCATAATTTTAAGTGAACCTGTTCGAGACGAGTTAGAACACTGTGATATGAGAATTTTATATATGAATGAAGATATAGGAGACTTTATAGATGAAAGCCACTTTTGATGTGTACCTAAAGTAATTTCAAACCATCAAAAATGTTGAAATCATAGTGGATATTAATATGCCAAGAGTCTATAGACACGATAAAGCCTGCTAGCGAAAGGAAAGATATCGATTCAAACATTGAATGTGATCATAGTCACGTGCATTCTTGCCAAATGTTAAAGTGTAAAATTGATGGTGGGTAATATAGGATGTTACAACCAAAATGACATTGAGCAGTACATAATATGTCCTCTGCCTGAGTGATCTGTAAACACAATGCCCGTTTGAAACTATGACGGCAAATAAAAGTAGTGTAAAATGAACAACACTTTACGAACTGGGTACGGCACTAATTACTAATAAGATACTTTGTTACAGAAAATGGCTGGAAGAAATTGCACTGGCGAACAGGCAGGGCCGTAAACCATCGTTACTTCGTGCAATGACCAAGGCTTTCTGGATGAGTTACGCGCCCTCGGGCATCATGTTCCTTATACAGGCACTCGTACTCAAGTAAGCTATTTACTAAACGATTAGTCACGCAACGAAATAGTTTGTATGCTGAGAGAGAGGTAATCAGGTCAAAGTATTAATTAATAAATACTTGTTACCAGACCCTTCCAACCAGTGGCGCTGAGTTTGATGCTGACGTACTGGGAGCCCGGCTCGACCATGTCTTACGAACAAGCCGTGTACTGCGCAACTGCTGTCATCATGATGTCTCTCTTCATAGCGTTCCTCAACCACCACGGCACATACTCCACTCAACAATTTGGCATGAAAGTTCGCATTGCCGCTTGCTCGCTTATTTATAGAAAGGTGGGACTTTTATATATTTACGCATTCTACACTACTAAGTTTATATTTTGGTTAGTTATATGCAAGATCTAAAAAACCTGAACAGATAACTTATGTGGGTAAAATACTGACACAGTCGATATAATAATAACTTCAAAGATAGGCGTACCTAGGTACCTTTTTAAAATATCAATAACTGCAAATTTAACAGTGATCTAAGTAAATTATGACGCAGAAATCACAAAGACTTGAATATTTTTTTTTTATACAAACCAAACAAGTATCATGTCAGTTATTTTACAGTATTTTAAATTGTTACTTATTTGTTTTATAAAAGAAGATGCTTTAATGATTCCGGTCACTTGTTTTACATCTTCAAAAATATCCATCCTAACAAAGGTACACGTTTATATTATTAGTAAGATTAAATTTTATTTTTCTCTTGATCAGGTCATGCGCATGAGTTCCGGTGCGCTCGCGCAGACGACGGCGGGTCAAGTTGTCAATCTACTCTCAAATGATGTAAACCGTTTCGACTATGCCTTCATATACACTCACTTCATCTGGCTACTTCCACTCCAAGTGATCGTGGTCTGCTATCTTATATATTTGAAGATCGGATATGCAGCTATCGTTGGTGTCATTGGCATTGTATTGCAGACGATACCGGTTCAGTGTAAGTGTTTTTGATGTTATTGTTACGTCAGGATGTAGAAGCAATTGTTCATTTAGAACTGATTATACAACAAAGGAATAAACGTAAGTGATACTTACTTGCGTTACAGTTTCTTTCATCATACTAGGAATTTTAGGTATTCCTACAATGACTACTGTCATATATACTGTACGTAGTCGAGAATATCTGTGAGCATTGAATAATGCAGCAAATTGTCAAGAAAAGAAACAATGACTCAACTTATGAAGTGATAATGATAACCTTTTCAAACTTAATAACTCGTAACAGTAATCAAGAAACTTAATCCAAATTTCCAAGAACAATTTCTTTCTAGTTATGCAATTAGAGGTAAAACACCTACAGCCCATAAAATAATATCATCCGATAGTCCAGCAAAGTGTTTAGGCGTGCAAGACATCTTCAAATAGGATTCATAATGAAATTTATTATTTTTCTTGCAGCTTATATGAGTAAATTGGCAGCAAGGTTACGAATGAGGACCGCGTGCAAAACTGACGAGCGAGTTCGAATTATGGACGAAATTATTAGCGGCATGCAGGTATGTTCCATTATCTGGATTTTCATTTTCAGCAATCGTTTTGCCCTCAATGTATTTTTAGATATATCAAATCTTGGAATTGAGTTCATTGTTGAAAAATCATGACCAAGAAGAAGAGTATAAATTTACTTTAAACATTGATCAGTTAAATTTAGTCACACGCGCAGGAACAAAAACAATGAAATGTAAATTCAAGCACGTGTTATTAAAATTACTTATATAAAAGTTAAATAAATGGACTAGATGATGTTATCTGAGATAAAAGCGATACACGTTTTAATCTATCCTAGACCGAACTTACATTTTGCTGAAATTTTAAACAATTTATCATTAAATCCTCTAGAAATATAAAGTATGAAATAATTTCAGGTGATAAAAATGTACGCGTGGGAGAAACCATTTGAGCAAGTAGTAGCTTTGGCCCGCAAAAACGAAATCAACTGTATTACCTCAGCGTCTTACCTCCGCGGAGTATACCTTAGCTTCATGGTATTCACCGAGCGGCTCACCCTGTACATAACATTGCTCTCCTACTCACTTTTTGGCTACCAAGTTACAGCAGACATTGTAAGTTTACATTAATTTATAATGTTGTACCCAGTGTTTAAATTCTGAAACAAAATGGAAATCATTTAACTTAACTTTTTTTGTGTACCGTGGTAACTCGTTGATTCATCTTTGCTAATAATAAACAAGAATAATATGTCATATTATTATCGACGATAAAAAAATAATGTAAAATTGAATTTATAGTGTTTTTTTTAATTGATGTAAAAATCAGAGGTGTACATGTATAATTACAGGTTTTCCCACTGGCCCAATTTTTCAACACTCTGCAAGGAACTCTGTCGATAATCATGTCGAATGCCGTTTCATTTTTGGCAGAAGCGCTGATATCAGTGCAACGCCTAGAGGCATTCATGTTGTTCGGTACGTGAGACTGTGAAGTCTCTACATCGCACTCAATGCATGCTATTGCATGAAACTATGAACCTTTTCTTCTACGAGTCTAAATTATAACTAAGACTCGGCCTTTTTATGCCTAACACCTATAAACCAACGTAACTCGGTAACAAATTTATACACTATCAACAAATCAATAAATTTGAGCTGCCTACTCAACCAAATTCAGTGAGATAAGCCTCGTTAACCGAATAAGGTTAAGACATTACGGTGGCGTTTACTTTAATGCATGAACCTCAAGCATGAACCTAATTAATTTTAATGTAATGTGTGTCAAAAGCGTCTAAATGATTCAATTGGTCACTTTCATCGAATCTATTCGTGCCTAATTATTAAACGTAATCTTCAAGTCATCGTAAAATTTTATTAGCAAATAATAACATAAAAGAATTTCACAGGCGTTCCCGTTGGTAAAAATGTTCAACATACTTCAGTTGACACTAACTATGCTGATGCCACTAAGCCTTACAATGAACATGGAGGCCTATACTTCTGTTTGCCGTCTTGAGACATTTTTACATTTGGGTACGAGAATAGCTAGAATAGTTTGGGTACATGTAAATGATGCAGTCTATGCGTCATTTCTCCCGTAACGAATATTTGATTAACCATCGTTTATTGTGTTAACACACATCCCGTGATGTCATGTTTTCCCGCTTTATGCACTAATACTTACTGACTAAAACCACGATAACACGGAGACGGCTTTACATTAAGTGCCTTTATTTGGAAGTGTATACTAATATGACACGAAAAATACAACTATTGTTAACAATAAGAAAACCTGTTGATATCTACATACAAGTTTCCGTTCCACTTTTAAAACAATGGAAATAGACGAAAACATTATCTACTACTATTGAAAAAGGCTTGTAATGTAATAAATTTGTCGACTTTTACGATGCACAAAGATTTTAAACGTAAAATTTGTGTATTTGTCAATAATAAATGTGGTATATGAAATATTTTTTTGCGTTTAACAGATGAACGCGAAGACCTTCGCAGTGTTCCAGACGTGGACATAGCTAAATTAGTACAAAGCGTGGACAACCAAAAGAAAATGAAGAATTTGAGTGAAGTTGACCTGCGTCCTAACACTTTCAAAAAGATTGATGAAGAAGGCATTTACAACCCTGGTAAGAAATAAAATACATATTAGGTAGGTACCTAAATATTGTTCGTGACTAGTGGACCGGCCCGGTTTTGCACGGAAGCACAATTACTTATTATAACAAAAAATAATAAAGGACAAAAAATTTAAGACTCGACGCTGTTGGGGATGGGTGACCATGTATAAACAATAATAAGTATATTATAATTAAATACTGAGACCCCTCCGTGCCTCGGAAAGCACGTTAAGCCGTTGGTCCCGGTCCCAACTGTCATATAGTGATCTTTACAGTCGTTAAGTTATAACAATTCGGATAACTAGTCTTACTATGGGATTCTGTATTACCCAGCAATGGGTTGTGGGGGTAAGATAGGCAGTTGTTCCATGTAAAATACGGTATTCAGCAAAAACCGGTAAGACTGGAAACCGACCCCAACATAGCTTGGGGAAATGCTTGGCAGATGATGATAAATAACTTAAACACAACTTCTTGGATCACTTGATCTATTGCTAAAACTAAAGATCTATACCTACTCTGTTTTTTAATCCTGGAGACTAAATATTAAAAAAAAAACAGCGTGAGCGACTTTTTATACTGTGTAAAGAAAAAGTTTCATTTAATCCGAATCGGAAGCACTGAATATTTTAGATAAGATAGGATAAGATAAATATTTGTGATATTATTTTCAAGGGAATAATGCTACGAGGATAATGTAATGGGTGATTTGATTATCATAAAATTATCCCTAATCAACGTGATCCATGTATAAACTTTATTAGCTTTTGTCACGTGCTCGTTACCGATTAAATCAGCCGGCGAGGCGCTTATTTATTTAATTAATAATCGTTTGTGGTCTAGTTGTGCAATCATACAGAACATTTTGATTTCTCTATCTATTTGGAATTTAGTGTAATTAAATTGTTATGCTGATTTGCTTTAAACATTTTCTACAATATGGATCCACAACTTATAACACAGTAATGTGCGTAGACCTCAAATGACTTCCACATTCTTTTGTTTAAAAACCTACTATCGTTAGCTCTTAATCCTGATTTCTCAAAATTGACATAGATAAAACGTGGTTATTCACAATAGGACCAAAGAAGCTAATTTAAATATACGTTTACATTATAATATTAAAATCTCATTTGTTTGAACTAGTCTGTAAAACAGCAGTTTTCAAAGATATAAATATAAATTTCAATAAATTAATGAACAGCACCCTGATTCGCCTACCCTTCACCGCTTCATGCTCTAGCAGTGGAGAAGAAACGGTGCAAAACTCTCCAACAGTTCGCTGTCTTTTCATTAAAAATATATAAACTAATATTGTAAAGAGGATAGATTTAATTGTTTGTTTGCATTCAATAGGCCTCGAAACTACTGAAACGATTTGAAAAAATACTTCAGTGTTGGGAAGCTACCCCTGGGTAAAAAAAAAATGATACAAACCGCTTTGACATTAAATATTTACACAAATATCAACAGAATGACATATTATCTATATACGTTTTCTACCCATATTTCTAGGGTTCGAATGCAATGACAAAGGCGTCCTGAGTTCGACTTTATGCCCGATGCCAGTGAACCCCGATGTCGGCATTTTGATCCAGAACGTGAGCGCCAGCTGGACTGACGACGGACCTATCACCTTGAACAACCTTAATCTCATAGTGCCAAAAGGAAAGCTATGTGCTATCATTGGCTCCGTTGGGGCTGGAAAGGTATCTATCACATTTTAATTGCTAATATTTATTTTCTTGGGTATTACGACTTGTTTGACATAGACATGATCACTAACACACTAAGGTCACTTTAAAAGTAATTTTATTTCCGCAACTGAAGTGGTTCTAGGAACAATACTAAACATAATGTGAATTCTCAGAAAACGTGTATAAAAACAGCAGCAACAAATATCAATTCAGTTATAATTGTCCTTAAATTCAAATAACCTTATTGACAAATACTCAAATCATTAACACTTACCAAAAAAAGGTTCTGTTTACGACAGGAAATAAGTGATACATTTATAAAAAATATATATTATGGACTTTGTAATGTAAACATGGGTACCTACAAATATCTCTTGTAACAATGTGGGTTTTTTAACGGACTAAAGTGGTTAGGAAAATCCCAATTCTCTTTATTTTAGATTGCTTCTTTTTTACTAATATAGATTTTATTTTTTAAGAGCTCAGTTCTTCAATTGCTCCTGAGTGAACTACGATCAACGAATGGCCGTATCTACTTATCCGGACCTCTCTCCTACGCATGCCAAGAGCCTTGGTTATTTGTTGCCACAGTTAGACAAAACATTTTATTTGGACTACCGTACAACTCCAAAAAGTATAAAGAAGTAAGTATTAACATTGCACCCATCACATGAGTTCACATTTTCGTGTGATATTATTGTCCAAAATTGTACTAAAAGCACTTCGTTATTTTCAGGTAGTAAGAGTTTGTGCTCTGCAGAAAGACTTCCAACAGTTTCCTCATGGCGACCAGACGCTAGTAGGTGAAAGAGGAGCTTCCTTGTCCGGAGGGCAAAGAGCTCGCATCAACCTTGCAAGAGCGGTTTACAGACAGGTATATATTTCTCAGACTACACAATTTCCTTGCAGTCAAACTTGTAGTTGAGGAATACTTGAGTCGTACCTACATTTCATATGGAAACTTTAAATTAACTTCGTTGGGAAAATTCCAAATCTTGTAGCTATCATCAAACATTACTTATAAAGTCTACAGTTTACAATCTACAAAATAGTCAATTATCTGTCAATTATATGCAAGATCGTATTATTGTAACTATGTACGTGAAAAAGTTCGTGCAATACTGGTTCGTACAGTTTGATGTTGGACTTCACACTACAACTATGTGATAAATTCTAGATCTCGTGGTAATTCTGGGCCTAGTTTCGATTTGGTGGTTCGCCCTATATATTCAGAAACATGACAAGTATGTACGTGATTCATGAAATTGAGGGGCACTCTTGGAGAGTTACATATTTATCGTTTATGCTACTAATATTATAAATGTGAAAGTGTGGATGCTTAGATGTTTGGACGTTAGGATGTTTGGATGTTTGTTACTCAATCACGCAAAAACGACTTAATGGATTTGGATGAAATTAGGTATGCATGTAGCTTTTGACATGGAAAAGAACGTAGGCTACCTTTTATCCCGATTCCTTGTAGTAGTTCTCGAGGGGAAAATTGAAAATTGTTTCCGGGCAAAGCCGTGGGCAGACAGCTTTGAAATTTGGTATTTTTCTCTATTACAGCGCAAGCACATATACGGGTGAAAATTTTATTCCATTTTTCATTTCTTTTTGGACCCAATTCTGAAGTCCACGCAGACGAAGTTGCGGGCAGAAGCTAGTATAGAATATTCTAACTTCCCTCCCTTTATTGTTTTTATCGGTGCACAATTTGGGTAAAATACTTTTTGTCTGAGGTAATAATCATATTTTGTTTGTTATAGGCTGAAATATACTTGTTGGATGACCCGCTGTCGGCGGTGGACGCGCACGTTGGCCGGCAGTTGTTCGACGAATGCATCAGCGGCTACCTGCGGCACACCACGCGCGTGCTGGTCACGCATCAGTTGCACTACCTCAAGGCCGCTGATTACATCGTAATCTTGAATAACGTAAGTTACATGACATTATTCTTCTATTGCCATTAATCTGGTGACACCAAAAGCCATATGATGGATTTTAGCTTACATACTCCAGCTAAATTTAAAAAAAGTTGAAAACATTATCTAATACTACATTTCAAAGTTTTTGAACGGATTTGAACAGAATAAGTTTTACTTATATTTAAAATTCGTTGATCCTCTGAAATTATCGTAATTTATTTTTCCCAGGGATCTGTGGAGGCTAAAGGAACTTATGATGAGTTAGTAACTACAGGCAAAGACTTTGCCAAGTTGCTGTCGTCCAGTCATGATGAGAACGAAGATAAAAAAGATTTGGAGAAACCGCCACCGATGTCCAGACGGACTTCTGCCAGAGTAAGCTAAAATTCAGGTTTCATATTAAAAATACTCAAATTCAGCAAAATAAGTAATTTTATGACTTGATTACGAATATAATCAAATATACGGTGCTTACTACAATTATTCATCTACAGATTGTCGGGAAATATGAAGTAGAGGATAAATTCAATCGTATTACGCATTAACCAATCCGATACACACGACGTGATGTCTATCTGACGTGACTAGTTTTTTTCACTTAAACCTAGGACGTGGCATACAGAACAAGCTCTCACCCCTTTTCCACACTTCATAATTTTAGAAATGAAATTGTACCACAAAATATTGTACATAAGTTTCAGTTTCGAACGGAAAGCAAAAGATCGGTTTTGATTGAATTTAAATTTATTGATACGAGTCTTGGAAATGGTCGGAATTTTGTCATCATAATAATATGTGAAGTAAATTCTTATGAGTACTAGTTTTCTTGGTTTATAAGCATCATTCATTCAAGCATTCATACATTCCTTTAACCAATTTGACAAGGTCCGTCCAAACATAAAAAGGAAAAAAAACGGAACCCTTATAGGATCACTTTGTTGTTTCTGCCTGACTGTCCGTCCATCTGCCTACCTGTCTGTCAAGACCCTTTATCTTAGAAACGCATAGAGGTATCGAGTTGAAATCAAAGCCACATATTTAAGTAGGTTTACAACATGTCTACAATGCCTTGAAGTTGTGAAAAAATAAATAACAAGATACGCAAAAAAAAAACTTAAATCTCAACACTCAAGGGAAATAAATTTATAAGGTACTTATTGGTTGGAATTTGGCAAGTTATATCGTCTTATACAATAACAAGAAAAAAAAATTATTAAAATATCCATCTCAAAACTGTAATTAAATTGTTTATGTAACTAGATTTTGCTCGCGGCTCCGCCCGCGTGGCCGTCAGTTACTGCGGCAAATTATAAGCTTAAACCCTTCCTCAATAAGTGGGCTATCTAAAAGTGAAATAATTTATCAAATTAGCCCAGTAGTTCCTGAGATTAGCGCGTTTAAACAAACAAACTCTTCAGCTTTATTATATACTCATTTTTGCTCGCGGCTTTACTCGCGTGGGCATCGGTTATTGGTTTACATAAATTCTAGCCTATAGCCTTCCTCAATAAGTAAGCTTTTTAATAGTGAAGCAAGTTTTCAAATCGGCCTAGAAGGTCTAGAGATTAGCGCGTTCAACCAAACAAACTAACTCGTCAACTTTATAATAAAATTATTAAGTATAGATTAAATCATGGAAAATATAGTATTTGTACGGAACACCCTTGGTGGGCGAGTTCAGCTCGCACTTTTCCAGGTTTATTTGACCTGATCGACTCTCGCCCTTGTGACTCTATAAGATTTCTGTTCTGAGGAAAATAAATATGGAAAAAAATTACAACGTAAATTAATCAAACCTTTTCATCCAGTTATCAACAACGCGTCGACCATCTCTGTGCGAGTCGATGGGTGGCTGTGAGGTGGCACAAGAGATGGAGGAAGAGGAGCGAGAGTCAGGCTCGATGGGCTGGCAGGTGTACGGAGCTTACCTTCGTGCAGGAGGCCGCACACCAAGACTGCTGTTCATGATCCTCCTGCTCGTAGTGGGGCAGCTGTCAGCCACGCTCTGTGACTACTGGGTTACTTTCTGGTAAGACTTGTATTCTATACGTTACCGGTACCTTAGTTCTTAGTTAACGCTTAAGACATTGCCTATAATAACTATATTATTTTCTCACCAGGACGAACGAGGTCACGACCCTAAAAGAAGCAGCCACCAACAGAACCACTAAGGACTACCAAGTGGACAGGTCCCCGCCTTTACACAACGGTACCTTCAACTTGTCCAGCTACTTCTCTGGTGTCCATCAGAAACCAGGTAAAACTATAAGAATTTCAATACTAATAAGATGTAAGGTCAGCCAAGTAAGAGAAACATATGTTTCACTTTCCCGATATTGTAGGTCACAAACATTTTTTCTCACAATAATTTCATGCCTCATTTTATTTAGTTTTATAGGATAACATATCCTATAAAACTAAATAAAATTTATCAGTTTTCTTTTAGTTTTTTTTATTTTTACTATTTATTACTTATTAATATAAAATAAAACACATCACTATTTTTGAACTAGTCTCACTGTTTTACAATTTGTTTGCTTCTTGTATATAGACTATAGTTTAAAGGTTGGATGAAATACACTGGGATAAACGAAATGGGACCAAATTTATCGATTTATATATTATATTTATAGAATTATGCCGATAGTTAGCCAGCGCAGCATGAGCGCCACGATAAAATTTTGCTGTTTCAATTTATCGAATCTATTTGTCGAAATATCTTCGTTTTCACGTTTTCTCTTCGATTCTAACATGGCTGCCTATGGCAAAAGCTGGTTCTAACGACACACGCAAGCTACGACTAAGACTCGATAAAATAACTCGACAATTTTATCGTGGCACATTATTCATAAACATTAAGATATATCTATGTGAATAAGTAGGTACTTACATAATTATGTACTTATGGTTGAACCATCTTTGTTTCAGACTTAGATATTCACGCGTTCATCGGTCCTCTCGACACTTCACAGTACTTGTACGTTTACTCAGCTTTAATTGTCTGCTGCATTTTCTTCATCACGGCTCGGGCGTTCATGTTTTTCAAGGTTTGCATGACAGCCTCCCGCAATCTCCACAACGATATGTTCCATTCTATGCTCAGAGGCGTCATGAGATTCTTTGACACGAACTCCTCAGGTAAATAAACATGTTGGCATTTTTTTATTTGTTTTTTCATAAAATAATTTTAAAACCTTCCTACCAATTTTGATAAATCGTTAAGGAATGATTTGCTAACAATTAGATTAATTTCCGTATGTGTCTTTAGGGCTCAAATTAAAATTTGATGTTAAAAAATCTTGGCAAAGATAAATGCGTCATTAATGTTAAATGTTAATACTTACTTTTACGATATGTCTTCCTTGCAGGACGTATACTAAACAGATTCTCCAAGGATATCGGGGCGCTGGATGAGTTATTGCCACGATTTCTGCTGGAATGCATCCAAATTTACCTGGTGATGTTCAGTATACTGGCTCTTAACGCGGCTGCTCTCATCTGGACCCTCTTACCTACCACCATAATCCTGCTGCTGTTCTACACAATTCTCCAAATATATCTGAAGTCGGCTCAGTCTATCAAACGGCTTGAAGGCACAAGTAAGCATCGAATATAAATACTAAACTTTTAGTTACCATGCATGTATGCCCGTCACCTTTTATCAAATTATTGTTGTTGCTTTTAGCTCGGAGTCCCGTATTCTCACATATGTCTGCAACTCTCAATGGTATTAGCACAATCAGGTCAGCTGGTGCAGAAAAAAGATTGATTCAAGAATTCGACAGGTTCCAGGTAAGATATTTTGTTTATTTTGGCTTATAATGAGACCATTTTTTTAATGGTACTCTTTGATCAATGTATTGGTATTATTATAAATAATGTAAAAAAAAAGTGCATTTAGCGTGCTGATAGGCCTTATGTTGATAAGAATAACGAACTACCTATCTATGAAAAAATCCGAACACTGAATGAAAATACTAGCTTTACATAGCCCGCATAATCATTTATCATTATAAAAAATCGCACAAAACAGTTTGGTATAACTGCACCTACGGACTCTAAAATCTAAAACAACTTTTTAGCATAAAACGCTAAAAAGTTAAAAGAGGAGAGAGAGAGAGGAGAGAGAAGTAAAGGAGCACGTTATTATAGGAATCCGCCAGTAGTTTTAGAAAGGATCCTTGTTCTGTCGCGCTATTGATGTAGGTTCTTATTTCGTTTGTGATTGTGATTGAATGTAAAATACAAATCAACCAATCTGGGCGTCTTTTTTAGTTTTCGATTTGCAAACGTCCTTTTGCCCTATATTTTATAGTCGCTGACCACGCCTGACTATAATTATATCATCTAAGACATATTTTACATTCAGGACATACACACGTCCACGTGGAGCAGCTACCTCGCCAGCGGAGTCACACTGGGCTTCTGGCTGGACTTCATCTGTGTCATATATCTCACCATCGTTATCGTCGCCTTCCTGGTCATTGACAGCAGTAAGTCAAAGTTTCACATTTTTTTAATATGTTTGCCACGAAGCGTATTTGTATACTTGTTCCAAAAAATCTACAACAATTTAACGACGGGAAATATTTAAATATTTGAGCCATCTAAAAGGACCTACCTATTTAGAGTTTACTGTCTTAACTGTTGAGAAAATTACACTTCCTGAGTCAGGCAAAAGGTCAGGCTTCGCTGGATTAAATATTTATAGCTTTTTATTTACTTTTTGCAAACAAAGCTGCGTTGAGTCCCGGATTAAATAGAGTAGAGCAGAGCTAAATGGCGCACTTACATTTAAATTGATACCAATTAAAAAAATTCCCCTTACAATAAATACTAGTGCATTAATAAAATATGGAATTTCCTATAGTATTTTTAAGGATGAACAAACTTCAATCTTGTCTTTATCTAAATATTTACCATCTATTACATAACATTTGAACGATAGTCAACAGCATGAAATTCAATTATGTGCCCACAATAGCCGAGCTAACAACAGTATTGCACAACATTAGGATTATATATTGTAGTTAATTAAGTTTCTAACAATGTTGTTTTGTGCACAGAAACGATATTCTCTGGGAACGTGGGGTTGGCGATATCGCAGACTCTCATTCTTACTGGAATGCTGCAGTTTGGAGTTCGACAGACTGCAGAAGTGATTTCTCAGATGACTAGCGTCGAAAGAATACTGCAGTACACGCATATTGAACGCGAGCCCAAATGGGAAAAAGGAGGTTTGTATCGAAACCAACACAAAACTCTATTTTTTTAATTGTGTATTTAATTAAAACTGAATTTAAACCTGTGTCGCAATCGAAACTTTGAAAAGAAAAACTTTTTCTTTTTTCATGTTTTGATGTTGTCCAGCGAATGTATTAAGAAAATTTACCGTGCTACCATGTATGTACACGTATAAGTCAGCAAACACGGTCACAAACAAACGCCTTATGCAAAAATCATCTAAGTATGCAATAAGATCTTTCATAACATGCCGAACGACATCAGGATAAAGTTGAAGCTGCTAAATCGCACTTTACCAGTATTCCTGTTAACTTAATATTATAGACTTTATATTATTATTATATGACTTTGTATTATAGATAAAGAGGCGCCGAAAGACTGGCCGTCAAGAGGTCGTATAGAGTTCAGAAACTGCTACATGAAGTACACTCCCGAAGACTTACCTGTGCTCAAGAATCTAAATCTAATTTTAGAAAGCGGATGGAAGGTACTTTGGATTGTTTTATTGCTACTATAATTTTACAGCTAATTCTCAAAAGTATATATACTTAAGTAGGTACTTAACATTTTATGTGTATAACGTATTAGTAATAACCTAATAATAATTACATTCCTAATATTTGTAGGTTGGCATTGTCGGGAGGACGGGTGCTGGCAAGTCGTCCCTGATCTCTTCATTGTTCCGCCTCGCTATTGTCGAAGGAGAAGTTCTTATCGATGACGTCAACACCAGCTACTTAGCGCTACAGGTTAAACAATACAATAATTATCTTTGGTTTTACTTCCTATCAATATTGGACGTGATGAGAAGGATTCTGCTTGATATCGTCAGTAACCGTCTGATTTAAAATGAGATTTTGGCTTAGAACCTCACGAAAAACAAGGTAGAGGCTAGACAGGGAAAAAACCTTTACATTTTCTTTATTTTGTGTACCAGGAGCTGCGATCGAAGATATCCATAATACCTCAGGAACCAGTGCTGTTCTCTGCGACTGTGCGCTACAATTTAGACCCTTTTAACAATTATGAAGATGAGCAACTTTGGAAGGCGTTAGAAGCTGTAAGTTTTTTTCGGACCTTTAATAGTCAATTAATATACATACATTCTTAATTACTTACTTACTCCAATTGCTACGAATTGACATTACACAGCTCAAGAAGGCTAGTGACAAAAGCATCCAGCCACTAAGATTTTCGCGTAAAAAATGTTTGAATATAATGCTTAAATAAATGATCACCTGGAGTCAGCAGAACGGCACATACCTTTTTAGATTTACAATTGTTCGCACGTTCTTTTAGTCCAAGTATTCACATTTTACACTAAAACCTTTTTTCGACCGTTAACGAAAATTTTCTCAGTTTATGTACAAAGTGGCTATGGTGTGTTCAATCGTAGTAGTAAGGTATATTATAATGCAGTAAAGCACCTCACTTTGGTATCTATTATGATATTTTATATAGTGGTGGTGGTAATCAAAAACTTGGTTTAAATTTGTATGCTGTTCTTATAGGTGGACCTAAAGGCAGCAGTGCCAGCACTGGACTTCAAGGTTTCGGAGGGCGGCTCGAACTTCTCTTTGGGACAGCGCCAGCTCGTCTGCCTAGCTCGTGCCATCCTGCGAGGAAACCGCATCCTGGTCCTCGATGAAGCCACTGCTAACGTTGACCCTAAGTACGAACTACCACGCAGTTCACGCAACTTGACTAACATTTTATATCATGCTTCAAATGCTTTTATTTATTTGCCCTGAATGTAGATGCATTTTTGTTTCTTTAAAAACGTATAAACTCTTTTAATTTACTTACTTAAATTTTTTCAGAACGGATGAATTTATTCAAAGAACTATAAGGACGCGTTTCGCTGACTGCACCGTGCTGACAGTAGCTCACCGACTGAACACCATCATGGACTCGGACCGGGTCATGGTGATGGATTCCGGCAGACTGGTCGAGTTCGACCATCCCTACCACCTCCTCAACAACCCCGACGGTCACTTTACTAAGATGGTGAAGGAAACCAGTGAAAAAATGTCAGCCCAATTATATCAAATAGCTAAAAACACATACCTTGACAATGGCGGAGTCATATAACAGTGTTTTTCTTAATAAGTAACATAAGTTCTTTTTTAAGTAGTTTTAATTTGCCATTGTGTTGGAATAATGTTTTTGAAATACTATGTTATTTTAAGGATTTTTATACCTACATAAATAGTTACATCTACGCGGTAAAATTTGACTACGTACCTACTACGTTAAGATGTCTCGAGAAAATGCGGATGGATGCTATTTTTATCGGACGCAGAGACACCATAAGTATTTTAAGAAGTGTGATATGTATTGTAAACTTATTGTATTCCTTTGCATTTAAATTATATGTATTAAAATACGTCGAACAATGTAACAATTTTAACGTATAAAACTCCTATATTAAGAGGACTTAGCAGATCGTAAGTAATATCAAGCACAAACCGTTTAGTAAGAACTCTAGCGATGCATTATTCCAATGCATATAAAAGAATTTATATGAGTGTGAGTGTAGTGTAAGTACAGTGCAGGAAAAAAACTGTGTTATTTATTTAATTATGAAATTGTATCATATCAGTAAAGAATTTTAAGTTTAAAAGTGACCATTACGAATGCCATAGAGGTTACCCTCGAAAAATATAACATAAGCTTTATTCACGGTGTTTTATTTAATAGAAACAGTTTGTTTGATTAACCATATCTGTCCTGCCATGATTCAAACCAGCTACCAGCAAACAAAACCCAGCACTTTGCACATGATGGACCCTTGTACAAGGTGCTGGTACAGTACAATTATGAATTCCGGCATAGTAAATCGTTAAGTCATATTATTTCGCGGTCGATCGCTGTTTGTTGTTATATTTAATTATACAAATTTTGAGTCGATTGCTGCTTATTCCTTTGATTTTACCGCCATGTTATGTTACACCAACTCAAGCCAACAAACGAAAACGAATGATCATCTTTGGGCCTGTGTTTACACACCATTACATAAATTAGTATAGGTAAGAACCCCATTTGCCACTTAGTACAAAGTGCCACAGGTTCGATCCAGGGACTTTCCCCTCCTCCCGGGATTGGGAGAAGCATTTTGGTGCATAACCTTTGAAGGCATGTGAATTCAATGTTTATGAAAACCCTCGAAATACAATGATTTAATTAAGTATTGTGGAAGTCGTTTTTAGGTTTCCGTACCCGAAGGGTAAAACGGGACCCCATTACAAAGACTCCGTTGTCCTTCCGTCCGTCTGTCACCAGGCTGTATCTCATGAACCTTGATAGTAAGGCAGTTGAAATTTTCATAGATTATGTAGAGTCAGCAGGGGCAAGAAAAACATATCTATTTTATTTTAGATATTATGTTTAAGGTTCATTCTATATATTAATAATTATGTATGTAAATTGATGTCAAAATATCTCCAACATAAACATAAAAATATTATAAAAAGGTTGTGGGAAGAAATTAAACATTTTTTACCGGAATATACCTTATGATAAGTTTAACCGACAAGCTATACGCACAAGCTCTTAGGCCAATCGTGCCTCTCTATCGCTAGTTCCGCGCCCTCGCTTGAACGCTCGGCTCAAGCGGAAAGAGGCACTCCTCCGTGCTTGCAGCCGGCGTTCATCGATTTAAAAGAGGTGTTATCACATCAATAAAAAAAATATGTATATCAAATGGGAATCCAAGTATTTCAATGGTATTTCGTGATTAAATAGTGTTGCTATGCCGATTTTTATTAAATTTGAAATTATTGTTTAGATGGCTCTAGTAAACCATTTAGATTTTTCTCACAGACATTGAAAAATCGTTTTATGTATGATGCTATTTATTTATATAACCATGTTGGCTGAATAACTCATATTACCTTAAAAATACTTTAAAACTTGTAACACTGCGTTGTTGACAGTGACTATTATTTCTGACTGACAATTCGTTCGTGTCCGAGGTGAAGTGAAGCAAATTATCAAAGCTAACCAAAACCAAGTTGTCAAGTCAAAAGATTAACTTTCTGGAATACGACATTCTGTAAGTACACAAATATTGTAAATTAAATGATCCATAATTGAAAGTTCAGTATATAAAGTTAATAATTATATTCCAGAAAAATGACATCTCAAATAATCGCTACCCCACCATCAGTATCATGGGCACAGAGAAGTGCTCGTGTTTTTTTGACATTTAATGTAGAATGTGAGAAACCAGACATTAAAATTGAGAAGAAAGCGGTCATATTCAAAGGAATTTGTACACCAGATCAAAAGTTACACGAAGTAGTTATATCGTTATATGCCGACATTGATCCGGAAAAAAGTGCATACACAAACAAAGGGAGGTTAATTGAGGTTCTTTTAACGAAAGAAAAAACCGATGCTCCTTTCTGGCCGGCGCTGACTAGTGACAAAAAGAAACACCATTGGCTCAAAGTTGATTTTAACCGTTGGCAAGATGAAGATGAGAGTGGAGATGAAATTGATGATATGAACGACATGTTTGCTAGTAAATTGGGAGACTTTGGTGATGAAAATGAAAAAGATGATAGCTCAGCTGAAGAAGAAGATCTTCCTGATATAGAGTAAAAGGTCTTGAGAATTACATAGCCAAAAAATTCAGATAGAGTTAGAAATTTGTAATTATGGACAATATTTGCGCTTTTATACAATGAATAGTGTGGTAGTAGTAGCTCCTAAATGTATTACATTTAAGGTATGTTAATTTAGGAGTGAGATCTGCATTACCAATTGTATTAGCACTTGGGTGATTGTTGAATGGGGCTTCAAATACCACTTAATATAATTTTGATGACCCACCAATTTTTATTATTGTAACTTTAAATATGTGTTAACAATACTCTTTGGAACTATTAACTGTTTATATTCATTGGTGCTTAAAAATATTTTGTTGTTAATTGTAAACTTATTGTTTATCTGAAAATCATTAACAAAACTGTTCAATGTTTCATGGGTCTGTACTTTAGCAATGTTTTTTTATTTTTTGTGTCCAACAATGAATTTTTCAATACTTTTGAGTTTGTGAACAAACTAATTTTAAAGCATCATCACTGTTCCCAATGTCAATTTGTATCAGCATAGTCCGATAATGTACTGAGTTACAAAATTAGATTAATGTGTTCAGGTAAAATATAAAAACACCTTCATCAATTTAATCTACATTCCAAAGATTAAACTATGGCCGCTGTCAATATTTAGATTTATTTTTGTTTTAGCAATCATTTAAGCATACTCAACATAGCACTGTTACGTTAGATATGATATGTGTAAGTGTGTACTGTAACAAAATGTTTTTTTTTATTTTGAGTCTGTATTTACTTCTTTAATAAGAAAAAAATCTGTTGTGGTCTTCAGTTTTTATCTTTTAGGTACTATTATTACAGCTAGAAACTATTTGATGTGGACCTACCTAACAAGTCTGCAGGAAGCATTTTTTTCTAAATCTGCCTAATGAATTTGTCTAAAATTTAAGGAAATCTCATCACATATTAAATTATATTCTTCTTTTGATTATGCATTTTTTATTTACTAGACATGTCTGCCTAGCAGCATCACATTCTCAAAGGCTGATCGGAAAATATAACAAATAAATGTGGACAACATCATGTGCTCCGAATCCAAAGTAGTAGCTAAAGCACATGTGATATAGAATCAGAGACAACGAATGTACCACTAACACCTTTCCTGAGTGAGACAATGTAGCAAAGTGGTTTTTTTTACATTTACCCGTCCTTGGATGGAACCCGGGACCTCTGAGCTGGCGACACCTTGAAAACCGGTGTGTACGCCACTAAACCACGGAGGTCGTTAGTGAAAAAATATCTGAATATTTAGTGTGCCAAGTAGCTGCTAAGTTGTCAATGCTTGCTGCTGCAAGCAACTTGCTGTTGCGATTGCAACTATGCTGCAATGGACAAAATGTCGATTTAAGAAACCCACTTTTCGAGGAGTCACTTCAAGATAACAGGCTACAACATACATGACTGACCACCCTGCCAATAAAGATCGTGGTGGGTTGGCAATTATTATCAGGTTAAATATAAAGGAGTTTTTAGCGAAGTTTACATTAATTGGTGGTGACCAAATGTAAACTTCGCTAAAAACTCAATTCAAGCTACAATCGTAGTAATAAGTGACTGGATAAGCGATATAATAGTATCAGCGCTATACTTACCACCGAGATTACTATCAAGGAATCAGGAGTTCATAGATTATTTGAAGATCCTCGGAGATCGATTCATCGCAGCAGAAGACTTCAATGCAAAACACACCTGGGTCTAGGCTATTATCACCAAGAGGACGTGAACTTCTTAAATAAGTCCAAGCCATGAAAATGGAGGTTGTGTCTCCGGGCCAACTGATAAAAAGAAGATTCCTGTGGACTTCACCACCCCCAAAGGAATTCCAGCTGCAGCTCCCTTAATCTATACTCAAATCATTCTACCTTATTACAAACTTTATTACTTACAAAATTTTATCATCTTATTACAAACTATTATAAAAGACATTACTAGAAAATGTGTACTATACAACAGAGAAACTAACTGGACTCAAATCCGTGAGCATATTGATGTCGCTTTCAAGGAACCCGCCAGACTGAAATCGGAGGACGACCTAATAGAAACAGTACCTAAGTAGGTACTTCAACAAAGTATTTAAGACTGGGCCTCAACACCACCATCGATGCTGTCAGTAAACAAATAAATCAACAAACAAAATACAAACAGTATAAAGTTAAAGAAAAAAGGAGTATTCGTAAATAGTGGCATAAAACCCAACGCCCTAATAAAAAGAAAAGTCTTATTCAAATTACGAGACAACTAAAACGTGCCATGGAACAAGACCGAAACTCTGTTTTCAAAACTACTTTTCTGGCTACTGCAATTACAGATTATTCTTTGTGGAGAGCCACCAAAAAGCTTTGGGAAATAGACGGTACTTTGGTGCATACAGATCTAGAGAAAGCCAACACTTTCGCGCGGAGCACCTTTCAAGCGCCTTAACACCCGCGCAAGCGGTAACTTCAGTCAAATTCACAATAAAAGAAATAGTGGTCGCCCAATGGTCGAAATTCGACCTTATAATATAAATTTAAATTGTGAGTGACTTAATATACATTATTAAAATATAATATTCAAACATTATTAAGGTTCTACTGTCGAAAACTAAACTACTATAACCACACATTTGACCAAGACTGTTATTTGCCAATTTATTTTTTGAACAAATTATATGAAATTAAAAGGAAGTAAAATAAAGAATATCTATTTAAAGATGTTTATTAAAAGAAAACATGCTATAAGAGGAAAATACTATCCATTTAGAGCATATTTTATCGCATATTGCAAACTTCTCTGCAAACAATGTTTTTTGTAAAACCTCTTTTATCGTTTGCTAAATGTCCTTGGCCGTTATATTCGGATATATAAAAACTTAAACCACTTATTTATGTCAATGTCAGTAAGCAGTCAATGAAAAACAAAACAAACATGTGTGTGTGAAATGCATGGTAGTGTGGGTAATGTTTTATTTATTGATTTAATGTACTTTATAAGCATTATTATTAAAAAATATTAGCGTTCTCCACTTCTCCTACACATAAACTATAAGTGTGCCAAATTTTATGCTCCTGCGTCCGCGCAATTTTCGTAAAAAGGGGTCCAAAGTTTTGGCATCACGTATTAATATATAGAGAGATCATGTTAGCTATTATGGAACTCAAATTCAAAAAATCACCTGAATAGAACCTTATAACAAATAAAATCCTAAAAGAATATCTGCTATACTATAACTGCATACTAAAGCGGCTATCGGACTTGCGATCACGTGGTAGCGGGTTCGAATCCCACCCATTACACTACCAATGTGAACCCACTCGTAAAACAAGCATCTTGGCTTAGCACGACTTTTGTGCGACTCACATTGCTAGTAATCTTAATAAAAAGAAAAATTACTAGAAAATTAATATCTCACATCTTCAACGTCATGATATGCCATGGTACCAATTTTTTCCGCCACAATGGAAAGTACTATACTTGCCATTAAAGATGAGACTTAGCGAGTGTCAATGGTGGATAGTTTCAAATAGCTTGCGCATGTACCGCGCCTCCCACGCTCTTAACGCTACCCCGATGATGATTGGTCCTTTACCCCCTCCAACCTCAATTACCTTTCGTGGTACAAGCTATAGCCTTTCGTAATGAAGTTTGTAGTGAATGTTTCTGAGATATATAGGTAGGTACAAAGCGAAGACGCAAAATCTTATAGACTATTTATGCTTGTTATCCATACTATCAAATACACGTGAATTACTATTACTGCAAGGCTTATGCATTTACTCATAGAGAATAAAGTAATTTCTGATCGAAAGTTTGGGTTCAGCAACAAACATGATACCTACTATCGAACATTCGAATGGTACAAAACAATAATCGCCGCGCCGCCGCGCCGTTGCCAGTATGGCCCCAATGGGCTCCACGAGGAAATAAGTCTTATTATAGTCAGTCTTAGTAATCATTTGAAAAAGAAACCATGTCTTACAGGAAGATGTGACGGGTTGCTGGTTAGGTATAAAATTATGTGAAAAGATGGGTGGATTTTTATATAGTCTCGTTCAAACAAAAAACCAAATGGATTTGGGCGTACTTTCCGTGAACTCAGAATCTTGAAATTTGGTATGAAGGAACGTCACAAAGCAACGTTGCGAAAACCGTAAACTTTTTTTACATCTTAAAATAAAAATAATGTTAAACTTAGGTTGGTACGGAACCCTACGTGCGCGAGTCCGACTCGCACTTGGTCGGTTTTTTTTTATCTCAATACACACAATACCCTATGTCCCAACGGGCTTTAATATTGACTTGTACCTACAACAAGATTTCTTTTATTAGGGACAGTTGTGATTTCCGGAGACCGAGAATCATCTGGAGACCGAGTTGCCTTCTTTTTGTAAAAAAGTTTAAGCTTTTTCCAGTTGAGTGCTGGATATAGTCCTAAGTATTTGCAAGCTTGATCTGTACATTTTCCATTTAGACGGGCAAATATAAATAAAACAAATCTGGAGGAACGCACACTGCACCACTCTAGCACGATTTTTAGGCATAGTTTTTAGGCTTTACCGCTTTAGCACTCGCAGAGTCGTAGCGGAACGTCATGTTAATAATTTTTCTTACTTTGACGCATACTCTTTATTACTGCAATGAAATCTCTATGGCCTTTTTGTTTAGTGCTCAGTGACAACCGTAGATAGAGGACAACACTATTTGCCTAGTTGTCATACTTCTTGTCAGATTGTCTAATTCAATATTAATGTCAATGTCATTAATAACATTTTGGATTTTTGGAAGTTGGAACACATCCTAACCTCTAGGGAAAACAAAACAATATTAATTTGGTAAATTACTCGAGCAACAAGTTTAAGTCTGTATATTCTCACTGCAACGATGAGTACTTCAAGAGGGAGTGATATAAGAAAAAGGCCCCAGAAGCACCAAAATAAAACGGCATTTAAAAACGATTTGCACGATACAAGCCACAAAACTAAATTTTTAAACTCATTGGAGGTGACAGGCGTTTGTAAACGTTGTAAAGATATTATTGAATGGAAAATTAAGTTCAAAAAATATAAAACGTTAACTACAGCCCGTAAATGTGTGGGTTGTGAACAGAAAACAGTTAAATATGCTTACCACATGCTATGCACTAAATGCGCCTTAGACAAGAAAACATGCGCGAAGTGTTGCAAACCGATTGAGGCAAGTAACACATTATGGTACAAAATTTTATGAGCCGTGATTGTCCCTTAGCATGAGTATCCTTTTAAATGTCTATTTACACTTAAACTAAATTCTATTTTTTAGGAATTGGATATACTACCTTCAGATGATTGTCAAAATACTGATATAAAAGCCATGCTAAAAGAGTTACCTGAGAGAAAGCGAAGGACAATACTAAGGTAAAATTAATTTGGAACATTAAAATTAAATACCATTATATCAATGACAATGTGACAAAAGCCAAGCATAAAAGAAAATATACAGTATGCTACCAAAGGGTATATGAATCTAAAAGGGTGAAGAGTAGGTACATAAAGTATAGTCAATTTACAAAATATTGACTTACAATTTGTTAATAAAATAAATTTATATCCAATTTCGACTTGAATATTACAACAATCTAAAACGCAGAAGATTGTGAGGGACAAGTAGTATATCCATCAATAAAATTTTTGTAGCGATATGCAATTTTCTTTTTGTATACATAAATAACCTAACGGAATCCTGACGGGCCTGTTGGTCTACTGGTTAGTGACCTTGACTGTTAAGCCAGAGGTTGTGGGTTTCGAGTCTCACCCAGGACAAATCTTTGTGTGATGAGCATGATCATGTGTTCTGTCTCTGGATGTAATTATCTATTTAGTTGTCTAGTTGCCATAGCACAGGCTCTGCCTAGTTTAGAATCAAATGGCTTTGTGTGTGTTGTCCCAAGATATTATCATAATATAGTTACAAATGTTTTATATACATTTAATAATTAGCAAGTGCATAAATATGTTGAAATAATTCGAGTTGCACTTTACCCTGTGATAAAGTTCAGATTATTCCGATGCCCATATTGAGCTTCTAAACTGTGTGTTCTAATCAGAAGATTGAATCAAAAAGTATTTTTACAGGACTATTAACAAGTTAGAAGGAGATCAACAGAAGTTAACACCTGAATTAAAAGCACAGATAGAAGAAATGTTGTCAAAAATAGATAGCATCAGCTTGGAAGATGATTACAATGATTTTTCAGATGATGAAAATTCATCATAGTGGCAGCTAGAAGTTTATATTATTGATTGTAAGCTAAAATGTAAATAAATATATTTTTAAGAAACTACATGAATTTTTATTAATCCCAGTTAGTGCTACATAACCCCCCAGTGGTAATTGTAATGTTGTTTACCCATCTTTAATTATAATGATCTCATTTCACTTTTATACATTGAGGTTATAATTACATTATTTAATACATAAATAAGGTAAGAAGTATCAACTTTGAAGCAGGTGGGTAATATTACACACCAATATTTTATTATTAATTTAATAAGATAACAATTGATATAGGTTGCTTCATGTATATACAATGCTGGTGGTCAACCTGATAAATGGGGTGTATTTATTGGTGCCACCTAGAAAGAAAATATTCTTAAATAATGCTCAAAGGAAACATTCCTTTATTTTTTGAAGGTTTAAATTTGTATTCATTGAATAATTTCGAAAATTATGTTTTGTAACACATTTCTTGTTCCTTTACTTTCTTGATGATGGCTAGTTTCTGACCCTGGATTATTGATGCAGAGCTTTTACCTCAAATTAATAATAAATAAATCTGTATGTTTTAGATAATGAAGTTTTGACGAATAAAATTAATTACAATAATATTTAATATACATATCATAATTTATTAAATAACAATAATTTACAAATAATAAAACTATGTACTGCCATAAAATTTACATTAGTTATTTTAAAGAAACGACATATCTTTTTAAAGTGCATGAAGCATTTTCCTTTTCTATTTAATGATGCCAAGCTGTCGTAACTGAAATAAAAATAAAAATGGTTAGTTATGAACTACAAAACATAACCGGCCAAGTACGAGTCGGGCTCGCGCAAGAAGGACTCCGTTCCCATTATCTATAAAAACGGCAAAAATAATCACGTTTGTTTTATGGGAGCCCTCTTAAATATTTTATTTTAATTTGATTATTTATTTTTCAATGCGAATATATTATCACTAAATATTCTGTGAATATTTTAAGCATCTACCTGGTGCCGTTATCGACATCGAGAAAAAAATCACGTGTTATAAGGGAGCCCCCATTATTTATTTTTATTTTGTGTTATTGGTAATGTTTGCCATCTGACTATCGTGGTTCACGAGATACATACAAACTGGTGACAGACGGACGAACAGACAGCGGAGTCTAGTAATAGGGTCCCGTTTTCCCTTTGGGTACGGAACCCTAAACACAAAATAATACACAAGCTTAAATGCTCTCATATGGTCCAAGAAAATTTATTCATCCAAATCTATCTTTACTTAAAATAATGCAAAGTTACTCCTGCTGTCTGTACACTTCGATTTTTTAAACTACGCAACTGAGTTTAATGCAGTTTTCAGCTATTTAAATGTTTTTATGCAATATTATAGGCATTTATTACTGTGCTAGCCATGCGAAGCCGGGGCCGGCCCGTTAGTATATAAATAAGAATGAATTACCGAACTGCACCAGATTGATTTTTTTTTTGTGTATGCTATTGTTAGGAAAGGTTTTTTACAAAAGAAAATTTAAAGAATAGAATGTACACTAAGTCAAAGTGAGTGCGTGAATGAAACAACAGTCTGATACCCAGATCACATATCTAACAGTAACAGGAACAATTTAGGCAGGCGATACCGCGGGCCACAGCTAGAATGATAGAAATAAACAACAATTATACTTACAAATCCTTGTCTCTCCTTTTCCTTTTGCAACACCAATTTCGTTTGCATGTCATCAAACTTAACTATCGCTGAGAGTACCTTAGCCAAGGTTACGGAATGTGTTCCTGTTCCAGTAAGGTATTCATAGAGTATATTTCGTAAATATTCCAACTCAGTATTTTCTTGCAACGAATGCAAATGTCTAAGACTTACAAGAGATTCGTCAAGTCTTCTCTCTAGTTTTTCGTTGGACAATCTTAATTTTTCATTCATCTCTTGCATGTGTATCATATTTCCATTTACAGACTTGTTCATTTGTTCTAAATCATACAATCGTTTTTCTAATGTACTGTTCACATGCAACAAATTATTATACTTTTCCAAGACTATATTATACTCCTTATCATTGTTGTTTAAGGGCCTTGTTTCAGAGTAAGATGTATTCTGAGATTGTAATTGATCTTTAAGTTCCAAATTCTCTTCAACAAGTAGCATATTTTCTCTCAACAGGTCATCAATCTTGTCTTTTCCTGCTTGTATTTCATTCTTCAACTCAACTATATCGTTTGAGATATCATTGTTCTCGGTAGAATGTTCACTAGTAGCTATTAATTCTCTAAGCTTATCATTAAGAACACTGTTTTCTTTGGATATTTTAGTCAGATATGTTTGTAGACCTTCAATATCTGACTTGAAACGCCTGTTTTCTTCCTTTAATTGGTCATATTCAGTTTTCAAAGATAGGTATTTATTTGGTAAGTCATCATAATTCGTCCTTTGAGGTGTTTCTTGTAACTCCGATACATTGACTTTTTTAACCTCATCTTTCATACTGTCTTCAGGTGTGAATATTTCTGATTTTTCGTCAGTTTGACTGTCTCTGTCGGAAGTATTTTTACATAAACTGCTTTCTAATTGTTCGATTATTTTATTTAAACGATCTTTTTCAATTACAATTTCTGCATGTGATTTTCGAACATCATTGATTTCTGATTCTAAAGTTTTATAACTATTCGCTATACTTTCAGCTTGACTCTTTAGAGATATGTTTTCAAGGGTGACATTTTTATTTTCTTCTTGCAATTTATTAATACAAGCAATTTGATTGTTCAATTCAGTTATTTGAGACTTCAGAATATCATTTTCATTTTTTAAAACGTCAGACTGCTGTATTGTGTTCTCGTGTTGATCTTTAAACCGATGTAATTCTATGTTTGATGTATTATTCTCAGTTTCCAATTTTTTTAATTTTTCTACCAAATTGTGTTTTTCATTTTGTAGTGAATTTAGTTTGTCTATAGATTCCAAATACTGTGACTTTTCAAAATCCAGAGCAATTTGAAGGTTTTGGAAATTATTCTCAAATTCATTTATTTTATTTAATAAATTTTCGTTATCTTCTTTAACAACACTTAATTCATTCGTCGCAGCTTCATAGAGATCAGTAACATGTTTTACTTCTTTAACAAATGTATCTTTTTCTACTTCAATTTTATTTAAAGTGGATTTTAAATTATTATTTTCGTCTCGCAAAGTATTGACTTCTTTGCTTAGAGTGTCATGTTTCGCTACGTAACTTTCTACTTCCTTCTCTAATTTCTTATTCTCCAATGTCATTTCATTCAGCTTAGTTGCATTTAAATTAGCTTCGCTGTGTGAGTTATTGTGTAATGCGTAATTAATTTCTTTTGTAAGAGCAAAAAACGCTTCATTATTAATAGCTTGCAAAGATTTCGTTTCACTAGATATTAAGTTTATGAGTTTCTTCATTTCTATGATTTCATTAGAAAGTCTTAGACAGTTCGTTTTTAATTTATTATCTCTGATTAATTTTTCTTGCATGATTGCATTTTCTGATTTCAATTCGGAAACAAATTTACGAAATTCGATGTTTTGTGTTTGAAGTAGTTCATGATTTGATAATAATTTCTCAATTTCAGATTGTAATTTAATTAATTCATCTCTTTCTTCTTGAATTTCCGATTCCAATTTAGCATATTTATCTTTCCAGATGTTTAACTCATCAACAAGTTCATAGTTCTTTGAATCTAGTTCAGTTTGCTCTTTAAGGATTTTATCCTGTTTCTGTAATTCACATTCCAAATGCCCAACCTGCGCACTTTTCTTAGCGTTTTCTTCACTCAGTTGCGATATTCTATTTTCTAAATATGTATTCCTATCTATCATTGCTAACTTTTCTGCGGTTTCTTGTTTCATTTGTAGTTGAAGACATTTATATCCTTCATCTGCTTTAGATTTCATCTGCTCAAAGCTTTGGCATTTTTTAGTCAAATCTTCGATTTGTGATTCTAGCTCCGATGTTTTAGACTTGATGGAGGCTAATTCAGAGGTTTCGTGCATAAGTTTGGACTTTTCAGCTTCCAATGATGTCACACTGTTTTTATAATCATTTACAACTATATTAAGAGATTGTATCTCTTTCTTGCTTGATTCCAGAAGATCTTTTAGTGATTTTATCTCTGCTTCTTTACTTTCTAACTCTTTATGTATACTTAATTTATTTTCGGCTAAAGAAATAGCATATTCTTCTTCTCTTTTACCAAATACTTCAATTTTACCACGCAACGCAGCAATTTCTTCCTGAGCTTTTTGGAAGTCGATTTCAAGGGTCGATAGTTCTCTTGTTTTACTAAACTCATAAACATTTATTTTATTTTGTAGTTCTTCATTCAAATTATTTAGTTCTTGGATTTTTTCTTTCGCAACTGTTAACTGGTCGGAGGCAAATTTAAATTGGTCAACTTCTTTGTTTTTGTTCTCAAGCTCATTTGACATAATTTGTAACTCTGTATTGATTTGGGAATTTTTTTCTTTGCTGATTTTTAGTGATTCTTTGTACTTATTTAGTAAGTGCTCCATTTTTTCAATTTTGTTGTTTAAAGCGATAATTTCACCTGCCGTAGGTTCTTCGTTTGATTGCTTAACATCAGATTCATTTGAAAGGTTTATTAACTGCACATCACCATCACCATCAGTTGATTTGGTTTTGTTCTCATTTTTATCATTACTACTACTGATTTCTGAATTGTTCTGTAAAAGTTGCACCTTGGTATTAAGTGCTTCTATTTTCATACCTTTTTCTTCAAGTTCCATCCGAAGGGCTTTTTCTAAATGTGCCTGCAAGAAAGACGGTTTTTTTTATTACTATATTTGTTATATTGCCTGATAAAATGTTAGTGTAAATGGCAGATAGTAAATAAATAACCCACTCCACACTAAACAAATAAAATGTAAAAAGAATATTACCTTTGCACTTTGTTCTAGCGAACATTGTTCACGGAGCTCTGATATTCTCCTCAAAGCCTTATCTTGGGTCTCCACTAAAACACTCTGAAAAAAATAAAAAATGTAAGCAACAAGCAACCAAAAAAAACAACATGAGGATTATAAGATACTGACTCTAGCTTTAGCATTTTCTCTCTCCAGAAGTTTATAGTGTCGGGCTAAATCACCATATTGTGTCCTATACTTTGTGTATCGTTCTTGGGTGCGTCGGTAAGCAGCATACAGTTGTTCTTTTGTTACTCGATCCAGACTGACAGCACCGCTAGAGAAACCTCGCTCTTCTGCTTCACTTGCCGAAACCTCCATATCAGACTGAAACAATTATATTATAGCATAATATTATACAAATAAAATACAATTAAAAAATAAAGTCAATGATAAACTTACCTGTAAATGATACATAGAAGGAGTTTCGTAACTTGGTAACCTGAATGACACATCACTTGCAAATGAGCTGTTGGAGAGTCTTCTTTGCCTCTGATTGTCCTGCAAAATAAGAATGAAATATAACCATGGAGTGTTTATTTGTGACATTTATATCAATTATTTTTGTCGTAATATATTCACTTCAATGCTTTAATGACAACAACTTTTTTTTTTAAATTAAATTTGTATTCCTAGAGCTGAAACGAATTTGAATTGCCTCTAGTTTTTTAATGATGATAAAAAATAATTTAAACATTGGTGATAGTTTGGGGGGACCTTTTTATATAAATTATTCCTTGTACATTAGAATACACATAAGCAATCATTAAAATGAATTATGAAAACACTGTATTATTTAATGTAAATAGAATGTATGGTTAAGGTCAGTCACTAACATTAAATACAATATTCAGCTGGAACTTGTGAGCAGTCTCTTAACATTTCATCTGAATACTGAATTCTAGCAAAACCCAACTTACATTGGGGAAACACATTGCCTTCAGTGTGTGTGCCTTGCAGGTAGTAGCAGTGATTAAACTTACATGTACATCAGTGGCAGACATGTAGTCCAGCGACTCTGATGACTGTAGGGGCTGGACAAGTGCAACATCTTGGAATGTGTTGGGCTGATTGCTTAGAGACGCTTGTGCCTTATTAGGACGAGGCTGTTGACCTTCTGAAAATTTAAATATTTAATTTAAAATCACTTTTGTCATAAAAATAGTGAAGGTATAATTGCTCATTTTCTTTTAAGAGTAACTACATTTGCATTCTTGAATATGATAGTAAGATAAGCAGTAGCAATAATCTCATATAGAACAGACCAATAGTCCATTAATTACATTAAATATGACCAAGTATTTAGGACTACTTATTTACAAAAAATTTAAAATACCACTAATAATTTATACAATACACGCCATTCAACAAGGAAAACCTATAAATACTAGCTTTAGCTATGTGTAATTCTGAATGTTCTCAATTTATATTGACTCACCGTTATCACCAATGGAGAATAGATCACTATTTGTGATATCAGATATGCTACTGGAGGCAGATGTGACGGCAGCCTGTATCAACATATACTATTACATATACACATAGTACTTATAATATTTATATCTAAACAAAAACAAAATATCAGCAGTGCAAGTACATCACTAATGTTAATTAGAAATGTGAAAGCAGGTAGTAAAGTTAATAAAAACAAATACTGATAGCACTTCAAAAAATTTCAACTGTGAGATACATAACTACTAATAAGGTCACTGGTAAGTGGTATGTCGAAACAATATTACAACTAGGCAGAATGTTTATATTTATGAAGGTATACCTGAGCAGCTTGGGCAAATTGGTGAATTCTTTGGGGTGATGACTTCACCTCCTCCGCCAATTTATCTTTCAATTTTTTAAACATTTTTGTATCACTTGGAAAACATTTCACAGTTCTAGAAACCAATCATCACCAGACTCCTTTAAAATGGTAGCTATAAATGGGTTTATATTTTTTACGAGTATAAAGTAAAGTAGAAATAATACACCGAGAAGAACAACTAAGTCAGACGGAATGGTTGTAACAATCGCAGTTATTATCGGTGTCATGTAGATGTTTTACACAATTTTGTAAGAGTAATAAATTGAAGTTGAAGTATGTACGTCGTAGTGTTGTTCGATCCGTTCCCGTTCTACTTTTCACTATGGTTGGTACATCCGATTATCCGAAGAGGCGAAGACCGAAGTACGTACACAGCAGAGGACAAGACATCATTGATTATTATTTTTTATAGAGAGAGATTGGATAATATTTATGCTTTTATGTCTCACAATGAAGTCGAATTCAGCAGCAATGCTACGAGAGACTTGTTAAGGTGCAATTTTAGATGAAAAAAAAAACTACAACATTTCATCAAGCGTAACACTCCTAATCTCAGTAAATGTTGTGTCATTTCATAAAAATAAAATTGCTGACTGTTTTTCGTTATTGATAAAGTGTAATTTTTGTGGCCTATTGTAATAAAAATGAAGCAGACTTTAACTTTAATCATTTTAAATCGTGTTTCTTTCGTCTAAAAGTACTTACCAAATAGAATAAACAGGACCTAAAGGATGATGGCGAAGCGGTATTAAGATGATAGGCATATTACCGCAGCGGTAATATACCTATCATCTACAAGTATTATAAAGAGGAAAGTTTTGTATTTTTGTGTGTGTATGTTTGTAATAAATAAACTCAAAAACTAATGTGTCGATTTCAACAATTCTTTCACAATTACATTGACCCTGAGTAACAGGCTATGTTTTTTACTAAAAAATTAGGTACCGCGGGCGGAGTCGCGGGTAACAGCTAGTTTATTATAAATGGGTGAAGAGGTCATCGGATGTAGGTGGTTAATAAATTTCAGTATAGTCTGTTCATCTATACTTGTCCAAACATGTAAACAAATATGGCGTATGTAAGAAATGTCAATAAAATTAGTGATGGGAAACTTTGTGTGATCTATTCAGAATTGTAAACTATTTGTGGTACCATACATTGTGTGATTTTTGAGAAAAATCGTGATTTGTAATTGACGTCGGTTTGTTTACTATTTGTGACAAGTATAGATGAACAGACCTTACACTGCTTAAGCGATGTGTCTTAACATTTAGCGAGTGCGGCAATAAGATATTATGCCTAGTAATGCAATGACAAGTTTGTCGTGATTTATCACAACCTGGTTCATTTAATTATTAAATAACCTTGGAGGAGGATAGCAAAATGTGTAAATTTGGACGTAATGGCAACTACCTACTTATCAATTTTGCCATGTTTACCGCTTAAACAAAAGTGTGAACTTTTGCGTAAAGGTGCGTACAGACCGGCCCAACGAACGCCCAACGATGGATATTTATCGTTCGCTAGCGTTGGCTTCCGCACGCTCGTTGGAGTTCGTTAATACATCCAAATACATTTAGTGCTCGAACGAACGTTCGTTGGCACTTGATTCCGGTTCTTTTCTCTTTCATTCGCAATTTAATCATGGACGACGACGACATCATTATAATTGCTAGTTTTATATACCAAAACGAGTTAGCAAGAACAAGAAAAAATAAACGTAAGCGAAGATGGTGGACAACCACATATTACCACGTCTACACGCTACGCTCTCTTGCTTCAACTGAGCGTTCGTTCGTTGGCCTTCGGCGACCGTCCAAACAGAGTTCGTTCAAATAGCTCGATTTCTTTGATGTTACCGCCACGCTTCGGATCGCCGGCACACGCCAACGAGCGATCGTTGGCATTCGCTAAGCCGTCCAGATTGCAGCAACGAAGGTTTACGAAACCCGTTCGTTGGCGTTCGTTTGGCCGGTCTGTACGCAGCATTACATGATGCGCGTTACATGATGCGCGCGCATCTTAAAACTTCACTCTTATAATTTTTCCTTAGCTCGCTTAAAAAGAAGTATAACTTCAAAACGAAACGCGATCTTTTATTTTATAAAACCTTTAAATATCCACACGGTTTTCTTGAAGTTTGTGGGTTGTGTTCATCATAATAAAATACATATAATTTTATTACACAAAACGATCACAGCTTATCGACAAAACTTAGTAATAGCTCGTTGCTGACCGGCACGGAATTTCACATCCCTGTCCGTTCTACAGTTGTTTATGGCTCTCTTGCCAACGATGCGCGATTTGTTCACGCGCCGTAGATAGAGAATGTAGTTCATTCTCTATCTACGGCACGCGCCATAGAATAATAACTATTATTCTATGGCACGGCCATGCACGGCACGCGCACTTTATTTATGACTGGATATTTCCATAGATGATTAATGAATAACTCATTTCCAAAGAATACATTACAATGTCTTTGGTCATTTCTCAATCGATAACTCCTGTTTCATGTTGGTTTCATCCAAAGACATTGTAATGTATTGTTTCATCATTCATGTCTACTCACTCCTGTGGATAATTGGATTTGGATATCTCTAATATCTCTATCTATGGTTGGCCTGTTGTTGTCTGCAAGGAACATACTCTGACGAGAGGTTGTCTGTCAGACGCTCAGACTGTCACCTTCCTCACCTTCCTAAACCTATCACTTGTGTTGTGTAACACAACACAAGTGTAACACAACACAACTTGTGTTCACAGACTAAGGAAAAAAGAATTCCTTTATTCCTTAGTCTGAGGTTGTGTTTTGTACAAACTATCAAAGTTTGAAAGGGCGAATTGGGCCTGATTGATTCCTTTTTTTCTATAAATTAGTATTTAGCAGTCCATTATTATTCAACAAACTGGAATCATTTATGAAAGGCAAGTTCAATCAATAAATACCTATTTAATGCAGGTCAGTTAATTCATATTTGAGAATATTTGGGTGGAGTTCATAAATATTGAGAAAAGTAAATAAATAAACGATGCTAAAAGCTAATTTTGTGTATTATTATTCATTAGGTAAATATAGAAATAATCAGAAGCAGTTATCAACATGGACTACGATGATGACTATGTAAATAATACTGAGGGCTATGGTTATGATCATAGATATGGGTGGAATGGCGATAATTATGGACGAGACTATTATGGTGGTAATGACTATGGGTAAGTAGCTACATTAAGTACCTATCCTTACATCGGTAATTTGATTTCAAATCTTATCCTGCACATTTATAATCTGAAGATGTATTGATCATCATCCCTGCAAAGAAATCAAATGCTTAAAACAAAAATAATAAGCCAAGATTTAATTTACATCAATACAAAAAGCCAAGAAGGCCACATTTAATTATATTATTATGCTTACCATCACAGTCAATAGTTTGACTTGTTTCTCATATATATGATTTTGACTGTTAGTAAACAAGTAAGCAATTTGCATTAGCATTATCGTCTTTAGTAAAGGTCAATATAAAGTAAACAGCATCTTTATTAAAGGTCAATATAAAGTAAACAGCGGCTGTGCAGTTAGTGCCAAACTGCGCAGTACCTAGCACTGCACCCCTGCTGGTGCATGAATTTGTTTCTACGCAGCAACTCGACTCATGTTCACAGCTGCCATTAAGTTTGAATTCACCTATAGTCAATTGGTATAAGTGGTTTTCACAAGGTCAACACTCATAAATTTTGGCATAGATACCATATATATAGTACAACAGCCGTGTTGAATTATCAGTGAGCTAAGCACACATCATGCCATAAAAAAATTATAAATATGTTAGGTTTAATTTAATTAAGGAATAGGGGCACTCTACTTCTCATCTAGATTTATTTTATTTTATAAAACATTTATTTTATACATATTTGAGAAAACAAATGGTTACACAAGTAAGCATTATTATTATACCTATGGAAATTGTGAAACATGGTAAAACTGCATCAAGTTGAGGAAAGTATACAAATATATATAAATAAAATTCAAAAAAGGTGAATCTGAATGAATACTCGTCGCAGTTTTCAGTCGGCGAACACGGGCTTTTCACATGTTCAAAAAATTACGGAGATATTTTAATGAGTTGAAATTTCACATGACGTGCCTTGGTAAAATTTCTACCGAGCCATGACGTATTGAGCCCCCACTCCCCAACTTTAATGCGTTTTAACTAAATCATTAGGTATTTGATAAAACTATAAATATAGGTGTAATATTTTTTTATACCTAACTGACGGACTAAATAGCATTACCTACGTTTTCTTTACCCAGTCAATATGCCTATTCCGCAGCCGGATACCCGAAACCGTTAATTTCATAACCTTATTATATTTTAAATTTGTATGTATTAGAAAGCACCCTGCCAGTATATTAAGCTACCTATATACCTATTCTTATCATTTTAGCAATTATCATGGTGACTATAGAAGGGGTAGTGGTTACCAACCTGAATATGGACCTCGTCACTATGGTCATGGTGGGCCGGGACCAGTACCACCAGAGGCGTGGGGAGATGAGTTTGGCCCTGAAAGACCACAATTTCATCGAAGAAACGAGACACCCTCAGCTTTCTTGTTACGTAAGTACAATGTGAGCACTGTGAGCACATTATCTGCGTAAATGTAAAGTATATGTAGATTACAATAAAAATAGATTTGTATATTGCTTATTTGTAGTTGATATAACTATTCTTAAATGTGTAATGAAAATGAACGGCGCTGCTTCCGAGGGTTGCTGAAGATGTGCTGCTGGCAGTTTATTTATTTATTTAATACGGTGGACTTAATACCAGGCATTCTCTGCCAGTCGACCTTAGTTTATTCAAGTGAATTCAAACTACTAGGCGCATCAAATTTGAATAAGGGCCACGGACTCGGAAAGATAAATAAGATATTTTAAGTTCAAACAATTGCAGTGTGTTTCTGTTCATGTTTCCAGGTTGTGGTGTTCCAAGGCACCACGTAGTTGGGCTACCCAAGGAAATATTGGATCTCATGAGAGACGACAGTTGTGGTATTTGTGGTCAAGAATTTACTTCAAAAATGTGTTAGTAACAATAATAATTTATAATAGGTTTCATATTTTCAATAGGGATGTTGACTCAAGTATTTTATTGTTTGGTTTACTAAATAAAAAAAAATTATGGTCTCGCGTCTCGTAAACAAATTAGTTCAAAGATACATAAATCGAAAATTCGCGTGACGGGTATCTCTATAATTTTGCCCCACGCGCGTTTTATCTTCGTATTTTTTTTGTTTTGGAAAATTCGCTATAAAAATACGCGTCCCAGTTTCTTGACGGACTAAAAAGTTTTTTATTTCTCATACCCTGTCAACATCCCTATTAGGCCTCCTAGCGAATTCTTTTTTATTTGCCTACATTGATCATTTTGTACTTCCGTTCCTGAAACATTTTTCTTTGTTTATTTAGTATAATGTATAAAACTACTTTAATTCTCAGAAGTCCATTCTTTTCTATGCTATAAAATGGCCATTTGACAATTGTAAAATATTTATAATACCTTTAATATCCCTAATTTTTGCAGGTCGTTTACATTATATATCCAAAAATCATCTGAAGCTTCAGAAAAAATGGCTTGCTCAACAAGTTCAAGTTGGGTCGCGTCGTCTCAAAGAGGTGATAAGACAATATCACAATGTAATGTTTCTATAGGTATTTTGTCGACCGTAATTAATTGTTCACATAATGTGAACTCACCATTTTTACTATGGATGTGTATAGTAGGTATAGTCAAACATCTTATGTGCATAATTATGCACCTCAACTTTTGAATTTAACGTATTATCTACGCGAGCATTTTTAAAGTATTTGAACGCATAATTACAGTTTGCCAGTATTATAGGGTGGGATGGGATGGGACTGATGGGAGGATATGGATAGGGAGACATTGATGTAACTGTAGTCGCGAAAAGCATTGAGAGCAAATTCAAAAGTTCCCGTGCATATGCTACAATGCTTAGGTAACTGTGCTTAGGTATTGATGATACACGTACATTTTTAATCATCGATGATTTAAATTGTTTTGTGGTGAACTCTTGATTTTTAAGTATTGTTTTGCTTTTTCTTATTTTGCATTATAAATGTAATCAATCCTAATGTCGCAACAAACACAAATTTGGGCATTCCTTCCGACCCTCTTTGCTATAACTACATACTAATTAGGTACATAGGATAAAAAACAACCGTCATTAATTATGTTAATGTGTATTCGCTTGTGATGCTGTCGCCATCTTACTGGTGTCGACAACAAAGATCAAGCGAACATTATGTGAACGTTGTCGTCAAAATAGAAACTTACATTGTAGCGAATTGTCTGGCTTTGCGTTGTTTGTTTACAACGTAAAGTTAACACAAGAGTATATCTATATACCTACTTACGTATCTTGACTGTGTCCTTGCAAACTTTGATATGACGTAAATTCACAATTACCCACAAATTTACATAAAATTACTTATAATATAACTTGCTGTCCCCCGTAAACATAATTTATTTTTGTAATTTTTCTATTGTTTTTAATATTTAATCCAATAAATCAAGGATCATGTAAATCGGTCCACCCGTTCTAGAGTTATAAGTGTTGTAACAAACCCAACTCTTTTTCATATAGATTACACTTTTGTTGTTTATTTCCATAAAATTAATAAGGCTGGGTTGCATCATAGTTAAAGTAAAAATTAAAGTCAAATTTAACAACAACATTAACACTTACTTTGATCATTGTACCGACATAGGTTTCGCCGTCGTATTCTAGCATAGTTACCTTTGACAGAATCTGTTAATGATTAACGTTAACATTAACCGGTCAAACTTGGGCGGTTACAGATAAAGTCAAGTTATGAACTTATGACGTCATTATGACTATCGTTGAAATGGTGCAACCCAATTTTTTACTTTAAAACCGATACTTGACAGACGGGTATTGTTAAAGTAAGGTCGTGCAACCCACACTAAGTATTTTCTTGTTTTTCGTTGTAAATATGTATAATTGTTCATAAAAATGGCAATTAATTGTATCTAATTTTTTTATTTAATTTAACGTTTTATAGCAGGAATCCATTGAGAATAGGTTAGGTACAAAGTATTATTTTCTCCACATTCCTAACGGAGTATGTTACATATCACAATTTTAAATAAATATTAATATCGACCTAACTGTTCGTTTCCTAGGTTTCAAAGTGCTGCAACCAGGAGTCAAAAAAATCATATGACTTCGCTTGGAGCTTATTCTATAAAATAATATCTAAATTAGTTTAGTAGTTCAGTTGTCAGACTTGGGTAACGTTCACATTTGTAGGTTATGGATTTACATGTACCTAGCTTAAAACATTTTTATCCTATGGTATTTTTCAGATCCCTTTCAAATCTCGTGATTTGTACTGTGAGCTGTGTGATGTTCATATTACGTCCAAAGTTCACGCAGATTCGCACTATGCGGGGAAAGCACATCGAGCGTAAGTACTAATACATATTTAAGGTGATTGCTCATTTTAGCATTTAGCGATGGCAGTGCAGTCCGCGCACATAATTATGTTCAATAAGCAAATCTTTAATATTGCCGACACAGTATTTTCTAAAGAAACGATGCGATCACTTAGCAACTAGAAAACAATAACAAGTAGGTACTGTCTTTGAGAAAGTTTTTGCGATAATTTCAAAGATACTGATTTAAATTGTAAGATTCTCACGATGTGTCGTTCGTAGGCGATTCAAATGAAAGACAATTAATTATATTCTGCATGAAATTTACAATATAATCAGACAGACAGACAACAATGAAATCTAAGGGTTCCGTATTTTCTTTTTTTTTTAATTAAACATTTCTAATTAACGCATTATCTATTTTAAAGCATCGTGCTGGGTCGAAAGTGTCCGAAGAATCCGTTTCTGCTCCAAACCAGCATGAAGGATCGGCTGTGAGTGAAGATTTGTCTTTTTATAGAAATCTAGTTCAGCTTGTAAACGCGTTTCATAGAATAGTTCACAGACTGTCATGTTGGCAGCAATAATTTCCAGTGTTGCTACATAACTTTAATAATCTATATTAATAATTTCGTTCAGGGCTACGGTAGACTCGATCGAAACCTTATATGAATAACAAAACATAAAAAAATATTGATTTCGAGTCGACAACATATATCCGCAAAATTCGGATTATGGAGAATTTCGTTAAATTCTAATGGCACTGACAAACAAAAAAACCGCAGTCGCCATCTTGGGTAATTAATAAGGCCGCGTTCCGTAACAGATAATTCTGCTTCGAAGTGATTCAAGGAGTTTATTATCATACAACCTTCTTGATGTGATTACAGTGCTGACAGGGCGTATGACAGTTGCATGATAGTTGGGACCAGAATCGTTTCGGAACGCGATATTTATTTCGCTTTTTTCACGTTCCGTTGCATACTAGCTCTTATATACGCCTCGCCAATCAATACGTCGCGTGCGTCGCGCCAAAGAAGTATCCATCACAAAGAACTGTGACTCATTTGACTGTGTAAAACGAAACGTCTTGCCGGAAACATTGAGTGAATCTTAACAAAAATTTAAACTTTTCTTCAGTCGTTGTCGTTTCGCGAAAATATTATTATATTATTTGTGTGTAAAAAATAAAAATTATATGTGTGAAAACTATTGCAGTTTTTATTTACTATATTTGTTAAACACAATGAACGAAGCTATACAAATCTATGGCTTGCTTTCTTCTTTAAAATAATATTCCTTGAGAACCGATGACTACAGAAATATTTACCTACATTGTGTATCATGAGTCACATTTCAACCGAGCGGAGCCGGGTTTTCCTCTAGTCTCTTCCATAATATTAATGAAAAATTAGGAAAATATTTTTATAAACATGCTAACGGCATAACTACCCAGTGAACACGTTTACGTAAAAGTGACGTCAGAGTGACGTCACTTTTGTTTGAGTGATGTCAGGATTTACGTAAGAAATAAGTCACATATGAGTCATATATGACTCATTATTTCACACTTCCTGACGTAAGACTTTTACGTAATGATTATGACGTAAGTATGACGTACAATTGACGTCATTATGACCTAACTGACGTCATGCTGACATACCAATGATGTAATATTAATGTCAAGTTAATATGAAATTGCTTACTTACATATGACGTAAAATTGACATCAAGATGACATAATAATGATGTCAAGCTGTTCTTGAATCGCTTACTTTTATGACTTACCGTTGACATCATTGTGACCTAGCTGACGTCATGCTGACATACCAATGATGAAATGTTAATGTCAGGTTATTTTCAAATCGCTTACTTACATATGACGTACAATTGACATCATCGTGACCTAACTGACATCAAGATGACATAATAATGATGTCAAGTTGTTCCTGAGTCATTTGAGTGTTCCCCTCCACGGAAATCTTTAGTAAAAGGCGAAAGATTTATGCGTTTTGAAGGGAAACCAGAGTAACGATAACTGGCGCGTCGGGCCGACCCCACTAAACGTCGGAAAATCTTAACACCGCCATTCAGGAATCGCCGCTCAATGCACAGTGACATCTGTTGAGCGATTTTGAGACTAAAAATAAAGGGTACCTACCAAATAAGTAAGTTAGTTATTATCTTAATAAACTCAAAGAATAGAACAAGAAGTAATAAAATAGTATCAAGAATTTAAATATCTTATAGAACGGTTCACACTCGTAACTTACGTAATTGTATGACGTTCTTCTTACATCAGTTTCACGTAACAATAAGACTTGTTTCTTACGTAAAAATATGTCACTTTTACGTCAGAAGATTGACTCGTAAATTATGTAATTGTATGACTTATATATTACGTAAATAATATATAAGCTTATGACTTTGACATGACGTCACAATATGATTAAAATATTATATCAGCTGTATGTAACATTAAAGTCATAAAAATGACATCATATCAAAGTCAAATTTAATGTCAGCATGATATCATAGTGATGTAATCCAATATGACATCATATTGAAATCATGAATTGAGTCACCATGATGTCATGTTTACGTAAAAGTTTATGATCTCTATATGACCTATGTATGACGTCATATTAAGGTCATGTGTTCACTGGGTATGAACTATTTTATGAAACGCCCTCTAAGTACGCCTCGCACTTTGTCATGTTATTAAAAATATCTACGCTATCGCTATCTATCTATCTAAATAATTGCCTCATGCTTCGTTAAATCCCCTTACACACCCGTAAGGGGATTTAACGAAGCATGAGGCAATTAATTTTCCTTAAGAAATTTTATTGTTTTTAGGGACCAGCTAATTCGCCGCGAAAAGAAAAGCATTAAGTTTGCTGATGAACCGGAAGAAAAAGTGGTTCAGCCCTTTCAATCGGAATTACACTGTGACATCTGTAAGGTAATATTGTTGTCATACTGATATCGATTGGAATTATACTCTAATAAAATTAAAAAATGTTTTATCTAGACCAGCGTTACTAGCTCCGATCAAATGACTATGCATTTAAATGGGAAAAAACATCAAGCTAAGGAAAAGAATTATATACTATCGATGATGAAAGTCGGTAAACCGGTAAAAGAAGGTAAATTTTCAAAGCTAGTCTAAACTTCCATGTCGTTATAATATCCCTTTACACCATGTTAATGTTGTTTTTATTTGCAGAGCCAGTAAATGACAACAAAGAAACCGCTGTTAAAGGTATTATTTTTGTAATTTTGAAGCGATAATGTGGTAGCAAAGGACGTGTCCGACGACAGAAAGACATGTGCTATCTGTCGATGTAGCTTTTTATCAATCTTTCACTGGATCTTGGTCGTATACAGCTACTGATTAAATTACCAAATCATTACAAATTGTAAAACTATTCGTAAATGATCCGTAGAAGTCCTAACTAATATGCTGAAAAAAAAAGACCATGGCGAGGTGTTGTAGTACTTACTAAAGCCATATGTATAAAAATTGTATAAAAACTATGTCTAAATTCAAACTAAACGGCGCGGCGGCGGTAGCCTAATGACTAAGACGTCGGACTTGCGACTATGTGGATGCCGGTTCTCATCCCACCCATTGGCACTACCGACGTGAACCCACTCGTAAAACAAGCAGTTTAGTACGAGGGGTTAACAAGAGTAGGTACTAAGGTCTGTTCATCTATACTTGTCACAAATTGTAAACAAACCGACGTCAATTACAAATCACGATTTTTCTCAAAAATCACACAATGTATGTTACCACAATTAGTTTACAATTCTGAATAGATCACACAAAGTTTCCCATCACTAATTTTATTGACATTTCTTACATACGCCATATTTGTTTACATGTTTGGACAAGTATAGATGAACAGACTATAGAAATGTGAGACCCACATTGCTAGTAACCTCTTAGAGAAAAAAAACACTGAAAAGTAAACAATATGTACGATTGGACAATATTCAGCTCATTTCCTTGATACGCGCGCATTGCGACCATTGACAACCGAGTGACGTAAGCAAAGCTTCACTGCCTGGTTTACAATATTCGGTGAAGGGAGAAATAAAATTGTCTGAGGGAGGTGCGCGTCACTTCTTTACGTAGTAATAGGAGGTATTCTTTGATATTAGTATGTTCAATTAAATATGTGTAATTATAAAATTTACACCTTAAAAATACATACAAAATATCAATTTTCTAGTACAAGTTTTCAGCGTGAAATAGAAAAGCCGCCGCTAAACTAGAGTAATAACGTATAACATTAATTTTTACTAGCGCTTTTGGGTTACTATTGGTTTTTACGTTTGTGATAACAGTATGTAACATAAATCAACAAAGGTACCAAGTCGATCTAGGATTTTAAGTTTTCATTTTCAAACGTCTGATTCTCTTGCCCCGTTAACGCTCTTAACCCACATACATGACCTTAAACTAATTTTAAAGACTAGGCGATTTTGTATAACCATTTAATTGAAATTTAGAGAACACAATCCTCGTACAATATTCAAATTGTATGAGGATTGTGTTCTCTAAATTGTTGATCCAATTATCGGCTTCATCGAGAGAGCTCGTCTGTGTGGCTCTTGGTCCCCTTTGTAGCTGCTCGGTGGTTACATATTAGTTGCTAATACATGTTTTTTTAAATTTATTAGCTAAGGCTGAAAGTACTCAAGATGATAATAAAAAAGAAAATGACGATGGTTGGGGCTTTGGTAGTGGAACTTGGGATGATGATCCTCAATAAACGCAGGTGATGTAAAAATAAAAAGATCAAAATGTTTTTCATTATAATATTTTATTATAAGTGACCTATGTCTTGTTGTTTACTGCTATTTTATAGTGATGTGGTTGAAGTGTAATTATAATATTTTGCGTTTCATTTCAGACTACCCCGTGGTTCATATTAGCTTGGTTTCCATGCTGATATATTTGCAGCAGACGTCAAGAGCTATAATTCTGAAACATAGGTATTCAAATGTATGTAATTTAAAATTGTCTATGCCTTTCTACCAATAAAGGTTTATTATAATACTTTATTTATTAATTTACATAATAATTATTTTAATACTTGTAGGGGCTTTATTCAATATTATTAATACATCAACATCAGATCTGAATACTTTTCGTTGCTAAAGATAAGGCCATTTTAACGTCAATTCTGGTACCAAACATCAAGAACCATGCACAATTTTCGTACATTAGTAGGTATAGGTCTGTCTTATTTTGATCACAATGTCAATGAGTTCTTTTGCTTGTATGTACGTATACTAAGGGTATAAACTAAAGAACTTTAGAAGCCTATAAACCTAGGTCATTATCTAGGTACCAAAAGCATTATATGATTTAAAAAAAACAAACCTTGTAAAATACATATACCAAATGTTGTCTCATGATAAAATATGAGAATTGACTATGCATAAACAAAGCCTACAAACATATTTTAGGAACGGGAAACTTAGGACGTTGTATGATTGATAATATGGGTGATAGAAGGGTATATTTAAAGAAAACAGAACCTTCTGCCACCATATTTTTTGTCGTTCTCCATACCAAAGAAGCTGAAGTGGTGGCAGCGATTTGGCTTTCATAGCGTGGAAAGAAGAAGATAAGGAGAAATTGGGATCATCAATTTTTACGAAGCAAAACGTTATCGAAATACATTTTTAAATTGCTACACGTCCTGTACTCACGACGATCCCCGCGGACGCCAGCGAGGAAGGGCGGTGGCGAGCGCGGAAGGTGGCTGTACGCTCCGCTCGACCGCGTGATTTATGTGTGTTAAGGTAGGTACAGATACACATGCTCGAAACTAGCACGAAATCATACTTGTAATGAGCAAGTAGACTCAAAGTTAGACGGGCCTGTTGGTCTAGTGGTTAGTTACCCTAATTGCTAAGCCGGAGATCGTGTTTTTGATTTACCCGGGACAAATCTTTGTGTGATGAGCACAACCATTTGTTCTGTGTCTGGGTGCTATTTTTCTATAATATGTATGTATTTAGAAATATATAAGTATGTTTATCAGTTGTCTGGTTGCCATAGTAAAGGCTCTGCCTAGTTTGGGATCCGATGACCTTAGAAAAAAATGTGCTAGTTAGTAGAAGCATGAGTGTAGGTACGAACGTTGCTAAAAAATGGCATGCTTATTAGGTTGAATTATCAATGAAAAAGACATGCTAGTTTCAAGCATGACAATAAGTATGCTAGTTTCGGGCGTCTGTATCTGTACCTTTATGCATCAACGAATTTTTATAGAGGCTAATGGGACATTATGCGCAGTGCCGTGTGGTAATCGCCGTAATTTCGAGCTATCACATTTACCGTTGAGAATGGTTTCAAATTGAGTCTACCTAGTACATACTAGATTCGATCGACTCGCTTGTGTCCTGCCTACGTCGTTGTCAACTAGGCACTAATAGTGAAGCAACACTACTACTAGGTACTAATAGTAATGTTGCTACACTACTGACTCCGATTAGAAACGAGATAGTAATATAATATAAATAATTAAAAAGTGTTTTCGAGCTCGCGGAAAAGCCAATACTTTACGTGATTATAAATATATATTAAAACATCAAAGCAAGTAATGTATGGATTTGAGATTTGGGTATTCAATTTCCTACGGATGCCATACTGTCAAATTGCCGGAAATAAAGCAAGCATCCCTATCCATGGTTTTTGTAAACATGATCAACATGAAACATAATTATCGTTCTCTAGACAACGCTAATAATATTTTAAATGACAAGATAGGTGTATATATATTTATTTATGTTTTTGTTGATATTAAATTGTTGATAGTGTATTATTATTATTTAATAGTATTACCTACTTTTTTATATTCACTCAAGGGATTATAGCTTTGGTACCTAGAAACTCCAACAGTTTTGTGATAATAATTAAGAAGGTACTTACTAGCAGCATGACGAGCGTCTTCTACGGCGACGACGTAAACAGCCGCGCGTAAAACCAAACCATAAGGCCAGTGCCAATACAGCCAGAAGTCCAACCAGTAGCACTCCTTGAACTTTAGGATCGGAAAAATTGAATTCTGACGATTGACCCTTTCCCTTTCCCTTCGTTGAAGAAGATTTTTTGACGGCCGAATTACTTTTGGCCATTTTCGAGGCAGATCTTGTTTCATCTATTTGACCCATTTTCAAACATTATTTTGGTTTCCTATCATTTTGAAGGCATTTTAACGAAGGAATGATTAAATTAAGTCTGTTTTTTTGGTGTTACATGTTACAGAATGTTGTACTTTGCTTGACATAGATCTAAATGACAATTAATTGTCATTTATTATTGGCAGAAGAAAATTAGTAGAACATTGGTTCGACCAAAAAGAGTATATTTTGAAATGAATGATTTATGGCTTTGAATAAATACGCGTTTATAATCAAATGATTTATGGTTTGAAGTTCAACCACCGGCTGTAGGTACCTATTAAGTACCTACTGAAGATGTTCTTTCTGCGGGAAGCATGTCGGATTACTTACGCAGGGTTGTACCGATGTACTTTAAATTATCTTCACTACGTAAACCTAGATATCCAAGGTCATTATCAATAACATAGAACTATCACGGTGTTATTAATCTGCCAGCATTGCCAGCCTTCTGGGCACGTTTCCCGACATTGGCAGAGATGGTGATGAATTTTTTTATGCTTGTTGGCAATCAATCAATTTTGGTTGATAATGGTATAAGTTTTCTATTTTTACTTAGTTACTAGCTTTATCAATTATATTTTTTTAATTTAGCATAGTTTGATTTTAAGTTTAATCGTAATATGTAGATTATGACATGTGTATAGTCTGAGGGTAAAGTTAATTTTGTAAATAAACAGTTAAGATTTATAATAATGATTATTCTTAATTTATTATTACATGATTAATATTTACAAACTTAAACGTACAAAACATAACTAAAAGCTAATTTAAATCTAAAAAATGGCGTCAAAGTATTCGTCCGCATCGCTGTCGATCGGAAATGTGCCCACAAGACTGGCTGCATTGCCAGTATTGCCACGATGTATAGCAATGCTTATTCTCTGTAAAAGCCAGCCCTTGGGTCACGCGAATTTTAAACAAGGCATTTGGCCCGATCTTAGAAAACCATGTGTGCACTCGGGCCCCACTGTCCAAGTGTTTCATCACCAAACGGCTCGTATATGTAACTGCCCATTAGGTTGTTATATTTCCGCCGTTTGAGGTTTTCAGCAGCCGCAGCAGCAGCACCAGCATAGCGATTCCGAAAATACATTAGACAAACTCACAGCGAATTCGTCGGTGAAAACTAAATTTCGTATTCCGGAAAGGAGTGAAAATTAAAGTGGCGCACCAGTGTATACTAGTGTAGTATACCAGTGTAGGCGACTAGAACTTAATAAATGTGAAATCTTTTCACGAGTACTGTCAGTGACATTAAAAATCGAAAGCATGACGTTTGAAATGGGCAGTTGGTATTCCGAAACCTAAAACTCAATTGGCACTTTTCCGAAATCACCTATCAAAACAAAAGTTACTTATTTCTCGGTGAAAACCGAGGTGAAAACTTTTCAATGATAAATTGTTTCTCATAAAGGTTTATTTTAAACCAAATTAAATGCTATTATTCATACCATGGATTCATTCAATAAGAACTAAGTTTAATTACTTACGCTTTAATGTGAAAAGAAAAACACGGTGATTTCACAAACACGGTGCCTTAATCCAAAAGAGAATAGTATATTTCTGAGGCAAAGGAGGAAAAAATTCCGGAAACTCCGGAAAGATCACCCATCATCAGAATAACCGCGGCTTAACTTTTATATCCATCGTCTGCATACGACTTGTATTTAGCCACGAACCCGCGATCAATAAATCACTTTATGGAATTAAGATAGACACAAGCACTCATATTTAAACCGCACTAGTTTTTGAATGATACGCCTAAAACTATGCTCAGATTATCTTAGAAACACAGAAAACGATTCCATCTTCAAAAGGAATTTTGACATGGCCGTAGATGGTGATAAACCAGTAGAGTACATTACAATGTCTTTGGATAAACCACTTTATCGATGCACAAAGGTTTTTTATCAATTAGTTAAAAACAACACCACAGCAAGCAATGGCCCCGATTCTGTTAAACACTTACTAAACTAATTTTAGTCCATCGGTATCTTTTTCACTTGTACTTATTTAGAAAAGGACAGACGAAAATTAGAACTGTCAAATTAAGTTGCGACTAAAATTCTCATACAAATTTGACGACAAGTAAAAACGTGTGCTCTAAACGCATTGTGATGTTCAAGGCGAAATCTAGTTTGACATTTCTACGTTAGTTGTTATCTGTTGCCGTCCTTTTCTCACACTGTGTGTAAGTAAAAGACAGCAATGGTTTAAATTTAGTTTAGTTTGCGTACAAACGAATCAGCACCAATAACTTCTAAATTTGTAATGTGTACACAAACAAAGTCACAAACCATTTGTTTACAACTTTTCTTACCGAGTGCTGCCATAGCAAAGGTAATAACTCATACAGACAATACCTACAATCCTAAATACAATAATCAATAACACCCTTTTAGCAATTTGAAGAATGATTTTAACCAACAGACATTGAGTAATTAGTCTCGAGGACTTATCTTTTGGGCTCTAGATCCTTAAATTAAGTAAAATTATTTAACAATTAACTAAGGTTTATTTGATATTACTAAAGCAAGACCCGTCTAAGCCCATCTCTTAACTTTTCACCTTTTCACAATTTCGACATCACTTGAACTTGAGTCCGTCAAAGCTATGTTTGAGAATACGGTGAAAAGTACAAGTGAGGTGAGCAGTGAAGTGAGTGTATGAGAATCGAATCGCTCGGCTGATTAATACCTGTCGGCGACAAGGCGTCGGAATAATACAGTAATGTTGTGGTATACACGAATGATTTAGATGATAAAATATCAGAGTTAATGTTAAGTTTTATTTCTTTTTTTTTTTTAAATGACTGCCGCAGTTAGCCTCGAGGGAGGCTTTCACTGCTTCACCGGACTAAGTTGGCGAGACTATAAAACGCCTCCAGCCAGGAACAAATTAAAGAATTTGCGCTAGCAACGACAGCTAAGGGCGCCCCCTGCGGGACTCGGACCTCGACTTAGATCGTTGCTAGCTATCGGAAAAAATAACAAAAAGCAAGGGATAGCTGGATCAATGATTTGATTATTTAGGGACTTTTATATACTAGTTTGACCGGCACTCGGACCGGTATTCGCTAGGGACGGGAGGGCGTTTTATTTCTATCATTTTGTTGGTCACCTATGTCAGGTTAGAAACACGAAACAAGCACCACACTGAGCGGTTTTGGTGTAGGTGGTTAGAGGGTGGTGTTAAAGTGTTGGCCGGGTTAAATACCTACCTAATATTCCGTAATCATTAATTACGGAATTTTAAGGTGAAATTTAATTACGATGCCTAGTATGCCTACGTTGTTTCTGTTATGATAATCTTATGTGAATATGCTCAGAAACGCTTAATCCGTTTAATTATTGAAATCGGCCAACCCGTTTCGAAGCTATGAGCGAAGGGGGAATCGTAATTTTAGAAATAGCAGTTTGGTACGTAAACATAGAGATTATTTATCGCTTGCCCAGCGTGGTGACTAGGGCGAACACCTTTATGATGGCGCGCCAAAAAACACAGCCTAAATTGAGGACCGGATGTTGTGGCGTAACATAGGAGACACCTAGGTCCAGCAATGGACTGCAATAGGCTGAATTGATTGAGATGGATGAGTAGGGTCATTGATTGATTACAATATCAAATGAAATTAAAACTGAAAAAAATCACAGATAAAAGAATTGTAAGGCAGAAACCGTTCTTCATCAAGAAGTTTATCCGTTGCTGTTTTTTTTTTATTCTTGGCTTTGTACCCATTTGTATATATATCTGTATCAAATGTTATTTCTCTTTGTGAAAAACAATACTATTCCTTGATGATCGGTCAAATTAGCTACAGGAGAGTTACGTATAATGGCCACTAGGCAGCACTGAGCTTATGTTATTTTGACACGCTTCAGTAAGACGTCAGCATGCAATATAGACCAAGATCCGAGGGGCATCATTTTAGCAAATAATTTCTGTAGAGCAATAATTTCTTGAAAGGCTGTGTGAAAAACTCTACATAAAGTCACTCCCGCTGACTTACCTACATTTTTCGGACACGACGGATTTAATGCAGTTTTCACCAATAAATAAACTGATTCAACAGGAAGTTTTTATTTATAAGCTTTTATTACTGTTCTACCGCAGTATTACGGCCCGTTCACGACTTCGGTCTTAGCGGCGCGCGGCTCGGCGAGCGGGGCGGCGTCGGTGAGCGGTGCGTTTTGCACGCCACGTACCTCAGTAGCGGTTAGTTGCAGCGGCCGTGGTGGACGTACATATTTAGGTAGGTAGTCAAATCGTGCTCAAAATCATGGCGTTATCAAAATTATCCCTTCTATGTTTAGAAAGCAGTAGGTACATTTTTAAAACAAGACATTCTTAATATGAGAGAAGGAGTGCACGAACTAAATAAAGATCGGTAGGTAGGTATTTAAATGGCGAATTTCGTGACCTATAGGTACGAAGATTACAGAAAATATCCTGATAAGTTTTATGAGTACACAAGAAGCAGGCGCGGTCCGAAGGGGGGGGTCACAGGGGACATGACCCCCCCCAAAATCTAAGGTCGAATTAAAAAATCTCAAAAATTTGCCAAATAATAGAAGGAAATTTCTAGCTATATAAATAACAATATACAATACAATAACAGCGATAAATTTATAGTTTGCTGACTTCTAGTGGTGATTTTATGAACTACGTACGATGGCCAAAATAACTTTGAAATGACATCTAGTTTAGAAACAAGGAACCGAAATGCGTAGTTTTGGTAATGCTAAGCAAAATCGATATGCGTCATTATGATAAAGATTGTATAACAATACTAGCTGACCCAGCAAACGCTGTTCTGCCATATTAAAAAAATCTGCGTAGGGCCACCCCTAACACTTAGTAGGAGTATGAAAAATAGATGTCCGATTCTCAGACCTGTTAGTACTGAAAAATAATTATCAATTCACTATGAGGATAAAATTAATATGTGAGTTGTACGCATATATCTGTCACTGCTATGATCGAAAAACAAAAAAAAAACGGGTAAGTGGGAGTCGGACTCGCGCACCGAGGGTTCCGTACAAACCTAAGTTTTAAATTATTAAAAATATTTTTATTATACCTACGATGTAATTAAAAATTCCCGGTTTAAGCATGTTTTCCTTTATCTGTGCTACAACGTTGCTTCGTACCAAATTGATAGGTTCTAAGTTCACGGGAAGCACCCTAGGTAGGTTTTGATTCCCTTGCGTGTCGAAAATTTTCGGAAATTTACGGCTTAAACGGCTGTATCTATAGTTTGCTATAACTTAGAAGTTTATTTTTTTTTACAGTTTCAAGGGACAATAGACCTGAGTATTTGATATAAATTTTAGCTTGATACCTCCACGCCTTATTGAGAAAAAGAGTTTTGACAGACGGACGAACGGGCAGCAAAGTGATCCTATAAGGATACCGTTTTTTTCTTTCGAGGTACGGAACCCTAAAAACCGAAAACTGGATAGAGAGTGAGAGAAAGCAGGCCGGCTTCTATCTCACCCGTAATCCGTGATGTTTGCTGGTTGAGAGGTGACGACTTTGATTGGTAGTTGATCAGTTCTCGAACGGCGAGGATTGAAGATTACCTAATTTAAATTGAAGAATTAAAAAAAAATATCGTAGTACAATTATTATATTCGATTGCCAATATTGCCATCATGCGACCCTATTGCGGATCTGTGGATGGAACAAATTAATATAAAAAACGCAATTAAAAAACAGGGGTTGGTCGTAGTGGGGTAAAAATTTAGTATTGTATGTATTTTTGTATGGAGTATCATAAAAATAAAAAAATTGGTCTAAAATTTGAAAAAAAATTTTTGGAGCGGGCCACCCCTATGATTTAGGGGTGTGAACATTAGATGTCCGATTCCCAGACCTAACCGGTGTACACACCAAATTTCACGAAAATCGGTGTAGCCATTTCGGAGGAGTTTAGCTACAAAAAAGCGTGACACGAGAATTTTATATATAGGTATAGATTCTAATAATGTTATTTGTAGGTTTATTGTAAAGATTCAAGATAAAGAGATACCTATTTTTTATTAGTGTAGTGAGTGACCCCCTCCAAAATTTCAGGCTGCGACCGCGCCTGCAAGAATGAGTGTGAAAACTTTTGATTATATTCTGCAGCACATAGAAGTATATTTAAAACAGCACATAAGATCATCCATATAGGCGGTCGATTCAAAATTTCTGAAATAAATGCCTCGGTATCCATAACCGCCACAAAATCGTCTATTTTTTTTTGTTTTTAAATACTCCGCTGAGTACGTCACTTCTACACCGCTGTCCACGCCGCTCTGTTTCGTGGCGTCGCACTCATTCGCTTGTACTTTTGTTCCTGCCGCTCCCCGCACCGCTGTAGCGATTCGCTCGGATAAAACCGCGCGCGTTTTCGCTATGAGCGGCGACTCGTGGTGTGCTTCAAACATTTTTATACTTTTGATCTTACCACTCGCCACGCGCTTAGCTGCCGCTCACAGCGGCAAGGTCGTGAACGGGCCGTTACACTTCTGTGGGCGGGACTACTAGTGCAGTACAGAGTTATAGTGTTACTTGTTGTGGTAGGTAAGTGTTAATATCGTAATATATTATAGTTTTCAAATAATTATATTTTAAACATTTTTGGAACTCCTCCCGGATTATTGCCTTCCGGTTACTGAACTAACCGGCTGCTTTGTTTTTCCATAATAATTAAATAGGTTCATGCCAAATTTAAAGGCTACGGTGGGTGTCGGTTAGTAGTTCATTCAGCAGACGTGGCAATATGACAACTTTATCGAAGCATAAAATGTGATAGATGATTGAATTTTTCCCTGATAACCAAAAGCGTACGAAAAAATTGTAAGATACTAGTCCGAAAAGATAAAAATTGCAATAACGAAATATAATTTTAATTGATACCTATTAGTTTGTGATATTATACCTACCAATCAAAAGAACTTCTAATTACGCTTTATTTTACATGACCATAAGAATAGCGTACAAGAGCCACTAGGTTTTTTTTGGAATGGCCTTTTCTTTTCATCTATAATAAAATCGAATAATGTCACAACATGCCTATTTATAATTATTAAGTTCTTTAGTGACGTGAAATTATTTTCACAGAAACGTAATAGCTATTGGATATTGACAATTTGACATGGACTTGATTAGTAAAATTTTAGTCGTAAATAGTAGAGTAGTAAAAAAAAAATGCAATTGGAACCATTGTTTGGTCAAGGAACACGTCTATGAACTTGCAACGCTTTCCTGCATGTTTTTTTGTATAGAACAGAAGAAGCACTCAGCACAGGTTAATTTTAGAGTCCGCATAACGGCATATCCCTCCTCCTTGCATAGGCCGAAGAGTCATCTAATTTGCTTCCCGTTGGACGTGTTAATAAAAAGTCGGAATCATAAAATAGTTAATTAAAATATATTTGAAAAACAGTAATTTGTTGGTAGATGGGTAATTAACTAATTGTAAATATGGTTTCTAAACCAATCTGGTAAGATTTCATATTCATTGTAAACATCTTTACTTACAGTTATTTTTTTAAATGAATCAATATCAAATTTAAGGGTAAGAGGAACTTGAGATGAAAATGCGTCTGTACTGTCAGATTTTAAAGCTCTAAAACAATTTTCTACGTATGATAAAAAATAATCCAAGAAGTCGATAGCGGTCTGCGGATCCCAGGCTGCCTGTAAAAAGAGAGGTTACGTCAGTAAAATAAAAACAATATGTAAGTATAAATTAAAATCAGATTCCTACAAGGTATCTACTAATTGTCCGAAAATTGAAGAGCTTCCGGCTTCGCACGGGTATTAAACAAACATTTCAAGTTATATTTTTTTTTACACACACACACACTGAACCATACATACTTTCGTTTTTGCGTGGGAATATTAAAAAGAGTAAAATGAAGAAAATTCGAAGAATATATTTTTTTTTTTATTAATGCAAGCCTTTACTACCTATATACTTTACTTTCTCTGCTCCAATTTATAGAGTCAGAGCTTCCCTCTATATATATTTGAAGTTAATTTATTTTGTAGCAGCAAAATAAATTGATTTGCAGGTAACAGTTCGCCATGAGTAAAACATTCTTTTCGTAGGTGACGTCTACACATTGAGTTATAATGTACTACGTACTAGAGGAGACACCTCAATCAAATTGTTTGTAACACGAGTTTAGGTCCACGGTCCTAAACTCACTTAGTCTGTGCCAAGCGCTTGCTGCAACGTGACGCACTGAGTGAAGTTTTGATAATTAAAATATGCCTTCGTGTGCATTGAGGTACTGTTCCAACAACTCCAAAAACATAAATAAAAGTCAAGGAGTGACTTTTCACAAGTAAGTTCAACTATTATCTTTAAACCACGCGTTATTTAAATATAATTTTTCTATTGCAACTGTCACCGTGGCGGCGGTTGTTTACGTGAATGTCAAAGAGTAAAACATTTTTATTCGCAGACTAGACACTATCGATGTAGGTATACTTTTTAAAACTATGAGCAATAAAATATTAATATTTAATCACGATAGTAATGTTGTAATAATATTTCACATTTTTGTTTGGATTTAAAGGTTTCCACGGCTATGTCATGAAACAAGAGAATCATCAATCAAAGTTCAGATAAATCGCAGCGAAGAAACTTGGTTACCTTCAGATTATTCACGCATATTATGTTCCGTGCATTTCCAAGAAAACGACAAATACACCACGAAAACACTAAGAGTATACTTAAAGAAATCTGAATTACCATGCGATAACGTAAATGATATTATATTTGTAAATATAACATTGCTGGAATTTTGTTTTACTTTGTTATTAGAAAAACTAACTTTTTTGATGTTCAGTATACTTACTTATGAGAGGCAGAACCAGTAGGTAAATGGCGGTTTTTTTTAATACTGTAACGCTATATACATATTTACAAAAACTGATCCAACTGTGGATTACTAATACCAAACGGCAGAAATTAACTAAACTTATTTTATTTGAAGAAAATTAAAGTATTTTAACAGTAGAAATACTTTTTTACACACGTAGGCAGAATATAAAAAAATTGTCGCATCTGCGCGCATTGATTGTTATCTATGAGAAAATAACAAGCTTGCCCCGCGCATGCGCGGGTTCCGCGCATGCGCTGTCCTGCGCTGACTTCAAATGTGCGCGCTATATTTTGTTTGAAATAGCTTCTCTAGTACGTAGTACATTATAACTCAATGCGTCTACATCGCTTATTATTATTATGGTGCCGTCTAACCGACCGGCGCGGCGTGAGCGGCGACCATGGGACATTTTTCAAATAACTTACATTTTTTAACTTGTGATATCTTTCGAATGGAATGTTCAAATTTAATAATTCAAAAAGTCTTAATGGTATTGAAGCAGACTTTAATAGAAAGTTTTTTTATCTATTTTGATAAGGATTAATTCCAAAGTATAAATAAAAGAGCTTTTATAGCGGTGGCATTTATATAAATATATTTCTTTTAAATGAAAAACCACTTATTGTGACATAACTATAATAGTTAGGCGGATGCTGTCGCGATCAATAGTTTTCGCAGCGCACGCGATGTAATTATTGGAGTTTTAGTGTGGATCCCTAACTTTATTGAAAATTTATTATAGCCTATGTTCACCGGAGATAGGGTAGCTTCCCAGCAGTGAAATAATTTTTCAAATCGGTCAAGTAGTTTCGGAGCCTATTCAATGCTAACTGTTAACAAACAAAAAGCAATCAAATCTTTCCTCTTTATAATATCTTCTACTATATAAAAATAAGTCGGGTTTTCCTTCCTGACGCTATAACTCCAGAACGCACGAACCGATTTCCAAGGTTTTGCATTCGTTGGAAAGGTCTTGGGCTCCGTGAGGTTTATAGTAAAGAAAATTCTCAATTACATAAAAAAAATTTAGACCGCGGGCGGAGCTGCGGGAAACAGCTAGTTACTATATAAAAATAAGTCGGGTTTTCCTTCCTGACGCTATAACTCCAGAACGCACGAACCGATTTCCACGGTTTTGCATTCGTTGGAAAGGTCTCGGGCTCCGTGAGGTTTATAGTATAGAAATTCTCAATTACATAAAAAAAATTTGACCGCGGGCGGAGCTGCGGGAAACAGCTAGTATTATTATATTATAGTGTAGATAACGTTATACAGTGCTACGGAAAAGGTATACGAAACCAAAACGAGTGAAGAGTAAGCATATCGGGTAAAACACGGTCAATTACACAACATTAGTAACTCGAGTTCGACTCGAGACCAATGATAGAGGTGTTCTGTTTGTATAGAATTTTTATAGAGTCCATCGACACGAAAAGAAGAAGTAAAACTTACGTTGCTGCTTTCATTAAATTTATAGAATGTTATTGATACAAATTAAAAAGCCCGTTTTGGCATTCGTCATTGCGTCGTAACTAGTGTTATATATTCTCACGTTAAATAAATTCAAGTTTGTACGAGTATTTGATCGATTTGATTGTGTAGTAGGAGCCGAGGGAGGTCAATCGATTGCATGCATCGAGCCGAGATACATGTTAAACCGTACGTAAACCATCGAGGAACAACTATCGATTACTCTCGAATGAACGCGCCGTGCGCCAGTCGCTATAGCAGACCGAGTCGGACTCGAGTCCAAATTGAAACAATCGAGTACCATCGAGATGTTCGAACAATCGAATGAAACCTCTCGCCATCGCGCATCACTGGCCATTAGCGAGTCGCTACTCGCTAATGTCTGGTGGCTGGTGGATTTTCGACTCGCGATAATCGCCATTTACAGTGTAAGCACAAGACAAGTGTAAGTAAAGTCTTTGAAAGAAAAGAAAAAAACATCAGCAAAATTTCGTTAAGGTAACATACCTTACAATATCTTAAAATATCGTCTGTGTCAAACCACTGAACTCTTTGTATTATGCCATCATCATCTCTGTAGCCCACAAGCAGTCCCTTTAATCCAGCAAGGTAGCACTGGCACCAGCACCGGAACATTTTGTATTTTCTGTAATTAATACGAAATCAAATAATTAAAATAAAGTAAGATTCTACAAAGTAATATTTATTTACAGAAATAGCTAGACTTACGGGCGCGAAATCAGCAACTAAAATCAGTTACGAAAAGTGGTGCTACTAATGTACTGTAACGTTATTCTATAGGGCTGTTTATGAAGGAAAAATTATTACAAATCAATAATTTCAATCGATGAACATGGTCAATCTTTGTGTTTGATAACTATTAGATTGTATACATTTATACGATCAGGTGGGCCAAGAGAAACATACTTTATTTTATACATAGGTAATGTATATGAGGTCAAACTCTACCACCTACTATGAGTGTTTCTATTACGCGCAGACAATGGTCATCAGTAATTAATGAGGCCATACTGCGCACTTATATTAATTTAACTTTGATGGACACAGATAGGAAAACTATCTTGAACCTCTTCCCCTTAAATTCACAGAAAAATCCATGCAGGTCACCAGACAGAAGGTAGGAGATTAACGTAGGGCCATCATTAGATATTTAAAGCATTTGTCACAGAAAATAATTGATGAAATATAGAGTTAAGTTATAGAAGAGCTTCAATAGGCACAAATATGGCTCAGATATGAGCAACATTCAAAAGCACAATACAGACTTGTATGAGATGGAACAATCGAGTATAACGAGGCTATAATGCGGCCTACTACCGAATAACATCACTAGGTACAAATGAAACTGCATACCGAAAACCCTTGCATCAGGACTTTATATTTTTATATTAACAGATACCCCAGCACTTGTTCACTTAAGTGAACTGTTCACTTAAGTGCACAATGAATAGCCAACTAAAAAAGAGCAATATTAAATAATAAATACATTAACAATGGAAAATTAGATCAATTAAAAATGAAGTATATGTTGAATTAGGACTTAATCATAACAAAAGTAATACCGGTAATTAATTAGCCTGGTGAAATAAATAATACAATTAACGTCAATATGAATGAAAATAACTCTAGTATTCAAGAAAATAATTCTCCCACAGAAGACTTCTCATTTCCACTCAACAACCCAACACAAATAATTAATGGCATGCTCATAAATCTATATCATACAGAACCTTGTACAAATACACAATCAACTCAATAAATACGAAACCCTGAAATAGATGAGACTTTTCAACAGGCGCCCCTTATTTATAAAAAAAAAACTGACCTGGCCGAAACTGTTTTTCAAATAAAACGTTTGGCAAGGATTGAGACAACCTGCATGCATAAAATATTAGTACTTACTTAAAATTCTGCTCTTGTCGATGACTATGTATTTCTCTATTTGTCTTTAACTCCACATAATGATTTTTTCTTAAATAATTTAGATTGGTTTTAAAATCTTTAGTTTCAGGTTGTTTTAAGTTTGCTGAAGGGTGTGTAGCAAGCATTCCATCTATTTGGGCTGCATAAAATAATTTGTGTCGTCCTATCTGAGCACTATAACATAGAGAAAATTCTTCATTTTCAATAACAGGCCTGTTAATATTTGGTGTGCGATTTGGTGAATCTAAAAATACACAAAATTTATGAGAAGTATTATAAAAAGAAATTGAATATTCCTTTAGTAAGAGATTTACCTGATAATATGTATTGTTCAAATTTATAGCCCCAAGCACAGAACTTGATGGCCTGATCCGTTATTGGAGTAGATTTATGGGCCACTGATGTGGTAGAGCATAAGTATATGCAATTTTTGAACAAGCTAGCCACAATACTGATTGGGTCCTGGTTGTGTGTGCAGGTCATAACGCTGATTAGAGTTCTGCGATATGTAACAAACGTGGTATCTTGGCTATAGAGAAACTTTAAATTGTGTTTCTGATCGAGTAGAAACTTTAGAAACAAAGATATCTTTTCGTCGCTGTCTTCAGTACTACGTTTGACAGCATTGTCAATGTTGTGGTTCAAATCGTAACCAAGTTTACGTTTTGGTATTGAAGTCAGATATTTGAGTTGAGATAAATCGCGATGATATCGTCGGTATCCATCGACGCTCATATATCCCATAATAAAGGGAGTGTCTAATCGAATAGATCTCTGAGATTGTGAGTTCAAATCCATGTTTCAATGATAACGATTTCCGTTCTCTTTTGCATACTAACAACAAACGTTGAAAGTAAACTTCGAAAAATAAAATAATTTTCGATTAAATTTTGTTGAATAAAAAGTTATTCACAAAAAAACATCATGACCCTGACGCTCCTGACAGGCACTGACAGTGACATTAGTGACATTCTAATTCTATGCTGACATTTTATGGTGCGTACAGACCGGCCCAACGAACGCCCAACGATGGATATTTATCGTTCGCTAGCGTTGGCTTCCGCACGCTCGTTGGAGTTCGTTAATACGTCCAAATACATTTAGTGCTCGAACGAACGTTCGTTGGCACTTGATTCCGGTTCTTTTCTCTTTCATTCGCAATTTAATCATGGACGACGACGACATCATTATAATTGCTAGTTTTATATACCAAAACGAGTTAGCAAGAACAAGAAAAAATAAACGTAAGCGAAGATGGTGGACAACCACATATTACCACGTCTACACGCTACGCTCTTTTGCTTCAACTGAGCGTTCGTTCGTTGGCCTTCGGCGACCGTCCAAACAGAGTTCGTTCAAATAGCTCGATTTCTTTGATGTTACCGCCACGCTTCGGATCGCCGGCACACGCCAACGAGCGATCGTTGGCGTTCGCTAAGCCGTCCAGATTGCAGCAACGAAGGTCAACGAAACCCGTTCGTTGGCGTTCGTTTGGCCGGTCTGTACGCAGCATTAAAGAATGAGTAATGCTAATGGTAACAACATGGTAACAACATGGTAATGACACTGTATGGGACACAATGTTGCAATAACTTGAGAGTCGTGTACTCATGAGTCATTAGTATGGAGGGTACACTCAAAGTTATAATTCAGGAGTGAAAGTGTCTAGCTGTAAGATATAAACAGTTCAAAAGCCTTCCTGAATGGCGCTGATATGGAAGCTGGACAAAGGGTATGGTATGAATGAATGTAGCAATTGTAAATGAATTTATTTACATAAGCACACCAACAGCACTGCCACTACCAAATCAAATGAAAAAAGCTTTTGAAAATAAAATTAGTAAACATGCAAATAACAGGTGTGCATGAAGTTGGCGAATCAACGTCCTTGTGTCCGGCCTTAGTCTCCAATATGACTTATATTAGAGACTAAGGCCAGCCGCACACGTTCGGTTTCCGGATTAGGTTTCCTGATCAGGATTTAGATTCGGAAACCTGAATGCTCTGCATACATACAAAATGCTCATTATAGGCGCACATTATTCTTATTTTTCCCGAACGGAAAAAAACCTAACGTTCAGTTCGGTACGTTCGGGACGTGAGAACCAAAAAAACCTAATAAAGTCGTCCCAAAACCAGAGCTCGCGTACATTTTGGCTCGTCCGCCGTACACGCACGAAAATTTCCATCAAGATCCGCGCGACCTTCGTACAATACGGCCGACGAATCTTGGCAAGCCTGAAAAGAGAAACAAGATAATTTGCGTGAGATGCAAGTAGCCAAGAATAAATAAACGGTGAGTGAAAAAGAGACTACAGCATCCTGTATCGCTTTTTAGGCTCGCCGCGATTAAGCGGCCATCAAGTTCCAAATAGTGACCCGTCACCCGGCGCGCTGCGTGGTAGGTAACAAAATGTGAAAGTAATAAAATTCCGAATAAAAAAACGGGACGTGTGTGCCGTCTCAGTCTTATGGAATTCCGATTCTGAATCTTTTCAAATTGATCAGGAAATTAAATTCGAAAACCGAAGTGTGCGGTAGGCCTTAAGTTACAATTAACAGTGTATCCAGAAAACACTACAAAAATAAAACAAAATTTGTGTGCGTCAGAATGGCTGGTTGTCTGTGGCGTTGGACTTATATTTGCTACATATAATTATGGAGGGTAGAAGTAACGGCCCGTTCACGACTTCGGTCTAAGCGGCGCGCGGCGCGGCGGGCGGTGCGGCGTCGGTGAGCGGTGCGTTTTGCACGCCACGTACCTCAGTAGCGAATAGTTGTAGCCATAGATTATACAGGTTGTAGCGGCCGCGGTGGACGTATTTAGGTAGTCAAATCGTGCTCAAAATCATGGCGTTATCAAAATTATCCCTTCTATGAGAGATATAAACATTAAATAGAGATATAATAATGATATAAAAATTAAAACATTGTTTAATTTCTTCCCACAACCTTTTTATAAGATATTTTTGTTGGGATGTTTTGACATCAATCAGTCGATTAAAAATGTCTGTAATAAATGCCTCGGTATCCATAACCGCCACAAAATTGTCTATTTTTTTGTTTTTAATTACGCCTCTGAGTACGTCACTTCTACACCGCTGTCCACGCCGCTCTGTTTCGTGGCGTCGCACTCATTCGCTTATACTTTTGTTCCTGCCGCTCACCGCACCGCGCGCCGCCGTAGCGATTCGCTCGGATAAAACCGCGCGCGTTTTCGCTATGAGCGGCGTCTCGTGGCGTGCTTCAAACATTTTCATACTTTTGATCTTACCGCTCGCCGCCCCGCGCTTAGCTGCCGCTCACAGCGGCAAGGTCGTGAACGGGCCGTAAGGAGGGTAATCTGCGTACATGAAAAGTGTCCGTAAAATTCTATAAATTAGCGGCGCCACTTTAGCGTCAGGGTAAATTATAAAGGAAGCTAATAAAAAGTCAATTAACGTACTATTCACAGTTTACGAAATAAAATCACTCCAGCTACAAGTTTTCTCATCAAAATTCTTCAAGGTTATATTTACTACATTATTTTGAACTACGCAAGTAGTTGAAATTTCAATAAGTAACTACTTTGGTCGATAATAATATTAAATTGTTTAACTCGACATACTTCAATTCGTTTACAATTGCTACATTCATACTATGGAGGGTAGAAGTAAGGAGGGCAATCTGCGTACATGAAAATTGTCCGTCAAAATGTATTAAATTAGGATGGCGCCACATTTGCATCAGGGTAAATTTTAAAGGAAGCTAATAAAAAGTCAATCAACGTACTATTCACAGTTTACGAAATAAAATCACTCCAGCTACAAGTTTTCTCATCAAAATTCTTCAAGGTTATATTTACTACATTATTTTGAACTACGCAAGTATGTAGTTGAAATTTCAATAAGTAACTACTTTGGTCGATAATAATATTAAATTGTTTAACTCGACATACTTCACTTCGTTTACAAATTGCTACATTCATACCATACCCTTTGGACACACCAGCGCCATTCTGGAGGATTTTGGAACTGTTATTTAGCGCATACAACTGGACACTTTTTCAACTTTTCTCCCATATAAGATTGCCCTCCTTACCTCTACCCTCCATAATTCATACCATACCCTTTGGACACACCAGCGCCATTCTGGAGGATTTTGGAACTGTTATTTAGCGCATACAACTGGACACTTTTTCAACTTTTCTCCCATATAAGATTGCCCTCCTTACCTCTACCCTCCATACATATAATAAATAATTGCTAAATATGATTATTTAGAACTAAAATATTTTTTTTGACTAGCAATCCTGACGTTTGGTTGGCTGGTCACCTCCTAGTTTAAAGTCAAGCATGCAGAGTTTACCTTTTACCTAAATGAATTGCGTCAATAAATTACGGAAACGACTGAAGGATAACGCGTATAATTTTAGACTACTCTTTTAAAGAATATTTGGAGGACAAACATTTTATTTTTTAAAAACATTTGTTTAATTAATGTAGTACCTTACCCAAAATAATTCAACAGTAGTTGGACAATTGATTAGCATTGAATAGATTATAAAATGAATTATAAAGCTTAATAGACTGGAAGCCAAATGTGATATAAGAAAACATTGTAATTACTAATTGACACATTTGACAGTTGACACACAGTCTGACAGTCAGTGTAAACGGTGATAATATACTTACATAATTAAATAAATAACCTACGTACACGGTACAATACTACTAATTCTTGCTTGCCTTGACTATTTATTAGTGTTCTGTCTGTGCTTCAGCCACTTTAGGTGATAAATAAAAATGGGAGGTGTACTTTAGAAGAATTGTTTTAGTTTCCGGAATTACTGCATTTTTTAACTAAAGCAAGTACAGCTAATTAACAATTTAACATGTCCATATCTACCCGAAGACTCGTACAGATTGCTGCTTGGGGAGGGTTGGTCGTTGCCGGTACTGGGTTTTATTTACAACTACGGATAGTTGATAGGGTTAGAAATTATGATTACTATAAAAATGCTTTGAAAAACTTACGAGCGCACGCAGGCGCAGTCCACTTTCTGGGTGAGCCAATTAAGGATAAGCGATTTAAGCTGAGTGACTCTACAAACAACTTTTCAGACGGAACAACAGCTAGATTTAGTATACCAGTATCCGGACCAAAAGACAGAGGAACATATTATTTTTGGGCTGAAAAAGATAATGAGGAATGGAAAATAACTAAAGCAGAATTAGAGTTAAAATCCAATAATGTTGCAAGACTTGTTATATCAAAGTAGCTTCGTAATTTAAGATAAATATTGTTTTATAATAGCAGAATAAAAATATTATGTTTATATTGTTTCATCTTATTTAAATCTAATAGTATTCCTGGTTAGTGAACATACAATTAAAATTGCAATTTATCTGTAATATGTTACATACATTGAAATTAATAGGAATGTATAAGTTGTCTGGTTATCATAGTAAAGGCACTGGCTAGGTTCTAGGGATCAGATGGCCAGTGGCCGTGTGTGAGTTATCCCAACATATTATTCTCTTTTTTAAAAGGCTTCTTTGAAAGACTTACATGGAGAGACAGGTCTAACATGCAGAGGTCTTGTTAAGAATTTTAAATTGGGTTGGGGCACCTACCAGGGCTGATTCACCCTACTGCTCTATGGATGGACACACATGGATGGCCTGGGGTATCTACAGATTTATAGTGAATATTATTTTGTTAAAACTAATTTTGGGTATTGATTTTTGTGTTACATGGATTGATTATGTCAATTGCTTTTCTACACATGAAAATATAAATTAACAACCAACCACCACTGCAGGCAGCCAGGGGCAACACCCATTCAATTGGCTATTGAGTGATGTAGCTAGGATTTCTTATATAATTATTTACCTATTTCTATCTACTTCATAATCTTTAAATTCTTAGAAGTAGAAGTAGGTACGAGAAATCACTTTCTTTGAAAAAGTTGACAATATAGTATTAATACCGGCTTATGAAAATAAATAACGTCCTCCATCACAAGCCTCTTCCCATAAAGAGAAGAAATACAATATTAATCATAAATATTCCAGGATAAACAAAAATGAATCCTACATTTGTTGGAACATCAAAAGAAAAATTCTATTATCACAATACACTGCTATGTCTTGTAAAGGCTATGCAGGGGAAAAATACAACTGTGGATCTCCTCAATGATTCCTTTATCTGTGGGCTCGTAAAAACGGTGGATGGGTAAAGTGTTTTTTTTTATTTATTCCTCATGGTTAAGGGTCACAAATTATAAAGTATGGTAGAAATAATGTAGTAAACATTTGTTTCAGCTATATGAATATGACTTTTGCCAATGCTGTTTATTGTGATCCTCAAGGAAATGAATATCTGTTTGAAAACTTATTTATACAGGCACGTAATATCAGATACGTGCATGTCCCAGAAAATGTGAGTTTCATATTTATTTGATTACATATTTTTCATCAAATTAAGCAGTAATAATATTCAGTTTTTGTTTCTTTTAGACATCTATCATATCAACAATAAAAAAAGAAATTGGTGGAAGTAAAAAGCGAATACCTGACAAGAAGGGCGTTACTAGTTCTAGAAAAGTGAAAAAGGCTCTTAAACAGCACATGGACACAGTAGCATCTTTGCAATAAATGTTACAACATAATATTATTATTATTTTATTCTTCAAGTAGCTCACATACTAATTAATTTAATTTTAATAGGTACAGTGACAGACTACAATTAAGTTTACACAGCTCTGAATTTTGTTTCTTATGCTGCCGCAAAGTAAGTTTCCTTATTTTAAGGGGCTTTAAAAGTAGGTATAATTTAATGTATGTTATTCATTAAAACAAAATTTCGCATAGAAACATTTAATTTATCAAGTTATAATTTTACCTATAGTAGTACTATTCTTAAAATTAACTTTTCTCTTAACTTAATGTATTTTAGTTTTAATTTACATTCTATGATAATGTTTTCTTGATTACCTTTTATATTCAATTTGATTTAGGGTCATACCCCTGTCTTGTTTTTGGCACAAGTGTGCTTGTTCTTGGCACTAAAGAAAATGCCAGGCAACATAAATATTAATCTATTATAAATTCATTTTATCTCCAAACTATGATACAATACTGTGCTTACTCATACATCACTCTTGGTTATCATTTGACGAATTAAAAGAACATTCATTAGACGGATTATTTTTGTGGTCGTCATTTGTTATTGTGGCTTCGTCATTTATAGTCATTGGGTGAGAACAGGTACTCTCATTAACTTCAGCTTTTACAGATTCATTTTTGTTCTCTCTACTAAAGCTTAACTCTGTTTCGTTAATTATTCCTGTTTCGAAAGATGATGGTGTGTGATTGTGTATATTTTGTCCTCTTAAAACATTATCGTTAAACGAACTCAGATAAAATTTCTGTTTTTCATAATTAAAACTATTAATTTTTAATGTTTGTTGAGCAAACATTTCATTTCTATTCAATGTCTGGTTCTCAAATATTTCTTGACCTTTTGAGTATCCTTGGACATAATTGTTAATGACTAAGTTTTTAAAGTCATAATTTCCTTGTTTTTCTGAATGTAGGTCATTATTTATTGGCGCCTTATAGGTCACTTGCCTATTCACGATATAGTTTTCTTTAGTCTTGCAATTAGATACACTCTGTATGACGTTGGTATTCTGTGTTTTCTGTACAATTACAACTTGTTTGAATGGTTTAAGCGAGCGGTGTTGCATAGGTTTTTGAAAGACGTCATTATCGTTGTATGATATAACTTGTGGAGATGTTGTCTGAGGATCGGGTGTTTGGCTGCACAAATAGTTTGACTGGTTGATGCTAGTTATTATTGATGTAGGGCTCGGCGAAGATTGCATGACGTTTGGTCGTTGAACAGCATTTGGATTCAAGGTTCCTGCAAATAAAAAATCAAAATAGGTACTGTAAACAAGCACATTCAATATTTATTATTACCACCCTCATATACTAATTATAACTTAAGTTTCTCAGGAGGGTAAACAAAGTTGACAGGAGAGAATAGACAAATTAAACCAGCAGAATAACTTAATAACAATTAAATCGACCTGTATGACTTAATTATGTAAAGAGATAACAATGAGGAGGGATGACGTCATAGCTTAAAGTCCAGGCGATAGTGTGACATAAGTAAAACCGCGTAACAGCAACCTATTATCAGGTGCACGACAATTTACTTAGAACTAGAACATAATTTAGAAGATAAAAGCGTAAATAACTTACCTTGTGGTTTGTATTTAGCTAGTTGTGCATACACTTGCTTGATACGTTCAATATTGACCTGGGAAGCCTTCGAGTGGTCAACCATAGGCATGGGGTAGTCCCGCCCGATCGTGCAGCGAGCCGACTGCTGCACCGCCTCAGGAGCCACCCACGGCTCGTGAATGTATCGCGTTGGCATATTTTTTAACGCTGGGATGTAGCGCCTGACAAAAAAGAATCAATGTTGAGAATATAAACCAGATGTGTTTGTAAACTATAAATATTACATAATGAAGGAAAAGTTAAGGAGAGAGATTATAACAGTAGACATAAGATATTTATATATTTCCGCATAGATTGGCGTAAATATATAAACAAAGCAAACGTAATTTACCGCGCAAGTATTGCAGCGTCAAACGTCATTCATTTTGCGTCATCCTCTTAAACAACAAGTGTGCATGTGATCAATGTATGCATTCACGTATAGCATACGTAGGTATTTACTATTTGTAACGGCATTCGAAGTCACCATCAGTTCATATCTTCGAAAGAAAACGTTACGCGAAGATATACCTAAGTACTTCTAATTAAGTACCAATGTCCTAAAGTAGGATGAAATTTGTATGACGATTCCTGTCCTAAGTCCGTCTGTAAAGGCGACTACTTGGTGATACACACATTCTGTAAATAAATGTTAGAATGTTAAATAAAATACTTACATTCTTCACGATAGCGTAACAAATATAAGCAACGTTCATGAAATTAGTGAAGGTAACATACCTTATAAAATCACCATTTGGATCAGTTTTTCTCCCGAAACGAACCGGACAATAGCAATGAAAGAATTGCTGGAAGAATGATGAGCACGAAAGCCACATCCACATGCCCGCATTGACGGACCAGTCGGCGTCGAGTAGTAATTCATCGAACACCTGCAGGAACGGGGGCTCTCCTCGAATTAATAGGTGTCGCCGGCACAGAGGTTCGTGTAATATGGTTTGTTAAACATGTCCAATATTAGGCCGTTAATTTATTAATGACTGAAGAAAAAGAGAGATAATGTAGAAAGCTCTACTTTAAAATTGAACATGTCATAGATGCGAAATTTATATTGGAGGACTTTTATAAAATTAAACCTGTTTTTATCGAGGTTTTACATTGCAGTAGAAATTGCTTTTAAAATAAAACATGAAATGGAGTTAATAAGAAGGTCTGCTTGCCTTCATTCCTTCTTCCCATGAGATCCATAAGTCGCCTCTAGTCAAGAAACAAGCTACTGCGTGCCTCGCCAAGTGGTGAATCCAACCCTCTTCCCTTAATTGTATCATAATTGCGTCAATCCAGGGAAATCCTGTTTGACCCTGAAAAATGAAAGCACATTTTTTTCAGGGTATAATAATAATATGATTATAGAATTTGAGAATTAGATACTGTAAATATTATACATAATTATATTTACTTGTTATATTATGTTTAATTAATCTTAATCTTTTAAAAATAATTAATCTTATACTAGCTCACCCGACAGATGTTGTCATTAGATAAAAATAAAGTTAAAAACTTTAACCCGACTAGGTCTTATAGGCGTCTTAAAAAGACGAAACTATTAATTCTTATATAATATATATACAGATATATGGGGTACTTACACTAGCCCATTTTGCTAAAGCTTCCTGATTCTTCTCCCAAGGTATTTGAACGCATATAGGATTTCCTTCCATTCGGTCGAAATTTGGATTGCGTGTTGCAGCACAGTAGAAAAATTCTCTCCATAAAATTTGACCGTGAAGAGACAGTGGAGGACGAACTCGTTTGACTCTTTTGTATAATTCCGTTAACTGATAATAAAATAATCTAGTAGACAGACATCCAAACCTAAAATGGTAACACGTTAAGATCAGATAAATTTCATTACAAAATATGCAACTATCGAATTTAATTCATGTTTTAGTTTTCAATTAATTATATACCTTAGGTAAGGAGATAAGCCTGTCTGGCTTGCTAACAACGACTGTGGCGTCATTTTAGGTCGCCCGAACGATGCTACCCATGCTTTCCTTTCCAGATGCCTTTCTAATCTAGCTAAAGCTTCGCTTTCGCCGCCGATCCAAACAGGAGGTTTCAAACCCTCAATCTCGAATCCTGAAATATATAAATAAACATAAGACGTTGTCAGGTCAATCATAAGACAACTGATGATAGTTTTATATTCCGGTAAAGCAGTCAGACAGAGCCTAACTGCGGTAGAAACCTCGATAAACAAAAATACGGTAGTTTTTTTTGCATTGACTTTGTTTTTGGTACTTTACCTAGTTCTTCGAGGGTAGGTACTCCGAACCGATCATCATGATCATCGGACACGGGTGTGGTTGCTCCGTTCAGAGTTTGTGCAGATATAGGAGGTTCTGCAGGCGGCGGAGGCGGCATACTCGCTATTAACGCTTGGAATTGGTGGTACGTAAGGGGCGCTTTACCACCATTTCGTTCTATTATTCTATAATTATAGAAAAAATGAGTCAATGTTTGATAAGCTATAATTTTAAATCCGAATATAAAACAATAACAAAAAATACTAACTGATCTAGTTTGTAGAGTGTGTGCGAAACACGAGATGTTACAGTAATGCCGACTTCCCGACATTTTGACATAATGTTGTGATCTCGTACGCGACCATATGGCTCGGGGTCCTCTTCGAACGTCAAAGCGGTTGTTCCCCATTCCCGGAATAATTTTGGTAATGCATCAGCAGGTTGCCCGCGGACCACGAAAAGGCGCGAATTAAGTTTCCGTAGGCTAGCATCTAAATCTTCCAGGCATTGTAGAAGAAACCTGTTAAGATATGTATCGATTAATTTATTACAAGTGCATAGCGCAGCGCGTAGCAACTTGCTACGTAATACCTTCCTATTGATACGTAGGTGTGTAAGTAGGTACTACGTCTGTCGCTTACGTGTGCAAGGACTGTGACTCGGGTACTTCGTGCATGGATTAAATCAACAAAACAAAACAGTTGATTACTGAAATCTGTTCCGGTCAACAAGAATATGAGATACACATTTCTTAGTTAAAGATTTACCTCCACTTATTTATGCCGACATTTGAAGAGCTGGCGAACCACGGATCAATTATGAATACGCATCGGAATGTCGCTGCGTCAAGCAAACCCTCCCGTAAGGATGGGTTATCATGGAGGCGCAGGCCTTTTCTGAACCAGTGCACGATGTGTTTGCCAGGAGGAGGCTGATCAGCGGCCGTGTTCGCAGCCGGGGGCGCGGGCGCTGCGGTTTCCTGCGAGGGCGCGTTTGACGCCGGCAGCGTCTCCGCGACACCTGACATTGTTACGTAGTTACCATCATCGCACCTGGTGCAGAATAATCGACTTTTGATATCTGGAATTAGTTTTTCAAATACACAATAGATAATTTTTGCATATGTTGTAATTGTGTATTTTCCACTTTTTTATTTTGTGAAATAAGAAGAGAGTGGTCAAAAAATCAAATCAATGATTATGCTGAATAGTAGTAGTCAATCGGAGCCACGTTTACGTCATACCTGTTGTTATTTAAGTACTTTATAACGATGTTGGTCTCACAATGCTAGTATTATTGTTAACTCCTTGTGGTAACGAGGGGTTAATACTAGTAATGTGCAATAATTTTAGCTTAGCAGATAATTCTTGTGTTACGAGTTCGCATCGATAATTCAATGGGTGGGTTTCGAGCCGCTAACCACATGATCGCTATTTTGACGGCCTAACCATTAGACTACCGCCGCCTAAGCTGCCTTTCATATCTTTTACAAAAGTAGATGATGCATTGAGTTTAAAACTTTAACAGTCAAAACTGATCACGAATATAATTATGGCAACTGTACTAGTAGTAAATGTATGGTATTATTTACAATCACATACTTTTGAATCACTTCGACGCCACACCAATATGACCAGAACTCCGTTCATTAGTATTGAATTTCTGATTTTGATCATCTACTTTTGCTGTTGACTGTACTAGTGGCTACTTAAACGTACATAGGCTATACATATGTCATTATGTATGCATTGTTTGTAATAAAATGAGGCCTCAACAGGATTATGATGATCTATTTATAACTTCTAAAGGTATGACACAACAATTTGTTGATTACCAAATGAAATATTGAAACAAATCGGTATTTATAGATTGCAAAATGCGAAAAGGGCAACTTTAGGCAAACAAAAGCATTTAAAAAGCTTGTGAAACCAAAATTGTGTAGGAAACCTTACAAGATCACGGTTTCGTAATTTTCGAATTGAAAAGAAATTTCCCTAAGCAAAGTTTGTAAAGGATTGTTTTACATTTCAACAGGCAATGTTTAACCAACCCATATTTTTAGTATTTTGTTTTGGTGTATTTAATTATGGATTATTCAATTCCTGTGTTGTTGCATAACATTGCATCAAATAAATTCCTGATTATTTTTATTTTTGGATGATTTTGGGCTAACATAATAATTTCAGCTCAAATTATTTCAAATCAATCACATAATGAGATAGTCAATAGATGGGTATAAAGATGCCATTTTTAAATTAATCTTGTGGTCCATATACTATAATATCTTTTATATACAATATAAATAACAAATTCTTCACAAAATAAAATCAAGTCATTTTACCTGGTTATATTTATAACACTTGTTTCGTGTTTTAAATGTAGGAAATGGCAATACAGGAAGAAGGAGAATTTTGGAAGATGAAAGGAAAGGCTTTTGCCCAGCAGTGTTCAATATCTTTAAATATCTAATATAAGATGTTCAACATCTTTAAATATCAAGTTTGGACATAGCACATTCATATTTTAATTTGATTACTGTCATTATAATAAAAGATTGTATTTTTAATTGCAATATTTTATAGGAAATAACTTTGATTTTTGTGATTTTAAATTATATTTGTATAAATATTTCAAAAAATATTTTGACTATAATTAAGTTTCATGATATTAATAATGTTGTCTTACATACAAATATATTTGTTATGTGGTGATAATAAATAATTCTCTTACCTCTATCAATTTCCATAAATAAGATCACAGTCCACTTAGTTATAGTACACAAACAAACTATGAGTCAACAATGGAACCACTATAATAACTAATCAATGCTTTGTATTAATTTCAATACGAAAATGCTTCCTTCTTCCACTTTACTATTATATAAAAAAAATGACAATAATGTTTTACTTTAAGCATAAAGCTTATAAATCATATAAATAAAGTTTACCAAAGCATTTACAAAGGATTATACTACTTCTAGAACCTTTACAATAAGTGTTACGTCGATATACGCAAGGAGGTAATCACAGAAGTGGCGTACAAAACTACTGAATTATGAGAATTATAGAAATGTCAGATCCGTCCACGCCACTTGCAACGTGACCAAGAGGCACAACGTGACCTAAATGTTTGTATTATATTATGCAAAGTTGTATATATTTTATCGAAGATGAAATGAACAAGTATTTGTTTAAAAAGTAGCGTTTTATGTTGATCTAATAAGCTTTTATAGAATTATTTTCAATCGGTTGTTATAAACCGTAAATTGATTTCACAAGCAACATAAATAATAGAAAATAGTAAACACTTTTCGTAGGAAAACAGCATTGACAATTGACAATTTGACATTAATTAATGTCAAATTGTCAATTGACAATTTGACACTTTGATTTGACATAACTATTGGCAGTTTTGATTTCATCCACACTCAGTTGTCAGAAAAAACTTGCCATTAGGAAAAATGAATAATATTTTAGAAATAAGGCCTACCGCGCACTAATACGTGCAAGGACTTTTATTTGCGTGACAGAAAAGTTTTTGCCAGCGGTGACTCACGTCAACCAACGTGGAAAATTATATATGATCTCCTATATAAAAATAAGTCGGGTTTCCTTCCTGACGCTATAACTCCAGAACGCACGAACCGATTACCACGGTTTTGCATTCGTTGGAAAGGTCTCGGGCTCCGTGAGGTTTATAGTGAAGAAAATTCAGGAAAAATTTCAAGAGAAAAGCAGGAAGGGAAAATATTTTTCTACATACAGCGCCATCTCTGATACATAGCATGTACTACAACGGCGCCAGTACGTGGTGTGTGGTGCATCTTATCTGTGATAAGATAAGGCCAATGCCTTTCATATACGGGTTTCTGGTTCGATACAAATAAATGACCATCTAAAACATATCTTTACGATGACATCCGTGTTCGAGAGGCGTCCACAACGGTTTTCAAGGTTTCGCCAGCTCTGAGGTCCTGGGTTCGATCCCCGGACGGGTCGATTTAGAAAATCACTTTTCTACATTATGTCGAGTCTGGGTGTTTGTGGTACATACCTTCGTTGTTTCTGATTCCCTAACACAAGAGCTTTAGCTACTTACTTTGAATTCGGAGCAATCTATGTGATTCTTTTTCATCTTATGGTGTCAATGATTTTCAAGTTTTGTCTGACCAAAAAGTGGCCACCATTTTAAAAGTTTATCCAAACTCAATGTATGCTATGTTTTCCACATTATCTTATTATTATCAACGCCATAATATTTTATGAAGCGCGGTGACAGTCATCGACACGATTACGGTTTTGCCTGCAGGTCAGCGAATAAAAAATATCAAGAGCGACGTAAGCGCTTCATCATAATTATATATCCATGTTCTTGATAGAGGAGACAAAACAGTTACCGTGACAAAAGCTTCGTTTACACTAGACCTTATAGTGTTATATTTTTTAGATACTTTATTGCTACTTTTTATTGAAAACAGTTTTTGCTTTTTTGCTTTTTCAAGTTGATATGCCTGAGTTTAAGTTTATAAATAAAAGTCAAATTTTTAATAACGAAGTACCTCAGATTATGTGTTTTTCATAAAAGCGAAGTACGAATAATTGCTAGTATTGCTACGGCAAAATATGAAATGATTTTGGAATTTCATTAACTGGCAAGCTAAGCTTGTTCTTTCAAAAGTGTCCGTCAGGGAAATGTACGTAAAATTTTGGGCTCCTTATTTTCATCCAAATATATCGCAATGTATATTGCAGTTTTTTTCTCGGAAATAATAAAATAAAGCTCATTATTTATAATATGCCTGGTAACCAGTTACATTTTAAAGATCCTTCAATTCATTTCAGTGACGGGACGTAATCATGGGTCGTGTGATTCGTGCTCAGCGTAAAGGTGCCGGATCAGTGTTCGTTTCACACACCAAGAAAAGGAAAGGAGCGCCTAAACTTCGTTCCTTGGACTATGCTGAACGTCACGGCTATATTAAGGGAGTCGTGAAGGTAAAACAGCTTTTTTTTACAACAGTGAGATGTTTGATTGTGAGAGTAAATATTTTGTCATGATTTATTTGCACCCATGTGTTGCCCTGTGCCGGCTATGTAACTGGTAATTGAGTCGATTTTGTAAACTTCAACCCTCCTTATTTTTTATTTCATCCTTTTATTTTTGATTTTATCTTTAAATTAATGTGTTCAGACTAATATTGTTCTCATTGATACCTAGTGTTCTGACTATATAATTGGGCTTGAAGGGGTCATCTGCGATGTGGTTCCTATATTCATTAGCTTGTCAGTGAAGATCAGTTAGTCTAATTCTTTAGTTGATTTAAACATTTTGTCTATTCCCCAGGACATCATCCATGACCCCGGTCGTGGTGCCCCTCTGGCGGTAGTGCACTTCCGTGATCCTTACAAATTCAAGACACGCAAGGAGCTTTTCATTGCTCCCGAGGGTCTGTACACTGGCCAGTTTGTATACTGCGGCAAGAAAGCAACCCTTGAAGTCGGTGAGTTGATTTGGGTCTAATTGTGGATGTGTCCAGCATGTCACCTGAGGCTCCACTATCATATGAGTTCAAACTTTTTTTGTTATAAATAACAATACAAACAAGATAATCTAAATCATCAAATTAAATGTTAACATATTTAGCTACCATGTGAAATAGTAACAACCCCTTTAGGTATGTTATTAAAATATGTAGGTATCATTTAATTTGTTAGTATCTTATTGTTATTTCCTCTGTTTTTTAGGCAATGTCATGCCTGTTGGTGCTATGCCTGAAGGTACCATTGTTTGCAACCTCGAGGAGAAAATGGGTGACCGTGGCCGGCTAGCGCGTGCTTCTGGAAACTTTGCCACTGTTATTGGCCACAATCCCGATGCCAAGAGAACCAGAGTAAAGCTACCCTCTGGAGCAAAGAAAGTTCTTCCATCCAGCAACAGAGGGATGGTTGGTAAGTTAACTTCTATGGAAAATATTCATTTTATAATGGCAGTTATTTTGTTCATGATGACTTTTTACTTACCTACTCTGAAAAATTATGATTACACAGAGGCTCTTTCTGAGGAAAACATCCTAAACAGTAATCAAAATAAAGTTCTATTTATTGCATACTAAATCCTCATCATTCTGCAGGTATTGTAGCTGGTGGTGGACGTATCGACAAACCCATCTTAAAGGCAGGTCGTGCCTACCACAAGTACAAGGTTAAGCGAAACTGCTGGCCATATGTCCGTGGTGTTGCTATGAACCCAGTTGAGCATCCTCACGGTGGTGGTAACCATCAACATATTGGTAAGTTTATAATTTTATTCAAAATTATATTGTTATTCATCCATTTGTTTTTTGTTAACATTTATTCAATGTCTTTGTTCTTTCTCTGAACAGGTAAGGCTTCGACTGTCAAGAGAGGAACATCTGCTGGTCGCAAGGTTGGTCTTATCGCCGCCCGCAGAACCGGAAGAATTCGCGGTGGAAAGACAGACACCAAGAAGGAGACATAGACGTATTTTTGAGAATAAAACCTGTAAATCTTCATTCAGTCATTTTATTATCACAAGTAGCAAGTATCAGAATACCTGAAAACAATTTCGACTTCCATATTGTTACGACTTTGTCGTGTATGTTACCCCAGCAGGAAAGTGTCTCCAAGAGTGATAGGTATGTGCTATAAATGTGCGCTACTTATAAAATTTGTGCGCCTTGCCGTTTTGGATAAAAAGGGAAATGCGATTCCTGATAGGGAAACGTTTTTCGAGTTTTAGAAAATGTGCGTTCACTTGAAAATAAATATTTTCCTAAATCACTTTCTGTAACAAATACGCACAAATACAGAGCTACTCGTGTACCGTAAAACGGCGTGAATAGCAAATTTTAGGGGTGAATAAAAACATATTCGGAGAAGGATTCCAATCTTCTATCGTGTAGCATGCGTATAATTTTACACAAAACAGCTACTTCATATTTTTTAAAATATTTGAGGGTCTTATAATTAGGGATGTTATGGATATATAATTTCGGATCCGGATATGGATATGGATATTGGTAAAAAATAATATCGGTTAAGGTTATGGATATTAAATTATTTCGGATTATCCGATAGTTTCGGTTACGGATATGGATATCCATAAATACACTGATATTTACTATAAACTTATAAAGCATGCCAAATTTCATCCAAATCCGTTCAGCCGTTTTTGCGTGATTGAGCAACAAACGTCCACACTTTCACATTAAATGTGAAAGTGTGGACGTTTGTTGTGTTTGTTTTATAATATTAGTAGGATAACCCGTACGAATTAGCTGTGCATCTCGCGCTGTGAAGTTATAAGTAGGGATCAGTGTTGTTATGGATATCCGTAACCGAAACTATCGGATATCCGACATAAAAAAATATCTGTAACCGTAACTGAATCCGTAATAAAAGTTTTGGATAGTTTCGGATAGGGTGGAGTCTAACTAAATACTACACTCGAACAAATTAACTGTGCACTCCGCTGGAATGCGACACCTCTCCCGCTACCTAATAATAATCAATACCTTTTATCGGTAAAATGTAACAAAACCGCAATTCTCTATTCACCCTCTGCTTTTCTATTCACCCCATTTTACCGATACATGTATTCTACAGGCGCACATACGATGGTTTAAGAGATCCACGATTCTGCAAAACGTTACTCCAGCAGGAAATGCTATATCTCAAAACCTGGAGACGCACAAATTGTATTTTCGGCGTACATTTTGGCACAAATATGAGCTCTGCCCATGCACAATATTTTTCTCTCCGATCATCCGTTTAAAATTTTCCTGCTAGAAAAACGTTATCTACCGTAGCAGAAATCGTTTCTTCCGTTTTTGAAGTTATAGGTACTTATGGTAGAGAATTAGAGATGCAACGTCGAAAAAAAAGTTCATTTTAGTATGGCTGGATCTTTAGTATGTTATTTGGCATAGAATTTAGCATATGATAGGATAGGTCTGGCACCTGGGACCGGTTGCGTTTACTAGTGCGCATCTCATTGATGGGGGTGAAAAATCCAGTTTTTCAACTCATTTGGCGACTCTTTAGGAACATAGAAATCGAATTGCCAGACACTTTGGGTGCTGCCAACATCGTGCCAGACGCGACCAAAGTTCGAAGAAAAATGAAAAGATGGCTCAAACGTAAAATAATATCTTATCTTATATCTTTAAACGAGCAAATCAATATTTATATATATATATATTTCTATATATATATACTAGCTGTTGCCCGCGGCTTCGCTCGCGCGTAAAGTGAAGTATTAAAGGTAGATGGATGTATTCTGTGATTTTCAAAGTAAGGAAGGAGTATGAATAAAATTTTTCATGAAATTTTATGGCGTTAAAATAATGATTAAAGTAAAGTAAGTAGCAAAAGCATTTGTGTTCTGGAATCGGAGACAACGATGGTACAATAAACACCCATACTAAAGACAATGTAGAAAAGTGATTTTCTACATGGACACCCGGGATCGAACCTGGGACTTTAGAGCTGGTGACACCTTAAAAACCGGAGTGAACGCCACTCGACCACGGGGGTCGTCATTGTAGATGTCTTAGATGGTCAGTATCTTATCTACTTATCTTTTTATCTGTCTATCTTTCAGAATACCGAACTTCACATACCAACTATTTCAGCCCCTATTTCACCCCCTTAGAGGGTAGATTCCTAAAATCACGGAAAAACATCTTATTTAAATCTAACTAATAACCCTTATATGAAATGGAATATGTCTATCTTTGAAAACGACACAATTCATGTACCTACAAACTTCCAACCCCTATTTTACCCTCTTAGGGGGATGCTTTTTAATATCGCTGAAATATGCCTTTATTTATTTCTATCCAGAAACCCGTATACGAAATTTCATGTGTCTATCATTGAAAATACCGAACTTCCCATACAAACTTTCAACCCCTATTGCACCCCCTTAGAGGGTAGATTCCTAAAATCTCGAAAATACATCTTATTTATTTCTAACTAATAATAACCCTTGTATGAAAATAAATGTGTCGTATATCTTTGAAAACGACACAATTCATATGCCTACAAACTTCCAACCCCTTTTTCACCCTCTTAGGGGGATGATTTTTAAAATCGCTGAAATATGTCTTTATTTATTTCTATCCATTAACCCGTATACGAAATTTCATGTGTCTATCATTGAAAATACCGAACTTCCCATACAAACTTTCAACCCCTATTTCACCCCCTTAGGGGATATATTTCCAAAAGAAAAGCCTATAGCCTTCCTCAATAAGTGGGCTATCTAACAGTGAAAGAATTTTTCAAATCGGACCAGTACTTCCTGAGATTAGCGCGTTCAAACAAACAAACAAACAAACTCTTCAGCTTTATAATATTAGTATAGATATAGATAATCTGAATCTCGGAAACGGCTCCAACGATTTTCATGAAATTTAGTATGCACGGGATTTCGGGGGCGTTAAATCGATCTAGCTAGGATTCATTTTCAGAAAATGTCGTTTATCCGTTTTTTCAGTAATCTTATATCTTTATACGAGCAATTCTTGTATTTATACTTTTTTTAGTTTTCATGGCCAGACTAAGTTTATAACTTACAACTACATGCGCCGCGTTACTGCGGTGTCAAGAACAATCGTGCCCAGGGGCGCGGGAGGCAAGGAGAGGTCGGATGCGAACAGGATTGTACGAACGCGGCGCATACGTCGCGCACACGCGGCGCTAACGCAGCGTTCTGATTGTTCCAGTAGAGGAGCGGCGACAACGCGACGCACGCGCCGCGTTGTCGCGGCGTCTGCGCTGCGCATACGTTCATCGAACGCCTACGCTGGACAAACGCTAGTGTGAAGGCAGCCTAAGTCGACAGAGTGCAACGTGGGCATTATCCAACTTTAGTGATGGTTTGGTGGGCTATTAGCTATGAGGAGTGACTGAGCCATACTATTGTGAAAAAGGTATCAAAACATCGGCACAAGGGTATCAAGATACCATTCTTGAGAAGGTAGCGAAACCCCTTAACAACACCATGTTCAATAACTAAGAATGGTCTTACCAGCAAGACTCGGCGCCGCCGGGTCATAAAGCTCGGTTTACGCAGTCGAACGAACGAGGAAACGAACGTTTCGGACTTCATCAGAGCTGAAGACTGGCCGTCGTCTATCTTAATCCGTTGGATTATGATTTATTGTCAGATTTAGAGATTACGGCTTGCTCTAAACGCCATGATAATTTAGTCCCTAAAACATTTTTTTAATTTTAATGTTATTTGTGATTTATTGATAAGCTGTAAAAAAATAAGTAATTGTTTCTAATAAAATATTAAACTAATTGCAGTCGTGATTTTTTTATTTAAATAACCAGTTCATATTTTTTATTATTAGTTAAGTCGAGTAAGATCGAAAAATATTATTCATACTTCTTTATTTCATCAGTATGTAATTCGTAATTAAATATAATTTCTAAAAAACACACTACCAAAAAATAACGAGCAAAACTCGGTGATCCAGGTACTGTTGTTTATACAAACAACATATTAAAAAGCCAGACAAAAATTCCGGTGCGAAATAAGTGCCAGACCCCGAAATCAGTTGAGGAAATCGTGAATTTTAGCTTTCCTTTGAGATATTTAGGTAAATATTAGATGTTATGGCTTCACTAATACACAACTGGATCGTATAAAATAGTTACCAATCAGATTCATAAAGTATTTTTTAAGTAAAAAATTAAAATCACGATGTTAACCAAACCGTTAAATTATGTCGAAATTGTTAAATAGTTACCTTTTCTATAAACCTATTCTAATTTTTGTTTCTATAATAAATTATTATTAGATAGAACCTACCACTTCTGTTGGAAATAGGATAACCCAGTTGATCACTTAAGCTTAAGATGCAACATGCAAACCTGTGAAACTGAGCTGTGAACTTATTCACAGCTCAGTTTCACAGGTTTGCATGTAACGAGCATGTAACGCAAAACGCAAAGTTCACAGGTTTGTTTATGCGGTAACCATGGCAAAAAGTAGCTAGTTGCCATGACGACCAAATTTCTTTTTTTTTTCCAAAACGGCAAACTACACAAATTCCATGAGTAGCGCACATCTACACTAATATTATAAAGAGGAAAACTTTGTTTGTTTGTTTGGTTGTAATGAATAGGCTCAAAAACTACTGGACCGATTTTAAAAATTCTTTCACCATACGAAAGCTACATTATCCACAAGTAACATAGGCTATATTTTATTTTGAAAAAAATAGGGTTCTGTAAGATATTTGGGGTTTTCGGACACAAGGTTTAAAAAATCAACCAGAAAAGTTACTTATTTTGCGTACGCTGCCTAAACTATAAAAGATAGAACCATAAAATGTTCTACAAAAAAGTCCGTGACATACTATACCTATCTATGTCGAGTGAGGCACAACAACCATTTTTTTATTTAAAAATCTTGATTTATTTTTGGACTATATTAATTTATAAAAACGCGTTTATTTTACTCATGCTATTAATCCTTATCAAAATAAATTATTTCATCACTAAGTAAAGTTTATGTAGATAATATTTAATTTTGGTCTTTGAATGATTACAATTAGACGTTTGGTTTTGAAGTTATGGCGAAATTAAAATATTACGATTTCTGCTGCACGGCCCGTTGCGAAGTGGGCGTCTAATAAATTTAGTGCGATTTTTAGATTTCGTTCTTAACGCTACACCTACGGAAAAGTTCTTCTCAGAGCTAAACAACAGGTCTTTTCAGGGCTAACCAACAGTTCTTTTCATAATTATTATAAAGAGGAAAGATTAATTGTATTTTTGTGTGTATGTCCGTGCTGATTTCAAAAATTCTTTCACCATTAGAAAGCTACATTCACCCTAAGTATCATAGGCTATATTTTTACTAAAAAATTAGATACGCGGGCGGAGTCGCGGGGAACAGCTAGTATATTAGTATATACAGGTGACCCGGTTTTGGCCATTTTAAGGATTTTGTAGACTTTGAGGCTATATCATTTTACAGTTTTTGTTATCACGGACATATTTCTTGTAAAAAGTGATTAAATATATATTAATCTAGCCTAAGGATACATTTTTTTTCATAATGATTCATTGGAAAAATAATCCTGTAGAAAAGAAAAAAAAATGGGAATTTGTGCCATTTTTGGCCAGATTTACCCCCATTTCTGCCACAGCCATGTGCCAGTTCTGGCCATCAAAATTCATACAAAATAAAAAGCAGATAATTCAAAGTAATAAAAAGTTTATTCGAAAATCTTTCAATTTACGACCAACAGTCTTTATTTAGACAAAAATAGCTAACATAATATTATGAAATATAATATCTCAGCTTGAATTATGCGGTGAGTACTGGAACAATTTTCTTTTCACGACACCGATTTTTTTAGTATTTGGTTTCGATGAAGGCATTATAATCGTAACTCTGAAAATGAATAGATTACTTATATCAAAATAGCTAAGTAATTAAGTTGAAAAATCACGATAAAAACTAAATGGCCAAAAGTGGGGTTCTACGTGCACCACTTTTGGCCAGACATGTGGCCAAAGATGGGAAAATTCATTAATTTTGGTTCCATTAGTGGCCACCTCTCATAACATCACTTAATAAACAAATAGCGATAAAATATCATTAGTACCACTTAGACAGTGTATTCTTTATGAAGGATTAACATAAACATTAAAAAAATAAGAAGGAATTAAAAAAATAATGATTGGTTACTCACCCGCTCGCCTTAGCCTTTTTGCTAAGAAATAAAACAATTGACGCTCGTCAAAAAATAATGACTTGTTGGATTGAAGTAAAGTTTGACACATCAAAGCTGTCAACGCTATCAATGTTGCTAATATTAGATATTTTTATTCCCGTAAACCATAGAGTAATATATTTGTCTTTGCCTTAGTTATAACGATTTGAAGTTCTAAATGGCCACAAAGGGGTCGGTGGCCACAACCGGGTCACTTGCCCTACGCACAGAACACTACACTCTAGGCGAGTATATACGTATACGGGGCTACGTACCTGGGATGTACCTATTTGTTACGGGTCACCTGTGTGTGTCACCAGTCTACGAAGTACTCGTAGGGGAGAGTGCAGTTTTTGGCAAAACGAACGTAATGTTTTTCTCGAGAACTTGCTTTTAAGTAGGTACGACATCCGATGTTGCTTATTGCAAATTTCCGTGCTTTCAGTCGTTTAGGCAGGCATGTCTATTACTAACTGATCCCCGCTACTCCGCCCGCGATCGATACCTAATTTTTTTACTAAAAAATATAGCCTATGTTACACAGGGTGAATGTAGCTTTATAATGATGACGAATTTTTGAAATAGGCACAGTAGTTTTTTAAGTTTTATTCATTACAAACACACAAAAATACAAATGATTCCTCTTTATTATAATATTGTGTAGATTGGAATCAGAATAATAGCTCCTTAGAGAATTTGTAGGAGGATTAATTAAAAAATATTACGTGGTGCTGGGCGACTGGGATTAACTCAGTTGCTGACTAAAATATAAAGAAAGTTTTAATAAAATTTCATGGCTTAATTAATTAAAATTTATTATACTTAATGTGTTAATTAATAATACTTAAAATTAAATATCAGATGAATATAGAAAAAACTCAAGCAACAAGTTGGTAGACAGACTAACAGTTATTATTTTTCGTATTAAATTAAAAAGATTCGTTCTTATTTGTGATACCATCTATGCTGAACTCAGAAATATCCATGTCACTGTCCTCCTTAACAACTTTCTTGGACTTGACAAATGTTTTGTGGCTTACAATGGGCACACTCTCAGAATCGTCGAGAATCGAACTCCCAAGACTAGTGTTGCTGCCGGCTAAACTGGCAGCTTTTGTCAACGAGCCGGCTAGAACATCCACTCGGCCGACAAGCGGAACTGTAGGAGTTTCATTTCGTCGTGCTAACTGTGATTCGATTTTCTCTTTTAGTTCAGCAATTTTTGGACTAGTGCGAGTTACATTCTGAATTTTCGTGTCGATCTTTAGGGGCTCATTTTCTATGCTGAAATATAAAACAGCGTATTACATAGATAGTGAAAAAGCAACATCGTTCGTTTAACTCCAGGAAAATAACAATTGCTTAGGTATGCGAAAAAATAATGATGTCTCTATTGGCTTGAATATACGTACCTTGAAATATCCCACTCTTCTCCATCTAGGTTTACTAAACCCAATTCATATTTCTCATTGCCATCGCTTTTCTCTGTAATACTTTGCGAAGGAGATGCACTTACTGATTTCATTTGAATAGCATCCATATCGAAGAGTACTTTCTTTTTGTTTAACGATGAAGTTGAAGAAGCATTTTTTAAAACGCTTTTTGTTTGTTTAATTGCATTTTGAGAATTGTCGCTTAAAAATACTTTTTTTACTGGAATATCGGACTGCGACTCGGCTTCGTCAGAACTATCGTCAATTTTTTTTGACTGTAGCGTCTTTACTGGTTCAGTTGAAATTTGAAAACTCTCAATTAAACTTGTAGCAGACTGTGTTCGTAACAAGTTATCATCGTTTACTATATATTTTTTTACGGCATGATTATATTCAGTATTTGCGGACGATGGTCTTCGCGCGGGGGATTTTATTAAACTCTCTATTGATTTTGATATCTGTGGTGAGTTATTTGTATTGTGATACTTTTGATCAGTTTCTTCAGATTCATCTTCAGAATTACTATTAATAGTTTCTTTTATTTGGGTTTTTGGAGAATTAGGTATAGGATGTTTCTGTTTACTCGTATCTTTGGTGTCGCTATTAACTTTTAGTGGAATTCTAGTTGAAGAAATATTGGGTACATTTCGTGAGGCGGTAAACGCCTTAAATGGACTACGTCTCGCTGCTACTGGGCTAGTCGAGGCGGAACCCGGCGGAGTCCTTAATAAAGACAAGGCACGCTTAGATACTGCAGAACGTTGCAAATTGCGCTTCCCTTTCAAGTTACTTTCGTTCAACTTTACGAGTGATAATGCTTTTGTTTTAACATTGGACATAACTGATGTAAAGTTCTTGAAAGATTTTGATACTTTTGTTGGAGATGCATAATCCTGAATTTGAGGAACTTCTTTTCTTATATTTGTTGTACTTGTATCCAAATGTGCCAATATAGTACGGCGCACCTTTTCATGCACTGGGTTTTTCTAAAATAAAAAAATAGTAAATACATAGATGTATGTGGTGATAGAAAGTCCGCAAGAAGTCAAGAGTACCTTCTGAAAAAATGCTAATAAAATCCTCTACTAATTTGATTCTATTACATTCTGCTTTCGAACTTTCTTTTGGCTCACTTCAATGTGAGCAATCATTTACCAAGCTATTAACAAGCCTAGTTATCAGTACCACCTATAGTCATAATAATAGGTAAAATTATAATTTAATTGTACCTAGACATTATATATCATACATCTATATACATATAATAAAACAGTAAAAAAACTGTGTCTGTACATTGAATATATTAAAAAAATAATAATTGAGGCGGGTTTACAAACAGTTATAGAGCACGAATCCAAAAGAAAAATTCTGTCTGTTTGTCTGTATGTCTGTTTGTCTGTTTGTCTGTTTGTTTGTACACGCTAATCTTCGGAACTACTGGACGGATTTGAATGTTTTTTTTTTTGTTGTATAGGTATTAAATCTGGGCAACATATAGGCTATAATTTATCTTGGAAATTTGAACACCTGATGCAGAACCGCAACAGACCAGCTAAACTATAAGAGATACAAAAATGGTACCATAGCAAAAATTGTTCCACGTGATGAGCATTTTCTGCTGAAAGAATAAATTTGAAGATCTGGAACAGCTAATGTGGAACTCCAAGAGCCCAGCTACAGTATAACACATATAGGAATGGCGTCTTAGCAAGAGTGGTTCAGCCTGATGAGCACTCTCTGTTGACGTATAAAAATTGAAGATCTGGAACACCTGTTGTGGAACTCCAAGAGCCCGGCTACACCATAACACATATAGGAATGACGTCTTAGCAAGAGTTGTTTAGCGTGATGAGCACTCTCTGTTGACGTATGAAAATTGAAGATCTGGAACACCTGGCTTGGAAATGCAAAAGTTCTGATGGGCATTTCCTGCTATCTTACAAAAATGAAAGATCTGGAGGGTCTCGAATCGTCTCGCGCATCACGATGTTTTCCCGTCCCCGGGCTCCTAGAATTTGACATCAGACGTTTCTTTTATTTTGACGACCCTGTTGTCGCTGGCATAAGCAACAGGATCCGCGTACGAAGTTGCGGGCAGAAGCTAGTATAAACTAAATATGATGGGATCGTGGCTTAGTGTAAGCCGTACGGATTAACCGATTATAGAGGTTAAGCTGAGTTGGCCTCGGTTAGTCCCAGACCCCTCCGTACCCAGTCAAATAGGTTGTGGAGATCAAGCACGCAGTCACTCCATGTAAAAATGCGGTATCCAGCTAAATCCGTTAAGACAACTTAGTTGGGCTAGGCAGATGTGAAAAAACTAATGTTCAACCTTATTACTCACGGGTTATTCTCAGTAATGAGAATATTTCGGTCCTCCAGCTGCGTGTTGAATCTGTATCGTCACGCAGGAAGGCTTACCTGCTGCGTGACGATACAGATTCAACACGCAGCTAGATTTTTGAAAACTTTACTCTAATATGGGATGAGGCATCTACCAGGAACCATTCACCTCTGCTCTATGCAGGAACAGACATGAACGACCCAAGGTAGCTACAGAACTGTTTTGAATTGTCTCTCGAAAATTATAAATTACATTATTATCATCGTCTAGTAGTTAATACAAATAAAATAGAAAGCCCGAAATACGATGCCTTAAGCCTACGAATCAAGCTAACCTTCGATTTTAGTTCCTGCAGTTGATGAATTTGCATTCGTTGCTTTTGGAAGACGCTTTGGGGCAGTCTGGCTTTCAGTGGGTCTACCCCAGCAGATACTAAACGACTATTCACTTCTTCTGTAATCTTTGCCCTTACAACTTTCAATGGGCTGTAACAAAATTTGACTTAGTAAAATTAAAAACAAAAAGAACATACAATTTATATTCTTATTGATTTATAAAGAAAGAAAGCATTTATTCGCGCCACAATCGACGCATAAAAAAAAAATAACAAAAATAATTTCTACAATGTAAGGGGAAATATGCGTCACATCCGTGGGCATCGGTCATCGCTCAATGTGTGCTGATAATGTATATCTAATGCATTCATGCGGAACAATGACTTGTAAAGAAAAAATACAAAAAGAAAGAAGTAAAAATTAGCACCTTCAGCAGGACTCGAACCTAAGACTACTGGTTCAACGCACCAGTCTCAACAATCTGGTTCGCCCTCGTTCATACGATGTAGCATATTATTATGCCTCCCCACGAATATGAATGAACACTCATTACGAGAAGAAAAATTAACATATAGCTTAAAAATTTACCTTCCTGGGGGCATCACTAAACCATTTCCTTCTTTTAATACTGTGATGTGATTGGTTTTAGATTTTTCTTTCTTTGATTTACCTTCCGTAGCTTTTGCAACTTTATGTTTCTCACGACTATTTTGAAAAGGATGTGAAATCTCTTCAGTCGTTTTGGTTTTATTAGGCGAGTCTATTTTGTCTTTAACAGTTCGCTTAACAGTCTCTATATCTGCAGTTTCAATCTGCTTTTTATTATCTAAAATAGAAATATCAGAAGAGCTGGAAGTCATAGAACCAATATTCAGCAATTCTTGTGCCTTTCGATGAAGATTTTCGAGAGTCTTGCGGTCAGTCTCTTGATCTATTTTATTTAAATGTGTCTTTTTTTTAGGCATCTTTTTCCTGATATTGGAGGAGTTGGATTTTTTTTGAGGAGTCTGAAATGTAGCATATTAACATACCTATTTGAAGTCCAAAAAAATAACTGGTCATAGTTTAGAACGGTGTAGATACTTACCAATGCGTCATCAGTGCTATCATTACTACCATCAGATTTAGAATTTAAACTCTGTTGTAATAGTATTTGTAACTGGGTCGCACGTTCTCTTTCTGCTTCTGCGAGAGCGCGAGATTCTTTCCCATCTCTCGCAACATCGTTCAATTTTTGTAGCAATAACTCGTATTGCTTAGCTTGAGCTTCAGCTCGATTTGCCCAGGTTTGTACTTGTGCCTCAGCTTCTTTACTTCTGTCAGCAATATCCTTTTCTGTTTTTAACCTCTAAAAATAAGAAAACAAAATGTCGTGATTTCCTTTAAAAGTAACAACACCCTTAGAAGATTAGGTACTTATTAGTTAGTATGGGTATTTATGTGAGTTAGAATACAAACCGAATCGATTAGTTCTTTTTTCAACGCTGAAATTTCTGCTCCTTGCTGTTTTATGGTTTCGTGTAATTGCAATATTACATTCGGTTCGTGAACAATAGGTTTATCATTATCTTTTTCTTTAATTGTGTTCATAGTTTGCATTATTTGATCTCGTAATTTATTCATTTCCTTATTATAATTCTCGTGCTCTTCTTTTTTCCATTCTTCAATTTTATTTAGTAAATACTCCTCATTGTTTGTTGAAACTTCAGCATCTTTCATTACTTTTTCTATAATCTTAGTTTCTACAGTACAAGTAGTATTTAGTTTGTTTTCTTCATTGTTAGTTGTGGATTTTGCATGGTTATTTGTATTCGAAATTATTATTTCCATTTCTTTTAGTTTAGTTTTTAGTTCATTAATTTCTTCGCTTAATTTAGTGTTTTCGTTACTTGTATTGATTTCTTGTTTAAAATCTTTTTGAGGTGTTTCGATTATGTTTGCGTGTCGTCTAGATAAATGACTTTTTAAGTAAAGTTGGTTTAGAAACACCTTTTCACAGTAATTGCACTTATTGTACTGTAGAGCATCGTTTGATGTTGACGGAAACATGTCTCCCTTATGAGACAGGGTTTTTAAAATCATTGTTGCTATATTATCATTCCCATACTGCAAAGGAGTTTTATAGTTATGCCTGGATCTTTTTTTAAGTCTTCGAATTTCTTCGTCTTTTTCTTTTAGATCTCGTTTACACGTATCTAATTCCTGAAAAAGAATTTGAACAACAAAATATAGGTAAATTCTTGAATTCGTAATAAAAATATTCCAAGTTTTTAAATTCGTCTTGTAAGTCTTTAATTTTGTTTAGGTACCTGTGCTAAGGAAGTTATTTCTTCCCTCAATACATAAACACTTCGGTCGAGGTAGTGTCGGCAGAATTGTTGGTATTCGACTGCTAGTTGTGCTAGCCTGAATAGTTTCATGACGCCATCATCAAGAATGCGTACATCGAACTCAGATTCTAACACGCAATCTAATATCTGTTTTTGTATTAAATACATTTGTTAATTTAAGGAAGATGAAGAAAATAAATAATCGGGATCGACTGACTTCGCAAATGTGCGTATGTGTTTGTGCTACATTATGAACACGCTAGACTGCAGGATAAAGATGTTTATTTCGTAAAACATGAGTTGGCTAATATGTACAAGAAAGACGTTAGCATGAACCTTTATGTACAGGTAGTCACAATAGCTTTAAGTAAGTGTATTAATTAGGTATGATATAAGGATAATACTTACGTCATTTACATGTTGTTCAATGATTACAAATTTTCGCTCTTTTATTAAACTATCTATATCTATCAGTCCTGCAACAAAAAAATAATTAAATACTTATTTCAGTTTTAGGCAATATATAGGTCAGGAAACAAGTTTTTAACAAAGTAAATAATTCTTCAATTCAGGATTTATGTTATATTGCAAAATTACGTTATAAAATGTTACAGACACACGGTAGGAAATGAAAAAATAAAATGATTTGTATGGTAATTTATCATACTTACTGATTTTATTCCAGTCTATATGAATTCGGGGCCGATGTGTATTAAATGTAAAACCAGATTCTTCAGCAAGTTTAGGAAAATGATGATGAAGTTCATATGACGTTTTACACGCCATTATCCTATTTTGTAAAACAACATTAATCGGTCCTAATTTAAATGAAAAATAATCATTCTTACGTATAGCAAATATACTCCTTGATTGTAATGCTTGAATGACAAAATTTGAGGTGACGCCAATGTTTGTTTTTAACCGTTGCCTAGCAACGTAACTGAACAAACCAAACGCTAGTTGACGACTAGAGCTGAGACTTGCGTAGTGTTTACTTTTCAAAAAATAAAGTTAAATAAGCTAGCTAACTGCGAGTCGGACTCGTGCACGAAGGGTTCCGTACCATTAAAAAATCACTTGTGCTGTATGTATTATCTTTAAATATTTTATTTTGTTTTTGTTGTTATACCGGTAAAAGAAATGCGTAATTTGTGGAAATTTCAAATATCTAGCTATCGCGGTTCTTGAGATACAGCCTGGTGACAGACACACGGACGGATAGACTGCGAAGTCTTAGTAATAGGGTCCCATTTTTCCCAAAAGGACGAAAATTAAAGGGATATAGGTACGTTTCTGGATTTCTATTGGACTTGTTTATACGTTACAGTACGTACATAACTAAAAAACTAACGTAAAAAACGTATCTCAAAATATTTAACTTTATTTTCGAAAAGTAATTTTGAATTATTTTTTTACTAGCTGTCCCCGCTACTTCGATCCCGTGTTTAGATTTTTGTCGGTTTTCCCTTCATATATAAAAGTATAAATATATTCGCGTCATTCCTTTTTATGCCCTGTTTTGTTCTTAATTAAAGGCGTTAATACTAAGATTATCTTAATTACTTAATTTTTTCGAGGTTAGAATCTTAAAAGGATTAAATTTCATCTAGATTTTGGTAAAATGTATATAGCCTATAATAATAATATCTCGAGACAAGCTCACACATGGCCATCTGATCCCAAACTAGGCAGAGCCTGTACTATGGCGACACCACCACACCACCACAGACAACTGAAAAACATACTTATATATTTCTAAATACATACATATTATAGATAAAACACCGAGACACAGAACAAAATGATCGTGCTCGTCATACAAAGATTTCGCCTGGGTGGGAATCGAACCCACGACCTCCGGCTTAGCAGTCAGGGTCACTAACCACTAGACCAACTGGCCAGTCAAATTTTACCCTAACCCTTTATTACGACTCGAACTATGCTAGAGGTAGTATAAAGATTTGAATATTTTTTGTGTATACCGACTATAACTTATACCAGCATTTTAATTATGCTGATAGGATCGATTTATGCACTATTTCACTGCGCAAGAAGGCATAATTGACACTGTTAAATTGGACAAAAAACCGATGAAATGTGCCGCCAAAGCCGAACTAAACTTGTAAACTTCTTCGCAGCACAATACAATCGGCAAGTCCCGCCTACCGGGGCACAATTTGCGTGGGGTCATTTTTGAGTGTCAATTGGAATGCTTCCATGTTTTTTTCCGTTCGCTGCATTTAAAACTTGGGTTGTTAGTCTTCTGGTCAATCGCGATTATAGTGGTGATTACGATGGTTTGACAGTAAAACTCGGGTTTTCAAAAACCTGATACAGAACAGAAAGGCGTAAACTTAAAAATAAATATTTAGGTATAGGGTGCGTATTTTAAGGACAAAAGAAAAACATTTTTTTTGTGATTATTAACCACATTGCTTGCTTAACTTTATTGATCCAAGTTACAGAGCCTGTTCGTCGTAAAGATGTCTATCGCATCGAAATGCCTAAGTATATCTAAGAGGAGCAGTCTCATGGATAAGGGGGCGACCTGGCGACATACAGCTCAAAGTTTTTTTTTTTTTTTATATATGTCGTCGACCGATGTTTATAGCAAATGTAAGGTATTAGAAAAGTGTGCAAAATTCAACTCGATACACAAAACGTGAACTCAAAATACGCAGCAGTCGATTTGTAACGTAGACAACCTGAATATTTTGCAACCAGCACACGCTCTGTGCTCGAGTTTATAGCTTTGTACAAATGTAAATGTTTGCGTATAAAAATAATAAATAACATCGCTTCGGCAGAATCGTGTCCATAGAGTAGCGTGGCCGAGTCGTAGAGGTTTGATCGTCGGTATGCGGTGTTTACGCGGCAGGCTTCTCCTCGGAGACGGCGGTGGCGCCCGAGGCCACGGAGCCGCTCTCATCGGGCGAGGCCTGGCACGACAGCGAGGGGAACTTCTGGTACAGAGCAGCGCGGTATTTTGGGTGACTGGAAAAAATCATTTCATTAAATATGTATAACTACTTGTCCATTATGAGAAACGTTAGATAGGTATTTAATTAGAATTATGTTTCGTTTCAGAAACTTCTTGCTGTGTACCAAGTATAATTTTAATTTAATGTAAATGCAACTTATATTTAAAGAAATACATCTTCATTTTCTATATAGCCTCTCCATTACCAGAGGTTCTGCGCCAAACGGAAGATCTCCCCTGCACTGACGAATCCGAGCATTCTCGGATATTTTTGAGCTATAACTTTCTTCGGCTTCCAACGTGACGCGTCGTTTCCTTTCAATTTTGCCCTTCGTGATCAATTGCAATAGATCGTTTCGTTCGAGTCTCAAGATAGGCGCAACTTAACGACGCCTGTTCACCTGTAGCAGCTGCCGAGTTTGGCCGACGCCTTGTAGTGCTATTAGAAATACATAGTATCTATAAAATGTAATAACCTGATGCCATATACAATAGGATTGTAGACGGCGTTAGCCTTAGCGAACAGTGAGCCCCAGATGGTAGCAAGTGGGCTGATCGGTGCGCTTTCGAACACCCCAGTGTAGTTGATCACGAGGTAAGGAGTCCACGCCATGAACCACAGAGAAATGGTCATTAGAGCTACCTAAAACAATACATTTATCGATCACCATTGATTGTTCGGTCATAACGTAAGGTAAAGTAAAATATAAAAACGAAATTATGTAAAATTTACCTTCGCTAATTTGCACTCAGCGCTGGTGTTGGCGGCCTCAGATGACCGGAGAGAAGCGACGTTCATTTTCTTAGCTTGTTCCCTCATCCCCTTCTCGTGAGCTGCTACGGCCTAAATGTTTTTTATTTTTTATATTGAGTAAATTAATTATTTAAACTACCAGGAGTAGACATACCTAAGGAAAGGAAAGCCATTGTGCTGTGCAGCAGCGAAGGGTTGTGTTTTTATTTTATAATATAGGTATTATTGTGTTAAAAGATATTTATCGATATTTCGTTTACCTGGACAATGAAGAAGTAAGAGTAGATGATAAGCAGAAGGGGCATGAAGTACACGAAGACGGAGTAGATCAATATGTAGCTTCGGCTGAACCAATCCTTTGACAAGTAGTCAGTGCCACACGCCGTCATATTGCCTTCAGGCACATAGCTGTGAGATAATATAGATAATACTGGGTATGACTGAATCTTTACATGATAAAAAACAAAGTCAATCCCGCTGTGCGTACGTTTAGATCTACGGATTTCAATGCAGTTTTCAACAATAGATAGAGTGATTAAAGAGGAAATATTAATTACTGTGCTACCCGTGCGAAGCCGAGGCAGGCCTAATAGTTATAAATAAAAGATTGAGGATATAAAATACAAAACAAACTTTTAGTTGACAATGGTACCTAGACGTTTCATTGTGGATTACGTTATTATAGTTCGCATTCCAACTTACCGGTTCCAGCCAAAGAAAGGCGCGAGCGTCCATGCAAGAGAGAACGCCCAGATCCCAAGTATGCGTAGAAGAGCTCCGTTGTTGGTCATAGGCTTGGCAGCGATACCTTTCACGATAACATTGTAGCGGTCGAAAGCGATCATTGTCATGGTCCATATCGATGCGCATCCGAACAGTGAGCCTGCGCAAGCATACAGCTCGCACGCGAGAGGACCTGCATTCAAACTTAAACTTTTAGGGTAGGTATTATACTTTAAAATAGCAGTTAGTAAATATTCTCATTCTCTCTCTTTTGAATTATTTAATTTAAGTAAGGATATTAACTTTTTATTTATAAAAATACTGATGACAGACAATACTTGAGGAGCATGCTATAAATAATTGTAATAATAGTAAAAAATACGCACCCCAAACCCAAGTTTCGTTATAACAATTGACCACCATAGCCGGAGACATACAACACATCATGAGGAAGTCGGAGAAAGCGAGATTCACTACCAGCAAGTTTGACGGAGTTTTAAGGCTCTATAAAATAAACATAAGTTATCACAGATTCACTAGTGTCTAAAACATTTAAAGTTAGAAAATCTGTATTATATTTCAGTTCTTAGATATTAAGAATAAAGAACAGAGAATAAGGCTGACTTCAAGACAAGCCACAGTATCTCGGAAAGACCGAGCTGGAAATGCTGAAATGGCCTTGGCAAATATTTGCGTTACTGTGGTCAACTAACATGGCTTTTATACAAAAGCTCCTACCTTGGTTGACATGAAAATGTAGATGACCATGCCGTTGCCAGTAATAGAGACGAATCCAAGAACACCAATAGTGAAACCCAATAGTCCGTGCCAGAGCGGGTTCATCGGAGGAAACTGGTACCTGTTGGAGAATTTCGTCTCAGAATTTCATACATATTAGTAGGATCCATGACATTGGTAACGGTATAACTTTTTTATAAACTTAGTATTAAAGAATTACCAGTGAGGATCGACCATATGGAGCATATCTGGCGGCACTTTATCCACGACAGTCTGATTGGACGCGCCGTACGCTGCAACCTGGCCACCCCATGCTTGCAGGGCTGCCATGCCTGGCCCGGGATCCAGAGCCAACGACATCTTCGATGTAGTTACGTTAAACCTTAGAACGTTACACAATATGAAAAAATTATCACTCGGATTATGTTCAGAAAATAATTATTGAAAACTTACTTAAAATCAGGAAAAGGAGGCTCGCTCCGAGATGGTTATTACAAAAATACTGAAGAAAATCGTAAAACGAACTACTCCAGTCTTTAGTGTATTATAACCGATCCCGTGATGCGGCGGGATTGCCGAGGCTGTGGAGGCTACTCGTCGGCCACGGTTCTTACAACATCTTATATATGCAACCCTTCAGGATTAGCAATGACGTCACCCAGAAAATCGATGTCTATAATGAGATATACGTATCTAAGAAGGTGTGCGCAATACCTACAATACTATAATAATACTCGGTCAGTTTTACAGGGAAGGATTTTCCTGACAGAATATTTTCCATTACATCGTATCCTCATCGTCACGATCCGATATGATAAGGCCCGGTCATTTGAAGTAGAAAAAAACTCCCTTATAATAATAATAAAACCATTTATTTTCAGGCTACTTAGGCCCATAGATATATACCTTACAGACTAACATATATATTTTATAAGTACATTTTGTGTTAGTAATATAAACGTAAACCTATGTTAGTAAACACATCCTTAACACTATGTCGCAGTGCGTTCAGGTGGTATTTGTCCGCGGAAGCGACGGAACACCACGCCAGCCGGCCAGAAGTCCTCTACCAACACGAGATGCAGGTAGCACGTAGGAACTCGCACCACAAACGCATTGAAATTAACGTTGCGGCGCGACTCCAGTAGCTGCACTCTCGGCCTGTATTTGGTCTTCTGACGCACGTACTCAACGATGTCCTCCGCCTTTGTGGTGTAGTGTAGGCGCGAGATGTACACCGGAGTATTCGGTTGCGCGGCACGGACCTTCACACTAGGCTCCGCAGGAGCTGTGCCGCAGCGATTCTTCACGGAATAACGGATAATCCATGATTGCTGACGGAATAGAGATGGCAAAGACTGTATTAGTGTATTGTGAAACAAGTAGTTATGAGGATTTAAGTGTATATATTAATTAGTAGTACCTACCTAACCAAGGTCGATATCGTATTTATTTTCTGGTCAATCTTTACTCACTTGTCCTTTTGCTCTATTTGAAATTCATTTTAAGCCAAACTCGGTCGTCCATGGCCACATTTAAAATCTATGTCAATACATTACATTACATTATGTACCTGATCATTTGGTCAATTTTTTTTCCAAAAGAGTAGGGTGCTTCCATAATTTAGAAGCACGGCGAAAATAGTTTAATTTAGGGCCAAAACAGCAATAACGAAGTGATGGCCGAATGCATGTTGATTTGTAAGTATTTTCGAAACGTCATGAAAGTTGAATTTCTTCATCAATACATTTGGGCAATGAATCATCAAAGATTGGAGACCCAAGGAGACGAAGAAACTTTTGTCCATAATTTTGATATCAGGACTATTGCGTTAAATTTTGAAAGTGTCAGCTGTCTGTCTGTACTGCCTGGACAAAATAATTCGCTATAGATAAATTTAGGTCAAGGCCAATAGAAAAGATATAATAGAATGCAATTTTACTTTCATATTTTTTTCTTTTTTTAAAAACGACGCCCGCACTATCGAGTTAACAAACGTTAAATTTAGAATTTAGCAGCCGAATAATAGGGACAGACTGACAGACGGACGACAAAGGTACGGAACCCTAAAATAAGTATAATTAAAAACCACATAGGTGCTTTTACTAAAAAGATAATTTGCCCTTTCTAAATTAATGTAAAAATATTATAGATATAGATAGCATACATACTACATATTTAAATAGCCTGAGGCGGAAATTAGTGTCTGGTTCAACCCTGTATTTCTTATGTCTTACTTGGCTAATATCGTTATGAGGCCACTAAGAAGTACCTTAACGTTAACAAGATTAAACCTACTAGGTGTAGTCGCATTTATATCGTACCTGCTTCCTTCCTACTTAACTCAGTTTGACACTAAAACGTTAAGCATTCATGTTTAAGATATCAACTGTAAACAGAATTACGTAATGGCTGTTATTAAAAATGCCGTACACATTTTTTCTTTACATAATAATATCTAAAGGTTTTACGATTTTAGGCATTTAAATCAAATCTTTCATAGATTTTTTTTAACGAGACGCTCTATGATCGATATAGTAGGTACTTTGTATAAAGTCAGGTGTGGTAAGAGGGTCTACGGGTCAATAGAAACAGTCGTTTGAAACTCGACAGCTATAAACCCTAGCTCCATTGTAACTTGGTCGATTAATAGTACTGTATATAAATATTCAATAGCAAACAAAAAACACCAATAGCACTAGTATTAAATACAGGAATATTTTATATGGCTAAAGACGAAACGATGGATGCTTCATTATCAGTTACAGAACACATTTCTGTTATTAGTTCATATTATTTTTTCATTTTTTATCCGACCTTTAATCAGCAAAATATGGACACGATCTTATGTAAAAATTTACAAGATGCGCGTGCGCTAGGCGCGGTTGGAGTGGGGTTCTGCTCATCGCATGCGCTGTCACATCGTGTCGGGATGTCATGTCGCGCTCTATCGCTTTTCTCACACTACACTTCATCAAAGAAAAACATCCGCGCCGCAGGAGTGTCTTACTCGGTCACGATGTCGGACTTCAGTAATCGCCAGTTTTATAAAATGGTGCGAGTGTATAATTATTCAGTGGTGAAAACTTTCGCGCAGCTCCCAGAATGTAGGCATGTGTCGGATGCGAGCCCATTGCTAGAATGTTATTTGCGAGTTACAGGCGAAAAACACGAAAACTGATCGAGCGGCCCAGCCCCCCTAGCCAAGTGACATTTATACAAGCGTTAACGATTATAGAAATCGCTAAATGACATTAAATGTATGGAAATGACATTTGATTTCGATAAGTCACGTGACTCAGACCTGTCACTTCCATACATTTGAGCGATTCGATCAGCGTTATCGCTTGTAGAAATGTCACTTGGCTTGGGGGGCAGGTTTTCGCTGTTATCATTAAAACTATAAGGGTGCGGCTTATTGTGAACACGTAGGTATTCAGGCGCTCCTCTCGAATACCTGCACGTGGATACCCAACTTCTTCACCTTACTGTGCGGTATCGAGTAGATATTGTCTGAAACGTGCATTTCATGGTCACGACCAGATAATAAAATTGCGTCTCGCGGGCATACCTTATATGCGTGCATCTACTCCTGAGGGCTGATCCAGTTGCGCATAGTCAAGACCGACATAAGTATAGCCTTAACGTGTATTTTCGTGTAGGTAGATTACAACTAAAAACTTCGTTCTGGATTCCGACACTTTTCATTTGCCTGCTGGTCAAAGGTGCTGGCTGTTGAAAGCATTTTTGCTGCGCTCAAATTGGTTTTGGCAGTGCCTCCGTGTCTGCTGAAAATTTCTTATTGATAGGACGAAAACTGAAGAAGTCGATTTTCGAGTTACGAGTTTCGTAAATCTGGTTCAACAACGCGTCAAAAAAGTCTAGTTCGAACCTGATGAAAATCGCGACCAGTAAGAAACCAGTAAGTACATTAGCTAATTGTAACCTGCTGCACTAATTGTGCCTACCTCTGCCCACGAACGAAAAACGAACGAGCGCTGAGCTGATAACACATGATAGGTAGGAAAAATTAAACGAACGCACAGCTGATAGCCGTAAGTAGTAGAGTAGCCTTAATATAAATTTCAATGTAAACTTCTTTCATTAGCGATAACTGTTTATTTTTGTACCTACTAAGACGATATATATAACAAATATGACAATATAGATATCAAATTTTTTTTTTTTAATGGAGTATAATAAAATTCAGTGAAGTTTAATGTGTCAAAGTTAATGCACATGCTAAGATGTATTTCTGTACCTACATATAATTAATACAAAACTATAAGATGAACAGTAAGTATGACAGGAACAAAAATTCCGTTTGATTTTTTGTATGATTTATCCAAAGAATGCAGAAAAATAAGTAGGTACTGTTGTTAGTTTTCTTTTTACATCACATTCCCTTCTGTCAGGTCTGATGAATTTAGCAAATGTTGTTGGGACACATCTAGAAAAACACGTGTTAAAAGTAATGTATAAACATGAATTTGCATAACATAACCCCTCCATGCTTCGGAAAGTACGTAAAGCCGTTACGGTTGGTCTCCTGTCTCGATCTTTGGTAGCTGTAGTCATTAAAATTCAGACAGTTAGTTTTACTATGGGTAATTGCGTTAGCAGTGGAGGCAGGAGGTCAGGAAGTTGCACCATGTACAAAAACGGTAGACAGCTGAAACCGGTAAAAGTGGAAGCTAACCAAATACATGTTTAAATAATTAAATGTGGACAACATCACATACATAGCTCCGATTTCAAAGTAAGTAGCTAAAGCACTTGAGTTATAGAATCAGAGACAACGAAGGTACCACAAACACCCAGACTCGAGACAATATAGAAAAGTGTTTTTCTACATTGACTCGTCCGGGGATCGAACCCGGGACCTCAGAGCTGGCGACACCTTGAAACCAAAACGTCGGTCGTCAAAATGATTTCTAATCTTGTAGAATTTCAGTAACAAAAGAAAAACCTTCTCATATTTTTCCGTTACAACAAAATAAATAATACATGTCTTGTAAGACATGTCATGTATCGTATCTACATAATAGCGATACGATATCGATTATTCGTTATAATAATGTCGATATTCCTGGATCGACGAAGTTACTATTTTGAGCACAACTCTATGGCAGCCATGATAAGCGCCATTTATTTACCGAGTGTAAAGCACCTCATATTAGTAGGTATTTCTCTTATATTTCTAGTCTGTGTTCCAGTCCTTCTATGGCTAAGTTCTATGGTCTAACCTTAGATGAATAACCTATATGATGAAAAAATAAACAAAAGTTCTATTGAGTACTATATCTGAGGGTCTAACTCAGAATAATATAGTTATTATTCTGCGGGGTCTAACGCAAAAGATGACAGATGACTCTTTAGAAGGTTGTGTTCTGTTTTTGAACCAGTTTTTGACACTTTTGACAGTTGACTTGACTGGTCAAGAGATTAGTGGCAGTGTTGCCAACGTAGGCGATTTTTCGCCATTTAGGCTTCTCAGAACGAGAATCGGCGACGAAATAATCTAAAAGGCGACTGGTCGCCGATTAGGCTACTCTAGGGACAATTTTTGTTTATACTACTTAGTAGGCAAACAGGCTGTGCGTTTGTGTTATATCGGTAAAATTTTATATTGAGATGGGCATTCATTGCTAGCAGAGGACGAATCAGAATAATCCTATTTTTTTTTATTTGTTTAAGTAATTTTTAAATTGTTAACTTTAATTTCATTAACGTGTTTTAAACACGGCTTATGCCTATTTACCAGTTTATTATGAACATTTTACAAACAAATTGATAATAACTGCATTTTTTTTTATTCATAATTATATTTTGGTGTTTGGGCTACTTTAGGCTATAAAACTGAAATTCGGCGATATAGGCTACTTCACGCATGAGAAACGGCGACATTAGGGCCAGTGCTGTTGGCAACACAATCAGTGTTGTGAGTGACAGATCATGTCATTGTCAAGCAAGTTCACTTCACGTCAAAAGGATTTTTAACGTATTGATTACCTTCTCTCTTTTAGGATTCACTGAAAAGTGCATGCGTTGAGTCTACAAACGTTTAGATCATTATGTTTTTTAGTTTAACTCTATATTTTCCTTATTTTTTTTTATAATCTTATAGTAATGGAATTATCTGAAGAAAACATCGACCTAAGTGAAAACGAAGAGGAAGAAATAACCGCCGAAGTTGTTTTAAAAACTCTTCAAAGTGCCTGGCAAAACGAGCGGTTAGCTCCAGAAATACTTCCCCATCGCAATGACATGGTGGAGTGCATGCTGGGACAAATACAACACATGGAGCGCAATGTAAACAAACTGCCCAAAACAGACCTTCGTGCTACTATACACAAAATGGAATTAAGTAGAATAAAATTTATTATATGCAATTATCTTAAAATTAGGTTAAGTAAAATAGAAAAGTTTTGTATACCCATACTAAATGAAGAGAGACAAAGAATGGAATCAGGAACAAATTACTTAACCCCATCAGAATACAAGTATGCTCAGGAGTATCTTATGAATATGGAGAATCATATGAAGACTGTTGTTCTAGATAAAATGCCGGGAAATATGCAAACTTTTGAAATTAATAAAATGGCTGAGCATCCAAACATGCAAAGTCATGTGTTCTTAAAAGCAAATGATACTGTTAATGGAGTTGTGTTAGAAGACCTGGCTGGAGAAGATGAAGAAATAGATTTAGAAGGTAAATAATATTATTGGTTTTGCTTTGTAATGATTCTCTAATTACAAAGAATGGAACTAATACAATAGCTATGATTATTGCAATATCTAGTCTCCTGAGTTTCATTATATTATTATATCAGTATCTTTTAGATCAAAATACATAAAACAATTAAAGATCTTTCAAATCAGTTTTACATGCCAAATTATTGATTTATAACATTTATGTGTGAAGTTAATGGCATTTTATGTATACATACTCGTTTTTAATAGTATTGCCTAGCATATCAATTCCAACAATGATATCCAACAGGTTGCTGGTTTCAAGCAGCTTTATTAACTTACGTTGCCCACAAACCAATTTTTAAATACTATTATGACACCACTGATTAATGGTCAATAAAAACATATTGGAGAACTTGGTTAATAAATTAAAATCTTATGAAACCAGCGCAAGGTGATCAATTATTGTTTATTCTCACAACACTTTCAAAAAGTGGTCTGCTTTGGCCCTGCACGGCAACCTGTTGCCGCAACTCAGTCCTTTATAATTATTACTTAGATCCAAAGATTCAAAGGTATTCATTCACCTATGAATCTTCGGATCTTGTAGTAGTTGAGTAGGGTGATAGACATAGAACATGTAATTAAGGCTATAAATTAATATTAAAAAATATAAATTAATTGTATGATTTGTTACAGAGGGATCTCAACACATCTTGCAGTACAAACCTATTGCTAATCTTGTCAAAAATGGGAAAGTTCAACTGATATGAAATAAAATTCATACTAAACACAAAGTTTTGTTTCTTTCATAATAATTGAAACTCTTTATTAATTATTAGGTTTTTGTTTATGGTTATAGCCAAAAGTTGTGAAATTATAATAATTAAGTATAGTTATTTTTTGTTTATATTATTCGCAACACAGAAATTGTGAGTAACCAAACCAACTGGGTTGTAGTAGGCAATTGAAAATACAAAAAAATAAATAAATCGTTATCCTTATTCATTTTTAATGCATTCATGGGGAAAAAATATATTCTCTATCTATCTACCTATCCATTTGTAAAAATTCCTTTTCGAGAAATAAATTGGTAAAAAAGACCTTTTTAACTAAATTTCTTATTTGAATCTTAATCTCTCCAGTTTTGAATTTTTTAGTTTCTGGTTTACTAACTTTTAAACTATCGCGTTGTATAATAAAATTTCGTCACAAGAATTAACGCGAACACGGTACCTATTTATTTTATAAGGCTTGACGTCTTGACCGAGTTGCAGCGGTCGTGGTCGCAAGCAAACTCAGGTTGTGGTCGAAATGTTTAATTAGGTACAAGGGGGTATAATACCTAGTTTAGTTAGTCGCAATTTCCCTTCTTATAGTAACGATTTTAAGATTTTTTGTTGAAAAATTTATGAGCTTCACTTTATAAATATTATGTTATATCTTCTATATACGATTAATATCATAAAAGTAAAGGATGTAAGTATAGTCCGTTCGATTCCCGGGTCGGTCAAGCGTATTTCACGCGACTAATAACCTGAGGGTGGCCCTTTCCAATTTGTTTTAAATATGGCAAAACAACGTTAGACGGGGCAGATATTAAGTAATATTAGGTAAACCCCTAAAAGGAAGTGCTTTTATGGAATATTATACTTACCTACTTAAACGATAGGATTTTCTAGGTTGTTAGTAGGAATTAAAATATCATTTCAGACAACATCTTTATATATTCTCACTGCCTTCAACAATGTAAACACTAATCCCAAGGCAATCATTGCATTAAGTAAATAGATACATTTTCAATAAGGCAATCACATCACAAAATGTACACGTCATATACTTAAATAATATATTTTTTTATAGTAACCACATTCAAAGCAACACACTATTATGTCAATATACATTTTGCCGCAATTAATTAATAAGAAACTGGATGGAATGTTGATGTAAGGGTGCCCACCCATGTCTGATAATTTATTAATCAATCGGTGACCGATTTTTTGTAGGCGAAAAATAGAACTTCCGCGCCTACAAAAAGTCGATCAGCAATCGTATCAGAATCGGCTCGATTATCGGCCTATAATTAATAACTTCGTTTATTGAAAGAAAAATCGAGTACCTTATAAAAGTTTTTATTGTGGTTAATTTATATAAATCTTTACTGATTAAGTACTATGAACAATAAGTATTGGTTGCTCAGATTGTTTTCTTAAAAAGAGCTGTAAGTACCGCAAAACAGATTTTTTTAATCTTTTAAAACACCCTTGTAAATGTTGCTGTTACATAGTCATCATAAAGGCACTGATCACATAATAATATTACTAAATATTTTAAACAAAAATAATAATATAATATAAATCTACTCATTATTTAAATTATTAAGATTATAGGAACCTAAGTATTTGTGATAAAAGTGTAGAAAAATAACTTCATAATTCTTCATGGTATCTAAGTTCTTTTGTATCCTCTACTAGGCACACATTCTTATAGCTTGAAGCTTAAGTACACTTTAACAATATACGATATAAGTAGGTAGATATTTCTATATAAGTAACAATTTAATTACGTTTCAATGTGCTTGTTTCGAAAATAACTTTACAGGTATTTAATAAATACCTGAGACGGATTGATTTTTTTTACTTTTTATATAATACTAGCTTTTGCTCGCGACTTCGTCCGCGTGTACCACCGTTTATTAAATTACCACCCTTTTCTCCCCTTTGGGGAGGAATTTCCAAAAATCCTCTCTTAGTGGTAGCCTACTCCTACCAACAAACACACATATTTCAGCTCTTTACGATCAGTAGTTTCGGCTGTGCGTTGTCTGTCAGTCAGTCAGTCAGTAACGGAAGAGTTTTATATATATAGATAACGGTAGAAAAAAATCAATCCGTGTGTTTACATGGTATAAGTACGATGCCAACTTAATGGCGGCTCGGAACTCGAAGCTGCTCGGTAAAGTACCTACTGCACATAGTGCGAACTTTATTTTTAGTAGGCGTTTTAATAAGTACTAGGATTGGTTGTTATCGTCCGCATCCACGTATCGTATGTGTTGCGCGTGCGCGGCGGCAGCGAGGTCGCGCAGGCTCTGCTCGGCCGCGGAGCCCAGCTGCTGCACCATGCGCGTGAAGTGGCCCTCGGGCTTCTGCAGCAGCTCGTGCGGGTGCCCAGCCTCCACTATCTCACCCGCCTCCATCACCTGATATACGCATAACAATATTATACCTACTATTTTAAAGGTAACTGGTTGTATTTATTACTGAATTGGTACATATTAAACTAGAAAGCAATTAAAAGTATCGAGAGGCTCATCTCTAAAAATATATGTACTATGTTATATCAAATAAAAGCAATACGAAAGCCCTAAGGCCGACTTAATTATTTTGTCAAAAAATAATCAAAAAGACATATTAGGTCTATGTATACCTACCTATATTCTAGTATAGTAGATATTAGAGACCATTAAATTATACTCACAACAACGCGGTCTGAGTCAGCCACAGTGTGTAACCGATGTGCCACTGTTATCACAGTGCAGTCCGCGAAATGTGTGCGAATTGATTTTTGAATTAATGCATCCGTGCTGTGGAACAAGATAATATTATATTACAACAACTTCTAAATACAATTATTCTCACTTTATTCAACTATTTGGTTTCAGACTCAAAAGCTTATGCATCAAACATATCTAATAATAACAATTTATTGTTGTGATTGCCAATAGGTTCAATGACCATTTATGAACCCAGACAAGTAGCAATGTGACTTTTTCAAGGTTATATATGTACTTTACTAATTTATTATTCTAGGTCCCCATTGACAAACGGTGAAGGAAAACATCGTGAGAAAAATTGCGATTCAAAAAATTGGAATCTGAAATCGTCAACTCGCAATGATGCATGGTGATCAATACTCATACCTACTCTATATGGGAAGAGGCCTGTGCCCGGCAGAAGGACATTTATAGGTCGGTATTATAAACATAATGTTTGTCTTACTTGGGGTCAACATTGGCTGTAGCCTCGTCAAGAACCAGCAACTTGTTGCGACCGAGGGCAGCTCGCGCCAAGCACAGCAGTTGTCGCTGGCCAGCACTAAAGTTTGAGCCCCCGGATTGAACCGCCGACGATAATGACGTCACGCTGCGCTTCAACTCAACCTTCAATTCGACACATTTTTATTAGAAAGGTCAGCTAGACCTGACATGTTAATAACAAACAACACTATAGTTTTCATTAGAAAAGTTAATGTGGTCGTTAAGTGTTCTTTAATTCTTCCTTTAAACCTTCTCCTGATAGTGACAAAAAGGACAAAAGAAAATAGTACCTAAAATTGTTCCACCCGTTCACGCGTGATGCCATGACCAAGGGAAATAGGGATTCATTTTTTGAGATAGACTAATAAATAAATAAAAGAGTGTTACAAACATTACGATATTGATTCGTGTATTATTACCTGTTCCAATGCTTGCCAAATTTCAACATCTGTGTATTTGTCAAATGGATCCATGTTGTATCGCAAACTGGCTGAAAACAGCACTGGCTCTTGCGGAATTATAGAGATTTTAGCCCTCAGCTCCTTCAGTGCAATGTCCTTTGTATCGACCTCATCGATAAAGACGTTACCCTCAATGGGCGCCAGCCGGAACAAGGCTGATATTAACGAAGATTTACCAGCTCCTGTACGACCAACTACACCAACCTAAAAATATTTAAAATCACAGTTTTAGTTAAAATGTATATCTTACACCTACTTTCATTATTTCTTGATTGACTTGACTCGAAATCATACTGAAGTTTAAACACGTTTCCCATGATTACTCACTTTCCATCCACTTTCGATGACAATGTTGAGTTTTTTGAGCACTGGATCAGCGTCCCTGTCGTAGCGCAAGGTAAGGTCCTTGAAGACAAGTCTCGCTCGCTTGGGCCAGCCGGCGGGCGGCGAGGGCCCGGAGTTGTCCTCACGCGGCAGTGACGTGAACTGCACTACACGCTCCACACTCGTCATCTGAGATATGACCTCCGTAACTTGCTTCACACCGTATTGCACCATGTTCACCAGAATCAGACCCTGACTTATAGCTAGCCCGACATTTCCCGCTTTCGTTGAACCTGTAAAGTAAGTGGTTTATTTAGTTATGTATATTTTTGTTACACGTCCTAAGTAAAAAGGTGCTGCTTCACTGGAATCATGCACCTTTATTAGGTAAAACGCTACAGAGTCAAGCATTAAGTATATCAGTGAGAGAAGAGAACCAAGCATTACATTGGTGAGGGAAGAGAACCGAGAAATTCACACCGCACCCCTTGATGATGCGTTCCATTGTGAAATATTTCACACCGTGAAACATGATACTCTACAGTCGGGGAGGCAGTAATGTATTGTAGGTCATACTCAAAATTGAATCATAAATGTTACGTGACAGGCGAATGTCCTGAGTGAAGAAGCTCTCTACGACTTAACAAAAATAAAAATATAAAATGTAGGCACAGATACATTTGCAAAGGACTGCACTTACCATCGTCTAAAAGTAAGAATGTGTAGGCTACAATCACAACGTATCCTGCACAAATCAGACTCAGCCAAACGGAAAACGCTGTATTGGTGACGATAGTTAAGTACCTGGAACAAAAATAATCAATCTATACTTATATTATAAAGCTGAAGAGTTTGGTTGTTTGTTTGAACGCGCTAATCTCAGGAACTACTGATCCGATTTGATTTTATTGAAGCAGGTTTTGCTTTTGGAAATCTACACATAAGGAGGTGCAATAGCGATTGAAAGTTTAGGAAGTTCGGTATTTTCAAGATATACAGATGAAAAGTCTTGTAATTAATAGTCTAATTTTGAGCACTTACCAAGCCGCGGTATGCACGTCCTGCTTGTCGTCAAACTGGTCGCGCAACATTTTCTCTGCGCCACATGCTCGCACCGTACTCAGCCCGGCCATGGTCGCCGACACATGCGAGAACACCGGACTGCGAGTCACACCTTCCACCCTAGTAATTAGAGAAATATTTACAATTTGTTGCACGGACTTTTTATAATATTTAAGTATCGGGTACGGTAAATTCTGTGGGCAGTCAGTTAACAACGAACTAATAACTTAATTACTTGTACTTATGTAACATCACAAATTATCGCCATATATGTAGGTACTATAATAAGTAAGTTAATGTTGGCCCCCATTCCTGTAAATTAAGTAATTTATATAGGCGAATTATGTTCTTATCGTAACTTACTATAGAGCCTTTTTCCTAAGCAACATAGCTTGGGTCTTACCAGGTTTAGCTGAATAACATATTTTACATGGAGCGACTGCCTATCTGACCGACACAACCTATTTTACTGGGTAACGTAGTATCCCATAATGACTCAAGGACTTTCAAAGATCGACGTCGTGTATGATAGTCGGGACCAACGGCATAACATGCTTTCCGAGGCACATAGGGGTCTCGGTATGATTACAATGGTCACTCACCCACGGATCAACCGCGGCGAGCACGGCTTGACTACTATTATCGGTACGGCTTATACTTAGCCACGAACCCCTCTTATCGTCTCTTATCGTAACCAATATAAACCAATATGTAATTAAATTCAAATTCACCTTTTGATTGCTTGAGCTGTGCTGAGGAAAATAATAGTCCAGATGTACATAAGGATACCGCACACCCCCGTCGTTAGCAGCATGTAAGGGTTGACTATCGCTACCATAACCAGAATACCTAACATCACCATGAAAATCTGTGTAGGAAAAATAAAAGCGTTTAGTTAAGCAATCATAATATCTTACCCTTATTGCTAATTTTAAAATTCTAGCTAAAATACAAATAAGGAATAAAATTGTTTAATAGCACTATGTGACAAGTGATTATAATAAAGCATTTTTCTACATGTTGCTATTACAATATGTATTTTAGTATTCTAATTATCTATAATTCTACTATCTCTACTTACTTGTATGCTGTCCAAATACATTCTCGGTAAGATTTCGTCAACGACCCCCATGTCTTTAGAGAATCTGTTGAGGATACGTCCTGAGGGGTTGGTGTCGAAGAAACGCATGGTCGCAGCAAGGATATTACTGAACATCTGGTTGTGTAACTTTATGGAGCTGCGCATGCACACCCACAGGAAAATGATCGATCTACAAATAATTAAGTAATTTAGTATAACGTTTGTCCCTTATTATTACATTATTTAGTACTATTAAACGGATTGGGGGATTCAAATGAAAATTATCATGAATTTGATATTTATACGGAATGGTAACCGAAAAATGAAGTTGAGATAGCATGTTCGGTAACATTTGAATTTGTGTTTAGGTACTTGTCATGAAATGCAGGATTATTTTCTTACCTGCCAGTCGTAAGCACAATACAAGCCAGAATAGCGATCCCCCAGATGTAGATATAAAACTCGTGGTTGTACTCCTCATAGCCTGATGTGATGTTCTGTATGGCAAACGCAGTCTTCATCATCGTACCAATAACAGTGAGGTTGGGAGCCATTGTGGACGTGGATGTAAGGTTTGATATAATTGTTGTTGCTGTATCACTGGTATCATTGCTATCGTTTGAGAAATTGCCATTCAATAAGCCGTTAAGCCGTAAACTTTCTATCTCATTCGCTGCATGTTTATTTTCTACATCGTTCATCCTGAAAATGCAAACGAGTTGAAAGTACCTATCTGAATGCAAAACGTTACCTAAAATCATCATTCTTATTTTTTAATGTTGAAGTATTTCTTACCAATGAGTGAGCCACAGGTCGCTGACGGAAGTGACGACCTGCGCCAAGATAATGGAAATTATGGTTGACAGTAGCAGACTCCAGCCGGCGCCTGCGCGGAAGTATTTGCGGTACACCGAGAACGGAACGCGACCTTTTGGGAACAAAAAACGTTTATAAATTAGAAAGAAAATAAAAAAGACGTTGCAATTGGAGGCTTATGTCGTGTTTCAGGGAAGTGGTCAGGTGCTAATTAAATAGTTTAAGGTATGATGCGATTCAAGTTTAATGACGGCTGTAAGCATGAGGCGAGTCATTGCGCAGTAAATAACCCGCAGGGGTGAGCGTTGTACGGCGCCATGCATAACCAACTTCACAGCTGCCATTAAGTTTGAGTTGACCTTTTTTAGGTAAGGTAGTACATAATTTAAAGACAAATTATATTCAGGGTGGCATTTTTTAATAACACCTTGAGGAAAATTAGGTAGGTACTTTGACATAAAAGTACAGAATGTGAATTTTTCGCATTTTAGCTTCTTCGATTCCCGGGCGTATGCGTAACGTATTTTCAAAAATCTATAAATGCAGCTTTATTTCTTGTTCAAAATAAAGGAATGTTTACTTTGAGCATAATTTGTAACTTGTTATCCATGGGGAAGTTGTTCTACTTATACTACTACTTATACCTACTTACGATTTCGCACTAGGGTAAATTCTTGTATCCGGGGTTTCGACAAATATTAATTTCACATACTTCAAAAAATTATGTAAGTATTCAAAAATAATTAACTACAAACAAACTATAATAAGTAAGCAAAAAAACAACTGACTTTGTCGCGTTTTAAAATTGCTAAAACTTACGAGCTTTTTATTTGATAAATAATTAAGTATATAGAACTACTAGCGGACCCGTTACGACTTTGCACATATATTATTCATAAAAACCTTCCACTTGAATCACTCTATCTATTAACAAAACTGCATCAAAATCCGATGCTTAGTTTTAAAGATCTACGCATACATAGGGACAGACAGCGGGAAGCGAAAGAGTTTATACTATGTGGTGATAATAGATGAAGCTGCATCGAAATGAGGAAAAAATCGCGCGTACCTATATGCATTACACATGTCGATTCTACATGGACTTGATTATTGTGTTGTTCACAGTTGTTCATGAGTAGAATGATAAAGCGCGTTGTGATTTAGTTTGACAGTTGTCTGTTCTCGCACATTGTGATATTTCTCGCCTTTGACTCATCTTATCGAGCTCAATAACACTTGGATAAGTTTTTGAGTATCACGGACATGATATGACATTAATTTTAATATACCTACTACTTATCTATGTAGGTACCTACACATGCATATTTTATTTCAGGTTTAGGTATTAATTATGATAAAAGATTACAGTGTGTGATTTATTTAGCAACATTTGGTTGATTTATGTAACTAGCACAAGTCGGCGGTTCCGCCCGCATGAATGATAGCGCGGTAAAAAGAGGACTAGGTACCTATATCCTTTTTTGGAGTTCAAGCTAACCTCATTCATCAAAACATTATCAAAATTGTTTGAGTGTTTTAAACAGCATTCTTTAGTCGTGCTTGTATCTACGGTTTTACGTGCGGAAGCGAGACAGATAGATAGTGAGTTGTATTCGCATTATTTTAACTTGAAGTAAGTACTTAGGTAAATACCTACGCCTCTTTTCACATCTTTACAATAATAACAATTACCTGTTCCCGTTATCTCGGATTCCTCCTGTTGATCTTCTTCTGGTACGGCCCCGTCGTGCAGAGTACTGGTAGTACTTGTATGTGACTGCAATCAATCATGATCAATTTTAATTATATTAGATATATTTTTATGATAAGATATTTGCATTTAAGATATGAGTTCGCGTGCCACCGAACATCATGACAGACAAGTAAATGCTCACAATATGTAGCTACAGTTCTTTCCAAGGTTTATTTAATTACTTAGCGTGATGAGGCACTTATTTACTTACATATTTTTTATATTTTCAATTTGAGTTTGAACGGTAAGTACCTATACAAATATGAACAAGTTGGCATATTACATACTTGAATAGATAAAGTCCGTTGTCGAAGGAACTGCGCTTTAGGGACTTCTGGCTGCTCCTCTTCTTGGAGAAGTTCCGCAAATAATGGTGATCGCGACACATCGTCAAAGCTGCCTTGAGTCTCTATTTCACCCTACGACATAAAACTTAAAGTTAAGAACATAGGAACAAAGGTGACTCAACATTCGATCTCATGCTCACGTGAATCTTAGATTCGCCCAGACGTAGAATCCTATCTTACGTTAGATAAGATAAATCTATAGTTATACAACAAGACTTGTTGAAGCGCTGTGTTAAATTATTACTTCATGAGTAAGCATGATTCAGCATAACTGAAGAACATTGCTGACGCCAAGTAGATCCGATATATTACGCAAAAAATATAATTTACTTACAAGTCGAACTTCATGTCAGACTGCTAGCATAATAATTTTTGCTACATATATTTTTGCTTGCCAAATGTATAGATTTTTTTTTTTTTACTAGCCTATGTTGTCCCACTTCTGGGCAAAGGCCTCCCCCAAGTCCTTCCATTTAACCTTATCCCGCGCCACCTCGAACCAGCCCTCACAGTATGCGTCTAGATACTTAATATATAAAAAATGCATGTACCTACTGCTCTTTACTCATATTATAAGGTAACGGTGATTTTACTGGTATATAAATGTACACCTATAACATTAAATACTTAAAGTAAACATAAACATAAGTATGTCAAATCTATAAATGAAGGTTAGTATTTAATGTAATGGTTAGCATTTAAAAGTATTAAAAAATTAAGCCACCACTTCAGCAAATCAACGAGCGCGTGATAATCATGGTCTATTTATGGGCTCATAACCTTGGACGTTCTCGAGTCATTAAATAACTTCATGATTAAAACACAGTTTTCTGATAGAGCCAGCTATAATTATTATTGTTCTTTTCTTAAAATACATGTAACATACTATTGCGTAATACATTGTTTTGAATACTAAGTTTAAGATGAAAAAAAACTGCTGACTGTGCACATGTCAAAATTAACCCGCCTTACAAGGGTGTCGCCCTTTTTCATAATTACTACAAAAAACCGGCCACGTGCGAGTCGTTCTCGATCACGAAGGTTTCCGTACCATTACCTATCTATAAAAACGACCAAAATAGTTACGATTGTTGTATGGAAGCCCCCTTAAATATTAATTCTATGTATTTAGTTTTTTGTACATTTGCTGATTTACCGGCAACAGAATACATCATCTGTGAAAAATTCAACTAACTATCGCGGTTCATGAGATGCAGCCTTGAGCCTAGGTTACGGACGGACGGACGGACGGACGGAAAGCGGAGTCTTTGGGTAATAATAGGGTACCGTTTTACTCTTTCGGTACGGAACCCTAAAAAGGAAGTGTCTACACTTATCTACTTGCATCAGATTATAAAGCTTAAGAACCACAGAACATACATTTCTGTTCCGTGCTGAAGAGTTTCTTTGTTTGAATGCGCTAATCTCAGGAACAACTGGTTCGAATTGTTTTTTTTTGTGAGTTTATAGTCCATTTATCGACGAAGACTATATGTATAAGTATGTAACATTAAGCTAAGACCAAAAGAAGTAGAGCATTTGCGTTGCATGTTTATCTTCTCCCATATTATAACCGATTTTAGTTATTAACAAATTTGTTCTAAAATATTGCATTATTTGCGAAGGTATGCGTTATTCACTGCCCTTGACTTCATTTGATTTTAATAAATATCATATGAGATATCGAGTTTTAAAATAAGTCCACAACAAAATAATAGGAATGCCACGCGCGCATTTATGGTGTGATGTACAAAGGTCATGAAGGTCATAAAAAGTAATGAATATTAAGGCGAATATATTGATAGTATGACGGGATAGCCCACAAAAAGACAGCTAGTCTCAAAATACTATTATTGGACAGAGAAACACCGAACTTCAACGTTGTTACAAGTTTGACAAACAGACGTTGTTTTCAGAAATCAATAGCGACAACATTAGCGCTCAAGGTCGTTCGCTTTATTATGGTTCTTACGCCTTTATTCAACTACTCGAGGCAGTATAGCACTGTTGATAGTTTCCTACAGTGTGTGCGTATATTTTGTAGAGTCAATAACTTTGTTTATACATTTGCGACAATTGTTTAATATACACACACTTTAATGCATCTAACAATTAACATTTATTAAGATATCAGATGCAAGTCAAATAAAAGGTATTTCGTTTGTTTCAATAGATTGTTAAATATTTATTCCTCAGTGGCTTCCGCGCGTGTTTTTGTAGGCGATAAAATGTTTTCTTCGCGGTTATACCGATAAAACGTCTGTAGCTTGTTGCTAACGTAATGATTCAAGCTTTGTTTATAGATACTAGTAGTACTACTAATATGAAGTCCTTGATATGTATTTTTGGTACTTACGTTGTGTAAGATGATGACTTTATCAGCAGTCTTGAGGTGGTGCAGTTGATGTGTGACGAGTATGCGAGTTGAGTTCTTCAGCAAGCCGTTAACGCATTCTGAGACCAGGTGCTTGCCTACGTGCGTGTCGACCGCTGACAGTGGGTCATCCAGAAGGTAGATATCAGCCTGAAGAGAAATAATAATAAATCATCTGTAGTCCAACTTTCGCAACTACAAGTTATGATGATGAATTAAGCAGATTGAAAAAAAAAATAAAAATATAACAAAGACAAAACGTTTGCTTTGATAAGTAGAAGTAATTTAAAAGTTTTTTTCAGGAAATCAATAAGGTTTTATTTTAAAATTTTGCATCACACATCAAAATTGATTTCTTTATCTTATCTCTATAAGAGTACCTAATCCCAAGTACTCAATTTATCTGTGTTAATGTTTGCCTAGTCTTGTACAACTGTCATCGTTGACTTTATCGTATCATTTTATCATAGTTTAAATAATAGTAGGTACCTATCAACAGAATTGTTGAAATGGGTAGGTATTCATTGTTTACAATTTATTTAACCTCTGTAGAGATCATACAACTAAATGTTATGCTTCATACGGTCAGCAGGTGATGAGAGGTACCTGTAGATGATACCTTCACAGTTTAAAATTTACGCAACCGTGAATTGAACAGGTGTTTCAAAACCATGATAAAATTTTAATGATCATATGTACCACTGATACATAGTGACAGCACCATATTTTACAACTGGACAATGATTGCTTTAAACTTAAGAAACCTGTTCTTGTCATAAATACTATGCAACGTGATAGTGTACCTGTCTGTAGCAAGCTCTGGCGAGTCCGATACGAGCTCGCTGTCCGCCGCTGAGACTGATGCCGCGTTCTCCAACTAGCGTCGAGTCACCAGCAGGCAGCTGCTCGAAGTCGCGCACCAAAGCGCAAGCCGTCACAACCTTTATACAAATAACAGATAATATAAACATATTTCTAAGAAATTCCAACATCTGTACCAACTTGAATATGGCAAACACTGCTTGAACCACAAAATAAAATTTTGAAAAAAAACTGTAATTAAGAAGGGTAATGAAAAAGAACCTTAATATAAATGAGGACAGTAATAACTTCTAGTACATAAGTACAATACGCTAGTTTCAAAGTCGAAAAAAGTCAAGACATAACTTCGGAGGTCATTCTACGTAAGGTTTATTTTAGTCATCAAAATGATTATTTTACCTTCTTGTATCGAACTCGATCATAGGGTCGACCAAACAGAATGTTCTGACGAACAGTGGCCACAAAGAGCCAAGGCTCCTGGCTGGCGTAAGAGATGCGACCACCACCCAGGGACACAGATCCTTGTGACGGTGACAACTCTCCCAGTATCACTTGCAGCAGAGACGACTAGACCAAAGACAAAAAAATATTTTAATTCTCATTGCGATCATTTATAGGTAGATACCTAACCTACGTATTATGCACTACAATAGAACTATTATATTATTGCTGGAAGCAGGAAAATCATAAATAAATAGGTAAGTACATAGCATTTAATGCATTGTCATCTTGTATTATTAACACTCAAAATGACGCTTGAATGTGGCGTTTGATTTTTAATGTAAACAACAAGATGTAGGCAGTATTAGACACCTAGAAATATGAAAATACTGAATTTGCATATTACGGTATTTCGTTAGGTATTTGTTAAAGTAATAAGTATAGGTAAGTTAAGTTCGAGTGACTTTACCTTGCCAGATCCAACTAATCCAGCTATTCCAACGAATTCTCCTGGATGTGCAGTGAGTGTAATATTCCTCAGTGTGTTTACAATTGCATCAGGTTCCCAGCTCGCACTTAATCCAGTTAGCACCAATCCTGTATGCCTCGGCTTATCTTTATCAGTGCCATTATGTTCATACATGTTAATTGCTTTGGAACCAAATATATCTGCCTCTTTCTTGCTATCTTTTAGAGACTGAAGTTCGTCCAACAACAAGAATTCCTACAAAGCGCAAAAGGTTAAAATAATTGTCGATACTAATAATAATACTTTGTGTTAATTGTAATAATACTGTTTTTTGGTGTACCTCAAGTCGTCTAATGGAGACTTTAGTTTCTGCCAAGAACGCTAGCGCCATTGGGAAGAAAATGTTGCAGGCGAGTTGTAGTAGATTGAAGTATTGGACCATTGAGAAAGCGATTTCAGCCCTGATGTCACCACCAAAGAGGACGAATGCGACGATAGCGGAGAATAAGATAAACCGCTCCGTGAACACACTCAGTGCGGTTGAGAACCCCTTAATCATTGAAGTACTCATAATGAAGCTGACCTCCATCCTAAAAATAATACATATTATGAGATAGGAACTAAGTGAGAATTTAAAATACTTTTTAAAGTAATCATGATTAACAACAGCGTTTAAAAAAACACTTACTTGCGCAATTTATGAACGAGTTTCTCGAAAGGCGTTTCCCAGGCATACATTTTGATTACTTGGACACCGTTTACCAATTCACTCATTACTTTTACTCTTTCATCTGTACGTTTGGCGATCTTACCTCGCAGTATTCCCTGACGGTTACTTAAATATGCTAAAAATAACAATGGAACATTTAGAAATCAATTTAGAGCATTTATATGAAAAATCTACGCATTTTCTTGCCCTTTACCTTAACATACAATGTGCAATTAGTTATAAGTTCAGATGCAAATGCATATCATCCGATCACGCAACCTTTATTATCTAGAAATACTTATATTCATCATTTACACACGAAGCCACGTCTTCTTCTTCATCTGCCTAGACTTTTCCCAAGCTATGTTGGGTCGGCTTCCAGTCTTACTGGATTTAGCTGAATACCGTATTTCACATGGAGCGACTGCCTATCTGACCTCTACAACCTATTGCTAGGTAATACAATATTCCATAGTAAGATTGGTTGTGAGAATCGTAATGACATAACGACTATCAAAGATCACTATGACAGTCGGGACCAACGGCTTAACGTGCTTTCCGAGGCACGGAAAGCACGTTAAGCCACGTCTATTCACAATAAAAGTGCCTTCATAAAGCGTATTTTTTTTACCTTGTACGAGTACAGTTTGCAGGAAGATTACGATGAGAGCGGCAAACGTAGCCCACCCAATGTGTTGCCACACTAGATATGAGACTACTGGCACCACGATAGGCATCACCCAAAGGTAGTTCAAAAATAGAGCCACTAAATCAAATCGATTCACATCATTAGACATGAGGTTGATGACCTGCCCCGGTTCCGTTTTATTTAACCCTGTGCGATCAAGTTTCAATATCTAAAACAAACGAAAAAAGTTAGAAACTTAAAATAAAACCGATTTGGTTACTTGAATCGGAATAAATGGGGTTCGATTACTTACTTTTCTATATATCAATGAACAGCTAGCAATTCGAACTCTCATTCCCACTCGTCCTTGACTTAATTGTATGTGATTTAACATCAGTGCTGTCACTATACTCAAAAAGTTCAGTAGAAAATTGTAAATATGAGCATTTCTGTATGCCTCTGGGGTTTTATCTTCAGAAAAGTAATTTATAAATAATGCTAACGTAAAAGGAATTAAAGGCCTGAAATGAAAGAAAATTATTCTATTAAACAAACATTTGTAAATGTGAACAAGACTTGGAATGTTTCGATAGATTGGATTTATTATTCGATGCACACAGCGCAGCTTCATTAAGAGCGGACTTTGACCTACGTCTGTGTTGTAAAGACTACAGCTAGTGCATCACTATTATATTAGTTCATATATCTACAGAGTACCTATATCTTTATAAATTAGTGAATAACCTTTTTTGAAGTCCCTTCTTTAGACATTGGGTCATTGGGTTGATGCCATGTATGACTTTGCTGTAAGTTGTGAACGAACTAACACGTTGTGGCCAAGATGTGTTATATTATGCTATTTGAATCAAAATATGACTTTTCATTAAGGCATTTTACCATTCATTGATAACCATAAATGCCGCTAAATATTGTGTTACACATCAATATTGTCGCATATTCTAAATAAGCTAGCCCTAAACTTATTTTTATTAATAAACTTATAAATATTTACCATAAAAAGATAAACAGTATGCCGACAATCACTCCACACATCATGTACTCTAGCCAAAACGAACTTATGATAGCTCTTGATAAAGAAGGTTTGGTTCCTTTTCTTTTTGCGGTATCAAGTTCTTTTTCCCATGCCTCCTCGAGCCGGTCTCCCAGTCGACCGGACTGGTCTGCGTCCATTGCTCGCCAGAGATCATCCACTGTAATGCCATGTTTGAATCCTCGACGAAATAGACCAAAACTAAAACTGAAACAAAAGTTGTAGGGTAAACACTTGTATAACTTTTCAGGGACTTAATTAAGAAAGTTTATAGCAGATTAATTTCAGAGTAGTTATAATAAGTCAAAAATAAATATATTTGTGTATTTTTTTAAATGTGCCAAATATTGTTTTATCTCTTTAAATGCCTGCAACAATTTCCTTTTAGAAGTCAAATTGATAGGAAAAAATACAGAATGAAAAGTTTCAAAAAACCATCGATTATATGTTAAATTTAAATGAAACCAATAACTAATACGAAAGAGAACTTTATTTGTACGAAATGATAAAATGATAACCAGTTCTATGAGCGTTTGTATTTAAGTGTAGACAAGTTTTAAAAAGAATAATATTTTACTGTATGAGTCAGACAGCGGTCACAGCGCTTGCAGTATTTTTTACTCTGTTCTTGGCAAGTCAAAATTTTACATGCTTATCAAAAGGTATTTAGGTGACATTTATTTGTACCGAATTTGAGTCATTTATGATGCTGTTTTTTATTACGCATGCGTTGTTTGAGTACGTATCCCGTTAAATCTTTTTAATTTTTCATTTGTATGAAGTCTTCATGTCATACATATGCAGCATAAAAAAGATTATTAAGAAGATCATCTATGACAATGTTTTCTAAAGCCTTGTTTTGTATTTTTCAAGCGGTGACTCATAATCATAAATACATATTATAGGTAGATAATAATTATGTTTATCACTTTTCTCATTTTCACACTTTAACATGGGCAATAAAAGATCCAAAGCGAGTTTAGTGCCTGAATAAACACAAAATTCATGGAAACAATATGTTTATTAAAATTTTAAAAATAACTCTGTATTTCGGTTCGTGTCGGTCCGCGTAACATGTTACGACGCCTTTCAATTCGGGACAGCCACGCCTTATAATAAACTTCAATTAACATGGAGTAGAGCAACTAGAGACAAATAACCAGTATCATCTGTAACGAGGTCGTCGTGAATGTTTTAACTAATCTTATTGCTTAAGGTAATAAGATTTTAGTCTTATCTTAAGTTAGTGAGTAATACATAGTAAGTATATTATGTGTATCGTCTCTTATACCTCTCTCCAAGTAGAATAATGTTATCGTTACTTCTAAATTCATATTTCGAGCATTCGGTTGGTTTCAGAAGCAAGCAACTGGTTGAAATAAGTTCCGTTACTATTGATTCATTAAACAACACTTAAATCTTACTAAGATTCTGACCACAGAATAGTTATACAATTACACGTCATACGTAAGTGTGGCTGTAAAGAGACAATTTTGCTTAAAGATAGAGTCCCTTTAGTATTTAATGCCAGTATATAATGTGGGTAACATTATCTTGGTCAATTTTGTGAACCTACGTCATCAGCAGAAATGTTCAGAGCAAATGTTTACCTTAAACTTAGAAGTACAGTATAGGAGAGCTGAATTTAACAAGAACAATGGTCTTTCTTTTACAAAGAATAACACGATTATGTAATTGTGCTATTCTATATAGAATACCAAGTTAAATCACCAATATTTAATTACAATTACGATTATATTTATAAATTGCAAACAAACTTAGTTATTGACGTTCGCCACATTTAATTTTGGCACCTGTTCCAACAATTTTATTTACTCCATACAAATTGCACGCAAACGATTATTGTAACCTGAGAGAGATCATTAATTTATCGTTAACATACTTATGTACAGGTATTATTATTATTTTAACTTCCTTTTCTTTTTTTATTCTTAAAGTATCGGCCGTATTAGTAAACTCCTCGTGCTTAGCTAAATGCTTGTGTTACGAGTGGATTCTCGTCAGTATTGCAATGGGTGGGGCTCGAACCTGCAACCACATGATTGCGATTTTTTTAACTTCTTGAAAGCTATTAAGCTAATGATCGTGACATTAGGTACTGAACTGACAAGTTTATTAGATTATTTTAATATTAGAAAGTTTGAATGCGGTTTGAAGGTTAACAAAACTATTTAGAATTACTTAACCGTAAATTACTTTTTCTCATTTCATACACAATTACAGTGACAAATTTAATTGCTATTTTAATCAAAATATACGACTCGTAATGACCCTCATGTTTTGCCAAAAGTCCGGGGAAGTCGTCAAAGCCTGCGCTCAAATTAACTCTTAAAAAAATATAACATTTTAATTGTACACAGCTAGCTATTTTTACGGGCTACATTGCAAGTAGATCTGTGCTGTGTCAACAAAATGATTCGTGTTAATAATTTTACTAGTTTACAAACCGGTGATAGCTCAAGAAATATGTTTTATTAAAAGGAAAGTTATATTCTTACGTGATCTTAGGTCCTTTCAGATATTACAAAATTATTCATAGTTAACATAGCCCAAATACACTTTCTACTACAAATAACAATGGGAATTTTTCTCCACTTTTGTTTAATATTTTTACCTGATCAATACATTATATTGCTCTCTCCAAACACGAGCAGATAACGTTCACAAGTGGCAATATCTCTACAAAACTTGATACCTATATATGTATACGTAATGCACGACCTTAAACATAAAACGCCGGAAACCAGTCTACACATGACATACTAAGTGTAATCTAAGCGTCTGCTAGCTTTAAAAGATTATCTAACAAGCATAAGCATTGGTATGTACATTTAAAATGTGTTTTCACATAAACCTGTTATTAAAACAGATATAGATGGTAGTACCTATTAGAACATTGTGTTTATTAAAAATAAATGTGATCGTAAGAATTGTAATTTGCTAGTTCCGTTCTCGATTAATATCGAGCTGACGATACTTGTTGGAAGATTATAAATTAATGCAATAATTATCTACAATCTTAAATGAAATACATCGTGGCAATTCATTAATGTTTTAGTAAGTATGATGCAGGATGATGCGGAATAAAATAGTGTAGACGGTGTCACCTTAGTACCTAACTAATAAAAAAATGCAAACTATAATTTTAAGTGTTGCATGCGCATACGCACGACTCTACCAACTCTACCAAGACTTGCATCCTAAACGTATTGATTATAATCATACTCGTACATAGATTTAGTGTTGTTTCCTTAAGGTTATTTACGACACTTTACGATACGTTTAATTGACACTACCGACGTTTAGAGACACGTAGGTATTTGGATTATAATAACTTAATAAACACCCAATTGTTATCTTTGTATAGTAACTTTTGTGTGGCGGATTCTTAAATAAGCATCAAAATCGGTTCAGACCGACTACATAGTTTCATGCGCAATGGGGATGTAAACGTAAAGCTTGTTGCAGATGTCGCTAGTAGCATTCCGACTAATGTCAAATCATTTTCACTTTGTTTACATCAGTGTTTTTCCATTTGTTTTGTGTGAACAACGGTTTTAAATATTTTTAGATTAAAACATGGTAGGTATGTATGTGATAGGTTAGAAGAGCTCATGTCTGAAACTTATTTTTTTTTCAATCAAAGCCTTCATATTCTTCTAAAAGCCAATCCAATGCATCTTTCCTGATGTCGAACTTATCAATACGTTATAAGTTCCACCATAATGCCAAAGATTACGAAAAGAAAAAACATTTTAAAACTTACTTTGTCAGGTTGTAACATTATTAATTTCCAATATTACGGAAAATATATGTTTCATACCCTCGTACGGGCTATATTCAACCTCAGCAATGGCTTTTACTTCAAATGTTTGAGGCATATTCTCAGAAAAAAAGTTTTTTTTTAATGCTAGATTACAAACATTATGTTTGGAATTGACAGCTTTCATTGGCCGCAAAGACGATCCGACTCGAATCGTGAAAAAATGGAGTTTTGGAGTCCTTAATCCTAAGCAGAAGCCATCGACTGCGGCGGCGCAACCGCGGTTGCATCAGCTCATGATTGAATACTACCATGCATTAACTTGTTATGAGCGTACATTGTTTTTTATTGTATTTAATTAAAAGGGTGCTATGATTGGATAACGTAATTAAATAGATTATATATATTAAAAATTTCTCGTACAAAATAAACGGAAAGTAGAGTCGCCTTTTTGCACTTTAGACTCCCCAGCAACGCTTGTAAATATAAACAAGAAAACCAAATAAGTAGGAAAAAGCTTTGTATATATAGAGTGCTGGCATATACAGTGCTGCATGGTCATATACCTACCTACCATGTTCTAATAAATCGTAAATTATTTATCGTTATTGTTTTTGTTCCGAACCTGTTTACTTGCAGAACCCAAACCAATAGTTTATAAACTATAGATATATAATAGAAGTAGAACACTAACTAATTATTATCATGTAGTGCAATTATTATTATCATATCATATATTAACGAACAACGTGAAATTGCGTTAAATCTACCACTAAAAATTTAACGTTTGAAAAAGTAAACTTTGTAGGTATTTTGATAAGCGGTCTCCAGCTATGTCTATTACACCAATTAAAAATAATAGCTCGACAGTAAACAAACAGGCACAACCCATTACGCTTGATGATTGAGGTTTTTAACAAACGTATTAGAATATATTTTCGCTCTAAAAATACCGTAGAATGTTACTAAACAGTACATATTAAACCGATTAAAAAATAATTAGTGACAAAACCTTACTCGTGACAAGTCGTGAGTTGTATACAAGCTTTAAAAGTAGTATCTCTAACAAATCTATAAAATTTGGTAAAAAGAGTCAATAAATGAGTATGGAATATTATATTATGATGGTAACCCCAAACTCCTCTAGTTTTAGATACGGTAAAATAAACAAATTCTTAACTTTACTTTTATAGAAGCAAGGTCACGTATAAGTAACGAAATTTCTGGCAATGAATATTTATGAATGTGTTATATGATAACATTATTGTAAACTCTACATCCGATTAACAACAACAACTTTATTTAATCACCAATTAATTTACGCAAAATTGATCAATAAATTTATTCAATCAGAAACTATCGTTATCGCTTGAGTTTTAAACTGTGCTTCTTACGCCTATTCAAGAGGCACGGATTGAACGGTACAGCTATCAATGTTGAGTTAATAATAAATACCACACGTGGTAATACTTACGTCAAAAATATTTTTGCGAGGAAATTGGCCCCTTCGTAAGGGTTTTTCTGCTTGATTATCACTTTTGATTCCATTTTCACTTATTTATTAAATATGTATACATAAAATTACAAATTTATCGGAATGTGACGTATTGATTTCGTCACCAAAACACTGGCAGTCTCTATAGTTTATCGTTCTAACTGGTGATTGTTTATGCGTTCTTTATGCAAAATTATCCCAAGTAGCTAGCAACATTTATATTGTGTCTCGTTTCGATACTGATGAAGTTCCCAATACGGTAAGCATTGTTTTACAAAACAGATTGCATAATGTACAACTCGGAATTTTTGTAGAGTTCGGCCGGTTCACTGATCACTTTACCGTTGCATTTGGCGGGTTTATTAAAATGTATATCAAATTGTTTTTTTCTGTTATAAAATACGAAATTATGAACTAGGAAAATATGAATTCTGTTTTTTAAGTATCACAGTTAAGTAGACAGGTAGTTGGTAAGCTTTAGCGAGCTCTCCTCCGCGCGCAAATAGCTCGAGCGTCGCCGGCGTACTGACTCAAACCCTGTCGTGCGGTCTCTTCTCTCTCATCAGTTGCGCTATAATATATCACAGTGAACTCTACTGTGCTTGAAACAAATTATTATCAACTAACCCATTGCCCGCGTTTTTACTTGAATATTAATAAACATGTAAGAATATTATTTTCATGAAGTTATACTAAATTAAACAATGATTTACATATCCATTATATATATATACCATTTTACAATCATGATATCTACGTAAACGTAAATATAAAAAAAATGCAAAAAAATATAAAAGCAAACTAATCTTATTTAAATTGTAGCTAAAATACCTACATAAAATATACTAAAGTACCTGCATAACAAAAACGAATTATCCAGTCAGCATAAAATCTACTAACCAACAAATTAAAATATTTTCGTGAGATTTAATTACTTATGTTCATTATATTTTCATAGCTTTTTACTAAGTACTGCTTAAATTATGCGATTAATTAAAATTACATACATATAACTCTCTAATATTAATTCTCTTAATTATAAGTATAATAATGTAGAGCTGCTAAAAAACCCGTCAAAAATACTTAGTTATTTCTTTTTTCTACCAACTAGACACTAGAATAGTTTACCCAACCTATAATACTTTGGAGTTGGTTAGTTTTAAGAATAATAATTATTATTATATTGTAGAGACAGCATTGGTGCCAGTCGCTACCAAAAAAAACAACTTTATTTTGTGTATAAATGCCCCGTTATTTTGTTTGGTTATTGTTAATGGCTTATAGATAAAATATTCTTTAGAGTTGAAGGTATGCTTTTCTTCCATTTTAAGTACTTTTAGGACCTACAATTTCTTATCTATAAATATGAATTCAAGTAACGTCCAATAAGACATCCTCTATACCTCTACTGGTTCGACTTCCCTTTGTATGATACAGATTCAAAAGACTTAACACATAAAATTACCTTATAGCAAAAAAGAAGTGGCCCTTACACCACACGCAATTTCATATTTTAGGTTATGATAGATTCTTGGTGCTCTGTGTTACGTAGAGTACGGGTCTTACCTCAGTTTTATGAACATTAAACAGTCAATTTGTACGGCTATAACTTGGCCTCAAAAGATAAGATTTTTGGACGATCTCTGAGTTCATAGCATATTCTGGTATAAAGAAAACCCTCTGGTTTACCATAATTTGGTTTTGAATCCTAAATGTCGCTGGCAATTATTTTGCTTCTAAAATAATATACATATTTAACAGTTTCTGCCACACTACCATATTTTATTAGTAGATATAGATACGTTTATAAAAAAGATAAGATAGTTATTATTAATAAAAATAGATAACAAAGTATCACGGTGATTAAGAGCTTTACATGCCTGATTTGTTTACACAAAGTTTGTGTTTGAACCGAGATTTATAGTTTATACTAAAGAACTTTTTCACTATCATATTTAGCAGGCTAGAATCCATAGAACATACATGGTTAAAAATAAACTCGTGTTCTTAAATAATAGGAGTTTTTTGGAAGTAATGACCGAATACGGAAACGTCAATCAGTTTGAGGGTCTCCCTCAAGTCTGATGCTGTCTGTCACTTAAAGCTTGTAGCGACGGATAGTCATTTAAGTACGTGTTTTTTTTTTAAAGGTTACTAAGTTAGCAATGTGGGTCGCACATTACTAGTTAACCCCTCGTGCTAAGCTCAAATGCTTGTGTTACGAGTGGGTTCACGTCGGTAGTATAATGGGTGGGATTTGAACCCGCAACCACATAATCGCAAGTCCGACGTCCTAGCCATTAGGCTACCGCCGCCGCTTAAAAAAAGTGTTAAAGTAAATTATAAGCGTTTCAGTATTCGGGGTTAGACAGTCAGCTAGAGATGTATTTGTATTAGTTATCTTCACGCCTAATCTGTGTAGGTATCTTATACTGATTGAGTTTAAGAGATCCAATACCTACGCATATCTAAAGACGTATCACGCACGCTATTGATAAGTAGTATTACAGAATTGATGTAATAACATAGCAATATTATGTAATATCTAAGGACTCCTTTGATTTAATTTGATTTTACTCCCACAAATTTTGAGAAATATTTAATGTAATTTAAATAAAAAAATTAAAAGGTCAACAGACTAGAAAGGTTACACAAAACTATCTAAAACTTATATATCTATCTATAGTTTAACATAAACACAGACAATGTATATTTTTGCCATTAAAGGTGTTGTAAAAACTACTAATTCTTCGAGGGCGTACTCTATCGCGTTCATAATCTGGAAGAGACGCGCGAGCTTGTGTTAAGCCAGCCACTCATGATAAAAGCACCAGATTAAAAGCACATTGACTACACTTAAAATTGTATTCATTATTTTTTAATAATGCGATTTCTTTTTTTAATCACTTCTAATACAGTCACTCAGACGTAGACGTACGCACAGGTAATATGTACCTACGTAATTCAATTTATTAAATGTTTTATATCTAGTCGAACACAGAGCTCATATTCGTCTTTTTCACTGTCCTGTTGGTCTAGTGGTTAGTGAACCACCCAGGACAAACCCTGTGTGATGAGCACGTTCATTTGTTTTGTATCTGGGTGTAATTTATCTATATTATGTACCTATGTATTTAGAAATATATAAGTATGTTTATCAGTTGTCTGGTTGCCATAATACAGGCTCTACCTTTTTGGGATCAGATGGCCGTGTGTTAGTTGTCCAAAGATATTTATTTATTTTGATCTTAAGAGTTCTATGATATATTCCAGCACAGCGCAGATACCGCAGTCAACGCTTAAGCATAGACTAAGCCAAAAATCACACAAAAAAGGACGCCGTTTTGTCCATTCACTTAGAATTCGTACGAGTTCCAAATATCGCGCGTTTTTTGTATCGAAAGTCGGCCCCGAAAGACTTCCATCCTGGATGCAAACCGTTTTGAAATCCAAAGCTGGTTGGCGTCCATTCTATAAAATGTGTTAACATTCAAGATACGATTTCGGAAGACATCCACTCCATTTGGAATCCAAATTTTTGATTTATGGTCGTATTTATACTATAACTTTTGTTCAAACACAAAATAAATACATAGCCCTTCTCTTCGTCTTCTTCATACGTCTGCTGTTTATCCAACTGAGAATAGCCTTAGAAATCTATGAAAACTTAAAGTAGGCAAGGGTAAAACATAGAACTGTCTGTGAGTATTTGGAAGTGGTTAATTGAATCCGGTAATTTGTAGCTGAATCAAGTAGAACACCTAATTGATAAAGATATTGTCGGCCTTAGTTATGTAACACATTGCTGAGTAGAAAGAAACAAAAAGTTTTCTAAAGCAGTGGGTATAATAGCCAAATTAAATAAGAAAATTATCTAATACGGGTTATTTGTAAGTTTGTAAGAGATGTAAAGACACTTAAAAGAGCAGGCAAGACTGGCGACGTTATGCCTAGAGGGTTATTCTCTAAGTCCTAACTTTACATAACGTGGCATAACGCAGATTATAGTACAAGTATACCGGGTCGCCAAATCTTTTTTGTGTTTAGAGAGTCACCGAGTAATGTAAGTATGTTTTTGGCCATTAAACAGATTTTTACCTAAAGTCAAAAGATATAAAGCCTCCCTTTCTTATCCCTAAACGTAACAGCACGTTATCCAACGTAACAGTGAATAGAGCCCTTGGTAGGTATATAAACGTTCATGGGTGTTCACGTATATTTAAAGTAGCGAAATCATAGCGCGAATGTCAGTGCTAAAAGCCAATAGATGGCGTTATTGTAAAGATTTAGTGAGATAGTTTATATAATTCACCAACAGATGGCGCTGACCCAAAATGGTCGATTTCTGAATCGCGCTATGGTTTCGTTACACGAGATTACGTAAATACCCAGTAAATTTTTTGGCTATTTGGCATACCTCGTTGAGCTGTCGTTGCGTGCGGTCGCTTGTGTTTGCGCTCGTTGCCGCTCGTAATTGCACTTTACGTATTTTTTCGATTTCTTCGTTTCGTTTTGCGCGGCGTGTCGTGTCTATTTATAGATACGCATACGCCGCGTAAACGGACGCGGATACTCTCTGCACACATCTTGTCCTTTTTAGGACATTGGTGTACGCCTCACCGAAGTCGGCAGCCGAACACGTCTTTTTTAAGACGTCGATCGGTGTTTGTCGCATTCTTCTGTTAAGAGACGTCATTGCAAATCCACAGTTGCATTAATTTGTTATTGTGGTACTCGGTGGATACCTTACGGTGCCAACGAAGCCGAGTGGGTGTTGCCCCACACACCCGCCCCATCCCTTCAGGACAGGGCAGTCAGTTGGACGGGCTCGGATCAGTTGGCCTTGGGGGATCTCCTAGTCAACCCCGAGTATCGCCTCCTTCCCACCCTACCCTATCCCTATCACTCCCATTCGTGGTTACTGTTTGGGTGGCAGCCTCGGCTTGTCACTCTCTGTAGCCACGCAGTTAGGGAACTCGCTGCACAATAAGACTGGCAGCGAGTCTTACAAGCTTAGGGCACACCGATAGGCCTCACCTCTCTGCCTACACCCGGCAGAGAGACCACATTTCACACACCCCCGGGTTAGTCCCACCTGGGGTTGTAGTTAGGCCATTAGGCCCGTTAGGACACGTTTGCCGGGAGTTTCTTGCGGATTCTTCTCCCGGTTTCGTGACGCGCAACGAATCCGCCAGGTAGGTTCAACATGTCTACTCCCGTAGCCATGCTAGAGCGTGCCTTGAGCCCCTTCTTCAAAGGAGGCTCGGTGAGTATGGAGGAGCTTTCGAGCTTCCTCATAGCCGCCGCCTCAGATCCCCTATTAGTGAGCAAGTATGCTCAACGCTTTCCAAGCGTTTTCGCGTCTTCCTCGCCCGCGCTTCTCGCCCCTCAGGCACCCGCGCCCGCATCGTCATCGTCTTCGTCACCCGCACCCCGCGCCCCTCAGGCAACCGCGCCTTCCGCGCCGCTGGCCCCTCAGGCACCCGCCCCCTCCGCACCCCGCGCCGCTAAGTCACCCGCCCCCTCCACCTTTCACGCCACTTTGGCGTCCGCGTCCCCCGCCCCTCAGGCTCCCGCCCCCTTCACCCCCGCGCCTACCTTTAAGGCCAAACTTGTGCACCCGGCACCCCCCGCCCCTAAGGCTCAGCGCGCGCCCCGCGCGTCCCCCTCTCGCCGCGTCTCGCCTTCTCGCCGCGTTCCGTCGTCGCGCTCCGACTCCCCCGCGCCTCCCCCTCGCGTCTCGCGATCGAAGTCGCGTAGCCCGGTGAGGCCGGCCTCTCCGGGATCGGATTCGGATCGCGCGCTCGGTCCACCGCCGCCCGTAGTATACCACCCCGCCGCTATCGCTCACTTCGCTATGTACGAAGTAGACCCACCCGTCCAGGACAGTGAGATGTTGTCCTCCGCGTCGGAGGACGCTATCACTGAGTCCTCTTCCTCTTCGGAGTCTTCCTCCGCCGACGACTTTACGGTCGTTGGTAAGAAGAGGTCGAGGAAAGTTAAAGCCAAGGCCCCTCAGGCTAAGGCTGCCAAGACCGATGTCCCTTTAGCGTCTATCTCCACTTCCGCGCCCGCTTCCACGGACGCGTCCCACCCTCCCGCCCCTCAGGCATCCGAGGGATCTTCGCCCTCTTCGGCCCAGAAGGGTCCGAAAAAGACCACCCCGCCCCCTATCATCCTTCACGAGAAGGGTAAGTGGACAGAAGTGTCCGCGTGGTGCAACGAGCACCGCGTTACCTATTCCAACGCCCGCGCCGTCATGGACGGCATACGCATCTCAGTCCCGACTGTGGGTGACTTCAGGTCACTCACAAAGATGCTGCAGGAGAGAGCCCTGCAGTATCACACTTTCACCCTGCCCGAGGAGACGGTCCTTCGGGCAGTCATCAAGAACGTTCCTGCCGAAATCTCCGCTCAGGAGATCCTCGGCGACCTTCGCGCGCAGGATATACCTGCCCTCGAAGTGCACAGGATGCACCGCGCGACGGGACGTGTACCTTACAACATGGTGTTGGTGGTCGCGGAGAAATCCGTTGCCACCACGCGTAGGCTCTTCAACCTTCGTACTATCTGCCGACTTTCCGGTATCTCAGTGGAACCGCCCCACAAGAATAGTGCCCCCTCTCAGTGCCATCGGTGCCAACTGTACGGGCACTCTCAACGAAACTGTTTCGCGCGGCCCAGGTGCGTCAAGTGCCTCGGCGATCACGCGACAGCGGCCTGTTCTAGACCAAAAGACACCGCGCAGTGTTCGGAGCCCCCGAGCTGCGTGTTGTGCGGTGCTCAAGGGCATCCCGCGAACTATCGCGGGTGCCCGAAGGCACCGAAGTCCAAGCCTAAACCCAAGGCACCCACGTCCAAGGCGACTAAGCGCACCCCGGCCCGTGCGCCCGCCCCTGCCGCCTCTCACACTCCCGCCCCTGTCCCTGTTTCTGCCGAAACGCGGCTCAGCCCCCAGAGGCCTTCGTGCTGGAATCAGCTCCAGCATCAGAGAGCATTCCCTGCCCTCGCCCCTCAGGCAAGGCCCCCGCCTCCGTTGATGGACCTCCCCATCGCTCCACCCCCAGGCTTTCGCCCTCTGAGGCAGACTCCTCCGCACGAGGCCCTTATGGCCCAGGCGGGCGCACTCCCCGCGTCCATCCGCGACGATCTCGCAGCCTCCATCCGTCTAGCGACCACCATCGACTTCGGTCGTATCCACCAAATGGCGGTCAAAATCCGAGCGTGCAGGGCCACGGACCCTGACACCATCCTCGATATCTACAGGGAGTTCGGCGATCAGATCGCCGCTCTCCGCGCTATCCACGCCGGTTATTAATGGCGGTCCCGAGCGCGAAATCCAAACCCCGACAAATCCGAGTAGGGTTCTTCAACGCTAGAGGCGTTAAACATCAACGAGATGAGATCGCGAGTTTTCTCCGAGACCATCAAGTAGACGTATTTCTTGTACAGGAGACTTTCCTTAAACCATCTGTTAGGAATCCCAACATCGCGAACTACGCCCTAGTCCGCAATGACCGCACTCGAGCTCCACTCGGTGGTACGCTCATTTACTACAAACGGTCCCTGTACTGCACTCCTACGGACCCGCCCCCTCTTTCGCACATGGAGGTTTCAATCTGTCGGCTAGGTATGTCTGGGCATAGGCCCTTATTCATAGTATCGGCATACGTGCCTCCGACCAACCAGACGGCCGACTTGCGGCCGGACCTGGAAGCCCTCTTCGCACTGGGTGACTCCGTCCTTCTGGCGGGCGATCTCAATGCGAAACACGAGGCATGGAACTGCCGCGTGCGTAATCCACGCGGTAGACGCCTAGAAGTCCTATCCTCTTCGTTAGTTTTTGACGTCATCGCTCCGATGACTCCGACTCACTTCCCCGATTTAGTTACGCAAAACCCGGACGTTCTCGACGTGGCCCTCTTGAAAGGCTCCAGCCTCGCGCTCCGCTCGATAGAGGTGGTACAAGAGCTCGATTCCGACCACAGACCAGTGATCATGTCCCTCGGCTCGCGGATAGGTTCCCCTGACGCTGGTCAGCCCACTCCCACCAAGGTGATCACGGATTGGTCTAAGCTTGGGGCTCGCCTCAAGTCGACCAAGTCGTCTCACCTCGATGGCATACCCGATCACCTAGCGTCTCCCGCTGACGCTCTAGGCGCGATCGACTCCCTCACTGAGCACGTGCAGTCTACGGTGAACGAGTGTTCTCGGTCGGTACCTGTGACCGATGACTCTCGCTTCCTACTTCCGGACGATGTACGCGACTTGCTGAGGGAGAAGAACGCTTCCATCCGCGCTTACGATTCCTTCCCATGTGAAGCCAACCGCGCTCGTATGCGTTCCTTGCAGCGTGCTGTAAAGAAGCGCATACGAGAGGTGCGGGAGGCCAACTGGGACAGCTTCCTTAGTGATCTTAGACCGAACCATCAGGCTTTTTGGAAACTTCAACGCAAGCTCCGGAGCTGCAGCGAAGCCACGACTCCCCCGCTGAATCGTCCGAATCAGAGCGTCGCCTTTGATGACGACGAGAAGGCGGAATGCCTCGCCGACAGCCTTGAGGCCCAGTGCACTCCCAGCGCCCTTCCGGTCGACCAAGCCCACCTCGCGAGAGTTAACGCCGAAATCGAACGTAGGGCTTCTGTCCCTCCCGTCGAGGATCCGGAACATCCTCTCCCTCCCGTCACCGTTGACGAAGTACGATCCCTGATCAAGGATTTGAACCCTCGTAAAGCCCCCGGCTCAGACGGCATCACTTCCAGAGTGATCAAGCTCTTCCCTCCCCCCCTAGTTATCTTATTGACCTGCATCTTCAATGCGGCTCTAAGTAATAACCTCTTCCCGCAAAGGTGGAAAGAGGCGATAGTTATCGGCATTCCCAAACCGGGTAAACCCAAGTCTGAGCCGACTAGTTACCGCCCCATCAGTTTACTCAAGGTTCTTGGGAAACTGTACGAGCGCATAATTTATTCCCGTCTAATGGACTATGCCGAGTCCAGGAGTCTCATTCCTGACGAGCAGTTCGGTTTTCGAACCGAACACTCGTGTGTGCAGCAAGTCCACCGCATTGTCGAGCATGTCAGCGCTGGCTTTCAGCGCGGGCATCTCACAGGCATGCTGCTGTTCGATGTCGCGAAAGCCTTCGACAAGGTCTGGCACGATGGCTTGATCTTCAAGCTGTACCAGCTGGAGGTGCCGGACCGTCTCGTGCACATCATACGAGACTTTCTGTCGAACCGTACCTTTCGCTATCGCGTCGAGGGGACGTTATCGTCGCCTCACCCGATTCGCGCCGGTGTCCCGCAGGGCTCGGTGCTCTCTCCGCTCCTCTTCTCGCTGTACACTAGCGATATCCCCAAAGGTGGCACTTCCCAGATAGCTTTATATGCCGATGATACGGCCATTCTATACTCGGGCCGTCTGCCCGAGAGCATAGGACGTCACCTCCAGATCGCGGTCAACGCCCTCGGGCAATGGTTCGCGAAATGGAGGATCGAAGTCAACCCCTCTAAGAGCGCAGCCGTACTGTTTTGTAAGAAACGTATAGCACCCGCGCCTCCTCCCCCTATCACCCTTTTCGGCGAACCAATCCCTTGGGAGCGGCAAGCCAAATACCTGGGAATAATCCTTGATCGAAAACTCACGTTTATAGAGCACCTTCGGAAGGTCCGCTCTCGCGCCGCGTTCGCCCTATACCGTCTTCATAGTATTCTAAACGTGCATAGTAAACTATCACTTACTTGTAAGCTGAGAATTTACACAATGTGCGTGAGGCCTATTATGACCTATGGCAGTGTCGTGTTCGCACACCTGTCCGACAGTCGTCTCCGTAGGATGCAAACCCTTCAGAATCGCTTCTTACGCAGGGCCACGGGAGCCCCGTGGTTCCTGCGTAATTCGCAGCTTCACTGCGACCTCAAACTGCCGACCATCAAACAGTTTATGAAACGCGCGTCCGTTAGATTCTTCGATTCCGCCGAATCGCATAGGAACCCCCTCATCGTGGCCGCGTCCCGATACCGACCCTCCGCCATCTCGCGCACTAGGCGCCCAAGGCACGCTCTAACTTATCCCGATGATAGCATTACGCTCCTTCAGGAGGCCTTCAGCCTCACTCAAACTAGCACCACTGCACAAAACCGCCGCCGACACTATCGTGTCCGTCCTCGCCGTCCTCGGCGAGGCCCGTCGCGAGTAGATAATAATATAAGTAACGTAACGTAACGTTGCCCTCCCGTCCCTAGCGAATACCGGTCCGAGAGCCGGTCAAACTAGTTTATAAAAGTCCCTAAATAATCAAATCATTGATCCAGCTATCCCTTGCTTTTTGTTTATTTTTTCGATTGCTAGCAACGATCTAAGTCGAGGTCCGAGTCCCGCAGGGGGCGCCCGCGCGCCCTTAGCTGTCGTTGCTAGCGCAAATTCTTTAATTTGCTCCTGGCTGGAGGCGTTTTTATAGTCTCGCCAACTTAGTCCGGTGAAGCAGTGAAAGCCTCCCTCGAGGCTAACTGCGGCAGTCCTCAACAAAAAAAAAAAAAAAAAAAAAAAAAATTTGGCTATTTGAGCAGCAGCAAGTCATTCTACTGTATTTGTTAATATACGCGATTAGTATATCAAGTCAGTGTTTGATTTCCATCCCTCTCCAAGTCGACCTTCGTTCATGGTCCTTCGAGTCGGATTGGCGGGAGTGTTCGTGGTAGTTCCAGTGGTGGTATAGAATACCACCCTTCGCGTCATTACTGGGCAGTGGATCGCTGTCCAGAGCAATCACCTCTTAAATAGAGGTACCAGGTGTTAAAACCTGGAGGTGTACTGGAAGAAAGAAGCCGGGGAGCAGTTGGCGGAGCAACGTCACTGGTGGGCGGCAACATCCAGACAGCGCGAGGGAGGCGAACAACATCAGCAGCTTCGTGGACGAGCAGGCAGGGGGCGCCACTTGTGTGGCAAAGCAGAGCAACTTGACGTCATTAGTGTCAGTGAGTGGAAGTGGATAAACCGTGAGTACTTTGAATATTTGTTTCATCGTGTTGAACTGTGTCTACGTGTAAAGAAAAGGGTTTAAAGCCGAATCTATGCCCGATTTGCATTAGAATTTAAGTCTTAAAAGACTTATAAAATTTGTGTCGGTGTTCGAAGATTGTTATTAGTGGACATTAAGTTAGTATAGTTATATTGTTCCACTCTTTAGTTGTTTATACATACTGTGTTTGTAGTTACAAATTTATTATTATTGTGCTATATTTCTGTGTGCTATTTTGTGCTATTTTGTGCTATTTTGTTGTGCTATTTCTTGTATTATTTTGTTTTTCGTGTTATTTTTTTGTGATATTGGTCACGGACCTTGTTGTTGTGTATTTGTGTGGTGTAACGGTAGTAAAAATGGATCTGTTTATTGATATACAAGACGATGTAAGAGATAAAATTGAAAAAACTTTGTCTAACTTTAAGAAATGCCCTAAAGATCGTCTTACAGTATCATATTTTGAAACACGATTAGAAAGCTTAGAACAATTATGGCAACTTTTCTCGAATACACACGTAAAGATTATAAGTGAAATTAAAAAGTCGGAGTTACATAGTTCAAAGTATTACAAAGATGGGGTTTACGACGAAGTGGAAGAACTATATACTTATTTTAAAAGTACTCTTAAAGAACGAATTAGAATTAGTAACACGATTGATAGTAAGCCGGGACCTAGCACAAATCAAGGCAGTAATTTTCGGTTACCAGAGGTTAAAATACCTATGTTTTCCGGTAAATATCACGAGTGGTCAACCTTTCGAGATTTGTTTGTAGGTTTAATACATAACAATAGTAGGTTAGACGGGGCACAAAAGTTGTATTATCTAAAGGGATATTTAACCGGGGACGCTGAACTCTTATTAAGAAATGTAAATGTAACAGCTGATAACTACAGCGCAAGTTGGGACAAACTAGAATCTACTTATAATAATAAAAGATTTTTAGCAAATGGAATAGTAAAACGTTTAGTAAACCAAAAGCCTTTAATTGGAGAATCTGCAATAGATATTAAAAATCTACTCAATACGACAACTGATTGTTTGGAAGCTATTAAAAACCTAAAGATTGATCTTGCGTCTTTTTTAACTATTCACATTGTAACAGAAAAATTAGATAAGGCCACTAGAAAGGCTTGGGAGTTAAAAATAGCGTCGGATTCAAATGATGAACTTCCTACCTTTGATGATCTTAATGTGTTCTTAGTAAATCGATATCGTGGTTTAGAAAATATAGAACATAAGGTAGATAAGGTCGATAGGGTAGATAGAGCCCCAAGGGCTACACAGGTACTACATGTAACTAAAGATAAAAAGGTATCTTGCGCATTTTGTGCAGGAGAACATAAAATAAGTTCGTGTCAAAAGTTTATTAAAGAAAGTAACGTAAACCGACGTCATTTTGTTCAAAATAATAGGTTATGTTTTAATTGCTTGCTTAGCAACCACTCTGCCAGGTATTGTAAGAGCACTCTCAAGTGCCAGGTGTGCAAACGCCGCCACCATTCTTTGTTACACCCAGCGGGTGTAGTAGGGTCGGAAGGTGGTGAGGGTGGTAGTGCTGCTCGCGCGGAAACCTCATCTGCGAATTATGGGGAGATTATGGCCGCCGATAAAGCGGAGGAGTCCGACAACCCGGTAGTCTCATGTCTTGCGACAGGAAACAGTAGGAAAACTGTATTATTAACCACAGCCATAGTAAAGGCTGAGTCGAAGAATGGGACATATCATGTGGTTAGGGCTTTACTGGATCAGGGATCCCAGGGTTCATTTGTCACAGAATCCATGGTCCAGTATCTAGGGTTAAATAAAATACCGTCAAGAAATACGGTATTAGGTGTGGGTGGTAATAAAGGTACAACTTCGACATCCACAGTGGTGATCAACCTGCGGTCAAGAATAAATCCTTCTTTCCAAATTAAAGTCAATGCCTATGTTCTAAAATCAGTAACAGGCCTTCTCCCGTCTTCAAAGGCAGTTAGAGTAGAATGGGCAGACTTGAGCAACTACGAATTGGCTGATCCGGATTATTTCAGACCTAATAAAATCGACATTTTATTAGGTGCTGAAGTATACAGCCAAGTCATAAAACACGGGGTTAAGAAGAACGTGAGCGGAACTCTCTTGGCCCAGGAAACCAATTTAGGTTGGATAATATCGGGTGCTTTAGAAGTTGACCAAGGAACTAATGCTCACTCGAAAATTACCGTCATGCATACCAGCGTCCAAGATGATGAATTATTGCGAAAATTCTGGGAGTTGGAGGAACCATCTGGAACAAAAAGGTTATTAACAGAGGATGAAACAAAATGTGAAGAGTTGTTTACAACGTCAACACATAGAAACGAAGACGGAAGATATGTGGTAAGATTGCCATTACGGGATACAAACCTGCGTGACAAATGCGGTGAATCCAAAGGGATAGCTGAAAAAAGGCTTAAAGGGTTAGAGTTAAGATTAGCTAGGAATAGTCAATTAAAAGAAGAATACTCAAAGGTTGTACAAGAGTATTTAACTCTTGATCATATGGAAGAAGTTAAAGAGCAAGAAAAAGGAAATAGAAATAGTGTTTACTCACCTCATCACGCGGTGGTCCGTGAGGATAAAGAAACCACAAAGGTACGGGTTGTCTTTGACGCTTCCTGTAAGAGAAGCAACGGGAGGTCGCTTAACGACGATCTTATAGTAGGACCGCCTCTGCAAGATGAGCTTCGTCATATTATTATACGTTGGAGGGCACATAAAATATGTATAGTGGCGGATATTATAAAAATGTATCGGCAAGTGTTAGTGAACAGGCAAGACACTCCATTGCAGCGGATACTATGGCGAGATAGTCCTGAAAAGGAAGTCAAAGAATTTGAATTGCTGACAGTTACCTTTGGTACAGCCTCGGCGCCATACTTAGCCGTTCGTGCGTTGCAACAGCTAGCGATTGATGAATGCGGGGACAGTCCGGACATAGGAAAAATAATTGTAAACGATTTTTATATGGACGATTTGATGACCGGAGCTGAAACTAAAGAAGAAGCGTTCAAGATTTATACTGAGTTAACCAAAGTGCTAGCTAAGGGCGGGTTTCAGTTTCAAAAATGGAAAAGTAACAGCCGGGAATTATTAGGCAGTATTAGGGGTGGAAAGGACGAACCTTTACATATAAAATTAGATGAACTTACCAAGATTTTAGGACTCACCTGGAATGCTCTCGATGACTGCTTCAAATATTCGCTGGAACTCAAACCGTTTGATGAACCTGTAACAAAAAGAAAAATTATCGCGGACATAGCTAGATTATTCGATCCTTTGGGGTGGTTAGCACCAAGCATAATCATTGCAAAAATTTTGATTCAGAAGCTGTGGTTGGCGGGTTTGCAGTGGGATGAAAAGGTTCCAAATAACTTAGTAAAAGAATGGCTGACTTACCGTCAATCTTTAGCTTCATTAGTTGAGATAAAAATACCACGGTGGTTGCACACTGGCCGCGAAATAAAGAGAGAGTTATACGGTTTCGCGGATGCCTCTAAGGTAGCGTATGCGGCAGTTGTATACCTTAGAGTAGTTGACGAGATGGGTTTTATTCATATATCTTTGGTGTCGTCCAAAACTAAAGTCGCGCCCATAAAGCAAGTTTCTATTCCTAGGCTCGAACTTTGCGGTGCAGTACTCTTAACTAAGCTCATATTAGAAGTAGGCGAAGTTATGCATATACCGAAAGTGAATATGTATGCGTTCACAGATAGTGAAGTAGTATTAGCTTGGTTGAATAGTCACCCTAGTCGTTGGAAAACGTTTGTAGCCAACAGAGTTTCTGACATTTTGACTGGTTTGGATACACACCACTGGGCCCATGTAGCGTCGAAACAAAATCCGGCAGATTGTGCATCGCGCGGGGTATCTCCATTAGAACTTGCTAATATGTCAATCTGGTGGGAAGGCCCAACCTTCTTAAAAGAGGTAGTAGTTGAGTACAAAAGGCCTAAACATATTGCTACACATTTAGAAGAGGTAAAGGTGCACACTAGTACTTTAGACATTGCATTCTGGGACCGATTTTCTTCGTTGTCAAAATTGATTAGAGTAGTAGCTTACTGTCGCAGATTTTTAAATTTTAAGAGAAAAGTATCGATCAATACTGGTATAAGGTCACGCCAATTAAGTACAGTAGAATTAGAAGAAGCTACAGAATTATGTATTAAGAGATGCCAGGAACTAAAATTTGCTAATGAGTTGGAAGAATTGAATCTTAATAAGTTAGGGAAGAAAAACTCAACATTAAATTCACTAAACCTATTTGTTGACCCTAAGGGAATAATTAGGGTAGGAGGCAGGCTTGAGATGTCTCAATTAGGTTATGGCAGAGTGCATCCCATCCTGTTACCAAAGGAATCATTCTTAACTAAACTCTTAATCGCGGACGCACACTATAAAACAATGCACGGTGGTCCACAATTAATAATAACATACTTACGGTCAAAGTACTGGATCTTAGGAGTTAAGATGCTGGCGAAGAGATATGTCCGGGAATGTGTTAAATGTATAAGGTATTCAGCTAAAGTAAGGACCCAACTCATGGGACAGTTGCCATCCTCTCGAGTTACACCTGGTAAACCTTTTCTACGTAGCGGAGTAGATTATGCCGGCCCAATAAATATTAGAATGTCGAAAGGTCGCGGAAATAAGTGCTATAAGGGCTACATAGCCGTATTTGTTTGTATGGCCACCCGAGCATTGCATTTGGAAGTCGTAAGTGCTTTAAACACACAGAGTTTTTTGGCCGCTTTCAAGCGATTTGTAGCTAGGCGTGGTCGATGTGCGGAAATATACAGCGACAACGGGACAAATTTTGTAGGAGCCGCGCGTGAGTTGCTATATTTATTTAATAAAGAAAAATCAGCATGCAATCCCGAGTTAGCTGAAGAGTTAGGGAATAACGGAACGGCATGGCATTTTATTCCGCCTCAGTCTCCTAACTTCGGAGGTCTATGGGAGGCTGGGGTAAAATCAACTAAGCATCACTTAAAAAGAGTTATCGGTAATTCGACTCTTACCTTTGAGGAGATGAATACGGTTTTAGCTCAAATTGAGGCGTGTCTGAATTCGAGACCACTGTCTTACTTAGAGGACCAAGACAAATTAACAATTTTGACACCCGGTCATTTCTTGGTAGGGGAACCACTAGTTATACCGCCTGATTTAAATTATGAAAAGAATAATATTAGTAGTTTAAAACGATGGCAACTGCAACAACGCATGATGCAGGATTTCTGGCGCCGATGGTCGCATGACTACCTTCACCAATTTCTGCAACGTCATAGATGGCAACACAAAACTCCGGAACCTTGTATTGGGGACGTCGTTTTGGTAAAAGAGGATAATATGCCTCCGGGCAGGTGGTTGCTAGGTAGGATAGAAACAAAACATCCAGGATCGGATGGTATCACACGGGTAGTGACATTACGAACACAGCAGTCCATGATAAAGAGACCTACATCTAAATTATGTGTACTACCTGTAGCCAACTAGTTATAAGGTTTTTTTATTATAGAAACATGTTAAGAATTTGTTAATGACCTAAATATTTGTTGTATTTGTTGACCAAATAATGTGTATTTGTTATATTGTTATGTGTATTAAATTGCTCGCTGTATTTCAGAGCATTTATTCAAGTAGCGTAAGTCTTAAATTGTAAGTCAAGGTTAATGTTATAGTAAAATAAGTATTTTTGTTGGTTTTAAGGACATTTGTCATAATGTCCTTGGTGGGCGGCATGTTCACGTATATTTAAAGTAGCGAAATCATAGCGCGAATGTCAGTGCTAAAAGCCAATAGATGGCGTTATTGTAAAGATTTAGTGAGATAGTTTATATAATTCACCAACAGATGGCGCTGACCCAAAATGGTCGATTTCTGAATCGCGCTATGGTTTCGTTACACGAGATTACGTAAATACCCAGTAAATTTTTTGGCTATTTGAGCAGCAGCAAGTCATTCTACTGTATTTGATAATATACGCGATTAGTATATCAAGTCAGTGTTTGATTTCCATCCCTCTCCAAGTCGACCTTCGTTCAATGGGCAAAGGTGTTCACGTGTAAGTTGGTCAGCTGTATCGTATAAAGTTGTTATTAGAAATGTAATGTATTCTTCCTATTATTGAATTTCCTAGCGTAAATTGGTTTTCGGTATTTTTTTTCAAAAACTTCACAACATACGAATTCGGCGTGTTGGTTCCTAAGTAACTACGTATAGTCTTCTAAAGATCGTATGTACTTATCTCATAAGTACGTATATTGCTTGCCAGACTAAATTTAATTTCAGCAAAATTCTTTATCAGCCCGAAATCTCTGAAATAATATTATCTTTATCTAAGTCGGGTAGAGTGGGTAACAGTGGATAACGTTTTACGTTATTTTTATTTTCTTATTCCATAAAAAAATACTTCCTTCTTGTATTTTTTGCGTTTGCTCTTTATAAATCCTAGACCTAATAAAGGATTATATATTGTTTTATCTATGAGATTGGTTCTTTATTTTTGTTTGCATTGCTTACATGTTTGCTTGCCTATTCTCTTACGTCCAATGGGACGTAAGAGAATAGGCAAGCAAACCATTGCCATAAGCCATTGCTTATGATGACGACTAGCACCGATAAGTAAGATTGAGACGGCTTTCTATGATATAACATCGACTACGATAATACGTGTCTTTTATTATTGCAAGCAAACAACTAGGTAGATTTTTATCCTTTAGTGAGGAATACCCAAAATCTTTTAAGTTTATGAAATAAAGGCCATTAAATATATTTTTCTTTGAAGATGAAATACCTACTAATATTATTACCGAATTCATTTCAAGATTTTTAATTTGGCAATAAACTTTGGAGCTGCCTTACCTACAAATACCAGTGATCTATTGTAACCGACTCTCCCATACCTACTCCTTATTTTTAGAATAAAAATATTGTGCAATAAACTTACATATTAGGGCATTTCTTCACATTGTGCAATAAACGTGATATTTTAAATATTATCTAAAGTATTAAACGTATTTATGCATTTAAATATTTAGACAAGGCTATCTTAAGACTTACTAAGTATTACAAATAAAATAATATCGTTTAGGAAGCTACTGTAGTAAAAGACTGAAAATTGCTTCTACTATTTCTAGGCATTTATTGGCGACATTAATATAAAGAGAAATGAGTCTATAAAAATTTTATAGACACGGATAAACAATAAACTTGTTTATCCTTGTCTATAATGTCTGCCTCGTTGGTCTAAAGTTCGCACTTGCGCGACTGCTCCCGTGCAAGAGGTGACGAATCCCGGGATGGGCAAAAAATGTACTCTTTTTAGTTAAATAGTTAGGAAGGACTTTTTTTAAGTAACCTAATGCCCTTAAAATTCAAGTGTAAAAGGGAGCTGCGAACCCTATACAGAAAAAAATATAGAGTTGACTAAGACATGTAGGGATCCGTACCATCGTACAAGATGTGCCTTTAAAAACAGTTTACTATATTTTTGTTTCGAGTATCCCGATCCCTTTCAGGTACTTTCAAAACGTTAAAGGACTCTAGTTGCGCGGTTCCTAAATGTCATTCCTATGGAGACGGACGGCAAGAATCTCCATAGGTTGGTTACTCTTTTAAAAAATGTTTGTATGGATATAAACCAACGGGTAAAACAACCACAAGGTAAACAAAAGTTTCATAGAGCTTATAATTTTGCTTCCTAAGTCTAACGCTTTCCCTCATTTCGGGCAGGTTGGATTGTGTCTCAAACCCTATTTAATATAAAGTCCTACCAATGTTAAATGGAATTCAGGTCTGAACTGTCCAGGTCAGGATAGAACTTCCATACGCGCCTCCTGAAAAGCATCTCTGGTGACTTAACCGGTAAATGAGCGACTACTTCCGTGCTTTAACAAAATTCTGCACCCAACTGCTGTCTGCCCTCTAGATCTCCTCGATGTCCCCGACACTTACCGTTGCGCTGATAGTTTTCTTGAAACTGTGATAAATCTCACTATTGTGGTTCATAATGCTGTTCGAAGGTTCTATTTCTAGAAATTTAATATAAAAAGCACGAATTCAAACTGGTTTTTTAATTTTCAGTACGAAAAAGCTTAGAAAACTATCTATAAATATGTTAACAAACCCTTGAAGGTTGGAAGTTGAACAAGTCACCACCGGTTAGCACTTGGTTCTAGTCTACGAATAAAATAGTTTATCAAAAACTAAAAAAAAAAACATGATGGTTATGACGTTATGAGTACCGTACGTATATTTTAGCGAATATAGCAACACAGTCTCCGTGTGCACTTCAAGCATGATCTACCAGTTGCCTTTATTAGGATAGAACAAAAACGCCATAAAACACGTTTCATGTACTTATATTATTTGTTTTTATAGCGGAAACAGAAATACATACTGGAAATTTCAACTGGTTACCTATTACAGTTCATTAGACATACCTAGATCACTGACGGACAGACGATCGGACAGGGGCAAAGACGGAAGCTTATTAATAGATAATACTTAGAGTGACTCCTTTTGGCAACCTTTAGCTACGGAATCCTAAAAAATCATGTTTAATATGTTATCTTCATAATAAATTGTCGAATATCTTTATACCTATCATGAACGAAAATCTATAAGGAAATCAACTACTTATCAAAGCTTATCGTAAATTATTATTGTCATACTTCTTTGATTTGATATGTATCTCGATATCTACCTGTATTGTCTCTCCATATTCACAATTTCACATCAAAGACGTTGATGGTGCAATACCATTATCAATTATTTATAAATTATAAAGGACTTAATTGGGATTCAATAGCAAGAACCTAACCTAATTTTAAACATAATATTACATTATTTCTAAAATAAAGTACGAGTAGGTATGTATCTCTTACCCCACCTGAACACAAATTGAATTTTAAATTTCTGTTATAACAGGGAGATGTACCTCTCTATATTTTTTCCACTTTAATTGTTAATTTTATTTCAATTTTAATTAAAAAAATATTTTTTTTAACTGCAGATGCTACTACTAAGATGGTACTTACATAGGATAAAAGTTTTCAGACAGTTTTTCTTGATTTGCAGAGCAATAGTTTTACAGTAGGTACCTACTTGGACATTTTAAAAGTAAGTAGACTAAGTAGGCACGTAGGTATGTACCTAATCATGAATCCACGGAGAAACATAATCTTATCAGTCCAATGCCGTGATTAATAGCATCAAATATTTAAAAGAAATGTTACAACATAATTATTTAAAAAGTCCTGTCAAAACATGATTATGCTAGATTAAATAACACTTCTAATTTGTTATGAAACCAGTAGACATATCGCGACTCGCGGCTGTAGTCTCTTGAGACCTCTCTCGAATCTTGAATTGTAGACTCAATAAATCATACCTACTTACTTAAATAATAAATATATAATTTTTAATTGTTTTCCTGGTTTGGAACAAATTTACAGATCGGGGTCAAAATAATTTTTATGTTTTACTTTCAATAATATGACGGATAACAATAAAATAATAATTACCTAAATAGTAAATACCTTGTACGTGTGTACCAGCTTATAATGATAGTTTAAAAATGAATTACCTACGCAGATTTATAATATCAATGAAAATCATTAAGATTACAGTAATACCTAAGTCCTTATTAAACGTACAGTCAACAGCAAAAGTAGATGATGAATTGATTTTTAAATAACTGTAAATTGAAAATGTTTAGTAGGTATAATTTACAATCACATTCCTACTTTTGAATCACTTCGACGGCGACGCCACGCAGTTCTGACGCAAACTCCGTTCATGAGTATTTAATTTCTGGTTTTGTCATCTACTTTTGCTGTTGACTGTACCTTACGACAAATTTATTATCACCTTACATATATTTATTGAGCACTCGATGTATTTTGCGATTGCTGGTTACTTAGATAGGGTCAGTTCGCCTGTTCGCGTCCACCCCCCAATTCGCGTCCATTTTACGGATATCCGTTTGAAAACTCTCGAAATTAAGTATACTAACACACCAATCAGCCGAAAAGTCATTACCGCCAATACCTCAATGTATAAGAGGCACGCACATATAGACAAAAGTTCCCTGCCCCCAATCAATCCTGTGTAAAAAAATAAGTTTGTGACGGCTGTTCAACAAGAGAGCGCGGATGCGCGGAATTCTAAGACAAAAGTTGTAGGCAGCGGTGCGTTTGAAGGTAAGTATTTTATTGTTTTATGTGTATTTTGGATACGTAGCGGTTTCTATGAGTTGATAATGATAAAAAGAATTATATTAATTATGGATTTGCTTATATTTTTTATAGTGAACAGTTAAAATAAGATGGACGCGAATTACTACACCGAATTTATAAAATTTCCACTTTGCGTCCGCAATGGACGCAAATTATACCTGCAGGGAATAACAACAAAACCAAATCGCGTCCACTATTTTTATTCATTCTTTCAATTGATTTGTTTGTATTGTTTGTAACAAGAACAGAAAAAAAACTTTAAAACACCCTCAAACGGTTGGTGAAACTGCTCCAAAACAAAAAAAGGAAATACATCCTCTTCAAGAAGTTACAAAGAAATTGAGAAAGAAAATTTTTCCAGCCGTGGAACGCGTGAAATGTCCTGAATGTGACGATACACTAATTTCAGATGTAGAAGACGACGAAGAGAAAAACATTGGCTGTGACAAGTGTATTAGATGGTATCATCAGAAATGCACTCGTTTAGTAGGATTAAGTTATTTAGAGGCCAAAGATAAGTCTAAATTCTAGGGCTATAATAACATACCTTAATTTATGTATAATTTACTTATTACCATAATTATTAAGATTTAAATTTTTTTTAGTAGTAGGATTAGACAAAATTATTGTATTGTTTTGTCTATACGATATAGCCAAAGACTTATTATTAAACAAGGCTGATTGTTAGTTTACAGAACAGATTAAAATTACTATTTACTTACTACATAAGTAGGTACCTAATTTGTTTTAAAATTTATTTATTTATATAAATTCACTCACAGCTATCATTAAAGGATTTTAACCCAAGGCGACAGCGTAACTACTTTAAAAATAACAAATTTATAGTTCTATCAATGTTTAGAAGAATAAATAGGTGTTTTTATTTTCTTTATAGTGATTTGTTAATGTTAATATGATAATTTTTAAATAACTATAATTCTTTAATAAATAAATTATTAAAATCCAATCTCTCTTTACATTATCATAAAAATATCACCCCTTTATTCCTTTTCTAAGGTGGACGCAAAGTGGTCCAACGGGTGGACGCAAATTGGATTTTATGGACGCAAACTGGGTAAATCGCCTAATTCTGATGTTTTCCTTTTTAAAAAAAAACCACAAGGTGTTTCGAACAAAACTAAACGTAAACTTAAAATAGACTATTTTGATGAACACATTACATAAACTTTTCATTGAAATTACTGCTGGAACATTTTTATTTTCTCCTTCAAACTTGCCAACTGCACTAAGTGGACGCGAACAGGCGAAATGACCCTACTTACTTAGATATTGTGCTAACTGTACCTTCATCTTATCCATAACCATTACAACCATATTAATACTTACTTATAAAACAAAGTTGCTCTCGCTGTTTGTACACTAGGTGGCATTTTAATGTAGTCGTGACCTCGTCGTGACAGTCGTGTATAGTTTTCGTATGTGTGAAGATGGTGATGATAGAAGGATGATAGTACTTACAATGTTTTTGTGTTTGTGAAGGGTTTTGTATAGGTACTTATAAGTGCATCTATATTATGACCTTGGAGAAGGCGGTAGCAGTGGCCATTGCTACCGTAGTAAAGCTCCGAAAGACTCCTGGGAAGACTGTAAAAGGGTCCTCCCCTTTTACAGTTTTCCCAAGCAAGTGCCATAACAGGCGTTGCAAGGAGGGTTTCTGGTTTAGGTTTTTACACGTCTGCCTATGAACCAATAAACACATAATAATATTGTCATCGGCTATAATCGGCGTGACGCTCCAATTGCTGCTTATCTTCCAACTGTTCCAATTACCTTACGACACCTTCTGCTTCATCACAAAATCATTGATTATTTCACATCTTTTTACTGCTCTATCATCCACTTAGAACACAATATTGACGTTATAAAAGTTATGTTCGATTTGTACATCACACATACCTATCTCGTAAATAATTATATTTATATAATTTCAAACTAACCTAATTATAAATATCTATCTATAGACTGAAATACCTACAGCATATTATGATGGGGAATTAGACTAATTCTGAATTCGTATAGGTAGGTACCACAACCTCTTTTTTTAACTCATTAATACTTAAAGGAATCTAGGCACAATATAACTGTCACGGTTATCTATACTTATAATAAATCTGTAGAAGTGAAAATTCTGTACATTGAAAATATCAAAAAAATTAATGGCGGGGTGTGTTACTAGACCGACACCGAACCCAAAAATGTGATTAAAAAAATTTTTGTCTGTCTGTCTGTCTGTCTGTCTGTTTGTTCAGGCATCACGCAAAAACTACCGGTTCGATTTCGATGCAACTTGGTATAATTGTTCTTTAATATCCTGGGCACCACACTGGGTAGTTTTTATCCCGGCAAAGTATATACAAAAAAAAACAAACTTAATTTTGCGGTTCGATCCCTAGACCCGAATACTGTACCAACCGCAAATAATAAGTTTGTCGTAGGTTACGTCACCCGCAGTGGAGTTCAATAAGGGGCGCTGCACACGGCCAAGTAACTATTTATTAATCTGTGACACGGCTAAGATACTATAATTATTTATCTATACTTTATAATTATAATTATTAATTATATATTATAAAGCTGAAGAGTTTGTTTGTTTGAACGCGCTAAACTCAGGAAGTACGGGTCCGATTTAAAAAATTCTTTCACTGTTAGATAGTCCACTTATTGAGGAAGGCTATAGGCTACTTTTCTTTTGGAAATCTATCCCCTAAGGGGGTGAAATAGGGGTTGAAAGTTTGTATGGGAAGTTCGGTATTTTCAATGATAGACACATGAAATATCGTATACGGGTTTCTGAATAGAAATAAATAAAGATGTATTTCAGCGATTTTAAAAATCATCCCCCTAAGAGGGTGAAAAAGGGGTTGGAAGTTTGTAGGCATATGAATTGTGTCGTTTTCAAAGATAGACACATTCAATTTCATACAAGGGTTATTAGTTAGAAATAAATAAGATGTATTTCCGAGATTTTAGAAATCTACCCTCTAAGTTGGTTAAGTAAAGTAGCTTAAGTTTGGTTGGTGAAATAAGGGCTGAAATAGTTGGTATGTGAAGTTCAGTATTCTCAAAGATAGACAGATGAAAAGATAAATAGATAAGATAATGACCATCTAAGACATATCTATAATGACGACTCCCGTGGTCGAGTGGCGTTCACTCCGGTTTTTAAGGTGTCGCCAGCTCTAAGGTTCCAGGTTCGATCCCCGGACGGGTCCATGTAGAAAATCACTTTTATACATAGTCTGGAGTCTGGGTGTTTATGGTACCTTTTTTGTCTCCGATTCCATAACACAAATGCTTTTGCTACTTACTTTACTTTTATTATTATTTTAACGCCATAATATTAGATGAAAAATTTTATACATTCTCCTTACTTTGAAAATCACAGAATACATCTACCTTTAATACTACTCTTTACTTTAAGCGCGAGCGAAGCCGCGGGCAACAGCTAGTCACTGAATAAATACAATTAGGTAGGTAGGTACTTCGATAAAAATGTGCTATATATATCCGACAGTCTTATAAATCGATTTTGATTGACCAGATCAGCCACCGGCAATGCAGGAAGCAAACAGCAGAAATGTGTGACACACTCTCTCTCTTTTTCCTCCAGAAAGTCCAATTTAAAAGATTGAAGAGATCTATGGCCCTCGTGCCACACTTCCCAAATCCAAGCAACTAAAGAATTTATGTAGTTTGTCTTTTGAGATCCAGGACAGAGCCTGAACAGTGCGGTGACATTCGTCATTCGGATGAGTAGGTACCTACCTACTTACAATCAGGACAAAAAATCAAAAATACATTTCATAGAGACATGAATTTCATATCAAAATGACAAGCATTTTGATAGTAATTATGAGGGACGGTACTGATACCGCTAAATGACATCACCGATAGCTCCAATATAAATAAATTGGATGTTATGATGACAATCATAAATAGGTCCTACCTACGCTAGGTACGCATATTTACGTAAAAACGATCTATTTTAAGTTATATTTCTTATAGCTTCGCATTGTTTTATTTAATTTTAATGATAAGCCTTACCTCGCATTCTGTATAGGTGCCTACGGTACAAATGTACCTAATCAATAGAAGACTGACATCTACTAAGTAAATAATGTTTCTGTGAACATAGGTAATTGTAGTAGTTGAGTATCCTATCTGGCTATCTCTATTTCATGGAATGAAAATTCCCCTCACACTTGCTGACAGTTTGTAACTCAAAGTAGACAGTATCATGAATCATTTTTACAACAGTACCCATCTGAGACCCATCTAGAAACCACTGTCAATATTCATAATGCCAATACTATGTAGGTAGTAGACGTGTTGCTAAGATGCACCTAGAGGTCCTAGACAAACAGAGGATTGGAAGAGCGAAGAGCTTTGGACACGGACCTCTCTCTTTAGATTAGGTAGAATAAAAAGTTATATTCGATCTCGAATCCAACTCGATTGATACCTAATCATAAATTAAAATACATACAGTAGGTATGTAACAAAAACCCTGTCCGATCCAATAAAGGCGTATCCGTGGTACAACATACGTATAAAAAAAAAAAATATAAAATTGTAACTCGTTACATAAATCCAAAAGTTATTGTTTTTTTATTTTTATAATCATTGCGAGATTTAACACTGAATATGGGAAATTTTCGTAAGCTGACAACACTCCACCCAATGGCAAAATGCGTTTTATTTTTATTTATTTCTATTACAAAAGCCGACAAAAGGCACCGCCGAGTTGTAGGCACTCTTTCAACTAGCCGCCGACTCTTTGATGATACCGCCGCCGCGCGCCGCCAGGTTACCTACCGACTATTAGTCTTTCGTGGAGATAGCTTTCGATCGGACGTCCGCACGTAACGCGTGCCGCTATTGTTTCGCAAACAATATCGTATTCCAATCACGAATATTTTGATAGAAGATCATAATAAGAAATTATGAGGTGCGCCAGGTGTGACAGTTCCGTCGGAGTGAGCCTTTCAACGCCTGTATAACCGCGCGTTCACCACATGCAGTGTTCTTGGGTACGAGTCATGCCATGGATGCTGGAAGACCACGAGAGAAGAAGACAACGAGGAAATCGAGGAACAAGTGTCGTATTAAAAAAAAAGGTGTGTGATTCGGAGATCGAAGTCTTAAATCGGACACAAGTGCGCTGTTAAAAGTACGTGCAAATTTAGTAAAAAGGTGTCGAATGTGCATTAGTGTTGTGGTGGACATGTGGAACACGATCGCCGAAATGTGCAGCAACAATAAGTGAATGTTTTGATGAATAATGATATCTGCAGTCAGTTGGTACTTAGGTAAATTGCCAAAAACAAATCGCTTTTATAAAAAAGCGCTTTTCAGGGCTACAATTAATTCAATTATTTGTTTCTTTATAAAGAGAGTCAATTATAAAATCCGGATCACTACGCCTAATATACACAAACCAATATCAGCTGATACCTACGCCGTTCGCGTAGGTAAAGGTATAACGTAGCCTAGGTTTATTTCGTTATAGGTAAGTTTGTTTGGCGTAGCGATGGGCGATTCCGAGATGTTTTATCAATCGAAAGAATCGGAGTCGTTAAAATAAACCATCGAGTCAACCATCGACTCGCCGTTCTACAAAACAATCGAGATGTTTTTCGATTGTTTCGAGTCAATGGAATTGACCGCTAGTTTTCGGTTGTTCGAATCAGTCACCAAGTATCGCTCGGTCACCGCAGAGGGAGTCGAGGAAGGTCAGTCGATTGCATGCATCTAGCCACAAAGATTAGAAATAACATTATTATTAGAGATTAAGACTTTTCTAAAAAGATTTTGTAATTGTTATTTGATTATGATTGTTGATATCCCGTGCCCGACTGATTTTAGATTTAAATTTACAGTTGCAAAAAAGCAGTTAAAAAAACAGTTACGATTCAATAAGAAACCTCGATTATGTTTTATTTATTTTCACGATTCCTCCTATCTAATTATTCGTACGTAAACCATCGAGGAACAACTATCGATTACTCTCGAATGAACGCGCCGTGCGCCAGTCGCTATAGCAGATCGAGTCGGACTCGAGTCCAAATTGAAACAATCGAGTACCATCGAGATGTTCGAACAATCGAAACAATCGAAAAAAACCTCTCGCCATCGCGCATCACTAGTTTGGCGGCATGCGACAAAGCAAGTTCATGCACCGTGTCGCACAGGCGGCTTCTTTGACCTAAAACTGTTGGTAGTAGGTACGTGAACTTTGAGGAGCGGTCAGTGTTGCTGTTGCCTTGGATCAGTTTTTATTTTTATTTAATTATTTTTACTGGGGAAAAATAATAATCTCCAATCCATTTAATGGCTACGTGTATGTGTTAGCAGTACGATACCGAATAATACTCTCAGGGATCGGACAGGGTTTTTGTTACACACTGTATATTAATTAGGTGACTATCTATATCGTATCACGGAATTAATGATGAGGTGACAACAATTGCTGTGCGTATGATATGGTGAGATAAAATGCATACCTAGTTTAATATATTTAAGACTTTTTGTCGGTAAGTACAAAAAGGTAAGTATAAAAATGTGTGACGGGTAAGAATTCCTGAAATGTAGCGGCTGTTACAACCCCACCCCCAACAAGACTTTCGTAGCACTCCGTAGCTTGAATCTTACCTATCCCTCCCCGGTCTTTTTATACACGTCAGTTACGACGACCACAGTAGGTATGTATTTTATTTCCTCTATAAGTGTAGAGAAAGAGAGTGGGAAGAGCTAGTGCTGTTTCATAAAGGAACTATTTTAAGGCTCTCTGCCACTATCCCTAGACTGGAAACTTATGGATGTGTTCGCCCCATTTTGACCTACGGTGGACAAACATACAAGTTAGGCTAAAGTAAGGTAGCACTTTTTGAAGGTCAACAACATTGACCGTGATTCGCCCAACCTTCACCGCTTCGTAAGTGTTATATCTGGGGAGACCATCTCCCCAGATTGCTTGAAGTTTACGAGTAGGTACCGCTATGAAATAAAAACTAAAAATATAAACTACAGAAATCAAGGTTCACAGAACAACCGCAAGCAGCACCCGTTCACTTGACTAAGGTCCAAAAGACAAATTTCAAGGTTTGTCAACGTGCCATAGAGCGCTGTTTACCAACTGTGTGTAGGGTCAGTAAAGTAAATACTGCTGTCCGAAACCACAGATCGTTGTCGTGATCCAAAAGGCCACTCATCTAATATGGGACTAGGCTAGACATGTCTGGCGCATGCCAATCGAGATTCGAGCAATGGACTCACTTGTCTCATGATTGGTGCACCTCTTAGCGGGGCCGACGCAGACCACGAAGAAGATGGCAGGAGGAAATCCACCGCCATCTTCTCGATATTCAAATGGATATCTTCCTTGAGAATTTAAAAAAAGTTGCGCAAAACCAAACGAAAATGATGAAATATCCAGATCTTATCGAGTTGAGAGATGAAAATGGGGCACGCACGCCTACTGACGATTTTGGCATGTAGATCAATTACAATTAAATATTTTAAGACCTTTGCTCAGCGACACTGTCCACAATATCAGTGACATAAGCGGCGTTGTATACAGGCATGTCCTCGCGAAAGAGGTGTATGAGACCAAATTAATACTGATTATGAATGCTCGGTTCTTATCATTTATATTCGCTGGATTAACAGAACCCTGAGAATTAAATAACATTCACATATCCTCCTCCTCAATACGCATTTGATTGCTCATTGTAAAAAGACAGTAAGGTTACAACATTGATAAAAAAAAACCCAAGATGTTGGGCCACAGTCAGGGTTTCCAATCCGTCCTCAAAAATGACCAAATAAATTGAGTTATTTCAACATGTCTCGCATCGAAGATCCTTAGATTTTTTTTGTTTTTTTCTTCCTAGTACGTCGTGGTGGCCTACTAGTGCGTCGTGGTGGCCTAGCGGTTCAATGACCAGATTCACATGCACATGGTTGCAGGTTCGAACCCAGGCAAGTACCAATGTGACTTTTTCAAAGTTATATGTACCTACTTTCTTAATCATTCTAAGACATAATTGACAAACGGTGAAGGAAAACATCGTGAGAAAAATCAAATGAAACAATCTGGATTTCAAAGTATTGGAATCTGAAATCGCCAACCCGCAATGAGCAAGCGTGGTGATCAATGCTCATCCCTTCTCTATATGGGAAGAGGCCTGTGCCCAGCAGTGGGACGTATACAGGCCGGTATTATATTATTCTTCCTAGTACCGACTTTATGCCTTTCTGATAAGGTTAAATATGTTCGTTACAAAACTGCCTCCGCCTACGGCTAATTGAAGGCAGTTTTAGCTGTGATTGTTGTTTGAGACTGTGTAAAGAGGGTTTTCTATTTCAATGGAAATATAAAAAAATCAATAAGTTTCATATATGTTTATTATAATGATGTAAAATGGCAATAACATAAATAGTATAATACCTACTCTTAAAATCTAAAGAGATCTTTGTACCTTGCGGACATGTTGGCTTTTGGATTCTTTTAAAGCTTGATCCAACTTGTTGGTTAAATGCAATAAGTTAGGCAGGTCACACTGTAAAATGACATGTTCTACAATATTTTGGCAATGACTTGCAGCCTTGGCATCTTGTATACTTGAATTTATTCTTATTGGGGATATAACTTGTTCATTTATTTCTACTTGACTGGTATCTTTATGCTCTGTATATTGCCCAAAGCTTTTTGGTTTCATGAGTACAAAATCCATTGCTACCATTGGTTTAATTTCTTCATCACAATTTTTTGAGGCTACCTGTCCAGATAAAATAAAATTAAACTGTATTATGTACACTATTGTATCTAAGAAGCTCAGCAACATGTTTTTTTATCTTTAACTTGTTATTTATTAACTATGCAGAAAAATCATTGTTTGTAAATAAATCTTTTTGTTGTTTTATCTTACCTGAACTTCAAACCTCCATAATAAGTCTTGGTAAGTTGGGTCTTTCTGTTGCAGTAAATATAGAGCTTCGGATAATTCAACTTTTTTAGTATTGTAGAACTTTGCCAATACTTCCTGTTGTTCATTGGAGAAGCCTGCTAATGCCAATGATGACTTTAAGTCAGCATCTGATAACTGAAATGTTTAAGAAATTAAGTAACACAGTATAATCAACCTCGTTATGGAAATCTAAATAAATACTACACATTTTATTATTTTATCTAATATTCTTAGCATAGTATAAATTAAAGTTACTCCCTCTTTTTGTACATATAGGTCTTTTAACTTAGGCAATGAATTTTGTACTAAGGTTTTAAATGGATGAAAAAAAAAAATTATAATGTCTCTGTCATAACAAACATATTTTTTGCTTTAACATTGCTAATGCTGACTAAACCTTACAAGATAGAAAAATGATATTACATATTATTCTTTACACAACATGTACCAGTGCCAAATATTAACTAGTTGCTTTTTATTATATAAAAATTGTTCTTACATTAAGTCTGCATGCCTCTACAATCAGATATACCAATGCATGTACCAAATTTTGCACTTCTGTCAGTGAAATATTGAGCTTTTCTGTAAAATAAATTATATGTTGATACTATTAATTTAGACTAATTAAATGAGACTTGAATGATTTTGAGTATTTTTCATTATTGTTTATTAGTTTTTAAAATAATAGATTTTAATCATAAACGAAGACAAAGGACTCCAATTAATGTTATGTGCATACAAGGTATTGTTTTAAAATTTAGTTTGTTTTGCTTATTAAGTTATTATTCAATACATAAGACAATAATATCCAAGGTTTAGAAAGGCCACTGATAGCTAGCTAGAAAATAAATGTTTACCTGCAGCAATAGTATACTTTTTATCATTCACTCCATTAGTCAAGAAGTCTAACGCCAGCTTACAGAAATCTATCAAAACTGAAACAGAAAGCATACAACTTACGTGAAAAACTTACCTATATATAACAGGCGAAACTTTCTTTTTTGGTACTCACCTTGTACAGAATGTCGGTTAATTAAACTGAGGTGTTCTTTTTGTAACTCGCTTAGAAATATGATCATTGTGCTTTTTAGTTACTCCAGTAAATATTATTAATTTATTAATTATTTATTTTCTGACGCTCATATGTTGACAATGTTGACAGTGGTTGACGTTGACAGGTGTGTTCTGTAATCTGTTCTGTGTTGACATGGTTGACATCTGGCTACCTGGCTACTCACTACTCAGCCTATGTCTCAAACGGTCTCAAACCTTAGATCATAGATGAATAACCTACTCAGACCCTCAGATTTGGTTATTCAGCTCAGACCTAAGTCTCAGACTAAGAACCAAAGATGAATAACCAACTAAGAACTCAGGCTATTTATGTGTTAAATTGACATCTGAATGCAAATGTCGATTCATCGGTATCTTTTTCATTAATTCTAAGAACTTTAAAACATACTTCCTTCAAACCGCTTCAAACCATGAGAGGCTTTGAAACCTGAGTTTGAAACCCATGAGTTATAGTTTAGTAGGTACTCCTACTCTAGCTTTGAAAGTAATTTAAAGTGGTCTAGGAAAAGAGTATTTTTTACGAAAACAATTTTTAAGTATTAGGGCCACAGTTGGACAAAGGTATCATAATTAAAGAGAAAGCACGTTGTGGATTTTTCAACGTTGTGAAGCATTCAGGATATGAAGCCAGAATTTTTTTATTTAATTAATTTCTCGTTAGAATAAATTTGATTTTAGGCGATTAATTAAAATATTTTCTTCTCTAGAAATATTAGCACATCAATAATTTAAACTAATATGTTGGCTCTATGGTTGTCAATTTCTTGACGTAGACGTAGTTGCTTACGAGTTTTTCAATTTTGTAATTTTGTTGACATGTTTCTTTAGTTTTACTTAATTTAATTGATAATAAAATCTTAATTAATGGTCGCAGAAGATAGTTCAACATCATGGCTTTGAAAAAAGTCAAAGGAAACTTTGAAAGGATGTTCGATAAAAATCTGACGGATTTAGTCCGAGGAATCCGAAATAACAAAGATAATGAGGTATTTATATATGTATTTCTGCGTTATTATTGTTTTAACGTTTAATAAAATTAGCGATACCTATGATCATACTCTCAGGCCTCAAAATTATTCTGGACACTTTCTTTTTATGTACCCCTCCACTGTCACATTTCCTAAAGTAAATGCACGAACTTGACCGAAATTATAATAATAAATTAAATTTAGCAGTATATGACGATGGACACGGCTTATTGTTTGCCATGATATGGATATAGACCCATATAGTGAGGTGTTGAAGAATATCCAACATTTTACATTAATTTCTATTTACATTTTATGTTTGTTCTATAAACTAATTAATGATTCATATAAAATTTTACATGTCCAACATATGTTATTGTTGACATTTCTGTGTCTGTATTAGACATTGTTGTCATAAAAGTCAATATGTTTCACTACTGAACAACATTCCTAAATGACTGTACATTGGATGTTATAGATGATACTCATATCTATATTTATGATATATTTTATTAATAACAAATATTTTTGTGCACAATTATTTTTGAAGACTAATCCTTAATTTCATTTCAGTCAAAGTACATAGCACAATGTATGGAAGAAATTAAGGTAGAGCTTCGTCAGGACAACATAGCAGTCAAATCTAATGCTGTTGCTAAGTTGACATATGTGAGTATTTAAAGATTTCTACACCATCCATGAACATTATAATTTTGTATTAATATATGGATGTAGGTATAAAAGCTGATAAACATATTTAAACAGTGTACTACACTGATAACACCACCTCACCACATGGTGATAGCTATGTAGAGATCAAATAATGGGTTGCCATTGTATAATAATTAATCATAATTACACTTGAATATGTATATAAATCCTTAGAAAATATTTCTGTTATTTCAAAGACATTTTATACAGGTATTAGTTACCCATTAAAAATAAATTATCAATTTAATTGAAAAAATGTCATAATATATTTTGATACTTTCTCATCTAATGCATTTGTCATCAAATTTCAGCTCCAGATGTTGGGATATGACATATCTTGGGCAATATTCAATATTATAGAGGTGATGAGTTCCAATAAGTTTACTTACAAGCGCATTGGATACTTAGCAGCTAGCCAGTCATTCCATGCAGATTCGGAATTATTGATGCTCACTACCAATATGATAAGGAAGGATCTCAATGCACAGAACCAGTATGAGGCGGGTCTGGCACTCAGTGGCCTCAGCTGTTTCATATCACATGACTTAGCCAGAGATTTGGCTAATGATATCATGACTTTGGTAAGATTGAATGATTTATTAATGCTCATTATTGTTTGTTTAGCAAGTGAAGTGCTCTCACCACAATCACATATTTGATTGTTAATCTTTGATAATAATGTCTGTTAAATGTTAATGAGCATGCAGTCTGATAAAATGTGTCCTTAAAAAAACGAATATAATACTACTACTTTTAGATGAGTTCCACAAAACCATATTTAAGAATGAAAGCGGTTCTAATGATGTACAAGGTATTTTTACGATACCCAGAAGCACTAAGACCTGCATTCCCAAAGTTAAAAGAGAAGTTAGAAGATCCTGATCCAGGTACAAAATTTATTGATTATTTAATGTTTGAATTTCGTATTTAAGTTTTAGTAGTAAATGGGTACTTAATAATTCTTTGTATTTGCAGGTGTCCAATCAGCAGCAGTTAATGTAGTGTGTGAGTTAGCGAGGAAGAATCCTAAGAATTACCTCTCATTAGCTCCAGTATTCTTCAAACTGATGACAACATCCACTAACAACTGGATGTTGATAAAGATTATCAAATTGGTATGTACTTAGCTTTCTTTACTTCCATATTCTTATCTACAATTTATTATCTAATAACTTTCTTTACTATATACTTCATGAATTTGCACTAAAAAGGGAGAAAAAATAAGATTCCAGTTAGTGTTGAATTTTTTACTTTCTGTAGTCAGCAGCAACCATAAGAACAGGACTCTGATGTTGGTATAAATAGTACTAGAAAGTATCCTTTTAGTTCCGAAAAGCCTGTGGATGTCAATGATGAGTAAATCATGTCAACTGTTATCATTATGAGATTAAAAATAGTTGTTCTAAGAATAGTTATTTACATTCTGAGAATTGAACAAAAGAATATAGGAGAATTGTGTGAAATCTTTATTTATCAACATAAATTTTCAAACCATTGAAGGGTGCACCAAAGTATGTCCTATTAATTGAAAAAAATAATAATAAAAGATTTGTTTCTAAGATACAATATCTTACTTAGATAAAGTATGTTTCTGATAAAATGTTAATAAACAAATGTTTTGAACTTGTGTTTACTCTACCTTTCCTGAAATAACTTATGAATTCTTCACAGTTTGGTTTAATGACACAGTATGAACCAGACATTGGAAGAAAAATAACACAAAGCCTCATAGATCTAATTTGCAGGTATACCACTAGTGGATCTTTACAAAAAACGAATTTACCAAAACTGCTAGATTCATTCACCACACCTCACCATTGAATTATTATAATTTAGTGATAAACACATCCTGACTATACTAGAATGTTTGAAATGTACAGCATTTATTTTTATAACAGAAAAATATAATTAAAAAAAATACGTAAAATATTTTCAACAACAATGACACGTAGTTGTAAATTTCTAACATTCAAATTCTTTCTGGGAATATTGTACACAGACGACACTATAAATTGGCACATCAGACTCACATTTTGTATTATTTTTGCTGCTGAAAAATGTAAGATGAACAATATGTACGACGTGTGTCGCCAGAACAACGTTAGGGGAATTTCGTACAGACCCATGTCATCATTAGCTATCGGTTGCCATCACATAAGCTAGTCTTATGTAGTTTCATTGTGTTTGTTGCAGTTTGGTGCCTTAACCCCATTAGAGCCTCGACTTGGCAAGAAACTGATAGAACCGTTAACTAACTTAATACATAGGTGAGTCAGTGACTGTCGATAAAGTGCAGGAACATCACCAACCTTTCAAAATTGTTATTTTTATGACAGTACGTTATTTTTAGTAATATCTAGACATAATAATTGTGTTGTCTTATCTATAATTTAGTCTCTATGGGGTGAAAGGAAATTTAATGTGTATTCTTTTGCATATCAAAGACTAGCTATTGACATAATACCATAGTTAGTGCAATTATTATCAATATTTCTTCTTGTAAAAAAACAGCTTGCATTGCTTTTTTAACATTTTATTTATTAAGCTTTTTTGTATACACTGTATTTGTTGTTTGTGTAGCACTTCAAGTCCAGTAAACACATTAGAGCTTTAAAACACGTGTTTTATGCTTTGAATGTAAGCAATGTTTTGTTTTACCTTCAAACTGAGCTGTTGATATTGAAATATTTATTTTGAACATGTATAAATTGCACTAACATACTGACAATAAATTCCATTATTCAGAAATGTTGATTGTCCATTATAAATTTATCTTAACATGAGGATTGTATGCCACATGAAATTATGTTCAGAAACACATGTGCAAAATCGAAAAAATAAAAAGTGAACAAATCAGTCAAAGGAACACTTTTATAAGATTTTTTATTTTGAATTGTAAGATTTATAAATATATTCGTGTATGGTAATGTAAATGAGGTTGCTTGCTACAGTACGTCAGCGATGTCGTTATTGTACGAGTGCATCAACACGGTGATCGCAGTGCTGATCAGTATCAGCAGCGGGATGCCGGGCCACGCCGCCTCCGTGCAGCTCTGTGTGCAGAAGCTTAGAATACTCATTGAAGACAGCGACCAAAATTGTAAGTCTCACTAACTAGACCGTAAAGCCGCTAATCTTCACGTTAGCAATCAATGGGTGTTTTCACTACCAATTTCATACAAAGATAAGCTTGACACACATGCGTAGTCGCTCCGTGCGCCGCAGTGGAGCAGAGCCTTAAAGCTCTTCCGCACGGCAGTGGCAACAAAAAGGAATTAATCTTCATGTTAAAACGTAAATTACCACTATATTTTTATAGAATTACTGTTTATTGTGATAATGAGTTGTAGACTTCGGGATCCGGGATTACATCATACAAACATACCAGTTTCATTTTTACATCTTGTGCTTATAGTGAAATACCTCGGTTTGTTGGCGATGTCAAGAATTCTGAAGTCCCACCCAAAATCAGTACAAGCTCACAAGGACCTCGTTCTAGCTTGTCTTGACGACAAAGATGAATCAATTAGGCTGAGAGCTTTGGGCTTGTTGTATGGAATGGTGAGTAAATATTTTTTATGTAGCAGAAAATAATAATCAGTCAAATCTATAAACAAGATTCAACACTACACATCATATGGCTATTTTAAATGTTGATAAGCATAGTGAAAAGCGAAAAGGAGTGGAAAGGAAGAAAACCTAACTTTAGGCCACAATTGCTAAAAATAACAATCTTCAATCTACCCACGTTCACTTTCAAATGAGAAAAAAAAACATTTTTTTCATCTTTACACATGATAATATTTGATTCCCAACAGGAATGTGACTCAAGGGAGTAACCTACTTTCCACTTTATTGGGCACAAAGAAAATATACCTAAACATGTTTACGTCATCAGGTATCCAAGAAAAATTTGATGGAGATAGTGAAGAAGTTGATGGTGCACATGGACCGCGCAGAGGGCACGCTGTACCGCGACGAGCTCCTGACGCGCATCATAGAAATATGCTCACAGAACAACTACCAGCACGTCGTCGACTTCGAGTGGTACGTGACCGTGCTGGCCGAACTCACTGAGATGGAGACTAGCGCTAAACACGGTTCGTATACAAGGACTTTACTATATACTACATAATGCATAGTCACATAAACAGTAACTCAGAGAAAAAGTCCAGGCGCAGGCAGGTGAGCGCGCGATTTCGTCGAGATTGCACGTTGTCATTTCCATATTAACATTTTCTGATTGCTTGTAGTAAATGGCAGCTGTGTAGATACACACTGCGCAGTAGCACCGCTGGTGCATATATTAGTTACTGTGGCCAAACCAGACAGAAGATTTGTTACGAGTAGTCTCGCTACACTTGTCAGCAATCGTCATATGAGTTATCTTTAATTATTATAGTGCGTTGAAGTTCTTTTACGTGCGTTTCATGTGAACTTAACCTGTGCGTCGAAGTTCTTCAACGCGCGTTACATGTGAACTAAGCCCGCGCGTTACATGTAAACATAGCCCGTGCGTTGACGTTCTTCAACGCGCGTTAAATGTGAACTTGGTCCGTGCGTTGACGTTCTTCAATATGCGTTATATCTGAACTTAGGCCGTGCGTTGACGTGCCTCAATTTTTTTTCTTAATAAAAGCGACGCCCGCACTAAGGAATTTAATCCTTGTGTCGCGGGGGTTTCACAAACATTCAAATCACATGCACAAAGTACACCCAGACTTGGAACAAGAAGCATTTGTGGATCACACAAATGCTTGTCCCATGTGGGGATCGAACCCGCAGCACGTCGCGCAAGTGGTAATTATCGTGGTGACCTATACCACTCGACTATCCGTGCAGTCATATCAGCGTTATTGGTGCAGGGCGCATCGTGGCGGGGCAGCTGACGGAGGTGGGCGCGCGCGTGGCGGAGGTGCGCGTGTTCGCGGCGCGCGAGTGCGCGGCGCTGGTGGCGCGCGCCGCCGCCGCGCCGCCCGGGCCCGCCTCGCGCGAGGTGCTCTACGCCGCCGCCTTCGTGCTCGCCGAGTACTGCCGGTAACACACGTTCACCTGAAACAGCTTTATTATAGCTTAGGCTGGCAGCACCATTTTTTTTTTTAACATATAATACATGTGTAACCATCAGTTTAATTTAACTCTAATGTAACTTAAGAAGTTGAGGGGCTCGTGGCTAAGTGTAAGCCGTACGGTTTGACCCATAATAAAGGTTAAACCGCGCTCGCCGCGGTTGGTCCGTGGATGGGTGACCATTTGTAAACATATTGAGACCCCTCCGTGCCTCGGAAAGCACGTTAAGCCGTTGGTCCCGACTGTCATACAGTGATCTTTGATAGTCGCTAAGTCATTACAATTCTGACAACCAGTCTTACTATGGAATACTGTATTACCTAGCAATAGGTTGTGGAGGTCAGATAGGCAGTCGCTCTATGTAAAATACGGTATTCAGCTAAATCCGGTACGACTGGAAGCCGACCCCAACATAGCTTGGGAAAAGGCTAGGCAGAGTAACTTAAGAAGTTTTTATACATTTTAAATGAAAATAAACTGTAAATAAATAAATTATAAATGAAAAATATTCTTTGCTACATTATTACAAATTTATAGACTGCTGATCTCACTTGAGTTTGAAGATTATTGTTACAATTTGACAGAGTGTTAATCAATTTATTACTTGATGCTACACCAATCGTTTGTTTGTGTCAATTTGGTTGCTTACTTATAAAACGTGTAACATGCGGGTGCAGCGAGGAGGACGTGATGCGGTCGGCGATGTCCCCGCTGCTGGTGTGCGGCGGCATCTCGGGCGGGCACGTGCGCGCGCGCGCCGTGTGCGTGCACGCCGCGCTCAAGCTGGCCGCCAACCTGCTGCGGATCTACGAGGAGCGCGCGGACAAGGACGCCGCCATCGCTGTACGTTTATACACACAATACTATACAATAGCCCCACACAAATCGCACGTAATAAGTAAAGAATAAGTTTCCTATATTCATTTTTGATTGACCCTTCGATGCTGTTCGTCTCTGCTGTAGTATGAATCGACCCTTAAAATAGTGTAATTGTAGATATGCTAATATAATTCTTTTGCCGAATGATTATATCTCCTTTATACTCTTTTGTAATAATAATATCTCAGGACGACTCACACACGGCCAACTGATCCCAATCTAGGCCGAGCCTGTACTATGGCAACCAGACAACCGATGAACATACTTATATATCTCTACTAAATAAAATTCTCGTGTCACGGTGTTTGTAATTAAAGTCCTCCGAAATGGCTCGACCGATTTTCGTAAAATATTGTGTGCATATCGGTTAGTTCAGCGAATTGGACAACATCTATTTTTCACACACCTGACTGATAGGTACTGATAGGTATCGCCTGCCAATAAATATTGTTGTTATATTTTTTTTGTTATTATTCGCCGCTATTGTTATTATTCAAAGCCGACCGGTCTCGTTACGCTATAGCTGACCGGCGCGTTTCGTGGACTATAAGGTTGGAAATAGGTATTCCATTAAAAAACGCCGAATTGAAGTCGTTGTTGAATATAAATCAGTATAGTAGTCTTATAACCAATCAGTAGAATACTTAATAATTGAGAAATGTTTTATAAAAATTACTTAACATGAGTTATGAATAAGTCAGTTTCTTTTTCGGTTTTGAATGATTTAAGGTACAGTTTTTTAAATGTTTGGTGTTTATTGATTTAATTTGTATTCCTAGAGTAAATAATTATCCCTAAGAAAAGGTTGTCTGATCAACAGGGGTAACAATGCGAGGCGCAGCTAGTAACACATACAGCCACTATTAAACTAAATAATACCCTTTTTGCGCAATACTCTTATGATCTGCGGGGACAGGAGACGTAAGGTAGCGGGGGCGGTAATAAGTGCGCGCGGGATGGGGGTCAACTAACGAGAGCGATATTCGACTCATTCGAGCGCCGTCATTGGTTAGTTATGTTCACCGTCACCGGCACGCACTATGGGAGTTTAACGATCGATCACATTAGTAACACAAGCATTTACCTTAGCAAGTTAGCACGATGTGACACACGGGACATTGAAAGGGTTAAAATACAATATTTAGAAAAAAAGTCGAAATAAATATTAGGCAGCAACAATCAGTTGTCTTTTTCGCTTTAGTTGGAGTGATTTAACGATTGTGTTGGCAGGTGATCCGCGAGGCGCTGTCAGGCCTGCGCGCGCTGCTGTGCAGCGAGGACATGGAGGTGCAGGAGCGCGCGCACAACGCGGCCGCGCTGCTGGCGCTCGTGCTGGCGCGCCTCAGCCCCGCCGACGCCGCGCTCAGCGACGACCCGCTCGACCACCCGGACACTATACTCGTCGACCATGACCTCAGGTACATACACATTGTTGTTTACCATTTATCAGAAAATGGGATAGTAAAGGAGCAAAATTCTCGTGTCACGGTGTTTGTAATTGAAGTCCTCCGAAATGGCTCGACCGGTTTTCGTGAAATATTGTGTGCATATCGGTTAGTTCAGCGAATTGGACAACATCTATTTTTCACACACCTGACTGATAGGTACTGATAGGTATCGCCTGCCACTAAATATTGTTGTTATATTTTTTTTGTTATTATTCGCCGCTATTGTTATTAAAAGGGGTAACAATGCGAGGCGCAGCTAGTAACACAGTAAAGGAGCATTCGGAAATAATGAATTATATTATAGGATCTGGTGTTTATATGCAATTTCTTCCCGATCGACATACTTTGTTAATCTTACCTTGTTGTAATAATTATGTCTGGAAATTACATTCAGTGTTATTAAACTTAAGTTTTTAGATTTTCGCGATACAAATTAAGGCCAACGTTTCGGCCAACTTGCAAAAGGCGTGGCTACGGGTAGACCCTTATTAAACTTTATTTATTTGATTCTCACAGCAACAACGCAGAAAAGGAAGAAAATATCGAAGATCTGAATGGAGATAGTTCCACGCAAGGTTTTAGTGGTGGCTTGATCGAGGAACTCGCGGATCTATTTGAAGGGGAACTGAAGCCTGTTGCACCCAAAGCACAGAAAAAAGTGCCAATGCCCGCAGAGTATGTTCATTATACTATTACCTACATAATATTTAGTACAACAATACTTTCTTTATGTAGCGCACCAGAAGCATTCACTGTTGTAACTATCATTCAAAACTTTTGGGAATAGATGGGATAGTGCAAAATTTTGCACCGAAACTCCCTCTGTAAAATTTTTATTGCTTTTATGATATTTTTTTGGTACGACTTGAGCTGGACCGACCGGTTTCTGAATCTTATTAAGAATATCAACTAAATAAATTCTCAAACTGTAACGCGGGCACGTGGTTGATCAGAGCTAAACGGTATCAAGTAGAAATATTTCAGCCTAACTTGGATAACACCTGGTTTCGGAATTGAGAATTTAAAATTTTGGAGGGTTAAGTATTGTTTGCGTATTTCATTGGGGCCAAAAGCTGAATGTTAATATTTGGTGTGTTCAGCTTGAACTTAGATCAGTGGCTGTGCCAGTCTCGTTGGTCGTCGGACAGCTCGTCGTCGGAGGGCGAGCCCGAGGCCGCCGTGTTCGCACCACCGCCGCGCGATACCAGACCCACCGCGCAGTTCACGCCCGAGGAACTGGCTATGGTATACAACACTATATACTAACTAACAATTATTCATTTTGATTGAAGTTCAACAGACACTCTTATCATAAGCTGTTAATTACTTTTCTTTTTTTTTAAATATTTTTTTTTTTTAGTTCAACAGACACCGGTAGGAATTCTATTACAATTAATTAGACAAATAAAGCAGAGGTGATTGGCCCCGTGTAAAGACCCATCCCATATTAGAGTTCCTGTATGTGAGCATCGTAATTTTTAAATTTTAATGCTACAGTTACGAGAGGCCCGAAGACAGGAACAAGCGAACAACCCCCACTACTTGAAGGACGACTCTCCGCGGTCGTATCAGCAGGACGATGTGCCCATCGCAGAAATAGCACTAGAGGTGCCATTGCAAGTTCATAGTTAGTATCATTTCATATACCTATGAATCCTGACATCCACCAATTGCTTTTGTAATTGCAAAAAAACTAATTGCCATTATTTTATTCCATATCTTATCCATCGAGTATTCTTTTCAATCAGTTTATTTATTTACAGCCAAGAGATCTGATAAATATTTAATATCACGAGAAAGTTCAAACAAGAAGAAGAAAGAAAAGCGGACTTCAAAGAAACGAAAGAGCAAAAAGGATAATAAACCTTCAAGCGACTCGGACAGTGAAGGTAAGTTGAATCTTTTGATTGATAGATGATTTGTTTTCCTTACGAAGCACATAATTATTAGTCATCTTTTCCTATATTTTTTTATCTCTGGTACAGGTACGTCAAATTTTAGGTACCAAATTCGAGCATAATTCACATATTCATTAACGTGAGCGTCAGGATGGCTGGACCAAACGAGATATGTCCTTGAGACCATGAGCACTATTTACTACCTATAGTTAAATATTTGCCACCTTTTCGTTAAGAAATTTATCAAAGAAATAAAGAAATAGTAGCAAATAGGTATTAAATAATGCACATGGTCTCAAGGACATATCTCGTTTGGTCCAGCCATCCTGACGCTCACTTCATTAACGCCTATATTCTATCCATCAATCGATTTGGCTACTAAGGCTCTATTAAAATATGTCAAGATTTTATCCCTGGTAGCCAAATCCATTTTTCATCCAATGATATTGTAGTTACCTTACCTAACTTTGCGGTACCTTAGTTACTTTGGATTCGGAGCAAGGTATGTGATGTTGTCTACATTTATTATTATTTATTTACCTACGCCATACGACCGTACAATACTGTACATAACCATACAAGACACCTCTAAATTATAAAAAAAAAACTACTCAGCATCATACGAGATCTGAGCGTAGAATAAAGTATCCTCTTATGTGTATTATCCAGAAGAAGTGAGCATCAGCCGTCCGGCCGTAGCGGAGGGCGGCGAGCTGCCGGAGGGTGCGGCGATGTCGGACGAAGAGCCGCCGCCACCGCGCGACGACCCGCACCGCGCGCTCGACCTTGACCTCGACCAGTAAGTACCAACACATCTCCTTATGTCTAGCCTTCTCCCCAATGCAATGTATATGTGGGCTGATACCTCAGCAAGTGACTAAAAGCGCTGCTCCACTACGGTTGGCTGCCTGTGCCCGCTCGTGTTTCATGCATAGTGTCCGTAGGTGCAGTGGATGTTATATATACCATCTGTATAGCTATGCTTGACACGATATGTGCGTAGCCTATCCGTGCGCCGCAGAGAAGCAGCACCTTATACGTCCACAGTATGCTTATGTCAGCTATGTTGGAGTCGCCTTTTAATCTCTCTGGAATCAGCTGAATACGTATTCCACGTAGAGCGACTGCCTATTTGACCTTCACAATTACGACCACAAATTCATTTTATTTCTTCCACTAAAACTTTTATCTGGTTTTTTGTATTTGCTTGTGTGCGTTTCATATAGATACATATTCTTCCAGACCACTGCGTGAAGAAGAATTACTTACAACAAGAATACACCAGTACCCATCGCCCGAAAGTGGACTTCTGCAGAAAAAGATAAAAGTATCGAAGTCGAAGACCAAATCCACCGGCAAAGAGTCCGGCGACAAACCATCTAAGAAGAGGAAGGAAAAGAAATCTAAGCAGAAGACCGTAGACTTAATGTTACCAGAAGTAACTAAGATTGATGTTGAAGAGGGTTTGCTGATCGATGACCCAAGCAAGACAAATGGCAAAAAGTCAACGAAAGGCAGCGACGGCGCAGATGATGAAATGACACTTGTTGAACCCCATTCTAAGGGGAAGAAGACTGAAAAACATAAGAAATCTAAGAAAGAAACTAAAGATAAAGAGTCTAAGAGGAATAAATCTTCTAAGAAAGGTATTTATATCATTACATCCTATAAACATCCCTTTTTACAAACGTACCTCCCTCTACTTTTTTAAGCGTCCCTGCAGCTTAACCTCACAAATAAATTTCTCGAATTTTAATATTATAACCATAAGCAGTAAGGAATACTAAAATTTGAGATTTCTTTTTGCGTTTGTACAAATGTAACAAAATCAACTTGAATAAGCAATTTATTGTCCTTTTCAGGTAAACACGAAAAGAAAACTGGATATGAAGAAGCATTAGGTATATCTACGCCTAGCAAAGAAGTCATATAATGTACATAATAAGATTGCTTATTTTCCTTAAGTCACGCTACTCATGCTGTCTCAGTGCAATTGTTAATTTGAACAATTTAAGAATATTTTTAATGATGATTAGTTCTACATCCAATATATTAGTTATTAACTCCATTCATATGACAAAGTGAACTATGTCCATTTATATGAATATATAAATAAAATATTTCCATAAGTCTATATAGTAACAAATAAAAAGTTAAATATATTAATCATGTACAGTTTTATTATTAAAAATGATTTATCAAGATGAAGCTTTTCAATTGGTTAACACTCACATTTAGAACACGTGTGTTTGGCAGACAGATACACAGACCTGGCTACATAAAAAGGCATATAGCAAAAAACATCACGATACACAATTTTCCCTCAAAAAAAAACTTTATATAAACAACGTACAAAGACACAATACACATTTTGATTACCCCCAATTTATGTACAATAATATACTCGATAAGAGTCGAGCGCATACCTGAGAGAAAACTGCTTGAGTAAATTGTGCTGCTATACGATTTTAGATTTAATGTAACTCTTGGACTTCGGTCGCACTTGGTCGAACCGCACGCATGGAGATTGTTATTGTTTTAACAACTTCTTAGCTCTCTTTGAAAATTATTAAATATTACAGAACTTTTGGATTATAAAAAAATAATTTATATGTAAGTATATTTTATTTACAAATTAATTTATTTTGACAAAGAGAAGGCGCGTTAAAGTTCAGGATTGAGGGCTTGTGTCGTCATAAGTTGGCTAAAATAGTAGCCACATGGCGAGCCCCTACTCTTTAAATTAAAAAGAAAAAAAAAAGAAAAAGTACATATATATCTCATCCCTATTATAGACCCAATAACAAAATGTAGGTATCTACAATTCATCAATGTTGGGGAGCATAGGTACTCACCAGCGGGCCCACCAGGATGATTGGTTACTGAAAGATTTTCAAATATGTTTACGACATGTGAAATCCGCTGGTGAGAAGGTCCACATTGATTTACATTTTACAACGAAAGTATAGATATATTTTTTTAGAAGTACAATTATAATTCATTTTTGTCATGCCTATTAAGTAAGCTTATGATGGCTTGCCCCGGAGCAGCATGTTTTTTATTTACCATATTAGTAAGTACATTTATTTCAATTGCTAACTAAAGTTTGATGAAATTTTAGAATAAAAAGACATTCTCGTGTTCTGTATTTAGTCGCACAAGTTACCTACCATTTAACCGTTACGGTTAAAATATAGTCATCAAACTTTATAGTAAAGAGGTTGCAGAATATACTTACATAGGCACACCACATTCATTTCTACATCTATTTTGCGAACATCCTTTTTTCCAGACTTTGCGTTGATAGAATATAGGTACACTTTCTTTGCGAAAATCTTTGAAAGGTATCATGGAAACTTGGTAAATTCGGGGTTTATAGTGGACATGTGTTTATTAAAATGTTTGATCGAGCATACATGCGGTTTTTATATATTTATGCGCCCGAGTGACATGCGTTTGCATACAGTATATCCAGCGAATGCAATTCTTCTCAAGGTCTGCGCTGACCCTAACGCAAATAACTAGTAATCAAAAATATAAATCATCTAAAATTATACAAAAATTTAAATCGATTTAGTCTGGGGTTATTCTTCTTTACAAACAAGTGCTAGCAAGATTTTGCTCTGCGAGATCGAAGTCTGTCGCAAACTGATACAGGCTTGCCTCCACGACCGTCGCCGACTGGTTTCCCTAAAACTTTCTTGTACGAAAACGCTACCTATGAAACCAAAATGCAGCAAGTAAATTTTCAATAGTAGGTAGGTAAGAAACTCATAGGTAACAAATAACTTATTTATGCTCATAGTTTTAAATTACTGAGTCATTAAAATAAATATATTAAGACAAGTTTGTGATTTAGAAGTATTTCTTCAAATTCTCAGTTAGAAAATAAATAATATTCTTAATATGATAGAAATACGTTCGACAATAGAAATCAATATAATCGTGCAAGCAAATTGGAATGCTAGTTCGACATGACCCGTTAGATATTTTTAAAGCGACCAATAACGACTAGGTACTTTAATAAACATGACATTAAGAATTAAAAAAATAATAATTCATTTATTAGCATAATTATCCTATATCATCCTCAAACTTCCATATCCTCTGGATAAAACCCAAAATCTAAAGATCGGGTTTCTGTCTCGTTGGATTTGTCATACTTTATACACGAGCTGTCCATTGCCAACTTCGCCGGCTGCCGCACCAATATCTAGGTATGCAGTCAAAGAACGTAATAAGTAAACAGGCAGTCACTGACTCAAAGCTGTAGTCTGCATTTCGTCACTCAATGATCTTGCAGCAGATCGAACATTTGAGCACATTTTAAAGCATTGCAATAATTAAGGACGTTTTTGTGAAAGAGTTGGGCAAAGGTCTGAACATGTCGTAGTGACCGGGTCTCCGCTAAAACACATCGTACGACTACGCGCGGCGTCTTGCGGTTGTACTTATTATCTGCGGGGTAAGCGAACCCTCAAGTTACGTAATAGGTACTTTTTTAAACCCATTCCATTCCAAAATTATGTGATGTAATTGAGCGGCCTTTTAAAATACTGTTATTGGTGAAGTTTATTTTATCCTGCAGATTAAAAATCAGTTATTAGTTGTTTACCTTATTATTATCCAAGATCCGAAAACAATTAAAGTCATTGTATATTATCTTAGTGTTAACTAAGATATAAATCCGCACTAATATTGAGCATAATCGACTTAAAAATGAAGTTTTAAATTTGATTCTAAATGCCAAGTAAGTGGATTTAGACAAAATATAATCGCCAGAGCGTAATGCTAATCAAATATCACTTTAGTAACACGGTGCGTGACATGATAATGTATTATGTCAACAAAAGAACAAAGTATCTGAAACGTTTCACAAACTTGTTAATTTAGAGCGTCATTTATATCTCACACGTAAGAACTACGTAACAAGCAAATAGCGTATTCACGACCTTCCTAAAGATCATATTATTAGATAATTAAGTACCTACACGCATAATCCTCACTAAATGATAAATCAAGATTTGAGGGATTGTTCTTTTAACGTTTCTGTGCTCGCGATTTTTAATCAAATTGTATTTGGGAAGTTAGCAATAAAAACTCAACCTGTTTTTTTAACGTGACGAAAGCCACTATCAAATACAAAATTCTATAAATGAAGTCTCATAAAATCAAATCTAAGGCAAACTACCTACTTAGTTTCAAAAACTACTTATGGAAGACATCCAGTATATAACAATCTGGAAACGTTATCTAGGAATGGCAGAAATAAACTACAGTACAGATCTAAAATAAATTTATTACAAATGTTAATCTTCATAAGAAGCCGAAAATAAATATATAAGTAGTAATACAATGGTATGCATTTTTTAAATTAAACTATTGATAAATTACATTGTACTTTTTTGTCTGAAAAAAAAACTAGCGAAGTTTTCTCCATAACAAATTAAATAAGTGTTGCTATTTACAAATAAACATACATATACAGTACATAATGTACAAAATACTTATTATAGCGTCGTTACACGTTTCAGTGAAACACCAACTACAGGTGTTCTTAATATAACAATACATATACTTTATATTTATAAATTAATGTTTACTTGAAATACTTCGACTCGATCGCGATTGCTGCAGTAACGATAATAGCAAATTACAAATTTGATAACAACTTGAAGCATCAGAACACTCCACTACAACATCAATGAATATTTAGTTTAACAATCATTCGAACTAACTGTATATATCTAATATGGTCACTTAAACTAAATGTGTTAATAAATAAAATAATGAATGACATTATTTAATCTAATTGGCTCTAATACAACCAGTTCTATGTGATCTCTCAGGACATTTTGATCAGATTACATGACATCTATAGAAAGAGTGGCTCGAAGAGCTTAGTGCTTAACATTTAAAATGTAGATATCACAACGTACTTTAGCGTATTCCTGTATTTAAATATAACAACCTATCTATAAAAAATACTATGGAATAGCTAAACTACAATAATGTTAAATACAATATAACTTTCATACAAGACACGTAAAACAAGCAGCGTGAGTGTTTCGACTAAATACGACAGCGAGTGTTACATGACTATCGAGAATTACAAAAATTATCTGATATTTGAGTAAATACTTGAAGGAATAACTGGATAGACACCTATAATGACCAATTAGATAGTTATGATGATTATTAGTGAAAATACTGGCTAATAGTAGTTTACTGCTCCAACATAAATTTAGGGATGTCGAATTTCACCTCGACTCCGGCTTTCTTGGCTAGGGCGACGATCTCCGACAGCTGGACCACGAGTTGCGCGGCTTCGTCGAGGTCGTCACGCGGCACGATGCGAAGCCCTGAGTCGGCTATCAGTTTTCTCGCCTCGTTCACTTTCGTGCCCTATGATAAGATTCATTATTGAAACTATAAATATTTTAGTAATATTCGCTTGTACATTAATTTAAAAAAAATTACATACCTGAAGGCGCACAATGACAGGGATTTGGATGTTAAGATTCTTGGCGGCATTTATAATACCTTCTGCAATGACGTCACACCTCATGATACCTCCGAAGATGTTTACCAATATAGCGGACACTTTGGGATCCGACAGGATGATTTTGAAGGCTTCCTACAATTATAAATGATGTTCTAATTATTATGCTAAAATAAAAATGGAATAAGCATAAATATAATAGCACGCACCGCTACAGCCTGTGCAGTAGCTCCACCGCCGACGTCCAAGAAGTTGGCTGGGTCACCACCATACAATTTAATGAGGTCCATTGTAGCCATTGCCAAACCGGCACCATTTACCATGCACCCGATATTACCTACACACAAGACATTTTGTTAATATACTATTACAGTAAGTTGTAGACATGTAAGTTTTTAAATAATAAGTAGTTATATTACCATCAAGAGCGATATAGTTCAAGTTGAACTTAGCAGCTTCGATTTCTTTGGGGTCTTCTTGAGTAATGTCTCTCAAAGCAAACAGTTCCTTTTGTCTGAAGTCGGCATTATCATCGAATCGGAACTTGGCGTCCAAGCAGAAGACTGTAACATACAATGCTAATTAATACAATATTACGTACACTTGTTGACATATCAAGTGAGTGTGAGTTAGGTATTTTGCAATGTTTGTAAGAGATGCTTGTTTTTTACGTCTGTCATGATGTGTGGAGGTCAAGTGTGGTCAAGGCTCGGAAAACCTAACTTTGTATCTGGCGTTTAGTCATACCACAGTTCCTTATAAGCATGATGGTTACATACTGCGTAAGAACTTATACACACAGTCACAGACGTGATAGTACGATCCTAACATACCACTTTCGCTTTACATCCCACTATCAGATTCTTCACAAACGCTTGTCGGTTCAAAGCACTCTCAGTCTGGCCGATTGCCAGAACATTAGGTTAGATGATGTTTGAAGTCTTTCTCATGCATCGCTTGTATTGATACGAGCACATAAACACACGTGTAAACGTGAACTTGAACCTCGTTAGCAATTAGCATGTTGCGCTTAGATACCCTTACGGTCAAGCAAATAGTATACATGACAAAATATATATTTAATTTATGTATGTACAAAAACTATTTGAACTTATAGTTTGATTTGTAGGTTATGTATTCGCATTTTTCTTATAGTAAATTATATAATTTGTCCTGTACAAGGAACAGTTTTCAGCATAATACGAGTAAAATACATATTTGCTTCAACACGGCATATAAACGTGCAAAATACAAAGATATACGTTTTTGAATTTGATCGAGATAAAATAAGTCTAATCAAACCATGTCTCAGACTGAATGCGTCACGCACAAGTGAAGATAAAGTTATGTAGCTAATAGTTACAGGCAAAATATGTCAATGTAAGTCATTAGAATACTTGGCAACTAATTATGATTACATAAATAAAACGACACCTTGGTTTTACTCCGAGGTAGCACATCATAAGACATTGTGCTCCCTTAAAAACGTTCAGATAATATCTGGATTGAAGAAATCATTTTTTCTTGTATTTCTATAAATAAAGTAAGATCAATCTAATGTTCGTTTTAAACCTGCGTTCAGTTTAATCTATAATTTTAAGTTCTGTCCAGCTGGCAGCTAGTAGCGTGCAGAGGTATGTTATTTAATATTCGGGCATACGATAGATTGGGTACTTATAATTTTACTCTAGGAGGAGAGACAATAAAAAGTTTAAAGTTTATTGCTTAGTATCGAAGGCAGGAAGCAAATGGTAAAAAGTGTGATGCTGGTGATGGCAAAGGAGCTGCGTGTTGTACTTATGTATATTATTATTTTTATTTTAAGCATAAATTGTCCCGCCGCGCGCCGCAGGGCAAAGGACTCCCTTTCGTCGTTTCATATTTTTTTCTATAATAATTTTGTACATAGTGTGGCAACTACATAGTTGGTGTCCAAAACACTCATTAGTAATCGCACGTGATTGTTTCATGATACATGTCTATCGCTACGACTCTCTACTAGAATTTATTGCGTCTTATTTTTCTATCTACCGTACATAATTAATCAATTGTGATGCATTTCATATAGGATAAAAATAGACTAAGTATGCTAATCATTGTAACTGTACTATTTACTTGAAAATAAACAATAACAACAATATTTGGTGTTTTGCATAGTACACAACTAAGCAAAATTACAAATTTCCTGTCGTCTCGCGCAATATATCCAGAAAGCGAAAACAAGTAAATATTTACGATAGCGTCTATCTACTGTTAGTAGACAGTTACAATTCGGACCCATTAACACAATTAAATCAATTAAGTCGTCCTTGACTAAATATGAATACTTAAAACTAACCAGCAGATAACATGCAAAGAGCAATCATAATAAATTACTGATATAGATCTGATTGATTCAACCACAAACAATGGTTCATTAATTAAATGCACAATACAATCATAAACTACTTACATTTGCCAGTTAGGGCATCTTCCGCGTATGGGTTCACCTCAATTAAAAGAGCGTCTTTTTTCAAAAACAAACTGTACATACTCTTTACCATTTCAATGGCTTCTTGTGTTTCTAGTCCGATCTAAAAACATATTGACAATAAGCAACTGAAATTAGTACCTACTGATATCTTTGTTTTGATGCATGCATTAATTAATTACCTTGGTTAAAACACGTTTTATTTGTTCGTCAGTGATTCCTTTCATAATGTCGATTGGTTCATAGGTGATGGCGTCGGGGTTTTCTGCAGCGACATCTTCGATATTTACACCACCTTGAGAGGATGCAATAATTACGGGTCCCTAAAAACAAAATAATATTAAAACAATTAACTATAAGATAAAGGACCTTTGAAGAATAACGATAATAAGTGGTAATAATTACATTAAAACTGCGCTCCATCATGACCGCAACGTAGAATTCCCTTCGCGGAAACTTGCGCTCGGCAACCATCACCTTGTTACAAATACGTCCTGCAGCACCTGTCTGCTTCGTTACCAGGTACTGCTTTAGCATCTTGCCAGCAATTTCTCCAGCGACTTGAGGTCTGTGTTAAGGAACATAGACTTAAGCATAATAATTTTAATAATGTTAGTATCTAATTTTATTATTATATAAATGGAGCTTGAGCAGCATCAGCAGCAAGTTAGGATAATGCATATGATAACTTATTATTACAAATAAAAAGCTTCATGAGTTACGGCAATATTTATAATGTGTGCAGTTTCAGTAGTGACATTAATGAAGGTCTGGGCCTTTCTATGAAATCAGGTAATTTATTAATATGTAAAATGAAAGCACATTGCTAGAGGACTATATAATTTTAAATGATCATATTTTAGTTTTCTAATATGAAGGATGAACTGCTTTTCTACTTAGATGACGTGAATAAAGATATAGTATAGTAATACCTACAAATACTAATATTTACTTACGAGTCTACCATTCTGACACCACCTTTAAGGCCATTTTTGAAGGAACCTCTTCCTCTGCCTCCAGCAAGTACCTGACACAAATCTAGTTGTTATGATATACCTAACATCAACTATTCTTAGTCAATATATTTTCAGAGATTTTGAACTATTGATTTCATTATATTGGAAGAATTTCTTCACATTGGCTGAGTAGTGATAATTATGGAAAATTTATATGTGCAGTGTATCATTGTCGTTATTTGTTTAAATAATAATGTTACATAAATTACCTGAGCTTTGAGTACTATGTCTTTTGTGTTGAGTTCTTGCGCAAACTTTGTTGCCTCGTCCTTTGTGGTAGCCACATTGAATTTCGGTACTGGAATGCCATTGTCCCGCAACAGAGTGTAACTGATGTACTCATGTACATTTAAGTTACGAACTAGCTGTTTGCAAGGATAAAGGCTTGATGTCGCCCCTGCCAGTAACTGATTTATAAAAACAGAAAACAATAAATTTACAGCTAATATTGACACTGTTCTAGTAGTATTCTGATGTTTTTGTGAATATTACACATTTAAAATGAATCAAAGCACAATAGCTTAATGGCCATCAGTCAATTAATCAAGTTAAGAAAAGAAGATATATACAGCTGTTATTACTGTTATAATGTATAATAGGTATTGAAGATGAGTTTTAAAAAAGAATTATATTTATTATATTAATTCATGTGATATCTATAACCTGAATAAATAAGAGCCTCTACATGAAATATTTTTTTTTATTATATGTTTACCCTATTTACCTTACTTTATGGCTTTGATATAATATTAGAATTAATATTAAGCCATATAATATTAGCCATAATAAGGTTTGGGTATAAAAATATTTTTATCACAAAATAAATCAATATTATGAGTCAGAGAGTATCTGATAAGAAAAATCATGATGTCTGTTTACTGCATTATGTTGCATTTATTATATTACTTTCTCACTATACAAATATCTCACTAAGGAAAATACTTTAGATATTGGAGATAAAAGTACAAGGTTTGTTTTTCAGATGTTCTTGGTTAGTTATTGAAGTGTTTAAAAAAATCTTTGAATGCAGTTTTTTTCTTGGTAATTATGAAGGAATGTTTCTTTTTTTGTATAATAATTTGCTATATCCAGTATCAAGGAAAAATTCATGCAGGTGTCAAAAAATATATATATATTCATAGGTCATAACAAATAGATAAAACAAACCAATTGGACTTTGTCCAGGTTTACATACAGTGATGTTATATGGAATATACTGTAGATTTAAAATACTACACAGTAAAACAGGTTAAATATTTTTAAAGTAAATAATTAGTTCCAAAAACATACTATGTTATTTAGAAAGAACTGAATTTTAGTACAGAGCCTTGGTTTAGGATGTGAATGGCAAAGCTAGACTATCAACAATGTTTTTCAAATTACTGTTACTGATTAATAAACTGAGGACCAACAGAATAGTGAAAGGATAGTGTATTGAAGTATCTAATAAAAGTAGACTTTTACAATAGACGACGCTTATCAAGTTCTAATACAATGGAAAATAAATCGAATGTTTTTCTTTTATACATATATTTAGAAGTCCCGAATTTATCGAATTTATGTGGATAGGTTTTAAATAACGTTGAAATTGTATTGACCTGAATAGGTTATACCGAATATTTAGAAGTTACTTTATTTTTTTTAATAACGAAGTATTTCCAAGTAAACTACAAAATAATATCTAAATGTACAGTCAAACAGATCAGCTACAGCACTATGACGTAAGGTCACAATAGCTGAAAATGACAAGGTCAAATTTATAAATAAAATTCTAATCAAGGCTATCTCCCCATAAGAGTAGTGTAGTAAGTTAATCACTGTACAGATAGTAATTAGAACTAAACACATTATTTATTATTCAAAAAATCAAGAATTCGACAATAGTTTGATGTTTTTAATTAATTTGTTGAACTAAATAATATGAACTTATCTATCTGAAATAGATACATGTTTAAGGGGCTTATAATAATATAGCATCAGTATTGTACAATTTACCTTAGATCCATGGAATAAAGTTTGAGCAAGACCAATTGGACGGGGGAGTAAAGTCGCCATTTTTCACTACCAAACCACAGACTACAGACTAGAGTGTAAAGTAAGACAGCAGCAGCGACAACAAAATTTAATTTTATTGAAGTGACATTTATAACAATGTTACCATATAACTCCGTTCTTATTTATTATTCCCAAATATACGTGTTTTTTTATGCCCCATAATTTTATCATAAAGTATAACAGAAACAACACAGCAAAAGCCGGGCACTTAGTTGGGAACGCGACTGGTGCGTTGAACCAGGAGTGGCAGGTTCGAGTCCTGCCGGAGGTTTACAAGTAATTGTTAGGCATGAATGCGGTTTATTTTCAAATAAACAGGGTTATTATTCCTTGTAGGTAGACATAAGTAGGCTAGATGCGTAATAAATAAAAGATATGTAATATATAGTAGCCTTTTATAAAAGGTAATTTTCAATCTGAGACCACAATATTCGTAAAATTAAAAGATATGACGTCACATTCCTTACTGGATCTCATTACTAGCATACTTCCGTGCTAGTTTCGAACATACAAATTATGCACAGTATGTATCTGTATCTTTAACCTACGCACAGTCAGTTGTTTTTGAAGTGTTATATTATTTTTTATTATTTTCGTTATTCGTATGCGAACTATGCGAGCGTAAACCGCTTCGTAAAGTAATGAGTTATGGCGCCACTTTGCCTGGCTTCCCTTCCCTTATCTCACGCATTCGGCAGCAGATCCTCCTCGCCTGCCTACATCTGCCGTATAGTTCAACATGGTCAAGCGTACAGTTGTGATTGCTTCGCACCGCGCGATCCTTCAGCAGTCGCAGGGCTGCCTCTTCGATAAAATAAAATTAACATAATTATCTTTTTTTTGTCTAGTTATTGAGATCTGTGCATGTTCAGACTAGAGTGCGTTTCATCAAATAGTTCCTATAAATAAATAAAAATCTTGGGACAATCTCACACACGGTCATCTGATCCCAAACTAGGCAGAGCCTGTACTATGGTAACCAAACAACTGATAAACATACTTATATATTTCTAAATACATACATATTATAGATAAACTAGATGAAAACCCGGCTCCGCTCGGTTGAAATGTGACTTATGTATGATACACAATGTAGGTGAATAGTAAAGGTAAGCAAGCCATACATTCGTATAGCTTCGTTCATAGTGTTTAATAAATATAGTAAATAAAAACTGCAATAGTTTTCACACAAATAATTTTTATTAATATTTTCGCAAAACGACAACGACTGAAGAAAAGTTTCAAGTTTTGTTAAGATTCACTCAATGTTTCCGGCAAGACGTTTCGTTTTACACAGTAAAATGAGTCACAGTTCTTTAGTTTGTGATGGATTTCTTTGGCGCGACGCACGCGATGTGTTGATTGGCGAGGCGTATATAAGAGCTAGTATGCAACGGAACGTGAGCCTACGCCAAGAGCATACGCCTTGTCAGCACTGTAATCACTTCAAGGAGGTTGTATGATAATAAACTGAATCACTTTGAGCAGAATTATCTGTTATGGCGGCTCCACATTAGTGCCGTGAAGCTCCGTGAACAGGCGTGAACGTGAATGTGGACGGTTTTCGCGGGGTTCACGCGCGTTCACGCGCGTTCACGCCTGTTCCCCGATCAGTGTCGGTATTTTGTCCCGCGACAAAGGGTTCGCGCCCCTTTCGCACGGCGATCACGCGTACACATCCACATTCACGGCCCCGTGCCAGTTTACTCCGGACTACAAAGGCGAACGGACGTGTGACTGCAGTCGTTTCGAAATTTTGGAATAATGATACGGAAATGCTCTTTTTAGAGCATTACCATTCGGAAAATTTACTATGGGATGCAACAAACCCGCATTATAAGGATAAAAACAAAAATTATGATGCCTGGAAGCGGATTAGTACCCAAATGGATATTGATATCCAAGAATTAAAAAAGAAAAAAGACTCTTTGCTATCCAGTTATCGCTTATATAGAAAAAAGGTTTTGGACATCTAAATAGTGATATATTGTCACAGCAAACAAAGTTATGGCAGCAGCAGCTTCTACGTCCATTTCGCGGCAGGTTTCACGAACGACTGAGAGCATCCCGTGAATATGGAGGGTACGACTTGTGCCGAGAATTCACGGCGAGAATTCGCGCGTGAATTCACGGCGCTAATGTGGAGCCGCCATTACGGAACGCGGCCTACTACTACCAAGGAGTTTATATAGTATAGGGAGTGAGCGCTTTCTGTAAAAAAGTGTTCCCAATTTTTCTTAGAAAGAGAGGCACCCAAGTTGGTATTTCGTACTCTTCTGTCATTTCCCATGTGTTGACCGTGCATAAAAAAAAAGTCCCACTTTAATTAAATAATATTTAATGCTCATTTATATTTTGCAACCGAATAAACCTAATGAAAAATAAATATTAAATAAATGCTCAACCATTACCAAAATATATTTTAAATATAGTTATAATAAGTCACTCTTATTTTTTTTACGAAAACTCAAAATATTATTTCCCCAAAAACAAGGAGGTGTAAATAATCATTAAATGGCAACACTATTTTAAATATCATATTGTGAAAATGGCGTCGTTGTGACAGTTCTCAGTTTTTTTTGTTATCACTATTTTATTTTGGGTAGGGTGACCAAACTGTTCGTAAAATTTAGAGATGTCTTCATACTAGAATTAAAATAAATAAATTATTAAATCTATGGCAAAACTAAGTTCCGGTAAACGCAACAATATCAAGCTTAGTTTATTGTAAAGGCTTTTTTTCCTTGCCACTCCATATTTTACGTAAAAACTTGTTGATATATATTATGTGGTTATTATAAGCGGGTTATTGTATGTGATTTTATTACTTTATTAGACAATTTTGTTTAAGCACACTTAATATACAGCGTGTAACAAAAACCCTGTCCGATCCCTGAGAGTATTATTCGGTATCGTACTGCGAACACATATAACGGATTCGGTCCGAGGGATTAATAAAACGATCCAAATTAGTGTATAAAGATTTCAAAGTCCAAAATACTTATCAAGTTTCAGAAAGTTAATTTTTTACATTTTAGAATATATATTTGAGGATATTTATTTATAGAGAGATATTATCTTAATCCATAAGGTTACTATAATAATATGACTAAATGCCAGAGCTATCTGTCTTCTCAGAATATTCCTTCAAACGGAGTTCATTGTTTTATAGTATCACGTTACCATATCGAGCATTTTCTCGAAAAACATTATTTCATGGACACCTTATTAGAATGAGACGAAATACCACACTGGGTGCCTTTCATTCATTTCAAGGTCACAGAAATCGGACCGTTTTACTTGTACGAAGCGCTCACTCCCTTAGTATACAACCTCCTTGACTACTACCTACCCAAGATGGCGACTGCGGCTTGTTTGTCAGTGCCATTCAAATTCTCCATAATATGAATTTTGCGGATATATGTTCTCGACTCAAAATCAATATTTTTTTATGTTTTGTTATTCATATAAGGTTTCGATCGAGTCTACCGTACCCCTGAACGAAATTATTAATATAGATAACACCCAGACACAGAACAAATGATCGTGCTCATCACACAAAGATTTGTCCTGGGTGGGAATCGAACCCACGACCTCCGGCTTAGCAGTCAGGGTCACTAACCACTAGACCAACAGGCCCGTCAAAACTATTTGATGAAACGCACTATATAAGTGATTGTATCGTATTATATATATATATATATTTAGTAAATTTGGGCTGACTGTGCGATACATCTAGATAAAACATATTAATCGAGGTCAGTGTGTAGGTAAAATAAAAATTTTTTTTCGTAAATAATGCTTAATATAATAATTTATTCGTTTGTTTTCTCTACAGAAAAAAAAACTTACGAAAGTCAGTAACTTTCACACCTTGAAAAAGCATTATTTTATTCTAGACCATAGTATAAAGTGTATTTTATAAAATCACAATAGGTCTTTGCATTCAATTCAAGCACCTAAAACATTATTTCTAAAGTATATTTCTCTGGCCCCAACTGACTCTTTAAAAAAATTTCAATATAAATAAATTTATATTAAAAATTATAAATTAATGACATATATTTTAAATTATAATTATTATGTCAGCTGCAGGAAGGTCAAAGGCTGTGGAATTAGTTATTTAAAATAAAAATATAAAGTTTTTTTTATAAATTTATTTATAATTAGTATTAACAAGACCATTGTTTTAATTTTGAACAGATTCTTGATATTGTTTATTTTCATCTAACCACACACCATTTCCGGAAAAGTAATGATTTTTCTCTAGAATATAAAGTACTAAACTCAATTTTTGTGATTTGTTTAAAAAAGAATAGTCAAAATATTCATGTAATAAAGGGAAGTCTTTATGCATTTGTTTCTTATCAATTATATTTAAAGTTTCTCTAACTTTTTTCCATGGATATAGTAAGATAGGACTGTTTTCATAAATTTCCTCATTGGTATACTGTCTAGATAGTTGCTCATATACAAATTTCACTTGGAATACTGGAGTGTTTATCCAGAATGGGTGGCGTTTTATAACTTTACGAACTAGACTCATATTAAATTTCTTACCTAATGACTGTGATATACAAAATAATAAGTCTTTTCCTTTGCCCAATCTATCTCCTGGGGCTTTTTCAAATATTTCGTAATGTGATTCACTACCAGACAGGACATTTAAACTTGCACACTTTTTATTACAACTGTACAACTTGCTTAGTCTTTTCATTGCAGTATTGTTATAGTGAATCATTTTCAGAAATCGGGGATGTTTAAAAAATGTACTAAATTCTGGTACATTTTTAGCATTTTCCAATCTTTCCCTTATCGTGTCTGAGCTAAGTGTAAATATGCTAAAACATCTTCTTTGGGCTTCATTACTGATGCCATATTCTTCTAATAATTTCCTTATTTCCAGCAATGTTCTATAATTTTTTGTAGCCAATTTGGGATGCATTCTAATGACTTCTTTTATATCAATTCCACCTAGAGACCTTATATTGTAAATAATATTCTTTAAATTTTCAGGATCTGCATGAATTAAATACAAGTTAGACCTAATCTTCTGATTAGGCATAATTATTTGTGATTGTAAAATTTTCAATGTCTCATTTATATTATCCAATGGGCGATGTTTTATCGTTGGATATGTTTCAATGCCCCTGCAGAACTCTTCATTTGTAAGATCCAACAGTAATTCAAGATATCTTTGGATAATCTTTAGACGTAATGTGAATAATGTAGATTTATCCACATCTTCATAAATTAAAGTTGTGAGAGATGTCGGCCACTGGGTCATAAAGCTCGCCAATCGGTTTTCAATATTCAAATAAGGAGAAATATATCCAATATTCTTTAATTCTCCAATAGTCTTTTGCCTTAATATTGTTAGGTAAGTTGATAACATCGCTGGAGTAATTTTTTTCAAGCCGCATTCTTGCAATACTTTATATCGATACTTTACAGTTACAGGCAAAATTCCAAATAAAGCAGGTTCTTCTATCAGTAAATTGGACGACAGTCCTATTTCATTAGACGTATCTATTAAACTTTTAATTTTTTCTTCGTTTAATTTAGATATTACTGGATGTTTCATACATATTAATTGTGCTTTGCTTTCGCTTATGTCAAAAAATTTACACAAACATTTTATATAACTTTTATTATCAACATTCATAGCACTGCTTCGCATGTAACGAGCTCCTTTATTAAGGATATTGATCCACTTATAACTTTTAGTACTCATGAGTAAGTAATACATCAACGTAGATTTTACAATGATAAATTTCACGTTCACCCTATAACTAGTACAATAATTTATTGTGCATCGTAGACAATAAATTCCTCAGCGAATCGGCAATCAGATCAGCTGAAACAAACAAAATGTCAAACATAAGTACTGTTGACTGTCACTGTCAATCCTCTACTGTCATGTCGACAATTTTTTTTTTTTTTTTAAATTAGTTCCTGACGGAACAGGCTAAGGTCTGAGACCATGCTGCCTAGTCATCAGTTAGCATTTTTCTTGAGTAGGGTAGATCCAGTTCAATTCATCAGTTTCTAAATCCATAATATAGGGAAATCCAATAAAATTCATTAGTTTTATATTTATCCTTGTAAGTAATTCCAGTTTAAGTCTTTGGTATTTTTTCTTGAGTAGGGTAGATCCAGTCCAATTCATCAATTTCTAAATCCATAATATTGGGGTATCCAATAAAATTCATTCATTATATATTAAAATTTATCCTTTTATATAATTCCAGTTGTCATTGGTATTTATCCATAGTAATCAAATCCAGGTAAATTCATCAGTTTCTTATTTTCCATGTAAAGTTAATCCGTTTAAAGTCTTCAGTTTATTTCAATAAAATCCATGTATAAGATTTGTTATTCCACAAAATCTTTGGTCAAGTCCAAGTAATTTTCATTCAATATTTATGTTATTTTGTAAGAGCCGAGTGTCAAGTAGTCCATTTTTTTTTTTTTTAATCCCAACTGACGGGAGTCAATGAAAAGATTTATAAAAATAATATACCTAATATATATGTACACATGACAATTAATTATCTTACACTATTATTTAAATTGGATAAACTTTCCTTTATGGGCCGTCGAGTTGGAGGTTCATTTTTTTTTTGTAGATAGCTCTCATAATCTGAAGGCTTTTTACAAAGTTTTATATTGCGATTACTCACGGTTTACGAGATATAATTTTTTAAAGTTTCCAAATTATCATGCAATTTAGTAGATTTAATGTCATGGTAGATGTCAAATTTGACATTTTACGTTCCGTTGACGGTGGTGATGCGTTTCATTCAATTTTATCTTATTATGTCTTTTAATATAATTATATTTACAAGTAGTAAATTAAAATTCAATTTAAAAAAAATATGTAAATTTGATACGTAATTAATGTGCACTTAAAAACGCGCTTTACTATGCAATTACATTGATTTTTTTTTACATAAAAATAACGAATATTTTTTACACTGTGGAACGGAACGTGAAGCTTTTGTTGTGACATTCGTCCAAGAGCGAGCGAAGCGAGCTCGGAACTTTAGGGCACCCAGGAGGTGGCGGGGTCTAGTGAGCGAGCGAAGCGAGCGAACAGACCCCACCACCTCCCACGATTAGGCTAGTCAGTCCAAGAGCGAGCGAAGCGAGCTCGGAATTTTCGCGCACCCCGACTCGGTTGGTTTAGGTTAGAAGGAGGTGGCGGGGTCTAGTGAGCGAGCGAAGCGAGCGAACACAGACCCCACCACCTCCTTCGTGGTTATTTTTTTTATGACCACCCAGAAGTAATTATTAAATTATTTTTTATTTGTTAGGTTGGAAATTAGAGTTCAAATTGACGTAAATTAGTGTTTTAACCTAACCTAACCTCAAAACTTTAACCATGGATATCTCCATAATTATGGGGTTCCGCGGTGCGGGAATGGTACAGGGGGTAGCCCCTCTCCCCCCCTACCCCCTCCCCCCCCTCCCGACCCTTAACTCGACGGCCCATAAAGGAAAGTTTTACCCCTGAATGGAGCGCGGTACCAAATCAGGGCTACCATAAATTTCAATTAGCTCATCCATCAGCACAAGGCGCTGAATGCCAAAAGATGAGCACTCAAAGAAAATGTGAGCAAGAGATTGCTCTGCTTGAGAGTTACAATGATCACAGAGAGGACTGTGTACAATTTTCAGACGAGACAAATGATAATTCAGCCGACAGTGACCAAAACGAAGCCTGAGTATGGTGGAGTAAAACTTCCTGTTCATGTAAGTATTGGTTTTACAGAACCAAGGCATGGTTCCTATGGGAATATTGTATACTGCATACCACATACCTTTATTTTCAATTTGGACTGTATGATTCCAGTGCCTTTTCCATATATCAGTGGACCTTTGTTTCAACAGAGGAACTATGTCTGTACAAGGAACAGATATGTTGAGGAAACTACTTGAATCTGGGACATCATCAGAACTTGTTATAGCTCTAGCTAAAAAATCAACCCTTTCATTGCCCATCACACCAACATGCGAAGGGACCCACATGAACAAAACCTTAATGTTATGAAAACACAAATGCAACCAAAATTCTCTTATTAATGATATAAAATAGTTTGTGTTTGCATTCAACCTATTATTTTTGAGATTTTCAAGGACACTCATGCTGTCACTAACCATTACCCATTGACAACATCCATCATTTTTATGCCTAATGTGCTTTAGGGCAGCAAGTATAGCCACAGCCTCAGCTGTGAATATACTTGTGTTTGAGTTTATTTTATAACCAATACCAGAATTCAATAGCTCATCAAAAATAGCAAATGACACTGCTGACTCAGTTTTAGACCCATCAGTATACACAAATCTATGATCAGTAAACTCATGAAATTTACTATATACATCTTCTTTAGTGGATAAATTGTGATCAATAATGATGTCAATTGCAGGAAATTTGCTGTCAAAATCCCCCTGATAACATGGAAGAATAAATGACTTATGAATTTGCAGAGTTTCAAGAAAATTGATATATTGAGGAAAGCCCTGAAGTATATATGTTAAGTTACAAATGGATGATGTACATGATTGTTTCAAATTGAAAAACAAGTGATTATTATTTTTACTATAAAGTTTTAATAGGAACCTTTCCTTCAAGTAAGAAAATCTTATACTTAATGGAGGAAGTTTACATTCAACTTGCATTGCATTGATTGGAGTACTTTTAAATGCCCCGGTAATAAGTCTCAAACTTTTATTTTGTATTTTATCAAGAATATCTACTAACCTTCTATCACCAGCAAAACAGAGAAAACCATATTCAAAATGACTACGGATCAAAGATTTATATAATAACAACAATATTTTTGGGTCAGCTCCCCAGGAGGTTCTACACAATGTCTTCAAAACATTAAAAACTCTGTTAGCTCTAGAACTTATCAATTCAACATATTTTTTCCAAGCCAAATTATGAGTGAAGGTCACACCTAAAAACTTAGCTTCATGAAAAATTGGTATAGAAACTTGATTGTAATAAACAGAAGGACTGAAATTGCTAGTTCTACCAAATACTACTAGTTTAGATTTAAGTGCATTTATATCTAGATTTAAATAAGAAAAGTATGTGCACAATCCTTCCAATGCCTTATTAAGACACTGTGTCATATTTTTGAAATTTTTCCCAGACAAATACACAACTAAATCATCAGCAAATTGAAGATTTTTGACTTTGGAACCTAGAATCAAATTTAAACGACGTATGTACAAAATGAATATTAATGGAGACAGAATTCCTCCTTGACAAACTCCTACCGAAGCAAATCTTGGCCCATGTAGTTTATCATTATATTTAACATAAACTTTCCTTTCAGTTAAGAATTCATGGACCCAGTGGACAATTTTGTTTGGAATTCCAATAAGAAGTAATTCAGAACAAAGGACATCAATATTTACACTGTTAAAGGCTCCAGCAACATCAAAGAATACTGACATTAAGCAATCCTTGCTATTTAAACTATTTTGGATATCAAGCTGTAACTGACAAATACTTTCACGAGCTGATGTTCCCCTACGAAAACCAAATTGATTAGCAGGTAAAATATTGTTTTTTTCTATGTAAAATTCCAACCTTTGTTTTATTAATTGTTCAAAAATTTTACCAACACATGATGTTAGAGCAATAGGACGATAGGAATCTGGATTAGACCGAGGCTTATCTGGCTTCAAAATGGGTACCAAACAATCAGACTTCCATGGATGAGGTATATCATTGTTCAACCACAAATTATTCAATATTTTGAGAAAAATGTGCAAACCCTTATCACTAAGCTTTTTTATCATAATGTATGGAATACCATCCAGTCCAAAAGCACTATCTTTTCTAGAATAAACAGCAGACTTCAATTCTTGTATCGAAAAAAGTTTTACTAAAAAGATATTTTCTGAGTTTGTCTCACTAGCAGTGGGGAAATTTGACTTATTATTTACATAATCTGGGGTAAATTTTTGCAGAAAACCCTGAATCCAATTGACATCATTATTGTTGCAAGAATATGTTTTATTAAATTTCCGCATATATTTCCAGATTCTGGACAGAGGTGTACATCGATTAAAGGAGCTGCAAAGTTCAACCCAACTATTTGATCTTTCTGTTTTCAAAGTAAGTTTTTTGAGGGCTTGTAATCTTTTAAACTCGATAAATGTTTCATCTGACGGATTGTTTTTAAAATTTATATAAGCTGACTTAGACTTTTGAACTGCTTCTGAACATTTTTTATTCCACCAAGGAAGAGGAGGGGCTTTTGCCGAATTCCTGTAAGAGTTACGAATAGAATAATCAACTGAGGGAGAAGTTGGCTTATGATAAGGAAGGCACTTATTAATTGCAGAATGCAAAATTTGACAAAACTCTGTATAACTTTCCAATGGAGCAACATGTTGATCCTGAAAAGTAAATAGTTGTAGATCTACATTTTGTTCATACATCTTCCAATCTACCATTTTAAAGTTAGGATAGGTGGGCAAATTTGTGTTGTTACTAGTGTTTTCTATATTACTATTATTGATAAAAACTTTCATTATTACAGGAAGGTGGTAGCTGCCAAGAGGATCACAATGAACAGACCAATCACAAGAAAGAGCCAATGATGGGGAAACTATGGACAAATCTAAGGCATTTGGACGCCACGTTAAAGAACCGACTGTTGTCACTTCACCATTATTCATTAACACCAAATTATTATCATCAACAATCTCTAAAATATCCCTACCTCTTGGATTTGTAGAATTACATCCCCATGATGTGTGATGGGCATTGAAATCACCAGCAAATATCATTGGTTCAGGCACAGATTTTATTATAGATTCAAATTTATGTTTGTCAAAAGATGGAGTGCAATTTGTTGGACAGTAGAAACTTACAATACTTATTTCTGTATTATTTACAGTAATTCTTACACAAATATTTTGTAGTGAATTATCAGAATATGTAATTATTTTTCTGTAATTTATATTATTGCGAATTAAAATAGCTACACCATTGTGTTTATTTCCAATATCATGTCTTTCTATTTTGTATCCTCTAATGTTAAAATGTTTGATGGGTGTTAACCAGGTTTCTGATATAATTGCAACATGTATGTTATGCTTATAAAGAAATTGAGTTAATAAAAGTTTATTACTTATAATACTTTGTGCGTTCCACTGCATTATATTAAGATCCATTATTAGATGTGGAAGTACTGATACGGAAAGTTTGTTGCAGAATTTCTTTTATGGAGGTTGAATTAATGGGATTATCTTTTTGATTTATTATAATTTTAGTTATAGCATTTGTTAAAGTATTCATAAAAAATCTGATTTAGTCAAATTAATAATCTGTGTTTCAATGTTCTTCTGTGTTAATTTTGGAAAAGAATGTTCATTAAATAAATCGGAATATTTAGCGGCTCTGGACTTGACTTTATTTTCTTCTATTTTCATTTTTTTCTGTGGGCAAGTATTTGAAATGGAAACATGGTTACCACCATGAAGGTATAGATGAAAATGGAGACCGCACTTCGAATACCTACTTGAAGCTCAAATGATGGTATCGCTATCTCGCTCACCGTGGTCCCACCCTCTCTTTCTAAGTAGGGTAACCTTCATTTTATTATCCCCAGGACATCACGTTTGGTAGTTGCTTCCATTTAGTGGTTAATATAAATATATCTACCTGCTTATTTCTAAGACCCATATTTGAAAATAAATATCTTTATCTTTTATCCTGCTTTAGTTCCAAATTCAGAAAATGGTGCTTCTAATTCATGACCCCAAATATGACCTAAAATGTAAACACATGTGATCCCTATACTTGGATAGATTTTAGATTTTTTTTTAGATTTTTTAACTACTGTTTCTCTTAAACTATTCACTTTTGGGAAAAGTTGTAGAACAAAAGTTATTCATTATAATGTGTACTTTAACACCCTTTCGCATTAGTACCCCCTTTCTGACTAACCTTGTATACATATATCATTCGGGACTATAATAGGAACGGTATATTATTAAAAACTTCAAAAAAGAAACAAAAACACTTTCCAAATTATTTATTTATTTATGAACTTAACCGCTGACCAAGGTAAAAACCAGCCTTTGGGTCACATGAGGTGTCAACAAGACGCTTCGATAAATCTTTGAAAAGAATGTGAGCACTTGGACCCCACGGTCCCAATGTTTCAACCCCAAACTTCTCGAAAGTATAACTTCCAACTAGGTTGTTGTACTTCCGCCGCTTGAAGTTCTCAGCAGTTTGCTCCATAGACTGTTCATGTAATGAACTTGCTATCTGAAAATTATAATATAATTTACAAAATATTGCATTTTGTCTATTTGGAAATATAAATTAAATATGTAACAATAGAAATTCGTCCCTCTTATTGGTATAAAATGACTAATAAACATGCATAATTAGTTAAGGTCCTACAGAAAGTCCCAAATATTTCCGCAATATGGTTACACTACTTCAAAATGATTTCTTATGAACGTAAAAGATAAAATTGCAAAAAATCCATGAAATTCGATGTAAAACTATTGGATCTTTTCATGGTTATTAGTATAGTCATTTACCAGTATGTTGAAAACATTGATTAAGCCTTTTATGAAGTAATTAATTGAAAATACAAAGAAATATCTTTACAATCATTCAATGTCAGAAATCACGTTTTAAACACTTACGCGTCAAATCGTATATCACCTCCTGGACACCACGTACTACCGCAACCCCGCACTACACAAGTTTGCACCATTTCTTTAATTATAACAATAATTACAGGCAAAAATTTCAAACGAAGCTCTGAATCGAAAGTAAACAACCGCCCTAATGACTAGTAGTGGGCGTTGAATCAACGAACTAGTTGAATCAACGTTGATGCCTCTTCAACGGGATTAACGTTGACCGTGTACAAATCAACTCGTTGAATTCGTCAACGACTGTCAACGTGTCAACGAGTGGCGAGACAATGACGTTTACGAATTCAACTCGTTTGACGAAACGAGAAACTGAACACAACGTTTTGTTATTTTCAACGTACGTAAATTGTATTTCTTTAACAATAAAACTCCCGCAACGACGCGGTAGACACAATAATTAGTTAGTGACAATAATTTGAACTCTAAATAACGAATACAAGATTTGATGTTTATTTAGTAATATGATGAAAGTAAAGGATGACATTATTTCTTAAAATTATCATATTCATGCGCGGTATTATCATAGCATAGGTAGTAGGTAAAGTCGTCATAAAATGTTATCCAATTTCATTAGGTAAACTGCATCAAATTGTTCGTAAACTAACATTACAACAGCATAAGTTAATAAAAGCGTTTAGGCGTTTATCGTTCATGCAAGTTGACGTTCGTAACACGTTAACTCGTTGACGAAATTAACTAGTTGATCAACTAGTTGACAAACGCAAATCAACGTTAACGTTTCGTTGACGGAAAAACCTTCAACGACCCATCGCTACTAATGACTGTAATGACAGGAATTGACAGGATTTACTTGACATATGTATTTAAAAAGAGAGATCAGACCACAGGAGTGAGATAGAGAAACGAAGGTATTTGACTCAAACCGTTGTTCCGACAGTGGCCTCCATTTTCATCTATACCTTCATGGGTTACCACCACAGTTGACACATTTAGCGTTCTTAGGATCTTCTTTACAAATTTTAAAACTATGCTTTTCTGTACATATGGAGCATACAACTTCATTCTTACAATATTTTGCAATATGTCCAAACTTCATACATTGCAAACACTGTTTGACAGGAGGAACGTAACAGCTTACCTCGTGCCTCCATGAGTCAAGGTACACGTATTGCGGTAACTCGGTAGAGGCGAAAGTTACTGCAACAGTTTGAGTGGGGTCATACGTGACCGCGCCACCCTCTCTTTGTACGCGGCGCATGAAGCGCCTCACCTGTATGACATTTCTGGAACTTCCAATCAAAGCAGATATTCTTTCATTAGACAAATCTGTAGGGACTGAAGTAAGAACCCCGGTCACCTCAGTGTCGACAGCAGGTATTGTTGCGTTTAAGCCCATTTCATCTAGGAGTTTTTTATTTTGTAGGAATACATTGGCATTGTTGGACAGGTCAAATGTTATACCTATTTTATACTTATTTATGGATTTTAAATGTAATATGCCAGTGACGCAGTATTTGCGTATAGCGTGCGAAATAGCCAGTCTGTCTTTGTCAGAAAATTGGCGTTCAATCTGATGAGATAAAAACACTATATATTCTGTTTTCTTGCTATTTTCAGGATACTTCCTTGAGTATCCGGGGACTTTAAATACTTGATACTTCCTGCTGTTGTCTGCTGAATCATCGGAGTCGGAAGAAGTCTCCGTGATGTCCCGTTCTGCTCGACCATCAGGGGGCTCCGCTTTTTTCCTCTTCTTACCACTTCCCCCCATTGTTTATTGCACTATTTACAAATATATACAACTACTATTTTATAATTACAACTAATTTTGAGGTATTTCAACAATATATAACAAATTAATTTAAATTAAATAAGATTTGGCGCCTTGTTCGTTTCAAGGTTCCCGCGTTTTTTTCGTCATGTCGACAAGTTGCTAAGAATAGACAATACGACACAACATTTTATACGACCTTAGAGCAAGGCTAAATGCTCTAAGCGCCGCTAACGGTACGTTCACACGGAGCCACGTTTTCCCGAATCTTATTTTCATCGGATCTGGAAAAACCGAATGTGGTATTCACACGGCAAATATTGCGTTGCCGTATCCGACGACACCGTAATTGAGATGCCGTGTGAACACACTATCCGGTTTTATAGTTCCTCACTTTGATTTGGAAGCAATGGACGTGACAGTCTTGTATTCAGCTAAATCTGGTAAGACTGGAAGCCGACTCCAATATGGCTTGGGAAAAGGCTAGGCAGAAGAAGAAGGACTTGAACAGTCTTGCTATTATATACTGGTATTATCGCACCCACTCCTCCTCCCCCGCTTGTGCGACGTCATGCGTTCGGTTTCAAGATTCGGCAAATAACCGAATCTACCCTGCGTGTATCGTATGAACTCATGTATTGAATGCGCTATACCACTGAACCGGATCTTAAATTTTGCAGTACGACCGGATCGGTTTGTAGTCGCAAAATCGGATGTCAACTTCAGCCAGATTCGATTTTTTTGCCGTATCTTAAAACCGAATGCATGTGTGAACTCATTTATTGAAATACTGTTGCCACTAAACCGAATCCTGCAAAAAACCGATCCGGTAGAGAAACACTCGACGCCGTGTGAACGTACCGTTACGGTACGTTCACACGGAGCCACGTTTTCCCGAATCTTATTTTCATCGGATCTGGAAAAACCGAATGTGGTATTCACACGGCAAAAGGCAACAGCTAAGAGATTCGGCAAATAACCGAATCTACCCTGCGTGTATCGTATGAACGCATGTATTGAATGCGCTATACCACTGAACCGGATCTTAAATTTTGCAGTACGACCGGATCGGTTTGTAGTCGCAAAATCGGATGTCAACTTCAGCCAGATACGATTTTTTGCCGTATCTTAAAACCGAATGCATGTGTGAACTCATTCATTGAAATACTGTTGCCACTAAACCGAATCCTGCAAAAAACCGATCCGGTAGAGAAACACTCGACGCCGTGTGAACGTACCGTTAGACCGAAGTCGTGAACGGGCCGTTAGGGATGTGAAAAATAGATGTTGTCCAATTCGCAGACCTAACCGATATGCACGAAATTTTCACGAAAATGAGTCGAGCCATATCTTAGGAGCTTAATTACAAACACCGTGACACGAGAATTTTATATACCTATTAGATTCTCAGCATGGTAGGTAGACGTTTGGCTTTTAGTAACAAGTAAAATCTACATCTGTACATCTTTAATACCTCAACTCTGATTTTGATGTACATTTATAAAGCTGAAGAGTTTTTTGTAGTATATTTCAAACAATCAATTACATTTAGATATTTACAATCTTAATAAAAACTAAAATAATTAATCATATATAAAGCTGAAGGCTTTGTTTGAACGCGCTGATCTCAGGAACTACAGGTCCGATTTGAAAAATTCTTTCACTGTTAGATAGCCCACTTATTGAGGAAGGCTATATGCTATAATTTGTCGCGGTAACCGACGCCCACGCGGGCGGAGCCGCGAGCAAAAGCTAGTATTCTATACTATACTCGAAGGTCCCGCTAAGTTTACAGATGATCGCCCATGGCACGGACGAACCGATAGAATTCTATTAAAGGTGCGTACAGACCGGCCCAACGAACGCCCAACGATGGATATTTATCGTTCGCTAGCGTTGGCTTCCGCACGCTCGTTGGAGTTCGTTAATACATCCAAATACATTTAGTGCTCGAACGAACGTTCGTTGGCACTTGATTCCGGTTCTTTTCTCTTTCATTCGCAATTTAATCATGGACGACGACGACATCATTATAATTGCTAGTTTTATATACCAAAACGAGTTAGCAAGAACAAGAAAAAATAAACGTAAGCGAAGATGGTGGACAACCACATATTACCACGTCTACACGCTACGCTCTTTTGCTTCAACTGTGCGTTCGTTCGTTGGCCTTCGGCGACCGTCCAAACAGAGTTCGTTCAAATAGCTCGATTTCTTTGATGTTACCGCCACGCTTCGGATCGCCGGCACACGCCAACGAGCGATCGTTGGCATTCGCTAAGCCGTCCAGATTGCAGCAACGAAGGTTTACGAAACCCGTTCGTTGGCGTTCGTTTGGCCGGTCTGTACGCAGCAACACACGAAGAAAAAAAAAAAACATTTATACCATTTATACTCTGTGCTTGTAAGTTGACACTTAACTGACACTTTTTGCCATTAATATTGGGCGTGTTTTGTACTGTTTATTTTTCAAAGCTGAAAGCATTTCATAAGATTTTGTTTTTGTAGTGATTGTAGTGGTTGGGTATGAATCAAATTTTGTGAAAATGGCGAAATCGAAAACTGGATTATTTGCGTTGGGATTTTTTGCGTTTGCTGCATTATTTATAATAATCGCCTTCGTTAGTCCTTACTGGTTAGTGACTGACGGAAAACTAAAAAACCCGAAGTTTATAAAAATTGGTATGAGGTTTATATAAATGTTTCTGTAAGAAAATTAGTATAAAATTGATGTTGATAATATGCTGAAATACTGGGTTTATCTTACAGGTTTGTGGGAAGTGTGTTTTAAAGGCTTCGAAGAAGTTCATCACTGGTACGACACAGTCTTCACTGGATGCTGGTGGATATTTGAAGAAGAATATTATATTATTCATGACATACTGCTTCCCGGCTTCTTTATAGCAACACAGTTCTTTTTCACTATTTCCATTTGTTGTGTCGTAATATCAATATTCCTTGCATACCTATACATGAAGAAGGACAGAGATGATGATAAATACCTGACTCTGCTGGTAACATTAGGCACAGTACTTGTAATCGGAGGTAAGTTAATGTGAATACAAACTAGTATAACTAACAAACAAAAAAATACATTACCTGTGACATTTTCGACGTCAATAATTAGCCTCATTTATTGTGTACCTTTGTACTTTTTGATTTGTGTCTTTTTGTTATTGTTTGTATATAAAGTCTATATTGTTACAGGTTTTTCAGGCATTATATCTGTTGTTACCTTTGGTGCCAGAGGAGATGGGCGTGACTGGATGCCTAATTGGGAACATAATGACTTAGGATGGGCATTTGCTATGGGCGTTGTTGGTGTTGTCTTTCTATTCCCTGCTGGAATCCTCTTTCTGGTTGAGGCACGGGTTCATAAGTACAAACGACTTCATGAGATGCAAAGCAGGGAACCCTCATCATATACTATGCATGAAAGGAAAATTGGGTACGCGGGAGGTCATACTGACATTTAAATTATTAATTTTTTAAATAATATTGAGTGCAGCTGTCGCTTAAAGTAGATTGTATTGTAATAGCTAAAAATAATGAGATCTGAATTGTCCGTCCAAAATACCTATGTAATTCTTGCTTTAAGTATGTAAATGTTTAAGGAAGTAGACTGACATTTTGTATTATAATCTCTTCATTGCAGGATGTAGCCTATAATATTTTAAATTCATTTTATTTTAAGAGACCACTTTAATAGAATTAGTTATATTAATGAAAACCATGATTAGCTGTTATAAGATGAGTAATAGCACAATGCTTTTTGACTTAATATTATATGTTCTTGCTGACACACAATTTTATATTTTACATAATAATTGTATGTAATTATTTGTTTATTCTTAGTTTTTTACTAATAATGGTAAACTTAAGAAAAATATTCAAGCTTTTTTTACGAAATCTTCAAAAGTAATTATTTGATGGTCATACCTACAAAGGGTTAGTATATTCTGTAAATAAGACACAAAAAATTCATTGATATCTTAAAATTTATCTATTGTATGAATGTATTTAAAAATATATAAGTTTGTTTATCAGTTGTCTGATTGCCATAGTACAGGCTCCGCCTAGTTTGTGATCAGATGGCCGTTTGTGGGATGTCCAATATATTATTATTAATAATTTAAACAAGTATACTTTTCAAAATAAACAGGAGATTCAGTAACATAATAAACTTCATACAAAATACATAATCTTTATAATTGTATTAGTATTGCCAATGGAGTGAAATAAAACCCACTTGGTATAATTCTCTATCATTTCTGTGTTTTTACGGATCTCATTTTATTTACAATTTTTTTTTACCTTCCTTTGTGTGAATAACAATTATGTTTTATTAATGTCTTTTTTTTTCAAATATTGTGGCTTGAAAGCTGGTGTCAAATACCATGTCCAAAAAATATCACAGGTTTATCAGATCTAATTAGCAGCTAAAAATGCATCAGCTTTCAATTGCAATATTGTCATCTGTTAAAAAAGTATCATATCAAATACAATCATATGTAAACTGAAGTGCCTTAGAAATATAATAATTGACTTTTTTATTTGTGTTTTAATATCAATTTAATTTATTATATTTCGCTTTAGTAAGCAACAACGAGTTTATACCTTCTAAATTATTTGGCACTGTTTTTTTACTGAGTAGTGCCATCTTAGCTGCTTCGAATCCTATGAACATACACTGAGGCTCATTGAAACCAGAAAGCAAGCCATGAATGAAGCCACTAGCGAAACAATCTCCTGCTCCAGAAACATTTTCCACTTTGCTTAAAATTTCAGTCGAATAATATCTCCGTATATCTTTATTATCCAAGTTATTTACAGTTATAACGCCTTTGGAACCCATCGTTATAATTATGAATTTTATAACATGCGCTACTATTGAAGATAACTCTAAAATTTCTGAAAATTCATCATCATTCTTAATACTAATAGTTTTAGACGAGTTAATATATTGTGCGATAGCTCGCAGTTCAGACAAATTTGGTGAAGCATAGGATAAGGTATAATTATTACGGATAAGTTTGAGCGCCTTCCGTCTGTCTGTCGGCTCGAAAAATACTGGAACAAAGAAAAATTTTCGAATAAGCATACGAACGTATTTTATATGAGAATAGTAAAAGCATTTTCCTTACGTTCTTACTTAAGTGCTGGCAATTGGATACTTATTTATCTACGGGGTGGATTTTACGAATGCCATCTGGAGTGAAAGTATATATTATTCGAAATACCTAACTATTAACTGTAGATACTGCTCTACTACTACCTACTGTAGGGAAAATCTTTTATTTTATCATCATATCAGCCACAAGACGACTGCTGTATAAAGACCTCCCCCAATTAATTTCCCATTCAAGGTCTCCATTCAAGAACTTTTGGCCGCATCGGCTGTCAGTTCTACGTGCTATGTGCCCCGCGCATTGCCAATTTGCCACTTCAGCTTGCTAACCTGTTGGGCTATGTCAGCGACTTTTGTTCGTTGGCGGATCTCCTTATTTCTGATTCGATCTCGCAAAGAAACACCGACAATAACCCTTTCCATAGCACTTTGTGTGACTTTGAGCTTTCTTAAAAGGCCCTTAATGAGAGACCACGTTTCAGTTCTATTTGTCATCACTGGTAACACTGATTGAAAACTTTCGTCTTGAGGCACTGAGGTATGTTAGACGAGAAGATGTTGCGTAGTATCCTGAACGCTGCCCACCAAGTTGGATTCGAAGGTTGACCTCCTTCTCGAACTTGGTCCTACCCAACTGGATCTTTTGTCCCAGGTAAACATATTTGTCGACAATTTCGAGAGTAGAGTTCCCAACTGAGATCGGGTAGGGCGCAACATGGGCGTTCGACATAACCTTCGTTTTGTCCATGTTCATTCAGAGCCTTATCTGTTTGGATCATCGAGTATTGTGCCGAGGTCTTCCAGTCATTCTGCCATGACCACAATATCGTCGGCAAACCGAAGGTGAGTGATGTACTCGCCGTTGATGTTAATGCCAAATCCTTTCCATTGTAGGAGCTTGAAAGTGTCATCCAATACAGCGATGAACAGTTTCGGAGATATGACGTCTTCTTGCCTTACACCTCGCTGCAGAGGAATACTCTTCGTTCTCTGTACAATCACTTCAAAACCCGATATTATATCGATAGTCAATATGGCACCGCTGGAGAGACTGCAGCACTGCCCAAGTCTCGATCGAATCAACAGCCTTCAGCTTGCAGTTCGTGGACTATACCACGAACTCCAAGCATAATAGCAAGTTATACTCCTCGATCTTCTATATAACTCGCCGCAGCGTGTGGATGTGGGCTATAGTACTAAAGCTGCCCGTCGCGTTTTTTTATCGACTAAGCACCTACTTTACTTTTGCGCCTCCTGTAGGCAGTGGAGTATGGTACTATTTTTACGGCCGTACCCACACGGCGTTTATTTTATACATAAACAAAACTGCATTCACTATTTTTGCCTACTACTTTTAAAGCTTCCATCAATAATAATAATAATAATTTTATTCACTTATACATGGAAGATAACAAACAACGCTTTGCGCCGACCCATATGAATGGGATAGCAGAAAGAAGAACATGGAAGATAACAAACATTTTGAAATCATACATGGCGTGCTAAATATTAAAGCAAACTATGATAATCAACATTTTAATCTACATGTAAGTACATGTATATTCTAGAAAAAAAAAAACAGAAAGTTAATTTTAATTAACCAGGTAGGTACTTCTTCTTAGAGTGCCTCTCCGCTACCGGAGGTCGGCCGTTAACTTCACAAACTCATCTCGGTCCTGTGCCACGCGAAAAAGGTCTTCTGCGCTGGATATGCCTGTCCACTCCCGGATGTTTCTGAGCCACGACTTCTTTCGTCTTCCAACACGTCTTTTCCAGGTAAGTACATTATGTACCTACCTATAACTTAAAAAAACTTTTCAGTTAAATAATTTTGATTTGAGTTATTTATTAAAATAAGTACCTTTACGCATTATAGCCAGAAAGTAGGTAAATTTATATTTACCTAGTAAGCTTATGGAAATCATTAAAAAAGTGCCATATAGCATGAGTAGCAGCAATACTATTAGAATTAAATGCAAAGTGTAGGCGAATTGAAAGAAAGAGACATCCCTTTCTCGGCGAATTAAAAAAACGTGACATCATTTTGTCGCCGGGCGGCGCAGGCGTCGCGACGTGTCTTAGAATAATAACTAAAGCACGTGCGCCCCCCCTTCCTCCCGCAGTACCGATCTCAAATACCAAACACGTGTCGTTGACACACTTCTTCACACCAGTGCGTATAGGAGGTGTCTTAAGTGTACGTGAAAAGTGTCCATCAAAATGAATTAAATTAAGGTAGCGCCACATTAGCATCAGCATAGCGATTCCGAAAATACATTAGACAAAATCTTTTCACGAGTACTCTCAGTGACATTCTGTGTTATCAATCGTAAACATGACATTTGAAAGGGGCAGTTGGTATTCCGAAAACTCACTTTCCAATTTTAACGTACGAAATCACCTGACATAACAAAAGTTAAGTACTTATTTCTCGGTGAAAACTTTCGATAAATCTATTCAATGACTAAATTACCTGTAAATAATTTAACAATGTTTCTCAAACTTTTTATTTTAAACCAAATAAAATATTATTATACATACAATAGTGACTACGTTTACCTACGCTTTAATATTTAACAAAACACGAATTAGAACCTAGTTTCTTAAACACAAACACGGTGCCTTAATCTAACAGAGAATAGTCATTTTTCTGACTCAAAGGATGACGAAATTCCTTTATATACATCGGTCTGCATACGACTTGATTTAGCCACGAACCCTCCTCAATAAATCACTTTATGGAATTTAGATTACCCATTATTTAAACCGCACCAGTTTTTTAAAACAACGCCGAACTTGTAAAGATTTAGATTATTTTAGAAACACAGAAAACGTTACCGTTTTCAAAATGAATTTTGATTAGGCCATAGTTGGTGAAAAACCGCTTGGAAACACCCATAGAAGTTTTCAAAATATCGATGCACAAGGGTTTTTTTATTAATCAGTAAACAACACCATATCAAACACAAATTTCTGACACAAAGCATATTATGATTACAACAACTTTTCGTACCGAGTACAACTTGGAAAATTATTTTAACCAACAGACATTGAGTAATTAGTCTCGAGGACATATCTTATGGACTCTAGATCCTTAAATTGAGTAAAACTATTTTACAAACTAATAATGTTTATTTGGTATTACTAAAGCAAGGCCCTTCTAAGTCCACCTCTAAACTTTTCACCTGAGATTTCGACAACACTTGAACTTGAGTGCGTCAAACCAATATTTCAGAATACGGTGAAAAGTACAAGTGAAGTGAGTATGAGAATCGATGTGTTTGAATGATTGTGTGAATAAAGCAAATAGCGTAAAATAAAGGTAAAAGCGAAGTTAATAAACATGCTATTCACAATTCACGAAATATCACTCATCACTACATGATTTCTCAATAAAATTCTTTAAGGTTATATTTACTACATTATTTTGCTTACAGCTAGACATTTATTTCAATTTTCTGCCCTAAGAAATGACACTCCTTATAGTCCGGGAGGTAGCGTTGCAAATGCAAAAGTCATAGTAAGCCGGCTGATATTAACATCGATAGTTGATCTTATATGACTAACAAGTGAACCGACCGTCAGCTGCTTAAGTAGCGGTGGGTGCGGGTGTGGGAGGCTGCGAAAGAGGTAAAAAAAAAATAAAACTTAAGTAATAGTACGCTTGCTGAAACTTTTTTCATAAATAATTGACGTCATACTGAGCACGAAAAAAATCGTCAGCTGCATCGTAGAGGGGGGGATTATGCGTCAGCTGCTCGCATGAAGTTGTAAAAAAAAACCTGAAATAAAGTCATATTACGCCGGATGAAATTTACCTACGTGATTCTTCTAAATATTGCGAGTACGAAAACAACAATCAGCTGCTTGTGTAGCGGTGGGAAAACCGTCAGCTGACCCAGTCGAGATTTAAAATTTCGGAGCATTGCTATTATGCTGTTTCCTTTTGAACACATATTTCGAGATAGATTCTGGCCTTGCTCGAACCCATAACACGACCTTAGGGCTCCCAAGCCTCTCCCCCTAAAATTTCAAAGCAGCATCTGCCTGTCCGTCTGGATTTTTGTCGTACACAATCAGTTTCGGTTCTCCTTGTCGGTCGAACGGACGCAAGTCCAAATACCTCATATGTCGGCAATTCAACCGTTTTGTGTGTTCTGTGGCAAAAAAAAGAGAAATTAATACTTTTTTTTCCGAAAAAACAATAAAAAAATGTGCTCCCATATTGGAGATTCGACAGAAAAATAATCTGTCTCTGAAAAGTGCTAAAGTGCCACTACGTGAACTACACCAGCATTTACTGCGCACTTCGTTCATAGCGCACCTTTGGAGCCATGCTCACCTTGGAGACCCTTCTCAGTTATCTCCCACGGACTGGGGATAGGAAGAACAACAAGAGAAATATGTTTTCAAATGGTTCGAGGGAGATCAAGTACCCCCATCAGTCACCAGTATAACGGATAGCAGCGAAAATAGTGGCGATATGGAATTTTTATCGGTGGCACTTTCTCTGAGCTTAAATATTTCGGGTAGCCTAAATTTTATGATTAACATGCTCATTTCCAGATGATGGTGAAGAGAATCGAGCTCAAGAACAGGATCAAGATAAAGAGAACGATTTCCTGCAGGACAGTTCAGATGATGATTTATCAGTGAACGATTCCGATAACGATACCATCGACAACGAATAACTTCTCTAAATTTCAAGTTCTCTATATTTGGATTTTTTAATTTTATATCGCCCTTCATTTTATTTTGTGTAAATTTTATTTTACAATTATATGATATCATATTTCATGGATATCATTCATCTTCGATATCATTTAATATTATCCATTTTGTTGAAAAAAAAATAAGGCAAAAATATATCATGAAAAATTCTGTGCATTGCTCGAATAATCTGCACCTTTACTGCGTCAGCTGACGATCTTTCCACCGCTATACACGCAGCTGATTGTTGTTTTCGTACTTTTGATTATTTAAACAATCACGGAGCTCAATTTCATCCGGCGTACTATAACTTTATTTTGCGTATTTTCTTACAAGTTCATGCGAGCAGCTGATGCATAATCCCCCCTCCACGATGCAGCTGACGAAATTTTTTAAGCTCAGTATGATGACAACTATTTTTGAAAACAATTTTAGCCGGCGTACTATAAGTTTTTTTTAATTTTTTTTTTACCACCTTCGCAACCCCCCGATTCCATACCCACCGCGGGTGCGCGAGCTGACGCTTGGTTCAGTTATAAGTCGTTCGAGGTCTATACTAAAAGATGGCAAGCAATCGGCGTAAAATTACTACCCAAAATGCAACGCTACCTCCCGGACTATTACCCTTCTGAGCTCATTACTTCTACCATCCATATCATGCACAACAAGGAAACAATGGGCAGTAAAACACAAAAGTTTGATTTAAACACAGAGACTGGCAGTAATTAAAAAAAAAAAGATTGGTAGGTAGTTTTCTTTTTTGTGAAATCTAACAAAAGTCACAGATCCTACATCTGGAATAATTATGGAGGTAAGGAGTGTCATATTATCATCTCTTCTGGCAGAAATAGAGTGGAAGTCCTAAGTAGGCGTGGCACGCGTGTCACAATAAATAAGCGTTGTAACGCTCGTCCATTAATTGTCTACTCTTTGCGTTCGTCGTCCGGTCGTCCGTCGATCCCAGTCGTGTTCTCGGAGTTCTAACATCGCGTCGAGTGTGTTAGTCTCACGAGAAGTTGATTAAACCTATTAATTAGTCTTTAATCTATGATTCAACCTAATAAGCATGCCATTTTCTATCAACGTTTGTACCTTAGTTTTGTAATATTTCTAACTAGCATTTGATTATTAAAAGCATGCTTTCGTGCTTTATTCGAGCATGTATATCTTTACATTAGGTACCTTACGTTTTCTGTGGTCAATGGGCGTTGATCAGTTTGATAATCAGTTGCACAGACTTATGCCGGCCACACACGTAACGGTATACTTGCGCAAGTTTGACTTATTACGTATCTTTCAATAGCAACTGACAGCTAAATTTGCACAATTATTGTTGTTTAATTGCTTATTTGTATAGAAATTGGTAATTAGACAGCAATAATTGTGCAAATTTAGCTGTCAGTTGCTATTGAAAGATACGTAATAAGTCAAACTTGCGCAAGTATACCGTAACGTGTGTGGCCGGCATAAGGAGAGATACATCAGTTGGGAGTAATGGGAGGAGTATTTGGCAGGCTTGGTAGTTTGTACTTCATTATTTGTTTGTTGAGATTTAAAATTTGTTATTTAATGAATTAGAAGATAAATTTTACAATAATTCACATATGCAGAAAATCTTTCCAGTGAAGTTTAAACTAATATAGAAGTGATTTTAAAATACGTATGTAACATCACCTGCGAAATTGTGAAACCAGAAAGTAAGTAAACTGATAATTATTGTTTGGCTGGTTTATTTTGTTACAAATTTTATTCTTCACGTTTTATAGATTGCACCACACGTTAAACTTTCATAAAAGTTTAGTTTATTGAATTTAAACAATTTTGGCAATAATTATACTTCAAATACTTTTATTTATACGGTTAAACGAGACACCAAGAGAGGCTTTCCTATATTTTTAACAATTTAATAATATTAGTTTATGATACGGTCGAATTTAAATTCATCAAATCAAGCATTTCAAATTATGTACATTACTTTACTGGGAAAATTGTTTGTAGATTTTGTTTACTTGACAAGTACTTACATAGTTTGTATTCAACTTAACCCTTTACAACTTCACTTTCATCTTTTGGTTTAAATGAAACTGTGCCTCGATCTGAGTTATTTAAAAACGCTAAATTTTATAAATAATATTTGATTCGCTTTATCTTGTAGTGTATGATTATCATGTTCCTCATAACCCATTCTAATAGTTCTTTTTTAAACAATTACATTGTCATATTGTCCATTTTGACTGGCCCGTTGGTCTAGTGGTTAGTGACCCTGACTGCTAGGCCGGTGGTTGTGGGTTCGATTGCAACCCAGGACAAATATTTGTGAGCACAATCATTTGTTCTGTGTCTGGGTGTAATTTATCTATATTATGTATGTATTTAGAAATATATAAACTAAGTATGTTTATCAGTTATCTGGTCATCATAGTAAAGGCTCTGCCTAGTTTGGGATCAGATGACCGCATGCGAGGTGTCCCGAAATATTAAATAAATATTAAATATACTACATCTTTCATTGTCACTATAACTTAAAATATTTTATTGATTGGATTTGGATGTACCTACCTATTCATAAATAAATATAATTATATTCTTGTTGAAAAATTTGTGTCATATTAAATATTTCAAAATAAAGTACCTATACCTTGTAGTACTAAAAAGGATTAAATGGTTTCTAAACTTAATGCAACTGATGTAAACCCTGTTTCCAAAAATTAAGTATAAAAACACAGTTTTGAATATTTAATAGTTCCCACACTTAAGAATGCGTGTGAACTTTGTGGCATTGTATTTCTGGTTGAATGTTATGCTGTTTTTTACACACACACACTAACCATTGAGTGTGCATTGCGAAACTTACATGTAGGTAGTTAGATTACTATTCATCTCAGGTGTTTGACCTTGTTTTGAGACTTGTGGTGAGAAGTGTCATACACTAAAGTTGTTACAAAATTGCTCTGACCTTGAATTTGACTAATTAACAAGTTTAAGGGAACTACACAAGTACAATGAACATTACTGTATTAGCTCACTAGCGTTGGGTCAAGGATTAATTACAAAAGTAATATGTGTTTTGTTTTACATATTCTAAATCAATTAAAGAAGTTTTGGATTCATAAAAACTAGCTTCTTTTTTTGAACAAAATATAAACTTGTCAAAGGCTGAAATTGCAAGTTTTGTTGAAAAATTACAAGTTGAAATATAAGTCAAGTATCTATAGATTTTTCTTATGTTGGGGTGGGCTGCCAGTCTTGCTTTAATCAGCTGTGTATCGGATCATTCACAAATTATTTTTCATTTAAAAATGTCTGGTCTAGGCAGAAATCAGTAATGTTATGACAATAAGTGCCATTTAGCTATTGCATTTTTTATTTATTGTTGTCATAACCAATGATTGTCATTGGAAATTAAAGAAGGTCAGAAATGATTGTTGGCGTGCATTCCAGGCAATATGGTAAAGTTTCTTTGGGTTTTGTAGTTGTCACAGGCAATTTAACACAATCGCTCCATCTTCAGATCATGATAAAATAAAGCCTCTATGCTCCATGCCTATTATTAAAGTTATACTTCTTTAGGCATGTTATGAAAAATACATGAGAGTGAAATTTTAAAATGTGTATAAGCACCCAGGGACTTGATTATAAACATACCAAAGTTTTTATCTATATTATTATATTACTTACTAGCTTTTGATAGCGGCTCCGCCCGCGTGGGCGTCAGCTACCGCTACAAATAATAGCTTATAGCCTTCCTCAATAAATGGACTATCTAACAGTGAAAGAATTTATTATATCGGCCCAGTAGTTTCTTAGATTAGCACTTTCAAACAAACTACCTTTTCAGTTTTATAATATAAGTAGGTATAGATATAGTTGAAGAATACTTCTGTTTGGTTTACCACGCTAATCTCAAGAACCGCAAGCAATAGCTATTTCAACATATATTTTTAAACACAAGCTTTTAAATTAGCTAGTTTTAAACTTGGACGTTATAGCTTGCGCTGTAATAGAGAAAAATACCAAATTTCAAAGCTGTCTTCCCACGGCTTAGCTCGTAAACAATTTTCAATTTTTCCTCGGTAACTACTTAAGGAATCGGGATAAAAGGTAGCCTAGGTTCTTTTCAATGTCAAAGGCTACATGCATGACAAATTTCATCCAAATCCCTTCAGCAGTTTTTGCGTGATTGAGTCACAAACATCCAAACATCCACACTTTTACATTTATAATATTAGTAGGATTATAATATACTGATACACAGAACTTATAAACGTATGCATAATTTCTTTTTGCATAATTATGACGTTAAGCTTGCAAAAACCAAAAAAGCTAAAGTAAAGCATAATATTTCTTAGCGGAAACAATATCGTCTGCGACCATATAAATTCTGGTACTTTAACATAGGTATGTACCTACTAATTGGTTAGGATCGCGTAATTTGCGGACTAGCCAGCAATTAAAATTTGTTGGTACTTAATATGACTCAGGCCTTGTTGAAGTCACAACTAAGAAACGAAATTACGATAATACGCTCAGGGGCCCTATTCACTAAATCCAAGCGGTTAACTGCTGTAACGTGTAGGGCTAATCTCATTCGACTTACTATATTTTGAAGTAAAAAATCTATAAAATGACCTAAAACGGATAAAAACAACTACCCGGTGACCCTCAGAATATAAAAATATTTGCCAACCCTGGATTCTTGAACTAAATTCAGCGTCATACCACGTTGAGTTTTGTTTGGCCTTAGAGAATAACTCCCCTGCTTAAACATTTGAGTAGTTATCGTTTACACCCATTGCCCTACTTTGGTATAGGTACTTACTCAATACGTTACATTGTAACGTATTGAGTAAGTACCTATACCATACCTATGGCATACCGTACCTATACCATATATGTTACCCATCTTGTAACGGTTACAAGACGGGTAACACATTACAACGTTCTAATGTTCGAAGTAATTTAATGTTATGAGAAAGAATCCCAAGAATTACATCCTCTACTTGCCAGAGCTAATGGAGATTATGGCTATGCTAGCGGGTACAAAAAATACGAGTTTACATCGGACAAGAAAATTTACTATTAATTACCCATTCCTAATACCTACGGCATTCTGTGTCCATCCGCAAGTCGATCTTATGCGTCAATGGGATAATATAAATGAAATTAAAAAAACTTTGCAGAACAATGAAGAATAGAAGTTTGGCCGGTAATTGTGGCATTGGCGTGTTTGTCATTGCCCTTGTTACTGTGGCATTGGCATTCGGTACGCCTAGCTGGTTGGTCAGCGACTCCAGAATAAGAGGCGCAAAATTAGACAGGTAATTATATGGAATTACGAATTAACTACAAGCAGCTTTTTTATGTCTTGAGACCGCTTTTCTGAATGTGTATCTTGCCTTTTGTGTACATAATTTGACTGTAATATTGAGCTCTTGTATTATTTTTAAACGACATAAAAAAAAGTTGGTTCTCATTATTAACATATTATTTTAAGGTTGGGGCTATGGAGTCACTGCTTCAGATCGTTACCAGATCCTCTCGACCAGTATCAGAGAAGATTTTTCGTGGGTTGTCGTTGGGTATACGATCCTTTCACAACCGGCTATGATAAAATACGTGGATATTTACTTCCAGGTTAGTAATTCTTTGCAAATATTGTAATCCAAATACAAGAACAAACTGCTTTACGCCGCGATAACTGACTTTCAAGCAGGAGTCGCGGGCTAAAGCTAGTAGAATGTAGAAAATAATGTTTTCTCAAAGTACTAAAGGTTTATTTTTAACTATTTAATAAAATTAGGTTGTTTATACGTAGGTATATATGTTTTATTATGGTGTCGCTCAACTAAAGTCCATAATTCCAAATTATTGTTTTAATGGGCGTGGGATACCTACATGAAGATAATAAAATAATTAACATGTTATTTTACACTAACAAATTCTTTTAAGTGTGATTTTGCACTGAACTCCTTCATTATTATCTTCGTTTATAATTAGGTATGTATTTTGCCTATAATAAAAACCATGATTTGCTCTCATAATTATTGCACAGGTATAATTATGTATACTTAATCAGAAAATACAGGTATAAATATATTTCATAAGATGATAATATAGGCATAAAATATTGTATTTTAGAAATATCAAAATGTACTTACCTAACGTTTAAAAGAATATACTTAAACGATAAACGACTTTATTAAAACGTCGCTTACTCGCCCTTCGCGATTATTTAAATGTAGAACGACAGTAAAAAAGTTATTCTCTTCTTCAACCTTAACCGAAGCCTAACCATGAACATAATATAAAAAGTAGGTTGTATATTCTGAATGTATTTATTTTGCTTCGCAGGTTTTATGGTAGCAACGCAGTTTTTCTTTACGCTGTGTTTGATGGGAGTTTTGATATCTACGATATTGGTGTTGATGTTTTTCCTATGCTGTGGACCTGACCAACGCCGCTTTGTCACTTTAATCAAAAGTATCGGTTATGTTATGTTAACAGCGGGTAAGTACGACTGTAGGTAAAAGATATATTTTTCTATAGTGATATTTTCGAAGACTTTTGTGCTGTCAACACGAATTTATGTAAAAAGTTGCTAACAATTTCAGTGGAAAGGGAAACGCAACTTAAGGTTCAGTTCATACTGAGACGCGACGCTGCGCGTACGCATTTTTAGAGACAAATTGAAAGACAAGAAAAAGAGAAAGATACACATTTCGTTGTAAGCTGACCTTTAAAGCCTACGCCGCAAATTGCACCGCATGCACTCGGGTTCAATCCCCGAACGGGTATGATTGGGTTCACGGCGGTAGAGCAATGGGTGGGATTTGAACCGACCATATATGGTCGCAAGTTCGACACCTTAGCCATTAGGCTACCGCCGCTTAAATATAATTATATTACAGGTATATGCGGCGTAATTGCAGTAATAGTATTTGCTTCGTTGGGAAATACTGATGGATGGATGCCAGATCACCCCAACAATTACTTAGGCAAGTAACTTACTTCTATAATATTTGTTGTTTTCTTATCAATATTATTATATTTTTTCTTTTTTAAAAAGCTTACTATCAAAGTGGATCGCACATTACTAACTAGAATTATTGTTAACCCCTCGTGCTAAGCCAAGTGCTTGTGTTACGAGTGAGTTCTCGTCTGTAGTTCAAATAATAGGTTTCGAACCGGCAATCACATGATCGTAAGTCCGATGCCCGAGACATTAGGCTACCGCCGCTTCAAAATTAATTTTAATGTGTTTTTACAGGCTGGTCCTTTGGTTTAGGAGTAGTGGGTTCTATAGCGTGCTTAGTCACCGCCGCACTCTTCTTGACGGAAACAAATATCCAGAAAAAGAAACGCGACAAAATAAAGGAATCTCAAGCACGTTTCGAATTAGAGTACGAAACAAAAGCATAACATTGAACGCACATCACAATAACCAGAGTTAAATAAAAATAAATATTAAGTTACATTCAGATCTGACGATAATTCACATCAATCGGTGATCATACAGGTTAAATTATTAAGACCTGATTAGACTGATTGTTGAATCTTTTGATAGCCATTTTACCTATTATATTTACTTTTTATATGATTTTACTACACTGAAGCTCTATTGTGTTCTTTTCAGTGTATGCGTTTAATTAAAAGCATATCATGAATCTTAATTTGAGCAGCTTAATTTATGTATAGTATTAGCACCATTAGTGCCTATTATGTATTTTATTAGATTAAAATTTTAATTATATAAGATAAAAGGTTGGCTATACTGAATGTATGTATTTTGAATAAGATACAAATCTACTCTTACATAGCGTTTACTATAGGATCTTGTTAATTAACAGGTTTTATGAACTACCTCAAGTTCATGCCACTGAATGGTTTAATTAATTATATCAATTATACAAATGAATTATAACTAACAAAATAAATATTTACTGTTAAAACATTACATTCCCAAATACAATATCTTAAGCTGTTACAGTATTTTAGTACTTATAAGACAACTTTTTAAAAGGTAAAACATATTTATTTGAAAAACATGTGTAGGTAAAAATAAACAGTAATGTAAGATGTCATTAAATAAAAAGTTCTACATTTAAGAATATTCTTTAGTGACCTAAAAGCCTACGGCTCATTCAAAAAATATGAGCTATTGAAACTTAAAAGACAGATTCTTAACTTATTTATTTTCTTTTATAAAAGAAAAGATGTCTTAACGATGTACCTTACTTTATGCCGTCCAGTTTATACTATTTGTAATTTATTTATAAGTTTTAGGATATAAGAATAAAAATAATGTTTATGTTTTATGCAATTTTTATATGTATCAATTTGAACTGCCTTATATCAATAAAAATTTATATTAACATTTTATTTTATTTAACCCGTTTGTTACAAAATATATATTATATTATCAATTTGAATTTTTAATCTAACTAGAAATCTGCGCACATCCTTGCGCACATACGCCATTTGAAAGCAAAGGCAATTCAACAAGAACTGGGCGTTGATTATTATTTTTGTAGTCTTCCAGCCTTCACGTAAAGGTACTTTTCTTGTTGCTTCTTGTTCTTGGTAATAAAATCAGTATCACACATTGAGTTATAATGTACTACGTACTAGAGAAGCTATTTCAAACAAAATATAGCGCACGCATTTGAAGTCAGCGCAGGACAGCGCATGCGCGGAACCCGCGCATGCGCGGGGCAAGCTTGCGGTGCGCTGCAAGCGCAGATGCGAATTTTTTTTTATATTCTGCCTACGTGTGTAAAAAAGTATTTCAACTGTTAAAATACCTTGATTAACTTCAAATAAAATAAGTTTAGTTAATTTCTGCCGTTTGGTATTAGTAATCCACAGTTGGATCAGTTTTTGTAAATATGTATCTAGCGTTACAGTATTAAAAAAACCGCCATTTACCTACTGGTTCTGCCTCTCATAAGCCCCGTAAGTATACTGAACATCAAAAAAGTTAGTTTTTCTAATAACAAAGTAAAACAAAAATTCCAGCAATGTTATATTTACAAATATAATATCATTTACGTTATCGCATGGTAATTCAGATTTCTTTAAGTATACTCTTAGTGTTTTCGTGGTGTATTTGTCGTTTTCTTGGAAATGCATGGAACATAATATGCGTGAATAATCTGAAGGTAACCAAGTTTCTTCGCTGCGATTTATCTGAACTTTGATTGATGATTCTCTTGTTTCATGACATAGCCGTGGAAACCTTTAAATCCAAACAAAACTGTGAAATATTATTACAACATTACTATCGTGATTAAATATTAATATTGTATTGCTCATAGTTTTTAAAATTATACCTACATCGATAGTGTCAAGTCTGCCTATACAAATGTTTTACTCTTTGACATTCACGTAAACATAGACGCCTCCGCAACGACCGTTGCAATTGAAAAATTATAATTAAATAACGCGTGGTTTAAAGATAATAGTTGAACTTACTGGTGAAAAGTCACTCCTTGACTTTTACTTATGTTTTTAGAGTTAATGGAACAGTACCTCAATGCACACGAAGGCATATTTTAATAATCAAAACTTCACAGTCAATGCGTCACGTTGCAGCAAGCGCTTGGCACAGACTAAGTGAGTTGGGGTCCGCGGACCATAACTCGTGTTACAAACAATTGGATTGAGGTGTCTCCTCTAGTACGTAGTACATTATAACTCAATGGTATCACATTCATAATTTGTGAGTGATAAAGGCTCGAGTTCGAATCCCGAGTCGTATGTAGGTACCAATAACGTTAATCCGTAAAAAATCTATGTACCATATCTTTAGTAACCTATATGATTATAAACCTTTACTATTTGCTAAAGATTTAAATTTCGACCGTTGATTATTTATTGTTGTCTGAAATTACTTTACAAATATAGATAGTAATATCAGTGAAACTTGTTGTATATTCAAAACATTTAGCAGGTAGGTATGTATAAATTGAAAAACAAAACGATAATGTACTGCCAAGTACAGCTAAAGATTCTCGACCTTAAAAACTCTGAAGTTATTATACCTTTCGACACTGGTGTACGAACACTCTAGTAGGTATACAATCAATTTTAGCTGTTTTTTAGTTTTAGCTAGTTTTTATTAAAGTTTTGTTTTAGGTGTCTTTAGGTACAGATAATTTGAAATATGTAAGAATGACTGTATTTTATGCTTGAACACGAACGTAACTGTCAACAAAAAGTCACCATAGCCGTCAAATTCGAGGCGAAATGTCAGATTTGTAAGCAGTTTGTAAATTAAAAACTTGATGCTTGTTTTCTTTCTATTAGATGTGTAATAAGTGGTGATCTACAGGATTGTTGACAATTTTTACTGTTATCTATTTTGAACAATAGTCAAGATGACAGCCGCCGATAATGAGTACCCTAAGGCTTCAAGTAAGTAGGTAGCTTATCTCGGGCACGCCCTTATATTTGAAAAAGGTAGTACGCATCATGTTTGTGTGCAATAGCAAACAGCTATCTAATTTTTAATGATTTTATGAATAAATATAACTGAATGATACATATTATTTACAGATGCCACTCTCATCGGGGCGAGCATTACTTACGTTGCTGGTTTATTTCTTCTCCTATCGTTTGCCGGCCCTTATTGGATTGAATCGTATCCGGAAATGTTTTCAAGCTTCAAACACATGGGATTGTGGGAATATTGTTTTGACCGTTTTAGATTCCCGTCTTATCAATTTGACAAGCTGTTCCATGGCTGCCACTATATTTTCAGTCAGGTAAAAACACGACTTTCACCCTCATAAGGTAGAAATATTTAAAGCTGTATTTAACATTTCTACAATCATTAGTATTTCTATATAGAGAAGGAATGAGGCACAAGCTTTGACCAACATATAATGTGAAAGATGTTTTATTATATTCTACTGAAGTAGAAATCAGCATACACAACAGAATTATTATAGAAATATTGAAACATTTTAAAATTCATGAAGCCATGTATAATAGAATTTTGTTATAATTTTAGGAGTTCTATGTGATCCGTGAATGGCTGCTGCCTGGTTGGTTGATGGCAGTTCAGTCATTTGTTACCATAGCTCTCATGCTGTCTTTCTCTTCTCAAGTCCTGTTGGCTTGTGTTATAGTGCGCTGGCCGCTTCGCACAGTATTGAGATATGAATGGATATTTGTGACTTCTGCTTTCATTATGGTGGCTATATCAAGTAAGTTTTTTGGGTATTAAGTTTTTCATTCTTCTATTTATGATATGGCCCATAAATTTTTTTGTCATTCATATTTTTCATTATCATTGTACTTAGCATAAAATTTTACTTCCCTCTTACATGTGCCATGTATAAAAGAAGGTTGACTTTCCAAAACCTGTACATAATACTTATTACACTTACTGTTTTCAGGTGTATTCTTGTTTTTAGCAGTAGCTATTTTTGGAGGCAACTGCTACCGCCGTGATTGGCTCCTATATCCCTCATTCAATGTTTTGTCATGGTCTTATGCTTTTGCTGTTGTCGCGTTTATACTGTTTGGTAAGTATCTCTTATACTTTTCAATCATAAATCCATTTTTATATAAATCAGATTTGTATATGCTTATGTATGTGGTTTGTCACAGGCATTGCAGCTATCCTGCTTTATTTAGAGTCTCGAAAGCTGTATGAACTGCGTGCAGAAGCAAAGAATCTAGTAGCTCAGATGCAACACAGCCAGCCAGAACACGCTCTACACCAATTGCGTGATCAGTTGCAGCAACAACGTCAATTGGGATACATTTAATCTAGTAATATCTCATTATTTTATGAATTTTAAACACATTTACTTTATGTAGATTTAGTCCATTTAATATTGAAATGAACTCACTAATTTCGATGTCTTTTTCAAACAAGGAGTCTCTTACCTACACTATCTTTCTCAGCACCACAAGCTATTGTACTTACAATATTACATACAGCAATATGGTGATAAAGATTGAATCTCAATACTTTGATTGCATACAGCTGGACTTCAATATAATATACAGCAACATTTAGGGACCACTGGTTGCGTCCCAAGGTGTAACTCACGGTTTATCTGATAACTTAATATGTGCGGGATAAAAAGTAGCCTATGTGTTAATCCAGGTTGTCAGACCATACCAAATTTTATCAAAATTAGACCAGCCGTTGCGTGAAGCCATGCGTGAAGAAGTAACAAATATACACACACTCATAAACTTTTGCTTCTATAATATTAGTATGAAGTGTGATGTGATGTTATTAAATTACCTTGTTGGTATTATATCATAAAAGGTATGATATGTATTATTTAATTTTGACTTAAAGAATTATGGTGATAGCCACCTTCAAATTTACGGCTTCAAAACAGATACATGTTGTATGACTGATAGGTACCTACGTAAATATTTTTTCTGTTTTGGTCTTGATCGCGTGAATTATTTAATTGTATTGAATATTATTTTCAACACAATTGATATACTTAGTGACTGAGTGAGTATCTTGTTAATAATCCTCTTCGGTAATTAGTATTGCCATTGATGTATTTTTTACTTTAATTTATGTATTGTAGCAAACTATTTATAAGCGCACTTCTAAGAAAAATGTACAAGACGTATTTGATTTCTTTTTTTTGTATTCTATGTTATTAATAAGTTTGTATTTTTTTTTAAATATAAGATTTGTGTGTTGGCAAGATGATATAAGGTTAAAAAGACGGTTTGTCTTTGAATTGTTTAAAACCCAAAATGAATAACACTGAAATGAAATGTGTGCCTTGTTTAAAAATCTAAGTAAACAAAATATGTGTGTATTATTATTAAATAATGTATCCGTCCGAAAGATAATCTCATTTGATAAAGCCATTCCAAGGATGAGCCCTGTGTACTGATAATTTTAATAAAAATTATATTTTGATGATTTATTTGCGTTTTCCTTTAAAACGAAGCTACAAACTAACCCTTAGTTTTTTTTTTTTTTATTTTTTTTTTTTTTTTTTTAAAAACGACGCCCGCACTAAGGAAGTTATTCCTTGTGTCGCGGGGGTTTCACAAACATTCAAATCACATGCACAAAGAACACCCAGTTACGTCATCAACATAAATTTTAAATAGACGAACCTGGTTTCCGAAGTTGTTGACACTTTGCCAAGACAAAGTCGATAGTAGTTTGAGGAAGATTGCCATCGAGAATCACTAATGGCGCTTTGATCAGAACATTGATGTGTTTGTTTACCTGTAAATAAAAAATAAGGGTGTTGAGTGCTTTTCATGGCCACTTCTAACAATAGGTACCTAAGTCGTTCTTGTTAATGTTAGGAATTTAGTCCTTGATAAATTGTCAAAAAAGTGAGTCAAAGTATGCCTTTTCAAATATAATAATTTCATATACATTTACAGGATACAGGAGCATACCTGTCTTACTTATTTTTTACTCGAGATATCATAAATTATGTGGTGAGTTTCTACAACTACGTGGTTACCTACTGTAAAAGAATAATAAGCTATGTGGTTTCATAAAGGTATACGAACAAAGTCTGGAGTGATGTTGTTGTGCAGAGCCATGTCACCTAGTCCAAGCAGGCACTCTCCACGAGAGTCCAACACTGCCGCATAGGATGGCGTGCGAGCGTTCTTCACAATGCAACCTAGAATAATATGTTAACAAGAGGTTTTTAAAAGCAAAAGAGAGCAGAGGATTTAGAATTGAAATAGGAATATCTATGCATTAGTTACGAAGTAACTATTTAGTAATCTGTGGCATTAGGTCATTTTAAGAATACCTACTTATTATAATTTTCGTAATTTCTTATATTGAACTTCATCGTAGTTAGGTACTTGTGTGAGCAATAATAATACCTGTAATATGAATGTTCCATTTTTGGGCAGGCCCCAGGCCTCTTTTCAAAGGCTTGGATTTAAAATAGATAAAATTATGTGTATGCATTTGATCACCAATTCACCACGCTTGCTCATTGCGGGTTGACGATTTCAGATTAAAATTTTTGGAATCCGGGTTTTTTCAAGATGTTTTCCTTCACCGCTTGTCAATGATGTCTTAGAATAATTAACCTGCAATGGGTTCGAACCAGCAACCTTGTGCATACAAAATTACAAATCTGTTATTGAACCGCTACGCCACCATTGGGTACTTTTGCAACATGGCTGTTTTAAAAGATCGTCAGAACTATTTCGCCTCGTGAAAGATAAAGATAGATTCCACCAGCTTGTAGCCGCTTTGCCACTTACAGATCAAGGAAAAAATATTAATTTTGGTAGGTACATCATTTTAAACAGGTTTTTAAGCATTTAATATCCGTTTTTTTTCATATTGTCATGAACCGTAAGCCTACTTATGCTTGGCTACGCCCGTGGTAAATGTAAATGTAGGTACAGACAGCAACAATAGTCGATGAACACAATGAGATTTAACAGCTAAACTGAATTAATTTCAGCGCTTTTTTTATTCGTATCGCAACTTATGGTAATTATATCATATCGTGTTTTGTAAAACTGATTCTGTTCATCAACTTTTGTTGGTGAATTTACCATCCAGTAGCAGTCCTGGTGCGATGCCATCAAGATATTCTCCATCAGCATCGTCACCGACGGCGGTGAGCAAGTGCGTGCGGCCGCCACGCAGTCGCCACAGAGCCTCAGCCATGTTACGAGCTACGCCACCGCCACATTGTTCTGTTGCACACGGGTGCGTGCTTCCGTCCAGCTGAAATTATACAGATTGTCATGAAAATATACATTACGTAGGTACATAACAGCTTTCGGATGTTAGTTATATTACTACGTAAGGTAGCATAGGTAAGTCACTTTCCTGATTTCACGACATCACTTTATGTACCAATACTTGATTTGGAAGTGTCAATGCAATAAGTGACACAATAACTGAATCGATAAATAAAACAGCTTTTATATCACGTTGCACCCGATCTGTTTCTAAGTAACTAACTATAGTTAGGTATAGTATATAATTATATTACGTCCGTTTAAAACAAGAGTGCGTACTACCAAGAGTGAGTAGTATCTAAGTGTAAGTATAGGTACCATGCACATTTGTCTTGGCACGGTACCCGCAGCTCGTATCAGGCACACAGTCTGCATAGTACAAATCAAGTCGCGTTGCATAATAATGTGTGTTGTGTGTTTTATAGCTTGCGGAAAAAGCGACATTTCACTGAAACCTTTTTTTTTATTGCAGTTACAATCATAAGTCTGTTCTGTCGCAAATGTTCGAACATGGCGTTGAGTAGGTGGAATGGGTAAACCTGTGTTGCTAAATAAAAGAGTTGTTTATCGATGGAGTAAGTTACAACTTTAGCAAGTGCACCTTTATGTAACTATTAATAATTATTTTAAACAGTCCAGTCTTAAGACGGTTGGTGTGTCCTTAGTTCCAGGACTAATCCTGGACTGAAGTTTAGAATAGCTTTTTGATGAATTCTCAATTACTGAACTGTATTTTTTGTGTTACTTCGATTGTTGTGAAACCACTTTGGTGTCGAAAGACCTTTCACAAAAGGTTATAAGTTATTCATAACTCAAAAGTAACCTCGTAAGTAAGTTATAGTTGAAGTCCGCTTCAAGATACTCAATGTTGTTTGTAGGTCAATTTATACCTACTGTGCCTTACGGGTAAGTTTGAACTCGACAAAATGAAGAAAAGTTAAATGTGGTATTTTTGTTATCGATGTATTTGTTTGACTAAGTGATAATGAACCTATTGTAGAGCTAAGTTTGGAATATAAGTGTTTCAAAAATACTTAGTAATTTTTCAGCTAAAATAATACCGCTACACTGAATCTATTTCAGAACTGCTTAGGAAACTTTTATAGCGTAATTTGCATTAAGTGAATACCTGTACTAACATAACTAGTTGACTACAGGAAGTACTATATTGCATGTGAATTTTAATTAGAAATAAGGCTGTTCATGACGGTAATGCATGGTGAATTACGTGAGACTACGAATAGGCTAGTGATGTGAAAAAGCGAATTATTTCTCGTCTAGATACAGATAAAATTCATATTGATAACATTGAACATTAGCTTCGTAGATTTATTTTGGTACAGTCGTAGGCGGTTCTACAAAGCCTATCCTACATGAAAAGAAAAACTTTAACAGATTCGTTGATTTAAGATAACATACCTACTTTAGATTCTTTATTGGCTTCTTTTCACATTGAAAGAAAAATACTCTTGCGTGGAATAAGATCTAGCAATCATCACATACAGGAATCTTCTTTACCTCTAGTCATTATGGTCTGAAATATTAATAAATTATCGTCATGTTACGGTCGATACCTTTAATATCACTCTCTAACAAAATCCATAGATATTTTTTTTTTGTATTTTTTTTTTACAAAAACGACGCCCGCACTAAGGAATTTAATCCTTGTGTCGCGGGGGTTTCACAAACATTCAAATCATGTCCCATGCGGGGATCGAACCCGCAGCACGTCGCTCACAGTGGTAATTAGCGTGGTGGCCTATATCACTTGGCTATCCGCGCAGTCGATCATTTTCGAGTCGATATTTGCTTTCTTATCAGGGTAAAGCACGTCCCTATGGCGGTGCATGTCGGCTCAGGAGCGCCGGCCAGTAGGCTGGCAGTACCAGCTGCATGCCGTTGACCGCATTGATGATATCAGCCATGCCACTGCCCGCAGTACACCACTGCAGTATGTGATCCATTTGTTTTTGTGGCCACATTCACACAGATTTATGTTACGCTAATGTTTTTACCTTTGAATATATCCAATTATATTTGTTGCTGCGGAATTTTCACGTTTCCGTGTCTCATTTATTTTCTTGACATGACATGGTTTTAAAGTGAGGCGAATGTTAGTAATATTCTTGCGAATTGCAGTTGTGGTTAATGGAAATCAGATTTTGATTGTTTAAATGCTTATGAGTTCTGTTTTTATCTGATATCTATAGCAAGCACGTCACTGTAATAAAATGTGAAAAATAAAACAGATCATTCTTATTCATTCCAATCAAGGCTTTCTGTTTTGAATAGAGATCAGTGGTGAAATTAAAGTGCAGAAAAGTGAGCACACACTCACAGGTGCACTACCTATTTTCTCCATTTCGTCAGCATAAACAAGTGACAAGTCTAAGTCACGTGACTTATCGAAGAGTAATGTGATTTCCATACATTTAATGTCATTTAAGAGATTTCTATCATCGATAACGCTTGTAGAAATATACCTTCCCCCTAGCCAAGTGATATTTCTACAAGCGTTATAGGGTTCTTTCGCCGGTTTCGCGACCACCTTCAGTAGGCGACCATTTGACGGACTAAGTTTCTTTAAATCAAGAAAATAGTAATTGTAGAGGTAACATACATAAAAAATAAATCTAACGTGCTTTATAAATAATTATGAAATAAGAATTCGCTAAGTTTGAAACAAATGGGTTAACCCAGAGCCGAAAAAATATTGCTCAATGCGCGTCTTGATTCCGTGGTGAGTGGACGTACCGCGAGTTGAAAAAAAACTAACACGGCGCGCGGCGCTCAAAGGTAAGTTTTAATACTTATTTCATGTATTACACACCAGTTACATGTTTACATTGTACAATCGATAAGTATGGGTTATAATTAAGTTGTATTTTGCTTTTTTTAACTTATTTTTAAGATAAAATCAAGTGGTCGGTAACCGAAATGCTTATTTATCAAAAACGTTAGATAGCGACCACATGGCCGCAAACCGACGATATCAGCATTATTTTGTTTTGATTAATATGTGCCTAATTCTTTATACCGGACTGTTACAATTTTGAATGTAGTATTGTAAAAGTTTTTCTTTGTAGTTCTTTGGTAAGCGACCACTAGTTTCTTTGTAAGATTTTAGAATTTACCTACAAAATTGGGCGCTAAACAGGTGGTCGTAAACCAAAGTAAGCGAAATAAAGACATTGGTTTCCGGCCACCATAATTTAGTATGAGAGAAATTACGGCCGCTAACAGAAATAAGTATGGACGTTTCATTGAGTATACGACCGCGTCTGATTTTTTGAATTTCGTTTGTTATTGAAATGTCCGTTTCATAATTATTTGTTGTAGGTACCTAATCTGTCGAAAACTAAATATTACTATTTTTCAGTTTAAAACAAAATTTAGTCATAAAACGCAAACTAATTATTATTTTTTTTTTTTTTTTAGATGAAGCTCCCAAATAATTTGGAATCAACAAAAAAAAAAGAAAAATACTGTCCAGTACACAGAAGAAGCACTGAAAAAAGCTCTCGATGATATCCGAAAAGCGGAATATTATGGTCCCTAAAATATAACTATGTTGATTATTTTTAAATGTTATACCTACTACATATTAAGGATATTGTTTGACCAATGATTGTTGATTCTATTACAACTATGACTAAGTCTCTACAAAATGTAAGATTGTTATTTTTTAATTTTAAGAAAACATTACACCAAATGATTACCATTTTAGTTTTATTAAAAGGTAAAAATTAAAATATTTTTAAGCGATTATAATTGTTTTATAGGCATATTTTTCACATTATAATAGCGGTCGCAAACCAGCTCACTGGTGGTCATAAACTGATAAAAATGGTCGTAAACCGACGTTTTCGCTATATTTTCACTTTTTCAGCAATTCATAAATATTTTTGTATGAATGTATTTTATTTTATGTTTTGTATCCAAATTACATTATATTTGGGACAAATTCACATTAACATATACTATTTTGCGTGTAAACAACATTTCTTTTTCTTCATCTAAAGCGGGCAACCCAGCTAACTGGTCGCTAACCGGCGCAATCACCGCTATACGCTGATAGAATCGCTCAAATGTATGGAAGTGACAAGTCTAAGTCACGTGTCTTATCGACATCAAATGTCATTTCCATACATTTTATGTCATTTAAGCGTTTTCTATCTTCGTTAACGCTTGTAGAAAAGTCACTTGGCTAGGGCTGACTAGGCTTGTCTAAGGAGGCAGGCTCATGTTACGATTAGGGCGACAATCCGACACTACAGAGGAGTACAAAGTCGCTTCCGCTGTTGGTATTCTTAGATCTTTTAGACTACGTAACGCACTATCTATGCACTACTTTTTATGCACTTTCAGCTTAAATAAGTGTTACGACTGAAAGGTTTTTTTGTATAATAGTAGCTTAGGCATAAAAACTGTACTACCCAAGGAAAGCCGGGCTGGTCTGCTAGTACGTAATACTTTGATTACATACACTTTATAAGAATATTTATTTTTTCATAGCTCCAAGGGCTACTGTCCCTTGGAGCTGTAAAAAATAAATATTGTACCTGAGTATTTGATATAAATTTCAGCATGATATCTCCACGCGTTCCTGAGAAAAGGGTCTTGGCAGACGGACGGACGGACAACAAAGTGATCCTATAAGGCTTTTTTTCTTTTGAGGTACGGAACCTTAAAAAAGGTAACTTTTTAATCGTTCTAGCAATGTGGGTCTCATTACTAGTAAGAATATTAGTAATGAGACCCACATTAACCCACGTTAACACCACGTGGTAAGCTAAATATATTCTTGTGTTACGAGTCGGCATTGCGATGGGTGGGATTTGGACCCGCGAGCGCATGATCGAAAGTCCGATGCCCTAGTCATTGGGCTACCGCCGCTTCAAACTGAGCAATATAGTGGTGGGACATTAAATCTTCTTTTACTTCAGTTAATTAACGCTATATTTTTTTAATTAACCATTTGAGTAATTTTATTTCAAACTAGCTTGTATTTAAAGCTTTCAGACAACGTGGTACCATATTATAAATGCGCACATGCAGTAATGGCATATAACTTTTATGTTATTGTGTAAATCTTAGGATATATCTAAATACAACCCTATGTGAATTTCTCCGTGTAATAAGGTGAGGGAACATGACAAAATCCTAATTTAAAAGGTGTTCACTATAGATACGAGTATTTATACTATTTATTAATAAACTGCGGTTACATGGAAAGGTACAGTCAACTCACGATGAATATGCATCCTAATAGGTACTCGTGGTCGAAAGCAATTGATGAGTTTTGTGACGTCGGTGTCCGTCCATACAGTGATTAATGGGCGGGTTAAGAGTTTAATGATTTTGGGTTGTTAGGGGAAGTCAAATATTTAAAAAATAAATACTGCAAAGGTTAAAATTTAACAACTGTACCTAATATTTTTGTGTTGTGTTTTCACTTAGTTGGACTTAGTATGCATTTAGAAGAGCCAGTATCTGCAGTTTCAACGCAGAACGGCAGAAGAAATAAAAAAAATATATACTATTTCCTTAATAGCCAGCCATTCAACCGATCAAGGAATCGGACCTTTTGACATCATGAATTGCCAAAATTCCAAACGAGCAACAATTATTTTATATTTTGCAGAAAATAATGAATAATTTAATGCCTTATATAATCGAAATCACATACATTACACCAGATTAATAATATATAAACAGTAACTAGATTCTTTGCTTTCTAATGTTCAACGTTGAAACTTGAAGGTATATAGAAGAAGAACATAAAATAAACTGCAGGCTCTGGAATTACTTCCCGGCAACTATGGACTGCAAGGAAACAAATTATCATTATCTGGTTGTTAATTTGCCCAGATATACCTAAATAAAACTTTCTTGGAACCTTTAATCAAACAAATGCTTTGGTCCAGCCAACAAATTATTTAAATTTGAATAATATTAGACAGAGGCCAAAGTTTGTGGGATTAGTAAATAGATTACTTTTATTTAATCATATTTGAAACTTTCCGCAAACGAAGCAGAGGGTAGGTACCTCTAGAATTATCATATTTCTGTTATGTACGTCTCTTATCCTTTTTCCTTTTCTTGGGTAGTGATAAGGATCACACTTCTTTACAATGATAAATAAAATACATTTTTTATGGATCGGGTTCTATATCTCTTTGTCCGGACGTGTATTTAGTGTCTACCAACGTTCGACAGGTTTACGTAATACACAGGATTTACGGATTCAAGATGCTATGATTTATTGCCGAATAAATCATACACGACGTGTGAATTTTAGTAATTTGGGCACTTAGCACGGTCCGATAAAATATTGATAACAACTAAGTATGTAAGTAGGTGTACTGACAAAGACTGGATGTTACACTATGTGCAACCAATATTATACTCATACATAAAAGTTATAGCATTGTGACTAAAATATTATACAAAAAGTTCCTTATTTATAGACTTCGTGGCTATATACATACATACATATAAGTTCTAGCAGACCCACCCCGGCTTCGCATGGGTGGTCTTAATGAGATCACTTCCTTATAAATCACTTAATTCATTGGTAAAAACCCGTTTGAAACTCCCCATACAAATTTCCAACTCTAATTTAACCCTCTTTGAAGGAAGGTTTTTAAAATCATTAAATAAGTGTTCATTTATATCAACCAAAAGCTTGTACATATATAATATTTCACACGTATTACTTTGAAAATGACGAACTTCCCATATAAACTTCCAACCCTATTTCACCATCTTAGGGGTGCATACGTCTTTATTTATTTTTTACCATAAACCCATATACAAAATTTCATGTGTCTATCTTTGAAAATAACGAACTTCCCATTCAAACTTCCAACCCCTATTTCACCCTCCTAAAGATGTACGTAAAACCCGTATACAAAATTTGAAATGAATGAAGGATTTCCATACAACCGTTGATCCCCTTTTTCACATCGTTTGGAGTGGAATTTCTTAGTGGATGCTAACGTAATAAAACGCACGAACTATCAAAATTTTAAGTTGAAGGGGTTATTTATAAGGGTTCTACCCCTGTAGTTTATGCTCTGCGTTGACGAGTCAGTCAAGTAATTATATTAATTATATATTAATCGCCTTATGACTGCAAACTTAAATACGATGGAAGTCCTTGTAAATAAAGATTTCCTGAAATGTATGCCTTGTTTTCCTAAAAATATTTATTGCAAGTAGTTTCCTGTCTGTCCTCGTATAAAGTCGGCAGTCGTGAGGGTTGTATCAAATCATAATATCATACTCGTTGCAAAAAGCTAATTGTTTTTATCTTTATTGTATATCAGGTTTATGTCTCCTATTCATAATCCATAAAGTTGTAATAAAACCAGCGAACGGAAAAATAAGTTCACATGATTATGTTTTAATAACAGCGACAGCTTTAATTCCCTGTAGGTTTGGTCGAGGTTTACTACGGTTAACCCACATTTCACCGACGATGGTATTAGGTTCAATGCTATAGGGGAGAGGTCGCGTACCCGGCAAAGAAACAGACTTAGAATTCCGTAAGAAAATACCTGAATACTCCAAAAATAGTACATATATTTTATAATTCCTTGTTTTTAATACGCAGAAATAAAAGAAAATATGTAAACACAGTGTTTTATGCTTCGTAGCATGATTATGTATGAAAAGAGTGGTTTTCAAAAAACATATTAATGAAGAAATTATGTGAAATATAAATAAACTCTTGATACAGTCATATGAAAGCGTTAATTTAGTCGTCAGACTGCCACGCCTCCCACTTTCCATGTTATGATTACTGACTTAGCGTAGCACTTTTTAAACCCGAGAATGAGATGCAAAGATATCTACTTCGTGGTTGCTAAGTGGTCCTTTATATTGAGACGTGGCTGTAATTGTATTGAACAATATCGATGTTTTTCAAATAAACTGTTGAATTTTATAAACGATTTTGCAATGTGGGAGGGCGCTGGGAAGGCGGCGGTATCGAGCGTGGGCGCGCCGCCCTAGCGGGACAGAAGCCCTACAGTCGAGTCCGCGGAGACGCAGAGCGCGCACGCCCGACACCGCGCCACACTCGCCGCTCACCACTGCACATGACAATATACCCGCGTACACACGGTCCGACACACTGCACGTGCATGTAAACGCCGCGAGTACGACGCGTGTTCCTGCGCCGATACGAACCTCGTTTTGTAAACGTCACGTGTAACCTTCGTTTTCTACATAATAATAATTGGCTCGAAAAAAATTGAAAAATAATAGTGTGACGATAAATAATATGATACGTGACAGAAAAACAGTGGTTATTGTATAAATTGGGCGGCGGCGGCGAATTGTCTACGTCATGCTACGAGGTAACTTATATATAATTATTTTAACGTTGTTGTTTGACGTTAATGTATTACAATTTGGTATGGTGGAGCCTTATAGATAGATAATCTGTCAAGGACGTTGATGAGACTAATAACATAATTGTATTAATCTAATAACATAATGGTAAAAAATATGTGTACGGAACTACGGACCTGTTTCTGCCCACCTATTCATAAAGTTTAGTAGGAATTAAGTGTGTACCGGTCTTCGTTGGCTACCTACCTCCTGTATTCTAGTTAAATAAGAAATAAACCCTATTAAACAACCTACGGTAATGTGCAAAAGATTAAATATTAAAACTAAATACATACCATCTCGTAATTGTTAGAAATTGAAGAGTAATTACTAGCTAGGCGGGCTACGACAAGACGTAATTATCATGAATTTTACATAAGAAAATAATGTTGGAGCGGTAACGCCTTATAATAACTATAATTTTTTTAAACAATGACTTTATGATAGCGTTTCATTGAATATTGACGCTATCACTTACAGTAATATTTATTTGTTTTTTAATAATGGTCATGATCGTGACAGCCATAGAAATCAAAACCCAAAGGCATTTAGGCCGACGATTTCGAGCTTGCTGTAAAACTTGAATTTGCCCCGGGGACTAGCGCCGGAGCCAGGTTCTAAGTGAAGGGATTTCGGGATTCTAGAGGTATTGCGACGGTCATGTTAAGTTACGTTTAGGAATTCTAATTATCAATAATATACTTAAATCAATTATGTATAAGAAAAAATATGTTGGTGCTATATAAAGCTTATAAATAGCTTGTAATATAACAAAATGAGCTATAAGGAATGATATCGGTTACTACCAATCATTTTCTTTTAAATTTTCAATAAACATATTATTGTACTAATCTATTTGCATCTGTGATTTTTCACATCTTCACATTATAAAGAGGAGACACGTGAATTTTTTGTATGTTTGTAATGAATGAATTCTAAATCTACTAGACCGATTTCAAAAATTCTTTCAGCATTGGAATGCTACATTATTCCTTAGTAACATATTTTTTGCTAAAAAAAATAGAGATCGAGGGTGGATTCGAGGGCTAGGTATATTTTATTATGAGGGCCTCATTAAAGGCTGAAAAATAATCTACTTTATCATCAACGAGATCTCTCTAATCGCAGGTACCTACCTATTGCAAACTGTTGTTGTAAGCTTTGGATTAATCTTTGTCTTGATTGTGCCATATTTACTAGTGAATTTATTTGTTTCTTATTTCATTTGGTATTTTACAATTTAATTTAAACTCTTATCTAACATACAACATAAATAACACAGAGTAAATTTGAAAATGCTTAAAACTTGTAGGTTGCATATATTCTCAGTTTTATCGCTAAGTAGGTACCCGACGACAAATTAATTATGCGAGAATAACTAATCGAGTCGGGTTTATATTGCATTTTAAATGCAGATGAATACCCACTTTGAGTTGCCCTTAAAAGGTACCCAAAAGGGTGCAGGTATGGGCAGATAATGCCAGTGATTTATTTACGATGTCCCCCGGTCGGTTGCTCCTTTCCATAAATTAGAGGCTTTACGTCAGAGGTCTTATTTCATTATTTAATTATATAAGCGACCGGCTGGTGTTCTGCCCAAATATGTTTTATATTTTAGGTTAGTAGCTTCATGATTTATATTCCCACAACATATTAAAGTATAGGTACATTCATAAAGTCGTTAGCAATGGCATATTGCATTACTAGATCATGAAAACTTTCCCCATTTTCCTAAATATGGTAAGGTACTTATCGGGTTAGTTTTGTAGCTCTGCAATATTAAATAACGGTATGGTATATTTTCAAATCCTAAAAACTTCGTAAATTCAAAGAAAATTAGTTCCATTTGTAATTTAATACAAATATTTTAAACAGGTATTTGTAAGACAGTTGTTGATGGTGCTATATTTCCAACTCACCCATAAACCAACCATTATTCTAGTTAAAACCGACACGAAACAGAGCACTAATTTAATGTTAGGTTGCACATAATATACATTAAGAAAACAATTTAATAATAAATGTGAGATGTTAACGATGTTAACGGTCTTGTTTTTTTTGGTTATTTCAATTTGTAATTGGAGGTTGTATGAAATAGTTATACCTAACAAGATGGTAGAGTCGTGTACCTCCTGTCCGTGATGCGCGGGCTGCACGTCCACCAGCAGCGGGTCGCTGGCGACGGGCGCGCCGCTCCACAGCAGCGTGAGGCGGTGCTGTTATCGGCAGTTGTCTCTACAGCATATACCTAACAAGATGGAAACGTTGGAAAAATATTGACGTCCGAATTGCCGATTTACTTCACTTTGAGGAGAAAACACATGGCTAAGCGATAACACTGTTCTGTTTTACGAGGTATTTTAAAAATACCACTACTTAAATATCGCATCTTGGTTTCACAGCATATTCTAGTAACCGTGCTCAAAATAACATATTTACAGGAATAAAATTATCATTATACAACACATATGTGCAAGCGAATCACTAAATCGGCTATTGGTATCGCTTTTTGTGGCATTTTATGGCGAAGGCTCATGTTCCACAGCGACCATTTACGATTTGTTTTATTATATGGCATGAAATGTAAGCTAACCTGAAAGCTCATTCATTGTATTCTGAGTAAAAATAAAGTAGCTTTAAATTACACTGATGTTGTTGTTTATCTTTGAGTGATAAATGATTGTGTCGGTCTATACTTTCCTGTTTCTTTTCTGGATAACAAAAAGCTGCTTATTTAGCGTGAAATGTATATTTAAACAGCCAAATTTGCCTTTAAAATTCTATATTAATTAGATACTTATCTAAATACATTGATATATTGAAAACCTCCAAATATTATTAAATATGAAATTGTATACTCTATTAGTCAGATTTTAATACGAATTAACAATAATTTACTGTAAATTTTCATAAAATACGTTTCTATCTATTTTATTGGTCTACGCTGATACTTTCAGTTAATTCAGATTTTGCTGTAAATATCTTTTTATATGATATAAATAGTTAATAACCTCTTGGTTAAATTTATCTGTTTACTACATCGCTCTGTACATTAGTAGTGTTTAAAATTAAAGTATGACGTCAGAATACGAAAATTTAATCTGTTTCGTAAAGTAACAGAAATAGCTTGAACTAAACTCATTTAGAAAATTTTAGTAGTACATATCAGTTGTATTTTAACCATTCGATGTAATAACTAGTCGTAGATATTCAAAATGACAATTTTAAATCTTTAGCTGAAAAAATATAATTTAATATCAGTGCCTCCTAATTGCAGATGGCTAAAGAGTTTGGTAAAATTAGTTTTGGGGTATGCAACGGCAGGATGAAATATAGTGCTACTGTAAGATTGATATACTTATAACTAGCTGTTTCCCGCTGCTCCGCCCGCGGTCTCAATTTTTTTTTATATTTGTGATGTAAGCTATCCTATATTTCAAGTTGGATCAAACTGCACACGGTGTGCAAATTTGATTAAAAACGGTTCAGTAGTTTCGGAGTTCATCCCCGACAAACATCGTGACACTGGAATTATATATAATATCGATTGATGCCAAAAAGTACACGGTGCTAGTTTTTCGCATTTTAGCCCATTCGATTCCCGGTCCGCAAAGCGTATTTTCAAACATCAATTTGATGCAGATTTATTTCTTTAAAAAAATAAAAGAATGTTTTCTTTGAGTCTAATTTGCTATTCTTCAGTATTGAGAGTACTTTCTCTCTTTCTTTCTGGTGGCAATAAAAAATCCATCCTGTTTATCATAATATAACCTACGACCTACTCTCAGACCTACCAAATAGACAAACGAAAAAAAAACATAAAAGTCTGCGAGCCTGTTATTTAAAGAAGAAAACAGTTTTAATATCATTGCAAGGAGTTTTGACAACCCTGTTTATTTAATTGTTAAATAACCTCTATGGAGGAGGATCTGGAGGATAGTAAATCGTACTAAAACAACAAAATTTGGTCGTCATGGCAACTACCTACTTACGTTTTTAATGTCAATAATCGCGATGTTAATAATTGATAAAAATTAAACAAAAAAACATTTCAAATTGGACCAAATTGTGAATCTAAACCATCCTCGAATCCACCTGAAGACACACAGCAAATTTCATTATAATCGGTCCAGCCGTCTAGGAGGAGTTCAGTCACATACACACTCACAGAAGAATTATATATATAAAGATATATTATTTGTCTTTTCTAAAACAGCAATTTAAAAACGTGTTCTAGAATTATTTTAGAAGTATTTTTATTTAAGCAGTACAAAAAATTTAAAATACCTACCTATAGAGCTATATATATATTATTTCTACATGCTTTTATTTAACTACTTGTATAAACTTTGAACTTATGTTGTGTATATTCCCTTCAAAATTAAATATCATAGATATCACAATCTTTAATGTTCTTCTGCAAGGAAAAATAGTCAAAAATGTACCTGACAAACAAATAAAAAACAATAAAATTGCAAATCTTAGGTCATCAAATCATCCTTATTATTTTAATACACATTACTAATGGTACAGATTAGATAAAAGTTACTACGCAACTATTGGTGCCACATAAATGTATAGAATAGGAATAGCAGATATCTTTCAATTAATCTGTAGAGCTAGCACTTTACAAATGGCAATATAGCTAGTTTATTTATGCTCAGTGAATAGAGTTTTAATAACAGCTTGGACTCCACTAAAATTATTTCGACATCATGCTATAATTCTTATAAAACTTATATACCTATAGTTGCGGTTTGTTCTACCTACATATAAATTACATTTGAAACTTTGCAATCGAGAGACATAGTTTTATTTTTAATTAAGATTAGTGGTAATAAAATCTTATGTCAAGCGTAGGCCCATTGTGATTCTGTCGAATTCAAATATTTTCAACATTTTCAAGGAAATTAACGTATAGCAATACAAATGCAAAATACGCGTACATTTGTAGGTACTTTTAAAGTATTAAACACTTATGGGTAGAAATAAATCCTTTACGGATTATTATTTGCTATGTGTGACTTACAACAGCTGTTACACAAACCAACTTCAAAGAACTATGCATAATGAAACGGAATTTATGTACTTGCCCACTTTTATTTCATCGACAGTTACAAAATTATTGGGCTCATAACTTTAAAAATCCTGCTTTAGTTTATAAATAACATTTCTACTATTCATGTTAGAAAATAATAGATAACATTCCTTACAGCATTTCTTTAATGACTCAAATAATATCTTCGAAGATAAACCTGATCAATGGTGTTTCAAAAGGTTGTTAGATCAGCTATTATTGTAAATGTAGAGGACCTTCTAGCTACGCAGGTCAACATTAAGTGGTAGTCGTTAAACAGTAATATATTTAATAACCATAGCCTGTGAATTTGCTATAAACTTGATAATATACTCTTGAAGCTTTTATTGATAGTTCGAGTTAGTTCAATTGCATTTGTCGGTAGATATATGACTGAGTTTAATAATAACAGTAAGTTATTCAGGTGACTGGGTAACTGTAAGTTATTCACTTCGACTGAACTACGATTTGAATTTTGAGATATCGCAAGTTGAGTGTTGAGACAGATTGGTTGAATAATAATGAATTAAATTTGAATGGTCCCGGCAATTTGCCGTGACTCGATTCTAAATTATTTTGCTTTATTTGTATTTCTATTTACTGTAACACACGAACATGGGCTTTCATTTCTGTTCACCTATAAGGTGCCTAATTTTTTATTACACGCGTACCAATTCCCACTACATGTTTTTCTGATTCTATCTGACCTCCCCTATCCATTTTCTTTGTATATGCATACTTACGGTCCCGCCACCGTATAAAGTAACGAAAAAATGCCTTAACTGCTAATACCACTTGCAATCTACATTTGGCGTTCCTAAATTAATTAAATTCGCTTATAAAATAACGTCATGCTCGTGGGACGTAGGTGATGTTATTTGGCCGTATAAGTGAATTTGCTTGTTACGTAATGAAAGTGCGCTGGGAAGGCAGTTGATGCGGCCTCATCCTCCTAACTTATTCATGCTCCTATGATTCCTCGCACTGCAGCCGAGAGAAACTCCCACAGGTTCATCACGAACTCTATTATTATTGTATCATTCAATAATGAATTCTCCAGGTCCTCTCTAAATGGAAGAAGAATAGAATAAAGATGCTAACTGTATAAGTTTACGAAGCAGTATATAGTAATGTGAAAATGCTTTTAGTAATATATCGCTGTTTGGTATCCTTTTCACATTGATTTTATTTTTCTGATAAGACATTATTTTTTAATCTTTATTATTAATCTAACTAGTTAGCACATGCATACCCATTTCAGCGAAATGTTGTTTAGAAATGCTCAGTATAGAAAAATAAAAAATATGAGGTCGTATTTACAAATCATACAGGATTCATTTAAAAGGAGTGTTGTATGTTCAACGAGGTAATCTTAAAATGAAAAATGAACCTTTCATACAAAGTGACAGGTCATTTGACTTATGTTTGTACGAAAACATGATTTTTAATTTTAAGATTTCGACTTGTCTCTTGGTAAAAGTTGTGCACCTGATTACCTCGTTGAATATACGCACTCCTTATAAATTAATCCTGTATAATAAAATAAATATATAAAGAGAGGGATTTTACTAATTTAGTTATTTTATCACTATGGGGCCATTTTATTTTAGTGGAAAGAATTTTATTTTACATAAAATGTAATAAAGCTGTGCATCGATGCCATTGGCAATATTCCTGGAGTTCATTTGGCACTGTAAAAAGTTCACACCACATTAAGTCTGGACGCAGTCTTGGCCCCTCGCCATGGCTTTGTGTTGAAGAGATGCTGATATTATTTTCAAACTTATCAAATGCACTTTTATCAGAGTATAGATGTTCCCGTTTAACTATGCATATCGTTTTAAATGTACTCAATGGAGTTATCTTAAACCTATGGGATATTGTATGAATTTGGAATTTGGAATGTATTGTTACCACAAGGATTTTTTTATTATTAGAATTTAAAAATGGCTGATATAAATTGTGAATTTCCATATCTTACATTAAGTTTTGCTATAATAGTTTCAGACACATAGCAACATACTGTTACCTATCTGTTCAAAAGGAATTTATTGGATCAATGGTCACCGGTGCGACATAACGAAGATATGACGACTCTGATTGGCTTAGTCGGGCTTTATGCACTAAGGGTCGCCGACTGCCGCCAGGGATATACGTTACATTCAGACAGCACAGACATATCTACAAATTGGACATAGATATGACGTTCTAATAGTTGAACCTTTGCGAAATATTACGTGTATCTTGTTACAAAAATAAACATTTATCAGCAAATATAAACATGATGTTTAATAATCTCTCTTCAGCCGCAGGGTATTATTGTTATAATAATTGAAGTACAAACACGGTAGAACGCTGAAAATAGCCAAACGAGAGGGATGAATTCTCTGACGTCACCCAATTGCTGAATGACGTCAAAGATAATATTATAGAAATTTGCGTTCAATCATTGATATTCACCTAGGTTTTTGTTTTATAGACAGTCTCATTGGTCTCTCGAACACTAACACTAACACACTTCGTTCTATCGGCATTGGCTCCTGGATTAATCAAATGCACCATGAATCTTGCTAAAGCTCTTCCACAGGATTTTCCATTGCAATTTTACTTGTTACAGGACGAGATTGGTTCTAACAAATACCTTTACAGTCGTATCAATTGATTGCTCTCGTCTCGTAATATAAGAAGGTTTGTGTTTGCAGTCTATATTTGCTTATTTCTTTTGCCATGTTTTTTCGTTTGATGTATCATGATTTCAAATGTTGCGTATGTTATGTACCTACGGCTACGTACATAACATATGTATAAACCAGAAAAACATAAGTTGTACCAGATGATTTATGTATACGGTAGTAAACACGGTGGGATCGTTATCAGGCCTCAGCAAAGTGCGGCATGATTGGCGGCGCGGCGTGGCTGTGGCCTGGCACGGTGCCACGCTGCCACCGTGCCACGGCGTGCCGCTCAATCTGCGCTCACTGCCACTTCACATCTCCATCCAAATACTTTCATACCATTGTTCAATGGAAAACTATTGTTATAGTTGTCCTAATATAATTTAAAAGAATAAGGAATGAATTTCATCCTTCACAGTTGTCCACTGAACACATTGGAAGAAAAGACTTGATTACTCAACTAAATTGAGCTAAGCTTGTTAAAGTTAATTGGAGGATTCCGATTGAGCCCGGGATTTGGGAAGTGGAATAACCAATCAAGGAAGACAGAGTTAACAAGTTCAGTTGCAGTGCGTTTTGGCTCTCTGACCTACCTATTATGTACCTACCTACCTACCTAAACACAAGTTTCAAGTATGTTTTTGTTTTTAGAAGATGAACGGGTAACTCTTCCTACATATTCTTATCTTCTAGTTTATTTTGAACCTAATCGTTCAAATGATTAGAAGTTTGGTTTTAGATCCACAACAAAACTAAAATCGCAATTTTTAGCAGCACTACAATAAACGTAAATGTATGTTTTCCGCTAATTCTTGTTTTGAACCCACATGAAACTTAGGAGCCGGAACCCTAATTTAATAGATTGCTTTCATGAAATTGCTTTGAACGTTTGAAGTAGGAAATTGCATGGTGCGCGAACGCGATGTGGGATTCCGATAATGTGAACCTAATATCGTGCCAATCCTTCTTATTTGCTGGAATATAACATAGTAATTGCTTCATTTAGTTCTGACAGGTTATGAATAGAAGATAGATAAACACATTGAACGTTCGTGGCGTTGAATAACACGTAACTTAAGTACTCCCTTTATTTACTTATTTGTTTGAAAGGTATTGTGATGGAGTCATTACTATAAGCTTTTTTCTTTATAAGTATGTACTTAATAATAATCACACAAAATTAGTGCCCATTTGGATGTAGTGAAATTATTTTATTGATCTATGCCACAATTTACAAACACAATTCAATAACTGTTTTAACGATTTGACTACATGCTTTATAGGACTAACGATTGTTGTTTTTTGCATTGTTTTATATCATTAAATTGTTTCATAACGCGAAGAAAATCGCTTTGAGATGAGAAAATTAAAAAGTGAATGCAGCGTCCCGTGAGCCTCAACTTTTGCAATTACAAAGCTGCGTAGCGTACTGAGAACTTTAAGCATCACGTAAAACTTATTAAAGGCGCAGTATTTTTTTAATAATAAGTGCTAGCTCACATTTCTTTTCCGTTCCCATTTAAATGTTGAGTCTATCTAATGTCTTAGATAAAATCATTTTATATTAGAGTTTATATTACAACGCTTATTATTTCAGGTGAAACATAATAATTGTTTAAAATATATATGTCTGTATTTACATTATGACATTCCAACTGATTCCTGACTGAACTGACCTTCAAAGTTATTTAATTTTCATCGATGTATGGAAGGAAATGTCACGTGTTTTCAGAATGAATAGTGACTTCAGACACGTTTTGTGAAGTTGAACGTTATTTGTTGAGGACAAATATATGACCCCTTTTACGATACGCACTGAGAGAAGCTTTAGGTTTGCGACACGACAATTATAAATATTGTATATAGACAGGCTGTATTGTGGTTAACGAAGCGGCGATCGGGAGCAGACGACGCTCCAATCGATATTACATTATCGTGATTGACTCGGACGGAGGGAGTACGGTCTAAACAAAAGACGCTCGTCTTGCAGTGACAACGGCCATCCGCGCCAATGATAACCGGCATTGACCTGATGTCAACGCGAAACTGGGTTAGGGGTGGTCCGATGACGCGCTGCCATGCCCTCGAGCCACGCGCAAAAAACATTCCATCATTTAGCTTCTTGTCTGACGTACAGCCACTACAGTCGCCGAGTGGAGCTTGATTGAGAGCGTAACTGATGACATTTTAACACTTGTGGGAACTGAAACGTTCAGTGCATTTATTTTTAGTGGCCCGCTATTAGTTCTTTGATCTTGATGAGAAGCGAGGGAGCGTTAAGTTTTGTTTATTCCTGTTTGTCCCGAGCGGGGAAAGACTAGCGTTGGACAACAATATGTAATAAAGATACGGTAAAAGAATGAGAGTTTACATTGCATTCTAATCGAAAAATAAAATTTACTGGTAGGTACTCACTGCACCAACATTAGATGCTAAATACATAATGTCGTTTTTCGGATGAACAATCTACTGTAAAAAGCTAGATATAAAAATACAACGGGTTGTATAAAAATCAGGGCTCTTATTAAAAACGTTGAAGTCGAGACGAGTGGTAAACTTTTACTTAACTAGGCTTTTAAAGCTCTTCGTGCGGGCGGGAACATAGTGTGCGATAATCAAGAGATTCACAAAGAGAAATTAGTTTAGGAGTTGACCGTCCACTCGTTCATACATATATACAACAGTTTGCTAAGAAGAATAAAAACAACAAACGAAACAAAGAAGTTTCCAAGAGAAATGGTGGAGGACTAGTAGGTTATATTTTAGTAGACTAGATAGCGAATTACTTCGATTAAAGTCGTCGTCTTTAAAATATCTAGAATCAAGTAGTTAAAAATGGCATTAAGTCCACCTTGTGTACCATTTTGTACATAAAGTTTTAAATAAATAAATACTTAATAAAAATAAAAGAAATGCCATAGCGTAACAGCCACGCCATGTAAAATATGTTCAGATAAATACTATGAGATTGTTCGCCGTCCCAAATATAGGTTGGGAAGGAGCTAGACAGAATATGACGAAGAAAAAGACCATTACTAGAAAGCAAAAGACACTAAGCTGTAAATTCTACAAATAAAACATTACTATACTATCGTAATACAAGAACGTGTCACATTCGGTTTGTCTCCACCACATAACCTAAAAAAAGGAACACCGTCCAATTGGCTGTTTTACGTTCTGGTGACAGTGTAAGCAAATCAATGAGTGTTACTGCTCTTTGTATTCCAATGATACTACAAAAGTCGGGGCAAGAGGCGCTTGCATTTAAAATCGAGTCGACAAAAGCGATTTAATGAGAAGAAATCGATAGCTCGATCGGCGACACCCACCCTTATCAACGTTCAAACAGTTTACTCAAATTATTCATGTACTTTCCAACTGTCCCGTATAAAAATTAAACATGACTTGTAATGGGAAAAGTTTGGGAATAAAAGCTTAAAATCTACGCAAATAAAATGAATATATAGCCATTCTCGGGGAGGATTGGGAATAGTTTCGATCCAATCTTATTAAAAGTTGGAGAAGTTTGTGTTCCGAGTAGCACGGGCCTCGGCAATGACTGTCTCCTGCGAATACCTCTGATAATGCTTTATGACTTAATTCGATAATCGGCTTAAAAATCCTGAATGTTTTTGTATTGAAACAGTTTTGAATTCAGCTACGTAGGTATGCTTGGCGTACGCGAAGGCGTACTACGGACGCGTATTTTGGGCTTGAATTAACGCCTGTCTTGATCAATATCTAAATTTCATTATTGCTTAAAAATATTGGATATTCAACGATTAGACAGAATATATGGATAAAAATAATCAATATACATAAAGTAAAGTTAAAAAAATTAGAATTTAAAGAAGAAATAAGCTGCTTTTAAGAAACAGTATATTCTTTTGATTAATTAACTTGAAAATATAGAGTTAACGCACAAAGAGGGACTTTGACCCGTGTTTAAATCAAAGTAACAAGGTAGGTTTTTGTAAGACATCGTAACCGTTGGCTTGTGGTGCACATTACGTTTTGTTAAAATAAAAGGGTTGCGTGGTTTACGAGATAATGGTGAGATAATGTGGGGTCAGGACTCGAACACAGGACCTTTGAAAGGACAACTGTAACATTAGCGGTGATAAAAGTCACCCAAGCTGTAACGATGTGACTGATAAACAACAAAAGGATCATATTTTTAACTCTTGATAAAACTGTCACAAATGTTTTGACATTTTAGTCTTTTTGTTATTAAAAAAATGTAAACATGTACAATATTTTTGTTGAAGTTATACTTCTTTAGGCGTTATGAAAAAAGGATGCGTGTGAAATTTTAAGTAAGATGCGCGCGCACCACTGTAAATTATAACTTCTCACGCGCGTACAATAAGTACACGCGCCCATTTTTTTAATAAGTAGGATATCATAATTATGGATACCCGATATCCAAGTTTTACAAATATTTGATACCCGGATTGCACAGTTTCCTTCTTTAATATAGACCAATTAATAATTAGGTATTATTTTTGAGAATATAATTCTCCCAACAAGTAGCTTTCTCATTAATTAAACTTATTGTTTACCGTATCTGGGCCATTTTAAATAATTAAAATGGGAATACTAACATTAAATTAAATGTCCACCAGCAAATAATACTTCAGCACTCATTTGGAACTTGAAAGGGTACGGTATTTATAAACTTCAGATTTCAAAGTATATTAATTGGTATTTATTAAATAGCAACAGGGAATAACAGCGGGCTAATTCAGATGGGCGGTAAAATATATAGTAGGTTATTATTGTGTCTTATTTACCTTTAGTATTTGATTTCTAATAAATCACAAAGTGCCCACGGGAAATCATCGACCCGATGAACGGACAATTCGCACTGGCCGACCGCAAACAGACTATACATCTTAAGTATGTATGAGCTAACGTACAGCGATTTACGAAAGCGGTTACGTAAGTCGTATTTTAGACTTTATTAGCACTAATTACTTAAATGTACTAATCTTAGAAAATAATTTTAAACATAAAATTAGTTATACAACGCGCCGCGCTCTCCGGCTGATGTTTACTTTTATGGCCCGGAAACGTGTCACGGGGCATTTACCAGAATTATCACTTAACGAATTAATACCTACACTTCTCAGGAAGTCCATTAACTAAAGAAAGCTTTGTTCCACAACTTATCCGATTTGATAATAATAACTTTATACGACTACAGTAACTGTTTCCACGTTACGTTCATTTTATATAAACGACACGAGCAAGAATGTACCTTTGTTATGGCTCTACTTTATCCAATTAAGGTTTTCTCAGTAGTCCTGGATCACTGTAATTATTGGTCCAGAAAATGAATTCTATTGTAAAGAGCGGATGAAGAATTTAATATTATTCCTTTGACTATATATCGTCGGGATTAACGGAAGATAATGCTTTGGTTTTAGGTAAAGTGAGGTGGTCACTCTTTTGTTAATTTATGTACTATTTTTTTTGTTATAAAACGATGGACACCCATCGTTTTACCATAATAGCCAGTACGTACAATATTACAACACAAAGAGATCCAAGTATTCGTAGGAAAGGTATTCGAATATATTTCAAATTGCAATTTCTGTAGAGTAAGTTAAAACAGGTGATTATCAGGTCTGGCGCCAGACATGTAATGCGATTAGACAAAACAGGAGGGGAATATAGATTGTGTCGTTGGTAGAACGTGGTTTAGCTACATACTATTCTTCACGTTCAGTGATGGTGTTTTAATCAATATAAGTTTTATACGTATATTTTCATTGCCTTCAGGGTAGAAATGTGTTAATTACAAATAAAAGACCTACAAGTATGAACCAGGTAAGTACTATGGTACAAATTGTGTTAAACATTAAAATATTGATAAAAAAACGGAACTGAATCCTAAAAGCAATTCTTTGAATAATATTTAAATTATATTGTTTTTTGTTCTCAATATCCCATTTCAATATGTGCTTTCATTGCATTTTGTACAGTTTTCTCTTACAATTTCAATCACGCCTTTGTGCAAATAAATCAATTCCGCCACATGTCGTTGTCAGGCTGGGCCGAAACAGGCGCTTTCATTAAAAAAATAAATATTCCTACCTACTTATATTGCTTCGAATTTACGGAAATCGTGAAAAGCAGGTCATGTTTTGGTTGTAGTGATGATCAATCACCGCAACTTGACAATGAAAAACTGCCGCAACTCGTTATACGCTATCAATCTCGCCGTGGGCAGCGTGCACTCGGAAGTAAGCCGTCCACCTCGGTAAATCAATGACAACAGCTCACTTATTTCACGACTCTTTTATACAATCAGAAACACCTTCTTTCTTCTTTGAAATTGTCTTTGTAGACTACCAACAACCACCTTCTTTCTTATTTATATACTGAAACTTTTGGAGCTTAGGGATTATTATATAAGTGGTAAAATTAGTCACAGGCATTTACAAATAAGATTATATATTAATAGAAAAAAATAATCTTATTTGCGCTACGCATTTCAAAATTCATAAAAATAATTGATTACTATTGTAAACCTACAGAGGTAGCTAATGACCAAAGTTGTTGGAGCGACCTTTAAAAATAGAAATTAAAAAGTTACAAGAATAACAATGTGGGTTGCTTTTGCATCTAAATAAATGTAATACATAAAACAACACCCCAAAGTACGAGAGCACACCAAAAGGTATCATCAAAGTGAAAAATGCAGTGTAACGTGAAAAGTAAGTCAGGTAGTGTAAGTTATTAGTATTTACTTGTACTTAAATATATTATAACTAGCTGTTTCCCGCAGCTCCGCCCACGGTCTAATTTTTTTTTATATAATTAAGTCAGGTAGTGTAAGTCAAAAAGTAAGTCAGGTAGTGTAAGTTATTAGTATTTACATGTACTTAAATATATTATAACTAGCTGTTTCCCGCAGCTCCGCCCACGGTCTAATTTTTTTTTATATAATTGAGATGCAAGCTATCCTATCTTTTAATTTGGATCAAACTGCACATGGTGTGCGAATTTTATTATAATCGGTTAAATGGTTTAGGAGTCCATTGAGGACAAACATTGTGACACGAGATTTATTTATATTAAGATTGGTGCGATGCTTTTATTTATTTCATTCTGTTCCTCAGTCAGCAGCTCACTTGGCTCCTGTAGTCTCGGTTGGCACTGATGACGTTTACACTTTTTAACTAACGTTTCACGAACCCTCACAGAAAGAGTTTACGAGCTCTCTTCGCGTTTTATGCTGATTAACTACTTCACTCATTTACTGTTAACATATTTTTTTTCAAATCAGAATTAGAGTGACTTTTTTATGGAATGTTTTAGGCGGGACGCTCTTGTGCATAAATTATATTTATACATATATATTAATATAGTTTGACTGTATTAATATCAATTGGCAAAACGCCTCTTGGAAATATTGTCAGAGTTTTTTGTGTCTCGCTTTTTATATTTTTACGTTTCGTTTTGTTCTTTATATTTTATTTGAATTCTCCGTAAATTCGATTTGCATAAATAAAGCACAAGTAACGCAGATATTTCCTTTATTTGCTCGAGTTCGGGTTTTACAGAATACTTGTTACGATTTTCGATTGATATCTCTTAATTTAGTAACTTGTTCGATGTTGTAAAGTAAATATACACAACTCAAGTAAATAGTGAATTGTATGATGAAGTTTATAATACATTTAAATCTCAGTCAGAGCAGTGCAGTTCATATTAATTCATATTTGTTCAATGTTATCAAATATACAAAAGGCTTACTGGAGATATTATGAATTTATTTTGGGAGCTGAATTGAATATCACGTCCTAATAAATATACTGAAAAATGTTTTCGTATTTGATGCATGCACTTTTCTGAGGTTTAGGTACAGCGAAAATTGTTGATGTAGTTATTCAAAAGGTGCGGACTCCAGACGTTTTGAAATAGTTGGTTTAATTTCATTCCTTTATAGAACAAACGTTTCGTTTTCCGAAAAGGAGGAGGCTCTATGTTCGACTGTTTGTATTTTTTTATATATGTCCACCGATATCTCTGTCAATTGAGGACTGATTTTTATTTTCTTTGTTGTTTGAAAAGTTATATTCCCGAGGTGTTCCCATTGTCACTATGTCAGGATCTGATGATGGGATCCCAGGGAAATCGAGGGAAACCCTCAAATTTTATAGGCACGAAGTACATGTATCATGTTTTGTTAAAAAGTTCGTTTATTGTGATTTGTGTCAAATGATCATGTTACCTAATTCTATGTTCTAGATGTATAAGTATTTTTCATAAATCTACTACTATTTTTTCCTTTAGTTATCAGATTATGAATTGCCAGAGTTATACCTTGGTAATGGCAAGACACGGTACGATAAGTATGCAAGCCCCTCTCCCACCTGCCCACTTTTTTCGATCTACCGTCAGACTTTGCCGTGACACTTTGGAAATTAGTTTTGTACCGTGAATAATGTCCTCATTGGAATTATGTTTTATTTATCAGGAAACACGGGCGTGTTTGTTTTATTCATTATTAATACGTACAGTTTGTAACAAGTATAATTGTTGGTACTTATTTGTATTTATCTGTAATTGTTACGGCTTGAAATATTTCTATAGAAAACTTCATTAGTAATTATTTTGAAATGGCTACTATGACAAGTAACAAGTAAAACGTTTCGACCACGTTCAGTTATTAACTGTAAACATAAATTTGCTTTTTTTACCAGTATTTGTCACTGGTGATTTATTTAAACAGTTTTATGAAATTGCTTGAGACTTGCCTGATTGTTATAAAGTTTATTTATAAGAGTTTCTCTTTAATGTTAGTAACCGTTAATATTTGGAAACTTCAAATATTGATTCTTACATGCGATATATGAACAGATATATCGCATGATATACTGTTGGTCTAGTGGTTAGTGATCCTGACTGCAAAACCAGAGCTCGTGGGTTCGATTTCCATCAAGGACAAATCTTCGAGCATGATTATTTATCGGTATCTGGGTATAATTTATCTATATTATTTATGCATTTACAATTATATAGGTATATGTACCTATGTTAATCAGTTGTCTGGTTACCATGTACAGGTTCTGCCTAGTTTGGGATTAGACGACCGAGTGTAAAAAAAGACAACAAATTATTATATAAGTCGTAGAAATGCATATTATTCGAATGTTTTCGAAGTACAACCATTTATACGTTGATGCATGTACTAACTCGAGGTAGTACAACTGGCATTGGTAATATTGTCGGACACGACATTCGTACATTAAGAATACATCACGAATCATTGTTTTTCAATCATGGCGAACCGAACGGCACTAATAGCTAAACGCGGACCTTTGAAATTAAAAGTTGACCATTAACCAACGATATTCACGTAAATAAATAATTACATGTAATTTTAACTTGAAGTTTATCTTATTCTAAGTTACAAATGGTAGTTTAATTATCTTCCGGTAGGCGTCACCGAGGCCATTGAGAAGTTTTAATAACACTTTCGTTGTAAAATTTTATTTGTAGAGTACTTTTCAGTAATGTATACCTAGTATCTAACACAAAGTATTTTTACTGAAGTATTTTACAGATACTAAATAAAAACAGAGCGTCTTTATGTATTGCACAATCATATACTTACTTGAACATTGTATTCTGCTTATCACAAAAAAGATCAAGTTGTATGATGAAAACAGAGACGTTTCTATCCCTTCCGTGTAAATTATCTCTCTAGTTTCCCAGCTACAGCCCAATAAAACGTATTACTACTCGTAAAAATATTGAATGATGACATTTTTATGACGTAGCTTCGTAGACGCTAAAATACAATAAAACCGAAAGGCGGTTCTGCAAAATAGTTCATTTCAAACGTCAAAATGAAAAAGCGCTGTCAGCGGTTGCAAGCGGCTGGATTAGAAAATGTGGAGCTGAATGTAAATTCGACTGCAATAGGCAGCTATTTCGTTTTATTTTCGACGAGGTTTTACTGGTGACGTCACTCACGTGTTACTTTTTATTGTTAAGTGCTTTACATAATAGTTTGATGGCTTCTGTGTAGGTGTCGAGCTGAGCGTTACAAGATGAAATAGACTAGACGATTGGTATTTCTCTAGGGAATTTCACTTATAGATTTGAATATTACATAACATTGATGTTCAGCGTTTTATGTGTCGCAACTCACAACGTCTAACCATTTAAATAGATGAGCTATCATTATTTAATATCGGAACTTGGTAGTATTTGTGGTTAAGATTTAGTTTTCCTATAATGTTAGAATCAAGTCTATTTATTTTAAAATCTAAAAGAATCTCGTGGCACTCGTTTTAAAAATTTTAATTTAAAAACGTATGAAGTTTTTTACTTAATCTCAACTTCTATATAAAGTTGTGTGTTATTCTATTCGACGTTCTCCAATGTTTCTGTTAAACTGTACAGCGTGTGTGTACTTTTATGAAAACAACACGTGTTCAAAGTTTTGCACGTGTAGAATCGTATTAGAATGTAATTTAATATTTTAGAACATGTTTCAGTACATTTTGTTGCATAAAAATACAAGCTTATCCAACCACAATGTGCGCCGTTTGCAACGCTCCTCATTTCATATTCTCTCAATGGATAATAATGATTTATTTCAGTCCGCTAGCCAAGATTTTTACATATAACGTAACTCAAAAGCGTAGTTATAATGTTCGCTAAGGAAAAACATATCAATGAATACATTATATACATATTCGTATCTTGACATTTGAAAAATACTTTAGATAATAACTACATGAATATGAAAGAGACTTTATTAGCTGATCCAGCAAAACTTGCTTCGCCATATTCTGGAGAAGAAAAATAGATATTGCCTTTTAACTATTAACCGAATACGCACGCAAAATTTCATACAAATCAATCCAGCCGTTTCGGAGGAGTTTAGTAACAAACATCGCGGCACGAGAATTTTATACATTTGATTCAAAAGATTATTGAATCAGCATTTGAGATAAATGTATACTCTACTGACACCTTTAGCAAATTCCATACATGTTTGTTAAACATGACGATGTTACGTCACAAATAGCGTAATCAACTTTGAAGTACGACTCTTATATTGAACGGTTCCAGTGGCTCCGAGCACTTCGTTTATAAGATTTCCTGTAAAACAAATTGTAATACTTGGGGACAGCATTTAGGGCAAGTTGATTTTCAGCACCGGAAAGTTCGTCATGTTGCGTGGACTGAGTGGCGGAAAAGGCGAAACCTCACTTCCGGTCAAGGCAGCTCGTTAATATTTTTATATACATTTTTTTGTTAATACTTTGTTGTTCAAGGAAATGTGAAAAGTTGGCCCTTGTTATTTGCTTCTCAATAATCTTATTAAGATTTGTATTCATGTTTTGCTTTAATACTCCGGTTTACTTCAATAATTATTATCTTATTTTTTTTATTTATGTTTCTTTACATATAGCCATTTTGCCACATTAGGTATATCTATACTATCTATACTAATATTATAAAGAGGAAACCTTTGTATTTTTGTATTTTTGTATGTTTGTATTGAATAGGCTCAAAAACTACTGGACCGATTTCAAAATTTCTTTTACCATTACTTAGAGGGATTCTTCCGAATCCGTATAGGCTATATTTTATCCCGGAAAATAGATAGGATTTTTCGTGGTAGTGAAAATTGTGGAGTAAGTCGACGAAAAAACTGCCATACGTTAACGATTCTCGCGAACGCTGCCTAAATGGTTAGATATGTATGGTTGACTTCTATAGAAAAGTTGTAGAACTCAATAATGCCTACAAAAAAGTCCGCGATAGTATAAACCAATCATTTATATTTTAGCCATTATAACCACTTTTCCAAAGAATAAAAGTAATTAAAATTATTAGCCTATGTTTATTGATCATATTATCGTCAAATACTAATCCTTATCCAAATAAACTATTTATTGAGCAAGATTGTTTCAATAGCTATAAATTACTTTTTATTTTATTCCAATCGGACAATTCATTCAAAAGATATTACGAATTTAAAATTGTAATTGGTATTAAAATGAATGATGGCCGCCGGCCGATATGTGTCGCACGACTCGCATGGCGAAACCGCAGGGGAGGGGGGTGCACATCTATGAAGAAATAAATGTCCACCCGTGCGAAGCCGGGGCGGGTCGCTAGTATTATTATATTTAGACAAAGCTGTCGTTCTTTTAATAATTTCAAGTACATTTCTGTAGTTAATAAATTAGTCATACGTTCAGTGAAAAGAAAAAAAAGTCGTGGCACGGGTAACATAAGTAAAGTTCAACCTCACATTCTTGGAAAGTGGGTTTATACATATGAATGTTCATTCATATATTGAATACCGCCTCTGCACTTACCTTTTGGAGTGAGATGAAACAAAAATGTACACTTAAATTTTATGAAATCTCTAGAGTAAGATGAACTTTACTGAACTCAAGTACCCAGAAGGCTATTTTTGTGGAACTGGAAATAGAATTTACCTGATGGAGCAAAAGTTAATGCCATGATCTTCGAATATGACTAATGCTGTAAAAATCATAGAAAAGTTTAATACCCTTAATGCATGATCAGTTATCAGGCAATTAATATTCATTTACTCAGTTAAACTAATACTTGGAGCTTAATTTGATTGAAAAAATTTGCACTATTAACTATATACCTACCCAGTTTTTCCTTAATAAAATACATAAAATACAAACGTTCAGACGCAAGAAAATAGTATTTCTCGTGTGCCAGTAAGTTGTGAACTAGATAGGAACAATATTCGGAGCGTCGCGCGGTACCATCAAAGTTAATAAAGCAATAAGGTCAGGGTAGTAAAATCCTCGGAGCACGAATGCACACTTTTGCAGTTTACCCGGTCGACTTCATAATGCATGTGTTCGCAACTCACTTTGAGTAGGTTCTACTGAAATTAGTGTCAGCTCACAAGCTCATTGTCAATGTCGAAATTGACAATAATTGAACCTTTGTCTGTTACGATTTAGGTGCTATCTGTGCATTAACTTGGATGTATTCGAATTTAAAATAATTAAACTTTCTATGATCGAAATGTATCTGCAATTGTTTTATCTATATATATATAAATGAAACCCGTTTTCCGTTGTCACGACATAGCATGAAAACGGCTTGACCGATTTGGCTGATTTTGATCTTGAAATGTTTGTGGAAGTCCAGGGAAGGTTTAAAAGGTGTAAAACATAAATAATAAGTAAAAAGAAAACTGTTCCTAAACTCGGGAATTACCTTAATTAATTTACTTTTGACTGAACGAAGTCTGTCCGGGCAGCTAGTAGTTAATAAGAATAAGAATAAATTTATCTTTTCTTTTTTTTTAAATTTAAGCACAATATTATCACGTTACTAATTAATGCATTTTGACATCATGAATAGATAGTGGTCCGCAAACGAAGCTGATGCTTGTACCTTGGGGTCCTGAGTGGTTATAAGTAATTACATTAATATTTTGTCTTAGAATAAAATAAAATGAAAGTCTTTGGTTTACATATTGTGTTAAAAGTAAAATTAAATTGAACTAAAAATTACTTTAGTAAAACCTTGTTCGTATAAAGTGTATTACTTAAAGTTATGACGATATGTGGTTCCGAGGAAAGAAAGCTACTTCATCTTTTCCGTTTCAGTTTCCTGTTACGCAATTTCAACTATCACTTACAAAAAGCATATAATTAAACAACTACGTTATTTTAAATTGACTATAAGAACTGTAGGTCTGTGTACTTGAGGTTTTTAGTAACCTTCAGCAAAGAAAATACTAGAAAACTTAGCATACAAAAACAATTAACACGTAAACTCTAGCTAATGTATGTCGCAGTTTTCGTATACAAACAGTGATACAATCTGTCCTCACGCAAATAAGTCACTGCATATTAATGTACATCTATCTTTATAATCTGTATAAACCACTGCGGCATTAAATTGAAAAGAAAGTGTCAAGCAAGTTTTATTAGTGCCACGGTATCGTTGTAAAATTTACGAGGGTGAGTCGGTTGTGTCGTAAAATGTATTTGGTGGGCGGTAAGTTGTCGGCGAGGCTATATTGCGTGTGACCGGGACCTCAGAAGACCCGTGACCCGTCACCTGTAATTACAAACACAAACCTCTACCTGTGTACAAATAGCTTAATGAAAGGGTGTTTAGTTACGTTTATTGGAAGGAAGGGGCTACCTGCAGGCGTTGCTTGTTAAACACGTGGAACGAAATTTCTTTAGGGGTCGTGTTAGAAGCTCGCGCTTCTCAGCTACAAGTCTAAGCTGTACTGCGTAATGAGAAGATCCATGAGTCTTTTTATTTACGTTAACGCGGGGTAATCGTTGCAAATTCTCGAATACACTTATGAAAAATAAACAAGCTTCATTGAAATCTGTTCGTATAGTTCGGTAAATGTTCTAAGTTTTATTGTTTGTCTAAATTAACGAACTGTTTCATTTTTAATATCAAGTATTTTGATATGAAGAAAATACAAAAAATAAAGATGTAAATTAATACAAAATATTAATACTGTTAACTACATTCCCATTAATTTATATTGATAAAATATCTGTACTACTTATTTTATATGTACCTTTGAAGTAAACAGAGTAAGCGTAATGTCAAAGGTTTGGTTTATAAATAAGGGATCATAAATAAGTACTGTGAGACGTTTTTACCTAATACGCCTGTTAACGAAGGTCGGCGGTACTTTAATAAAGGTTACACAAATTATTTGAACGTCGATAGAGACGTTTATATAATAGGCATGCATAGAGTCTGAGAAGATGGCAGAACAAATAGGAGGGGAATGTTTTGAGACTATCTGTGGCTTGAGTTAGTCTCGTGGGAAGGGGGGGGGGGGGGGGTCGCCTTCTCTGGAATTATTCATTAAGTTAGACGACCACTTTGTGCGTTCTCCATCACAGTTTGTGGATGGTTAACGTCATTATTGTCAGCTTTTGTTGATACAGTTGTTCGTTTCAAATATCTATTTAATATGGAAATGGAAGCTATGTAATTCGATTTCTGTATCTTTATAACCCATTTTATGCCTGAAAAGACAAGGTAAGGTGCTTGGATAAGTAAATTTGATCAGTTCTATAATTCGCTATGTTCATTTCTATCTAGTCTGTGACCTAGTTTTTTATCTTCGATTTGTGTGCATGGCTGGTCGATAAACTTTCTATCTCTTCGTTTTTCCAGACAGCAGCTGTCCTCATCGGACGAGATCGCCACAATGGAGCTCATTATCTTGCGCCGGCTCCGACTCACCCAACTGAGAGGTACCGTGCCCTAATGCCAACTATTTTCACATAACCCGCACACTTTCCGCTTCCATGCAAATGACTGTTCACATCAATGAAACTCCGCTCGAAATAAACTTACGTCACTATCGCTCTATTACGAAATACCTTTTCATTGAGATTTTTAGAGGCCGGTTTTGTAACTTAGTTCTAAAAATAACGCAATGTATTGTGTAATAGCAGTTCGTGTTTCTAGTTTGGTACTTCGGTAGAAGTTTTTCAAACGACAGCTGATGCGTGTCGTTGGCGGCCTCTGCAGATCAATAGTTTGAGGCTGTCGCTATGCTGTAGAATAGTTTCCTCGACGATAAGGCTTGTAAGGCTTGTAATAACAAATGATTTCTTTTAACTATTGAGATTTTTTCTATCGGCAATTGAATACTTTTTATGATGTTCAGACAGTACACCACAAAACTTGCATCAATGGTCCAAAGAATAAAAAAAGAATAGTTAAAGCTGTAAAAACTATCAATGTTGTGTCTAAGAAAATGCTAAGGACCAAGAATGTTGTATTTATTTTCGTTGCCACCATATTTGCGAAACTTCAGCCTATAAATTTAAGTCCCTCTTTTAATATCACACAAAAGTTACGTATAAGCAAAATACAATTTTCTGCGAAAATGTAGGCTGAAACAGCCTGGCGCCTGTTCAGAAATATTAAGAAGATTAATAAACTTTGTTGAGATGATCGTTAAAGTACAATATTGTATAAGAGTTTCCTGTTACTAGGGCGATCGATTCATTAGGCGGTCTTATGGGTTTTTCCATCAGCGTGTTAGGGATTAGCTGGATAATGCTTTTTTAGCTTACGTCTAGTTACGTTGCGACATATCGGATTATCTAGTATTAGTGCTCGATGAACTGATATTAGGTATCGAGCATCGAACTACATCAACTGAATATACTCTGTATTTGAATTTGCAGAGAACTAAGAGGACAAATGGAGTGAATACATTGATAAAATGTCTGAAATATTTATTTGAAATATTGATATATCTTGAGATGTTGCATATGAATAATTGGAGAGACATTGAATATTCGTATAAGATAGCGTACAAAGAAATCTTAATAGAGATAACTGAATAGTACTCAGCGATTTCAGAAAAAGAAAAAACAAGAAAATGTTATCCTACAAAATTTTATACATCTATGGAGAAGGTAAAAATTTAAAGCAAGATATTATTTAGGTTAAGGTATCCTTTGTCAGCGTTTTCCACTTATGATGCAAACACGTTCGCCAGTGTGTCAAAATAAAGTAGAGTAGCAACGCTTTTAGGGGTGCGTCGTTAACAAACTCAGGTTGAGAACGGGGTTACGATGTCGATAAGACACGACTTCCCTGTATCGATATCGGCAAAATTGCTTTTTATCGAAAGGTTCGACCGAGCGCACTCACATACTTACGCTATACCGCGCCTCACTAAGCTCTTATGACGTTAAAATCTATACTACCTAGACTGAAATAGTTCGGTGTTCGTAATAAGACGGATCAATGTAATGGCACTTAACTTTTGTGCTAATATTGTTCACTTTATTTGTTTACAAATATAAATTTCACGATTTAGAGATAAATTTTTTAGAGATTCAAAGAATCCAAATTTGTTGGTAAATATAAACATGGGTCACAGAAAGAAAATAGACTTATCGTAATGTTGCCATATGAACTTAAGTTTTTATTACAATTATGTACTGTTTACCTATTATTATTGCTGTGGTCGTTTATAACTCATAAAAGTAGCCCTTTCTATTTACGGTTTACGATTTTATTGTTAATATCAATTATTTTCCAAATACATATTTATCACTTTGTAAGTGTACTAAAAATAAAAACAATATGGACGAAATATTTAAATGACAGCAAGCCATGATGTCAGTGTATATCAACACTGTTTCTTTAGAACCTTGCCCGAAAACGCACTTTTTTATTGTGTACAACAGAAAAGCTTAAAAATGCAATAACGCAACGTAAATATCTAACCAAATAATCAAGGACTATACCGTTATTAACTTCTGTATAGTCTTATCTCAAGCTTTATTTCAATTTTACCGGATGCAGCTAAATACCATATTTTTCATGAAGCGAATGGTTATCTGACCCCACAATGTATTTGCCCATACTAAGATTGTAATGACTTAATAAAAGCCAAAGATCGAAGTATGACAGTAGGACGGTATGACGTGCTTTACGAGGCACGGATAGGGTTTTAGTATGTTTACAAATGGTCACCAATCCATAGACCAACCGCGGCGAACACGGCTTAACCTGTAATAACGGCCAAACCGTAAGGCCTACGCTTATCCACAAGAGAATCGAAGAAACAGGGTCTCTGTCACTAAAGGACCATTATTACTTTATTTAAATAATTCTTGATAGATTTTATACAAACTTTTATTTGTTATACCTGTATTATTCATGAAGTACTTGTAATAGCTTCTTAACTAGCTTCGTAACCCTCACTTATAATTTATTGTAGTAAAGTAATTTTTTCACAAGAAATGTATATGTAAAAGGCCTGCAAATCATTAGTAGTGCTAAAATTAGCTCTGTTCAGCCATTCGTAGCTGCACGCTACGGCGGCGCTACGCTGCTACGATTTTCCGTTACGTTGCTAGGTTAAACTATTTAAACTGCCTAACGAAATAAAAACAAAAGGTATTACAAACTTTATCTGTTTAAGCACGGTTTTAGTGTTAGAAAGTATAATTACACAATTTTTATTCTTATAGCGTTTGTTCTAGAAAGGAGTATATTAATTTAATATAGGTTTAAATATAATTGTAACACTGCGTTAGTAATGTCTCCGGTGTTCTATGTGATTACGGTCATGAATCTCACAAGTACAATGCCTCGAGACAAATTTACCACGAGCGGATATCGAAGGCGTAAATCTTAGTCACAACATTAACCCGTTGTCTTATTATAAAAAAACACCAGTGACTCAATATGACACAAATACTACTTCAAAAATGAGTTAAGGTTTCAATAATTAATTTTCTCATGTGAGATAAATAACATCAGTGACAACGTACAAGTTTATCAATGAAAAACGTACAGACAGAGAATAATACATAAAAATACATTAGCATATTAAATCTTCTTTTTGTAGACGAACGGCGCAAACTTTCAGTTCTGCATACATTCAATCGTCATAAACAAGTTTCAGTTGAACTGTCATGTTCAGGATTCGCAGCGCACAGACATTTGTAAGCATAAACGTATTTCAATGTAGATTAAGTTAGAAAATAGAGCTGTACAATATATCAGTGCAGTGGAAGCAGCTTTCCATCATTTTCCTGACAGTCGGCGGGCGTGACCGGCCGATGGATAGACTGATATTGTTATTGATTTTCTCTTTACACGAATAAATGTGGGAGTTGATAAATAGTTCTTTCTCCTCGAAAGGTAGGTGCAAACTTAGGAGTTTACGTAATATCTCAATATTGCTCGCGTTTTCTTTTTATTCCATTCGTATGAAAATCACGACGACCGCTTTCTACATTTCCATTGGAAACTAGGTGTGGGTCTGATAAAAAAGTTTTATGTAGTCTGTTTACGAGTGTTTTATGTAAAGTTGGTGTTAGATCGCGTGTGGAAGGTGGGTTAGCGAGGCGGTGGTGGCGCGCGTGCGGCGTGCTGCAGCGGCCACGATGCCGGCCGGTGCACCGCGCCGAGTGCCGCCGCCACTAATTCATGTTCATACGTCACTGCCTCCTTTATCAGGTTTCCGGTGGCGTGTGCAGCAATGCCATTCTGTACAAGAATAATCTATGCAAAACACTAAGGTAAACGAACCTTGCTGCTTTGCATTCAGAGACACTTTACGTGTGACTTGTGACAATAGCGGCGTAGAATGACCACGACACGCGTACTTGCTTGTTTTAAATATCTAATTAATGTTACCTGAAGGTTGAAGAATGAATTTATTTTTGTAGAGTTTCATATAATGTTTCTGGTAACGAAATAATATTATGTTTTTGTAATCAACGCATAATCTATCTAATCGTGTTAACTGCAATACAATAACAAACAGTAATTGAATTAATTTCCCGAACTTTAATTAATTTTCATTACGCGTAATTGAAATAGAGCGATCAACACGAATAATTAAGTACTATCCCAATGTTTTATAAATGTACTTAAACAGTTATAACAACAAGTTACGCGTGTTGTTTGCAAACCTTTATGAGGGCTTTTATTCTAGTTCATTAATTTATTCAATGGTAAATACTATACTTAGCACCGTTTTACAATCTTTTACTTTATATTTTTATTCGAATAGTAGGTGAAGCAAACATACCGTGTATGTATTCAAATGAGGCGTTTGTATTTGTGTATACAATATGGAATCAGTTGACACTGTAGAAACGATTTTTGTTTGTGTCACAGAGCGATGAGCTCCTCAGTTCATACATTTTGCAGATAGTTTTGTAACCATTGTAGCGTGTCAGTGTGCGCGCGATGCTCATATTATTATTTTAAACATCATGGAATGTTGTGAACTCACAAATATTTTACATTCTTCGCTCACAACAGTCATATTTGTAGCCGTAGGTACTACGTGTTTACTACTTTCATTGTCTACATTTTTCTGGAATATTTTGTTTTTACAGTGATTTATAACGACTATTGTTACATTTTACAACGAATGCTACAACTAATATTCAACTTCAGCGGGGGCGGTGTTACGGCTGTAAGGATTCGTTTTCAATGCTTTCGTTATTTCATAGACATTTGTTCTGAAAACGAAACCTGTTTACTCAAAGTGAGTTACAGGAACGAATGGTAGAATCAATTTGTTAAATGTCTATTTGTTATGCAAGTGTAAATAGAATAGTTCTTGGTGCTATTCTAGACTGTAAGCTACATAAATCTAATGTAAAATAAATCAAGTTAATCGGAAATTTCCTTTCGCCATTACTAATATGCCGATGTTTTAATCAGATTATTCAAGAGTACCTACACCGTTTTTACAGATAAATATTAAATAAACTAAGCGAATTATAATCGACTCATCTTAATTACATGTAACAACAAAAAAACATGTTTATGTATGTCGTATGTAGACAAAAACACGATCAGACACGTTTTAATCAGCTTACGCGTGTATCCTTTATTAAAAACACGAATGATTCTTATCACAAGTTAACAAGCGAAAAATTAATTAGATGCGATACGTGAGTTTGTCGTGATAACTCGTAGTAAAGTCAGTGTAAACACAATAACTTAGGTACATACGCGTGTCATGGCGGCGTGACGGCGTGACGCACTTGTTTATCTCGTGTGTATCACGAAGGGCGGCCTCGTTGAACACTGTTTGTACAGGAATCAAAGTTTTATGCTGCTAGTTATTCAAGTACTGGATGTAATTGCGATACGATATCGCATGTAAAATGATACTTTTTGCGGAGTTAGATTAGAGACTACTGAAGAACTTGTCAACATCTATTTGCTATAAATTTTGGCTGTTCTTATACATCTTTTTTTTGCAAGTACCTAAGGAGTGTTAAATACGATTGTTAAAATATAATTAGTTACATAACATGTTACGTTAACTGTCGAATGTGCAGTAAAACACAGGTTATCTAATCAGAATAGCTATTTGACTGAGTTTTACATATACTGTCATTTGTAGCAATTGTGACGTAGTTACGAAATGCTAATGCGCGCGAAGTTTGTCGGTCTCTGACGTCACCGGCGTACTGTTCTTGTGTAAGTTGAACTTAAGTGAGTTCGTTGAGAGGGCGTCAGTAGTTTAAATGAAAAGGGACGCTTATGATTCAGCCTATTGGGTTGACGGTTGACCTATTAATATAGTATTAAAAGCTTAAATGAGTATTGAACTTTGGCAATCACTCGCCTTGTTAAGAAGTAAGTCTTAATTTACTATTGACCCAATTTCTTAATAATTATTTCACAGTATTTATTAAGGAAATGTGGAGACAGAAATAGGATTGAGACAGGAAAATAATTAATTGAAAATCATAAGATCCCAATTACGTACTAAAATAGATCTTTATATAATTATAAAGGACAAAGATCAAAGAGAAAGCACTTGGTAGATTTCATACTTCGCGTAATAGTCTAAGAAATATAAACAAAAATTAAAAAACAAATATAGGAAAGAAAAGAAGGACCATTTAGTGAATTAATGTAGATTTCTCATAACATGCTGAAAAATAAATAAGGTGAAATTGTTGTCTAAGATGCACCTTCTATTATCGTATCAAATAACATAGACCATACAAATCTCAGTAACATAATTTTCGCTAAGTTTCACTCATGTGAAAAACTGACATTGTGTACCGGCACACAAACGTATTCCACGCTCAGCTTTATATCACCAGGCAGATAGTACCCTGAATAGATACAATCTTAATAAGGCAGCAATGCACGTACACTGCGCTAAATTTAATTTGCTACACGGCGAGTGGCTCTCAAACGGCAGTTGTGGAAAGTTACAGAGTCGTATCGTGGCCCGAACAAACATCAGCACGGATAGACACTTGTTATACGCTATCAACATACTTGTACATTCTGTAAGTGTTCATGTGTATAAAGTGTTTAGTAGGTAAGACAGTGTTAATTGCAAGGGAGAGTTTAAGACGTTATTTTGTAGGCTATAACTTGGATGAAGCCATCTTAAGGTCATAACTAATGAGAAGGTATTAGTTGTGATTCGCATTTGTAGCATAACACTCTAGAAGCTACAAGTATAATTATTTTAAATTAAAGAATGTATTAAATTGCAATAATGGAAACAACACAAGTAATTACACACCTTTATGTGTGTACGAAAGGCGAGCAAAAAATAATCGCAGGTACAATCTGAATACTTATTTTTGAAGCTCGAAACCGTTAAATTTGAGAAAACAATGCAACGCGTTTAGTCAAATTTTGTTTATTTTGCTTCATCAAATTGGTCCGAAGATGTTCAAATAGTCCGCGAGTACCTCGCGTTCATCGCAAAGGCGCGGCTAACAAACAATCGATGTTTTTCAATGTTATTTTATTTGGAATATATTATACAGCATTATGAAACAATTCGTGATAAAAAATTACATAAAACGACCGTTTATGTTAAGATAACATTAAGTTAAGTCATTATGCTAGCAAGCTTAGACAGTTAATTATTTCAACAATGAGTAACAACTAAATAAGTACCGAATTCTCTCCAACTTAGCGTTTGGAGTACTGTAGTTTTCCGACGCCACTCCACTAAGTTTTAGAGGATGCTTTATTAGGTAGGAAGGTACTTACGTAGCCTTTGCATAAATATACAATATTATTAAATTGTTAGGTTTTCCGTGTTTCTTATGTAAGCAGTTTAGATTTTACTTAAAGCAAATTTTATGTTGGCTACGAAAAGTATGAGCCGGTGAGAAATATATATAATACATATATTTAACTGCTTTATTAGCCTCGAGCAGCAAAATTTACGTCTTAATTTCAATTCACAAGTTACAATATTACACGAGGCGAATCATTTGGCGAAATAGGCTTCTGTGAAATTTACATTTCTTAATCCCTTCAATGCTTGAGCATTGAAGCAAAAGGCAATCAAAGACAGATATAGGGATGTTGAACATGTCTAACCCTAAAAAATATGAAACAAGATTGTCTAAAAAGAAAGCCTAAATAAAAAAGCGCAAGCGCCCTGCGCCGCGTCTTAGGTATTTTCGATCAGGTCATCATGTGTAGGGGACAAATGATGACCTAATCGAAAATACGCGAGTTTAACATTTTTTTCCCATCCCAAAATGTGCACAACGCCGCTAAAGAAGTTTTCTCTTCAAAAAAAATGATTGGTACCGATTAATTAATTTTATTTTTTCCTAAACTGAACGTACAAGTTTAATACTTTACAATCAATAACTTAGTAGTTGAAGTAATTTGGAAGTGTACCAAATTTTAACGAAAAATGTATAAGGCCGTCCAAAAGTTTTGGCAATCAAATAATATTTTACCCTCTTAGTAAAAGCTAAGCGATTGAAAAGTTCAATGGTTTTTGATCTTTCAAAGCCATAATACCAAAAAAATATCATTATCCTGCTCGTATTTGAAGTCGAATAACAATCGTTCGATTAAAAATCAATGGAATTCACTTAGCATTGCGAAGATTCTGAGAGATTCCGTGAATAAATCCAAAGTATTAAGATTAATGACAAGCTCGTCTACATCGCCTTTAATCATTGCTAAAAAAGATTTATTCTGAGGACAACGACCTGAGAGCAATCAACAAAACAAAATAACACATTACACATAAGATATAGATGGGGTACAAATTACTTAACGAAATTGAAAAGGGGTTAGAATCGATGTAAATGTATATGTAAATAAACATGCAATTTTGTATATTATTATGGATTCCTACGTACGTCTGCAATCCGCAGCGGGGCCACTCCTCACTCTAGCTACATCTATTTGCATAGAGCGAGGATTTAAGTAGTTTGCACGTACCTCACGCTGCTAATCCGACTCGTTTATATACCTATATTTATATATAATAAGCTGACGAGACCGACTGTAGACGAGACGATTCTATACATCGAAGTCATTTACTAGTATTTTTTTCAATATATCTCTGTTTATCCGTTAGCTGTAACGACAACACATCAAGAGATACAAAAATGTTGCGTATAATTCGACGTTACATTTAGTTTTTGTATCATTGATTAATTAAATGCAAGATTGCTACATGAAGGGCACATGTGATAAAGATTGTTTTTATGTATTTTTATTATTATTGTAAGTGACGTAGCCGCTAAAAAGTACTCTCAATAATGAAGATAATAAATTATGGAAAAATGTCTTTACTTTTTAAATAAATTAAACTGCATTCATAGATTTTTAAAATACGTACGTTTGGCCGACCTGACAATCTAGCGGGCTAAAATCCAAAAAATCAACACCCTATCAATCGATAGATAAAACATTAGATGGCGTTAAATAATCCTCCCTGTATATCCCTTATAAATTATAGACCTTATAATTATATGCACGCGTAAGTCAGCATTTTCGAGGTATGGCTAAATTGTGTTGCCATAGAGACCAGAATTTTAATTTTGATGGAGGTAGGGACGATATACTTTTTAGTAATAATAAAATATAGCAATCGCTAATTTTCTTGCCGTAAGTTCAAATCAAGTAATTACTAATCCGTACGTATTATTTCTTAATCGTCCAGTGTTATATAGGTACTCTGTATCTGTAACTCAAAGTTCGAATCAAAGTATTAATACTGCAAACTGCAATTTTATTAACAGAACTAACATTTACCTACGTATCTCGCCTTCTACAGACGGATGGCATTGAGTGTATTCTTCTGTAGCTAGTTAGGTACGTAGGTGTACCTATACGCGTGGGTGGATGTCGAACACGACCGTTTATGTAAGTGTTTGCGACTAATGAGCGGAGCGCTGCCGGACGAGCTCTCACATTACCATGACGTGTGTAACGAGATTTTAATATCCAGCATCGCCTATTTGTTAAATGTATTGCAGAGGGTTCGAGGACGTGGTAATTACTATTTAATTGATAAAATTAAAGCTAATTGTGTACTGTTGTCTACTTTGTCAAATGATACAGTAATTTGTGTCGCACTGGGCAGGAAATTAAAACAAATTAGTTAATAGTTGTTTTTGTTTCAGATAAGTAAGAAAAAAAATGAATGTTTGTGGAGATGTATGGTTTCTTTTTATCTTTCTTCGAAAACCTAAAAGATTTCGATGACCTTTGAAATATTATTTATACTAAGATAATGATGAGGAAAGATTTGTATTTTTGTTCGTTTGTTATGCTACAGTATCCCAGAGTTATTAGCCTATAATTATTTCAATTAACTTCAATAGCGGGCGAATATATGTATAGTATAAATAGCTAGTACAAAAGTTATAAATAAAAGAAAACAAAACTACATTTTACATAGATACTTACGTTGACAAAACCGCGTGTTAGTATCCATATAGAGTTACTGTGAGATGATCAAAGTAAGTTGCGTTCTATTATTCTCGCCTACTCCCCGGGGCAGGAGGCTTGATGGTGTGTAATCATTATATTTTCAGATGCTCATCTCCACGTGTATGTATGTATTGACGACACTGTGTAAGTGTCACACAAGCGCTCTCGACTTTACGAAGTCAGTAACCTGGCATTATTTATTCACAACCGTGTCATGATATTTTTGGAATATTATGATTGCTTTTCGTATAATTGGATGGATTAAAACGAACCGTATTTAACCCTGACAGCAGGAGTATTTATATTATAGTTGAGTTAGTAGTCTACTACACAATATTGTATGCCGTAATACGGGTTGAAATACTGCTTCCCCCATAAAAATGCACAACTTTCTTCGAGACATTCTTAATCACATTTTTTAAAGATTACTCGTAATGCGGGTCACGGATTATTAGTATTCCTGTTAACCCCTCGAAATAAGCTTGTGTTATGTGTGGGTTCACGTCGGTAGTGTATGGATTCGAAACCGCAACCACATGATCGCAAGTCTGACGCCCTAGCCATTAGGTTACCGCTGCTTCATTGACCTATCCAAAAAAATAATTACAGTAGATCACAATTAGAACGACAAGTCAATTTTTTTAATAGTTCTTTATTTCTTTTTGAAAGATGTTCACTTTCTGGAAAGAAGCAGTAATATATGACCAAGCATATTTTTAGCACTCTGTAGGTTAATAAAGAAAGTATGGGTTATTCTTAGTAGTTGTTAATTGAGTAATAAATATATTTATTAGCGAAGCTATTAAACAGTTAACGATCGCGTCCCGCCCGCATTTAATTAATCTAATTCTGGGAAAACACAGCCCGTGTTATAAAAACAGCAAGAATATACAAAATATTTATATTTGTGTTGTTGGCACGTGTAGCTTTAGGTAGCGTTCTCGTCGTTCTCTGGATTTACAGAAACATGACTGAGAGGTTTAATTTCAAACGATGATCAGCGCTCATGCTTTTCCAAGGCAAGGTCTTGCTGTTGACATTACCGAGAGGAAAATTTAAGTAACTGTTATGACTATGGTTTTCTGTAATTACTGAAGGTACTTACTATGATGTAAATATTATATTTATACGAAACATAGCGTGTAGGACCCCCAAAGAGCTTTATCAAAACTTGAATATTTTTATTTAGTAGTTATCTCTAAAATGGCAGAATATGAAATTCAATATAAAAATCAAAATATATGTAAACAAATTCTAAGTACCTAAATAAACAAATAAGTTTAGTATTATCATTTCATTTTGTATTCATATCACTACTATTTACTAGTATATTTCAAATGAACGGCAAACGCTAACGGATGTTTTAAATATTTTATACAATGAGCGTCCTGTTGGCAAATATTTGTTTTAATACTGCTCCATATAGGTATCTATAAGTAACATGACCTCAATGTATTTATTATAATGTATCGATATATATTGGACTGTGTTTCAGTCAGGATATCCGTTAAATATCTTCGGAGCCAACAACCGACATATATTTCCTTCTTATATAAGAAACAATAAGGCCTGGTTACTGTTATATTTATTAGAATATAGATTAGGTACTCCCGTTCTCTTCAATAGTGTCTAAATCAATGCTCGAGTTTTTCACGCATATTTGTTTAGATTAAGATTACTTCATTGGACTTTGTTGGAAAAATATTCCGTGAGCTGCTTTCTATCTATTTCGCACCTCATTTATTACACGAGGATTATTTTCATAGCACTCATAATTTAATGTATGGTCTGTATTTATATTTACACACCTCTTTCCATTTTATAGATTTAAAACAGACATTCGGATTCTACTTGTTTGCAAACTTGAAAATAATACGATACAACATCACTTATTTTCACTGTGTAAAACAAAACCGCGCCCTGTCTGTCACGCACCGGGTGTGAGTGCAGTTGTGCTATCTGCAATAGATACAGTGATTTTAGAGAAGGTTTTTACGTATAATAGCCATTTAATACTTTGCTACCCAGCAGAAGCCGGGGCGAGTCCGCTAGTTGCTATATAAAAAAAAAGTATTTTTTACTTTGAAGGAGGAGTAAAACATTGAATATATTATTAATGTACTAATAACTATATACATTTAACATTGTTTCCGTTTTTGTGCAGTAAAAAATATTCGACCAACTTAATAATGTATGTACATATGCGCAGTTTACACAATCTCATCAAATGTATATTGCACTACGCATGTATATCCCGCATGTCACAAGCCACCTGAGAGTGACTTTGAGAACTCATGATTGCTTCCTATTATATCCGCCGATTACTTTACAAACTTCCTAATACTGGCTTTGTACTGGCTTATAACATCTGCTGAATTTCTTTGTTCTCTCTGTGTATACCGCAAACCAGCTGTGGCTTTTAAAGTTAGAGATAGGATGTGACCAATAAGAACCATGCAAATATTTCTATCGTTGATAGAAAACATCCCAACGGATTTGCTATTTTGAGAGTAACACAAGGCGAACAAAGCCCTGGTTATCCATCATAAGATGGGACAACTCTCTCATCTCTTTTCCGTTGTCAGAAGTTACTGAAATACTATAAATATATTTTTTAAGTAGATATAGAAATTAATAGGCATGTCATAATAATACCGGCCTAGAAATGACCCACTGCTGGGCACAGGTCTCTTCCTATTTAGGGAAGGAACGACCATTGATCACCACGCTGACTCACTGCGGGTTGGCGATTTCAGACTCCAATTTTTAATTCTTCCAATAGAAATCTAGGTTTGCTCACGATGTTTTCCTTCACCATTTGTCAATGGTGTCTTAGAATAAATAAAAAGTACATATGAATTTGAAAAATTCTCATTGGTACGAGCCTGGGTTCGAAACTGCATACGAATCTGGTCATTGAACCGCTATGCCATCACGACGAATTCATGTGTGAACAAGAACAAATATTTAAAAAGTGGCTTTCTTCTATACATTCCCTTTATTAACACGTTTTTATTCGTATACAGGAACAAAGACAAGTAAAAGTCTCAATAAAAGTACACATGGATAAAAAGGTCAATTGCTATGTTGTAACTACACATAACAATTTATCAACAATTCCAAAATATGCGACGGCCCAGTCGCGTTAAATTTCCTGTAAAATCTAAAACGTTTTATGGTTCGTTACTTGCGCAAACACACTGGAAAATAAATGTTATATGTATTCCGTTGTTATGGACCACAATGTGGACGAAAAGATATGGCAGTATTTCTGCCAATGTTTCAAGCATATGATGATTTATTGAAATAAAAATACTTTTTAAACATTGTCTATTGCGGTTTTTTTTTATTTTAGTTTCCGATGTTTCAACTACATTGCAGGTGTCATGGTCATGGAAAAAAAACCAAAATAAACCGCGATAGAATTCGTTCAAAAAGCTTTATTTCGGCGTTTTATTTCAATGTCTAACATTCACGTAAACCTCAAAAAATATTAAATGTTTTATATTTTCTAATCAAATCTAAATGTTGTTTGACACAGGAATTTATACCTATCTAAGGCGTTGAGAAGGAAAATGCGTCTTATAACGTAAATGTATTGTAAAAATACAATATCTTTTTAACCATAGAGTTAGTCTGCTGGGAATCGAAAGAAGAAAAAAACTCAGACGGTAAATTAATGATAAATACAGAAAGACTATTTTAGGAACATTAAAGTCTGCCCCAAATCGTTTATATAGAATTTAATCAAAGTTTGATCCAGCTCAACTGTAACCCTTTAGTAAAACTAAAAACTTCTTTAGATTTCAGTAGGCACAGCTGGCTGTTCATATTTAACGACTTCGGCGTCGAATTTCGGAAGCGTCAGCTTTTTGCGATCCCCATTTGATTTTAAGTTTAATTTCCGAATCAAGAAAATTAATACTAATTTATTATAGGAAATGAGTAGGTACTTAAGTTTTCGCACCAGATGATGAAAGAAAACAGTGAAGAGTATTTCTAATACGAGTTGTATTTGCATGCGCGTGCATACATAAAGCCCTTACCAAGAATTCCAATTTTATGACTCTGTAATAGAGTTTAGTATACCTTATATTCTGGATATATTCTACTAGCTTTTAACGCAATTTTGCTATCGTGATCTGTCTGTCATCTTTCTTTGTTGTCCTTCCCTTGTCGTTGGTAATCGTTACAATTATAATTAATCACGATTTAGTCATTTCGGATCATGTCTCACCATCTCCGAACGATGTATGCTTGGTATGGCGTTAAAAAGAATGAAACACACCATTTAGCTAGCACTTCATTTTATAAATGTTACAAGACAGGAGCGAAGTGAAAACGGCTTTCTGCGAGGCTTGCAAATTGCTTTTTAAAATGGAGTGTGTTGAATCTGCTTGAAGCTACGTTTTGCAATCACATGAGAACACGTGCATGTAATATTATCACAGTCTTCACTGTAGTGAAACGATTCTACCCTTAGCTATTTGAATATCTACTACGAAAACGTTATTATACCAATGTATAATTGTTCTCTATTAAGTTATTTTACCATTAGCGACAGCTGATTAGAATGCAAGTCTATCACTATAGTTAGAACGTGTAAAAATCTTCGAAACAAAAATAAGTTCATGGAAAGAGGCCGTTGTCTCATAATAATGTGAAAGCATGACATTTCTACGTGGTGTCTATATGGGCTGATATTACGGATGAGAAAGGAAAGATAATAAAAATAATGTCACCCCGCAAAGCGCGATGTGTGGGCCCCAAGGTTAGGGTCGAACCCAAAGGCATTTAAGTAGTATATTCTCTTTTTTACAAGCCTTTGTCTTCTGAATGTAAATACGTGTTTATCACGTGAAGTATCTGTAAATAGTATATTATATTAGTGCTATAAGTAATCGACATTGTAGTCTGGGTCTCGGTTTTCACGTCGATGAACTAACGGTGTGTGTGTGCGTATGTATATACAAAATGAGGTAAAGAAATGAAGTTATTTTTAAAAGCGTTATATAATTCTTACGTTATCAAATAAATGGTAAAACAGGTAAAAGCGGGATACCTTTTTGTAATACTTATATGTAGTAAACTCACTGCTGGTCGTGAACATTAAAACCTAAACGCCTGTCGCTATGAACCATGTCAAAAGATAATGGTCATACTTACACCATACATTTTACATATTTTAGCTTTACTAATTGAGGCATATATCATCCAACCCTGGTCAGTCTTGTCACATTATTAGGGTCGACAAATTAGGAAATTAGGGGTTTACAATATGTTTAATTTATGTGCGAATTGGTAAATATCCCTATTACACCCACGAATAAAAACAAAAAATCATTTTTATTTAGCCCAATACCCGATAAAGAAGTATTTTACAAAGTTAGTAGGGATTTAACCACCATTTTTCCATCACTCACCATGCGATGAAATAAGTGTACGTATGTAGGTAGGTACTATTTACACCCAGATTCATTAGATTTGTTAAACGTTTCTTGAGCGCATTCTTGAGGTTTACAAGAAACTATCTTTTTCCCGCGATCCGTTCGTGGTACCAAATTTTTTAGTAAAAATATAGCCTATGTTACTCAGGGTGAATGTAGCTTTCTAAAGGTAAAAGAATTTTTGAAATCGGCACAGTAGTTTTTGAGTTTATTCATTACAAACATACACACACACAACAATACAAAAATACAAAATCTTTAGAGTAGATAAAGAACGAAATTCATAGACATTATTTCAAGTGAAAAAATAAATTCCCATCTTAACGTTCCTAAGACATTGCATCAGCATTTGATTCGTCTTAAATTGGCACAATCTTGGAGGATTCAAAAGGGTCAAATATAATGTTCGATGTTGACAAAGGTAGTGTAGGGGCTGACGGCGGGTGTCGGACCGGGCCTCTCAATTGCATATTTAACGAGAGCTCATTACTGGCCCACGATACCAGAGCCGAAGAGGGACTCCGTAATTGGATAAAGCTATTTTTAGCACTATACACTTATCTGCCACCGTTTCGCCGTTTGTCGAGATATCGCAATTTTTCTCCCCGTGCACGGAAATGGGATCCCTCGGGATCTACCGAAGTTTTCATATTACAGCTCATCGCGTATCTTTCGTGGTTGTGGTGGATCTCCTAAAAATAGCTCTGGGGATTGAAGACGAGTCGATGCTGTACAGCTAGAACATGAACGCTTTTTCACTAATTATGCTCTATGTTGTCTTAAAAAGTGTTTGATAAGACCTACTTATGCAATAAAATTTCAAAGTGGACACGATTTTTTACAAGACCAATAAATATTTTCATAGTTAAAATGAATTAATTATAGAAGTCGTCCAGAGGGTTTCTAACGTTTTTAAAGCCTTTTAACAAAACAATCGCTTAAGTAAGGTATCTAAATAATTATGAGAATTGCGTAGGTGTATTCATATTTTCGTAAACTTCTATAATTATTATTTTTAGTATAGAATAGAATTTATTTGCATAAACATGTGTTTTTCTTTTGTTATCCTGAAATCATTCAAAAACAAACACTTATTTCAATCGTTGTATAAATGGAATACAGAATGTGTAGGTATACAATGGCTGGGACCAAACCTTTGGTGTAGGTATCTGTCGCTATGCCAACAATGTCCGTCGGGTCTAACTGCCGTATAAATTAAAAATAGTTTAGTCGCCAAACGCCAGTTCAGGCATGTTCGGCATTACTTAAATAGTTAAGTAATGAAAGCCACTCATTGACGTACTAATTTTATGTTCATTGGACTGCACGGATAGCCGAGTGGTATAGGTCACCACGCTGATTACCATTGTGCGCGACGTGTTGCGGGTTCGATCCCCGCATGAGACAAGCATTTGTGTGATCCACAAATGCTTGTTCCAAGTCTGGGTGTTCTTTGTGCATGTGATTTGAATGTTTGTGAAACCCCCGCAACACAAGGATTAAATTCCTTAGTGCGGGCGTCGTTTAAAAAAAAAAAAAAAAAAAAAAAAAAAAAAAAAAAAAAAAAAAAATTGGTGTGATCAAATATGGAGTATAAATGCCGCTTGGAAGCATAGATAGTTCGCATTTAATAGTTCTAGTCTATGGCTAAATATGTAAGAGTAAGCAAGCAATGTTTCAATGTGACATTATCAGGACAGTCAGGACATTGGTATAGTTATCTAATATCCTGAAAATAAAAATATTAACATTAATTATATTATCCGCTTGTCTGTTAACTATTTTTCCGCCATTATAGAAATATTTTTATGTTTCGTGGCTAAGAGCGTCCCAACATATTGTCTATAGTACGTTAATTATATTTTTAAAATCGTTTTATTAATGTAGTTACAAGATATTAATTTAATTGTATTGAGTCTACTTATTTCCTGTTTCCATAAACAACATTGAACTTATCAGAGAAAAATCCTAAACGAAAGACCCGGTAGGATTCAATAAACAAGCGTTTTAGGTTAAAAATAGATCTGGTCCGCTTCTGTGGCCTTCCAAGCAATAGCTGCCCGATCTCGGGGGCGTGGGTGGTGAGCGCGGGGGGAGAGGGGCGCGGAGGCCGCGAGTATCCTACACACCCATAGAAATGATTTATTCCCGTGGAGATCGTTTCCATAGGAAAATATTTAATAAGGCAGTATACACAAGCTATGGGCTGGTGCGAAATTCATTGTATTCCATCAATCAGTGATACTAGCTAATAATGACTATAATATGGCCTCATCTCACATGGAGAAGAAACGAGCATTGATAACCATGCTGGCTCACTGCAGATTGGCGATTTCAGAATCTAGGGAAACCTAGATTCTGAAATCGCCAATCTGCATCACGATGGCTGCCTTCACCGATTGTCAATTACGTCTTAGGATAAGTAAGAAAGCACATTCAACTTTGAAAAATTCCTGACCTGCCAGGTCGCAACCTTGTGCATGAAAATCTATTCTATGAACCGCTAGGCCACCTCGACATTTTTTTATTAAGGCGTAATAGTTAGCAATCTAAAAATACTGATGTGGGTTTCGGTTCCATCATACTAATCAATCATAACTTAATGAAGACATCATTACTCACCCAGTTGAAAGAGAGTTCAGTATGAAATTGGTGGGACATATTATTGTCAGTATTTTGAATACTTTGCGTGGGTTTATCGATTCTAATTCAAGTCAAATAAGCTTTTTAAATATACGTGTCTCTTATAAAATTATGTTACAGTAATTAAGAAGGCGAACACTTGCATTACCTTTTAAGGCTTCACGTTTCGGCCGGGTTGCAGTGGCCGTGGTCACAAGCAGACTCAAACTTAGATGTCAAACCTTAAAATGTAAATGCATTCCCGTGGCATAAACGAATATATAAAATTCTCGTGTCGAAATAGCAGCACCGATTTGTATGAAATTTTGTGTGCATATCGGGTAGATCTGAGAATCGGCCAAATCTATTTTTCACACCCCTACGTGATAGAAGTAGACCTCTCCAGATTTTTTTAATATGGCAGAACAACGTTTGCCAATTTAGTTACTTTTATTATAATTATTCAACGCGATATTTTAAAAGTTGGTACTAAACGTGTCATTTATCTCCAAGAAATTTGTATCTATGTAGGTACTTAGAACGGAAGCCCCGTTCTAAGTACGATAGATAAGGGAGGTTGTAATGCATAAAAAGTGATAGGTTAATAGCCTCCGCTTTAGCAAACTACCCGTGAGTCCTACACAACTGCGAAGACCGATAAGAAGCTGATTTATTTCGTTTTCCTTTTGTTTTCATCACTGGTTGCTATATATCGTATAAGTGTATATACAATCCCAACATGTTTCATACTTTGTGAAAGTTTATATAAATATATATATCGATACATAATCAACCTAATTAATATTAAAATAAGAACCAATTTTCTTTCAACCAATCCGTGCCCAGTTTATTTATAGTAGCCTATCATGAAACTTATATTGTTTGCTTGACAAGAATCCATAAATAGCTATAAATAGACGAAGTATGTATTGCTTTTACCACTTTTATTTGAATAATGAATAGCGTTTAAATTTAATACAGCATTATTTCCAACCGTTTAATTTTAACCTACCTATTTAGAAATAAAATTCCCATATCGTCACTATAAAGAAAATATACCTATATTAAATAGTGGTATTTATCTTATACCAATATATTAAAGCTGAATAGTTTAAATCCGCTGATCTCTGGAACAACTGGACCGATTTGAAAAATTATCTCAGAGTTAGATAGCCCATTTATCGAGATTGTTATTTATATTATAGTCAGTGAAATTATCGTGTGTACGATGGCTAACCCACCAGGTACAATGACATGAAAAACAACAGTCGTTGGGGACCTCATGTCCGTACGTAAATACATTTGAGGGCCGTGAATACACCAGCTATCAAATGCACGATCCCTTAATGTGTATCTAAAGCCTATCATTATTTTTTATGAGTCAAAGGCTCATCTCGTTTATATGTCCATTGACCAGTAAGTGGGTATTTATGGACCTTGTATACTTTTCATTCCAATGAAGGTGTACTCCAGCCTACTTGATCGTCAATGTTCATTCTTGACTTTTCATATCTGAAGATTAACCATTTGGATTACCCACTTTAAATCAAGTAGACTTAAAAAGGGTAATGTTAGAGGTTTGTCCTTAAAAAAGTTATTTAAGGTTTCGTTTTGTTAATTCAGCTGTTATTGTTTTCCTGCTCTGTTTTTTTTATTATTTTAGCACAAGCCAAGTTGTCTAGCGTGGACATTACGCGTTACAGATCTCATTCGAGCCTTGCTGTACCATTCACTGCATAACGTTTTAAATCCACTCAGCGACAGTTAATATTTTAATCAGTCAAAATATTAAAATGAATATAATGAGGAATGTAATGAGGAATGAAATTTACAGCATAATATGGGGATACTTGTTTTTATATTTATAACCATGTACATGTCATTGATGTTTACGAAATAAATATCTTTATCTGTGACACATAATGTCACTCATTGTTTATGAAGGGTTTAGCTTACCTAATAATATTTTTTTTTTCTTTTTTTCTTATACATACATAGTTTCTGTTTACAAAAATTGAGATTTCCTAAGGTTGTAACATACACAAACTTGTGTTTGGGCTAGCTCGCAACTTCCTTTAGTAATTGCTCATAATATTTCACCTAACTTTGATATAAGCTATTATTATTTACTATAACTAAAATAGTCATTGTCAGAGTAAGAAGCCCGTCGAAACAACACTTTGTAAATACTAATGACGTTTCAAGTACTGGTTGAGTATAACAAAGCTCCTACACGTGTCCTCACCCACCGCCCCGCTAACAATACAACGTTTAATTGCAATTAAATAATACCATAAACTAATTTCCAATCTGACTTTACCAATAATTAATCACATTAGTGATATAATTAAACGGAGTGCTTGTTGATAGATTTCGTCACTGATTAAAAAGTAAGCAACACGCTTACATTTTAGGTTAGGTATGCATTGTTTTGTTACGAGCTAATGTTTTTCTTAATAATTAATAGCTCATGTCAGTGGCAAAGTTTGATCACCTTTGTCTATATATACAATATTATAAAGTTTCAGAGTTTGTTTGTCTGGTTGAACGCGCAAATCTCAGGAATTACTGGTCCGATTTGAAAAAATCTTCCAGTGTTACGTATCCCATTTATTAAGTTAGCCTATCTCAAAGTAGGTTTCTATATCCGTGATAACCGATGCCCACGCGCGTTATGGGAACCGTGTGCCGAAGCAAGTGCTGCTATAAAATACTAAAATATTTCAACAAGGATAACTACTATTTTCAATAACAGTACAGACAGAATACTTTTTATATAAGGACATTTACAGTGTCTGCAATTTCAAAAGTATAACTTTCCGAAAAGAAACTCTCTCCAACTTAAACAACTAAAACTCATGTTGTAATCACAAATTGAAATATGCAGCAGCAGTCCAACAGAGAGGATAAATTTAATTACATAGTTTATTTGTGTTTATTGCGATGTCGACATTCCAACGAACACGGTGCTTCAAATGTTATTAATTAATTTATTAAAACGTGGGAAACGACGTGTAATTTTATTATCAAAGCGAGTTTATTAACGCGATCGTATCTACTGCATAAATTATTACATTTACATTAGTACGTTTACTGGAAATAAGTTTTCTTTGTAAGTTAGTGTAGGTTCGTAACAATAGTGAAAAAACTGTATTTAATTCTAGTACCTAATTCAAGTCAACTCCATATTGCCTAGCATCACAATAAATTAATTATTGTAGATATGAATTTATCGTATATTATTCATGTGTGTATTATAAAAAATATGTCTTTTCCGCTACTTACGATGAGCTTCAATTCCTCGGGTTTGTGCCCGAAAGGCATAAAACGTATTCTTGGCGAACTAGCATCAAAGCTCTCACATTTTATTAGCCCTGTCAATTTTTTTTCACGAACACTATTCTATCATAATTCGAGTAAATTTTTATCAACTCATATTTGATGCGGTTTGTTATGAACTAACGGGTGGACTGCTTTTTCACCCGCGTAAGTTTGTCCCATTTCCGTAAAACATGTCGTATTGATCACAGTCTTGTCTCACTAGATTTGCTCGCGGCTCTGCCCGCGTGGGCGTCAGTTACCGCGGTAAATTATAGCTCAATTCCTCAATAAGTGGGCTATCTAAGGCTAAGATTAGCGCGTACAACCAAACAAACTCTTCAACTTTATAAAATTATTATAGATATTTTTTATACGATATTTACGATAGTATACAGTACATATTAGAAACCAGAGTTATTGTAATCCTGGTTGTGCAATATTATGCGGCTTTCGTAGGCATAAAGCTCTGTAACGGTTACATAGATTCTTCTTTAACCTTTATTAAGTTTTATTTTTGCTGGCTAATACCCACGTGTTATGTATCTTACTTACAACTCTATTTAATAGTATATCACCATCGTTTCTGCAATAAAAAGTACATATACTTATTTAGATTTCATCTAGTTATAGACTTTTTAACAGTTGATATTTTGGTTTCAAATGTTTCATATTTTTTTCGTGGTATTATTATTTAATACACCGTTATTACACTAGTAACTTTGTGTATACATTTAATAAAATTATTATTAAATCATGGAACATCATGCTTTGTTAGGAAAATAAGTATGTAGCTAACGTTATCTGCTTATTTATTTTATGTTTGTGTAGGTAGACAGTTCTACGAAATTTCTCCTTTTACTTAATATAGACAAATGGAGGACCATCACGAATACAAATTGATTTCTCTAAACAAATATTTATTGGAGTAAGATTAATGTTCGTACAATTGCTTTGTTAGGTAGCCCGTGTTTTACAAGCATTCAAATAAGCTTACAAAAGACGTTGTAGCAGAATTGTGTGAGTTTAAGTGATGTGTTCCGTTTGTTTCACCATTAATAATATTCGACAAATCTCTTTATTTACTGGTTTTGGAGAACACTGCTTTATTTTAAACAATAATGATATATCACTGGTGTTTTGAGTCTGTAATATAGCCATTGTTAAAAGCTAACAGTATAGGGTCTAGGTGTATTGTTATGTAATAAAAGAAACATATACAGCCACGAATTTATCTGAACCGCTGACGGTGTCGCTGCCAAATTCGAAAAATTTAATTTAATAGAATTTTCGTGATTTTTAGTGTAAAAATAATGACCACGCCCAAGTGCACAAGCAGTAAACTATATCGAAATTTCCGTCTATTTTATATTTGAGCAATAAAAATTTAATTAGTAAAATAATATTAGATCGATATTTGGCCCCCGTGTCAGATAACTTTGTGGCTATAGTGCCAATTTATTATTATGTTGCAAATGTGAACGCAGCAAAGCATGAACGTATTTAAAGCTAAGTAATTTTTGTTACTCGATCTTTTGATGAAAGTAACGTACCGTCTTTTTATTGCTATTCCCGTGCAGGTAGAACTAGGTTTAAAGGAACTGAATTAGGGTTAAAGATTTAACTACACCATAACGTTGTTTTTCACAATTATAGTTAGAGTGTAGTTAATTACTATAAACTATACATTTAAGTATAGATACTAGTGTTATTTTTCAATTATAACCTTTAACATTCCTTTCAAATAGTTTAGATATTAATCGATTTATAATTAATGTATGTTAAGTTGATAGCACATGGCGCTTGTTAAATGTTCGAGCGTGTTTACGAGCACACAACACACTCACATGTAACAATATAACACAGACCAATTAATAACACTGTCAATCTATTATCTGTACATCGCTTTCACATAGTAATTTGAGTTCTGTATGAATCACAATGTGTTTCGTATCGAACTACTCACCTACTACTTTACAATACAATGCTCAAAACAATTGATTTTTTGGAGTCTTTAAATACAGGTATTACATATATTTGCTTATTGATGAAGACTCCAAAATCAAAATTGTTTGTGTATAACTTTTGGAGATAATAAACGTTATTGTTTTATTATTATTATTAACATAATAGATAGTATGGTTTTCTAGTTGTAAGCCGTGTCTGTATCCAATTATACAGTGTTACATAGATTATTTTAAGGAGACAGGAAAAGCCCTTGATTACTTTGAAATAGGCGTGCGGATAATTTTATTTTCAATGTCCAGTTTTTAGATAATAAAACAATATAAGACACATATCTTTTGCTTCTTCGAGATAACAAGTACCTAATTAGATACAGCGAATTTAAGTTTAGGAGTGGGGGTAGACCACGTCAGTTTTGGCTACTACTGTCGCGTACTTAGCGCTGGGGTCCGCATATGCTGAGCGATGACCGTTTCGCACAGATGTGACGCATATTTTCAACACTTTTGAAGCATTCGTTATTTTAATCCCTTTTTTATGCGTCGCATATGATGCGAATTTATGCTTTTTCTTTCTTTCTTACTTATGACGACACAAACCCTCACTCTGGAACTCAATCGCGCCTTGTCTTTACAAAATGTTATTGTTTACAAAAAGAAAAAAATCGTATCTAATATTTTTTTATTGTCTACTTACTGACTAAATATAGTTTTTATTTCATAACTCGTCCGCATCCCTTTTAGACTTTGCTAAAATCATAGTAACCATAATTACATAACAATGTTTTTTTTGCATTACATACAAGCGAACATACAAGTGTGTGTTAGATAACTGAACAATTTATTCTTGCATTCAACACGTTGCATATTTCGTTTGTTACCTATAATTATGATTAATGTGACACGTGGACGCGCGAATGTGAATAACATCATAGCTTTGTACATCATCATCTATCATCCCATATTATCCATATTTTGACAGCACAGTAAAACGAGGATTCAAGTTTGATTTTAATTTTAACCATTTGCACATTTAAATTTATTTATAAACAACAATATTTTTACACAAATGGTACCTACTTTTGCAATATTGTAGGGTTCCATAGTCAATAGATATCTAGTTCAGAAATTAAAGAATAGATAGATGATCCAGACGAAATTGCATAAAAAATGTAGATTGGGGTGTACGGAATCATTTATATCACATTTGGCTGGTTATTTCCAGTCCGCAGGGCAATACGTCTCCCTCTAACTTGGCTGTCTAACATTAATAAGTGATAGCGATGCATGTTTTATGAGCTCCGATGTAAACAATCTCTACGAGTGCCAGGGATTTATGAGTTCGTGACCTTCAAGAGAATGAGGCGCTTTAATGTTGGTACAAGCGTGCCGTTACCGAATTAATTTTCCTAATTACAACTGCTACCTGTCTGCAGGATGCCATATTGTTTACACTTAATAATGTTTAGGTCGCAATAACTTCTTATTTAACAATAGGTAAACACAATAAACTATTACGACGGCCTGATATGTAAACGACCTTTTTAGAACGCGACCTTCATGGAATAATTTCTAGAAAGTGTTCTAGGAAAATTTAATTGGCATTGGTTTAAATGCGAGATTCAATTACAAAATGCCTTAACCTAATGATAAAGAATATAGCAGAAAAACGATTTACAAAAAAGTCTGTGCATTTGTTGTAATGAAACGAAGCAAAAGCGTGGCCCGTGACCCGTCACAACCAAAATGAAATGACTGAACACAGAAAGAAAAATCAATCGCGTATTTCGTAGTGTCCTGTTGGCAACGTTCGCGGAAATAAAACAATGGCTCGCGTACAAATCCAGGCATTTGTACATTCCTAACACTCGGGTTAGAAAGGGAACTATGTCGATTTCGTGGTAACACTGCAAATGACAGATAGCGACGAGTTGTACATAATTCAGTGAAGGTTATGGCGAGAATGTTACGTATAGCGCGGCATGCGTGCGTCATCGCGGCATTGATTCTATGTACCACAAAGCCGATGACACCACGTAATCGGCTAAAATAAAATAGACAACGTATTATACTTATAATTTGATGTCATCACTTAGCTGATAAAATTCAAAAGCTTTTAAATCCATTCTATCGTCTAAGTTCGTTACCATCCATCGAGCCAACCAGTAGCTGTTGAAACTTTATTCATTTTATTGATTGGAAGCCATTAAAACTGAATTACACGTAATTGGGTTTTCTTTCGTTACAGGAATTTTCCAAGGTGTAGGAGAACCTACAACACCATGCCACCTAAGTAAGCCGAAAGTTATTAGACTTGTTTGTTTTAATACTTTGTGCACTTCTATCATTTTGTTACCAGCAAAGCAAACACAGCAGTTATGTTTAGTTTTGTGGTATTATTGCCGCTTAAGCTTCTTTGTGACTGCTTTTACGATTATTTTAAAAGTTTATATTGGTATAAATAATTGTTACAATTTTACTTCACGAATTATATAAAAATGTTGCTCGGTAACCCAAATTTAACCTTATGGTCGTACAAAACAAAAATAGGGTAAGCTCCTGACAGCTAAAATAAATGTGGTTGTATTTATTTGGGTGCGTCCCATATGAATGTAGAGTATAAATAAGATATTTATTTTTAAGCGGAGCGTAGAACGTAACCACACCTTAATCGACAAAAAATTTAAGGACCGGGACAAATAACTAGTAAAAACACTTAGCTTATAATATGTAAACATTAAAATAACTACATGATAGGATTACCGTTTACCTATTTTGTTTTATCGCATAAGTTTTCTATTCCACTTACTTAACGTAAAAGGCAATTTGGCAAGTCTATGGTCCTACATTCCCACTTTGTTTAACAAGGCAGAAGCAAGCATGTCAACCTCATTAAACTTAAATATGTAGGGTTCAGAATTTTTGTAGATTGCTATTTTCCGTGTCTCCGATCATTAAGCTCCTGCAACTTTTATCTCTTCACATTAAACTATCAAGTTATATTCAAGGTTTTAAATGTTAAAAATGTGCGATAGTACCGGTCCTGGCACCGCGGGTCGAGGGATATCAGCTACGATTTATTGGGACTATTAATCGAGCGGAACAAACTGGTCTCTTGGCTAAGGTGTGTATTGAGCTGCCCTTTTATTCTTTCATTTGTTTGGCAAGAATTATTTAAGTAGGTCAAGTACGGTTACTAAATAGCACACCAACAAAGTAAGTAAATAAATTAACATTAAATATTGTACAGAGACCCGTACATGTAGCATCCAAGATTATGGCTTAATATGGTACTTTCCTTTTAATTCGGATTTCAGATGATTAAAAAGTACAAATATTTTTCAATTATATATATGTATTGTAAAAAAATACGAATGGAAAATTTGCGTGACGTCACTCTGTTCTTCTGTTTTTGCTACCGTTGTAATAATCCCCCACTTCGAACATCTCTGACAATTTTTATTGTTTTGATAAAATACGTGTCCAATAAATATTATTAAGTTTATTTTTAGTAAAATTTCCTATTTGATATTGAATAATATCTCATCTTGAAGAAATATGAGATAATTTTACATATCAGAGATGAATTGCAATTTCAATACGTATCGGTTATCATGAGCGACGCATACAAGCCGCAATCTATTACATAGTGTATGTTTGCAGATGGACAGATAGATTAATTTAACGCGACAGCTAATGTATCAGTGACCCGAATATTTGATAAATTTTCAACAATAAATCCAAAAATAGTTGCGGTTGAGCGCGGAAAACTTTTGTATGATATATTATTAGTCTGTGTCGGCAGAAGTTAGCTTGTATTGGAAACTATGTATATTTGGTGTATGGTTGTCGGTGCAAGGCAGTGCTTGGTGCAAATCGTCTCGGTCTGAGCTTCCTTTGTGCTGCAATGAAATGCCACAGATGTCATTATTGTAGTTTGATAGTCCATGACGCGTGCACGACGTGAATTTGCTAAGAGTTCAGCATGAATTATACATGAGACACGTTGTGAAGTCGCCAGTGAAATGAGCTGTATCCTGCGACGGCTGACTGAAACTCATGCATTGTTAAAGTTTCTTAGTTACAAGTAATGTGACTAAAGTTTCTGAAGCTCACATAGTTTTCTATAAGACTGGGCTATCAAGAAGTTTGATAAGCCATTGTTGATATATTATTCCAGTGACAGTTTAGTTTGTAATCGACGCGCATAAAACTTATTTGAGGTGTATTTGTTCAGTGAAGGAGTTATCTCTTCCAGGCCGTGCGCACGCCTGCACGCACGGTGATACTGAGCTCACAATACGTAAACAAAGGAATCGAGGCAAGTTTATTACTTGTTGTTCTTACTTGATGCACAGATAATCAAGCATACTAGGCATGTATAAAATGTATAATAAATATTTTCCACACAAAAACCAATCCTGTAATAGGGAAAAAATATATTAAGATTAAATCAGAAAGTAGAATAAACTTTAAAGTAGTTTAAGGAACATATCCGATTAAACAGCGTATACCGTTTAATGTAGTTAGTAAAGCGATTTGGAGCTTTGGGAATGGAGCCTGGCCAGTAACAATGTGGCAATTAACTAATTCTCTCGTGATTTGTAGCGCTGAGCCGTAGCAGTCGGCGTAGCACCGTAGCCAAACGTAGATTACAACATTTAGTCCATGTACTCAGATTTACTTTAATTAGTTTACTTGTTTCAATCCTGATTTGAAGAATGAGTATTTATAAATCAATTATTGGATAAGGACATTTTGTTCTTTAAACGTTTTTAAAAGAATGTCACAGTTGTTAACGTCGCACATATTTTACGTTTCGGATCAAAACGGAATCCAAAGGCACGGTGTGTCGACGTCCATACTCACATAGTTAGACATACGGAACTCGCTCACAAGTTCCAAACTAATTTCCTGCGGCACAAAGCAATCGCCGGGTCGACGTGTGCCCGATAGACACGCTCGGCGTCCATCGGATTGATTTTTACTACATCTACCATCAGTTTTTAATTCACAGTCTAACCCCATTCAAGTTATTCCGATTGTTCTGTTATTTTTACTGGCTACGGTATTTTCTTTTTATTTCACGTTCGTGTATTTTTGTGAAAAGTTTCATTACTGTTTAGAATGTGTATTTGGGAAACTTTTTGGAACAAAATATTTTGTTGAACATTGCCCTCGAAGCATAGCATCTCTCGAGAGGAATCCCCTAAAATGTTTGGTGCTGCTTTTATAATTTTCAATTTTGCGAATTCATTGCAATCAACACGAACACGACAAACTTTTTTACCGTTGTTTTTATACGCTATAAAGGTAACGTGTGTTATTGCGCAGCGTAACGGGTCTTACGCCGGCGGTCACAAGTAACGTTTTATGTGATCTTTGTTCGCATAGGAACGTAAGCTATGACGTCAAACGTCGACCGATCGTGACGTCTTCATATAAGTACTTTGTTCGTCAGTCATTAAACAATAATAGAAAAACAAAACTGACGTAAAATGAGCCACTTCTATGGTTATTTGTAGATTTTGTATCTACAAATTTTACAAATTGATAACATAAATAACTAAACTCTAATTCGAGAAAAAAAATGCAGTACTTACGTGGGTTACTGTCGAGACAAGACCTCGCCTCCACGTATTAATGCCATCTTGTTTAATAATTTTAATGAGACAATTACATACGCAATTTGCAATGTTAATGTCGAAATTAAAGGGTAAGGGTCAACGGCGGAATATCAAATTATGTAAATTGTTAGCAAGTACTCACATTATATGACTAAGTTTGAATGTTTGTTGTATAACTTCTTGAGGGACAAATTTACGCAAGAATACACTAAGTCCAGAGGCGGGCGTGGCTGTTCAGGACTGCTCTTATTATAAAATAATTAGCTGGGTCATTTTTAAGTGCACTATAGAAATACGGTCATATTCTCGTTCGATAGCACGAAATGGAAGATAAAACTATAAATTCTAGTGCGATGACTGTTATATCGGCTCAAAACTTAATTAAACGGAAATATTGGCGCCTGGCTTTAAACCTTTATATGAAAATCTTTGGCAGACGGCTCTGTACGTTTTATTGTTATAGTTATGGTAATGTATTCTGTAAATCCTTTGAACTGTTATGTCAGGGCAAAATGATTTCAACGTGTGGAATTCTGCACTTTCCAGTCACATTTGCTAACAGAAACGATGGTCTATCTGACACAGAGTGAGGTAGACATTTTATTAAGATGGGTATAATAATAATATGATCTTTTTGTAATACCAATCTTCTAAAATGTTCAATTCATAAATTATTTCACGAACGAGTAGACCGGACCACATTGCTGGCTAGTATATAACGTAAAAAATATTTAACGGTTTCTAAACAGCTTTAATATATGGAAACGGAACGGCTTCACTTTTATCTGTTTATTCATAAAAACGTACACACTCCACGAGAGAAGGCGAAGAAAAGAAATAAAAAACAAACAATATACACTCGTAATGTAAAGCGGAATTTATGTGAAAAGTTTACATTTACAAAGAAAGATGGATTGAGTAACAAATGAGGCGACGGCAAAGGAAAGATTGTTCGTTTATTTCAATTTTTAAGTTCTCGTGACGTCAGCGCTTTGGTAAACAACGAGGCAAACACGGCCTGTTTACTTGCCGATCGGGTCGCCGGCTGTAACGATTGACGTCGGCGCTAATTAAGACAAAATGTGTACTAACTGTTGGTAGCAACAGCGTGAAAAGTGATTACATGGTAGATGCTGATTTATTGGTCCAGTTTACATGATTATAATTCAAACCAAGGATGTCTGATAAACGAATAAAAAATATAGTCAGCTTTCGTTTCGAGTTTGATAATATGTAAGTCTGATTCTAAGTTAACATACACTCGGTTCCAAAAATAACGGGTCAGTCACATAAACCCGAATATCTCCCGAACTACGTATGCCATCCTAATGAAACGAAGACTGTTCAATTGAGAATTTAATTATACAGATAAAAAATAAAATAAAACTTAGTTACACCCACAATATTAATCTTAAATTAAAAAAAAACTAAAGTAGTCATATTTTTCTTAAGATTACATTTTTTTTATGATTGTTTTTTTTGCTGTTTTTCATCACTTTCTTCATTTAATACTTTGTATTGCCTCCACGAGCTCTTCTGACAGCTTCCAGGCGATTAGGCATGCTGTACACCAAATTTCGGAGCCGGTGCTGAGGAATACCTTCCCATTCCTCCACCAGTGCTTGTATGAGCTCGGGAAGCGTGATTGGTGGGGGGTTTCGACCTTTCACGCATCTCTGAAGCTCATCCCAGGCGTGCTCGATGGGGTTTAAGTCCGGGCTTCGCGCTGGCCACTGCATGAGTTCGATACCGACCTCTTCAAGGTAGTCATGTACAATTCTGGCGGTATGGGGACGCGCATTATCATGCATTAATATGCCATGCCGGTCCATCCTGGCCATGAAAGGACCTACATGTTCATTGAGGATCTCTTCCACGTACCTCTCTGCATTTAGAGTTCCATTTTGAATGAGCACCAGCTCGGTGCGGGCCTCAGCAGAAATCCCAGCCCAAACTTGTACGGAGCCTCCACCGTACGCCACTTTTTCCTCCACACACGCTTGATGGAAGCGCTCCCCTGGTCTTCTGTACACCAACTGCCTACCATCATGCTTATAAAGCATGAATTTAGACTCGTCCGTGAACATTACCCTAGACCAATCGTCTAGTGTCCAGTTTAGGTGTTCGCGCACGTATCTCTGTCTTGCAATTCGATGTCCCCGTTCCAGTTTGGGGCCATTTGCGGGCCTCAATGGTTTCAAATTTGCTTCAGCAAGACGTCTTCTTACTGTTTGAGCGCTTAAATTGCCACCTCCAAAGCGAATAAAGTGAGTTTTTAGACCAACAGCAGTTTGAAAACGATTTCGGAGCATTGTAGCCACCAGTTGTCTGTCTTCCCTGGCCGTTGTGCATCTTGGTCTGCCATTTCCTGGTCTTCTAAGGTGTGATCCGGTCTCTTGGTACCGCTGGACTACCCGCTGAACAGTCGACAAAGATACACCAATGTTTCTGGCTGTTTCACGCTGGCTCCGCCCAAGTTCCAAAAAAGTTAGGATTCTGGTACATTCCTCTAGCGTGACTGCCATGCTTCACCTCACAGAATAATAATTATGCACGTGGAAGTCGTTCACGATATTTTTTTTTGTGACAGAATAGAAATGGAAAGCATCCATAATGACATGAAACAAAAATTTTGTTTTTAAAAATAGTCATTTTTTTAAATTTTGTTTTTCTAATGAAGTTTTTTTCATCAACCAGTTTAAATAATATGCTATTAGAAGCGCAACTAAAATGTCTTTATTCTGTTTTTTATTTCATTGATCTAGCTTTTACAGTTCTGGAGGTATTTCAATTTTTGTGACTGACCCGTAATTTTTGGAACCGAGTGTAGTTCACAACTTCATGAAGATTACAGATCAAACCAGAAACGTTTAAAAAACTGTATACCCTATATTAAATATATATAGTGGCCAGTGCCAGCCTCATTACGCGGTTCTGCTTAAAACTTGCGTCTGTTATACACGTGCCTATCGAGGTGGCGTCATCGTTTGCTCCCCTCATACTTGAGCCCCCGAAAAGCACCCCACGCACTAGACGAAAAACTCGGCCAAGGTTGCCCCTGAATATTATAGTTTCCTTTCTTTGTATTTCAAGTTTCGTTATTAGAAATGCAACCTCCTTTGGGTTCGGCTCAAGGTTGTTTGTGGTTATGTTTAAATTACTGGCACTAATTTGATGGAATTTGGCTTAGAATATTTCTGTGAATGAATCTTATTTAGGTTTTAATAAGAACTTGAAATACGGGAATAGTAGGTAAGTTGTATGAAGATTTCTGCTCATTCATTTTTAACAGAATCTTATCTACCGGAAAAATGTGTATGCTCTGAAAATTATTTTTACCACACAAAACACATGTCGCAAATTTATTTAGGTTTTCAGGCACTTTAAATTTAGTAGACAACTTTGTCAGTGACTCGTTATTCGACGTTGCTCCCCTGTGTGAATAAACCGAAATAGATATGCGGGTAGGAGGCGGAGAGGGTAGGAGTGGGGAGGAGTATAACGTGTCTTTTTGTTCGATCGACATTCAATAAAAAGACTTACTAAATCACTTACAGGAAATTGTAGCTCTAGATTTACATTTATTTCTAGTTGTAATTTTATCTGTTTACAGGTTTGGCTTGTTTATTTTTAAAACGATACATTTTATACCTTATTGGATTTTCATCTCAGTAGTTATTTAGATAGGTGCGGGATGTAAACATTGCTGAGTTTTGTTTAATGTAAGGGTCCATAGAGGATGTATGGCAGTGTGTTATGCTGTAAAACTGTCGCACAATCTCCTTTTTGTCAGAAGTAATTACCACCCTGGCCACCGTTAGGCATCGCCGGCGGTCCACGATACCTACAAACATTGGCTACATTTTACCGGCCATTCAATCCGTTGCTAAGCCGACCGCAAGCCCTCTCTGAAGTTACTGTCTACCTCTTTGTCCATTAAACCTTAAAGGCAAAGGGTTCTGTGTAATGAGATACTAGCTTTAATTAATATTACTTTGATATACAACCCACATCACTTGAAAGAGCGAGATTTATTCATAAACATGACACCCTCTGAAGGAATTTAGGAAGTCTTTCTTCCTTATATTATTTTATAACAGTTAAGTATTACAGATATCTTATAATGTTCTTTCGAGTTTATAGTTGTTATATATAGTTGTTGATATATAGTCTTTATAGTTTTGATTCTAGTTTTTTCAACGCAACAGTATTTGCTTAGAGTTACGGTCTAAGCAGTTATTAACTAATCGTTGAGTTCTTTAAATAAACGTGACTCGGCAAAAGGACTTTTAGTTAATAAAACTGATTCCGATTTGATTGGATAGGTACTTAGGATTGATCATCAAAACATCGATAGCACTTATCGTCCAGACAATAAATTCATAGTAAAAGTCGGCAAGGGCGGGCCGATGCCAGTAATTAATTGCGTCGCTATTTCTGGCTCGAAGGACACGCGCGAACGTGACCAGAATGCATTTATCGCCAGAAAAATAAAAATATTAAATCGCACTAATTACTCACATTGTTAAGTTCACTTTCGTGTCATATTTATTTTTTTATGTACATTGATACTTTGGGATTTAACGTGCTAAAGTAACAAAAAACTGTGTCTTTAAAGGTTTTTAAAACTCTTCTTATGATAGCTATATGAACTCTGACGAGATATCGGCGACGGAACTATCCGTCACCGCCAATTTTCATAGATAAGATGACAATCTAAAATGACCAACGAATAAACATCTACATTGTATCGCGCTGCTCCTATAAATCACAGCAATGTTATTGGATTTAAGGATCGCAATAGTTCACAATAAGTGTCAAGTAACCAATTCGAATAACGAGAACGGACGCAACCGTACCCAATTATATAACAACTTCTCTTTATATCAATAAATAATAAATAAACAATCTGTGTTATTCTATAACAATAAGCGTGGAAATAACTTACTTAAGGCAGTTATCAAACTAGGTGTCGATGAAGCCTTTTTCTCGTCGTGTTCGCTAATTCGATTGTACAAGTAAACTTGTGTTGCCACTATTAAGTTATTATAGGTTTCTTGTTCAGCTTACTCGCAAATAGTTTGCTTAGGTGGGTTAATAGAGTTGTTCGCGTTTCCAATAGAGATGCCGATGTCCAGTTTGGAGAACCGGGGTTCGTTCATTTCTCTATTTAGCGAAAATAGAAGTGCTTTAGTTGCGAGGCCCCTGGACCCGCGCCAACTCCATTTGACGATATTCATGACGGAATATGCAAAATTGCATGTTAATAACTGAAATTTAAATATGACTATCGTATTGTTAAAGTAAATCAACTGTCCATTTGATGGAAGAGCATGTTATTATAATAAATATCATGCATCATTCCCGACCGACGCAGAACGTGTGTAATGTTGGCGAGCTTAATCAACTTCCTGAAGTTAATACTTTCAATTATAGTATTGTGGTTAGTATATGTAATTGGATAGTTAATAGGGTTAATGTAGTTCAGTATTAAGTGGATAACAGATGAATAGCCTACTGGAATTACTGACTGTGATTATGGTATTAAACTTCAACTTCGAAAGCGGCCGTTTCGGGTCAGTACCATACGCATCTGAACACAATCGAATGTTAACAGGTCTTAGCTAGTCACCTATTAAATGGCTAATGTTCAAATTAGGAGTAGTCAGCTTTAACCAAATTATTTATCGACAGCTGCTGATAAACGTGATCTTTGATTTCCAGTCGTTATTAAATAGATAAGTTAAAAAAATGCTTAACATGTGAATGTTTGCGGTAAAGGTCAAGAATTCTATCACCACCGTGGAAAGCACTTCATGGTGTAAAAACACAATAAAACAACAGAGGCAGAACAGTAAAATTGTTTTTATTGTGGATTTTACACTCTATCAACCGTAAAACTCTTAAGAATTGAGAGAACCGAGTTGATTTATCATTTTTTGTGATGACATAAAACTATACACTACAACTATACTCACTTTTGTTTCGAGTATATAAGATACTCGAAACAAAAGTGAGTAGTGGCTAGCTAGAGCTAGCTAGTCATTTGCTAAGTTGTTTTTAAAACTTTTACGTAACTGTAAAAGATCGTTTCTCCAAAAAGGCTTTCGGCCTCTTTCATTGGTAAATCTTTGCTACTTTGTCACTATTCTCGTCGCTAAAGATTTTAATAAAAATCCCACAGAATAAACTTCCAGACCATTTTCTTTTAGTGAGAGCTTCGCAATCGATCTGGTTTTAGTGAATCGTCGTCCTATTAGTAGAATAAAAGTCCGAGATGGGGAGGGAAAGGTGGAAATAAGTTTCATATCTTGTTCCTCGTAAACAAAACTGAACAGAATTACACAAAAATCCCGGTGCCCACTTGCTACTTGTGTTTTTTCAAAATATTTGTGCATTAACGTAAAATTAATGTGACGTACGAAATATCATCCATCATCATTTCATTTGTCTGATGGATGTTGACGCTCAGTTAATCAAATTTAGAGACAGGGTGATACAATTTGTATCTTTGATAAATTATGAGAGGTTCATGAACAGGATTCTAAATGCTCACAGAAGTATTAATCAATACGTCCGATTTAAAGATTTTTTACGTTATTCGCCTCATGCTAACGGAATTGTTTTAAGAAACTATTAAATTAACGATGTACTACATAACTCTGTAGGTCAGGCCGAGGACACAGGGTTAAACCAACTTGAAATATTTTTGAGAGGGGAACATTTTGTTGGAATAATTTGCGTACAAACTGGCCAACGGGAGGGAGCCACGTATCACGGTGGCCGAGCTAAAATGCTTTTAGTGAAATAACAAGAATTTTATACTCGCCCCCGCGCACCGCGGTGCCCCGGCCAAGCCAGACATTTGAGCTAGGTTACAAGTAATAAAACTCTCGGTGGACAGCCTTCTTTTGACGAAAATCACGAATTACGAACACGCACACACGCTTATCAGAAACATGTTTATCTTATTATGGTAATTGCAGCGAATCAATCTAATTATATGATACGATACATTACGAATATCTTTATATCTGTAACTTTCCCTGTTTTTCTGAACAAATATATAGGTCTATGTATGTGTGTGCGTAATGATATCGATTTCGTGGATTCTTGGAATGACTCGGCCTTATATGATAATTGTGGCCTACAATCGGACTTAATAGTTCTTAGGAAGAAAACGTATCAATATGAAAATATATTTTGTAAATAAAAATACATCGATTCCTGACTATAGTTTCATTAATTCTGAAATGATGAAACTTTGTGACAAGAAAGATTTTTTCAGGATAAGTTGAAGTCATGCAAGTATTTAGCGTATTGACACGCTAAATACCTGAATGACTTCAATTTATCCTGATTTTTTTTTTATTACGACCGGAAACCGTAAGTTACATTATAGCAATGTATTTTTAATAAGTACCTACTCTGAGTAACACAAATTGAAAGTAATTAAAACTAAATGCTAACATATTGGTATATTTCATAGAAAGATTCGTGAGTAGTTACCGGGGAAGGTCACATAACGAAGGCTTCACTGTCTTGACAGGGTGTATTGATGAGGCGGGTGTTGGCGTGCTGCCAGTGACAGCTGTTTTTAAACATCACTGTACAGAGCTTCTATAAAAAAAACATTATGCTGCTTTAGATTCATTGTTGTAACTATTGACAAAAAACATTGACTTTCTAGTGCATTACGACTTAAATATATTTATGTAGTGCAAGTACAAACATTTTATAATAACGATGAGTAAATAACTATTGAAATGGAAGAATCCGTGACTCCACGACATAAAGCTCTCTTGACGTCTATCTAGCACACAAAATCACAAACAGTCAAAATTTTTCAAAAAGTTAAGTTTGTAAAGTCGGTGTACGGAGTTGAACCATAGTAGCAGGTTTGAGTCCTGGAAGAGGTTCGAAATTGTTCCTTTTTATTTATATTTAATTTAAAAATAGACACCTCTATCATAATTTACCTTGCGTGTTCTAGGGGAGCGTATAATACGTTATTTTTATTTATTACGGAGCATGTGTACCTCTTTTCCCAAGACTTATTTTTTCTTTAATCCTTCATAAAAATTCAACACACGTTTCACGACATTTAAAGGAGTGTAGGAGTTGCTTAATCTTTCTAAAGTAGTTAACTCGATTTGAAGAGAAGCGTTCTGTGAGTTACGTGTGCTCTCATACATAGGGATGTCATACATACAGGTAAACCTACTTTCATAAAAGATTTTGTTTGGCTATAGATACTATACCATCTTAAGCAAAAGGTATGTTGAAACCAAATGAAAATAGTAAATTTTAACTTGGCAAAGAATAACTTTCTCCGGAACCAACAGAGAAACGGAAAACGTATCTTTTTAAATGAAAATTGTATGATAATATTACACAAGCATACACAATCCGGAAACAGTAATACGATATACAATAACAGTTATTTCCCTAGTACACAGTTACTCGTTTGTACGTAGATATATCTGCCATTTTCCGGTCATTATTATTACAGCATCGAAAATCCGTTCCCACACATGTACTGTATATATAGTAAATGTAGCGTACAGCTTGTTAAACGTTCTATCCTGTTAGGTAAATTGGCAAGATCGATACGATAGAAATTCGGTGCACATGTTAATCTTATACCAGACCATAAAGGCATTACGCGGTTGTAGGCACAATATTCCTCCAGCCCAGCCCCCCTAGCCAAGTGACATTTCTACAAGCGATAACGCTGATCGAATCGCTCAAATGTATGGAACTGACAAGTCTGAGTCACGTGACTTATCGAAATCAAATGTCATTTCCATACATTTAATGTCATTTAAGCGATTTCTATCATAGTTAACGCTTGTAGAAATGTGACTTGGCTAGGGGGGCTGGTTGTGCAGTGGTTTAGCTAGCCGTTTAACACATTTTATAGTTGACATATATTATCTGCAAGTCCTGGCAATGTGCACGGTGCAAGTGGGCAGTTATGTAACATCTGGTTCTAAACGCAATTATGATACAAAAGCGATAGCGTGAACTATATTTTCAAAGAAAACAAATATTAGTAAAATGTTGCACTCGATTGAAAGCTTGTACAAATAAATAAAGTGGATCAAAAGCAAACAAACAATGACACTAGAGATCAAAAGTTGAAATGGGTGAGGAAACAAAGCGGTGTTATATTGAAGTGCAGTGTTGTCGCGATGCCACGCGATGCCGGCTAGTGATGTCATACGTGCGAATATTTACATTCGATGTTTTTATTTTGAGGCGCTTTGACGTTTCGGTCCTGGAATAAAATTGCTTATTCTAAATATTGCTAACAGCTTTTTGTTTTGCGTACCATAAACAGAGCGTAAACTGTACTACTAAACTTGGTTTACGTGATGTTTAGTTAACACACTTTATTCATTTTTGTGCGTGATAGCAGATTTGTGTACTAACGGCTACAAGTAAAATGGGTGCCACGATTGTTAGACCAACTCAATAAATAGCAAGCAACCGACAATTAAATGACTGATTAAAGACAAAGACGTGCTTAATCTGTAGTGTTAGCACGACTAATTGGAGGTTAAAACAGTGTTCATTGCCGAAAAACACAATAAGTCCTCTTTTGATACAATTAACAGTTGGCAGATGAATTGTGGTTGAGTAGCAAATCTCCTATTTCAAACAGGAGTAACGATGATATTTTTTTCAATTGTCAATTTTTTCTTTAAAGTATCGAAGTCGATGAAATTCTCAAAGAAAAATTGTCAGCACTATTTGTTCATCGCTTTGACTTTGTATGTTGACAGATTCATTATCTTGTATGTGCAGCTTCGGAAACTGTGGGACTATTTCAGTGGATCAAAAAAAGCGACGCTTGATCGTTCAGAATTGGGACTATTGATTCTTTGAATAGGTTAGGCAGTAATGCGAGCCAATTTGTGTGCATATTTGAGATCAAAGGCTGTGTTGCGAATTCGGATGATGGAATTAGCGATGTAACGCTAGAATGAATGTTACTCGATTTCGTCTGTATTTGATTAAATTTCGTATAATGGTGGATCTGAGTGATTCTGCTGCACAGAATGTACGTAATAATTTGCCAATCCTGCAAATTTACTTTATATGCAGAATTGGCAAAGTTCGAGTATTTGAATGTAGCTTTAATTGGGAATATGTTTTAGTTAATAATAATTGTACATAGAAATAAGTCTGTCTACCCGTTATTATTCCTGAGGAGGTACCGAATCCTCAGGAAACTAAGTTTATTTAATGAACCGCGATATACTGAATCCGGATCCGGCCAGAACAGTAGGTATTAGTCCAAGGATTAATTATTTATTTCGTAATAGAAAACAAGATTATTTCCATTAAATACGACGAGTTCATATTATAAATGTTCAAAATCTAAGAACTGTTTTATAACTAAATCCTTTACTTACATTTCTTTATTAAAATATAAATATAAATAAAAATAAAGTTGAAGGAAGAGTTACTATTCTACTAAAATAAAATAAAAGAACTGATGGAAATCGGACGTTTGATAAATCGCTAACGCCACACAGCTCGTTAGAATGTAGTGTGAATCACACCCGTCCGAGACTGTTAATAGACACTGATGCGACAGAATGATCTACGAAATCTCAAAGAGGTTGCTTATAGCTCGACGGTATCGTGCACGGTTGACACGGGTCGCGCGCAACCCGTAAAGCTCAGATATAGCACTGGATTTAATGTTCCACTACAATACGCTGCGTCAACCACTGAATTATTCATCGCGCTTCACCAAATCACTTTTTAAGTTGAACCCTCTAAACAGTACACATGTGTATACGAATTAGCTAATATGATGTATGTGCACATGGTTAAACAAATATAAAATGGGTTAAATGTCAGTAAATTCATGAATGATGTGGAAATAAATAGAGTGTTATTGAAATGTACTAATTTGCGTATCTTAAGTCCGTGTTACTTAAGATACGTAACCTATGAAAAGAACGACTATCCTAAAAATATAGTACGTAATCTAATAATTTTATTTGTAAGGATTATATGCCCAACAAATTATAATCGATGTAAATTGTTTTAAAGGAATTTATCCTTTAAATAAATCTATAGAAAGATAAATAAATAGTACGTACAACAAGCTCGTGTTGAATGTATCTTATCAATAGAGAAATGCAAAAACAGAACAATATAGTGAACGTTGTGAGCTAGAAATAGCTCATGTCAGCTGCCGCGTGGAGCCTGCCAATGAACCGCCATCGCCACCCCAAAGGATTTGACACTCGGGTTCGCCTCTCACTACATTTCAATAAACATTAACCTATGGATAGGTACTATGATTTATCATTCAGTTCAATTTTAACTTCGTCGTATTTCGAATTTCGTTGTGGCATTAAACTACCTTCGCGTGGCTATAAATCTTCGTACTAAAACCATTCGTAAGTTGCAGTTTTCTTCTATTTTCTTTACGATACAATTTTCTGCTAGAATTATTTGCTTTTCTGTACAATACCAGGCTAATACTAAAGAGACCGCTGAAAAGGCGACTCTGTTAGCAAAGCTAGTTGTTGCTACACGCTCGACAGACTTGCAGCACGCCTACCGAGCATATTAACTGAAACGTGACCAGAATTCAACACAATCTCTTCCCAATCGGCTATCATCTTGAACAATTCATGGCGTTCCACAAAACTAAGCTCAGTTTGAAACGATGAAGTACCTATTAAAGCAGCGGAATGGGAGCCTACTAATAAAATACAAAGTAACAAAGTTTCGCTATTATTTTTATTTTATTATCGCGTAAAACTACTGAAACATTTGCGTTTTAGTGAAAGAACACGATGTTATGAAAGAAAATGCGATTAATTTTTTCTGCAACGATGTTGATGAATGAAATGAATAATGCCTCAATGAACCGTTTAGCTAACCTTTAGTAAGTAACATTTAAGTGAAGGTTTAGTTTAGGTCAGTGAAATATTTAGGTAGATAAGTGTTACATTGGGTGTGACGGCGGGAAATGTCAAGTCGTCTTGGAGGTTTAATGCCGGTGTGGCATTTTAATATGGCATCGTTCCACAAGTCAGGGACGTCGGCGCGGACATTATTCGCGGTGGCCACAGACGTCGCTGCTAATGTTCTGAGGGTGACTCGAGACTTCGCTCTGCATGACGAACTGATGAGGGATAATGGGTATAATAAATTTTACTTGGACATTCTCTATGTCCGTCGTAAAGTGAAGAATATTTAGCAGTTGGGTATAGAGGACATAATAACCTACATATAATCATATTTATGTTATTACTGAAGCATGAAATAAGTTTGAAACGTCAACCTCGCCGCCTTTGTGTTTGAAATCCGTTGAGTGGTCAAAGGAAATAAAGTTTCAGTCCCTTTATGTTCTTGTCGTAGAGCTATATTATTTTATGAACTCATAAAGTATGTGTTTATAAAGCTTGGTATTAGTTCTGTGGCTTTCGACAAATATAAAGGCTTACCATAAAAGGAAGCTAGGATACTAGATAACAAATTAGAACGAAATTTCGCTTAATATACCTTTAAAGCATCAGCTGCTTATCTATTGAGATAGTTCGTAACGGCCATGTATGAGAAACAGATTGTAGCTGGCAAGTTGCATCATGTTGCACCATCAGCTGACAAGTTAGGCCGGGCTGGCGGACGAGCGCCAACAGCGCCGCTCTGTTCTCCTATGTACAAATGATATTCTATGTCGGCAACAACAATGGATATTCTATGTTGGCCGACATTCAATGGACGTTGCGACTTAATTTATGTTGCCATGCAAACTTTTCTGTATTCCTTTGGTATCCCTATAACTAATATATCTATGGATTGTTATGTAGTGGAAATTGCGTGACAGAACATTGTATAATATGCATGTAAATGCATATCTATTAATAAATCTGTATAAAAAAATACTGTTCAGTTTTTTTCGGTCTAGACTGGAGTCGCGCTGCTACTAGTATCATGTACATGAGACTTTTTCTGTATTGTAGTTGATTGTTCTTTTTTAATAATTGACAACATTTTTGTTTTATGTCAGGCCCCGCACCGGCGTGGTAGGCGCTCTGCTGAGGGTCGCGCGTCCTCTCCTGTGACTAGCCAGAGTCCTCGCGCACGGCACGGGCGGCGGATTGTAAGTAATCCCGTATTTGCTTATGTATATCATTACGTTACGTATACCTAAGACAGAACAAAACCCTTTGTCAGTAACAGCACCTTTAATAATACCCTGTACTAAAGAATTTAATCTTGTATGCACAAAAACCCCAGACTTGGGATAAGCGCATTCAAATGATTGTCCCATCCTTGGATCAAATCCGCAGCATGTCGCGCAGTGGTAAATAGCGACGTGTTCTATACACAATCGCCTATCCGTGAGTATTCAAGGTACGAAGGTTGTGAAGGATTTGTGTAAACCATTGTTGTCACTGGCCTGCGATCAACATTAACTAGTATACAAGCTAGGAGCACTTTATTTGTGTATAATCTATTGACGTTATATCGTTATGCCTTTGAAAACGTCATTCCGCAACGCAAACTTCTTAGAAGTCTTGGGCTGTGTAGTTTTTCGATAAAATCTAATGAAATTCTTGCCTGTACATTATCTACTGCAATGTGCTGACTTAAAAGAAAAATACAGGTTGTTGGTTATAGGATATATATGAACGTGTTGTTAGTATTTTAATTATGAAGGTCAAATACAATTAAGTCAAGTACATTCTGCTCTTGACATTATTTCCTAAGTAGAGGTACAGGACAAAGACAAAAGGACTCAGAAAGGGACTCTGTTTTGCTGAGAGCTTCAAGCTTCCAGGTTTTATAATCATGGATTTTTAACATTGAGTTGTAGTTATTACGAATTTTTTAACACAAGGCCGTGCCTATGTAATTTAACATATTACATTATTCGGTTAAAATATTGCAAGTCATTGATGCACTAGTTGAGTCATATCCTCAAGTTTGAATTTAATTAAATAATTTAACTTTTAAATAGAAAATCCGTTTCAGACTAGTTGTATAAGCGGTACTCAACTTTTGAAAACTCGGCTCACTCTTAAAGGCAAGATGTAAAAAGGAAAAGATCAGCAAAGTTTAATTTGAAAATATACTTGTCTAGCTTGCAGCGACGAATGCTCTGAGAAGTACGAAGCTGCATGTTTTCTTATTTACTGTGATTCTTTCTTTAGAAATCTTAAAACTTTTTCTTATTGCTATTTTTGCTATCCTTGTATCTCCAGCATAACGATATTTTATGATACAAATGGTGCGCAGCAACTAAGTAGTATAAACAGAGCTGATTAGTACGGATTTTTTCCCTTAAATTTCTAGTGCTTATAAGTATTGCCTTCAAGATGTTCACTTTCCGTCTTTTGTATGCATCACAATCTTATACTTTAAAATACTTTCTACTAAAATAAAATAAAATTTAGGCAGTGATTATTCAGCCAAAGTAATAGAATAATGATGAAAGCTCTTTTTTACACATATACTGTAATTTGTTTGTTATTGCAGAGGCGTGGGGCGCGGCGCGTGGCGGCGGCGCGGGCGCGGGCGGCGCCATGACGCGGCGCCCGCCACCATGACGCTGCCGCCGCCCGCGCGCCCCGCGCACCCCGCCGCGCATCGCGCAATGCGCTATTACCGCATCTGGATCTACGCGTGCAACGGCGCGCTGCTGCTTGGGGCGCTTGCATTCTGCGCGGCAGCGGGTCGCGCGCTGTCCGACTACCGCCGCGCACTGGTGCCCGGGCTAGGCGTCGCACAGCCCGGCTTCCTTTACGGCTACGCGGCTCTTCCTGCGCAGGCTGGGCTGTTGCAGTTGCTTGGTTGTCTTGCAGCGTTGCGACTCTCCGAGCGGATGCTCAACGCCTACTGGTTAGCACTATTGGCTCTGCTAGTCGGGGACGCTGCTATTGGCGTTTATTGGGCATTCCGTTTTGAGCGAGTTTGCCGCGAGCTTCGGCCTCAGCTGAGACTTCGTCTTGCCAAGGACTACGATACAGACATAGACTTTTCACAAGCTTGGGATCGCCTACAAAGAGAGCAACGCTGTTGCGGTGTAACAGGGCCAGCAGATTTTGCCGCTTTTAACAGAACTACATTACCGGCGAGTTGTTGCCGAATACCGGCACATACGTCGTCCGTCACGCCCACACTGCTGGCTGTCACATCAGCGACGTCCCCTGCACCGTTCACTCCTGTACATTGTGCACCACATACAGCCGCGTGCTCCGAGAGACTCCTCGTTTGGCTCAGACGAACTGCAGACGCGTTGTTCGTGTTAGGGTATTGCGTAATAGCATTTTTAAAATTGTGCTTCCTCGGAATCCTCCGATACGAAATAAAGGAGATGATTCAAAAAATTAGAATATTACGGAGTGAGCTCGGAGCGGGAGAACTAATGGACGGTAGCCCGCTTCACGGTGGACCACTCTCACAGACGGTGATTGTGAACGCTGTGAACGCAAACGGCGGCGTCCGAGCTCACGGAGGGAGCCCTGAACGCGCAGGAGAGCGCGATGCTCTGCTCGGAAGGGCATCAGAGCCGTGTTCACGTCGAAGTATGCACGACGAACCATTAGGTCCCAAAACAATAAATGGAAACAACAACTGTGAAATGCGAGAACTCGCTCGAGGAGACTACAGACCCCTAGCGGCGGACAGTGCAGCGACTCGAATCTGACTAAGATGTTACCTGGAGCGGCTGTTCGGGCGGCGATGGCGCTCGTTCCCGACAGCGGGCTGCGAGCTGGAGCCGCCGCCGGGCCTCGCGCCGCCGGCCTGCGTGTTGCGAGCCGGCGGCGGCGCGCGCGTGCGCCTCGACCACCGCCGCCAAACCCGCTCCGAATTTGAATTGTAAGGCGTGCGGCGCTGTCACAGCGTGCGCGACTACCGATAGTGTCGGTAGAACTAAACTATATGTTGTTTATAGTGGTAGCCCTGTAAACTGTACCAGCAATGCAAATCAGTGTTAGAGTATTGTCGTTACAAAACGTTGTGAACTGCGAGATGTGAATATTATGAAAGTGCATCGAAGGATCATTGTGTAATTTAGACAAAGTGAAATCAATTTTCGAGCAAAGCTTGTGTTTAGTTCCTAAATTTGGCGTTAAACTGTTGGTTTCGTAGGTGCATAGGACACAAATGTGTTTTAATTTACGGCCCTTAGAAAAGTGGCAAGAGAGATACCAGAGGTGTCGTAACGCGAACAGCATGTGAGGAAATGCTGTCTCCAGATAGACCAACTTATAACGAATGCATATGGCTACTAGGAGAGCGCAGTAAATCCATCCTAAGTACATTATTATTGTATCTGTATACTCGAATACGATTTTAATATTTATAGCAGTAAATAACGGGAATCAACCAATATAAGATTAATTATGATGATTGTTTAGCCTTAAGACATAACAGTTTTTGATTGTATACCAATAGATTTACGAAAATAATAATTATTGTATGTATTTTACAAATTTTCATGTCATTTTACTCATTGTCTTCAATTTAAAATTGTACGTTGTAATTTGTTATAATATTGCATTAGCCATAGTCCTTACTACCGACGACGCATTCTGGGGAGCGATTTTTGTCTTATGCTCCTCGTATCACCTGACATGAGAATATAAACACATAGATATCAATATACCCGTACTTTGTAAATTATAGACATGTCATTTATATGATACTTGAAGTGACAAAAATCACTTTCATGAATGCTGGTATTTTTAATAACGGATATCTTATGTTATCCAACCCAACGTTTCTCTTGCACGAAACCTATTCGCCTTATTTTGTTATTTCCCATAGGATATTTAAACGTTTCTATCATAGATTTCTTAGTTTATTATAAGTACCTCTATACCTGTTTAAAATTGCACGGTTAGGATGCTTTCAATAAAGGTAATTGTTGCAACTCGGTATCGTCGCATCCAGAGGTTGACAGTAAGGCTAGAGCGAGGCTCTACAGTTGGTTCACATCATGAACCAGCGCACGTTGCATCAATTTCCTAAACTGAAGAGTCCCTTTCCTTTACAGTACATTTGTAGACTAGAGATATAATCTCAAAACAAACTCAGCTTGGGTTCGCACAGCGTCCGCGTTCGCGTCACACGCTCGTTTGTTTTGACAGCTTTCCTTACATGGCTCGGAAGTCGGATATGACCGAGTCGCGACTATTGTCGCTCATTGTCTATTTATCTAGTTCCCATTATCATACCTAATGTTGTCGGTAAATGTAAATAATAAACAAAATTTGTACATGTGTAGTATGCGAGTAATTGTGCATGGACAGATTGACAAAAATAGTACTGATATGAGCTTAAACGACGTAGTGCCTACAATTATATGCTTGTAAACAGTTTAAAGTGAACGACTACACTATTGATAACATTTATTTTCTGGCAGAGGAATTTAAAATGTTTCGTACTACATTTGATCAATATCTCGACAGAATGCAGCCGTCATTGCTAAACATATAGAGAGAACGCGCTATGAATCTAGACTGCGCATATTAAATTTAACAATAATCTCATGGTGTAAGGAATTAGGTAAAATTTATTAATGGCTGTGTCAAATATAGGTGAAACCTATCCATGCCGTGTGTAGTACTACTAGTACTGTCACGATGCGATGTCATAGTTACCAGGTGAGCGAGTCTGTACAGTCGAGCCGGCCATCAGCGGGAGCGGCGCACGCGCCTCGCCCGTCCGGCACTCGGCAACCTACCTACATTCATACATATTTGTACTTTTACGAACTAACTTTATAGATATATTGTAATGACGAGTACGAAGTTATGTTCGCTTAGAGTAGGTATAATATTTTATGAATTTATGCAGAAACATAGTTTTTTAATATTGTTGTCACATGAATGTACCAATCTTATAAAAATTTGTACCTATATTCGGAAAGTTGAATAATTTGTAGCTAGGATCCAATCTAAATCCTGCATTTCTTCCAAAATAAAAAACGGTAAAAATAACATGTGCCTTGGCTTATAAATCGTATAACTGATGTTATGTTTATTATAAATTATTGGATATAAAATGAACACGAACTCGTCTCAGATGTGCTGCCTACACCTTCCAACCTGTATATATGTATAACTACGTACACTGTACACTCGTTTGTATCGACTATGTGTTGTTTGACTCATCCACTCGATGGCTAGATCAAAACAATGTTAGTTTTGTTTATCTTTACACAACTCTGAGTTTATTACTGTTCCTTTAACTTCAATTTCACTATTCACCGGGGTTCCTTGCAAACTTCTTGAATTTAATACAGACGTATGTAAAATGAGATATCGCAGTACCATGTATTTGGGAGTGTAGTATGAGGAATTCTCCTAAGTAATCTGTACACATTATCTATCCTTGGATGGTACACTGTACGTAATCTTTTGAATTCTCTACTGTCACAATATTTTGGATGTTTTTCTTGTTAAGTGTGTTTCATTATTATAGTAGAGTTGTTACAACTTTCCGAAGGTACGCACTAGGCGACTGAGAGCTAATATTATCATAATAAATGCATTAAATAAAGAGTTTGTTAAAATGTTGTGGTTTTTTAATTGTAAGAATACACGCTAATATCTAATAATACCAAAATAAGTTGGTATTATTATTTGCTACATTAATTAATAAATACATCTTCAAATTACCTTTAGAAATAATGACGCGTTAAAAATAGTCGCATGACTAATCTTTTCCAATCAATTTATTTGACTTTCTTAATAGTATTAAAATTATGACTAAGTATTGTTTATAAACATTTATCAGATCATTTACAAAACAAAAAAGATTTTAAAGGTGAATTATACGACATTGAATTCGTAAAAAAGTTGCTCAAATATGACATTTTCTTAGCATGCAGGCAATAAATGACTTACCTGAACGTGATCTTCTTTTAACCTGTAAGTGCGGTCGACATTCGCGCCTCCAATCACCAGCACGTCGCCCTCGGCATTCCTGTCTGCAGAGAACAATGGACCGTCATCATCTTCGAAATACGCCGCACGACTCCTGCACGAAGTGTGGAAATGTCGCACAGAATCCGTCGAACATTTCCCGACGCCCTTCACAGATCCAATATTAAACGCATTCTCCAAATTGTCAACGTTCTTCAGTTTTTTAAATTCGACAGCAATATCGGCGCCGACTTTCGCGTTGTTCTTTATGAGGGCGATGTCTGAGAGTCGTTAAAGAAAGAAATTGAGGCAATTAGCTTCACTACTATCATTTATAGACCGTTGGCGTTTCTACACATTTAATTTACGACAGAATTAAGCAGCAGCTAAAGTCTTATTAAGTATTTTAATGGTGTCGTAATTATTCTGCCAAGAGTAGCTTTTGGGGTCGTGAGTGAATTAATGGGCCGGGAGACGCGATTCATTAATACAGCCACGTAAGAGTTGCTAAATCAATCTGCGTTTAAAGTACATAAATAAATAAAAAGAATAAAAGAACATCTTTACGAAACAAAAAATATATAAAGGAAAGTATCTGCCACTGTTTATTTTTTCTGATAAGTATAGTCGTTAGAATGTTTGATAAAAGGATACTGGCACTGAGTGATGCCCCACTGGTAGCATTAGCGACTGCGGAGAGAATAAAAGGCGTCACTTCTTTGCCGAAAATCCCTTTGTTTTCAGCTTCTTGCAGCGCTCCCGAAATGGCCTCCTCTATAATTTTCTCTGAACAGATAAAAGAAAGCATGAATGATAAAGAACAACACAATTATAAATTGAAGGCAAAAATCATTCTTATCATCGCGCTCTTACAAAATAATCACCATTCTAAATTGAATGTCGTGGAAAATTTGGAAAAGAATGGTCGACGTTTTTCTACACTACTCAAACACTATTGCTGTCGTTTGGCAATTGAAAACACAGCATTGGACTGTTTTACTTTAGTTAGTAAGCAAAAATATAACCTACGATAAGATACACAAGTTTTTAAAGCAGTTGTAAATATTTTATGTATAGATTAGAACATAAATTATAATAACTAATATGTTGAAATATTTGGGGGTTTAGTCATGACTAATATTTAGGTGCTACGATTTTGCTACGAAGCGATATTGTAGCAGTGCGTAGCTCTCTTATATAGAGTATGTACAATTTTTACCATCCATAGCGTATTCTTCTGGTATAGGAACAGCTACGACGATTCCAGATGCAAGACGCAATTTGTGTGCGGCGTGCAGCACGCGCGCCGCCTGCTCGGCGTCAGCGACGCGGTGCGGCGCGCGGTGCCCCGAGCGACGCGTATAAAACGCCGGGAATTCAGAAGACTCACCGAACGCGCATACACATACTCCTTGAGTTTCCTACAACAAACTTTTATATTATATTCCGTAGGGACCTTTAGTATATAACAATAGGTATATGTAGCAAGGTTTCTCGCAGTGGAAAAAATCGAGGGGTAAACTGAAAATTCGCATAGGTATGTACTAAGTAAATATATTACGACAACTTAACATACAAAATAGCTGTATTTTATTGATGCACTGTAATAACCGTAACAGCATACTAATTTTGTGGTAATTCCGCCGAGAAACAATATGAACGTAATGCATTGTGAATTTCAACTTCATAATACTTCATGTGTTTACACTTTACAGCACTCGTGGGAAATAATACTATGATTATTAGTCATGACTATGAATACAATAACACGCAATTTCCTTAAACATGAACAAAAGTATGCAAGTACGCGTGTGCACTACTGGAGTCAAATGCAATAAAATATTTAATGACGCAATCGTATTATATAGCGAGCGCGGTCTCTGGTGTAATCAAGGCTCTCTTTGAAGCCACATTTGGCATATAAGAGTCCACAATTGCAATATACAAACAGCCCTTTCGTCTCGTTCAAAAGCAGCTAAGTTACCCGCTTAGCAACCCGCCTCCCTCGGGCAATCCGTACGACTTGTGCGGTAACCTAACGATCTGCCTGATATATATAATATATAGTACGTTTTTCTTTGGCTACGATAATTGAAATAATTCGTACTGGAATTTACTTTGCTGACTATATTTACTTTCAAAAAACGCCGTGAGCAATACAAGGTTCTCAAAATATATTTCAAGATAGGAGACCGATGACAAAGACATAATAATGATGTGTATGTAATACTCTTTTCAAAATCCTTGCTCAGCTATTTTATTTTATTCTAGTCGAGTAGAAACACAGTAGAAACAACTTTTAAAATAAACTTACAAACTGGTAACTTCGTTCTTCAAATAAAAATGTAAGTAGTATTGACAGTAATTTATATAAAGTTTACCAAGTACTCGAGTGTTCGACCGATGTCTAAAATGGATTTGACGCCGCTGCAGACGACGAGTGTGTTGCTTCGTCCGAGCTCATTCAGATCTGCCGAAATGTCCAACGTTTTCTCGCCATGTCGGTGTACACCACCTGCAATACACCCACGTTTCCAATGTAGTTTCTCAGCTCACATACAATAAATTATTACGGTTTCGAACTCGAAAAGAACCCTGAAATAAAATAAACTAAAGTTATTAAACAAGAGTCAAAGAACAACCACTTAGTTATTCTTTAACTCAAGTTTCTAAAGTAAGCCACGTAATATTCCAAAATACGTATTTATATAACTTGAATTGTTTCAGTCGTTCAGTGGTTGGTGAAATTTTAATATTAATAAAACTTTTTCTTTTAGTGTTATACGCGTCGATATTGGATGAAATGCTGGAAAGTCAAAATTACAAATATCTTCGATTGTGTAAGCGTCATAACGTGTCGGGAAAGTATTTTGGCCGGAGCCAAGGGTAACGGAATTATTACATCACAGGTTTAGCAGAACTAGTCGCAGCCCGCGCTGACATAGTTTTGCTCAGTGTATATATTATATGTCCGCACGCCACCACGCCGCAGCAGGTACGCTTCCCATTCCGCGAATTCTAACAAAGCTCTAGTTCGTATCGTGTATATTTTTATACACACGCCACTTAGTTGAGTACTATTATAGTGTATAAAGGATTGGAGGTACTATTATAATAAAACTCTCACCTTTCTTCACTTTTACTTTTGGCTATAAATACGTTTAGTTAATTTAAGATTATATGATGCTAGATGGTCTAATCTTGAATCTAGAATTTTATTTATAGGTATAGTAACATAGTTAATTAAACCTACAACTTTTGGGAAATTTATAGTATTCATTTACTTTTGAAAGTTCAAACAAGGTTTGTATCTTACTATTCAGTAGTGCTGTTATAATAACTGTCTACATCATAACAACAAGGCGGTCGCCTACATGGCTCGACATTATCGCTCCACCCGGCCTACCCGTGTCGTCGCGAAGTGTCGATACAGCATAATCCTTTTTTATTTAACTTATCATGCATTCACCAAACATTCGCCTGTTCCTTGATCGTAAACTTTAGCCTGTCACACTTATTCAAATCGTTGGACACGCAATAAGACTGGTACTAACGGTAATCTACGAGCCCAAGCACTACAAATGCTTATCAAGAAGGAGATAAATCGCACCCTGCTTCACGGAATTCGTTGTTAATTACATCGCCAGTTCGGCACGACTCCGATGTGATGCGACTGGCAGTAATGAATGCCGCCGACAAAGCGCTGAATCCAACCGTGATATCGTTGAAATTCATTTGTGAATTCACGAGTACAGTTAACTGAAGTGTTTGCTGTGTTTTTATGATGATTGCTACTATTTGCTGCTCCGTGACTTAGCGTTAGCAAGAGTGGAGTAATTAAAAATATGTTTACACCCGTTCAACAACTCGTTAGTTTCTGACGGTGAATAAAACAACGAACGAAACATTTATAACAGTTTCATTATTTCATATTATTTGGAATCGTTTAATTAAGATTGTCGTTCCATGTAAATGATAGCCGTAAACAGGTTCATTAAGCGTTAATACCGTCGCGACGTGATGTGTGGTAATACGATTTGCGTCATATTAAAGAGTTTCGGAGGCAGCAGCCGCGGTAATGAAGCCGACAATTGTAGCAAATTGCAATTATGTGAAATGAGCCGTATTATAGAAACTTTTTTACATACACGAAGTTATGTTTGTTGTCACTTTTATATAACACATGCAAAGATGATTTGAAAATGATAGGTACTTTTTTATTCTTAAAGGTTTTCTCATTTTAATTTCAATTTATTTATAATCGGACTGATAAATGGACTTTACCATATTCAAAGGAATTTTTCGATCAATTGAGAGAACCAAGGTAATTTTTCGCCATTGTTTGCTAGGAGTTATATATACCTGAGTATATATGTAGCCCATCCAGTTTATATGATAGCTAGTCGTTCCTGCAAACAAGTGCCAATATCTGTGTGGAAATTGCACTTCTGGTTTGAAAGATGCCGCTCATGCGTCCTAATATCTTGGTAATGAAGCGTTTTATGTAACCCTTTAGGTTAGTGCCACATACATTTAAATAGCTGGAAATGATACTGTCAATATGAAAAAGGTAGGTATTAAAGGTGCCTTGTAAAAGATATCAGTTTATCTTAAAGCTTCAAATCCTTTATTGACTTTTTATCTGACTTTAAAAGTAGGAGGGTAACAGGTAGTGTAGGTAGGTAGGTACCCTATAAGTATAAAATTAGGTATAAATGAGTTGATTTTAAATTCCTAGATTGCTTGTTAATTTCCGATTAATCTTATTCGAACGAGGAGAATTTAACACCACGCTGGCTCATTGCGGGTTGGCAATTTAAGATTTTTATTTTTTGTAAACCAGGTTTCCTCACAGTGTTAGCCTTCACCGTTTGTCAAATGGTATCTTAGAATAAATAAGAAATTACATATAACTTTGAATAAGTCACATTGGTGCGTGCCGGGGTTCAAACCTGCAACCATGTGCATACTGCAATCCGGTCATTGAACCGCTGGGCCACGACGACATTAATCTAATCATTATTATTTATGAGCTTAGCTCTTGTCGATACAGCTCCTCCATTTTACTCTGTTCTGTGTATAATCTTAAACCTTCCTATACGTCAAGACTTCCACACAAGACGGGCGGCGGTTATCGATAAAATTTCCCCAATCGATTCAATAGTTCCTGAGATTTGCGCGTTCAATCAAACAAAGAAACTCTTCAGCTTTATAACATAAGTATAGAACTATTTGTGTAACGCCCTCTTCCCCTCTTTCATTTTATCTTTTCTTCCATTCTATTTATATGAAAATCTGGTGGCTGTCGTCGAACTCCTCCTTGAAGGGCTGCACAGATGTTTATGTTATTTTTGTATATATATAAATCTGAGAATAAGTACTTGGTTATTGTTTATAGGGCCTAGGTGATAAGGGTTCCCTCTTCTTAATATGGTAAAATGACGTTGCCGGGTCAGTTAAATATTACTCTTATAAAATAATGAAATGATGGTTACAATACAATAACGATAGTTAATTACCTGCTATAATACATTACCTATCCCACCAGTAACAAAGACAGGTATATCTGCGAGGCTCGCAGCGATGATGGTGCCAGCAACTGTTGTGGCCCCGTCCAGCTTGGCGGCCATGATCGGCGCCAGGTCCCGCCGCGACGCCTTCACCACACCTCTGGCCTGAGCCAGGTAGGCCAGCTGCTCCTCCGACAACCCAACAGTCAACTGACCCTTAAGAATTGCTATCGTCGCTGGTATTGCACCCTGTGTAACATTTTTATCCTTCTTATTAATATGTGAAAAACACGTTCTTGAAATATAACCAAAATATCACACAACCATTTATTTAAGCAGACATACGTCTTCACTTTTTGTGCATTAAACGCTATGCATCGTTTACGAAACAGAACATTTTAAAAACAATATTTCAAATCAAACCATTAATCAGTGTGCGCATATATCAAAACTTACTCTATCTCTGATGATATTTTCAACTTGTTTCGCAGTTTCCAAATTTTGCGGATAAGGCATCCCGTGTGTGATAATGGTAGATTCGAGAGCGACTATAGGTTGGCCTTTTGACTTTGCATGGCGAACCGCTTCAGAAAAAACGAAAGGGGAAACTGCCGAGCTGTACCCCCTTTGACAAAGTGCAGCCAGCCGTGATCCACTCGATATGTACTTGGCTAAGTACGCCATCTTGATACCTAAAAATAGAATTCAGTTCATTAATGATCGCTGAAAAAATACAGCGAATGGTATTTAAGAGGATACGAGCGAGGTAAATCGAAGCAAGAACTATTATTCAGCTCCGGCGAACTGTGACTGTTTGTTGACTTTGCTTTCTATCACAGCCAGAAGCTTAAATGTAGTTTCAGCAAAGTTCAATTAACAGCAATTGTGTTAAACAGTGGTTTTCATTTATTTCGCATTTCGCGTTTAAATTTGATTATAATAAAACTGAACATGTTTACTTGAATTGAGTTTTACTAGACGTAATAACAAAGATATTTCTTTATTTATCATTAGGGTAAAAAAACAAATCATCTATATACTTAATTCAATAAATTGAAATGTTATTTATGCACGAGCCCCAATTACGGTGTCTCTGTAGTTCGACACTTTTGACAAAGGCTATCTATTGGAGCTCACAGCCGGCGCTCATTAATCAACGTCCAGCTACAGGGTCCATCTATGCCTCTCACATTTCACCTGTGACGTTGTGGCTCATAAAACACTTTTTGTACCTTACATTTAGAGAGTTTCGGCTTTTATAATAGTTTTCAGCAATGTATATCAAGTACTATCTCATTTTTAAAAGTTGGCTGCTGTTGGTCTGGTTTTATGTCTAGACAGTTGTTTCAGTAATACCTACGGAGTGTCTTTGTCTAGATAATATATGTCTACGGCTAGACTTACACTACTGTACAAATTCAATATCGTCTTGAAAGTTTGTCTATACTAATTTTATAAAGAGGATAGATTTTATTTTTTTTATACAAACATACGTAACGAATAAACTTAAAAACATAAGACCGATTAAAAAAAATACCTTTGGAATATAACAATAGTTATATTTTCTACAATAGCTGTTGCGTGTTGCTGTTGTTAAAATCATTTTAAACGCTATTGTGATACTGTTATAATTATACTGGTAGCCGATCCTAACATAGCTTAGGAAAAGGCTAGGCAGATGATTAGTGTTTTGTATATCATAAAAAGTCTTCTATATTATCAATTTATCATCAACTTTATTCTGTATCAGATGAAAAGGTCGATGACCGGAGAACAAAAGCCCCTCAATGCATGCTAATTTAAGTGCACTTGACAACCTAAGCGTCGCGACGCTTGTGCGGACTGGCTTCGGGAGCTAGGAGGCTTGAGTCACAAATAAGGTTATTATTGATTATCAACAAAGAGGTGACTCGCATCAACACAAAACTTAGAGGGTAGCATCACCTAGCAACGCGTTGTTTATATTTCAACCGAATTCAACTAGCTGTCTTCCAGATAACAGTACTGTCATATTTGCTTAGTTTTTCAAAGTGTGTTTTTCGTTTCGTCTTTAGTTTGGTGTTTATAAAGCATCGTTATTTAATCATATCAACTTATCGTCTTCTATATTCTATTTTAGGTAAGATTATTTTTTTCGTTATACCCTCTTTTGGCCTTTACTACCTTTGCGAGTTTCCAAGGGAAAATAATTTCATTATGCTCTTATACTGTTGACATTATCGATTAGCAGACAGGTTTTTAAGTAACTTTTCACTAAAAGTTATAAAAAATATTCAAAGTACATAATAATGAATCTGTGTAGAATATAATATACCTTTTTAATAAAAATAAAAATATATAAGTAGGTATTTATTCACCGAAAAATCTGGCACTTGCACGGGATATTTTTTTTTCTGCACAAAAATATGTTTTACTTTTAGAATGTTTTTTTTTATAACTTTAAACAAAACATGTGCTTTATTTGCGTGAATTTGACTACTACTTGTGTCGCCCTTAAATTAGGTACTCTAATACGAAAGAGGTGAAAAAACGAAATCAAAGTGAACAAAATTTTCACGATAATTAGAAATTAGCAGGTAGGCAGGCACTATTAACACGCTTTTATTAGGTCGACCATACAGGTCGACCTAATAACGTATGTAACTATGTAGTAATAATAAAAGTATGTAACTATGTAGTCAAATCTAAGAAAACTAATTTAACCACCTTTTAAAGATCGTACCGTTATGAGAATTGGTAGTTGTATGTGATTTTGATGACAATACAATAATATGGTACTGTCGAGCTGATCTGATGATGGAGCCGGAAGATATGAACTGGAACTTCATGAAGGATGATCGTGTCATAGCCGTGTTTGGACTTGTTAGAAAGGTCTTGTAATGAACTTTGACCACGATTAAGTAAAGCGTGTTTTTTAAACTATTAATTTATTTTAGATAAACAATTGTTGCATAGAACAATCATATTATATTTTTGACTCACTTCTTTAGAATGACTAAATCAAGTTATAATAGTAACTTTACACAACTATAGAGTTTACACAGATAAAATAATTCGGCAATACCCATACAAATTATTATATTAATTTGATAATCTAGTACAAAATATATTTGGTACCCGATTAATAAGAATAAGGTGGATAAGATGAATAAGGTGGTAATTTCATTATCTTCTTCTTTTCGGGTAAAAGGAATCTATTCAAATTCTATCCTACCAGTATTGAGCAACCTCTACAACTGGCCTCGTTTTGATTTATCTTGGTATTTCATTATGCAACATTATTTCTTTTTATAACAGCTCTTCCATTACTTTTAAGTATTTCTATATTAAAAACCGTTTAAGTATAAAAGCGATAATGTATTAATAGAATGAGGTAGGCAGGATCGTTTCCACCCTCGTAATACCATCAGACCAGTTAATTTCCTTAGTGCGCGTAACGCTTCCTCTATTGCGTGATGCGTGAACATGATATACTCGGAGCGAGGAGATCGCCTGGCTCAGACGACTCGTTCAAGGTTTATCGTACTCCTCATTTATTTAACATTCAAGCTCCGAAATAGCCGACTTCTTTTTAAGCGTTAAGTTTATATTTCAATCCCATGAAAATCTATATATATAAAACTCTTCCGTTACTGACTGACTGACAGACAACGCACAGCCGAAACTACTGATCGTATAAAGCTGAAATTGTAAATTCAGTATATATATAATATGTTAAGTTAATTGTTAATGTAATAAATTCTTGAAGCTGTGAATAAATCAAACTTCTAACAGCGAAAAAAAAAGATCCACTGTTGATACTATAAAAACGCATAGGTATTTCGACGATCTCAAGAGAATAAAAATTAATAAGAGACTTCCCGTTGGCCTAGAGTTATGAAATTTGGCAAGCAATACGGTCTTACCATAGAAGAAAAAACTGTACATTCGTAAGTAAGATCATAAAAATATAGTCTTTGTACGGAACCCTCGGTGGGTGAGACCGAATTGCAGCTGTTTTCATTTTTACATGTGAACTCTCGGCTTTTAGAGGATAATCGAGCATTTCTTTGTTTACAAGTATTTCAATTTTAAAAGCATAACTGCAGAATACGCAATAATTTTGGTGTCTTGACAATACAATTTTTAATTGGTGCCTTATTTCGATGGGTTATTTTACTGTGTTAATTAGTATGCAGAAGCCTAAATATACATACCCGAAATTTTATTAGAGTGACATTATTCAGCTCCGGGGCGGTTTACGCAAGTTTGAGTAGATTTATCTAACACGGAGAATTGGAACCGTTTCTAAAGCAAATGTTAAGTAAATAACAATGCTAGTTGGTTACGCTCGCAGAGCCACTTGTCGGGTAGACAAAAGAGACGAATATATATCATAGAGTTTAATGTAGCTTTTAGACATACATAAAACTAAGTTTGTCATCGTTCAGTGAGGATAATAGTTCTGTTAAGCGCCTTTATTAAATTGTATTTTGTTTAAGCTGTTTGCATGTAAATTGTACAAGTTAATGATCCATGTATTATTTATATATTCGCCGACTATTCAAGAACATTTCAAGAGTATTTTTTGAGTACCCTCCATGTTCGATGCGTAGATAGTGTATACTAACATGAAATGTTTGTTAAAGTTTGCGATGGCCTGGGGACTTCCAAAACTACCGGGTCTGACGTTCTCGGACCCGACTAAGACGCAATATCACATAAAAAGTTCTCTCCGCTACTACCAGGGACACAGATTCCCAGATACGGTCATCCGAGGCCCGGGGGGCACGGCTACCGATGTCGATAGCAACGCCTTCGCCCTCACAGAAGACTCAGTAAAGTAAGTCACATATATTTTTGCTACTACATTATATTAATAACAGAAAGTATCAAAAGAAACAACTTTAGGTATGCATTGCCTTGATGACTTTTACAATGATAATATTGTATCGTATCTTTTAATGCAAGACTCCAGTTTTAATAAAAAACTGTTTCTACTTTCTCTTCATTAATTGTTCAGCCTTGTTCAGATTTATAATAAAGTGAAATCGTTGTAATATATGCCTATGACGTAAAAGTAGCTATAGCGTGTAATTCAAGCTTGCTATTCAAGCTATTTAGGCGTTCAGCGTGGCTACCCTGAACTAGGGAAAATAGCCGTTTGTCGAGTGCCAACAAACAGCCGACTGAAATATTCGATAGTAGGCACAAAATTATTTGGCAATCATCCACCAAGAATTCAAAGTCACTCCTCAAGCCATCCTTTGGAATGTTTGACGCCGCCGTAGGTCCACTTATGTCGATAACCTTTTACTAACATATCCTGACTCAGAAACGTGGCGTTTTGACAATGTATTTTAAATGTGTGTGTGCATGCATTTTCACTTTATACATGTTTACGACTTCTAAATATTTTATTCGACCACCTAATAAAAACGTATTTACCCTTGTATTTACCCTTTTTACGAACAAAACATGTTGATGGAGCTTGCCCTACATATCTCGTTGTTTACTTTTTTTAAGCTCGTGACAAAGGCCATATAATAAAGTTGTGAAGCCTTTGTCTGTCCCATGTCGGCTTCAAAACGGCTTTTTAATTTAAATAAACAAGTAACTAAAAACAAGTGAACTGATGTTAATGCGGTTGGTTTTATTTGAAGGAAAGTTTTCCCTCACGGGATTTTTAATTGTACCGTGCATGCTACAAACATTGATCAAACATGCAAAACGTTCAATTCGAAGCTATCTGTGGTTTAACTAATAATTATTTTACGCAGAAATAAGGCGAGGTTAAGCGATAAATGTAGTTTCTAATCGCTGCCAGATGGTCATAATTTACAATCCAGTCAGAAAGAGTTCATGAAACCACTTTTAAAACATAGAACATATACAATAGAAAGAGTAGTTTTTGCTGACAAACCATTATAAGGGCTTTTTTATTTATGTCGAAGCCCACTGCATAAAATAATACATGTATGAAAATTCGCACACATCTGCATTTAAATAACAATAGGTAACCTGTTATATTTCGAGACGAATATAATAATCTTTCAGAAAAATCAGCATCTATGAATATAAATTTAATGTGTTTTTTTTTTGTACGCGCTCTTTGCTTTTATTATAAACCAGTATTTTGTGTATTCTAAGGACTGTAGTTGTTTCTATATTTTTAACCTTTCAGGAAACGGGGTATGGGTGTTAATCGAAACAAACGATATTTTTAATTTAGTAAATTGCTCCCGCAATTTGTTAGTTAACCTGTAGTGAGTCAGCGCTGTTGTAAAAAATCAATGAAATCCATGGTATTATTTATTAATCTAGCTTTTGCTCGCAGCTCCGCCCGCGTGGGCGTTGGTTAACGCGACAAAACGTAGGCTATAAACTTCCTGAATAAAGGAGCTATCTAATAGAGAAACAATTTTAAATTCGGTCCAGTATTTTTGACTGCACGGTTAGCCGAGTGGTATAGGTCACCACGCTAATTACCACTATGCGCGACGTGCTGCGGGTTCGATCCCCGCATGGGACAAGCATTTGTGTGATCCACAGATACTAGTTCCAAGTCTGGGTGTTCTTTGTGCATGTGATTTGAATGTTTGTGACACCCCCGCGACACGAGGATTAAATACCTTAGTGTGGGCGTCGTTTTAAAAAATAAACAAAAACAATTTCCTGATATTAGCGCGTTAAACCAAACAAACTCTTCAGCTTTATAATATTTTTATTAAATAAATCTCCGTAACGATATTACACTATGGTTGTAATATTTTCCAGCTATGATCCGTCGCTGACGTATGGGCGTGTGAAGCAACCAGCCCTGCCGGCTGTAGTACCTCACTGGGTGCACTACGACAAACGCTGCCTCAACTTCACGGCCTTCTTCAAACAGCCGGTGTTTGAGAACCCTGACGAAAACTACCGAGTCCGTATAGTTAACATCGTGTATTTCCTAGAAGATGACTCGATTACCGTCATGGAGCCGCGAGTTCAGGTAGGTAATCTAACGCATCGACACTATATCAAGTAATGTATTATTGACTAATAAAGGTTATCAAAACATAAAAAATTAGAAGAAATTTTAACTTCAAACAAAAGTTCGATAAAACCATTTTATATAATGATCTGTCATCTTTCATCTATTGCCGTTATATTTAGTGTTCTAATGTATCGCGGTCCATTAAATGACAGCAACATGAAAAAATATCAACTCGTTTAAAATACGCGTTACTGAAATAATTATTCCGTTCGGAAATCGAAAAACACTTAAAACGCCACTGCATGGTGCCGATTGGGTCGTCAATGATATTGAAAGTTAACGCAATGGTTACATAAATATAATGTTTAACATTATTTACAGCAAAATGGGGCAATAGGTACAAATATTTTTTCAAGGCAGATTACAAGTTTGAGGGTAAATACGTTTTACGTAATTATGGCAGGTTCAGACTCACTCACCCTGTGTACAGGTACAGGATCACTGGCTCTGAACCTGCCATAGCAAATTCGCTTATAAAGGAGGTCATTTGCTACTTATTAGACAATTTTACCGAGGCAAAGTTTTATAGTTCTACTACTACTTAATCAAAACCTAATCAAAAATGTAATTTCGAACAAAATGCGGTAGGTACTTACATTTAACTCGGGCCAATTTGTTTTTTAATTTAACAAAACATATTTTAGCGTGTCAATGTCTATTGTGCATTCACTCAAAATAGCATTATCTATATACCTTATTTGCAATTAAACATAGAGATATATTTCAACATCTTTATATAATATATAACAGAACATACTAGTAAAATGCAATTCAACTGTCTTTACTTATTCTGCGGAATACATATTCGCGTTGATTTTCTTTTTCTTATTTGTTATTCTATGTGGCCATTGCGGCGCCGCGTGTTTCATGAAACAATATTATACTTAGCTTGCCCAATCTAGTGTCGACACCGACCCTACTAAAGTATTTCACCACCTTCATATGCGAGACCCTAGAATGAACCTTCTTTTTTACCAAAAAGGCTTTATTTAAAAATGTGGCTGCATTTAACTGGGTATTCCAGTAAAGTTTTGTTTACGTAGGTTTATGACAAACACCCACAATATACTGCATGACCTTTAGGAGTTAATAAAGCTTTTTTGTTAAGTATATTCGTAAAATTAAACGGCCACATCACAACGTTTTAAAGGCACGATTGTTTCCGGGATAGAAGTAAAGAATGGTATACAGATTTATGAAATGCTATTAAATGATGTAGAGAACGCCTGCATGTAGGAGACAGAATTTTGAAACTTCAGAGGATTAAGTTAATATCCTATCTTGTGGGAAGCGTAGCGCAGTCGTAGCACCCTCGCCGCCGTTACGACGAGCGTCGTAGCAGCGTTACCGAATTATCTGCATTACGTCATGTGAAGGCGTGTCATCTAAGACTCACAGCTCACATATTTCTGATATTTAATTATTAAAGTTATGTTTGGCATTAAGTATAGACAAGTACATTAAAAAAATATGTTCTCAAATCGACCGCAGACTTTAACAATAAAAAAACAGTTTGCGACGGTGTGTCAAATACATGGTAGTGTGTGTAACGTTTTTTTTTTTTATTGATTGAATGTATTTTTGTGCATAGTTAAAAAAAGATAAATTAGCTTTGTGCACTCCTACTCTATAGAAACTATAAATTTGCGAAATTCCATACTTCTCCGTCCGCGCAATTTTCATAAAAAGGGGTACAAAGTGTTTGCTTCAAGAAGATTACAGGGATGTGAATACAGATTTAAAGTAATTGTTTCAAAATGTTTATATATTGACTTCTTAATCAAATTTCGGTTGAATCTGTGAAGAACAATAAATCTGCATTTCTCATTCCATATGCCATTTTCGAATGGAAAAATTCTGTACCAATTGTAAGCGAATCCGAAACGGAGCTTGCAAATGAGCACGCATTTGTCTCGCGATGAATGCGTCGCCAGGCCTCTGCACATGGCTTTGTTCTGCATCTCTTGCCGTGAATGGCCGGCCGCTATTATTCACACAAAATGATTTTATCTCCACGAACATATGGAATAGTGTGGAGGAGAATCTTTAGTTAAATATGTTAATATACACGATGTATCCGAAGAAAAACCTTGTTCAAGATTATAAGAATAAATTATATTGTTCACTGTATCTAAAACTAGATTACTAATCAAACTTTTTCTGTTCTCGAGGTGCAAAAAATCTTTCTAACATTTTTTTGCAATTTCAACGTGCACCTCCATGAAAACATTTAAAATTAAATTAACCTTTTCAAACTCAATGGGAAATTGAGTTTCTAGAAAGTTCCCGGAGCTCGGCAAATTTCCTTTCCTGTCGAGAGTAGTACAAAAATCGTATAAAAATCTGCACAATTCTTATAATAGAGCATACGGAGGCCGTACTACATATCTTGTAAAAGCAGACTACAGCAATTAACAGCGAAATGTGTACAATGATTGCAATCAAAACGTTAATTTTTATTACGACAAAAATCGCGATAATAAATTTTAACCTTGACTGCTGTAATTGTATAGTTACGACGAAAAATTACGCGGCAAAATGATGTACTTCATTATAATAATTTCCCTTTTATTATAATAATAGTAATACCGGCCTATAAACGTCCCACCGCTGGGCACAGGCCTCTTCTCATATAGAGAAGGGATGAGATTTGATCACCACGCTTGCTCATTGCGGGTTGGCGATTTCAGATTCCAATATTTTGGAATCCAGGTTTCCTCACGATGTTTTCCTTCACCGTTTGTCAATGATGTCTTAGAATGAGAAAGTACATATAACTTTGAAAAAGTCACATCGGTACTTGCCTGGGTTCGAACCTGCAACCATGTGCATGCGAATCCGGTCATTGAACCGTTAGGCCACCACGACTTTGTATTATTCAGTAATAATAAGATAATTATTATTATAAAGATGGAGGAACACTTCATACCGATTTTGAAAATAATTTATGCTAATAATGTTTTATGTTATGAAATTATTGACGATGATATTAATAAATAATCACAACAATCATGATTTCAGAACTCCGGTATATGGCAAGGGAGGCTGGTGAAAAGGGGGAAGATCCCAAAGAACGACATCGGCGAGTGTTGGCATTGGAAAGATCTTGACATTGGCAAGGACATCTGTATTTATGGGAAAGTGTTCCATACTGTGTCCTGTGACCTATTTACGAGGGTACGTACAAATTTGTAAAGTATCGTAAGAAATCTGACAGTCAATTTCCCGCCGAAATATTTTTTTTATTTTTATTTTATGAGGAGGTCTATCGCAGGCATAGCATGTGGGTAGCGCAGGATTTGACCTCTTTACCAGTCTTTTTAGCAAAATCATAAGGGTTTCCAGCTAGAGCAATAACTACGTAAGCTACGTTCACTTAGGGCACCCCTGCGGTGTTTGGACCTCGACTTAGTGCGTTGCTACCAGTCTTAATGCGGCAAATGTCAATAGAGGGCTGGATACTATGGCTTATATATTTATGTTATTTATATTAAGCGATGTGCCTCGCCAGCGTAATACGCGTCGGCTATGGTTTGTTTTGATATTGCTAGCTAATGCTAATGCTTCCTGAAAAAGCGTTGTTTTGCCGTCGATAAGAGAGGGTATGTCAGGCGTTTAATTTTGGAATTGACTGAAGGCCAGTATCGGTGGAATTTGTTAGTGTCGAAAACGCAGATCGCAAGAAAGTGAAAATGTGCAAGATAGTTTGTAGATGAGACAATCATAGCTACAAGTACAAGCCGCACAGAACGATTGATAGAAAAAGATTTGTCGTGCTTGCTGCGGTTGGTCGTCTATAGAATGGTGACCATTTCCTAACCAAAAAATGTCATATTGAGCCCTTACACGCTTCGGATATCACGTGAAGCCGGTGGTCCGGATTCTGATCACACACCGGTCGTGTCGCTTTGCCGTCCCAGTGGAACGTGCGTGCGAGCTGGTACGTTTTTTATCTCAAATAGTATGATACGTTTAAAAATAATGTTTTAGGTTCTTTCTACGAATCGGAAAGTCCTATTATGATTTTAAATAATACTCAATACTCCTTTCTATGAATTTTCATTATTTCAACTCCTAACCAAATTAATTTAAATACCAATATTCTAAAAAACCAAATTGTTAGTTGGTTGATGGTGTTTCTTTTTCCCGGGTTTTTGGGGTATCAGAAACAGTCTTTAGTTTAATAAGAATTGGTGAAACACTTAAGATCGGATAACTTTAAATATAGTATCAACATAATTATTCACTGATATTAAATACAGCCATACACCGGGCAGATCCCACTACCTGGTGTAATCACTGTTTCTTTTGTCCCACAGTTTGCAGTCTGTTGGTTCAGTCTTCATCGAAATGTATTCAATTTAACATGCAAGTATAAAATTTATACTTTGGAGAATACCTATACGGAACAACAGATTCTAGAACAGCTTTACAACGGACAAAAAAGCCGCAGCGAATTTGAGTTATAGAAATCGTTTTTGTTTTTGTCACACCTACGCGTTAAACTAGCGGTTTTAATTATTTTGTTCTAGTTTTGGTATTGGTGATTTTATTATACAGGAATAATTTAAAAGGAGTGCGTATATTCAACAAGGTAATCAGGTGCATAAAACTGAACAACTTTCCCCAAGAAACATTGGTCGAAATGATCTTTTCATACAAACAAATGTCACGTGACCTGTCACATTGTATGAAAAGTTCATTTTCTATCTGTATAACAAAGTAAACGTAGAACTTGGTTCTCCAATGTTTTATTTTCAAACGAAAGTTTCTCTTGCCACGTAGCCCCTCTTACCCCGTCTGACCTTCCAAGGCATTTCAATGAAATAGGAATATTTAATCCAACTACCTATAATCTTAATAAGAGTAGGCACTCACGGCTTTATTTTTTAACCAAAGTTTAGCCTTGACTTGGCTTATTTTTACTGAGCTTATCAATCAATAAACAGTGCCACCTGTATTTATCTGTTTACTTCACACCATAATCACTTCCACGCGAGTGAATGGTACACAACAAAGTAATCTAACAGCTAAACACATTGACTATACCATCAACTAGACGGTCAATAACCCATCGCGCTGTCTCGCTCCCGCATCATTCGTTTAAAAACAGGATTTCTTTGTTAGTATATTGCATGCTGCTCAAGCAAACCTAAATGTACAGCAGTTGATAAGTGCTTTAAAAAACATGCAAATAACGTAAATATCTTACCCTTTTACAAATTTAATGAGAATAAACGGGTGTAGTTTGTCAGGAATACAGATTGTCGACAACGCGGCGAACTATTTTTAGGTTATTTAATTTGTGTGCGCGTTTGCAAGGTCGCTCTCGGACCAAGCCGCGAGTGGGGCCGCGCGGCCGGGGGCACTCGCGCGCTCTCGTTGTGTTTAAGATCATGTCGGTTAAGGTCGGCAGTATGGCGACGTGAACTTATCTTTTTATTGCATATTTTGAACAAGTTGGTACCTACCAATTTATAATTAGTGTTTATTTTATAGAATAAGCTTAGTTTTTCTGTTATAAATCAGTTTTATTATTCACTGCATGTATTGGGTATGCAGTTTCTCGCGATGAGGCCCACCCAGACAGTATAAATTATATTTCCTATTTTAAATTCAATATCCACCTACGTAAACGCCAGTTTATCCTTAGAATTTATAGCTTAGAGGATTAGAAATCCTCTCAGAGAAACCCAACGTTTCAGCGTTAAGTGGTTTTCAAGTCTCTTAGTTCAATTTTCAGTAAGTAACGTTTACAGGAGTGACTTATATTAAAGTGTCTGCCGACTGCAATTCGTGCAATGTACCTAGTTGAGTACAATATAGCCTAAGAGCCAGTGGACGGCTACCTGTATGTATTTGACCAGACCTGGGATTTTGTACAGTGAGGCCCCTATACCTACCATATATGAGATGGGGGTTCACTAAGCCCTAACTGGTGGTCGTGGCGCGCGCTCAAGTAAGACAGGTATCGATTTTTGGCGAATTTGAAATGCATTTGACCACGTCTGCCGTTTTGATATTTGAAAATATATTGTTATTATTATCTAAAAATAACAATGGCAGACCATTATCGCGCGTTTAGCATAGTGGCAGACAGTTTTGAAAGTGTCGAAAAAAATTAAATTTTGAAATTAATTGACCAGATCTGCCATTGATATATTTTATTTATTAGGGTCTTAAAAACTTATATTCATCACGGCAGACGGCTTCATTGCGTACACACTTCAGCAGACAACAAAATCTTAGCTACTATCCGGTCAGATGTATGCAAAGACTGTTTATAGCTATCTTTCTTTTTTCCTCTATGGATTACTATTGTACTCATTCGGGCCTATAGTATTTTCTTTTATAGTTACTAGCATTCAAATAAATCGGGTTTTATACCTGAGAGGACCTTCAGTTATAACCCATCCAGTTTGACTAGACCTGGGGTTTTGTACAGTGAGGCCCCTATACCTACCATATATGAGATGGGGGTTCACTAAGCCCTAACTGGTGGTCGTGGCGCGCGCTCAAGTAAGACAGGTATAGATTTTTAGCGAATTTGAAATGCATTTGACCACGTCTGCCGTTTTGATATTTGAAAATATATTGTTATTATTGTCTAGAAATAACAATGGCAGACCATTATCGCGCGTTTAGCATGGTGGCAGACAGTTTTGTAAGTGTTGAAAAAATTAAATTTTGAAATTAATTGACCAGATCTGCCATTGATATATTTGATTTATTAGGGTCTTAAAAACTTATATTCATCACGGCAGACGACTTCATTGCGTACACACTTCAGCATACAATAAAATCTTAGCTGTAACTAAAGGATATAACTGAAGGCCCTCTCAGGTATAAAAGCCGATTTATTTGAATGCTAGTAACTATAAAAGAATATACTATAGGCTAGAATGAGTAAAATAGTAACCCATAGAGGAAAAAAGAAAGATAGCTATAAACAGTCTTTGCATACATCTGACCGGATAGTAGCTAAAATTTTGTTGTCTGCTGAAGTGTGTACGCAATGAAGCCGTCTGCCGTGATGAATATAAGTTTTTAAGACCCTAATAAATAAAATATATCAATGGCAGATCTGTTCAATTAATTTCAAAATTTAATTTTTTTCGACACTTTCAAAACTATCTGCCACTATGCTAAACGCGCGATAATGGTCTGCCATTGTTATTTTTAAATAATAATAACAATATATTTTCAAATATCAAAACGGCAGACGTGGTCAAATGCATTTCAAATTCGCCAAAAATCGATACCTGTCTTACTTGAGCGCGCGCCACGACCACCAGTTAGGGCTTAGTGAACCCCCATCTCATATATGGTAGGTATAGGGGCCTCACTGTACAAAATCCCAGGTCTGGTCAAATACATACAGGTAGCCGTCCACTGGCTCTTAAGCTAATAGCTTTCGATACATGTAACTTATTCATTATTTATTATAAACAACAACATAAACACGAACACAACCAGTAACATTTAGGAATTATTAAGTCTAGTGTTTACATCAATTAAAAACGTGCACAACAATTCAGGGACAACACAGTATCCACGTATATAAAATAACATAAAACAGAAATGAAATTATAACAATACAGTTTAATTATAAAGAGACATTACACAAACAAACAAAATCTTTATCCACATCACAAACAAATTCTATATTTAACAAGAAATGCATCCAATTGTTATATATGTATTTATACCACCTTGCCTTTACTTCTATCCATAAGCTTGTCTTGACTCACCCTAAAGCTGGGGTAGATTTATATACTCAGTACTTATTCTGACACATAACCTACCGAGTTGAAAAAGTTCTTTTAGGTACTCATGGTTTTTTAGCCTAAACATAGGAGATGAATTAAATAATGCTGTAATATTATTATAATAGAAATATTAAACCAAATCAAATGCAACCCGACATGCTGTTTTCGACAGCTCCAGAATTAATAGAAGGCAATGCTGCAGTGTACTATATAATTTTCTAACAAATTTAAAATTCAAAATGCGGTTCCTATCCAATAACAGAGCAATAATGCGAAACGAATGGCCGTCGTAAAACCGTCGAATGGCTTTCCGAATAAAGCCGAAAGGGAGGTCGTGGGGCTTAAAGAAATGTGTTTATTACCGGGGCACAGTGGAACTGTCACGGTTATAGCCGGCACTGGCCAGCCAGTAAACTGATACACGCCCTTTATGTTCTTTGCACTCAATTAGTTTCGGAGGTATCAAATCTCTGGGTTTACTGACCTGTCACCGCTAAATGGGGTAAGGTTGTATTTAATCTCGCAAAGTAGAAGCAAGGAATTGCCGGGATACAAGCAAGAAATGGGCCGTGAGGTCTAACGTTAGGTGGTATTTGGTATTTAACGTATGTTAAAGTATTTGGAAAATAGCGGGTCCAATATGGACTCGTATAGCAAAGGATTGAACAGCCCCCTGAGACTATGTACATTTCTACAATCCTTAACACTGATCGTATCTCTCAAATGTATGAAAGTGACAAGTGTAAGTGACGTGACTTTATATTAATATATACCTATATAATATTCGGCTATAATAATATTTGATAGCAAACACGACGTATTATATCAATACTACGAAATTGGAAATCATGACATGCACAAGTTAAATAAATATTTGAAAAAAACGATGCATGACTGTATAGTTTTAAACGGGATAGCGTGCAAGGGACGAGGCTTTTATTATATAAAATAGGTAAGTAACTATGATTATCTATTGCCCTTGTATACTTTATGTAGTGACTAGCTGGCCCGGCCAACGTTTATTTGGCATTTTTTGGAATGGCCACCCTTACACTTACCACCTAGGGTTACAAACATAACCTACGAAGCTGCCCTAACAAATATACACAACTAACCCAAAAAAAACATATAAATGAATGCTATTTCGGAGAAGTTCGATAACCAACACTGTGACCCGAGTTTTTTGTATAATACTTCGTATAATCAAATGTATCACATAAATAAAGTTTCATAACAATATATGTTTTTGCGATATCTTTTTGATATCAATATATGTGTACCTATTGATTGGAACACCTGTGGGTTGTTTGTCTTAGATAATATTATATATAGATAACTCTATTATAAAATACGCGTACATGTATTTTATAATACAGTTATCTATATATAAGTATGCGTAGTCAAACGATTTGACGATAATATTATGTAGGTAGATTTTATTTTTAAATGTTGATTGTAAGTATTGTATTGATAAAATTATAAATTTTAAAATTAAATAAAATTATACGTATAGTTATGTATTGAGCTTTAAATTTCGATATAATTGCAACATATATTACTCGGGATTATAAGTGTTGTAACAAAACTGAATTTGGTATAAATATTATTTTATAGATATACATATATATATATATTATTTAAGGATAGTAAATAAATAACGATTGCTAAAGGTAATATTCAATTGACATAGGTTATTTAAACTTAAATTAAACAATAGAACTACATAAAAAACTATTTTATTATATATTTTATAATTTATTATAGTGCACTGAGATACGTTAGCAGAACACTAACACCCATGTATATGTTGATGACTAGAGGCACTGTAAATGCAATACCGCGCGCCGGTTGAGGCAATGGCTTGACGGCGTAAACTATAGTGTGCATGATCCGGCCCGCGGTGTACACCCTGAACAGCGTGGTGGCGAGGAAGGCCGACGGCCCCGTCGTCAGGTACAGTGCGCCCAGCACCCAGAACACCGGGATGTTCTCCAAGTCGTTGAGATGCGCGCGCCTCACCCGCTCCACGTCAGGATCATCAAGTTTAACTTTCCCTTTATGGGCTTGAGCGTCCTCTTCGTTAGCAAACACACGTTTTTGGAATCGCGCCCTCGCCGTCAAATAAACTACCCCAAGCATCTTTAAAGCTAAAACCGCGGAGTAGGCAATGTATGATTGGACCACAGGGTCCGCTAAAGATATCGACACCATTCTTTATGTTTTATAAAGGACTCGCGCAACAGCGTTCTCGCGAAATCTGCGGTAGAATGACTGGTTGTGGTACATTTTAGCCGCCTATATATAATACATCAGTCGTTAGTCACGATGACGGGGTATTTTCTATATAACCGATACAGTTAACTTATTTGGTTGTGAAATCGTAAGATTATTATTATAAGCAGATTAATCATTTTACCCAAACTTGTTGTAAAGGTAGGCAGTTACTGTCAAAGTCCGACTGCTTTGGCACTTTTCCTTACGTATTAAGAGATCAAAGCATTCACAGAATTAACAAAATCCACTCACCCCTTATTCAATAGTAAATCTCACAAAGTTCAGCAGTAATGTACTGGACCTACCCTGTATAGTTTTTAAAAAACGGTAGCTTTTTACGTGTCATATCTTGCGGATATCCTGCCCTCACTGCAGCAGCTCCAAGGACGGCGTAATACATACTATACTTAAGTTTCATCACCTTGGCTGTGTAGCGCCACACACTCGATTCTAATATTCATAAGAACTTTTACATTTCGGCCTTACTACAGTCATCATAATAATTTGAAAATCCATAGTTTCTAGAGGATCAAAAGTGTCGCCTGTCAGCCTAATAATATATTATTGAGAACGATCCATTGAATAATGCCAGGCAGCCTGCAGTGATCTATATAAAAAACCAAGGCGTGAAATAGATAGAATTTATCACTTGGACTAGGCAGTACAAATACTTACCAAGTACTAGCCAGGTAGTATGAGAAATTGGTTTGTGATCAATATTAAAACGTATAAGGTTATGTTAAGTATTATGAAATTTTATTTAATATAATAAACAAGGATAACCTAACCTGAACAGAACACACTATTTGTTTATCTGTTTTTATTATTTTGCTAAAAATAGGTTTATTCACACTGACCTTGAAATGAGATTGATCATACTGTTTTATTGTCTACTTGATGCGGACGTTATGTTAACAGACCAGTCATTATACATAATGACCGCACGCAAGTACTAGTACTACCCAATTTATCAGTATAATACCGGCCTATAAATGTCCCACTGCTGGGCACAGGCCTCTTCCCATATAGAGGAGGAATGAGCATTGATCACCACGCTTGCTTATTGCGGGTTGGCGATTTCAGATTCCAATTTTCGGAATCCTGGTTTCTTCACGATGTTTTCCTTCACCGTTTGTCAATTATGTCTTAGAAAGAGTAAGAAAGTACATATAACTTTGAAAAAGTCACATTGATACTTGCCTGGGCTCGAACCTGCAACCATGTGCATGAGAATCCAGTCTTGGAACCGCAAGGACACCACTACTATATAAGTGTATATATTTATCTGTAGCTAACAGTATTTATGCTGTCTAGTCTAGTGATGAGTTCAAGTTACCTCAAGTTAAAAAGCCAATTTTCTCCTTTCGCAAGTCTGCTGTAAGAAATTTCTTTTAGAAATAAGCAGTACCTTTGTACTCAACTATGGTTATGCTGTGTCCTTTGTCAATTCTTTGTTTGTGCATAAATTGTAAATAAATAAATAAAACTAAAATAATAATAATTATTATTATTGAAAACCACGTTACCTGAAATAAATTGTTTTACCCGTGCCTGCTATTATGCATAATTATACCATGCTATATTATATAATAAATGCGGAAGTAACTATCTGCTCGTTATGTTATGTGTACCTACATTGTTCTAAATTGCGACGCTATTTCTACATCATATCGCGAGTACAAACTTGTAGTGATAACGTAACGATACGCTTGCACCGAACGGGTTTTGATGGAACAATTTTATAAAATCCTTTATTAATATGACCTTGGAGTTTGAAGATGGGCAATTTGTCTGTACGATGGAATCGACCACACTTGATTATCAATTGCCGAACTTACCGAGGCAACACAGAGCTTCATGGGTTACTTAAAGCGCTAAACTAGTTCACTGCAACCTTTTTTTACCTGGGTTTAAAGCTTATAATTTGACCCACGCCGAATGACGGACTTTCACCGACTAAAATGGTGCATTCCCAGCACAGCTCGACCAAATCCAATACAGTATAGCCTAGTCAAGTGCAGTTATTACTGTCTGACGAATGAATTATTCGTCGTCTGCGCAACGTTGCGCAGAGTTCTTGTGTACCTATTCTGTGTAAACAAGGTGTTATTTTTCAAGCTGGAGCAAAAGTGATCACTATACATAGGTACCAGCGATAGGAAATAATACTTAAGGAAACATTCCTTTACTATATAAAATAAACAAAACGAATCCCAACAAATAATAATATGTAGGAACTTCTTTGGTGATATTCTATAGAGTCAATTATATGCATCAAATCTCTTCAACAACCATGGTAAATTAAAATAAAGTGAACTACGACCTATATTTAAAAATTCAATTGGTTAAGATAAAGCACTGTTTATTGTTCATTTTATAAATAATAATAAACAACCAGTCGCAGTTGTAGAAATTTAATAAACACAAAACCTTATAAATACCCTTTCACGCTTATGTCTTCTTGAATAAAACAATTACACAGAAAGGGACTCGATTACACAATGGACACGATTTAATTGACTGTAATACGAGATAGCAATGTCGCAAGGTTGGAGACACGGCATAACAACTCGTGCGCAAAATTTTATTAAACACTGATTTAGTCCAGTTGTCTATTTACAATGCACTGATATAGGTTTGTACAACTTTAAAACCCATGTAGAGGTTGATGAAAAGAGGTATGCCGAATGCAATACCGCGCGCCGGCTGGGGCAATGGCTTCACGGCGTAAACAATGGTGTGCAAGATCCGGCCCGCGGTGTACACCCTGAACAGCGTGGTGGCGAGGAAGGCCGACGGCCCCGTCGTCAGGTACAGCGCGCCCAGCACCCAGAACACCGGAATATTTTCCAAGTCGTTGAGATGCGCGCGCCTCACCCGCTCTACGTCTGGATCATCAAGTTTCAATTTCCCTTTATTGGCTTTAACGTCCTCTTCATTAGCAAACACTTTCTTTGCATATCGAACTCTTGCAGTCAGAAAAGTTACCGCAAACATCTTTAAACCCAAAATCCCGGAGTAAACTATGTATGATTGGACCGCAGGGTCCGATAAAGATATCGACACCATGTTTAAAAGTTTGACAGCGCTTGTTACGCTGTTGCTCACTCGAATATCAGCGGTCGACTGACGACGTGTTGTTCGATTTGTTGAGATAGGTGTGGTGGTCAGGCAGGTTGCTAGATATCAAAGCGATGCGTGTCACGATGACACGGTATTTTATCAGTTGCCTTCGCTGGCTATCGAGAAAAAAATATTATTCAAATATTATGAATTTAATATTTTGGAATTTATATGTTTGTTTGTCAGGTCACATTTGTGTAGCTTATTCTATACTAGGATAAAAAAAACACTTGTCATAATATTATAACAGCACATTTTGATTAAATGTTGTATACTTACTTAATTATATAATGTAAGAGCAAATGAAAATATTCTATATCCTGTTATTTGCAAAATTGAAAAGGAATTATGTTTTTCATTAGCCGTTATAAGTACCTATAGTATAAATATGTTAGATCGTCCATTCGATAAATGGCTGTAACAGGAAAAGGCTCAAAATAATTTAACATTTCATTTTATTTATTTAACCGTATTATATTTATAAAGGTCTTTTAGTGTTTCTGGTATTTTACTTTGTGGTATTGCTAAACTAGGTAGTCGTTTTTTTAATAGTTTAGATGTGGGAGGTACCTACTTTTATTGTGCATTGTTTTGTTGTATTGTCAGCCAGTTCTAATTTTGTATTAAATTGTTTATGTGGGTTGGTACCTAACCTAGTGCCAGGGTGACCATTAGATATTATTTAGTTGGACCTATGCACGCGAATAATTCAGAGCTAATATTGGCACTAGTTTCAAGTAGGTATACTTTTTCATATGAAATACAAAATGACCACAAAATCTTAGTCTTCAGAACAAACACAGCCTAGTAATGAACAGTCCTACTTTATTTTTTTATATATTCCGTCTTCGCAATAATATAGTTTTCGATCTCGGGATTTTTCTGATACTTACACATTTTTTTGCCACTTCCAAAGTAAAAAAACACAATCTTATTGTTATTAGAATTAAATAAGACTGGGAAAACACGTTAAGCCGTTGGTCCCGACTGTCATGCAGTGATTTGACAGACGTTAAGTCATTACAATCCTGACAACTAGACATAATATGCGACACTATCACCCAGCAATGGGTTGTAGAGGTCAGTTAGGCAGTCGCTCCATGTAAAATACGGTATTCAGTTAAATCCGGTAAGACTGGCAGCCGACCCCAACATAGCTTGGGAAAGGCTAGGAAAATGATGATTATATTTTGCATAAATCAGAAAATCATGACCAGAGATAATAAATTGTATTATGTCCGATGATTTATCAATGTTTGAAATGCGACAGTAGGTATCAAAGAAACGGATAATAAGAACGTATCACTAATCATTTTGTACTTTGAACTCTGTATGTCCTGTTTTAAGAGTTCAAAGTACAACTATCGAGTTGACGTTGTGCAAGCGAGACGGCATTACACTGCATGTAGCTCCTCATTTCCACGACGGACATAGAATTTTTTTTACAAATCTTACTTTAATTAAGTTTATATAATGAAAAAACTTCATCGAACTTATGTTCTTGACCTTGATTTTATGATTTTATGTGAGATCAGTAAAGACGAGAGACTCAGGAGTTGTGTTAATCAAATCTCTTTGAAAAATGATGAAAATTGATAATTAGGCTGTTACCACCCTGCAATACTTAAATGAGTCGCGGTTCCTTAAATAAATAAAGAACATTGTTATTTTCTAAGTTTTTATTTGTGACAAAAATATTAACCTTTTACTCTTGTAAAAATTCACAAACCTGTAACATATAACAAATTTTATTGTGCCACAAAGCGGCAATCGAACTTCAACATAATAATCAAGGCTGAAATGACCAAGTCATTGAAGTACATGGTCTGGTCTACCACAACAATCGCGAAAATTGTGTCCCGAGGCATCCTAAGAAAGTTAAAATATTATGAAACTCACTTAATCAAACCTTATCATCAACATAAACATCAAAAACAGCTTAATCTTATTCGCGACAACACAACACATTACTTCGCACTTCTTTACTCAATTTAATTTCTCAAAAAAAACTTCTACACTACTTCTACACTATATTGTGAGTAGCTTAAAGTTGAGTGTGTGACCTATGCCCTATCAATTTGTCTCATCTCATTCACGTTATAGATACAGATAGTAAACACAGGTATAAAACGATTTTGTTGACTGCTTCTAACTAGATAACGGTACACGCACCTGTAGCCAGCAACAGTTTTTTTTATATCAACTAACTTAGTATGCACTCAAATAAGTTTTCAGAATAGTAAATGCCATGTAGGCATTGATGAAAAGAGGCACGATGAATGAAATAAAGCGCGCTGGCTGGGGTAATGGCTTCAAGGCGTAAACAATGGTGTGCACGATCCGGCCCGCAGCATACACCCTGAACAGCATGCTGGCGAGGTAGGCCGACGGCCCCGTCGTGAGGTACAGTGCGCCCAGCACCCAGAACGCCGGGATGTTCTCTAAGTCGTTGAGATGCGCACGCCTCACCCGCTCCACGTCAGGATCATCAAACCTCACTTTTCCTTTATTGGTTGGAACATCCTCCTCGTTGGCAAACACGCGTTTTCGAAATCGGGTCCTTGACGTCCAAAAACTTAATAAAAACATCTTTATAGCCAAAATCGCGGAGTAAAAAATGTATGTTTGGACCGCAGGGTCCGCTGAAGATATCGACACCATGTTTTATGTTTAATAGCGCTTGCTACGCTGTTGCTCACCCGAAAGTCAGCGGTCGACTGGCGATGCCGACGTGTTGCTCGACTTGTTGAGATAATTTTGGTAGTAAGGTCGTTATTTATCGAACAATGCGGCACGCTGTTGTTCCTACGCAAAAAAACGATTTTGGAATGACGACGTATTCGTCAAAATCTAAGTTTTACCAGCAAATCAGCGTATTTATTTTTATTTAATATATATAATTCTCGTGTCACAATGTTCGTTCCCATACTCCTCCGAAACGGCTGGACCGATTGGTATGAAATTTTGTTTGCATATCGGGTCTATTTTTCTCACCCCTAATTGATAGAGGTGGCCTACTTTTGAAAACCATTTAAGAAATTTAATATAAGTCAATTCATACTACTGTGTGTAGTGACCAAATAGTGATGAAATTATGTAATTTATTTTTATAAAAGGTTCTTCGCGATCAAGAAAATTTAGACGGTATACTTTACAGGGTGATTTAGGTTGGATCATGGACAGTTTCTACCGCCATGTATAATACCTTCAAGATAGGACGGTTAATATACATAGCGGTGGATATTTTCTCATTGATGACTATATATCCGATAAATCCCGTTGTGCGCGTCGGTGCATATTTATGCAATCTTTGACAAACAATGGAGAATCTTTGCAAAACGTTTTCTACACCTTCACAAATGAGGGATTCACCAGGTAGCACTCTACGTAATATGTGTTTGAAGAGGACGTGTTTTCCAGAAATATCAATAAAAAAATAATGCGTTTTTACTCTGAGGGAGTGGACTAGTTTCTTTTTTTCTGGCTTTAGCTTTGGAGAGTTGAATAGCGATCGTTCAAGTAGCAGCGTTCTGTGGCCTGGTGTCTCACCAAGCTAGCGCGCCCGTTCACGATTCTGCAAAATATTATTATGTCGGTTACGTTACAATTCCGGGGTTACAAATGCTACCTGAACCTCAGTACCAGACTGAGCCATCAGCAGTTACCATCCGTGGCTGCGCGTAGCAGGCTGTAGCGCAAGCACACAAGAACACACGTACTCTTGCGCAAGCGCCCTGCTCCTGCGTTTATACCCATCCCAAAAACAGCCTATGTATATGACACCAATCACGATGATGAGGTGTTTTGTCAGTCTGCTATCATCGTTTGATATCTTCATAAATAATCAACAGTAGGTATAATTGCGCGCTCAACAGTGACGTCACAGTGACAATGACGTTGCCTTTAATTTTTGCTATACTGTGAATCTACTAGTGGTCGACCTTATGTCGATAGCTACTTTGATAAATTAATTAGGCGTGTGGGTACGCAAAGTAATAAGCACAGCGTTAGATCACCAATATACGCAACATACCTGATATTTATAATGTAATTATATGGTTAGGTTAGGTTAATATTGGTTTCTAGTCTCTAAACGTGAACTAATGCTAAAAAAGTAAAAACGCTAGAAACATAAATGGAGAAACTTTCCAATAACTGATGCATTTTATGATAGCAACTTTCATTTTAAAAGCAGCGGTGTTTGTGCCTTTTAGAAGACCCCAAAGTGGAAGATTAAGCGTAAAACAATCCTATTTATTTCCTCCTTCTACTTCTTTGTTGGTTTTATTTCTTTGAACGTCTAAATTGACCTAAAGGGACAACACGAAGGGAAGAAATGGACTTTTTCCCTCACGCTCACTCTTTGTGCTCTTGTATTAAATTGCCTTTAAAACTTACTAAAAGTCGTCAAATCAGTGCAATACAGATGATGACTCGGTATGAAATAGATAACCAATAGATATTAGACACTTAATTATAAGCTTTTTCAAAATCCACATTAACGCAAATTAATAGAGTTAACAAGTGGGGGCTCGCACCGCCAAAAACCACTATATTTTGTATAGGTTTGTGACGTCCTGTGACATTCCAATTTATTAATTAAATATTCCTTAAAGAAATATTTCAACATCTCTAATCGTGGTGGTCTATAGTTTCAATAGCCGGATTCTTTTGCGTGTGGTTGCGGATTGGAACCCAGGAAATTACTAAACTTAGTGAGCAAACGTGGTTATTTATACTAGTACATTGCTAAGCTGTGGGACAATTACAGACCAGTTTTACTTTTTTACTGCACAAATAGCCGAGTGGTCTGGGTACTAATTACTTACCACTGTGCGTAACGTGATGCGGGTTCGTAAACTAGAAAATTACGAGCATGAGCTCTGCTCCACTTTTCTGAGAGCCCCAAAAAAGTGCTCTTAGTGAGGTCATGTTTTTATAATTTTAAAACAAGATGAAACTAGGCGCTTGTTTCCCCTACCCCTTTATCTGTGAAAATGGGACGAAAATAAAAAAACACCAAATTTTTTTTGTTATTTAATTTTATTAAATATAGGACACCTATAATATGAAGTCTGTGGTATTTATTTAATTGTTTTTATAGCAGGCAACCAAAAAAATAAGAGATAAAAAAAATTGTTTGTAATAAGGTCTGACTATGTCATACCTACATCGATATGAGAAATCATTTTTTAAACTGCAGTTTAGTTTTGTCCGATAAGTGAACGTTGAATGGAACCCTCGTATTATTTGTATCTATTGGTTGACTCTGTACTAGGCATAGATAATTGTCACCTCCAATTTACACCAGGCTCTTCTTCTGTCCTAAGCCCATTCCCACAAATACGGCAGTGTTTGTTTGGCTCCGTTTGCTCTTGAGTGGGTACCTAAACAAACTAAAACAAGATAAAAAATATATAAACGAATAACCATCGTAACCGACTGTAAAAACGAAGTATCTATCAGTAAGTGTAGCCACGTTTGATGACAATGGCATTACGTTATGACGATGCCACTTGTCATTCATGATTAAAAAACTGTGTTTATTGCATGATTATATTTACATAAATAACACTTCATTAGAGACGACAGGTTATAAAAACATCATTGATAGGTAAGTTTTACGTAATGGTCCTGCCGATTCAGTTGCCGATTTATCGTCTTATAACCAACATCGCTTTATAACTATAACTACTGACTTTTGGTTTTATAGGAGATTATAATGTTGTTCACTCAATAAATAACAAAACCAATAACAGTCCCATATAGCGCTTTTTGGTAGCCGTTACGAAATAATTCGACACTATGTGTCCACACTTATTCATTCTAGTAACACTTTTTGGTCGCTGAGTGTACTTAGTTCCGTCGCTACGACTAAAAATGGGGAACAGTCGACACAGTAACATTTGGTTTTAAAGTTACGTTGATGTGTGGTAACATTGTTCTTAGTCTGCAACCACTTCTCAGAAATCATTCGTTCGTTCATTCGTTTTCGTTCTCTTTTTGTTCTGTGACTGACAAGTTAAAAAATAATAAGAAGAAAACATCAGCCATCACTGTTTATCAAGGTAAATTTTTATTCATATTTTAATTTGTTTATATTGTTAAAATCTATATGGGAAATGAATTTCATTGTGTAATTTGTTCATATAGTTTGAAATTTTCAATGCGCCACCATAAAATTGTGATTTAACCTGTGTAGTATAATTTAAACAATAGTTTGTAAAAAACAATTAATAGTTTTATTAACAAGTTTTTACATTCCCAGAGCTTGGAAGCTTTTGCTGTAATATATTTAATAGTAACTATATGTTATGGAACCAAAAATGAACCACAAAATTGTTAAATAATTAAAAAACGTAATTTTATTTAGAGAAAATATTCTAGTCACAACTGGTCAGGAAGTTACTAGATTATGTCGACATATGTCGACGTGAAACCAGAAGTAGTTACAAAGTTACCGAATAAACAAAATGGTTTATTGCTTCCAGCGATTCTCAAACGTTTGGACAGGCCTGCATATTATCAAATTATGTTTAGTATAGTACTAACTAAAGAGGGCTCGTCCAACCTTATATCGGTTGTGCCTAGTACATGGGTCAACAACAAAGACTCTGTCCTGTTTTGGCCAAGGACGAGAAAAAACAGCGACCTTGAACTATTAAGGAGAGATGAAAAAAGTGTGCCTTCGGAGAACTGGAGAAAATTAAAATGTGTCGTGAAACTACAAGGCATAGCTACTTTTGCTGAAGGAATTAGATTAGAGGAACTGTATTCAAATTTTGAGGATACTGAAGATGAGGAGAGGTAAGTTTTACGACGTGTTTTATTCGATAATAATTCAACGAAGTGACGCGCCCCACTACCGCATTTTAAAATCTGCGGCCCTGTGTACGTAAATGCAGTAGTGGGGCGCGTCACTTCAGAAGTTTAAGAGCGCTATTACAAAATAAAAGAACTCAGTGTAGGTAAATTAGACTGCGTGCGGCAGCGGTTGCGTAAGTGTGCGTCTAGTGAAGTACGCTACGTACACATGCAAACAGCTATGCCTCGGATACTAGGAACAAACCAACATGAGCCATTGCCACTTTTGCCTCCCGTTCCGAGATTTATATTGATTTTTATCATTGCATAAAACAATTGTTTAAAAATATTATCTTACTTTTAAATGGACTAATTATTTTTTTCAAGCAAGGTAACACAGAAACCTTAGTTATTAAATACTTTTTGTTTGAATTTTGATTATATATTCATAGATAAAAAATATAATTTCGGACGAAAAATTGTCAGTATCTCTCTGTTTTACGGAATTATTTTTGGTGTATTACTGTATGAAACATAATAAAGTGCGTTGAGCATTCCAAAGTACAACATTCAATTGTACCATGGACATTTTTATATATTATTATATTATTATATCTTCGATCTAACAAAGCATCAAAAGATGCCCAAATGCAGAATTCTATGAAACATCCTTTGCAGAGACAAGGTTTTTGCTCATGTATGTAAACAAATTTAAATATTTATTTAGAACACTCCCGAGAAAAATAATCAAACTTTCTCGGGCATATTTTTTTTTTAATTTTGGTGCCATACCCAAACCATAATCACACATCAAAACTCAAGTCAAACACTCAAATACAAGAAAAATTGTGATAGCCCTCTTAAAGCTGGACTGGAAGAGCTCATGGACAATGTGGAATACGACTGAGTGCGCGAAGAGTGAGAAAGAGAGGTACGACCACTAGTCGGTTGGTCGAGTCTGCCTAAGGTCAGTTGAGCTGCGCGCTTCCGAAGGAACGCACGCACGTCATAAGACTGTGGTACCGATAAAGCTGTGTAATTTATTACGTTTACTAGACTGAGTGTAGATCAGTGCTTAACTATTGGATTCTATTAATTTCAGGTTATTATGGCGTAAGTACTTTTACACGTTACAAAGAGCATGTAAAACACCACATGTTTGTTATAAATAGGTATTTTAACAGTTTTTTTACGGACTTAGTGATTTCGAGTTTTCTATAATAATTTAAAAATACTTACGCTTTTTTTTCACTAACTTAACTATTATTAATGAAGTATTTCATGTCTCATAAGATTGCATTAGAATCAGTCTTCTCATTTTAGACGTTGTTAAATTTAAATTTTGTATGGAGACGTAGGTATACAACATTATGTTTGACATCAGGTAGGTAAGGTAGGAAGGAGCGCCGCGCGGCGCGTCTTTACCTTTACCCGGCCGCCCTGCATTTACCTTATCAATCCGGTACCTTTACTACGTCTGTACTTACGACGCTCAGTCACACATTACCAGAATATACATAAGCTATGTATATATTCAATTGAATTCATTTATTACAACGAAAACTTAGGGCCCAGTATATTTTCTTAGTAAAGAAAAATAAAAACTACTTACAGACTAGTAAAGTGATAAATAATAATACTATAGCGTACGTAGAGATAGGTATTGCCAGTAATTTTTCCGCCAAATTTCGCTCGGCCACCTTAAACATCCATATCTGTTTTTACCACCTTTTAAATAATTATTTTTTTTACAGATACCACAAAAATCGTGAAAATAAAAGAAAACATCCGGCTGAAAAGTCAATTATGGAAGATTTACAAAATTTTAATACTGATTTTGAAATGATGGAAGTTATAGAAACTAAAAAAGATAACGATAATGTTACGAACAAAACAACAATGAATGAATACGACTCAAATATATATTTTAATCACGCCAGTACCAGTTATAACACTATTGATGATACCGAAGCGATTGAAACTGATGCTTCAAAAGTAATAGCAACGAATGAGAATTTAACAACAATACCCGAAACTGAGAGTCAAACTGGTGAAAATTTAATCAGTTTGAGCTTGATTGAATTCAATCAAATCATAACAGAGAACAGTGGGTTACAAGCCGAAAACAAAATTCTCAAAGAATCTAATCTAAAGTTCCAAAATCGTAAGTGATTCCATTTGACGTACTTTGCCGGTATTTTTTGCTTGTAGGTGCGTTTTGCAAATAATATGACTAGACTAGAAAAAAACAACAATGAATGAATACGACTCAAATATATATTTTAATCACGCCAGTACCAGTTATAACACTATTGATGATACCGAAGCGATTGAAACTGATGCTTCAAAAGTAATAGCAACGAATGAGAATTTAACAACAATACCCGAAACTGAGAGTCAAACTGGTGAAAATTTAATCAGTTTGAGCTTGATTGAATTCAATCAAATCATAACAGAGAACAGTGGGTTACAAGCCGAAAACAAAATTCTCAAAGAATCTAATCTAAAGTTCCAAAATCGTAAGTGATTCCATTTGACGTACTTTGCCGGTATTTTTTGCTTGTAGGTGCGTTTTGCAAATAATATGACTAGACTAGAAAAAAATAATAAATATTAATATTTTTTCTAGTTAAAGAAGAAACTGACAGAGGCTTTAAAGCAATACAAGTACAACTGGACAAATTATATGATATTCTGAAACATAAACAATCTAATATTGAGACTGTTAGTGCTGCTGGCACTTCCGTATCAACAAAGTTTGATGAGGAACTAGCTCAGAGGAATATTAGTTTTCCAATTAATTCTATAAAAAACTTAGAATTACTAGAAGATCAACTCATTGACAAGGATTTCGAAAAAGTTTTGGTATGGATATTGTTATTTTAATACTATAAAATATTTATCATGGTTGATCTATACCTAAGGTATAATATTTTTGTTTTTATTAATATTTCAGGTCAAAAAATTTTCTACAATATGCGGTACGAGTGGAATGTTAAAAATATCAAAGATTGGATTACAGTTAACGAGATGTTTATTCACGGACGAACTCCTTAACCAGTTTACCTGGAAAGGAATTAAAGGCTGTACTAAAGTACCCTTTATGAACTACATCAAAACAAGAAATATGTTTTTTAAAATTATACATTTGGCTGACAACTGTTGCTCTGCAAAGGATTCTGACGCATTTTTGCAAAACAGTGCGATAAAACATAGTGGCCAGCGCATGAAACGAAATTCGTAAGTGCGAACAACTACTTATTTTCTTTTTATTTACATCTGCATTATGTTACTCCAACAAAGGAGTGTTTAAGTGGTGGGTACCTAGACCTACCTACTGTAAAATTTGTTATTTTGCTGAAAACACTTCCATACGTTCTCTCGTGCTCTTGATTGTGTACCGCCCAATTGAGCACTTGGTGCGAGAAATAGATATGTTTAATTTAGACATTATAATACACTGTATTTATTAATTTACACTGTATTTGTACTGTTTTATACTGTATTTACAGTTTACACTGTATTTATTAATTTTGCGGCTATTTATACTAAATTTAAGTTCTGTTTTACGTTTTACACACTGTATATTGATATCTTTATAAATTACCTGCCTTTAACTACAGTGCGTGGCATAAAATAATGTTTTAAAACATCCTGTTTTGCTTTTAGCTCTGCAGTGAAAATAATCAACCCAAAAAAAAAGAAAATTGAAACTGAAAACAAGACTACTACTGAGAATGAGGATCCTTCTTCAAACAATTTAGAAACTATAATAATACATACTTCAGATAAAGAAATTCATGAAGAAGAGACAAATGAAGGATTGCGGGATGGGTTTCGTGGGTTAGATGACAAGGAAAACAAAATCGGTATGTTACTTAGAGAATAACGCCATTCACTTTATCTAATTATCTTTAATGAAAACAAATTAACTCTAGTCATTGTACATTTTAACAGATGATACGCCAGACACAAAAAATCGTTCCATTAAAGCATCGAAAACAGTGACAGTACTCTCTGATGTAAAAATAAACAACAAGACGACCGATTCAAAACATAAGACTAAAATGATGAATGTAAGTTCTGACGATCTACTTCTATGTCAAGTTTTCGAACAAAATGCGGAGTGCAACAAAATTACAAACAGCGATTAGACTAATCATTTATTTAAGATGTTATTGATATAATTTAAAGTTAGTTAAAGTTAAAAATGGTGAAAGGTATAATTTCATCGCATGCAGAAGACAGTCAGCTGCAGCAAACGCTGACGCCATCACAAATTTTACCGAAAAATTTAGTTATTTTTTTCTCTTTGCCAGATGAAAGTACCCATGAATATAAACAGCTTTTTGTATTGGACCAACTTCCAACACGAAAAAAATCAGCTGTCCCATACATTTTGGTGTAATACCTAGGTGTTAGAATTATGTATGGAACAGCAGATTTTTTTCAAGTAGAATAGTGGGTTCTTTACGAAAAGTTGTTTATATTCATAGGTACTTTCATCTGGTAAAGGGAAAAAACAACAAAAAAAATCGGTGAAATTTATGATGGCGTCAGCGTCTCCTGCAGCTGACTGTCTTCTGCACGCGATAGAATTATACCTATGTAACTGATTTTTTTTATATTTTTGATAATTTGTGTTAATTTTTTAAAAAGATTTATCTGATTGTTTGAGAATCAAATTATTATGATTGGTTTTATTGTTTTTATTTGTTTATTTTCTTTCCTAATGTTGTCAATACTGGAATAAACACCATTTGAGAGTTGGAAACCATAGATGTAAGTTTACATTTGACATCATTTAGATTGTATTTCTTTAATTCTTCAAGTTCGTAAGGTAGTAATGTTGCATAAATATTTATATGGGAAGAATTAAATGGTCGCTCAAAAAAATTACATTTGTTTTTTATATTCCTTCCAACGATTTGTATGTTTCCTTGATCAAAAGTTGCGAATTTCATTTCTACGATATTATTATCGATAGTTAAAAACCATTTATCTTTATTGTATTTTGAAAGCTGGTAATTCTCACTCATTTTTACAGTAGTAAATACTTTTTCACCCGTATCCAACAAACTTTCATATTTGACAAGAGAATACATCCGTTTGGATTTGTGGCCCTTGATGTTTAGCTTTGACAATTCCTGTATGCGATTCGCTACTTGCGCTAAGGGTTGGTCGCCTTTTCGTAAAAGGTTTTTAATTCGAAACAACATACTTTCAAATGGATATGCACTTAAAGAAGGTAGAGAGCCGAACCTTGAGACATCATTTACAATATGACAAAGATTATGAATATTACTGCTCACAGAATCATGACCGTAAATTTCTGCGAATTTTTCGATGTAATCAACAAAAAGTTTTTCAGCTATGTGCCGGTAAGATACATAAACATCAGAATAACAAATAGTGGTGGCACAGAACAATGTTAAAAAATGTTGATAGACTTCACATGATAAGTGTTCTTTTAGAACTACTGGACCAAAGTATAACAAAAAGTTTTTAAATTCAGCACCTTTCCAAAAGTGAAGGGTATCTAATTCTCTCAGTCTTCCTTGATGTATTTCAGATGGAGTAGTTGATTTTATTTCCATTAGTTTTCTTGAAACATTCTGAATTTCCCTTGCCGACCACTTTGTTCGGAAATTAAAACTGCCATTAGTCCATCCCAGTAAACATCTCTTCATTACACCCAAATCTAACAAATGAAGAGCATCTGCAATCGTAAAATCGTTAACAAGATCTATGGGTAAATCTTCGATTGGACTTTTTTCTTTATGGTGATCAGGATCTAATCGATTTCTAAATGAATGGTCAGTACGCAAAGCCATGTCCGTTCTGGGAAAACTCATATGCCGACCTTTTCTATCGTATTCTCCGATTACTGTACATTTCATGCATCCGTGGTAACTATTAAACCCCACAGTACCTAAAATGAAAAATATCACGAAATAAGATACATTATACCTATTTGAAATGCACGGGGGTACGGTAAACTACTTGCATTACCAAAATCCATAGTAATAGTATATCAATGCGAAAGTAGCTCTGTCTGTCTTTCTCAGTTACCTTTTCACGCCTAAACTGTTGAACAAATTTCGATAAAATTTGGCAAGAAGATAGATTGCATTCTGAAGAAGGACATAGGTACTCTACATTTTACCACGCGAAACAATAGCCGCCGGCGGACTGCTGGTTATGAGTATATGAAACGACATGCTCAAATTTGTGACATGCTGAGAATACCCGTGGGTGTAGCTACAGCAGTTATTTGGCATTATTGTGTACAGCAGAAGAAAATCATGTAGGTAGGTATAGGTAGTTTTATTAAATAGAAGATATTATTTATATATGTATTCTATATTTAATTTTGCACTCACCTTTTATAAAGCACCTCGCAGGTGTATCACATATGAAGCAACGAATTTTGATAGGAACGATTTGCCTTTGAATGAGTAATCCACCTTGAAGTAACTTGATGAGCTCGTTTACAAATGGACGCAAAAATAATTCCAAACACGGTTTTGTGCTTCCGAAAAATATTGCTATAACTAATGGAGCAACATCCATGCCGTCTATTTTACACAAAATTGGCCAAAATTCATTTTTTGTGCTGTTGGCTACTGGCAAGCCGTCTATGTTAAAAGACAAAAATATGCATGTCGGCAACTCTGAGATCATTTGAGACAAAACTTCTTTTAAACAATTCTCTATGCCATTATACCAATATTTTCCATTTCCCATTGGTACTATGTTATTAAATTTTGGCGTTTTTAATAGACTTCTACTGTCTTTTGGTAAGAATTTTTTGAAATCCGTGTTTGAATTGTCTCTCAATATAGTAAGTAATTCCTTTAAGGCATTTTGAGGAATCTGGTACTTTAATGCCCATTGCTGAATTTGGTCTTTTATATTTCTTGAATGTATTTCGCTGTCAGAATCAGACGATTCATAGCCAAGTGTATCTGCGTCACATTCTTCAGCTTCTGCTGCGGAACTGCTCGTATCCAGCCCCTCACTGACATCACATATATTATGAGAGGTCACATCTGCATCTAATTGAACGTTTGACACTTCGGAAGTTGGTCCACCGGCACTAGGCAGTTTGGAACTAAACTGTACGGCATCAGGCATTACAGAACTATTTTCTTGAATTTTAAATGATGAAGATGATGCATTTGGTATGTGGTCTGGAAAATATTAATTCTGAATTTTATTTCCATATTATGCTGACCTAAACTTAAGTTATTAATTAAAATACCCACCAAAATTTAATTTCAAACAATTTAATTTTAAAACAAATTATAAAATGCTTGTGCACGTGCGATCTATTAATTGGCTTCTATTATTTTTGTCCAATGATTATAATATTATGATCATTAGACAAACAACAAAGACCTATTTAATCTTATAGGCTGCGATTAAAAAAATATTTCAGGTGGATAACCACTCAGTAACACTTTCTTACATGAAAAAACTATGGAAATAAGTAGTTAATTTTGATAAAATTTCAAGTAAATAATATAAGATTTCGTATAAGAAACAGAATGTATACCGAATAAATTTACTGTCTGAAAAATTATGTACTTACTTGGAGATAGATTTTGTGGAACCAATAATTTGTTAACTTTTCTGTAGAAAGTCGATGTGAGACGGAATCTTTTCGGTTCTTTACTCATTTTCAACTGCAATCATTTGATCACTTCTCGAAACAGTTTGGGAAACAGTGTCTTATCGTGACTTTTTTATTCACATTTCAGTAATATATTGTTCAGTAATAATGACGTTACATTACGACACCTCGTGTAAATATAAATTTTAATTTATTATTCTAGTAACATGGTGACCACACCGCTACCACACATTTTTACTCGATTGTACACATGTTACAAACTAAACACCAAATGTTTAAAAATAAGTCTACACAAATGTTTACGTTACGTGTGAACACAAAGACTACTTAAAGTTACTGAAAAGTTTTCCGGTCAAATTGTGTACGAACTATTACCACACATAGAGACCAAACCCCACACAGTCACCATGTTTCGTAACAGTTACGAAACTGTTGCAACTTGTTACATCTTTGACATATCTGCGACCAAAAAGCGCTATATGGGGTACTAAAACCATATATTAAAAAAATACCTTAATTGACATTATAACTTATTATAAAGCCGTTATGTAGTACAATGCGACTTGAGCGCCCATGTATAACGAAATAAACAAAGGAATGGAGAAAGCAATGGCGCGTGCTGGTTGCGGCAGCGGCACGATGGCATACACGATGGTGTGCAAGATCCTGCCTGCGGTGAACACACGGAACAGCAGCGTGGCCCACGCAGCCACGGGACCGGTTGTCACGTACAGAGCGCCCAGCACCCAGAACGCCGGGATGTTCTCCAAGTCGTTGAGGTGCGCGCGTCTTATTCTCTCCACAGCGGGGTCATCGAACTTCACCTTGCCCTTCAACGCCTTTGCATCTTCAGGGTTTGCAAATATACCGCGAATCATACGTGTCATGCCCGTTAATACAGAAAGTGACAGCAATTTGAGGGCCAATATTGCCGAATACACGATGTATGACCGCACTACTGGGTTGTCTAACGAGAAGGCCGACATTTTTAAAAACAATTTTGTTGTAACTTCGTAAGACTTGTTATCGAAACGCACGGTCGGCCGGGCTCGGTAGGAATGACACACTGTCAACGCCTCAGTGTTCGCGTGCACAAATAAAATTGTACCGGTATAACGATGGCTCTATCTTTATCGATTTCTGCGAGTTATGTGGAATACATTGCTTGTAAGTTGTTAGTCACTTTAAATAAGTTCTAACTTAGCGGTAAATGTATTGCAATATCTTGTTTATTTTCTTTTAACTTTATCTTTCGACACTCATCAAGAGAGGTCAAGGTTCAAAACTAACTACTTAACATAAATTCACCTTATTTATATTCACATTGCGTAAAGTGCAAGAGATAAATTAGAATTACCTATATATATTTATTCTCTAGAATTTCTTCGTTTACTATCTACACAAATGACAGCCAATGTCAAGGTAGAGGTACAGCACTAAGTCGTGAGTGGGGTTTTAAAAAGATGGCGTTATAATAGATTTTAATATTTTTATGTTTATATTTTCATTTTCATATTTATTTATGACAAAGAGACAACATTACAATACGATATGGAAACCAAGCCATCCCAAAGAAAGGCTGTCAAAGTACTTACTTTTTAGTTTCTAAGTTATTGGCTACCTACCTAAAGTAAATTATATTGAAGAGTCAACAAGATTTGTAAAACCGAATTACGTGATAGATTAAGGAAAATTCGTCTCATCTAGTACATTCAAGCCGAACCGCTTTCGTGCATTCAGGCCTTATCGTGTCACTGACGTCTACACTATTTGAGCTGGACAGACAATGGGCCTAGGTTCTATTTACACAGTAACTGGCGTCCAAACAAGAGAGACATGACCGAGGTCAGTGTCACTAACAGGCGCCTGCAAGGTTTCTCAGAGCAATGAGTCGAATGCACGTGATTCGTGCATATTCTATCTACTATTCCAGTTTACCTTTATCTAGGTGTAGAAACAAAATAATATAAGTAATAAGAGAAAACTTTTGATTTTATTAAAGTAGATTTGTTCCGTTGCCTTTAAATTAAATTTACAAATATTTAACAAACCTTATCATTAACAAATAGATAAATAAGTAGGTATGTTGACTGGGTTGGAAAGTTAACATCTATTTAGACCATCAGTTAGATAACAAACATATTTAAACCCTTGAAAAATACTGAGATATGGTTATCGTAAAGTAAAATGATTTTTAGTTCGGGAGTGGGGGACTTCTGACGTCACACCGTGGTAATATTTTTGTTGTCGCACAGATTATCGAGAAAATTTTAATTCACTATGTAATCGTAATGTTTTGTTTACTAGACACAAAAATACACGTTTAATTTATTTTTATTTAATCTATAAGACAGAAATTGAAAAAACTAGGTAAGTAAGTCAACATTCCTATTTGTTCAGTTTTTGTCCTTATTGTAGGTTCAAGTGCTAACTGTTACTTTTATAATAATATATAATTATGGCACAATCAACAAGTATTGAGTGAAATGTGCCTATGAAAATCAAGTTATCAATAAACGGTTTTAAAACCGGCTATCACCACTGACAACTTTGTCAGTGGCGATAGCTTTCACACTAAAATAATGTATGGATATTGGAAGAATTGGTTACTTATATCAAACGATCCAATTTCTTACATCCCACTTTTATTATTCTCATATCTCACAGCGTTTTCCCCTAATTTGATTTGTGGCGCCATTACGTACTTGACATGTTTTGTATCCTTTTAGTTTATTTAGAGCAAATCAGGTCATCGCCGATTTTTTTCCATCATTCACTTTGATTTGAGGTTACGTGACATCTGCTGCATTACTGATATTATCTTGGAGAGCTGCGCAACATACGATTCTATAAAATTACATAACATTATAATTAATATCTATTATTGATATCTTTCACATAGTAGATATCAAAACTTCGGACTAAAAGAAGATTACAGCGCCTTATTATAATATTGCTGCAATTATTAAGTAATCTTTATTTCTTAGTGCATAGGTAAAGAAGATAATTATTGTTCACACCAGATTAATGCTCCTGGGATGGAGCTAGTGGGCAACCGGTTGTCTAAAATAAATATCGACAAAAACGAACGCCCCCGGGTGGGCTCGAACCACCAACCTTTCGGTTAACAGCCGAACGCGCTAGCCAATTGCGCCACGGAGGCACGTGACATATTTCTTGAAATTTTCTAGCACATGCCATGCAGGTCCACCTATGCTATGTATTAATAATGTTTTTTTTTAAATATTTTATAAATAATAAATTAGGATTCTTATCCATAACCTGAAATAAGTATTCACTTACTCTGAATTAAGTAATTACTTACCCCGAATACTGAAACGCAACTCAACTTAAATACTTTTATGTCATCATGAGTTAACGGCGACCTATCACTGATCGTACTCTGGTTCAAAACGCATAAATCTTTCGCCTTTTTTTATAACTGATTGAAGTTCCAGTATACACTAAGCATATAATTTAAAACCCTAAACAGTTCCCATTGTTTAAGAAATAAAATCGAATAATCTAATTTATAATTCGATATTACGCCGATAAGTCTGCTGTTATTTGATTCATTTAGTATTGGTAGAGTTCACCTTCATAAATTAATTAAGTTCCAAAATAGAGATGATTGTCTAATAATGTATTATTATGTCGGTATTTTTTCCCTCGTACTTTGGACTCTGTACTGTGATAAAGCTCGTATCATTGCATGACTTGTCATTTTATCCTTTTATAACTAATCATATGAGCAATATTATCAGTCGATGACATCATTTTGCTTTAATGGATTAAAAACAGATTGTGTAATTGTTGAAAGATTGCATATATAGGTATGATCGTCCTGTGATTTGTGCAAGACTAAAATACCGTTACGAATCTGGTTATTCATAACACTAATTATAAAAAAAAAATACATTTATTTTATATTAGGAGAGCATAACTATAATTTCACATTTCCATTATGAGCTAATGATAGTTAAAAAACTGTTGCGGTCGCTAATCTCGAGGTAGTTGCAAATGTCCTGTGATTGTTGGAAAATGGAAGTTGGATATGACACAAGACAAGCTACCCCAGCAGGTTCAAACTCGAACCTCTTGTAGTCAAAAAACATCGAAAGCCAAATAGAACGATACATTAAACTACAAAATCATATGACTGACATGATTTCCCAGGCATATTAGATTAAAATCTTGTCGAACTTGAATGATATCTGAAATTCACTTGTGCCTCCATTCGATAAAATGTTGTATTTTTAAACAGGAATGGCTGGAATCTCAAGGTATGGAGTTGTCCAAGGAGGAGTCACTGCCCGTGGATGCGTACACGCAGAAGGAGAGGTGGAAGAACGTGCGTCCACCAAAGAGATCACGGGTACCAGACGATCAACTGCTGCGGTTCATGCAGTACGACGGGAAGGTTCTCTGGTAAGTGTATTAATAAACTATGGTCCAACAACACAGACGTAATAAAAATAACGCAACAGCGAGAATCGAGGTAAAATAATCCATATATTTGGTTAACAAACAGGAAGACCAAAAAAGATAAATAGGAAAAAAGAAAACGAGGCTGAAATGACGAGTAGTGATAAATGAAAAATGCATTTGACTGATTGATTTTCAGATAGATAACCTGGACTTTGTCTAAGTGATTAATTGCCCAGTTGTATCTATCTACCCATTTAATGATAAACCAAGTGTACGGATTTTATACAATCTTGTAAGATAATGTACAAAAACTAAAATCTGCGTTATTATAAAAGTTATAGTTTAAAATATGCTTGCATATTCCAGTAGTTCAAAACAATGCGCTTATTGGAGAATGTTATATCGATAAATACTTTTCTTGTATCTTCATCGGGAGCTGAGATACATAGTTCGAATAATTAACGATCTCACTAAGGCTAGGATACAAGCAAAAAGTGTTATGTACACTTTTTGCTCTCCATTTTTAAAGGCTTCTTATTTATTGTATTATCCTATAATTTTTAAATATTTAATAGCTTGACATTAATAACGATCAGTTTTAAGGAACACAAGTTATTCAATTTATTCCGTTGTCGAAACTATGTAATCCTAACAAATTTAATTCTTTGCCCATAATTTTATCAACCAATATATCCCTTTGTCGTGACGTTTGACAGATGACTAACATTTTTTATGGTGATTATGAACCAAGCGATAGACAAGCTTACGCCAGAACTAATGAGTCAGCATTTATGTAGCAACTTAACCATCTCAGACGAAATTCATTCTCAGTCCAGATTTTCACCGTCAAAAGCTGGTTACTTCAGTAAATAAACATTGTTACCGTGACTAGCACGTCCAGACTGACATCATGTTACCTTGTTGGCTCCTGTGTAGCCGTGCGCCGCGCAGACTCCGACTTTCTCAATAGCTATCAAATTTCCGTCGTGTTTGAACGAGCGCTAAATATTGTGAGTCTAGTCTCCGGGATGTTTGCAGCTCACTTCTATAATATTATCTCTTTCGTTTAAAATACTTGTCTTAATTGAAAGTCAGAAATGTTGTATTGTATTTATGATTATGTCGTATTTAATTCGTAAAAAAGGCCTTTATACCCAACCACAAATACTCAAGGATTTTCTATTTACTTGGTGCGATGACGTTTACAAACATAATTTAAATACTTTAAGACACTAGCGAAAAGCGTTACAAATGAGAACATGGTTATAAATAAACAATATCTTCAGTATACTGATTGAAATTGTTTGTTCCGAAAGTAAACCTAGGTAGTTAACTATCCAGCATTTCTTTTAAGCAACATATAAACTAACACCAAGAAATACTCTAACACCTTTAGATGCGTCGCGCTGCCAGACTCTGTACCGAAGCAAAATTAATATGTTTCACCGACTATGTGCGTTCCGTTTTGAATATCTCTGAACTATTTCAACTATTTCCCAGATTGTTTACTCAGTTTCGTAGAACGCAGAGTTTATTTTTATGATCACATTCAACATACATAATTACAATAATGTGGTTCTATGTTGTTATTTATTTATCAAATATATACATAGGTACCTAAAAGATTATAACAGATTATGTAACTAAGTATTCTTGATAGAGGTTATTTCTCACAAGCCGCAACCGTTTTATCAACAACTAGCTGTGAACCACGTTTTCACCCGCGTAAGGAGTTCCCGTCCGTGATTTCAATTCACTCAAGCAATTTTCAATCTTTAAAATTTAAACAAAAAACTTTTTTATTATTTTTAAATAAAGACCTTGTCCTGATAATAACGAACACAATAAAAGGAATCATCCAATTTGATGCAGTCATTCGAAAGTTATGCGCTAAGCAACACATTTGGCGATTAATTTTGATATTTTAGAAGATGATAAGTTGCGGTTGCGTTTTTCCAAAACTAACACAACTACTATAACTACAAATGCATAGTGGTATGTACGTCGAAGTGTTCGTAATTAGATAGCCCGGCTCCATCTAATCAGAAGTCGGTATAAACCGCCAACTACTTAGTTATACCCGATGCACTCGTCTCGCGGGACAAATCCAACCAACTCGGATTTGTCTTCTCACTAAACGTCAGTCCGTTTTTTGGCACTTACTTCGTTTTTATTTTTACGTAGGTACTAGGTACTATATGTAAAATATAGAAAAAACAACAATGATAAAGTTAATTACAAAATGTGGATACGAAATCAAACATTGTAACGTAGACTTTTAACATTCTTAACGCCATTCCACTCTTTTAATTATAGTGATAAAAATCGCCAACGTCAACGGAACATTTATGATAGCGTAAATTGTTGCTGAAGTGGAAAGTTTTCAAGATTTGTTCTGGACATTCTTTTAAATCCGTCAAATGTTTCAAGAATTGAATCAATACACGTTATGACTTGTTCCCACTACTTTTACGGACCCCTCCTATCATGGAAGTAAACAGTGGCAAATTAATGCTCATAATGAACCGGATTTAGAACTGTTCGCTCACATATCTATTTCAGTTCTGTCGTCGACTTAATTAAGAGACAGTTATAGTTCAGATTATCTCAATTTTGGTAATTAATTTAACAGAATAGACATCTCGTCAATGTAATAAATGTTTTTTTTTTAAACGAGCATACTTAATAGCCTTTCAATGGATCAAGGATCAAAAATCGGAACATTTAAATTAATCGTTAAACAGCAAAGTTATAGTGAAAATATCTTAAATTGTAGCGTTTTGTAGTTCAACTATGTTATGTAATATGCAGATGTATGTTATGTAATATTCAGTCGTATCTACAGTGACCACGGATTCTAATAGAATAATACTTCAAAGCCGGTCGGCCTGCGGGCTTGGAGTCCGCCGACGCTCAGCACAGAATTACATCCATGTTAATTGCAAGGTTTAATTACGTACTCATCGTCGCTCACAGCTCCAAGCGAGGTTCCGGCGAAGCTTTAAGGCCTCATTACAATAGATTTCATTGTGATTTTAATGAAGACTTTAGGCATTATTTGCTCTGCAAATAGACTCAAGAAAGCTGCTTTGTAAACATGGTATTAAGAAATTATATACTGGATATTAATGCGATTAAGCCATTATACAATATGTTACCGTTACCTAATTACAAAACATGTATTGCTCATTTTCTTTTGTTTTTTGATTAAACGAACAAGATATCGAGGAAAGCACAGCGCGTTCATATATAAAGGAATAATATATTGCATAAACTGCATAAATGAACGCTGATGTTTATACCACCACATCACATATCGGTCAAGGAAGTTCAGATATTATACAATAAAACAGATTACTTTTACGTCTACACACACAGAGACATATAGAGGATTTACACACATAGAATGAATTCCTAACAGCAGTCCCCATAAACTTTGGTCTTATCGATCACGTTCCTTAAGAATATGGTTTTTGTTACTTTACAAATTAGTTTGTCCATTGACTCGCCATTGCTTACGTGACCAGAAGTCATCTGGCGAATCATTGCTCTAATGTCTTTATTTACAAGGACTAAAGTAAATTTTTTATCCCTGGACTTTACCAAATTTCGGGCTTTACAGCTGCAGGAAATTAGGCACAGGGTACACAAATGATCTATCTTATTGACGCTATAAATATTTGGCGACGTTTTTAAAAAAATATAATACCTACTACAGACTGTATAAAACAGAAATGTTCTCGTCCATAGTTACGTAAGTTTCTTATACAGTGGGTACCTATTCCTACCGTACATGTGTTAGTAAATTGGATTCTTGTCTTCAAGTATCCCGCTCTAACGACATTGATTGTATCTTCAGTTTCATAACTGAGTCCTTTTCCTACATCACTCTTTAATATACCCACAAGTTTAGTATTGGATTTTTTTATTCCATAGTTTTACTGTTCGTCTCAAGCAATTTATATGATTTCCATATTTGAATATTTGTTATCACAAATTTATACAAGCACTGCTCTCATCTTTCGAGGAATAAGGTCAGGCTGTAAGGATTACATAGTACACATGCGTACATATTCGAAAACATCACGTACTCGTTGGCAGAATGCCTCACGTCAACCGTTTGCACTTTATGCTGTGGGGTGTTGGATACCTAAATGAGTCGCTTACGATCACCCGCTCCATAGACAAGTGTTAGTTGTTGTCGATTTGTAAGTAAATTAGTAATTTCCCCTCATCAATATTCTGTGCACGAATCTTTACGACGTGAATTATAAGTGAAGTTGCTTCTCAGTTCGACACTTTGGTCATACTCTCGGTCGCCTTTTATGACCAATAAAAAGAGACTTATAAAATATTATTCCGCAGATTTTTTATTCTAAGTGCGTCATAAATTACAAGTTATTAAAAATGAAAATACAAAAAACCAACTTCACTGCTACTTTCATTTTATATCTTCACTCAAATAATGTACATAAACCTAAAAATACTTTTACGGTCATAATTCTAGAATATTCTAGATCATACTCTTCACCACAGTTAATTATATTTAAACATAATACATGAAAGATATGATAATGTTAACTATGGATGAGAACATTATCATTATCTAAATACTATTTTTGTGCAATCATTTGAAGTACCTGTATCAAATTATTAGGGCAGATTACATTTCTGCAAGTTGTAACAATAACAATAGTAATTTAAAAACTTATTTTTTTTTGTTAATGTATATATATATAAGTATATAAATTCAACCTGCTCCGAAAGATAAGTGTGTCATGGAAGGCACAATTAAAGCTGACTGTAGATTATTGTAACGTGCGCAAACTCGTCGCACAAAGCTCAGAACTTGCGTCCTTATTACCAGCCCGGTACGAGTACCCGACCTCCACTTTCCTTGTCTCGTTTAATTCTTTATTACACACAGAAATTGGAATTCTGGTATGCGTCACGCCGCAAGATGTGCACAGCATATAAACTACTTTTACTTATATCTCGCGGGGTATTGAATCCATAAATGGAACAGATAAAAACAGGTTCTCCGAAAAATTTAATTGTGTATAACGCTGACGCTATCCACTTTTCGTTTTATTTTCCTAAGCTTAAGCTAAGGATTTATTTAAGGCTATCTTGATTCAGTGCAACGAACTCAGCAGTGGGTATCTATCTTAAACAAAATCTTGGATTTTCAATAAATACTTATGTCTATCGGACAAGTATAAGATGACATGGATCTTATTGACAAGATACGGATTAACGTAACGAGCAAGAGAACTCCGCTGTCGTTTCTGCCCGATTTGCTTCCAACAAACTCGTTAAGTCTGCGATTTCTCTCTTAAACTTTGCTCAACTTGAGTTAAGGGCGAGTTTCGATTATAAATTTTATTATCACTTATAAATTTTCTTGAAAATGTGGCTTACTCTGTCAAGTATATGTAATTGAATTATTTTTAATAGTGTTTACTTGTTATTAGGCAGATATTGATTTAAGTCTATTTGATTAAAAAGTAAGTAAGAAATATCTCTTCACGTATGATTATTTACATTTGCTGTAAACAGATTTAATCACGTTTAAATAAAGATAAGATTGGATTTCCCCTTGTGCTTAGCTTTTCTCCCACATTTCCCTTCCTTCATTTCGACATTTTAAATATATATATTTAAGAAGTAGGTACTATGTTTATACATAAACATTCCTTTGATGGAATAACTCATGTACCACGACCAGGACCGCTAAGATAACTTCGTTGAAAGTCGTTGAGGGATTCGGTTAGGGTAGTTAATGAAAACTTGGCCGTATCACTTTTGTATACGGATTAACTCTACTTTGTCAAAGATTTAGATAGGGAGCTTATAAATAGCTTGTTCGTAGTTTCGCATTTGTGTCAAGTCTTAGGCATCGACCGCAGTGACGGCTTTCGAAGCGAGCGGGCGCGCGGTCGGCGCCCCGAGCCCCAAGCCTCGCGCTACCCACCCATCTGTTCCTTGTTTATCGCTCACAACTTTACTGTTACTCTGGCCAAACGTTGCTTTAATAGTTTTAGTACATTTATTTCGGCCTTGCAAATAGATTTTGCTCTATGACCCAACTAAAACGAAACAACTAAAATGCTGCTCTTGTTTTTGTTTGTCTGATATAAGATTTTACCAGGACTTTACTTTTAGTGCTTATCACACACTTTATTATGAAAACGCCAAAGTCAAAAGCAATTATTGTGGAGATTAAAACAATGAACGTTGGTAATGACATTACGTGAGAGCTAACAGCTACAGTCATGAACGCCTGTTAATGTAGTTAGAGCAAAGTTTTTGGAACGAATCTTATTGGACGTCATGTGAACCAGATTCGCTTAGTAGCTGTTACCGACTATTTATGGCGCCAGAAAGATGAAAGATGTGCTATGTCTTTCGAAAAGGCTCCACAGTAAAACGTTGAATATGCGGTGAGTGAATGAAACTCAAATTGCCCAGATTTTTCGTGCAAATCGAAATAATTTTCATTCAATTATCGTTTCTTACATTGTCCTTTATTTAGATTGAGAGTAGTCTTCGTCATCATCAGCCTAGCCTTTTCCTTAGCTATGCTGGGGTCGGCTTTCAGACTTATTGGATTTAGCCGGATATCGTATAATTTACATGGAGCTGCTTATAATAATAATAATAAATAATAAAATCCTTTATTATCAGGCTACTTAGGCCCATAGATATATACCTTAAAGACTAACATACATATTTTATAAATACATTATGTGTTAGTATATATAAACTTAAACCTATGTTAGTAAACACTTCCTAAGTACTAGCACTATGTCGATGTGCGTCCAGGTGGAACTTGTCCGCGGAAGCGACGGAACACCACGCCAGCCGGCCAGAAGTCCTCTACCATCACGAGGTGCAGGTAACACGTAGGAACTCGCACCACAAACGCATTGAAATTGACGTTGCGGCGCGATTCCAGTAGTTGCACTCTCGGCCTGTATTTGGTCTTCTGGCGCACGTACTCAACGATGTCCTCCGCCTTAGTGGTGTAGTGCAGGCGAGAGATGTACACCGGAGTATTCGGTTGCGCGGCACGGATTTTAACACTGGGCTCCGCAGGAGCCGTGCCGCAGCGATTCGTAACCACCACAAACCATTGCTGGGTAATAAATTCAGTAATCCTTAGTAAGACCGTAAGACTCGCTGTCAGAATTATAATGACTTAACGACTATCGAAGATCACTGTATGACAGTCGGGTCCAACGGCTTAACGTACTTTCCGAGGCAAGGAGGGGTGTAATATGCTCGGTATGTTTACAAATGGTCACCAATCCACGGAAGAACCGCGACGAGCGCGGCTTAACTTGTATTTATTTATCGGTAACGGTCACTTAGCTATGAGCCCCTCTGAGAGTATATTTTTGTAAAAGTCTATTTATCTCTCGTTATTATAAACAAGGCACGGATCCCCTAGAGTTTTGTTCATAAATCACTGATGTTTCGTAACTGGGACAAAAGTGTCACACTTTTCCATTTTTGATGTATATCCGATAACTTGCAGAAGTTATAACTGTCTCTTATTTCAAATATGTGGATTTACATAATTTTGTTGTAGAGGAATTAAGTACTTCCACATTATTTTTATTAACCCTTGTCATACAGAAATGGCATTAATAAGTGATATTTATGCCTCTGTTGTTTATTTCATATTTCTCATTGTAAACAGCCCAGCCTCTTTAAAACTGAGACTATCCATCAGAAGATATCCGAAGGCGCTTTTCACATGCGATCCTCTTAAATTAAATTCATTTTCGTTCATATTTCTTAGTGATCGGCTTCTTGCCTCGTCTTGGCAACATCATAAGGTAGGTACTATCTTATACCTTTGTATGTTATCTTCACGGCCGAGTGATTCGCGAAGACACTTAGTTTAGTCCTGATATGAAAATCAATAACAACGGTATGGGTGGGTAATCACAAGTACTAGGCGAAAAGAAGCGTCTCGTTATAGTTACTGTTTAAAAATTTGTTGTATGTTTATCTAAAACTAGCTGTTCCCCGCGACTCCATCCACATAATTTTTTGTAAAAAAATATAGCCTATGTCACTCAAGGTGAATGTAGCTTTCTAATCGTGAAAGAATGTTTGAAATCGGTGCAGTAGTTTTTGAGTTTATTCATTACAAACATACACACAAAAATACAAATCCTTCCTCTTTATAACATTAGTATAGGTTAATTGGATAATTCAGACATCCATGTTTTTCCGAAACAAATTAAATTATTATTTAAACTATTTTCTTGAGAAGAAAGTTTCAATAAAGCTTCAGAGAATATTTCACTAAATATCTAAATGTACGTCTATGAGATATCAAACTTGACATTCCGGTAGAATAAACTAAATTTAGTAGCGTCGTGGGTAGATGTGTATTTTCAGATTACGTCATCAAGTCCCTTGTGAATGAGGCGGAGTGTATAGATAAATGTAAACAGATATTTGTATGAGAAATCGCAACGAGCCAAAGGCGTGGGCGTTCGCCTCCGTTTCTAAGAGCCCGACGCGGCAAGGCTATAGAAATTGCGCAGCCTAGTTCAAAAATATTGGTACTAAATCATGCATAAGAATCTCAAACTAGAAGAATTATAGGTTTTCTAAGAATAGACGAACAAAATCCGATCGTGAGTAATGCTGGGAAACTATGCTACGGAAACGTAGAGCTAACGGATGCTACGTTTAACGAAGTTTGCACTTACTATGACTTAGGTGGCACTTCTATTTGAAAGTGATCTAGAATACCTACCACATATTTTTCCATGTAAAATGAAAAAGAAGTGGCAAATTTAGTAGTGGCAACACTCAATGCACTTAAGTTAGAAAAACAGTTCGCCAATATCCGTCCATTCGATAACTTGTAATCATAGGGTTATTTTAACGAATGGCCTTAATCGGCATCTGTTCGACCATTGACTACTCAAAAGAAGCAAGGGGACAACAGAAATTAAGCTTGTCACATTGCTGGACGAAGTTACCTACTGTTTAAATAAATATGTTATAGTACTACTCTAATTAAGAGATATACGTACGTTATTGACGTTGTATTTTCAATATTGTATTATTTATCTTTCTTTTTGTGCAGTTTACTTCAATATTATTATCAAACATTACAGTCAAAACTACATACATTGAGCAATATGTTGGTACAATTCTCCTTTATATGGGCAACAATCATCGGCAATAAATCGTCTTGTCCAAGCCAATAACACGACAGATAGTGTAGATTGTATGTGTTGACTCATATACTCGCATGTAGGCATAGTCATTCGCTGTCATGCTTTTGGCACCGACAAGAACGTAACACTGATGTATGTAAATAATATCGTAAAGAAACAAATAAGTTTACGAAGAATCTCCATGGTACTTGGTGATTTATGATTGAAAATTGAACGAAACTGTCCGTTTAACCAATTTCCCTTACCCTTCTCCGAACGAAATTAGTGCACCTATGCCTTTCGACGTCGATTTCTTATATTAACTTCTGTATGGTTATAAATCGATTCTAATATTTAGTTGGGGCGAAAACCTCCTGAGGCTTAGTGTTTATGAGATAATAGACTTAGATAAGATAACTCTTGTACACGTAGTATTATTCATTCTGACGCAATAGACCTAACTTCATAACTCTCGAGAGCGTTGTAACGGGGCCATAGTAACATGACGAGGGGAGCGATCACTATGTCTGTTTGTCCCACAGGTAATTGAATGTAAAGTCTAACATACACTTGAAATATTACACAATAATGTACGTGGTAGTGATTATACTTAATTAGATTGCTTAGATTTATTTAAAACTGTTTTGCAATTTGCGCAGACAGACTAATGAATTCAAATGCAGCCAAGATTGATGTTCAAAGTGACACAAATAGATAGGATAACAAACGGATATATTAGAGGAAATTGGATAGTCGTTCCAGTGAAAAAGTTGCAAGAAAAATCTTTGTCTTTGTACACCAATCTTCTCAGCAAGAAAAAAATGTAAGGGTAATTTATATCACGATGCAGAAGCAACATCGAAGAAAGAAATAATGAATGTTGTTGAATACAAGCAAAAAAGAAAAGAGAAATTCCAGATTGATTGCATCAAGAAGGATTGGTAAATGGCACTGCAGAGTAACCGGACTGCAAGCCCAATTAATTAATTATTATATTGATCGAATAATTCCGTGGTTTCAAGGAACGCGGTTGGGAATGTAACCACATTCATTAACTTTTGTCGATTGCCAACAGTTAGCAATCGTATATACCAGAATGGACGATGAAAGCAAGATAGCTTACATTTTGGTATTTAATTAGAAAATTAAATTAAAAAGTTAAATAGAATTAGAAATAGAAGACTATTAAACTAAATGTATTCTTTATAAAAATCAATGTGTATTTCAGTATCGATACCGGATACAGTTTCCTAGCTTGCTAACGCTCGTCTCTACTTTATATAAGGACGCTATAGGTCACGCGCCTTAATTACTGATTTACGGTTTATTGGAGATAAAATACTGATTGTAGCACGAAACATGGTATATGACAATTTATAGATGCGGCGGTATTTATGTCATTAAATTAAAGTTTGTCCGCAATTTCTGTTACTTCTATGACTTTCTATTTGCTAGAATCATTTTGCTGAAGTGAACGGTATTCGTAATATGAAAATAGTTGAACCCAATATGACTATTCGAGATACTAGTAAGAATGTCCCAATATATTCAAACGAAAAGCTCACGTGTCTGATAACAATTGCACTACAAGTTTCAGTAGCGACGTTCCAACGAGGAAGGTACACTAACCAACTGCCGCCTGACCTCACCCCTCGGGGAAATCAGGCTTTCGTCGTAAGATGTTATCACTATACAAGCTGCCCATACACCTGATAATATATGATCTCAAACCTGCCCCTTACGACAGCCACGGTGACCCAACAATATCAGACGCTCAGATTTTCTAAATGTATTATTTTTTCACAGTTTCGACGTGGTTTGGGATGATCGCGACTCGGCCTTCGGTACTCTTAAAGAATATAAGCTGTTGTACTTCCTGCAAGATGACACCATTGCTATTAAGGTACGTATAAGTATGAAATATTTTTTAAGGTACGTATAAGAACAGCGGGTGGGTCGGTTATTTTACAGTAAAGGTTTATGGTTTAAGGGGGCTGAATAGCTTATGAAATTATGAAACGATCTTTGAGTTCCTAGAAGTATATTTAGCGCTTCAAGAGGCCTCACAAAAAGGCATGACAAAGGCTTTTCTTTGGTTGAGTGAGTGGAGACTCGACAAAATCTTTCATTGACTGATGTAATTTTTATTTAATGACTTCGACCTTTGTGTTGACTAAACTGTTTCACTTGGCATTTATCATAATAAAACGTTTTATAAATATTTAAATGATTCCTCCGCGACAATACTGTTTAACGATCGTTATTAAGGTTTTCGAAGAGAAGTTCTTGCAACAACAAGCAAGAAATGGTATTATCATTTTAAAGTATCTAAGAGGCACATCCTTATCCCCGACAGCTTAAAATGTCGGATCGGAGATTGAGTGGTCATGAATTTAGATTTTATGGCCTTTCACACAATTGTATTTTATGAGGCATTAAAAAGTCATCGGAAGGTAATCTTTCAGGAGCTATCACTTATTCAGCTATAACTGACAAAACATATTTAGGAGTCATGACACTGTTATCAAGTAGTATTTAACTTTTAGTTTATACTAAATAAGTATTTTATTAAAACCGAGTCAAGTACACAAAAGCAAATAAATTAATCTACGATAAAGCAATAAATAATATTGAAAATTATGTTGTTATCAAAACAAAGGAGAACCGTAAAAGCGTTTTGTAAGCAAAAGTAAATTTAGGGTTTAATTTAAAAACAAGTGAAGGCCTTGGAAAATCAGAGCAATGAATATTTATTGGGGTCCTGGGAGTAGGACGCACTCCAATTACGGGCGCTCAATAAAAATTCCTTTGGTCTACATCGACGACGACGTGTAGGTAGTTATTCGTATACTTAATAATTAATGCTTAATTACTGCCTTTGTTGCTTAACGTACAATATAAATGATGTTATTTTAAGAACTGAAACAGAAAAGTAATTTTACCTAGTTCTAAGTACCTAGATGTAAATATTCACATATTGCTGTAAGTCACTTGTAGTGCCTTGACTTCTCTTCATTCAAAATGTATAATGTTTTTCCATTGAATATCGTTTGTATTTACACAGGAAATTCACGACGGGAAGGGCGGAAAAGATCCTTTTCCAATGCTTCTAAAGAAAACTAAGCTGCCTAAGAAATGGAAAGAAAAGCCCGGTAAGTTTGTTAATATTGTAGTACCTTGTAAGGCAGCATGGCATCTACGCCTTCTACCTAGTTCGCCTTTCCTACTCGATAATGTAACAATAACCATCTGAAGGCTCAAGTGCTTAAGGCCGGCTCAGAACTTGTCTTGGCTCCCTAAGCTTAACAAAAACCTCTAATCGTCTTTCAATGGTGCTTGTTAGCCAACGGGTATGTGCGGATAGAAAATGAATGTGGTAATAATACGGGCATGGTGTGGGCTCGAATACCTACCTTGAATTCCGCTACGGTAACGACTCAATCAGAATATCTCTAGGGTTTCGAAGAAATAATGCTGTTTTTATTTTACTGTGGTCGTACAGGTTTCAAACGTTGAATAGATAATCTTTAAGAGAATCTTTCGCGAAAAAGTAAGTGTTAAAAATTAGGTTTTTTTTTTCATCTTTATGTGAGTACTTAATGTACGCAGGCTAAGAATTGTTCTATTTCTTTGAATTTACATATTTCTCGATACGGATAAAATCGTATTTGATTAATTCGCAATCGTTTAATGCAAAATAAGAAAAGATTGATTGATATAATTCTAGATATTTATAACCTTTCTGTTTTAAAACAAAATAGAATTCCGCTTTTTAACTTCACAAATAGCATTCCGATGTTCCATTGTGTTGGGGTAAGCGACGGGAGCGCGCAGTTAATCCTACAGGCATTTAGCTTAAAACCATTGTCTTTTGCACTTTTCCAAACAAAGTAATTTTCATCATTTTGGTATTAGTAAAAAAATAATCCAGTAACGGTACGTTTAGTACGTATTTTCTAACTTTGTCGTGTGGTTATTCAATTCGAACATGTTTTTAGCTACCAGATATCTACTAGAACTGGAGGGCCAATAGTGGTCGTAAGTCGACCATAAATTGTTTAATTTACTATTTAAATTAATAATAAAGACGCAAATAAAAAAAAATCATTTTCACTTCTTCTCTTTATAAACCACAAGTGTGCGAAATTTCATACTCCTCTGTCAACAAAATATTAACCGGGGTACAAAATTTTTGCTTCACGTATTATTATAACGTAAATGGCATTATGGTTAATGCTCTATAAAATATACTAGCTGTTTCCCGCAGCTCCGCCCGCGGTCTCAATTATTTTTTAACACGCTTTTATTAGGTCGACCTGTATGTATGTAACTATGTAGTCAAATCTAAGAAAACTAATTTAACCACCTTTTAAAGATCGTAGCGTTATGAAAATTGGCAGTTGTATGTGATTTTGATGACAATACAATAATATGGTACTGTCGAGCTGATCTGATGATGGAGCCGGAAGATATGAACTGGAACTTCATGAAGGATGATCGTGTCATAGCCGTGTTTGGACTTGTTAGAAAGGTCTTGTAATGAACATTGACCATGATTAAGTAAAGCGTGTTTTTAGTGTTTTTTAAACTATTAATTTATTATATCATTGAGATGTAAGCTGTCCTATCTTTCAATTTGGATCAAACTGCACACGGTGTGCAAATTTGCTTTAAATCGGTTAAGTAGTTTAGGAGTCCATACCGGACAAACAACGTAAGCGTAATTTATAGGTATATATTCAGATTATGTATTTGATAGATACTAGTCAGGATCGGTGTGTCTTTTGTAACCAATTTACTTGAAATTCAGCAAACTGAGTATACATATTCAAACTTATATTATTTCCATACACATAAGCAGCATATGTACCGTTTGTCTTAACAGCTTATATAATTTAATTGTGGTGAATTTAATATTACAACGGGGCTACAGCGTGTTTGACCGACATAATTAATAACGTTGGATCAGTCAATTAGAAAATTTGATTAGATCATTAGGAAATGAGAGCGAACAAACAGGGATAGCTACTCGCTTTATATTAATAGCCTTTAAGGAGATTAAGCTATGAAAGTTTGAGGAGATCCGGAGAGTCGATCTTTCTCCGACTTTGCTCTAATACGATGAATTATTGCAGTTGGCGTAAGAGGGAAGCTAAACCTTTAACCTGTTTACAAATATGTTTTAATGGATACATATTTCAGGAATTATAGAACTCTATTTTAGAAATAATTATTATTGTTTTCAATAATATTTTTAGGAATCTTATCGTAGAAATAAATGGCGTACGGTTGGAAAATACAACGTTAAGGAAATGAATTAAATATTATGAGTTACGGACAACAACGAGAAAAAATATTTACAATTTGATGTATAGCAACATGTTTTTTGTGTGCATCAAAGAATATTCAAATTAACATAACATTGAAGTGTTAGTCATACGTATTAAACAGACAACTATATGTTTCTGGCACCTAATCGAATGTCGTTCAGTGACGAATGCTTCCAACTCAATATATCCAATTGGTAAAGCGCGTCGTTTTTCATCAGTGCAATAGTGGCCGACGTGGCAGGTGCCGGCACTGCCTCCTACCTGCCCCGTTGTACACATTTCAGATTTATTAACATGTCACTTCTCGAGCTTTCCATTTATTGCTCGAAACTAGCTATATATTTTCTGAATGCTCGAATATATGTATTATGTGTGACTCAGCATTAATGTGGATGTTAACGAACACAGATTATTATATTATATTGAATCCAGCCATGGATTTAACTAAATCACAATTCGTTCGTCATAAATGCTGACCTTTTTCGACCTACTGAACGTAGCTCATGGGTTAATGGCCATTTGCAATGCAGCAGGTGCTCCTTGCTTTCTTTTGCAGTAAAAATAAAATGGCAACCGCTTTTAATAAAAGTTAAATGCATTATGGCTTTTTTCTTTTACAAAAATGGCATCTGTAACTTTATTAATCCTAACTTTTTTATATGAATTTATTACTTATACTCGCATCACGTTAATAACTGCAAGAAAAGCCAAGGATAATAAAACTTTGTAAACGAGGAAAATTGTGTCGAAGAAACAGACAAATGTCTTCCTTAAATGTTCCTTTCTACGTCAGCAATATTAGAAAAGTGGGGTTGCTTGCGACCTATTTTCCACTTTATATCTCTTGAATTATTACCAGAAATGATAGGGTTCTTCTGGTGGTCGATATTGAACTTGTAATACTCTATCTAGAATATCAACTTTCCTTGTAAAGAGTTAATAAAAAGATATTTGTTTAATTGAATGGATCGATGTAACTATTCAATGACTTTCATGACATCGAAGGGCACCGGCTTGCCCAACCCTTCTCAATGCCAAGTTCTAGTTTCAAAGTGTAACCTTAGTATTAAGGGTCACTTTTATAATTTATATAATACGCCTTTGTTCTTGATATATGAATCGATACGATTTGGACAGAATATTATCGATAAATGAGTTATTTATGGTCTATAGTTTGATAAGATTTCCTTTAAAATGAAACAAGTGATGGTTAGAGTTTTTCACTACCTTTGATTAGGTAATTATGTTTTGTCCAAAAACACTGGCTGATTCGAACTGATTCTTCAACGACATCGGTGTTCAAAGCTCGGGCACAATAGATAGACCAGACTGAAGTTCAATTGATTTGGAACATTTTAAATCTTATACCGAAGATCTAGCCTATTAAAAACCTACCTGAGGAATCCTTGATGTACATAATTAGGGATCGTGTAGGCTTGACCCCTGATTTTTATCTACAAATTATTTCTCCAAGAATTATCCTCAACTAAAATTGCATGTCTAAAAAACCTAAATTATATTCTAAGCTAATATTCATGCAATCAAAAACTTTACTGTACTAATGTACGGTTAGTTATGTTATCGTGTATAAATTGTACGCAAGTGAAACTATGGCTCAAAAAACGTTCTAGGCAATATAATGAGGAAAAATTCAAAACATATTCTATGCTTTTTCAGCCACTTAGTAATATAATTTTACAACTTTGTTAATGTGCAGTGACATTTCCGTCCACCGTACTGGAGACTACGGAGGAAGAAGTAACGACAGAGTACTACGCCCCGAAGGACCTCATAGTAGGCGAGACTGTCTTCATACTGGGGAGGCGGTTCCTGCTGGTCGACTGCGACAACTTCACCAGAAAGTACTTCAGGTAACAAATATTTACAAGTATATTGCTCATACAAAGAGCAACTTAAACATGAATATAGCAAACAATACGACAATAACAAAATACGAAAAGGTTAGTAAAGAAAAAATGGAAGACCTTTCCCCAGTAGCACCAGCAGTTCCAGCTAGATCTACAAAAACTGATATAAAAGTTTTATTAGTATATAAATCTTCATAAATTGAGCTTACGTTTATATCCGACGGACATTTTCGCTATAACAACAATTTCTAGTAGTTCGGAGTATATCTACTCATACTGAACTGAATACTGAAACGCAAATTAACTTTAAGAGGTTCTTAAATATAAATATCTATCTGTCGCTACTTCACACCTTAAAGTGACAGAGACAGCATGAGACTTAACGGCGGTTTCAAACTGATAGAAGTTTGAGTATCAATATAAGAGTAGGTATATAACTTATCCAAGAGTAGCTTTGTCTGTCTCTCAAACGACTCTTTTACGAAAATAAAAAGTATCATACAAGCGTACCAGAAAGGGAAATGAGAAAAATGTGAGGAAGTATTGGCTGAGATTGTGTATGTTAGTGGGACAGTTTCCCTTTATATATTCGTTAGCCAGTGTCCCCGGTATGTGCGACCCAGGCCGCTATTAATCACTGTCCAGTTGTGGCTCACTACTAACTTTAGGTACTGCGCACAAAATACCGTCGCATTAAAAATGCAGTATAAAAGGCGTCATTGTACTGTATTTAACCCTTCTGAATATCACGTTGCATATTAACTAAAGTACTGGGAATATAAGACGAGTATTTTTGTTTTTTCTTAAAATAATGCTTAAGAAAAGTTAACGTAGGTAATGTTTGGAATTATTATCTGGCTTTGGGATGGAATATTATAACAAACAATAAATAAATTTAATATTAGAAAAGGATTGTTTCCCAAAATAAACGGTTTTAAATAGATAATTGGAATACCTTAATTGACTTAATTCTGTATTCCATAAACGTATAACATACCCACAAAATTCAGGGAAAACGGCGAGATTTTAACTAGCGTATTTAGGTATCGTGCAACAGAAATAGCCACAAAAAAACAAATAGGAAACTCTTGTAACCTGAGAATCACATGTATGTAAATAATAAATCTTCAGCTATTCTCTCATATTAACGGCGAAGGTAAAAATAATTAAATTCAATTAACCGGCCTTTGTACTTAAAAACACAAGTAGGGTTTAGGTACCTACCGACAAAATAAAACTGTGCATGTGCTCAGGTGTTTAATACACAGGGTGCGTTCTTCATACACTCGTTGAAAGGGTCAACAGGCTATTTCCTCGAGCTCTCTTGATTTTCAGGAAATGGCGATACTTATTTTCCTGTTTATATTTACCAACGTTAAATTAAAAACGGAGTTTCCTCATTTCGTATTGACGTAAATTTACTTATTTAATTACAAAGTGTATTTTCGTTTACACAGTCTTTTAAAAGGATTAATATTTAATTTTACTACATTAATAATGTTGGTAGATTGTGGACTTTTTCCAGGTTGTCGGTAATATTTAGGCAAAAATAATACGCATATAAAAATAATACGTATAAGCAAAATTGCTGAGCGTCAAAACTCGAAACAAACATGCGAGTATTATGTTAGGCGCAAGTAGAGGTGTGTTAACGATTTTAAAACATTTGCACTACGCTTACTGGATATTATTATGTTGAATAAGAAAACCTCGAAAACCTACTGAGTCTCTCAAGACACCTATATAAGTCTATATTGCCATATATATAGTTAGTTGATCAATCTTCACAAATCCAGTATAAATTACACAAAATGAAAGAAAGAAAATTCATTTATACGAATCGCGCCACATGCGACTCATAAAATAAAATAAAAACTAACATATACAATAATTTCAAAAATGTTAGAGGAAAATTGCTTCCCATCCGTGCGAAACGGTCATCGCTCAGCGTGTGCTGACATTCGGAACCCTTCGGAATAAGGAGTGTATAATATAGGGGAAGATATGGTAAGGGGATAGGTCTGCGATTGTGGTTGAACAAAATAACAAGTCTTTTTCACCAAATATCACACACAATTTGTTGGCGATATTATTTAGTTAAATAGTAAACAAATAAACAACGTAAATGTAGAGTTAACAGATCTCCATTAACACGTAATCAGAAAGAGGTCGAATAGAAAACTTTTTGCAAACAACTTAGTGGAATGAACATTCAGAGAGCACATTATTGTTAGATGACTCTTCACTCACTGTTTCATTAGGCGTGGAGTCTTAAGCCATAACAAGGACATTCGACAGACTTATAGAGTGGGCAGACAATGAAGAGGTGACTTTTATACTCATAATAATAAACGTCTTAGTACTAAGTACCTATATCAAAAAAATCTAATAATGGAATTCCTAAGTAGGTAACTTTTATTAGTTTTCATAAAATTTAAATAGTTGAAAGTTCACATAATCAATGCCTTTAATCTGTAAAATGAATCTTGAATAATATTCTCAACATTGTAGGTAAGTATTATGTAATCTCAAGGTTTTCAGTAAAAAAATAACTACATTCGTATTAACCTACATTAATTCCTAAATAAATTAAACATTACATTGTAGTACATACCTACTCGGATCAATAACAATCTGCCGTCAAACTAGTTTCAACATTACAGTTCAAAATAATTGAATTAATTAAATTTTCACCTAAATTATAATAATTAACAACATCTGCTTATATTTCGAGAATGTTTCTTACAATACCAAGCAGTATCTACCTACATACCTACCTAGTCAACAGTCATTAAAACACTCGCGTCAATAGGGATTCTGTATCAATGTTGGTCTTCCACTTTCAAGGGCCTTTAGCTAAATCCTTTATTTTCGCAGATTGGGAGGACTTAGGGGACAAAAAGCGGCTGTAGCGTAATAGCTAGGGCGTTGGACTTGCGATCATGTGGTTGTCGGTTCGAATCCTACTCATTGCACTATCGACGTGAACCCACGCGTGACACAAGCATTTAGCTTACTACGACGGGTTTACTAGAATACTAGTAGGTAATGTGCGACGCACATTGCTAGCAAGCTTCTAAAAAGGGAAAAATTATAGTTTTTTCAAATTTCTTGTTACTCTACCTCGGAAAACATACGTCTTACGCAGAGCTTATAAAAAAATCCTTTATATTATTAGGAAGTGTAAATTAAAAGAAATAGAAAATCTTTTAATTTACACTTTTCACAAAATATTTATCCTGTCACTATACGATATGTTTCTACTTGGAAGAGGCTGAGAGTCAAAACAATAACGGCTCTGTTATCGATCAAACACTGTCATCATAAAAATCGATTCTATTAAAATCAAATCCGCATCATAATGCAGGCACTGATTACAGATTTTCCCACTTAAGCATTACACTTCATCTGTCCTTTATTTTGTTTCGTGTGACATTGACTGATCGTCCGTCCAGTGCATTATAAAATTAGGGACCCCATAATACTTACTTTATTAGATTCACCGAATATTTTTATACATTCATTACATATTATAGATTACTTTTTAATGGTGTAAAGATTTACTCAATCGTCCCTAAACGGATTTATTATATAAGTAAGCTCTAAATAAATTATTAGGCTCTACGTAAAATTTCAAATATAGATATCTATTAATATAAAAAGTCCTCGCTGTGTCTTTCTGTCTGTCTGAACGTAGTAAACTCAAAACTACTTTTTTATGTACACTCATTTTCTCTGTTTTATTTGACTAAATTGTAATTCATAAATACTGTATTTAGGGTCTTTTTTTGCACTTAGTAAATGTTTTATCTATTTATCTATTCTAATGGATAGAGTGATTCAAGGGGAAAGATTTTGTGCGAAGCCGAAGCGTTGCAACATATACATAAGCTTTATATTTATACGTTTCTATTTCAATAAGTAACATAATTTCGTTGTTTCAATTGGTGTTTATAAAATATTAAACAATTAAGAACTGTAATAACAAAGACAAGATTAAAATAAAACGTAGGCAAGGTGTAGAATAAACTGAGAGCTATCCCACGGGAACTCTTCCTCGGTTATCCTTCGGGAACTCTTCCTCGGTTATCCTTCGGGAACTCTCTCCTAGTTATCCCTCTGGAACCCTCTCCCGGCTATACCGCGGAAACCCTCTTTCGGCTATCCTGCGGGAACCGTCTCCCGGCTATCCCTCGGAAACCCTCTCCCGGCTATCCCTCGGTAGCCCTCTCCCGACTATCCCTCTGAAACCCGACCCGACTATCCCTCGGTAGCCCTCTCCCGACTATCCCTCTGGAACTCTCTCTCCCTAGCTGGGAAATCTGCGTTGCATTAAACGCAAATAAATGCATTTTCCTTCTTAACAACTAGCTGTGCCCGCGACTTCGTCCGCGTGTATATATATTTTTATTAGTATTTTTCCAAAATAAAAGTGGCCTAATTTACTCCTTATTACATCAGCTACCTGCCAGTGAAAGTCCCCTTAAAAGCGGTCCAGCTATTTCAGAGATTAGCGGGAAAAGACTGACGGACAAAAATATTTTGGTATACTTAAGTAAAAAGAGGCGGTTATTTTAATATTACAAACAGACAATCCAATTTTATTTGTATGTATATAGATTGACAAAATAAGAACCAACGTATTCTGTAGATTTCAATTACCTGCGTAACATAACCATGAGAAGCTTCCCAAGTTCCCTTGAATAGAGTCGCGGTGATGTTGTCTTCCCGTTTAATTAGTCACATCGGTTTAATGGCGACGTAATGGTACATCACTATGACCCGATAATTACCGCGTTTGTAACGTTCGTCGTATTTAATGGCTCTGGTAAATGAAAGCCATCTAATGCAAACCAATAGCATAAGCTGTTATGGTTAGCATTGGATATGACAGATATATTGTGTAAAAAAATTATAAACGTAGTTTGTTCTTTCTTTCTTTCATTCTGTTTAGTTCCATAAAGGTTCGATGTAAATAGCTATCACTTTGAACAAACACTTTAAATATTAAAAGTATTTTATTTTCTTGTTTTCGTGCGATGAATTTCTAAGTAGATTTTGTTTATGTGTTGAGTAGAACCGTACACTGCAATATCAAGTACATTTTTGACAATATCTTTATAATCTATTTTCACAACTCCATTAGATTGGCTAGTTAGGGCCTATTTTTTATTTTTTACGGTTGTTTCATACAGAAACTGTCAAACGTCAATTTTATTCGTCGAATAAAAGCTATCTGAAGATAAAGAAATAGGCCCTTAGTTATGTAAAGTTTTTTTTACTGAAAACTATTTGTCCTATTGAAAATTCTTTAACGTTCACAAACTTGTGTACGTACTTATACAGGAGAATATGGTGTTTGTTATTCAATAAGGAATATGAGTTACTACGGGCATTAATATTAGTATGCCGGAGCGCCGCCCGAGATTTGTGTACGTAACTGAATTAGTTGGATTGATCGCTACATATTTGTGTACATAATGTTTGTATTTCTCGAGGCACCGCTTAATCTACGAAAGCAGCACATGCGCCATATGTACCTATACATTTTCATAGGCTTACTCGAACACAGACATTCAAATTATACTATATAAACACTTAAAGCTCGCGCTGGTTACAGATGTGTCACGTCATAATAGTTTAAATGGTGGATTTAACTACACTTTCATTCCCTGTATAAGGCAAGGAAAGTCCAACCTAAGGGCTGATTTGACCAAATTCATAAACTTTATTCGTGGAATAATAATGACGTCTGACAGTTGTTCTTTTTTCAAGTAAATTATTATGTAAAAAATACAATATTGATCCGAAGTTTTTAAGCCTAATATCGTTATTATACCGCCGTCTTATAAAGCGCACTTAAACCAAGGGTAAGACAAATCTTACGTGTTCCACAATTTACTTGAGTAAGTGTAACATTGAAAAATATATTGGTGGAGCTTTCTAGAAAAGTCCGGTGTCGCTGGAAACTATTTGACAAATTATACGCTCATACTCGAACATATTTAAAATCTATTATATTGCGCATGAGGGCATTTGTGTTTTATTGCACTGAACATACCTGTAATGTTATCAGTTTTGTACGGCGCCCACCGTGGGGCCGGTAAAATTTATAAAATATGCGTAGATACTACAATGACATTGAGCTATGCATTAGGTTACGAAATTTTTATACTGATATAAATATGTCAAAGTAATGATTATAAATGATATTTTAAATTCAAAATCAGTCATCATGCTCAAAAAAAGCAAAGGTTATACATGCAAGGCAAACTGGAATAAACAAAAGCCGAGCTATCAGAAATAAAATACTCAGAATAAAATCCTTACAGAGTGTTGTTGAAATGCAGTAAAAATACCCGAATTTTTCGTATATTGTCAGATGAACATAGAGAGGAAAGATAAAAGACCACGTAGTTTGTAGCACGTCCGTGACTAATCTCTGAAACCGGCAACCACTGCAAAACTTCCCTTATTTTGATTATCGGGAAAACACATGCCCGTACACTTTGGACTTACGTAGAGATCCAATTCCTATTTATTTTGTGGTAAAGCATACTTTGTGGTAGAGCTTAGTATGATTATTCAAAAACTTATTCTTTTTTGTTTAGGCTCAGTTATTATTGCATTTTAGGAAATCTTTTTTAAGCAGATTTTATCTTGATTATCAGATAGTTACTATGTTAAACAAAATAGAAATACTTATATATATGTATTATATTAAAAATAAAATCGATTGCCATGTCATGGATTTCTCAGCTAACTGCAATTTACACTCACAATATTCAACATTGATACAGAACCTTGCCTTTTTTATTTATATACTAGCTGTTGCCCGCGGCTTCGCTCGCGCGTAAAGTTAAGAGTAGTAAGTAGGTAGTAAAGGATAGATGGATGTATTCTGTGATTTTCAAAGTAAGGCGCATAAATTATATTTTTCATAAAATATTATGGCGTCAAGATAATAAATAATAAGATAATGTGGAAAACATCACATACATTGAGTTTGGATAAACTTTTAAAATGGTGGCTTTTTGGTCAGACAAAACTTGAGAATCATTAACACGAAAAGACGAAGAAGAGTCACATACATTGCTCCGAATTCAAAGTAAGTAGCAGGATTGTGTTATGGAATCAGAAGCAACGAAGGTACCATAAAAATAATACCTTGCAACCCCTATTTCACCATCTTAAGGCGTAGATATCTAAAATCGCAAAAATATGTTTCATTTATTTCTTACCAAAAACCTGAATACCAAATCTTATGTATCTCTCTTTGAAAATGACGAATATCGTAAAAAAACTTCAAACTCCTATTGCACCCCCTTAGAGGGTAGATTTCTAAAATCTCTGAAATACGTCTTATTTATTTCTAACTCATAATCCTATGAAATTTAATGTGGCTATCTATGAAAACTACACAATTCATATACCTACAAACTTCCAACCCCTATTTTACCCTCTTAGGGGTAGATTTTCAAAATTGCTGAAATACGTCTTTATTTATTTCTATCGAGAAGCCCGTATACGAAATTTCCATATAAACTTTCATCCCCTATTTAACACCCTTAGGGGTTGAATTTCGAAAAATCCTTCCTTATTCCTTGTTTACATTAAATAGGAAACCTCTGTGCAAAATTTCAGCTATCCAGGGTTTGGGCTGGGCGTTGATGAGTCAGTCAGTCAGGCCTTGTCTTTTTATTTATACAACAACAACAACATGTAACAAAAACCCTGTCCGATCCCTTAGACTCGGTATTATTCGGTATCGTACTGCGAACACATATACGTAGCTATTAAATGGATTGGAGATTATTTTTTTTCCTAATTGAAAATAATTAAATCAAAATAAAAACTGATCCAAGGCAACAGCAAGACTGACCGCTCCTCAAAGTTCATGTACTTACTACCCGTAGCTTTGTGTCAAAGAAGCCGCCTATGCGAGACGGTTCATGAACTGTACCACGAATACGCCATTATTGGATCTAACAGGGGTTTTGTTACATGTTGTATACAGATATACCATTGTCATCGAAAATCAGTCCTAAACTGTTACCGCCTTGACCGCGTGAAGTTTATGCTATTTTATAATTATACAGTGTAATTAGTGATAGCTTTGATTTCCAGGTCAGATGTTTAAAATCTTCGAATTTTATAAGTGAACAGGAAATGCCCATCAGACCGAACAACTTTTGCTAAGACGTCATTCCTATATGTGTTATGGTGTAGCCGGGCTCTTGGAGTTCGACAACAGGTGTTCCAGATCTTCAATTTTTATACGTCAACAGAGTGCTCATCAGGCTGAACAACTCTTGCTAAGACGCCATTCCTATATGTGTTATGGTGTAGCCGGGCTCTTGGAGTTCTACAACAGGTGTTCCAGATCTTCAATTTTTATACGTCAACAGAGAGTGCTCATCAGGCTGAACAACTCTTGCTAAGACGTCATTCCTATATGTGTTATACTGTAGCTGGGCTCTTGGAGTTCCACATCAGGTGTTCCACATCAGGTGTTCCAGATCTTCAAATTTATTCTCTCAGCAGAAAATGCTCATCACGTGGAACAATTTTTGCTATGGTACCATTTTTGTATCTCTTATAGTTTAGCTGGTCTGTTGCGGTTCTGCATCAGGTATATACTTTTCCGGGATAAAAACTACCCAGTGTGGTGCCCAGGATATTAAGGAACAATTATACCAAGTTTCATCGTAATCGAACCGGTAGTTTTTGCGTGATGCCTGAACAAACAGACAGACAGACAGACAGACAGACAGACAGACAGACAGACAGACAAAAATTTTTTTAATTACATTTTTGGGTTCGGTGTCGGTCTAGTAACACCCCCCGCCATTTATTTTTTTAATACTTTAAATGTACAGAATTTTCACTTCTACAGATTTATTATAAGTATAGATTACCAGGGAACCAATCGGGACACACCATATCGTGATTTTACAAAGGATACTTATCGATTTTTTGCGTTAACCTAACTAACCTAAAATCTAACCGTTATCTTCACAAAACATAAATTAATAGTTATTATATTTGGCTTCTGGTTTTAATATTAATATGATGTTGAATATTTTAGAACAATGCTCAACATGAATCAACCGGAACGAGTGCAGGTGCGTCACGAAGAGAAAAAAGAGTATCCCAAGGTAATAACTTCATTTGTCGTTTTATTGTTTTATTATTTTCTAGATAAAATACAAAAAAGTATTACACATATTTAAAAATAAAGTGTCAAGTTGCTATTAAACCACGCAAATTAAACCCGAACCGTCTTATTACAAAACAAAACCTAACTTTAGTTCTAGCCTAAACTATTGAGCCAGTACTTGGATTTCGAACTTTATTTCGATTTAGGCAAAGTTCTTAATACTAAAATGACAACTTAGCACCGAACTATTCTGTCATTTTTGTATAAAGAACTGTATTTCTCTATCGGTTGGGTTCTTAATTAAATAACTGGGTCAGTGGTTTAAACCTGATCGAAAGAAAAACCTTGTTTTGTAATAAGGGGGGAAGTGTTTGTCTAGCCAACGAATGCCATAAAAATCATTTTTAATTTTCGCGCGATTATGCTTGACTTGGAGCTGGTGTGGAGATGAGGCCATTCCAGTTTTTCATGTTAGCAAATACGCAAATCCGATACGTTTTTTTTTTCTTTAACGTTGCCTTATAGAAAGTTAAAAAAAGTAAACTACTCATTTATTAATTTTTAGATTTTTTCTCTTAAAAAGTAAAATACCCTAGGTATTTTGTTAAATACAAATATCACACACAAAAACATCGTCTTTTCTTATATAAATTAAATATGATAACCTCTCAAAAAATCTCTTACCGTTTGATAAACACATTCTATTTAAAATCTGGCTGTCTATAAAAAAAATATTTTAAAATACAAAGCAGTATCGATAACACGACAATTCCAAAGTTAATAAGCATAATAAATAAATTCCATAATACGTGTATTTTAAATGTATTTATTCTGTTCACGTGCAGCCGATGCCGCCGCACATTGGCATCGGGGCGCCCGAGGACACTCTGCAGTCCTGCTTCGGACTCATACCGAAGCCGCCGCACAAGGACATCATCAAATACAACCTTAATGCTAACAAGGTAATGTATATACAATACAGAGATATATCCGACACTCGAAGCGAGCTGTTAAAGGATCGTTAAAGAGCGCAAGCTGTTGCAGCGTTACTTGACTATTGAATTAAAACTTCTTTACGCGCGCTTGACTTGTGGAGTAAGCTGGTGAATGTGAAACGAGACCGTTACAAAAAGTGTGATCGGGCGAGGCGAACAGAAACTAAGAGGGAAATATAAGACGTTTTGTATATTACTGTAGGGGCAAGGAAGAGGTGTGAGCACACATTTTCTTTCTCTCTTTCTTTCATAGCAAGTAACGTTTCGCATATCTAAGACACAGTGCAGGCCTATGAGCTAAAGAAATTATATACTTCAAGCGTGTTTTCTAAATTCACATTCATATAAACATTGGTTTATTTTATGGCCACTTATCAAGTATGAGAAGATAACTTTTTAGAGGGATAAAGTTTCGATTTGACCAATAATAACAAATGTCTATTCCTATCAGGGAAAATCTATGGATTGAGGAGGTTTTTAAAAGCACGTAAATTATTATGGAGATTCTAATTACAAATAGGCAGTAAAAGCTAGACTTTTTAGGCTTGTTCTGTCGTGAGATTTGGTCGTGTACTACCTGTGCGTCCAATCCTAGATATTTTTGCACATAGTATTATATATCTACTGAATAAGTATTAAATGTCGGTTTAGTTATATAAATAAAAGAAACAAACAATTGACAATTACTTAACATTTTATTTTTCCTGTTTACCACGCAGTTAAATTTCCTTATGCATTTTTTTACGATGCATTTTCCGTTTAACGGCTCACTTAATGAATAGCTTCTAGTTAGAGCACTTCTTTTGAATGGTGTTTCAATACCCACACACACATTAAAACTTGCGTCAGGCATTTATCTGAACGTAATCTCATAGTCATGTTATAATTGCTGCGACCTTGTCTTTGTACTTGTGTGATGTTTCATATAAATAAATGTGACATTGCTCCGAATCGAATGTAAGTAGCTAAAGCACTTTTGTTATTGAATCAGAGACAAAGAAGGTACCACAAACACCCAGACCCGAGACAATAAAGAAAAGTGTTTTTCTACATTGACCTGTTCGGGGATGAAACCCGGGACCTTGCGGCTAACGACACCTTGAGAACCGGTGTGTAAGTCACTGGACCAAGGAAGGTCGTCTGTTGATTACATAAATATTTCTAAATAAATACGATCATATAAAAATTAAAGTGTTCATGTTATTGAAAAGACTTATTTCTCTCTCATTTTGATCTTTGCAATATCTTTCAAAACATTAAAAACAATGTTTTAAAACTCATCAAAACGAACTTCGAGTATAAGTTAGTGATGTTTAATGAGTTTTGTTATCCTGTCGTTTATTTCTTTATAAACAACTATTTAAATACCACTAGAACACACAACTATTTAAATACTACTAGCCGTAAATACTACTAGCCGTAAATACTCATTTTAAACACACATAATCTTGACCTCAAGTCCAACACTCTTTGTTGTGAATACTACCTGCCATTATATACACGTAATGATCTATTAGGGAAAACATCGGCAATTAGCTACGAACTACGCTGCTTAATTATTGACAGCGGCAATACAACTTTTCTGTTGTTTTTGTTCTTGCAAAGAATATTTTTTTTATATTACAACTGAAAATAAGGTTTTAAGATGAACCGCCAATGCGACAACATTCGATGAACACCATCAGATTTACAAAACACCTAAACTTAATCAAATTCCGTAAATTAACTTATAAGGATCTAATAGCTTCGTGAAAAGGGTATTTTGATTTCTGGTAGCAACTCAATTTATGGAGCTTACATTGTTCTTTAGCTAATTTTTAAAACTGAGTTATTATAACTTTTGATGCTGACTGTTCTGACTAATAGGAATATTTTGGTTGAACGTTTCGTGTATTATATTTATAATAAGTTGATTATTGCTTAAGCAAGGAACCATTAATGACTTGAAATACTGGTTCTCACATTAAAGTTATCAACAAATTAACTCTGCTGTTTTATAGCCTACATTTTTACCACTCTATTTTCCTGCAGTATCTTCGCTACCTGTGCGAGTTAGACTGGATTCACCCTGAAGATAATGGAAGAAGGTTCGTAATGGCGTACAGCCTGGCTGACGGCTCTATCAAAATCGGCGAGATTCCGCGCAGGAACTCAGGAATTCGTGAGGGAAAGTTCCTCCAGGCTATGAGGCTACAGACTCCAGAATCCGACCCAAACTTCCCCACCTATTACACACCTGATAGATTCTATATAGGTAAGTTATTAAACTATAAGTTCTGTCTGTTAAAAGGTAATACTAATAAGTAGTAAAAGAACAGAAACATAGTGTAACATACCTTGTTAGGCAAATGTAACGCACGCTCGACTGTCGAGAATTCAGCAGGAAATTGAAGTTATGGATGATAAACGCAAGCTATAGAAATGTTAAGAGGACTAATCGCAAAGGCATATTTTAATATTTCCAACAATATTGTATCTCTGTAAACTCTAAATAGAATATCGTTAATATCTGTCCAACTTGGTCTCTCATTTTTCTTTGACCGAACACTTAGAGAGAGCCCGTCAGTTGCACAAGTTTGTACAACTGTATAAGTGTACGTCAGGAAGAGCTCTTGTGGAAAGAGTAAACATCTGATGCGGAAGTCGGAGCAATGAAGTTTGGGTTTTGTGACTTGGCTAATGGAGGGTTATAGAAAAATGTTTTCTTATACGATAAAAAATCTTCTTTCTGCGGCCAATATACCTATCACCCAACATAAATACTGCACTCGTTTTAACGTTTCTCAGACCTTTTAACATTGACTAGTGTCCCAATAATAATTTATCTTTTATTGTGTCATAGGTGCGATAATACCGGTCTTCAAGCATCGCTTCAAGATAATTGGATGCGACTTGTTCGTGTATCGATACATGACCGCTAATCCGGAGAAATTCCCTCAGGAGGTTATTGACAATGTATGCAATTATCACATGCGAGAGGGCAACCTGAAAGCTGAATTGGAGGTAAATAAGACATATATTCCACTAAACTATTACTATGTCAAGTTAAGGTAGGTACCTACTAAAAACAATATGTGTATCAAATTTTTTAATGCAATGAATCCTACATTTTAAAATTATTGTTTGACAAAAACTCCCAAATTAACATACTTGTTGACTCGTCTCGATGTTCGCAAAAAAAACATTTCAAGGCTCTTAGCCTGCCTGGGGCACATTTTATTAAAATCTAACTTGGTTTGAAAATCATTACAATCGATTCAGTGACTGATATTGAATAAACTATTCACAGGTTTTGTATAAAGTAACAATACGATTGTATGGTATCACACCCATTTAACTCGTTAACTACGCTCAATACTGTCTCATATCGATTAATATATTCTAGAAGATTTGCGGTACTACTTCCTTGGTCCTTTATTAGGTGGCTGTGCGCGAAGAACAAGCAGCGGAGACTCGAGCACAAATGGCTAAGATTGGTTCGGCTGCTGTGGCGGAGCCGAGCGCCATGGAGCGCTGCCTCGCAGCCCTGGACGTGGTGGAGGGCAGCGCCATCCCGGCTCGACCGCCAACACCACCCATGACAACAGACCGCATCTCCTATGATGACTCGCTTCGTATCGCTAGGATGAGGTAATTTGGACTTCTAATTCCATATCTATCTACTTCATTTTATGCTATTTCATTATTTTCCCACATGTTACTTAGTTTTATAGTAAGTTTCCTTTGTGTAAAATATCAATCGATATTAAAAAAATACAATCGGATAACACATTTAACATTATCGTTTATTTTAAGCTCGATACTTAGCCACAAAGTAGAGCAAGGGCCGCAAATTTGATTTATTAAATTTATATTGGTAGGTACTGCTCTGCAGGGATGGGTTTACTTTCTAGGATGTTTAAAGAAAAATCATTCTAAAATAAATCACCGAATGTTTCAAACTTATTCAAATATGACTTTGTCTTCTGTGTTGTAGCAAACCAACATGTGAGGAAATAGCCCCGCTGAAGGGAATACTGAAGTCGGGAGCAGCTCGCGACGATCACCAGAAGGTGGTCTGCTTCAGCGGGCCCTCGGCGGAGGAGCACCGGGAGTCCACGAAGACGAAGCAAGCGAGCTACCCGCCCGGCCAACAACCGCACTACGACGACGACAAAGACTTCTGCGACCAGTACAAGGATCCGGTAACCCTTTCATAATGCTAACCCCCGTATACTAAAACGCTAATTAACTTTAGCACGTTCATAAATATCTATCTGTCGCTACTTCACACCTTAAAGTGACAGAGACAGCATGAGACTTAACGGCGGCTTCAAAATGATTAACGTTTCAGTATTCGGCCAATAAAAGCTTATGGAGTGTCAGTCTTACGGAGAACAGAAATTACTTTTTAGTTAGATTAGTACGTTTACCTCCGATAGGTTGCGCAAAGAGCTGTATTATTGCTTGATTAATAATGAATAGGTGGGGTTATTATGTGTGTTGTGTAGAACAGAAAAATACTATATCTTGGTACTTGTTATTACCTACTTAGTTATCTACTCATGATCGTTTTATTACGGTAGGTACTTACGTTCTTTATTACGATAGCAGGCATTTGTCCATACTAATCAATTGATTTGCATCATTTGAATCATGCATTGCGTAAAAGATTATTATAAATTATCAGAAGTCAAGACAATAGCATTGTAGGTACCTACGTGTTTATTAATACTGATGATGTAAAAAATTAAAAATAACAGCTATATGAGAATTAGCAAATCATAGAAGTGGGAAACTTGTTGCAACCTTTCTCTTTTAGCATCAAGTAACTAGGTATATTGCACAGGATTTACTTGTTACAAATTTCCAGTATAAGTACTGTCGAGTATTGTCCCGCGAAAATACCTATGTGACACCCAGAATAGGGTAATTTTTTTATAAAGGATCCCCATATTCACTGATTAAGGTTAGGGAATAGATTTTGTAGTCTAGTGGAATTTGTTGAGTTCCAGCCAGCAAGTATCGGGCATGCTCCTCCATCTTACCGGGGGCAAAAGATTTCCATGTTTTAAAGTCCATAAAACGCACGGCCCCCTTGGCCGTGCGCATTTGCAGTAGACCTAGTTTTAAGAATCTTCATGCAATTGCTTCAAATGATTGACAGGATGCAGCAGAGCGTGCAGAAAGGCGTGCCCGCGACGAATGCGCCTATGAAATCATTCCCAGCGCACAAATCGCCAGCGTCATCGGCGAAGATAAAGTCGAGAAGCCAACGCTGCCTGGCTACCTCGGCACCTATGGCGTCGACTGCAAGGAGGTAATAACCTTTTTATAACTTACTCGCGGTTTATCATATATAAGTACTTAGCTTAATTTTTCGACTTAAAATTAACCAAATTTTATCATTTTTGCGAATGCGAATGCGAATATTGAAAAATATGCGGATATTCGCGAATGCGAATGCGAATGCGAATATCCGTTACATCACTAATAGACACACACTCAAAAACATTCGCATTCACAATATTAGTGTCATTATTTTCAAACTGCTATTTTTTTTTATCGCTCTTATCCGGCAAATATTAAAAAGCAATCTTTCCAGCGGCGCCTTTTTGGTAATATAAATGATCACATCATTATTAAAGTCCACCAGTCTCAGAAAGGTAACAATACCTTTCTGAGAATCTGGAAATTCATAGGATAAGAACCCGAACCAATTTTTACTTTATTATTAAGTTGGTACTTGCTGAAGCCCGCGATCCCTAATTTTTACTGTTAAGAAATCTAATTAACATTACACAAAGATATCGCAACATTCTAATGGTAAAAGAATGTTCGATTTCCGTCTAGTACTTACTTTTTGAGTTAATTCGTTACAAAAATACTAGAAAAAGTACAGATATTATTTATTAGAACTTGAAGATCTTAAAACAGATCAGACAAGACAGAATATTAGGTACCTACTGCGAAAAAAATCATATCAAATTAGCAAGCCAATTAATCATATTAAATTGCGTATTTAAACAAATAATCTTTATAAGTGATTGTATAGAATCTATTGTTATTGAAAAAAAACGTCTTATTAAGCAGTTGGTTTTATAGTTTGTCGCGCCTTTAAATTACTATGTTAGGTGTCTATTATTAAAATATAATTAATAGTTGTTATTTTTCCGCATAGTGTGACCATGACAATAAATTATGTTGGTATAATGTAGATAGGTACCTACCTACAATCATGTGAAAAAACTTTGGTTATGTATGGGGTACGTACAAAGTACAAACTTATTAGCAAGCCAATAGTTAACAGCATCGCAATGAACTAACATCTTAAAATAACCTCTGAATCTTAACCCTGCAAGACCGTGCTACTAAAAAATATTGACTGTTAATAGACATCAATTTTAACCTAGGCAGCTTTGGCGCCCAATTAGACACACTCAAAAACTTTTACCTTTTATAGTGTGATTATGTACAAAATATGAAGATTCAATATTTTTTTGCTTAGATACCCGACTACATGCGGCTTGCGCCAGACGCGTATGAACGGGTGAAGAAGCTGCGTCGAGAAGTGCCTGAAATATCGCCGGCCGCCGCGAGAGTTGCAGATTATCCGAGATTAGACCCACCTTCTGTGGACACGTGTATTAACCCTCCACCAGAAGTCACTGGCCCCTGTGCACCGCATAAGGAAGAAGATGTGGCCTTCGCGTGCCCGCACGTCGAACCCCGCATACCGTGCTGCAATCCCGACAAAAATCCAGAATAATATTGCTTATCACTCGAATATACGTCGGGTTTAGAGATAGAGATAGGTTTAGAATTACATGTTTGGCTTTGAGCAGTTGGGTACTACTCTAGGACTTGGTACCTACCAAGATTCCTATCTACAAACGTCAAAAAGATAATGTTAGTATGGTTTGTGAGTCCGCAATCTGTCCCATTAGATGACAAGCCAAATGAAGGTGTGTTACTTACGTAATTTGTAGTAATTTTTGTGATGATTATTATTAATGACAATTTTACAAATATTATTCACGAGTGATTTTGATACTTAATACACTTCTTAAATCTAGTCTTATATATTATGGAGGACTCATTTTGTATCATCAATTCAGTGCAGCTATTTAATTAAAATTTTAGTCTGAAAACGTATTTTTATTAACCTAGCCGTAATTAAATATCCTGCATTACTTGGAATCTGTCCTATTAATTATAGTATTGTTCAGAACTTGTTCGTGGTTATTACGTAAGTAGGTACCATCCTTTCCTCTAGGTCTAGGTCTCCTCTAAGTCATCTGCAGCTCCTATAGGTCTGAACTGAAACTAGTAAAGCGATTCCAATAATGGTTCGATTGAAAATTAAGGTGTTGTAGATCTTTTCATTGCCTACCTACCACTTTGCCATTTGACTTTTTTCCATAAGACTTGTAGTTTTCCCTTAAATAACCCCTCCCCCTCCCGACCTCAGATCGCCCGTAAATTATTTTTCCATTAATTTCTATAATATTCTCCTTTTCCAATGAGTCTCATCCTACTATTATTTTCTTTCACTTTTTAGTATTTTTAAAGGCTTCTGCCCTGGTATACAGGGTGTCCCAAAACTCAACGATAATCTGAGACCGGATGAAACGCCAAGTTATACCAGTTCTGGGAAAAATAAAAAAAAAATCTATATCACTCAGTTCAGCGATAAAAGACATTTATAAAAAAAGTTGAATTTCGACACCTTTGGTCGCATTTTCAAGTCCTGTGGTCACCAATGTCGCATTTTCGCTGTGATTTTTTTAATTTCGTGATCTTCATTAACGGTGCTATTAATCGCAACTACAAATTAATGCAAAAACATTGTTAATTTAATAAAATGAGTTAAGTTTTAGTGAGTCATGGTTCACAAAAATATTGTTAGTTAACTTTGAGACTTAATTTTGAAGAAAATATGTACTACACTACCCTTGGCAAGTTATTTCAAAAGATGGCGCATTTAATCAAGATTTAAAAATGGTGCAACACTTGCCACTTTTCTTGCCATTAAAAATTGTATTTCTTATTTATTTCAAATTGAGCGTATTTCAAAAATAATTATTGATACTTTTTTGTATTAACAGATCGGGGTCTCGAGTGTGTGTAATGAACAAAAGTGATAGAATGAGATAGATAGTGACGCTGACAGTCTGTCTCACTCTAGAGTAAGACAGATTGACATTCGATTCGATTGAGTATCAAGTCCAAAGTATCACAAGCCAAAGTCGTTAGTACGATAGTTACACGAATACGAGAGATGCGTAGTAGACGAAGAAACGATGCGTACTAAATGTTGTGAACGGACGACCCCCCTCAAGCGTCACTATCCGTCTCGCTCATCCTAAAAGTCGAATGTCAATCTGTCTCACTCTAGAGTGAGACAGACTGTCAGCGTCACTATCTATCTCATTCTATCACGTTTGTTCATTACACACACTCGAGACCCCGATCTGTTAATACAAAAAAGTATCAATAATTATTTTTGAAATACGCTCAATTTGAAATAAATAAGAAATACAATTTTTAATGGCAAGAAAAGTGGCAAGTGTTGCACCATTTTCAAATCTTGATGAAATGCGCCATCTTTTGAAATAACTTGCCAAGGGTAGTGTAGTACATATTTTCTTCAAAATTAAGTCTCAAAGTTAACTAACAATATTTTTGTGAACCATGACTCACTAAAACTTAACTCATTTTATTAAATTAACAATGTTTTTGCATTAATTTGTAGTTGCGATTAATAGCACCGTTAATGAAGATCACGAAATTAAAAAAATCACAGCGATAATGCGACATTGGTGACCACAGGACTTGAAAATGCGACCAAAGGTGTCAAAATTCAACTGTTTTTATAAATGTCTTTTATCGCTGAACTGAGTGATATAGATTTTTTTTTTTATTTTTCCCAGTACTGGTATAACTTGGCCTTTCATCCAGTCTCAGATTATCGTTGAGTTTTGGGACACCCTGTATAACAAAAAGGTGGGTATACTTATTTAGATAAAAGCCCACCTGCGCCTTCATGCCATGGTTGGTGGTATAACAATACAGATTGGTGTTTGTAAAAAGTCATCATTTTTTGTAGACTAATGAAAGGATTACAGGTTCTGAAAAAAAAACATTTCTAAAATGTAAACTTTAATAAAATATCACTTATTTTTAATATTTTTTACATTAATTTGTAATTTTTTGGGTATTTTACAAATAAATAATACCAAAAGCGACTTACCGAAAGCAACCATACTCATAGATACTGTTCAATGTTATGGAATGTTCAACGAAACAAAAATAACGTGTGTGTAAACATAATATCTATAACAATTACTTTTTATTATAATTTACAAAGAAAATATATAGTATCACTCCTAAATACAAATATTTTACTTAGACAGAAAGTTATTTACAACTTTTCAATTTTTTTTTAAACAATGTCTCTAAATTACATTTACATTATAAAACAGTAACTGCCGTAAACTAAAAATACCTGATATACGCCCTTTTTACATTAAATACATATCTATAAAAATTTTCACTAACTAACAAATTTTATAAAATGAAATTTACGAAACATCAGCTTAATAAATGAAATTAAAAATAGACTATTTCTCTTTTCATCATCTTTCAACACATAGTAAATTACTCATATTTATTAAAAAAAAACTTAAGCCTTTAAAATCCCAACTAGTTGTACCTATTGTCAGAGTTTTTGTTGTCACAATATAGGCTTAATAAAAGTGACCTAGTGTAAATAGAAATCTTATGCATTACAACATTTTGAACTCCACGGATCTAATGGAGTATTATAAAGCAAGTCTTATTTGAAATTCAAGGCAAGTCAGCGCTGACTTACATATTACCGATTGAATATAGTAGAGTCGAATCTCCTCCCCCCGCCACTGCATCTGTTACTGACTCTATGTAAATCAGCCTTATTTTAAGCCCAACTTGGATAAAAGCTACGCAGATGATTCAACTTTTAAATATGTGGCCACCTTATAGGTACCTACGATACTTTTTCATGATGCGAATATGTCAATAACAGATTTATAAGCTGTCTCAATAAACAGTGTTTTGATTGTAAAAAGAGATAATTTCGCAGTACATTTCGCGTCATGAACTAGGCAATATTTACGAAACATTTGGCAAGGTTTTACGTAAGGGTAAGCATGGTTATTGCAATTATTGATAGTCACTATCCAACGTCTGTGTCGAGTCTCAAGCCATAACCCTCGAAATTTAAATAGAATTAAAAAATAAATAGATGTTGACCTTCAGATATTGTTATTGTCAAGTTTAGTGCAATCGAACCTATTTTTTCTTTTAGTTATTTGTTTTTATAGTCGATATTCTGGTTTCAAAAGGATTATGTTTTAAATAAAGCTGTGTTCTTTAGCAACAATTTCGTACTTCACCGAAACAACGGAACATCAGGCGACGTTGCTGATAAAGCGATTAAGTGAGCACGTAACCGCTGCTTCATGTATATTTAAGCATAATCTTGTAACTCTCAACATTCCCCATTAATGAGAGCAAGGCCTCTCAGTATAGCAAGTCAATAATTGTGGAACTCAAAATAAATAACGATTGCACCAAATCCGTATATTTCTACGTAAGGTACATAATGACGAGTGTTATCACAGCTACGGTAAAGAACATCCCACCGAATAGCACGTACTTGTCCTGTGACACCCTCCTCTCTATAAGTGATATGGTCGCGTTTGACAACCCTAGAGTGTTAGCTAAATCTATAATTCGTCTGTGAGCACCTTTTAATGTTTCGCGGTTGTACTTTAACGTCTCCAGAATGTTTGAACCTGAAACAAATTGAATGTCATTAGGTCACGGACGTTGTTGGAAATCTATGGGCCACCATTTCTACTGGCGTTCTATACAAACAGCGAAAGAAGGATTACAACACGAACGTTAGTTAGTGTCTTTGTGTACGCTTCTGTAAGTAAAAATCCACCTTTCACTGGAATAACTTCGAAGAGTATTTATTGTTTACTAGGTCAATGCGATGTCAATACTCATTTATGTAAACAATTTACAAACCAATTTACAAACTTACAGGCAATCATTACATAATTATATTATTAATACTACATCGATTAAAAAAAACTGATTGGTCGAGATTGAAAAGTGGTAGTGAAGAAAATTATGCACGAAAAATACAGCTTCATACAGATTCCGAATACCGCCCTGTCACAGTTTACAAGTCGACAGAGAAACACGTACGTTTATAACAACAACCAGTTTTAATTGACTATCGGGTAGCCAACTAACTTATCTCATCTAAGTATAAATTCCAAGGTCAACTGTATTAACTTAGAAAACGTTAAAACATAAGAATATATGTGGACCTCGTTGTAATTAAGGTAATTTTTTACAAATTAATTATTAAATGTGTAGCAAGTGAGCTTTATATTTGTATCGCGAGAATATCTGTATTGTTTGTTAGCAGGCACGAGCAGCGCGGCGCGGATGGAGTAATCATGATCTAGGCTACCTCTTAAAACTTCAACTTAGTGAACTAAGTTTACCTTGTTACGCGGCCATATTATGACCTAGTCCAGTGTTATTATTTACGGGACTTTATGTGATGTAAGACTTTTGTGTGTGCAGCGAAGTTTCAAAACTATTCAAAATGTGGTAAGTGATTTTACAACATATCAATACTTATCTCGTTTCATTCACACTTTTTATGTTCCAAATAAAGTACCGTATTCAACTTCACAATTCAAAACATTTGAAATTCACCGCTTGTTTATTATTTTTGTACACAAAAAATCCACTCGCGGTGATGTCAGCGCCACGTAGCGAGCAAGCCGAGTAACATAGTGATCTTGGGACTTGGTTGAAGTCTGTGTCAATCTCGAGAACGTGTACGTAGGTACGTAGGTATACGCGGTGGTCACGACAAATTAATTAACTGGTTTATTGTAGTCTATCGTTACTACGTTAACGACTTTGTTTGATGGTTTTATACATCAATAATTTGTGAAATAACTTGATCTCATTTAGTTTTATAGGTAGGTACTTCAGATTCAGACTGTGATACAGTTATAAAGAAATAATCTTGTTTCGATACTTAACGGTACGGTTTGGCTTTCAAGCATCGAGATCAAATCCAGTTTTCAATGATAAGAATATTTTTTGACATTCTTTAACTGTGGAATAATTAATTAACGTGACCGATACACGCAAAATTTGAAATCTTGGCTATATTCGTTGTTTAAGTTAGAGAAATAATGATTTCCTGAAATGATTTACAGCCTGGTGATAGACGTCTATGTCGCCCATCTGGGCGAAAGGACAACAGAGTCTTAGTAATAGGGTTCTTTTTACCCCCGTTTTTTTGTGGGAAATGAAGCTTTTAACACAAAAAACATGCAATCGAGTTAATAACCTCTTCTTTTTAAAGTTGGTTAAAACTATAATGCAAGTTCCAAGCCATAACTGGAATGGGATTGACTAACATCAAATGATTTATGTACCGGTAAACCGACTGCGATAAAACCATGAAGAATACTTTACGGTTCATTAATTTCAAACAATAATCATTTTTGAAATAGTTCAGGCGTTTTTATTAGCAATTGTTTATAGCGGCAAGCTAATAAATAAGATTGAATAATATTATACAACTATACAACTTTTTAAATAATTTTATGTAGCATTTGGCACTCAGCAATCACTCAGCTTTCTATAAGAATTTTCAGACATTACTTCCAACAAACAAACTCACAAACAACCTCATTATAAGGTTTTATAGATAACCAACCTATTTATACTTTGCTTTGCCCGCGTGGTAGTCGGTCATGGCGGCAAAAAGTACTTATTCTGTTTCTTTTCTGGGATCCAACCTTATTCCATACCAAGTTCCATAAAAATCAGTTCATTAAACGATGTCGATTTTCATATTTCGTTCATCTTATCAACTCTTATGTCATAAACATGCTTTTGCTCGCGGCTCCACCGGCGTGGACGTCGCGACTTCCTTGATAAATGGGCTTTCTAACACTGGAATATTTTTTCAAATCGGACCTTTAGTTCCTAAAATTAGCCCGTTGAACCAAACAAACAAACTCCAGCTTTATAATATCAGTAAAGATTTCACCTGATATAGGTAGGTACCTAATAAATAACAGCATCAACAGCCTTACTTCAACCTTGACCCTGCGACGAGTGAACGAATAATGCGAGGCATTATAATGATTGTCTTAATGAGTACTTACTTCAATTGTGGGAAGCGATTCGAATCTTTTGGCGACACAGATACCGGTTTATAAAAACAACATATAGCAGAATAAGTTACTACTTAATAAAAACAATCATAATGAAGTGTGTATTTAAGTATCTGCCCAAAAAAATGTTAAGTTAGTTAATTTAGAATATTTTTCTCATACAACAACAGATAGATACCTACAATATCGATGTTATATTCAAAATCGTTACAACAACCAACTCGTCTGCCTACATTGGGTCAAGGTAATAGATAAACCAATTTCGTAAGTCCCAGGTGAAATAATTTATGGTTGATGAATTCGATCGATTTTATAAACGCCTACTAAATACTTCATAGCAATCCTTATCTACGCAACACAATGATAAATGTTAGGCGCTGTCTACTTGTCACACCAAACAATAGGTAATATTTGTAAAGATTATTATATACATATCTACTTACAGAAAAATATGTTGAAATCAATATTATTATAACCAAGACAAAATCGGTATCACGTTTAGTCTCCCAAAGTTAAATGTCGAACGACGCCATCTGTTGTTTTATGTGTGAACTATGTGGTAAGGGTGAATGAGTTTACTTTCTACAAAACATATGCAATAACTATTTTTTGGTTTTCTCTATATACACCTAAGAGTCCTAAACATTCAGCCTATGACATTGGACATTGAGAATAACTCTCTCTCTATACATGAATATATAACATGAATGTTGTGGTGACCAGATCATAAACGGATTTTAGTCATGCACTAAAATCCGTTAGTTGCAGGTTTGAACCCACTACAGGCAAGTGCCAATGTGACTTTTTCAAAGAAATACATACTTTAACATTTTTTATGTTTTATTAAATTATTCTAAGACAACATTGACAATAAATTGGTGAAAGTAAACATTGTGAGGAAACCTGAATTCCAAAAATTGGAATCTGAAATTACCAACCTGCAGTGTGGTGACCAATGCTCGTTCCTTCTTTATATGACAAGAGGCCTGTGCCCATCAGTAGGAAATTTATGGGCCAGTATTTTTGAGAATAACAGTAACAGGAATTGTAAAAAAAAACATGTTTTTAGTTTACCTTTTTTATGCTCTATACATTTTCTACTCTATTTCCATTCTAATAGAATAATTAATCAAATAACTTACCAGTATGTATCATTTCATCCACATTCCTATGCGAGTTCTGCAAGGACACTTGTTCCTGGCCCAAGTAGTCAACATTGATAGAAGTGTGGTCATGACCAAATCTACGACTCAACAGTTGCTCTCGATCTTTGAGTTCTTGTTCACGCCTCTGCCTTTTATTTTGAGCAGCTAAGAGAGATGCCTGTGGAAAACTCATACATTAATTATATCATGTCAATATGAAGCTTTCTGAGGTTTATGCAAATGATGAACATTGAAACTTTGAATTTGAACAAAATATAGACAAAAATGTAAGGAATTAAAATTGAAATAAAATGCAATAAAAGTCATTTTAACAACTTAGACAATATTAAAGGTGCAACAAATATAACAAAAAAAAAAGGAGATAACTTATTTTGAATTTATTGCTCCTTATGATTTTTAGTGGTACGTAGTGATTTAGGTAGCAGTAGATTGGGTATTATTTGGAGGTAGGTAATCACATTACAAGCCAGGTGCATAACACTAAAAACAACCAGTATACAGTACAAGGCTCAGGAAGCTTAGTGTAAAAAAAAGGTTTTATAATATAATAGAGTGTAAAGCGAGGTGGTTATACCTGTATATGTTTGTTATCATATTTCAATTGCTCCACCCTCATTTTGGCCATAGGGCGCTGACTGATTGGTGTCTTGAAAACATATATGTCCAACTTTTCGCAGTTGCTGAAATAAAAATTTAAAACAAAAAGAATATACCAATATGTTCAAATGAGTTCAATTAAACAGTATGTTCCATTTCTTATCGAGTTGAGGGATATGAAGCCATAAAGACAATAGTTAATCAAATTATAATAATCATAAATATATAACAAAATAAACTTACGCACTAATTGCATTTATTTTGGACTGTATAGCGTTTTCTATTCCCTTATAGTTAGAAGGATCATTATCCAACTTGCTGAACAATTCTGATGTTTCTTGAATTAGGTAATTCGTTTGATGATACAAAGTCTCCATTGTAGTGAAAAATCAGAGTATAACACTGTTAAAAAACGAGCAATCATGAATTAATTTAACAAAATTTGTTACAAAAGCCAATGTTATTAGTAGTTGAATTGAACTTGAACATGACGGAAAAGTGATGCAACACTGTGAAAGTTTTAGTAATACTAATTTGTATTCAGTTTAGTCGATTGTTTGAAGTTCAGTGGTAAGACTACACAACACTAGTAATAAATTTACTACTTAGACTACACTAGTGCTCAAAACTCCGTCCTTACAAATACACAGCTGCATTAGTGTCTTTTTAAAAAATTATTGTTGTGTTGAATGACATAATTTACAATGACATGATATGGAAAATGAAAAGGAAAATGACATGATACAATTATTACAGATAAATTAACCAATATAGTTTTTGTCAAATCTTATCACATTCCACACCTGTAGCTGCCATAATATTACTTCATTACTAAATAGTCGATTAAGAATCACAATTTATCGATTATTGAATTATTTACGTAGTATGTATTATAACATCACTATAGCGACATCAATATGTCAGTTTGACGTCGGACTTTTTTTAACGTGGCAGGGTTGTGACACGTGTCGAAATCTAGAAATCTATTAATACTAAACTCTACGTACAGCAAAAATCTCTTTGTGTGTACTCTCTGTGTCTCTCTTTGTGTACAACAAAGTGTGAAATGAATGTTTTTATATTATCACTCAATCGATATGTTAATTTACACAAAATGAAATTTTGATTTAAAAAGATCGGTAATTTTAATCTGTGCTCACTTTGTCATTCATACATATGTATTTTTTTTTATCTATAGCGAATTAGAAAGAGAGCGCAAACGTTGCTGCTAACGTGAAACGTCAATATTATTTGTCATCATCAGTTGAACGCGTAAATTACTTTCTTTTTTCGGTATTAGTGTGATCCATGCGATATTTTGTGTAATTGAATAAGAATATTGTTATAGTAGTGAAGTTGTAAATACGACATTAGTAAAAAATGGGTGATGCGTGTCAAGCCTGTCTGACGAGGGTGCCTCATGCCACTCTCATTGCTACGATTATGTGTTGCCTGGGCGTGGGTGTGTTTTGCGGGACTATGTACCAGGGCACAGCTCTTTCAAAACATATGTTCGATGAAGTATTTCACTTCCGTTTAATATGGATTGAAGCTCTGCAAATGATATTTATCGTTGGCAGTGCATGTATGGCAGCTCTAGGCTTTATGCTTTTGTGTTTGGGTTGTTTAGCAACAGGCGCGACAAGACAAAAAGTATATCGTGCCTGGAGAGCACGCGTCGGCGGACGAATATCTTGTGCGATATTTATGATAATAACATACATTTTGGCCTTCGTATGGATCATACTGCTAGGTTTCCTAGTTATAACAACTTTTCTATTTACAATATTCTGGAAACTTTGTTCGAAGCCGAAAAACATTGACCTGTTGACATGCATTGACTTCACTCAGTTTGACTTCATGTTTCCATCAAGTGTGAAACAAGAGGACATGAAGATATGTGAAGCTCAAAAGATGAAATTATTCTGCAAAGATTATGTTGAGAAAGCAGAGTTTATGTTTATACTTGCTATGGTATCATGTATCCTTGTGATTTTGAGTCTGGTACACTATTTGATGTGCCTGTCAGCTAACTATGCACACATCAGGGATCATGAGAAGTTCCAGGAGTTGCAGGAGCTGCAGTACCTCACCAACCCTGACCTGCATGCCTCTAAAGACCGTTTCTAGTATATGGCCCGTGCGCCTCTACTGCGCTCACTTGAAGCCACTACTAAAATGTGACAAAGTTGAACCATTGACTGTTAATTGACCAAAAGTTAGTGTTCACTGATAAAACAAAAATTACACAAAAGACTGACATTCAGTGAACTAGTTCTACAAACAATGTACCATTGTAGATAACAAAAATTATGTACTGTAATTACATATCTTATTTCCAATGTTTTAATGATTCTGTCCACATATTTTAACATTCCTTAATTACTAGGTGTTATCAAATTATTTGTTACACAAAAACAAATATGTTAATGTTTAGGTGCTTCTATTAGTATTACTTTGACATTGTTTATTTTGCCTGTATTAGAAACCTAGTGATTGTATTATTATAAGATATTGCTGTATGTAAACAGTGTCTTAACTTTAATATTGATGTTTCCAAAAGTATTTATGTATTGCCTATGTGTAGTATAGACTAGGAATTACTTCTTTTATATATCCTTATATATACCTCTTGTAAAAGTTGTACAAGTGCAGCAGAACTTTGATAATAATTATAAGTTATATGTATGTTTAATATTTTAATAATAGCACAATTTTATGGGTATATTGTTCAATGTTTAGTACAAGCAATTATTTATTTGAATATATTTCAGATGCCACAAGCCGCATGGCTTATAACAAAGCAACTAGACGTAATTAAAATTAGTAGACTGATTTCTTTATGAGAAATAACATAAAATAGTATTTTTAGGACTTAGTTTTCCATAATGGAGTTTAAAGCTTTCTGGCCTGTACAAATACTTGTGAACTGAGTATTGGCCTAAAATTTTTAAAGACATTTCTATTATTCTATACTCTTTAAAATATTTATTATTTTTACTTAGTGTATTATTATTGACATCATCAGATTGTGTTCAATATCATTATACAAGCATCCACGGCATGTCCAGTCTTACAGTTGTCTTTAAAATTGGTAACTACAAGGAAAACTAAAAGTTATTAGATAAATTGTTTTAATTTTAAAATTCTGGTGATATTTCTATTTGTATCTTTAACTTTAATATTTAAAGTGGATAAAAATGAAATCAACAAATTATTATGAAATCAAGTGTGACAATTTGATTTTAACACATTGGACTGTGAAAATGCATTTATAGTATTGTCTTTAGGAAAATATTAGATAATTAATGTTTAACTTCCCATTCTGGATGATAATAATTTAAGGTTTTGTACACCTATTATTGTACCTATGTAATTATAATAAGTCGCACATATATGTAAGTGAAAATGTATGAAATCATATAGGTTTTATAATAAATGTTCGTTTTTATAATCTTGGCATTTTTTTTAAGGTAACATAGTCACACATTTCACATTTTTGTAAACTGATCCTAACAACGCCCACATCTATATGGGAATAATTATAGCAATGTAATTTTAATTCCTCTTGCATATCTTCCAAGTCTAACCCAATTTTCCAAAGTACTACTTCACAATTTTTTCCATTTAGGAATCTCCATTTTACAATGCAAAAGCGATCACACAACACCTGTGACTGGCTGTGACCGATTTTCATTATATTTGATTAATTGGATTCGTCTCCGTCCTTAATAGCAGAATAAAATAATATTAAAAACAATGGAACAGTGACAAAAAAAGTTTACGGGAACGGGGATGACTTAATAAATACACGCACGTAAAACTGCGGGGCACAGCTAGTACTTACGGGCTAATCCATACTAATATTACTTATTTATTAAACAATACACGTTTCTATTTTGAATTAACTACAGCAATTAATTATGCAAAGCGTAATAATTCCTCTATACAAATATAGCCTCTAAATTGATCGTTAGAGTCGAGTATTAGGTACAATCTGCAATGTTATTGATTGCGGACATTATTGGGAGAGAAGAGAACCAAGCATTACAGTGAATAACTCGATGATACGATTTTGTAATACCTATTTTGATACAACTTGTAGCATAATGCTGGTCAGTCAGGGAGGCAGTATTGTAAGGTAGTGCTCAAAATCGAATCTGAAATGTTACATTACAGGTGAATGTTTTTGGTAAGAGACTACCTTGATGCATTTCTCTTGTGAATAAACTCAAACGAGGTTTTTTTTTTAATACATATCATATATCTCTTTGCAAAGTTGAATTTTAAAGTGTGTTGTCACCTCTACCCCTGGGATGGGTCAACAGTCAATTTCAATTAGGTTTAATTAAGTACTTAATTAAGCCATCACGCGACAGGCGACATACGCGCACTATGTTTATAGTTTGATATTAAGGTCTCTACCTACCTTTTTGCAGAGTCAAGCTTCTAACTCTACACGCCCTAACTTTACAAACTCCTTAAACAAACTACTTATGTGGCTTGGTCCTTTCGTTACTACAATGATTAAGTATATTAACAGAAAAGTGGGTAATAAACAATGTTTCCTGAGGTTTACGCGAATATTAGATGTCTGACGTCGCGACGTCGTTGAAACGTAGGGAACTAAACTCTAAGTAAACTGAACGGCCAAGCATCATTTTTGACCAAGTAGTTATTAATACATATATGTACCTAAGTATATACCAAGTTCTTAGGTACCTACTTGTAGAGCGTGTAGAGTTAGAAGCTTGGCTCTAAATGAGATCAGAAAACTTTTGAAAGTTGCGGGCCATACCTACCTATTATGGTCTCGTCTAGGCACCATTATACCTAAATGAAAATATTTTTAGTGGCATTATTATTTACACCAATCTATGAAGAGTCTATCTTTATGTTGTTTGGTTAGAAACTCTTTCACAGGATGATTGTTTAAATTCTAAAGACAAACCATGCACAAAAGACTAAAGTACCTAAGTATATCTACTAGCACAAAAACCGTAGATAAGATTGCTTTCATCTATATCGGAAGTTTACAACGAGTCGCAATTCAAACATAATTTGAAGGATTATTACTTCTTTCGTTTCATAATATTATACCGATGCAATAAAGGTCAACAGTTCTCATTTTATATGCATAATTATCAAGGTCGATCAGAACATAGGAACGTCAAGGCCGTGATTAATTTCTTAACTCCATAAAAGTACCTAGACTAATTTAAAGCTTTTTCTTGAAAAAGTGTGTACATAGTAAGTATTGTATTACATGTTCTGAATGTCGCCTTTGGCCATGAACTAAAATGCAACACTTCCTACACAAAGCAACTGTCCTTTTGAATTTGAACTTGATATTTCCTTTTTTTGATAATGAGTTATAAGTAGCCAAATACAGATAATAATAAAAAGATGTTTAGAAGGACATAATTATCTCAACTTAATGGTCTCGTCCATAACTACTTGTGCTACTAGCTTTATATCGATTTTTTTCAGTGTTGTTGATAGTCCTGTCAACATTGATCCACTTATTTGTTTGGTAGTTAACTGCGATCACACAGATAAACTCCATCGTAAATAAAAAAAGGTTAAATTAAATCTTTAATTAATGTGCGATATGCTGCGGGTTCGATTCCCACATAAGTCAAGCATTTTTGAGATCCACAATTGACCCAAGTTTGGATTTTCTTCGTGAATGTGATTAAAATGTTCGTGAAACTGAAACAAAGTTAGTGCTTATTGGCGGAAAAATTGTTGACAGTCCTAGGTTATATTTGTCGGAGAGTAGGAAGGTAACTATTTATGTAGGAGTACCTAGGCAAGTAGGTAAGTAAGGTAGGTTTTTAAGCAAAAGTTTACACGAACAAGGGTTTTACAATTCCATTGCCAGAACAACAAATTAATTTATTGTGTTAAATTAATCAATTTTCTAATTAAGCAGACATCTCATTAATAAAAGAAATAAATCTCCATTTAGTCATAGTAGCAAAGTTCCCGCTTTCGAAGTTTAATGTCGGACGAAGATGAACGATAATATGACCAGACTGTAGTGTAGGGGTCGTTCTCAAAAAAGTGGCACCGTAACCTGTCGGGCCGTTTTTAGACTATAAGTGTATTTTTTTTAAGGTAACTTATATATTTCTTCACATTAATATACAAAAAGAGACTTTTTAGGTGGAGGCCGAGTAAAATTAAGAAGTTTAATATCATACAGTTACTAAAAAATAATATTGTAATGTCGTTTTCTCAGTAACTTGTCGTGTCCAAACACGATATGTCTGACTTTGAGGTGAAATAAAAAAGTAAATACTATAAATAAGCGTTCAAATAAAATCAAACACAGTTCTTTATATCATTGTCATAAGGTGATTTAAACTATAAGCTCTGAATGTTAATAGTTTTAAAGATATCCGTGTTTAAATTGTGTCCAGAGAATTTTTCTCCACGATCTGCCGTTGCACACTACCGTCCATTACCCGATCACTATAATGTTTGCAACACCTTACCCCCGTGCAAATTGAGCCGACACTATCTGGCTAACCACTGTCAAAGAAAGACGCGATGAATATTGCGCAGTTTTCTTAGGAATTACATCGAGATATCACAATCGGATTTTGTAACGGGTATGTTGTCTACAACCTGACCTATTTTTTTTTGTTTGTGTGTAAACTGCTTCGTTATGTTTTGTCTTAAAATGTGTCAATAGGTAACTATATATGATTTTGTAAATTATATTTTCAACAGCTTAACCGTTTTGTTGTTATTGAATGTTTACTTAGGTTTTTTCATTAACCAGACTCTCTTTACCCTGTTGAAAATGCACAGGTTAAAGAGATTGTTAACAGGTTAAAGATATTTTACCTATATATTTTTTGTCAAATGCATTTTTTTTATGAATAATCGAAATAATTAGGTATGAAATACTTAGTATATCTACTGCATGTTTACGTTAACAGTAAAAAAGTTAAATTAGGTTATATATATTGCTATTTGGATACCTTTTAGCTATTTATTCATTTATAACTTCTACCCGCGACTTCGTATACATGGACTTCAGAATTGGGTCCAAAAAGAAATGAAAAATGTGAAAGTACTAAAATATAGAATAACATGTTCACCCGTGTTGCGCTGTAATAGAGAAAAATACAAAATTTCAAAGCTGTCTGCCCAGAGCTTTGCTCGTAAACAATTTTCAATTTTCCCTCGGGAACTAATTAAGGAATCGAGATAAAAGGTAGCTTATATTCTTTTCCATGTCAAAGACTACTTGCATGCCAAATTTCATCCAAATCCGATCAGCCGTTTTTGCGTGATTGAGTTACAAACATCCAAACATCTAAACATTCAAACGTTCACACTTTCACATTTATAATATTAGTAGGAAGTAGGATTATGGTTACGGTTTGACCGATTTTGTAAGTCTGGCAGCCGAAGTCAACATGGCTTGGGATAAGACTAGAGTGCTAGACAGAAGAAGAAGAAGTAGTAAGTGTTCTAATAGATCTACATCATTTTCAGCTCTGTCTGAAATAGAATTACCTCCGGAACTCCAAAGAAGTACTTCTTGGAAAATATATTAGATGAAGGGCCTGTGATTAATCGCCTCGTTGAATTCATTTCAAATTCATAATCATAATCATTTATTACGATTATTATGTGATTGATTATTTTTGTGTGATTGGCTTAGGAACTCTATTCATACAAGATCCAAAATATTAATATTATAATTTAGAAGCTGACAATATGTAATAGCAATATAGTAAGTATATTGCTATTACATATTGTCAGCTGATTGTTACAGACTGATTAAAAGACGAAGGTTTTCCTTTTTAATTTTTTGTTTTTTTTTTTCGTTATAGAAGCTGTTATTTTCCATCAGAACTGTTATTGTTTGCAGTTAATTAAATAATAAACATTGATTTTGCATGATTACACTGTTTTTTTGTTTCTTTCTCTATAATTTGGTAATGTTTTCTCATAAACCTGTACAATGTTTCTTTAACCTGTGAAGCCATATTTTTGAAAGGCTGTATCTCATTCAATTTTCTGTAAATCTGCTTCCCTTTCATCAATTCAACCTAATACAAACGCTGCCAATAGATTTCTGTAAAAAAAACTCAATATTTGAAACATTTTTAAAAATTGATAAATTAAATCGATCGGTGCCACTTTTTTAAGAACGACCCGTAGCCATTATTCATTGTATTGATTAAACAATGAGAAAAAATTCATGTCGCGATTACATTGTATTGAATTTCCTTCATTTACGCAAATCTGTGATTCCGTATTCTCTTTGTAGCTATCTACGCAAGAACTTAGTAGGTAAAACGTACCTAGTAATCATAATTATTTGTCTTAATAAGTATTAATCTCTATTAATTAGGTATTCCATGGAGATAATTAGCATTCGAATTGGTTACATTACGGGTTGTGAACAATACATAATTATATTCTACTCTTCTCAATCTACAATTATACTCGATCCTTAATCAATAAGTACCTACAAGCTACAACTAAGCTAGCAATAGTTAGTTAATATATAGTTAATAGGCTAATTAAATGGTTTCATTTTAAAGTTTCTATATACCTATGAAACTTCATAAAAGCGTAATTGAAAAGTAAAACCTACCTACCTACCTACCTGAGAAGTTTCACGGAATTACGAAAACTTATAGTTTTATGATATTGAACTCACGATTTTCGTTTTACGACTTGAATCTTATATTTGCTGTTTGCGACGGAAAATGTAAAAAACGCCACCCAAAACTGACTTGCCAATTTCTTCTCCTGATCAAGTTTCGAAAACAGTAACTAGAGAATAATTTCTACCTTATACACACTTACCTAGGAATGGGTAGGTACTCATTAGATTAATTGCAAAAAATTACACATTCAGTAGTAACAGTAACCTGGTAACCTTGATAAGTACTTAGGTACTACTTAGACAACTAAGAATTTAATACCAATTACCTTCTTAATCATAACGTTTCTTCATTGTAACAGAGTCCTTTTTTGTTTACGTAGGAACTCGGATTTGCTTCTCCTTTGGAAACGAGCTGCAAGTTTTTGCAGACTTTTTTCAACATAATGAAAGCTAGATATATTCTATCCGGAGTGCGTACCTTTTTAAAAACTATCATTACTTTAATTTCATCACATTAGAACACTATTAATTGCTTTATTCCTTAGTCTGAGATTAATTGCCATTAATTTTGAATTGACTTTGAGACAGTTTAACTTGCGCTCACAGCTAGACAAGTACAGGCTACAGCTGGGGTCCTAGTTCATCTTTAATTTCTTATCTTATAGATAACTTATACCTAGGTTACAGGTAAACCTTCTTTAAAGAAGTTGAAATAAAATAGGCCTTATTGTTACGTACACTGTATTATTGTTACAGTGTACGTAACAATGAGACCTATTTTATTTCAACTTCTAAGTTCAAAGAGACATACTTACATACCTACCTATCTGTAAGTAAAGTTTTAAAACTGTTAAGAGAAAACTGATGTTAGTAGATGCCCGCGAGGAACATTGAGACAGCGTATTATATTCAAGGTGCATATGCGCTTGAAAAGCTTGACTGTACATACATGTGGACTCACTTAGTACTTAGTAGGTACCTTAACATTATCATTTTTATTTTTGCAGTTTAATTGACCGAGTTGATATTTACCTTTATACTAAGTAAGGTAATTGTTCGAAGAATAATTGTTCAGAACAATATGTAATACAATGTGTTCTAACGATTATGTGTTGTGATCTTAAATGAGATTGTCGTTTGCACAATAAAAGGAAAACAAATCAACTTAAAATTCTGTTCAATACTTTATCCCAATGTTAATGGCGGATGCTCTGATCAATAATTTTAACAAATCCTTGAGTGATTTGAAAAATGTAATAAGATCTAAAATACGACGAAAAGACGACAATACAAAGATACATTCCGCAAAAAAAATTATAAACAAACAAACGGAAATTGATTGCTTGAGGAGATTTGTATATGTAATTAAGTATGCTCATAAAATGTTATTGCTGAATATACCTTTCTACTAGCATAAGAACCAGTAATATAGAATGTTGTAGTAGGTCCCTAAATAGGTAAGCTGTGTGTTGACTGGCGAAGAATTCCTTCTGGCATTAAGTCTGCCTTTGCGTAACAATATACAAAAAGGTATTTTAAATAAGTGAGTATTATCATCTTGATACCAACGCTATGACCACCTATGTAAAAAAGGTCAAAATAAATAATATAAAATAAATAAATAATATATGAGGACGCTAGCTTAAGTACTTGTGATATGGAATCAGAGGCAACGAAGGTACCACAAACACCCAGACCCGAGTCAATGTCGAAAAGTGATTTTCTACATTGACCCGGGAATCGAACCCGGGACCTCAGAGGTGGCGACAGCTTGAAAACCGGTGTGTACGCCACTTGACCATGAAAGTCGTTAAAAAGCTTTCAAGAGCTTTTAAAAATAATAGAGAATGACGCTACATAGGTAGAATAAACAAATATATTATTATTATTATTTTAATAGGTACCTGCAATATATGTATGATATCAAAAATGCTAAATATTACGTTGCCTGCATCTTGACGTCGTATTAAAACATTCCTCTCACAATCATTGAGTGGACACGTCCAAGGCGGGCTTGCACCTGATTGAAATATCTATCGAGTATTATCGATAGACATGAAATGAAAGCCAAAACATTTTATATTAATTCATACATTATCGAAATCAAAGAATTAATTATTATGGTCATTACTCAATATGCTGGTATACCTACCTACTATCTTAGTGTCTGTGACATGGACAAGAAATAAAAATTGATGTTACTTATATGTAGCAAAACGGATAATTATGACACTCATTAAGTTCAAAACTCTTCATCTTCGTATTTTTTAATGGTTTTTATAAAGGATATACGCGTAAGAAATATACACGTCAATTATTTTTACCCGACTGCGCCAGAAGAAATTAGAAGAAGTTACCCTTGGTATATATTATTTTTAAATAGCTATTTATCTAACTCATCCTATCATCTAAAAAAAAGTTTTAGTTACTAAGATTTTTCCCTCCGACTAGGTACTTACTTAAATTATTTACGCAACTGCGTGAGAAGGGGAGGGTTATTTGCTTGATTTTAGGCTTATCATCATATGATCTCAACCAATGCAATGTTTTTTATGAACTTTTGGGAAAAAACAGAATGACATTACATCATTTCATCTAATAACAAAATAGATCATAACCACAAACCAAAAACAAAATTAACACCCTTTCGTAGAAATCATGATTTTAGAAATTTTGAAGGATACCTTGAAATCTTATTTGTAATATTGACATAATATGTCAAATAAGATTAACAAACTTACCACAAAATACTTACTCATTATATGATTCATTATTAAGTTCATAGATGGTCAAGAGACCGACTTTGCAAACATTTTTTACTTATTTGCGACGTAAAATTAACTTCTCCTTCGTGTTTGCGAATCATTTAAAAGCTGGATTTGAACCCAAAACAACTTTTCCCAAGGATCATAGGTCCAAATCTTAAAATTGAAGTATTAAGTCACGTCACTTTGCATGAAAAGTTCAGTTTCAATTTTAAGATTCCGACCTGCCCCCCTAGCCAAGTGACATTTCTACAAGCGATAACGCTGATCGAATCGCTCAAATGTATGGAAGTGACTAGTCTGAGTCACGTGACTTGTCGAAATCAAATGTCATTTCCATACATTTAATGTCATTTAAGCAATTTCTATTATTTATATTTCTGTTCCTTGGGGAAAGTAGTTCAGTTTTCAGAGCCTGTAGTACATTTTATTTTTGTTCCTCCAAACTATCGAAGTGTAGGCTTAATGAAATAAATATTAATAAAGAATAGTCCAGTTAAGATATTTTTAGAACTGACAAATAGAACCTTTTAGACAACTTTTCTCGGGGAGAACCTAATGAGTCATCCAATATCCAGTCATTGATTAAATAGTAGAGTTTAGTTACAACGTCGTAACGTGAGTGTTACAATTATACCTACCTAATGACAAATACAAATCATTGATGCCTATACACATATACCAGTAACGCGGGTTTTTCTCATGTATTATAGGATGTTTATATAGTTGCTTTTTTATAACCAGGAACTTAGCGAGTATGTAAATATCAGTAAATATCATTATCTTGCTTAATGTCGATGAAAACAAGAGATTTCCTCATCATTCCTCATGTCATTTCATTGCTTATTACCTGCTTACGTACACTTTCATTTACCCTTGAGTATAAAATCTACCAGAGCGTACATTTTTCGTAAAAACTTAAACCTGTTGATATAATAAGTAACTATTTCAATAAATTTATTTATTGATACGAAACATACTTCTTAAAAAAATAAGCTAGTGAATCAACGGGTCAGAGTCTAAAGTTTATAACTTCTTCTAATAATAGAAAACAATGTTTTCGTACATATTTATTTTATAATAGTTTTTTTTACCGTCAAGCACTTGTCAAATTTGGCACCATTGTGAGCTGGTATTATCGGTGCACATCAATAGTTGAAGTATTTTATTTACAAGAAAATTAATCTTTAACAACGGAAAATATATTAATTTGTATATTGCAAATGATTTTCATCTCCTCACAAAAAATATGGAATCGTTTATTGCGTAGTAATTATTACAAAGATATTTTTATCTTAGCGTTGATAGTCAATTTGGTAATGTATAGTTTCTCACGTAGAATATGATAATTTTATTGTAATTTTCCGTTGCTGTTAATTACCTAATACACACAGGAAGTTTTGAAATAACATAATATTTTTATAAATTAACATAGAATATATATTGCATGTATATTATTAGATACTTAGTGTATTCGTATGTAGTAAGTATATAATGTTGAGAAGGTATATCTACGTCATAATTATCCGCAAAGCTTCAAATGACACTTGTCTCTTTTATATTCTCCCGAATTGATGTCTTTCACCGGATCTGATCTTAACTTTACTAATGTGTGCTTAAAAAGTAAATCATTTATTCATTTTATTTTGTCCCAAGAAGTTGTTATAAAATGTTCCCAGAAAACTGCACCGATTTTCAACCAATTGATAAAGCGGTCGAATCACCTCGTCTTACTAAAGGAACTATATAATGTATTTAGGTACTGATCTAACATAAAAATACGGAAATCTGAGTAGGCTGTGACAAGATTTATTTAATATTGTAAATATTCTGATATTGAAAGGAATATATTTTCCGCTTAGCCTAAAATAAACGTAAATATTTAGTTATATTAACTTGACGGGCCTGTTGGTCTAGTGGTTAGTGACCCTGACTGCTAAGCCGAAGGTCGTGGGTTCGATTCCCTCCCAGGACAAATCTTTGTGTGATGAGCACGATCATTTGTTCTGTGTCTGGGTGTTATTTATCTATAATATGTATGTATTTATAAATATATAAGTATGTTTATCAGTTGTCTGTTTGGGATCAGATGACCGTGTGTGAGATTGTCCCAAGATATTTATTTATTTATTAACAAAATGCACACAGACAATGTATGGTCACTATGTCAGTATGTACTAGTGATGTGCTTCTTCTTCTTCGTGTGTCACTCAATGGCCATCAGAGAACCGTCCTTGTTTAGGAACACGTTCAAAGCCTTTTTCAAGGCTGAATAGATCCTTACATCCAACACAGCAAACTATAAAATTTGCTTTTCGTGTGACAGGTGTCTTGATTTATCAATTAAGTTTATAAGTAGGTTTAGTAGTAGCTTAATGAAGGACGACTGTATCATGCACTTGCCTTAAACAGTGTTATTTTTAAAACACCTGCAACCTCGCTGGAGTGGATAGTGGATCTCTAACGTCAGAGCGCTAAATTTCATATTTATGTATGAAGTATGTAAAAAAACCTAACTAATTAAGCATATTCATACTTCGTTTATATATTAAAAGAATTATCAAAAGTCACACAACACATTTTGTTTGCTTATAATGTTAATTATCAACTTGATTGCCTCGTTGGTCTAGCGGTCGCAAGCGCGACTGCCGTGCACAAGGCCTCGGGTTCGATTCCCGGGTCGGACGAAAAATATTTACTGAGTTTATAAATTCTCAGTACCGTGCGGAGTCAGGAAGGGTGGCGGTGTTTACACCCCCGTGCCTCGGAAAGCACATAAAGCCGTCGGTCAACCGTCCCATCGGACTATGGGAATAAAGGAACAGAGAGTGCACCTGTGTTTGCGCACACACTAATTGTGCACTAAATATCTCCAGGGTACATGGCTGATAACACTTGAGATTGGCCACCGACGCCGAAATTTGGTCTGGAGAGATTATTATTATTATTAATTATCTATTCCTGCAAGATTGCAGGTATTTTACAAATAACCCTGTACGGTAAAAAAGTACATATGCACTAAAATTAACGGAGCGATAACATTTAAATAAAATGCTTCTAGTTTTGTAAAACTTTAACTTTAGTTTCTTCAAATTAATAATTAAAATTTAATTTTTAAATAAATTTTAAAATATGTATATTGCTTTAAAAGGTAAATTCATAGGAACATGAGGCTTTTTCTTGCAGTAGAATATTTATATAGTGTGTGCGGACTGCGGTTCGGACAAGTATCTAGATAAAACATAACAAAAGAAACTAAGTTATTTTGAAATCTTGGAAAATATATGTATTACGTTTAAGAAATCGACGCAAAATAAAAAGATTTTGTAGAGGTTTCGTGTAGGTACGTACAATCGAGTCAAGCTTTTAATAGAACAGTACAAATACAAATACAAAATGTATACCCAAATTGGGTACAAATTGCTTATATAAATATAGTACCCATATAGTCATTGTCTAAAATAGATAATTAAACAAACGACAGCACATTCTATACTTATGTGAAAAATAAAAACAACCTCAAAAGCCAGTTACAGTCTCACAGTTAACATTATTTTTAAAAAGATTAATTTAAGAGTACTTAAAAAAATAAAATTTGGATAAATTAGTTGTAGCCTACTTGGTCCTTATAGGTAGTAGTAGTCGGTAAGTCAAGAGTCCCTGGAAAAGCCTATAAAATTAAACACTACCATGACGTTTCAGCAAATAGTCAGCTGGACCTTTGAACATTACTTATTTGTCATTTGACGTAAATATGGTAATTTATGCGTATACCCACGCTACGATTCGTATTGAATGACAGACAGTTGTATTCGATCGGCGTGCGGACACGTTTTTTGCTCTTGAGTGTAAATATCGCGTTACACAGTCGCGAGCGGTGATAATATCAAACGGTTGAACATGTTCAGTGGGATCAGACTGAAGACACAAGTACCCGTAAGGAGGAACTGTTTTAGGTGATCGCGGCGTCCAACTGTACATTGTCGCAGTGATCAGTCAATTGTGAACCTTCAATACGATCGTGCCTCCAGTGACCGAGCCGAGACCGTGCCGAGGTATGTGCGCTACACAACAAACTGTAATTAATTACTTTTTAACGATTATAGGTTAACTAATGAAATTGATGTGACAGTCAATGACAAAACCATTTAATTATCGTGTCTGACAGGGTACGATATGACCGATAACATCATCCTCTTCCGATTTATTATTTAGTTATACATATTCACTACCGAACGTACTTTAGTGCTATATTTATTTAACACAATTTATTTGTTTATTTTGATTGCGTTTCTGTTGGTGTTAACGCTTGCGTATCACAACACTTTAATCACATTGTGTTCTGTGACGGACCCTAAGATCACCAGCAAATAGTAATTAGACGTAATAAATTAGCAACATACTTGTTAAAATGTTTTTTTGACGATCTCTTCGAGTTTTAATTGTAACCACGATGTCTTGGAGGAAAATCTCGTTCAAAACAAAATGTCAGCTGGAGTGTGTTGATAAACAGACTTGGACGGAAGCGCCCTTGGAGCAATGTGTACAAAATGAAACTTTTGACGCTCAATCGAGAGTAATTGCAATATTATCGGATAGTGACGAAACACTGTCTGTGCACGAAAAAACGTCGGCTGTTGACCAACCTAGGGATGCTGAAGTAGAGACTACGAGCTACAATACAACTGTTACCACACATATAGAGAAAGAAATTGAGCTCATCAATGAAAGTAGAGAGTAAGTAAAATACACGCATTTCTTCTATCTCTATCGTACAGATGTAGATTAACAGTTGAAGGACAGTGACAGGAATATTATTTTACTAATTTAATGCTAAATTACTTATATTTTAAGCTCCATATTTGGTTCGAGTGTCCGATTTTGTATTGTAGAGCGTTTATAATTAACAGCTCTACTTATTCGAAAAGTAAAGAAATAAACAAGTTTAACATAAAAAGGTGAAGGTCGGTTTGTTATTTTTTATGGGCAAACGGCTAAATCTGTTCCCCTTTATAGTAATATTTAGTAAAAAAAGTATTGCTGAATTAAAATTAATATTGCAAGAACCTGAAAGAAAGACTCGATTTTTCGAGAAGAAGAATCGATTTACATTCACGATCATAACTAAAGACCGACTATAAATATATTAACATAATCATAAATAATATTTTAATACGTTGTTTTAGCCAAAGTATAGATAAAAACAATAATAAGAAGCCCTCTATAAGGCCATTTCCCGTGGTTTGTGATATAAAGAACGGTTACCATCAACCACATCACAATCAATTACCGTTACACATTATGTAAATACTATTTCTTCTATCACAGTGTTAACAAAATGCTAACTCCTCATATTAAATAAATACTTACAATACTTATCCATCTGACTTTCTATATCATCTACCAAAAATATTAATCTACTTATAAAAAAAAAATCGCGTAGGTACATACATTTCTTGGTTTTAGTATACTATAGTAGCACTGTGGTAGAATATAATAATATAGTATTTTAAATTCCGAAAGACTGCACCAAATAAATCGGACAGTTATTTTTTATCTGTGAAAAGTGAGTGAGTTAATAATACAAAGGACTGTGATAGATCACATGTTTTACGGGGCCGGGACCAACTAGCGGTTGAAACTGCGGGCCATAGCTAGTTTGACATAAATTAAACGATTATAATAATATTAACTGTCTCCAGAATAGAAAACCATAGATGGATTTATCAACTTCCGCGACTGGTTTCGAAGACTTTGTTTTGAAATAACAGTATAATCAATGAATGATCTTCTCAGTACTATTCCATTATATCTAAAATGTAATTTCCCTCGAGGTTTAAAAGCAAACCAGTTCTTTGAAGAACGAGTTTCCGTTATTGTGTGTCTGAATTCAGACTGAATGATATTTTTTACCGGCTTTATGTACCGGTTATAACGTATATGATTAATGAGTGGAATCATTTACTTCTTAATATCTACAATTAGAAGTGTTGAATTAAAACTACAAAAAAAAAACGTTTCTTATAAACTATGGGGCAAAGTCTTTATTCCTTTGATCCTTTCTCTCTTTCGGGACACTAACGTTTAAAAAACTTAATGATAACACGCTTGACCATGTGCAGGTCCCGTGTATTCGTTTTCTATCTTTTTATTAGAAGGAAGACCGGATTACGGAAAATAACGAATAATAACAATATCTTTTTATTAATATTGTGTCAAATAAATTATTATTATATTATTATAGTATTAATTTTGGTATAAGGTATTAGCTTGAGAGTTCCTTTATAATCTGACTAATATCACGTAGGTGTAAACATACATATATGGTAGCTCGAATGTTTTTTAATCGCAGTCACTGACAAGGTTGCGGTTTCAAAGCCAGGAAAGTACCAATGACTCCTTCAATGGCATTATTCTAAAGTTAGTAATCTATACGAGGCCTTTGAATCTAAACCAGATTTGACTGCATGGATAGCCGAGTGGTATAGGTCACCACGCTAATTATCTACCACTGTGCGCGACGTACTGTGGGTTCGATCCCCGCATGAGACAAGCATTTGTGAGATCCACAAATGCTTTTGCCAAGTCTGGGTGTTCTTTGTGTATGTGATTTGAATGTTTGTGAAACGCCCGCGATATAAGGATTAAATTCCTTAGTGCGGGCGTCGTTTTTTTAAGATTAAGATTTTAAGATTCATGACGTCATGAGGTAAAGGTAACTGCATGTTACCTATTATCCCTCATTGCAAGTACTAATCAGGTTAATCGACATGCGCAGGTAATATCTAAAATGGATTCAAAGGTAGAGTGATGGTACAGGCAATATTAAAAAAAAGGAATTATCGTAAGATTTTTTTTAAATACCTAAGTATGCCTTTTCCGTTATTTAAGTTTTAATTCCCAGGTTTTTCATATCTGCATTATAGATAGGTACTTATTAGTCACCTTTCAATGTAAGTAAGTGTTTCTTATCAGTAGTATATATTTTATATATACGAAGGGTTTTTTTTTATTACAAACCTTAGTAATACAAAGATTTACACAAAAAGATCCCACGCTCAGGGAAAATAAAGAATATTATTGATTTACGAGCTATTCACAATTACACATCAGCTATTAGTAGTAAATGATTAATAGTAAACGACTTTTATGGAGAGCTAAATGACGTAATTATATGCACATTCCCAAATCTCTTTACACAGGGTACCTATTATTATCTATTAAAACGAATAAATAGGTTGAAAATTGGCCTCATGGCCACTCCCCTATAAGTAAACACTTGATATTTATATGTAGAATCCACACAACACAAACATATAGAGCCAAATAAAAATATTGTTTCGGTCCGTGGATTATGACAATGATTAAATGTATCACATTTAAAATTCAAACAATGTGATGATGTCATCTGCGTAAAAACAAAAAAACGCATATTTATTTTACACCACAAATATTAAATATTATAATCTCGGCTTATTGTCCCTGGGCAGGTCAAACAGACCAAACAGAAACAGGTGCCAGAGCAGCGTTGGGAATACGCAAGTGATCCCGCGGCTCTGGCTAAGGCAATGATGGGACCGGGGTGTTTTTAGTCTGTTAAAAGTCCGACCTATCCCCATGCCGTGCCCTCGGCGTGGGGAAGTCATATTAATAAGCTTTTCACGCTGCAAAAAAAAAAAGTTCAAACACTCAAACAAGGAATGAACGCCTACATATCGTTCTCATTCAATTTTCAAGGTGATTTTCTTCCATTCAAATAAGATTTTCTTAACAAGGAATACCCACTTGAATCACGTAAATAAACAGAGTACAGTCAGCATTGCTAAATAGAATTGTACACATTGGGCAATCCATTTACCAACGAAAGAAAAATTATGATTCACTAAATCTTTTCTTACCCGACTGCGGTGAAGCCCGCAGGGCTAAAGTGTGTTTACAGTTACCGCAAATACACTAAAAAGTAACAACGTATTAACATTCCATAGTCCATATAGAATACGTTATTATTTTTAATATTACTTATGGGAAATTATGATTCTTGGATTTTGCCTGACATAACCTTCGAAATGTGGTGTGGGTAACATAATTTATGTGTGATCAAGCTAAGATCAAGGTTATTCTTGATCCGACTTTTTTAATTAATGTAAACGAGCTGTATGTATATTTACATATAGTTTCGTTCGTTGCCCTTTTCTATAAACATAAGTTACCAAATATGTGTAAAAAATGCCTCTTAATTAGTTCAAACACAAATATAATGCGATTGCAATCTATAGAGGGTCTCTCTACTTTTTCGAAGCTAAAAATGATGAAATGTTTCGACATTTTATTATGCCTAAATCCGTTATTTCACAAAGGCTCTTGCCCCTAGTCAAAAGTGCAGTTAACCTTAAAATTACTAGCTTATGTGGGAAACCGGAAAAACATAAAAAGAGGTTGTAATTAAATAACAACATGTAGAGATCAAACATTAAGTTCTATACAGATTGTCACAGAAAGAGTATATCTACCCAAAGCGGGTGAAGTTTACAAAATCATAACAAACAAACAGGATTAATTTTTAAGGAATGCGTATATTTAACGAGATAATCAGGTGCATAAAAATGAACAAATTTTCCCAATAAACATTCGTCGAAATCCTAAAATTGAAAATAATCTTTTAACATATTAATCCCGTATACTCGTAACCGCATTACGAGAGATCATATCTTATTATCGCACTTGCGCAGTATGAAGATACATTACCTGAGTCTAGTTGTGATTTTTGTGTCGAATAATTGAGGCAAAAAACTCATTAATCATTCATCATTTAATAAACTCATTATAAGCCATTTGTATATTTGTAGAGACTTGTAGACTCTATACCACATCCTAATCCAATTCACCCCTTTTGGATACATTACCGGTATCACCATATGTTGCACTAATAATTTTACGTGCATATATCAGCATATATCAGGATATCTTAATCGTTAAGTTTAATTGGGTATATAAAAACGCTCACAAAATATAGAGAGCGCATTAAACTATGTATAAACACAACGATGACGTCATTCCACGGAGACTGACCAAACAGTCCAATTAAAGCATTAAAAAGATCAGTATTATCTTTCCGAAATGTCGTGCTTACGTCTTTAGAGACTTCGAGGAAGCTGACCTCTCTTTCGCCTTTCTTCATATCAACCTACGAATGACGTCACAACCGATCATTGGAATTTAATCTCTTTGTAAAACAAAAGTCATTGTCATATTACCTTGCTCTTATGATCACGGAAACGATATCTAGAGCTATATTAAGAATCTAGACTCAAATGCATACAAAATGAGTTTTGTTTTACTAATTTAGGAACTATTTATATTCGTTAATTTTGTCAGAGAACTTCCGCATCATTGTTGTTGAAAGTACAATATATAGTAAGCTAAAATTTCTGTTATCTGACTATGTTCAATAACAATTAAGATTTATAGTACTTAGTAATAGGTGTATTTTCCCTGTGAAATAACAAAAAGTTGTTCACATAATAAAGTACGGTTTTAATTCGTCTAAAAATTAAAAACAATCATTAATTATAATCAGTCAGGCCTTGACTTTGTAGATAAACAGGATATGTTTATTAATCTTGTAATATGCCTTCGTTGTACGACGTTTACGATTTACGATGTAGAAACTTTATTGATGTTAAATAATATCCTCTTCATAAAAAAAAAATCTTTTTTCTGCGCTGCACTAATTTATGCAGAACCCTTTAGACCGTATAAATGATAACAAACAATAAAACAGTGTGAAAAACCTAATAGAGTAGCCAGTTCGGTGGCCTTAGTTCATTGATTATTTTTGACTAGCTGCGGCCGCAGTTTTACCCGCGAAAAAAGGTCCCGTTCCTGTAAAACATGTGATCTATCTCAGTCTTCAGTCTTTTTCATACGCTCACTTTTCATTAAAACGAGAAAACAAAACGTTTTCTTAAATTTTGTTTTTATAAATCTTGTTCATCCGTAAGCGAAATATAAAAAAAATTGAATACATCGAACACAAATAAAAAAGAATTACCCAATTTGGTGCAGTCGTCCGGAGAAGGTATGTATAGGTATATCTTTCAGCGATTCATTTTATGATCACAAAAACCAAAGCACAAGAAATTAGGACGTGAATTGAAAAGAACACTTAGTGTAGAAAAATACGGAATTGTTGTTGCAATAAGTTAAAAATAAAGATACTTACTTATTAATTTTCCATCAACAAATATTAAGACAAAGTATAAACATAGTAGTAGTATACGTTCTTTTTGTCTGTCAAAACCGTATCAAAATCTGTCGAGTGGTTAAGGAGGAGTAACCGGAAAAACTGACGACAAAGCGTAAAACCAATTCAAACCAGGCCACTGATGTCTGCCTGTACCTCATCTTCCAGAAATTCAGTTGGACCTTCAATTATCCTTTGTTGGTAAATATTCGTACTATAAATATTGACATATTAGCAACTTCCGTGAAAACGAATTCAAAAATATAACTTTTTGAATTCGGTTAAATACATGGTTCTTAACTCTACTGTTAGTTTATGTAAGTTTGTTTCGCGATATCTCTGGCAATTGTGGATAGTTTTTATTAATAAAGTTAAGTAATCTGTATGAAATATGCCTCAAAGATAGTCCGACGTAAATTTCATGACAATTTCAATTCGAAATCGAAACTATTGGAAATATTAAGTTTTTGTATATAATGTTCTAATTATTAGCAACCGTGCGACGCCGGCCGGGTTTCAAGTTAGATACAATCTTAATACTTCTCCGTCATGCAAGGCCGGGATTTGTATTATCTCCCCAGAGTCATAAATACAATATAAGCCTTGAAGACATTGTCATTACTTTGTGTACAAATATTTACATATTATTAAGGTAAACGCAGCTATTACCGACCCTGTTAAGGTAGTTTTGTAATCGATGATAATTATTAAGAGTTTTGATTGCTTTCACATGCAGTGTTTGGTTTTTATATGAAACTCTTACTTATCTAGTTTATAATGATTACCTTATAAACCCAAAATTAGAAGATTTTCTTATAAATTTAAAAAATATTAAGTGGACAAGTCGATTCTGGTATTACCGACCCATAGGAGCAGCTATGTAGCTATTAACGATTTTGCTGAAGCTATTACCGAGTGTAACAAAACTAGAAGATTAATATTTTGATTAATATTATGTGATTTCGTTAAGGATATTAGCATGGATTAAGAAATGTAGGATAGATTCAAGTTCTTACCTATTTCATCCAAAAAATTGGGTGGCTAAGTGGCTTTTCCTATGTATAGTCTTCAACTCAGCCTATCGCGGTCCACTGCTGGACATAGGCCTCTCCCAAGTTGCGCCAAAACACCCGGTCCTCCGCCTTCCGCATCCAGTTCGACCCAGCCACCTTTTTCAGGTCATCGGTCCATCTGGTTTGGGGGCGTCCTACGCTACGTTTGCCGGTTCGCGGTCTCCACTCAAGGACTCGTCTGCTCCAACGGCCATCAGTCCTTCGACAGACATGACCAGCCCACTGCCACTTCAGCTTACTGACTCTGCAAGCTATGTCGGTAATTCCGGTTCTTCTCCGGATAATCTCATTCCTGATTTTATCCTTCAAAGATACTCCGAGCATAGCTCGCTCCATAGCTCGCTGAGCGACTTTGAGTTTGTGGACTAGCTCTATTATCAGTGTCCACGTTTCGGCGCCGTAAGTCATGACAGGCAGGACGCACTGGTTGAAGACTTTTGTCTTCAAACTTTGCGGTATAGGCGACGAGAAGACTCGACGAAGTTTACCAAACGCTGCCCAGCCCAAACGGATCCTCCGGTCGGTTTCTTTCTCGAAGTTGTGTCTACCAAACTGGATGGTTTGTCCTAGGTAGACATACTCCTGCACAACTTCGAGAGCCACCCCTTCAACGAATATCGGTCTCGGCACGATATGAAGGTTAAACATGACCTTGGTCTTGGTCTAAATTCATGCCAAGACCGACACGTCGAGAAGCTACGTTGAGGCTAAACAGCATCTCGCCCAAATGTTCCAGCGACTCTGCCAACACAACGATGTCATCGGCAAAGCGTAGATGAGAGATGTACTCGCCGTTTATATTAATGCCCTGTCCAGTCCAGTCCAGTGTCTTGAAGACGTCCTCCAATGCGTTGGTAAACAGTTTCGGGGATATCACATCCCCCTGTCTTACCCCTCTGCGCAATGGAATCGGATTAGTCTTGTGGTCGTCGATCTGGACAGTCATTGAAGCGGCGTTATACAAGCATCTCAACATCTCAACGTAACGTTCGTCGATTTGACATCGCTGAAGAGCATCCAGAACCGCCCACAAACGCCATACACAGCGGCTGATTGTACTCTTCGGTCTTCTGCACAATCTGCCGTACAGTATGTATGTGGTCTACGGTACTGTAGCCTTTTCGAAACCCGGCTAGTTCCGGTGGCTGGAACTCGTCGAGTCTTCTGGCGAGACGATTCGTGACAACCCTCGAAAACAACTTGTAAACATGGCTCAGGAGTGAGATGGGTCTGTAATTCTTCAAGAGGCTTTTATCACCCTTGTTGAAAAACAAAACCACCGCACTCCCACTCCACGCCTCCGGTGTAGTGCCTTGGCGGATGACGGAATTAAAAAGGCCCTCGAGCTCCTTTAGAACTGGAGTACCACCTGCTTTTAAAAGTTCTGTCGTAATTCCGTCATCACCCGGAGCTTTGTTGTTTTTAAGTTGCTCGAGAGCCACCCTAATCTCACCCTGGTCAACGTCCGGGAGATACTCGGTGTAATGGCGCGTGAGTCAGGCTCTTTGGTCATCGTTGCTGGAAGCAGCTGGTCCCACTATTTGAGCTGAGTATAGGTTCCTATAGAAGCTTTCGACTTCATCGAGCATCTCGCTCTTAGAGGTGACGACCCTGCCGTCCGCGGTTTTAAGTTTCATCAAATGGGTCCTCCCTAACTGCTGAGCGAAGACTTTTGGCCCCCTGTTTTGCTCAATCGCAGCTTCGATAGCGCGGGTATTGGAGCGTCGGAGGTCGCGTCGCATCAGCTTTCTGAGTTTAAGGTTTAAGGACCTTCATTCTGATGAAGACACCTGATCGGATGGCATCTCCCGTCTCTTTCTCATAAGGTCGAGAGTTTCAGTCGAAAGCTTGGATACTCTACTTCTGCGCTGCAGCGGAAAGTGCTTACGGGACAGTTCCTGCAACGTTTTGACCAAAGTATTGGTCTTCTGGTCAATGACTTCCGTGGTTTCCAACGAGTCGAATCGATTTTGAAGTTCCAGTTGGAACTTTTTAGAACCTGATATGATTTGGGGCAGTGTAGGCCTAAGAGTTGACCTTATCAAGCGCGATCTTTCAACTTTCACATTGATATTTAGAGTGCCTCGGACAAGTCGGTGGTCACTTCCGGTATTAAACCTGTTGATCACGGAGACATCTCTGAATATATGCCGCTTATCCGACATGATAAAGTCAATCTCGTTCCTTGACACATTATCGGGGCTCCGCCAGGTCCATCTCCTCTGGAGCTTCTTCTTAAAGAATGAGTTCATTAAGATGAGCCCCTGAGATTCTAGGAAATTGACCAGCATTTGGCCCCTGTGATTTCTCTGCCCCAAACCAAAAGGTCCGACTTTCGATTCGCCGTGTTTTTGTACTCCCACTTTGGCATTGAAGTCCCCCATAACAACGTTGTAATGAGCCTTAGCCGTACCATTGACAGCCTGAGCGATGTCTTCGTACATGGCTTCGGCTATTTCATCCGAGTGCGTTGAGGTCGGTCGGCGCATATACCTGTACTACTTTCAGCTTATACCTCTCATTTAGCTTTAGTACTAGGTACGCTACCCTTGTCGACACACTACCGATTTCCACAACGCTGCTAGCGAGGGACTTATTAACCAGAAAACCAACACCTCCTTGAGAGAGTTGATCACCTTCGCGGAAGTAGAGCAAGTTGCCTGACTCCAGGGTTATAGTGTCCTCCCCCTTTCTACGGACTTCAGATAACCCCAGTATATGCCAGTTAATGTTACTTAGCTCCACTTCTAGTTCGGCAAGGTGATGGTCCAGCCTCATCGTTCGTCCATTATACGTTGCCAGATAAAGTCGTCGGTTTTGGTAGCCTGCCGTAACCCGGAGATTCTTAGCACCCCCCGTTTCACCGTGACCGCAACCGCTACCGTGGCCAGGAATAGTGGGACTACCGGGAACTGGGGGCCGTGTGTTATGGCGCACAATCATGGGGTGTTTGTTGCCCTAGTCACCACGCTGGGCAAGCGGGTTGGTGACCGCAGTTAACTTTGGTTATTTAGGAGAACGCTGCTGCCCATTCTCCTTGTTTTATATCCCTTAGTCGCCTCCTACGACACCCACGGGTAGAGAGGGGGGGGTTGTTATTCTAAGCCGTAACCCCACGGCGAGTATGTATAGTGCTATGTATAGTAGTATGTATAGTGCTGCAGAGGAAAAGCCACTTAGCCACCTATTTTTTTTGTCTTGAACATCGTGAAATAACTTCTTCTACTCTGAGCGGAAGAAGTTATTTGAAGTTATAGTGTAAGACTTTTTCTGACTAATACCTACACATGTTCCTTCAGATACCTGTTGCCAGGTCCACAGTAACTTTTTCGAATAACCCGCGAACCTAGCAGGCATCGGCCCTAGCGGACATCCCTGTTTCTGCAAAAAGTTATTTTATGTATTTCGTTTGCCATATCTATATTCATAATTATTTTTGTTATTAGTTTATAAGCTAATATTTTCTGTAACCAGTTAATCAGTGTAATTTAACATTATGGATAATGATTTGTATAGAATCGGTGATAGGCTCCCATACTTGCTATCACCGACTCACATGGATCGGTAATAAGCGATGTATATACAAATATAAAATCGTTTCACCGACTCACAAAAACTAGATAATATGTATTGATTTGATCTTTCTAATTATAACAGGGATTTTAAACAATTGATTAAGCAAATAGTATTAATGAATGCACACATTGTTATACAAAGAAAGGTATTTTAATAATGTTTCTTAAAAATAACAATTAATTAATAATTTTACAAAACGTGGTGAACACAAAATGATAAAACAAGTAAACTAGACAAAATAGTATAGGTCGCTAATAGTGTGTAACAATGGCTGATTATTTGAGATTATAATGTTATATTCATATTTTTTCTTTGTCATCGCATATCGACGGGAAAGCATTTAAACTAAATATAATGTGCAGGGTAATTACCGACCCATGGATCGGCAATAACTGCCACTATTAAAATCATTGAAGCTATTACCGCTCTATTTAAATTTCAAGTTTTATCCTATTAAATTACTTAAACTTTATGAAATACTATACGGAATAAAGAATTCACACTCAAATGAACACATTTAATAATACACAACCAGTACAGGTTTCGTAAATCGATGTACAAAGTCTTAAGCAAAAATTTGATGTGCTTACCTATTAGGAACAAGGACTTGTACTACACGGCCGGCGAGCTCGCTGTCTTCAAGGAAACTAACGAATTTTGTGTCTTTTCCGGGATGCCACACACACAAACGTTAGTTTTTGCGGTGCTCAAAGAACGAACATGCGTGTTTCATCAAGTGTCTTCAGCATGAATCGTTCCAGTAGCGTAAAAAATACAAATTAATGGAATGGATCGGTAATAGCTGCGGATTTTCGATGGGTCGTTAATAGCTGCATTTACCTTATACAACTTCCTTGAAAACACATGTATTTTGTGAAGCAAATTAGAACAATAAACATTAAGACACAAATATGCATGAATATTAGTAGATACAATACTAATTGTAAGTATGAGTCTAGTTATGAAAGGAACATCTGTCACATGGGCATTTCTGCAAGGCGGAATTTGTTTAAACAATATTTTATCTAAAATATTCAGAACACAATCTTCGCTTACAAACGCCGCTGGTCCTGCGCCTAATCTCTATCCTGTCCGAAATAGATTTTTCTCAAAGCGATGTGTGTGTGTGTGTGACTTTTAAAAGAAATAAAATGAATATGTAAACCTATGTAATATATATTCACTTAATAAATAATCTAACTAGTTAATCTCAGGTCCCTGGTCTGATTAGAAAAAAATGTAGATAGCCAATTTATCAAGTCAGGCTATAAGCTATTTTTTACCAGGATAACCAACACCCACACGGGTGGATCCAATAGCAAAAGCTAGTTGAAAAAAAAACTGGCATTTAGAATATATTCAATTCTCCATGGATACAAAAATAAGGCAATTGGTTCTATTTTATGAAGGGTACTTTAATGGGTTTTAATTAATCAATTAGACAAAAATGTGTCCACCATATATATTATTATGGTTAATTACCTCGCAGAAAACCGGCTACTGTATATAAAATCACCTTTTTTCGTTAACTATTTTAAATATTAAACTAAGGCATTATTTTTAACGCGAATCTCAATGAATATGTCATTAGTAGGTTGATGCTACTGTATATCAGGATTTTTGTATGGCCATAACCGTTCATTAATGTAAATGTAAATTTAATATGGTTATTTAAATTACACAATGATGGTAATAAGTAGGAACACAAGTCACTATAAGCTCTGAAAGTTACGCTCTTCTATACTCCATTTAAAATAGCATTAGACAGAAGTTAAAAAAGGTAATTTATAATGTCCACTTTGTTGCAAAAGTACAATAAACTTGTTACAGTTACGATTGACGCCTATAAATTAAAATCTATTTACATACCAGCTGTCACACTTATTTGTAATCATGTTAACCATTTTTCATAACAAATTAAGTGGCTTTCATTTATTTATAATATTTCATTCCAATCTAAAATGACAGTGTCAATGCTAAAAAGCTAAAAGAAGCAGTGATGAACAATACTGGAACGTTTTTCGTTTTACTATTATCCTACCATTATTTGTTTATTTATTATTTTATTATGACTAAATCCTATGATGAAGACGAAGAAGTTCCACTATAGTGTGTTGTAAGTTGTTATTTTAATTAAAATATTGTTCTAAAATTACTTTTATTTTAATCTTTAATTAAATCTAAGTCATCATGACATGATTGGTTGTCTCATTCATTGTTTTGGTGTAAGTTTGTAATGTGTGATGAAGATATTGTTATAAATAAAGCGTAATTTAAAAAAAAAGTTTTATTTCTTTTATTTAAGTACTTAAAACAATTTCTTTGAAATAAAATGTTTTCAATTCCTGCTTCTGCGAGCCTCTTTTTTCTAATGCTATTATAAATGGAGTATAAGTGTATATTAATCTACAAGAAAATAATTTATGTATAGATATATCAAAGTCGAAGATACAAAAACTGTGTTTCGACGTAAGAACCACAAGTTTTCAAAGCTTATTATGTACTGAGCCACATACATAGCGGTCGTGCCGGGTTTGCGGCTGCCTCGTGCAATTTCCTCTACTATATAATACTGGTTCAATGAACAATTCACAAAAACCAATATCAAGGGCAGTATTCAAATCAAGTAACTAATCGGTCACAGTATCGGTCAGTCTTCCTCTACATCTCTGTCGCGATCGTCTATTGAGGATAACTGCTTCCTTATGTCCAATAGAAGGTTGCGAACGATTTTACACCGAATTTGTGATTCGAATCAGTTTGTGTAAGTTCTATTCAATAAATGAGTCAAGTTGTGTGGTTGTCCTTATGCGTGTTTGGATTATCCGTTGGAAGCGTCGATTGTGTTGTCTTATTATAGTTATATCGCCTTCAAAACTATATTAGGTCAGTGATCTTGTTCTCATTTTTAGGCTGTAACATTGCCGTTCTTCAAGTTTGTGGTTGTTCTTGTGTGGTTATAATTTCATGGATGTGCTTATATTTATGACTGATTGATTCGGTATGTAATCGCCAATTAAATACAAAATATACTGTCTTAATATAATGTAAATATTCGAAATTTAATGAATTTTAAGATTAAATCTTAGTCAAGAGAAGAAAATGTATTAGTAAATACCCAAGGACTTATGCATCTATTTAATTTTTGAATGTTTATATAAGTAATTACTTTCATATTAATTATATTTGAGTATTTTACAGTAATAATGTATTCAAGGTTACGAGACTTGTTTGTGTAACTCAATTTAAATATGCAGAAATAAGACAAAAAAGCTATGCGCGATTCTTCCAAATATTCAAATGAGCATCATTAAGAAAAATGCAAAAAGGGTGCTAATACCCATAATGCGCCCTTATGTGCACTTATTTATATATGATTTTATTATACATGATTATGATATTTTCATTAACTTAGGACTAGTATATAATGTATAATATACGAAGTTGATAATTTTTTCACCAAAACTTGCTCGCACGCCATTATAGGTGCATCTATATTTTATAAATAGAAATATTCTACATTGTGATCATAGCTAGTATTAATCTACATTACAAAGCTTATTTAGCACCGGAGCACATATGGGTGCATTATTACCTGTTCAAAATTAGTATATTTCTTAATAGATTCGAAATTGAACTGCTGTGTAGCGCTTGTAAATCCAGAACATGCTTTTATATTATGTTTATGTTATTGCGGCGTCGGTTGCAGACTTGCATTACACATGGTTGTCATAGACCATTGGTATAATACGATGACAGCCTTCGAATTGAACTTGCCGAAACGACATTTTAAAAGCCTTAGATTAGTCTGTACCAGACCTAATGACCTCAGGTGAGCTAGTGTATGCTTGAACTAAGTTAAAAAGCAGATCTTATATGTATACTAAGATTCAGATTTAGATTTAGTTAGTAAAATATAAAGGCGAGCTTTAGAGTTCATTGAACTTATTTATTATTCTGCCTCCATATTTAATGTTATCCTAAATAAATATAAAGTGTTTCGCATGAGTATCAATGTTACAAATTAGAGGTAATTTTTCTGGCTTGAAAATTTTACCGTTTTCATGTAATATTCATTAAGTTTTTCGTAGGTATGTATGAATTTTATGTAATTTCTTTGATGGCATTAAAAGTAAAAACGCTTATAAAAATAAAAAGTATTTGCCATTAATGACAATATTATGTTAAGTGTGTTATCAAACAAAGACCTACTTAGTTATTCTAGTCCCGTTAGGGCACCGTGACCTCCATCGTCTTACGGTACAGCTGTCTATCACTGTTTATGAACAGAACACCTTACATACACAGAAGTTAAAACATGCATTTGTCATTCAACTTCACCCTTATAGGAATTGAATAAAAATAACGGCAACAAATCACAAGGAACTAAAAACCAAAACGCGAGTGCTTTCTTTCTTATGAATTTACCATTGCGTTTTTGCTACCTTACTTACTTCCGAGATGAAGATTAAATGACGACTTGTATATGGCAATTTTTGGAAGCTCGCCATTGGTATATTCGTAATGCAAGTCAACCAAAACAAGATTTTCGTATGGGAGTCGAGTACATCGGCATGCGCCGCGGATAAAGCACGCTCGGTGCGTCCTGCACAATATTTAAGGGTTAATATTAATACATACAAATAATAAAACTTAACAGTTCGACTTAGTAAAAAAGTTGTGATGTTTATTTTTAAACTTTTTACTGTTTTCTAGAAGTGCATAAATTACTCAGAGCATTGAAATACGTTGTCTTCTTAACTTTTTCTCAGGAACAACCGACTTGTTTACATAAGTATGTACAAATCAATACTTTGCGCAGGTCGCTCGCAATTCCTGACGGTTTGGTGATGGACCCGCTGGCGCCCACCGCGCTTGCCGTCTCTTCGGAGTTCATGGACCGCATTGGCAGTGGGCTAACCATTCTCAGAGAACATGGGAAAAAAGTGCAGAAGGTATGTACGTTATGAATGAAATATTCGTCTATTGAATGCGAACGACGGTTATTCATGAGTAATGTAAACAATGGAAACTCCGTGTTAGTCACAAAAACAAAGCAAGTGTTTGGTGAAGGAAAAGCATATAATTTCAATTTTTAAAAAAAGCTTTTTGAGGTTTATATTATTTGTACGTCATGATTGGCAGGACACAGCGTTCGATAAAATATTGTAACATCTTTGTAATAATATACACCTATGTTCCACAAATAAATACATTTGAATTATGAATTTTGAGTTTAGATTTAGAGAAAATATTATAGGTAACCAAATTAACTATTGCTCAAAAAATAGTAATTATACTTACAATTAATGCATGTCGCACGAAACAACCACATCTTAGTTTTGTCTACACAATCATATTCCCGTATTATTAAAAAACAGACCATAATTAACAACAAAAATAAAATTATTATTCTTATTCATTTATAACGCATTCATGCGGAATTTCTATTTGTATTTAATTTACAAATAAAATGATTGTTAAAAATACACAAATCTGTCTAGTCACACAAACTACTCACAACGACTCACTTTTTAGTTTTACACAAGGTTGACTAATCTATCTAAGTACCTAACAAAAAACCTCCAGTTACACGATGACTATCAACAGATATATTTACGTAATTATTCTTTTTATTAAACCATCCAATCAGTAGTTTTCTTTCACCTGTTTTATAGCTTGACATATACTGGCTTGGTTTTTCTTATTCCTGCATTGTTTTGATTAATTCAATTTAAATTCTTCAGTATTAATAAAAGTGTATGCTTGACTGATAAGAGACTGGGTACGGTTGAAACAATTTAGCTTTTATCGTTTATAATTTTGTTGTTTATAAACCAAGAAACGATTATGATACGTGAAATTCAAATATGATGTTTTAGCTACGATATGGCTGAATCACTATAGTCCTCGGGTCACTATTTTTAGAAATATATGAAATTTAAAAAATATTTATATTTGTTTCAACCGTCCCCATGCCAGGGGCGGTTGAAACAGCGATTTGGGTCAGCAGAAACACACAAATAATACAATAAAAACAAATGAAACATGTTTTATTTATCATTAATACTACTTATAAGAATAATTATGGCACCACATGATAAAATTAATCCGTCTTCAAGATTTTAATACTTCTAAAACATAACAGCCTTTGACGAGTAGTAAAAATTTAAAGAAATTACAAAAAATAAGATAATAATTTCCAAATAAACAACGAAAACATTTCTAAAAACAAATAAACAAATAATACATAACAAATAAAAGAAATGAAAATTAATAAACATGGGAACAGTGGTTTATACCATGCTGTTTCAACCGTCCCCAATACCACTTTTGGTAAAATATACTTTATAATTACGACAGTATTAAGGACACATTAAAAATGGTCATTACACCTTATTCTACAAGAGTCATATTAATCACAAACACACACTCACTGCATTCACTTAAAAACAACAAATAATATAAGCTTTAATGTCAGAAGAAAAATACTTACTTTTGAGTAGTAAAAAACAATATGGTGTCCTGCACAAAAGGACAACGCGCGAGAAGCGGCGCGGGATTGAATTCGTATTCGGACCTGTCGTCCGCTTCGTTTTCCCCTTGCACACTTGACTCCCCGCGTAACCGTTTACGAGATACTTGCTCTGTTTCAACCGTCCTTTGTTTCAACCGTACCCACTCTACCCTATTATCATTTCAAGTTCTTCAAAGAGTTGCAATCATAGTAAAAAGACGTTTCAATTCAAAACTGCGGGCGATTTTAGTTGATAAAAATGCTTTGTGACCAATTTATGTGACACATATTATTTTATACAAAATTTCTCAATTCACATGTATTAATTTACGCAATGTGGATAAGTATTAACATGATGTATGTTTTGTTGACAGTATGTTTGGAAAAACAGGAAATTCGACATTCTGAAGAAATCTTGGAAGTCTATAGTGAATGTCGTTTTGATCGATGCCAAAGATACACCGAGCGGTAGTTCCAATGGACTCTATTGTAAATTAAAGTAAGTAGCCAATACACGAACAACACGAAGAAAAATACGTTTTTCACATTTGTGCCTGAGAAATCGATGCGTGAGATACGCTGCCCATTGTATTTTTTTTCCGTCTTTTTTTTTTGTAAAATCACAATATTTTTGATATTAAGACCGTTCTTCTAGTTTATAGTTATAATTTATTCTGCTTATTTACATTTAACTTTAAAAAACTGCGGAAATTTTAACAATCTCATCAGTGCGTAGCACATGATTATGCGCTAATATTTGCCAGTCATTTGCTATTGTGATCATTATTATTACGGCGCGTCTATGGGAACTATCAAATCAAGTATTTAAAGCATTTCGTATCGAACATCTTTCTGAAGACTATTTAATATTATCCATGAAGTGGTAGACTAAAAACATGCTTGGAAACATTATATCTACGCGTAAATTAATAAGGTTTTGGCAACCAACCCAATAATAGTAGAAATTAGGAACTTGTCCGTTTGCCAAGTGCAAATAAAGAACATCTCAGGTTTTATGTAGGCTTGATTAAGATTCCGTGACCTGAACGGGTTATCCTATGCTGCGCATGTCGCTTTTTCTGGTCTAATTTTTTTATGTGATTAACAGACTGGGCAACGAAGGTCACAAGTCGAAGCAGTTGTCAAAGTCGAAACAATCATGGTGTGAAAGATTTAACCTGTACTTGTACGATGACACCAATTTGGAAGTCACTGTGTGGCATAAGGGGAAGCAGAAGACCTTTATGGGCAGGTAAGAAATTGGTAATTTTTATTATAGTTATTAAGTAGTATGTAGTGCACCGCTCTAGCCAGCAGATCACTTTGGAATTGGCCATCACGCTCAGAAATTATCACTAGTGCGGCTTTGTAAAGTTTTAGCTACGGCGGCGCTGCGAACCATTGTAGTTTGTATACTTTGTAGAATATTTGTAGTCCCGAACCAATAATAAAGGCCAATACAGAAATGTATAAACATTAGGTAAACCGCTAGTTCGGACACCGAAAAACCCTAAAACAAACTAACATTAGAAAGTCCAAATATATCGAGACTGTAAAGTTGTCTACCTAGCGATAAAGTGAGTTTGTTGACGTCAGCTCTTTTCAAACACGGATTAACATTTGACAACGTACCTATCTATTAACGTATCTACTGGCAGCACCGGTTATTTTTTTATATTATTTCGAAGATATAAGTAGGTATGCAAAGTATATCTTGCGTGTCAGTTAATTTTACAGACATTGATCATACAAACAAGTTTTAACATCGAAATAAATAATTGCTCCTGTCACCGTAACATACTTTGATGGAGAAGCGATTCCTAGCTTAACTTATTTAAAAAGATTTTTACTTAATTAATTTGTTTAAGTTTTTATGTATGCAATAGCAGGGTATAATATAAGTTAATTTTATTCTAAGTAATAATAAAAATACTTCCTTCATTGCTCTTCGTAGCACCGACAAAAATGTATACGAAATAAAAAAACACCTTTCCGAAGTCTTGTGCTTAATATAATAAATGTGCGGATAGTTAGTCTACACTAATCATCCTATCTTAGTATATACTTACTTATATACTAATACTTATCAGGCATCGTACAAATTACATATATAAATAATGATAAATCTATAAGTTTTATAAGATTTTTCAATATTATTCACTGTCTAAAATTTGACCTTAGGATTTGATTTGAAACAATTTAGTTCATAAATACTCGTCTCACGCGAGCAAACAATGATTAAAAACAAATATCTGCGATGTTAAAGATAAGTGCGAAATATTTATTCCGCAGGAAATCAACTTGACCATCTTTAGCAAACAACTTCGCCAATCAGGTTAAGTTCTAAAGGGACTGGAGTTCCATCTCTCAAGAAATTATACTGTGAATATGAAAGATTCTCTTGAGTGCCATTTGGTTTATTTTTTTGTTCTATACCATATATAATGATCATCTGACATAAGATATATTTCTACTTACGTTCATAATCAATCAAATAATTCTAGATACAATTTCTGTCTGTAGTTGTAGTATTAATTAAAGTAGTATATTGATTGAATTTTAATTATTACTCTTGTGACGCACATAGATCAAACCTTTTTCAATCATGATTTTTTGCTATAAATGCCATAACTTTTAAGTGCATCATTTTTGTTCTACGTCGTATTCAGCAATAGGTACAACATATCAGTTCAACACAGAATAAATACTCGATGTCATCCGCTTTGTATAGCATATTTAAAACCAACCACCATAGGAAAACCAAATTGAGTGATTCTTATTATTGGTATCGTTATCGAACGAAGTGAGCATTCAACAATTTTAAACATTGTATAAGGTTATATACGTCACTTGATCTTGAGCCTTTAATTTTATTAAATACTGTCGTTACCCTTTAGTACTTACGTATTTATCCCCCCTCTTAAATATTGGGCTTATTATCATGGTCAACCAGTCTTGATTACTATTTCTGATGCTATGTCTGACCAGATGTGATACGGCTCAAGACCAAATATAACGTTCCGGGTTTAAATATTATTCTACAGAATAGGTGTGTAACGGTACCATAACAAGTACATTGTCATAGACATATTTCCAAAGCGACTTTTGACATTTGACAAACAAAAACCAATTCTGTCGTGATTCTTATGTTTTTGTCCAATACTTGTTTTTCAATTAACAAAAACATAGGTTTTACTATGAACATTGTTTTTATGAACAACGTCACAATGCGAATCTTGTGTCAATAAATTTATGGAAAGGATTTAGGACGGTAATTTAGCGCTGTCAAAAACACCACATGACGTCAGAAATACCAGGTATTGACGTCATAACGCCTCTACCTGGCCATTTAAATTAACAAAGCTCTCAGTCCGTAGGTTCAAATTGCAAGTCCACCGCAAATCATTGGCAACTCTTTGACGTCTTTATTTCGATAGTGTAGAGTTGATTTTCGCAATTCGGAACAACGGTGCGGTAGATCGGAACTCGCATACTTATTAATCGCTTTCTTTTCAACATTTATTGATTAATTTTATCTCGCAGGTGTGTCATCGACCTCTCGCAGCTCGAAAAGGAAAAGACCCATGAACTCTGGCAAGAACTGGAGTGCGGTCAAGGCTCCATACACCTGCTCGTCACCATGAGTGGCTCGGCGAGAAGTATTCCCTTGGACAATGTACCTACGACTAACGGAGTACACCATATGTCCCCTGAAGAGGAAAAATTCGTAAGTTTCTTTTTGTAAGCATTTTATAATTCTTTTTTTAGAAAAATCAACTAAAATACAGACAAATAGGTATTTAATATTAAAACTGCAGAAATGTTGAACGTGTTTGATCACTCTACTCTGGAACTACCAGTCGCATAAGTTTTTTTTGCATTATTAGCGTTATTATTTATTATGGCGTTTTAACATAAATGCGTACCGCCACGCTTCAGCTTGACGGTACAAATTGGTCTTAGCCCTTAGGAGCTGAGCAACAAGGCGGACTATACTACGTTCTAAATAGTCGCTGATGTGAGTTAGACTCAGTCTATCATTAACTGGGTTTTTAAAGATCACGATTCATGCTAAACAATTTGATCATTCGAAAATTATGTGTCTGTTATTTTCGTACTCATTAGTGGAAGCTCGCGATTATTTCTTCAAGACTAAAATCCACTATATTCATAATTAATTGACCATGTAATTATGTTACATGTAAAAAGTGTACGTAGGTAAATTTTTGTTATTTATAGACACACTGCCCATTAATGTATTATACTTACATGTGGCGTTACAAAAAAGAACAAAACTGGATACATACCCGTTGAATTGTTCAACATCAAAATTTATATTTTAATGAAAATTAGTGGACTATTCTAGCATTTAAAAAACAATATTAAAGGTAATTGAGTTGTATAAGGATACTATACAAAAATAATAAACTTACTACGGTCTATTATACAAAAAAGTCCTGCTTATGTCTCTCAACTTAACAATTAATTATATACATTAAAAAAGCGGATAGACGACTATATTCCTAAAGCGTAGTGTGTAAAAAAAGTTTTGATTTATTATCATAAATAAATATCTAACACACACAAACATTCTAATATATTAAGTGCCAACTTATCCGCTTGTCTGTTGACTGTTTTTCCGCCATTATCTATACCTAGATATTCTTGAAATACAAATCTGGGTAAAGATTTTCCTTAAACTAAAAATAAAATACCAAAATTCCAGGTATTCTTGTCATATCCTCGCTGTCAAAACTCACATGCCTTTTACTATTCGGAAGTAAATAATGACATTGAAAACTTGCAAATAGGTACTTACAATGTTTTTGAACCCACAGCCTTGTCCTTATGGAGCCGGTCCGTAAACTTTTATACACCACTGAGTAAAAAGTTTTAAGTTTCAATTATAAAGAAAATTTTACAAAAAATGCAATTAGTGCAGAATGTAGTGGTTGAATATTGACATTCATCGGCACGCTGAGAAACTTACTATTACCCACAGAGTACTTTTTTTACATAGGTTCTATTATCCTATGAAGTTGTTATATTGATGACAAAATAAATATTTGTAAAAAGATGATTCAAATGTCGGAACTAAAACTTGTAATACTTGTACTGTAAGCAAAAACCATCTTTAAAGTAGTCTTACAGAGTGAAGCACCTTATTATATCAACGAGTATCTCTTTATTGAAGGTATCTTTAAGTTCTACAACAAAAAATACCGTTAAAATGTTTACAATTTTCCTGTTGTTTTGTGTAGTTACATCCTATTGGTATATTCCAGCATTTATTGGATGACCCTGTTATAATTTTAACTTTAACCCTGATTCAATTATATTATAATAGCTGTACTCACAAGGGTAAACGTAGTTTCTTAAATGCAATAACAAAATACTGTAATTTAATGCTGCCCACGCACGTTTTACGAATAATAATTCCAATTTTTTTAGAATATATTTATACCTAAAGTAGTAAAGTCAATAAGAAGAAATGTCACAATGACGTGCTAATTATAAATCAAGTTACATTTTGCGGTTTGTATTAACCACCGAGCTAACCTTGCTCGCAGGAACTTTAAGTTATGTGTTAAGTAGTGGTGACACACACAATTATATGCTATAGACAGAAAAAGACTTTTCACTCAGCAAATACAAATAAATAAATAAACGAATATTGCAGTCAATGGTAAAAGTATGTTTCGTATCGATTCACAGCGGCCACTGAGACGCTAAGCACGTATGTCAAGCTTCGCTTTCTATAAACATTGTGGTGATAACAAACACTGCGCCCACGGACACGCTACGCATAAAACACTTCTCCGATAACAAGCAGACATATGCAGCAACGTGGGTGTAGATTTCGTGCACCGCGTGTGCCGCAGTGTAGCAGCGCCTTTATTCTTTGGTTTTTACGCGTGACTCAGTGTGTGCACGCAAAAGCCTTGTTCCATACAACTAACTATAAATATACAATCGTGGTTGCTTGTATTCCGGTTTTTTTCACGGTCGGAATATTCCTGTGTTCCGATAACTGATGTGATGACGCAAGTAAAAGTCTGATAAACGATTAGTTTTGCGGTCATCTTTATTCTACACACCTAGCAATTATTAAATTAAAAGGAGCTTTTAAATAGCTTGTCTGTCGGGTCCGAACTACGTCATCTATTTGATTTGATTAAAATATCACTTAGGTACGGTCACTAATTCGACATTATATATGACCATTAAAGATTAAAAACAACCCAAAATAAATAAATAACTGCTTTTTTGTTTTATAACTTGCGTTTTGTAAAAATACGGCTTAGCACTTTGTATTGACTTAGGTATCTCATATTTACACTGCCACAGACCGGTTATCCTTAAGTTACAATACACCGGCAATTCTTGTAAATTATGGCAAAGAGGTAAAAGCGAAATAAGCGCAATTTCCCTCTGACTAAAACATTACAATATTGATTTACGTTTAAAAGCGGGTACAAAGCTCGCATAAGTACGTCATACATAACTTAAAACAGCTCTATCATTCATAATCTACGAGACTGGTTTGAAACCTGTCATAAACTTTTAGAATAACGTCAATAGTTTTTATTAAGTAACAGAATCATGAAAAAAAACCTAGTAGGTAGGTATATAAATTACCTACATAACTAACAACCTACTTTGATTGCTTAGACCATATAATATAGCGTTGACCCTGCGATCTACGGTGCATTAATTACGTCAATACGCAAAAACTTTAATGGGATATTGACAAAAAGCATGGAAAAACAGTCTGTAGCCGTCAATCAGCGAGCGCTTAACCATTATTTTAGTTTTTGTCTTACATTATTTCAGGATAAAATTAGCTTTATACAACTAATTCAAAATTTATTTTAATAATTTTGACACGACAATAGAATAAATAAAAACCTACTGAACACACACCTACAGTTTTAAAAATAGAAATTAAATTGTAGGAAATTACAAAATAAGATTTAATAATAAATGTTCATTTGCTTGCAAACTTCGTTTTTTTTTTCTTATTTCATCTCATTCTGATTAGTTTGTCTTTATGGCCAATGATTTACTTTTCCTTTTTTCTACAGCAATGGTACCGCCTTGACAACAGCTGGGGTGAGGTGGGTGAGCTCTCTGTGACAGTGTACGGGGCCGAAGGGCTTTGTACCCTGGGAATCAGCGGGAAGGCGGATTCGTATTGTGTTCTAGAGCTGGATAACTCTAGAATCCGGACACATACTGTCCCCGGTAATTCTGATCCTACGTGGAATAAGAGTTATACCTTGTAAGTTAGAACCTTCTGCACACATTTTTATTTTGCGACACGTCGATGTAAAATTTTAAGGAATTAAATTATTAACACTTATTAACTCTACATTTCTTAATATAAGCTTAGCGTTAGAAGGTTCACTACTTAAAGACTAGGATATATTAGAAATTATTTAAAGACAGTAAGCGTTTTGGAATGAACTAATATCTAACCTTTCTTAATTTTATTTTAGACGTCAATTTCAAGCTCCGAATATTTACTAAACTTATAAAATAAGCATTCAAGTAACCGTATTTTATTTCCAAGAGTCTACGTCAGTCTTGTTTAGAGTTTGATCGATTTCATATAACCCGTATTGATAACGGTGATCTCAACGTGATTTAGTACACGACTGTATAGTTCACGGCTCCTAATCACTTTTCTATTGCAGCCTAGACACTCTAGATTAATTTCGACGCTACAAACTACTTTATCATTAATCTTATTTGGTTTTTCCAACAGTCCTGTGAACGACGTGACGTCTATGCTAACGATAACAGTAAAGGATGAATCTATAATAAACACGTTGAAAGACGAAACTCTCGGCAAGATATCGATACCCTTGTTAACCATCATTAACGATGAGAAAGCGTGGTTTGACCTAAACTACAGAGCCAAGAAATCTGTTATGAAGGGAAATTCTGCGAAAATACAATTACAGATGTCCATTGCGTGGAATCCAGTAAGTGATTTCAGTAATTATTCTTCTGCCTAGCCTTTTCTCAAGCTATGTTGGGGTCGGCTTCCAGTCTTACTAGTTTTAGCTGAATACTGTATTTTTACACGGAGCAACTGCCTCACTGACCTCCACAACCTATTGCTAGGTAAATTGTAATGACTTAACGACTATCAAAGATCACGAAAGCATAGATAACAAAGATGTATGAAAGTCGGGACCAACGGCTTAATGTGCTTTCTCTATGTCTCGATATGTTTACAAATGGTCACCCATCCACGGACTAACCGCGGCGAGCGCGGCTTAATCTTTATTATCGGTCAAAAGGTACGGCTTACACTTGTACCACGAGTAGCCACGAGCCCCTCCTCCTCATTTGAATAATTATTATTGTAATTTAAATATGAGGGGACGAACTATATTTCTTCTAAACGAAATGTCAGGAGTTTAGGAGTGTCGCGTTAAATATTGACTGCATTAAAAAGTAATTTGAATAATTATGTGATATAATCTTTTAAATAGCAAGTCAATATCCAAGTTATACCTCGGAATTACACTTCTACACTCAGGGCTTCAATCAAATGGAACATACAAAAATTAAAAATTCCCAAACGAAAAGAAAGAAAAGATAAATGTTTAATTTTAAAACGTGCGGGATTGATCCTTTATACTGAATACCACTTATTCACTCAATAGTATTTGTCCAGGATATTTTCATGTTTTTCCGGCTTCCAGTAAAAGTAAAAGAAAATTAATGTAATGTAGCATAATCTAATTATTTATTTTTACAGATAAAAGCGTCTTTCCGATTACTAAGTCCGAAAACGAACAAATACACAGAAACAACGCCGAAGACGTTCAGCATTCCTCTAATTTACAATAACTTGAAGTTCATTAAAAACATATTCTACGCCGTACATTACGGAAACGAACATTTGAAGTAAGTACTTTATACCTACAAATGGCTACAAAGTATATTGATTTAAAGGTATTAAAAATTGTTTAACATTTCTTTAAGTCTATAATATAATATAAGTAATCTGTTTTTAACCTACTACAAAAAGTCGAAGTTCTCAACTCTATGTTCTCGACAACATGTTGTTTTTATTTTTGTTTCGCGATATCTCCGTAAATTGTAGATCGATTTTAATAACTTTTAATTATTCTGTTATGGAAAGGGAGAGGTTGTCCGATACAAAATTTATCAATCATTCATCATCATTTACTTTGTATTTAGTTTTTAGATCAAAATAATTGGAAAATGTTATCAAGGATGTCTAAACAAAATTGCCTACTTTCTTGCAATTGAAGTCGGGTTTTTTTTATTAATGTGTAATCAATTATCTTAATACAAAAAAAAGGTTGTAAATGTATATACTTACTTACCTGTTAATTAGCTTGCAAAACTCTTGAACTTCGACTTCGTTGCGAAATCGGGTTTCCTGACTTGTTGAGTAATTACATTGTCTTGTATCAATGAGGCCGGCAACGTTTGCGCTACTTCACAATTAGAACCATTTATTTTAAATCAATTATTCTTTTAAGTTGTTTCCTAATTTTTGTATGAAAATGACTCACCTTCCGTTTGAACCTAACGAGGTCCAAAGTGGCATTCCATCAATAATTAATGATCCTTCCGTGACCCTATGGTCAAAACTGTCAAGTCTGATTATTCAGTTTCAGTATTGTGATTATGTAGATTGTTTAGCACACTTCCAGCGCATTGTTCATTGACCGTTCTAAATCTTAAGGTGTATAATTACTGTTTAGTACTCATAGTCATGTTGTGTGTTCTTCAAACTACTTAATCGATTATGTTGCTCTTGGTTACTTCCGTCTGAGATGATCGTTCATTCTATAAACTTCTTTAACAATTCTCTTAGAAGGCAACTAATTTATTGGGATCACTATTTAGTACTTTTTTTACATCTTTCTTTAACTTTTTTTTTAATTAAATTAATTAAATTCTACTATTAAGTATTAACCGATACTCAGCACAAGGCTGAGATTTGCTCTATCGAAGTAAAGATTTATTTCATTTTAATTAATGATCATACAAGTAGTTTTATCAATAGACTTGTCTCATACACTATTGGCCGAATACTGTAACGTAAGTTTGAAACCGCCGTTAAGTCTCATGCTGTCTCTGTCACTTTAAGATGTGAAGTAGCGACAGATAGACTTTTAAGAACGTGTTAAAGTTAATTAGCGTTTTAGTATTCGGGGGTATATTGTGTTAAATTGTATATAAATTAATAAAAGCTGACGCATATTTAGTAAGCAATCCATGAGCTAATGTTACTATTTTTAGGAATGTCGTATCTCGCCGTACGCCTCTAATTTATATAGCTCCATTGTTTTGTTTAATACTCATCCATTATGCTGTATTATTGTTAATGACTAAGTAGCGCCAGCCTAAGACGTGTTTAATGAGTACCAATGTATACAACGATTCACAATGGCTTCACAATTCGTACCCATTCCAAAATAGACATGACATTAACAAAGAATTAATTGTGCAACAACGGTCTTTAATCTTTGTCCTTTCCGTAATTAGACCAAACATATGCAAATAAGTTTGGTCTACATTAAGATCTATCAAAAAAACGTGTAATGTATTTATTTTATTTGAGAACAATGTATGTTTTTACGCATTAATATTTTCTTGTGATTTCTTTCACATAGCAGTGCAAAGCTTAAACCCACCTTCAATGTCTATGTAAATCTATCACCTTTATTCCAGCATTACCCAAAAAATAACCACCCTTGTTTCAGTTTTCTCGAATTATAAAAACATAATGTCATTTTATATTAAATATATGTTATAATAAAACAATTTCGTAATATTTTCCAGATATTTATTCGAGTGGGAAAACCGTGAGAAGTCTGCGCTGGCGCTGGCTGCCTGGCTCCTATTCTGGTTCTTCTTCAGAATGTGGATGACGCCCCTTTTAGTCGTTCTACCATTCCTCTTCTTTTGGGCCACACGCAGTAAGTCAAATTACATTTAATATCTAATTTAAATTATGTGTGCCTACTAGGTACCGCCAATGATTGATTATCCTACAGTTCATCTATTCGGGTCATAACATACGTTTAAGCCTAACTTTGAGACATTATTTTAATGTTGACTGGACTTACATTGAAATTAGTTTGTAACCGACTTATCCTCCCGTTTTTTACAGTCCTTTTTCATTCGTGTAAGTCTCTACCCATATTTAGATTCACATTATTTTTTAACAGATACTGCGAGCCTGGTTCCTCTCAGTCAGTTCGACGAAGAGTCAACAGACGAGGACTTGGAATCAACAAAGGTAATTACAAATTCCCTTCCCGTAGCGTGACATCATTGCAACGTATCTTTAATGCATCATTGTGACTTACTGGAATTACATGCAACTGAGGAAAAATCCCTGATAAACAAACGTACATGTAGAAATAACATGTAAATCTTTCAAACTACAGATATATAATTCATGTAGATATATATGTGAATTGAGGTATGTAGTTTACAACATCATCATTACAAGATGATTCACAATAAAGCTCCGCGATCATCATTACGAAGGCATTTGAGAAACTTATACAGAGTCACTTAAATATAAATCTAACAACTACTACCAATAATACCTACCTATGATTGGAAAAACCATAAAATCTTTAATAATGTTTCTTTGTTTATATTGTACATTATTTATTTATTTCCTTTACTAGGAAAATTATTTGTACTGAGAAAGCCATTGTTATAATTTTACAGTCCATAAATAATTTATATAATTTACCACACAGATATATTTTACATAATTAAATACAGTTTCATGATCTATTGTTATTCAACAAGATGTGTAGGTAACACATCTGAAATAATTTATATAATTTACCACACAGATATATTTTACATAATTAAATACAGTTTCATGATCTATTGTTATTCAACAAGATGTGTAGGTAACACATCTGATAAATGATTAATCACAAGACTGGAACAAGTTCTTATTGAATAAAGAGTAAAATTGATCAGGGGTGATGAGCATTTGGAGTTAGACTGTTAGAACATGAGAGGCAGGTACATTTTTCTCCGAAGTTGAGCAGAGAATGCTCGAGCGATCCCGCATAAATGGGACCGGAGTGTTTATAGTCTTCGAAAGTCCGATATCCCCACGCCGGCGCCGTGCCTTCGTCGAGGGTTAAAATCTTTAGCTTTTCACGCCGAAAAATATGTACAATAACCTGATTGAAATTAACACACTTTACATGTTCTAGAATAACCTAGTAAGATACTTAGAGCCTATTTCCTAAAAGTTAACTTTATTCGAGGAATAATTTTAAATTTTTGACAGTTTTTTCATACAGAAACTGTTAAACGTCAATTGTATTGGTCAAATAAAAGTTATCTGAAGATGGTGAAATAGGCCCTCAGTAGAATATGTAATAGGTAATTATACCTGACCTTAAACAAACCTTTTTTGATTTCAGGATGACAAAACGATAAAGACACGGTTATACGAGCTGCAAGATCTAACATTCACCATTAAGGATGGAATAGACTTCGTCGTGTCTCTACTACAGAGAGTTAAAAAGTGAGTTTTCTTAAATAAATCTATTACAAATTGCAAATAGTTGGAAAATCAAAAAGTGCACACCTCATAATCTCATTCATTTCAATAAAATTGAGATTATTTGTAAATAATAATTAAACTACATCGAATTATGCCGTGAAAAGTAATAGGCTTCTATTCTTCAAAATACTGAAGCCTATAAAAAAAAACCAACTCGATAAGTGAAGTATTTCGCTCGTTATCGTGACCACAAGATACGGGATCCGTACATACAGACACACGGACGTCCAAGACAGAACTTTTTTAAACAATTTTTTAATTAGTTTAAATAATAAAAAGAGATTTAAAAATATCATGAGTGTTAAAAATAGTGTTTTTTCTCAACATTTGTCTATTTATATTCACTTATAAAAGCAATAAAGAATAAAAAAAGTGATATTTTAAGTTAGAGAATCACTCGGTGTGCGTAAACTGACAGTAATACCCACCTCAACGCTTCGCTTTTGAGGCGTGCAATAGTTAGATAACGAAATATACTAAATAACTGTGACCAGATTATTTCGAAAATAACAATGAAAAACGGAAGTCATGCCTCGTTGGCTTATGTTGATACGTCTATTGTGTCCAAAAACAAAACAATATCGACATTTTCCCTAAAAGTGTTTTGCCAATATTATGTGAAATAAATTATGTAACTAGTAGTTATGATAACAAAATAACCCAGAAAGAAGATTTGAGAGAATATATTACATTCTGCATTCCTTTATTATTTTTAATAGAAACCATCTATCATGTCGACAGTCATGTTTTGTGAACTGTCTCTACCTGCGACATTTTCCTGCTAGAGAACTGTCATAAAAAAACATGCATCGTACTCTTATCACGCTTCTCTATTATTTGTCAAATAATTGATAAATTTCTTAAAATGGAGAATTAATACTGATAATCTGATAATCTTGATATTTTGTTTCAGCTTGTTTAAGTTTGCTGTGCCATACTTAAGTTACTTAGTGATGACGGCTCTGGTGGCTGCCACAGTCGCTATCTACATAATACCTATTAATTATATATTTATGGCATTAGGTACGTACTCACATTTATTGTTTTTTTGTATCTTTAAAAAATAAAAAAGATAAGAATTAGTGACTAATTTCTCAACCCCTCCATCTAACCCTTCCAATTTTACAAAAAAGGATACTCATTCAAAATAATGTTTGAGTTGGAAATAAGATCAAGCTGGCCTGGTTATTTAACGTTTTCTTCTTTTTCAGGTATTTATAAGTTCATGCGCAAAGTATTATATCCGGAGAGAATTCCCAACAACGATATACTGGACTTCATATCACGGATACCGGACGACAAGATGCTGGTCAGTATTCTACAGTATTATTATCGTGTATAGTCTTTACGTACGAGTATATGGCAAAATAGGGGTGCGGACTAGATACGAAAATGAATAATGTATTGACTCCGTAAATTAATTAATAAAAAAATATTGGATTCGTATTTTTTCTTTTCTTGAAAAATATTTTGCTACGCCGTAGCCGCATGTGTCAGTGTTTCACATGTATATGCGTAGCGTGTCCGTGGGTGTAGTGGATGTTATTACTGTATACTACATAGTACATACGTGCACGGCACGTGCGTAGCAGTCGAGTAGCGCTTCTTAAAGCCTCATAACAAAAAGTAAATTGTAAACTAAATATTTTGTTTATAATATTATTTTTTATATATTTCTTGCAGAAACAATGGCGCGAACTTAGAGTACCGGAGTCGAACTTCAGCAGAACGTATTCATCAAAAAGGCGATAAATTAGATTCAGGGAGGAAGGGAACGGACACTTCGGACCACCACTTCAAAGTAGCCCTGGATGAAGGCACGCAGGTGTGGGTCTCCTAGCCTATATATGATGGGAAGATTCTCGATATGAGCGCTTCACGTAATTTGGTGCAGCTAGTAAATTATTTACCTCGGTTTCTTATCTAATACCCAACGTACAGGGTAAAGATCGGGTCCGAGGCTGTTGTTTTGGGTGCGTAAAAAAATTTTCTTATGCATCTAGAGATGGAGATGCGTAAAACTATTTAAGTACTGATATTTACGCTTTTAAGGAGTACAAGTTGTTACGAAATTTTATGATAATAATGTGATCGGTATTTGCTCAAACTGTATTTATAATTAGGTTTATTTAGATTTGGAAGTAGGTTGTAAGCCTTTAATATTATAAATAAGCATTTAAATCCGCATTAAGTTTAAAAATATTTCATTTTCGAAATATAGGTTTGTAAATGTTATGCGGATTCCATTTTACATTTCATGTTTATTATCTATCATCTCATTGACAGACAAAGCATGAGTTTAACTCTACATTCAACATATTATAATATTACTTTGTGATACACTAAATAATCTCCAGACCGAATTTCGGTCTCGGCGTCCAATCTCAAGTGAGATCAGTCATTTCACGCAGGAGTATTATAGTGCACAAGTGTGTGCGCATAGACAGCTGTGCACTTTCTGCTCCTTCACTCTCATAGTCCGAGGACCGACTGGCAAACCGTCATGAACGGAGACAGATCAGTTGGAAAGATTTGTAATGCAGCGCAGTGTACAAATGGAGCATTTTAATGTTACCAATAAATGAATAAGTCGTTATTTTTAAATAAATTGTGATGTTTAGTTGTAAGAATAAAAATATATATCTACCCTTTTTACTCGTAGTACTTTTATTCAACACCCTATTATATGAATAGCATGATTCACTTAACACTTACGAAATCGGAAATACCCTAGTTTTTACCAAACGTCGAATGTGGTATTAAAGACAATTAATAAGTAGGTACGTACGTCATACCAACATGATGCAACTTATTTATGTACCTACTTACTCCTTTATAGTAGCTTCTCACGCAGACGGGTAAAAATAATTAACATCAATTGATATGTCATTTATTGTCATAAGTCGGATTACAATAGTAAACATCTACTAATCTTAGTGGGTCGATTATAATCTTATTATCTAACCTACAACTATATGTTGATGCTTAGTAATGATGATACCACTGCGAGTCGGAAATTTACCCTTTTCAATGAGTATTATGAAATTGTCATACATTTTTATCACTAAGTATATATACAATTGCGTCTAAACATCTATTCTCACTATTTTAGAAAAACCTCACAATAAATAATATCAGACCTAACTATTTCTAATTGCGTATACGTAACTACAGCTTCGTTCGTTCGTTTGTACATTCAAGTGTAACTGGCATGCTTGCTGAAACTCTTTGGTGGTTCGGTTCTGGTACATTCAACTCTTTCCAGTCTTTCTGTAATTTAAGAAAATGATGATCAATACACACTCATTGATGATAAATAGGATAGGTATAATAATGGAACGTAAATAATAATTTTACCAATATTTTATTGTCTGGTATCCTTGAAATGAAATCCAATAAGTCGTTATTCAATACTCGGCTTGGATTGATGCGCTTTCTTCCGTATTTATATAAACCTGAAATAGATAAATAAGAGCAAATAATTGCAAACATTAACAAGAACGTCTGTTAAAACCAGCTTGATCAAATTAAATAAATTACAAGTCAACTTACCAAAGACCATCATAAGATATCCAATGGGAATAAAATATAGAACTCCAGCTGACCCAATTAACAAAACTATCGCCAAGTAGCTCAAGTATGGTACCTTGAATTTTGCTAAACTGAAAAGAAAGGTTACATTTGAATTTGATGGCTATTTAGGTACAGACAACAGCAAAAGTAGATGATTGAATTGAGTTTATAACTTTAGGAGTTAAAACTGATCACGAATTATGGCAACTGTACTAGTAGTAAATGTTTGGTATAATTTACAATCACATGGTTTTGAATCACTTCGACGCCACACAGTTCTGACGGAAACTCCGTTCATTAGTTTTGAATTTCTGTTTTTGATCATCTACTTTTGCTGTTGACTGTACAAGCTTTTCTGTATGTGCAAATTGGACAACTACCTTTAAATAGGCTTAAGAGTAACGCAACCATTATAGGTGAACAGTAAAAGGACCAAATGCGGCAATAAAACAGAAATAGCAGTTTTATTTGCAATACGAATGATATAAAATATGCAGGTGTTAACTCTCGTATAATAATATCTTGGGATATCTCACACACGGCCATCTAGTCCCAAACTAGGCATAGCCTGTACTATAGCAACCAGACAACTGATAAACATACTTATATACAAGACCTCTAAGGCGGAGGCGGAACAAAGTTCGCCGGGTCAGCTAGTATATTTATAAATACATACAGATTATACATAAATTACACCCAGACAATGATCGTGCTCATCACAAAAAGATTTGTACTGAGCGGGAATCGAACCCACGACCTTAGCAGTCAGGGGAAAAGAGTTTAGAAAAAGGATTTTGTTCGACTTACTTGATTTTGTGTGTCGCAGCCTAGCCACTTGAAGCCGATTAATCGGACTAAGTTAATGTATTAACAATCATTTTGCTTACTTGTTTAACCTCTCAGCAACAGACACCATGTACTCTATACCATCTGTGATAGTCAGAGTCATCTCCGGCAATCCTTTGATTTTGTCTTTCATTGATTCACCATTTTGCACTTCTTCATCATGATCATTTGAATCATCACCATTCTGTGTTTTATTGTCTGTACCTAAAATGATAGAACATTTTAAAACTTTTCAATTATCATAAACTAACATAGCCTAACTTTTGAGGACCGAGGCCGGTCGGAGCTGCACTGGGAAAACACAAGTGATCCCGCGGCTCTAGCTCGTAGGCAAGGGTAGGAAAATCGTTGAAAATCAGACTGATTTGGGTCAAAGTCAAAAGCTTTTCACCCCGAAAAAACGGGACGCTTATTTTGGAAGTATTAGTAGAACTGGATAATTGTAACTTACGCTGCTTTGCATCTAAAAACCACGTTATAGGGAAAAGTACAGCAATGAGTAACGGTGTCATCCATGGACGGAAGTAGTACCAAAATACGAGCCAAGAACATAAAATTGTGGTTGAGTATTCTCGGTCTTCCCATTCGAAAAGACGCCTGAAAAAAAATTAATAGTTATATGTACTAAAAATACAATATCGAATATATCGATTGTGAGTAGCAATGGTTAAATGGTTATGAATGTTCAGAATGTATTTATACAGGGTTAACCAAAAATCGTTTACACATTTTCTTTTATCTGACTACATACATTTCAGGTGTAACAATTTCTTACAGGCTAACACCGCGTGTACAATAAACGATTTATGCTTATATGAAAATGATTACTTACACTAGTGATACAAACTTTAAATTAGACAATACAAATAATATAGCAAATAAAAACAAATAAAAACTTAACAACACTGCACCAACTAACAACAGGTAAAACGGCCGAGTTTTATAATTAAAATAACATTGAAAACTAGATTGATGGTTATTAACAATTACTCAGCAAAAGTGACCTATACTGTCTTGGTGGATCTCTACCAAATCACTACAACTGATAAGAATCCTGCATAATCTTGGAAATGGTGAATTAAATCCCAGAACCAACCTTCGTATTGGTAAATAATGGTGAAATGGGATTTCTGGGATATCTAGATGAAACCCGAAACCTGATGAGACTCAATAAATTGGAACAATCAATCTAATTTGTACAAGAATATTGCATCCGTGACTTCACTGCGCGTTGATAAGGAGTACATTCTGTAATAATATCGAGTCCTATAGGAGGGTAAATGCAATTCTATATCCACTTAAATATAATATCAAATAGAATACTTTACTTAAATTAAATAGAATACTTTATCATCATCAACACAAGCTCAGGTTTTCTAAACCTACAAGTCAACATACGTTTCTTCTAATTTGTGCGATAGCTATTATTTATTCATTCGTTAATCTTGGTGATTTTTTAGTGATTTTTATTGAGTCACGCCCAATAATTAATAGTGGTTTTTGTGTTTAGTGCCTAGATAAATAATAATAATAATCTTCAAATAGATGTACCTATATCACGCATTTCCATTACATTATTACTTTATTCTTATAATAATGAATAAGGTCATTTACCTATTGATTTTCTTTTATTGATATCACTAAATACCTACAATGTAAGCATGTTTACTTGGCTTTCATAAACAAAACCTTATCAGCATGTGAAATATAGTTAATACCTCACCAATCATTTTGGTATAATAATATAGAAAAGAACTATACTAGCTTAGCTCTGTTTATCTATAAATCTAATATCTAAATAATAATTATAATTTTATTATTAATAAATTCTTAGTAAAATAATTCTAAAAAAATAAAATTAATAATAAATCTAAATCTAAAGTGCGTAGAAAACATTATATCATAACACATTAAGTTCCGGCTGAGAAATATAAAAAAGGTATATGGTAATATCTTTTAAAAAGTACTTTATCAATTTTAGCCTTGGAAAATGTAGTGCAAAGTATTTTATGTTTTACTCTCCCTGCTTGATAGGTAGGTACTTCAAGTGCACTCGAACCCCCACTACGAAACTAAGGATTTACAGATATAAGAAGATATTATCGATCAAACAAAACACATTTAAGATAATGTTATCAGGCGTACGCAACGGATTAAAAAGGTAATGTACGAGATCCGACTTTGATTGCGTGATTGTTTTCAAACGGATTTCCCTGTAATATCTGACCTTCTTCATTATACTACCTACTGCGTTTCAAAAAAATCATGTCCATTTCTTTATTTAAACGCGAAGTGCCTTTATAGGATATAATTAAATCTCGTGCTACATTAGAAAAAAGTATCATCAAAAATTAACAAAACACTTTCCGCGCAATACCTAATCTGTTTGTTCTGATTAGGTGTCAAAATAATAATATTATCTTTGTAATTCAGAATAAAGGCGCTGCTCCTCAACACGGAGACAAGAATGGTAGTGATACCTTCTATTTTCGTCTGCATGTTGCACTGCACCCACGGTCACATACGCATAAAATACGTCAAACGCTAAAAACCGGATATATGAAGCTTCGTGGGCGTAGAATTCGTGCTTCGCGTGCGCTGAAGTGGAGCAGTGCCTTAAAGGCGCTTATTAAAGATGTGTAGCGTAGCCGTGCTTTGTACGTGGACGTTACTACGACCTACTATATTTAACAAAGCGAAAATTGACACATGTGTATAGCGTTTCCAAGGAGTTCCCTGGAGTCGAACAGCGTCTTATGTCATAAAACAACAAAGAATCAGCAATTCCTAATACCTCGTGGAACTGTCTGTTTCACGTTAACTTGTATAAAAATACTGTAATATAAAACGTAACTTACTTGAAACTCTCGTTGATTGCGAAGAGAAAGTTGAAGGTGTCTCTTATAAACTTAACGTTCTTGTATATAAGTGGAATGTCAAACTTTGGCGGCTTCGCTATATACTTGACCTGTTTCGGACGAAACAGTTTTAACGATGCTATCACCTGAAAGATAATATTCATTTACTTATCATATTTCGTAACGCCATTGTTTTTATTTGTGTCGCAACTGACCAAAGGTTTAAACCGTCAAAAACATAATCTCGTAGTCAAGCCCTTTTGTGGAATTTTTCTGTATAAATGTGTCAAATTAATTAATACCTATCTGAAGGTCCAATGTTTATCATGCGTGTTATTCAAAATGGATATATTAATGTACCATTACCGACAAAATATAAATCATTCATATTTTGTTCTGTTCTTTAATGGCGAATGGTACATCATTAATAAATTCGTAAATACTTAATAACTATACTTTATCACCACTTTTGTTTGACATATGGGTAAGTATCTCATTGTCTGCAATGTTTCTATCAGGTTAACAGATATATAACAAAAATAATATTTTAGTAGCTTACTTATGTCCATCATAAAAAAAGGTTACTCACAGGATTCCAACATAAGTTCATTTCTAACCGTACTCTGGGGCAATTCCCTTTTGCTATTCTTCTCTTATTGCTATCTTTGAGGGCGTACCACCGAACTTCTCCATTGTTTATCTTTAACAAAGGTATGCTCACTCTTCCCAAAAAATCACCAAGAATTGAGTTGATTGAGCTGTCGCACACCTTCAGTTCTAGTACAGATGTGACGTCGTATATATTGCTAAAATGAAAATACTTTATACCTAGTATTACACAAATTATGATTTACAAACAAAAGACTGTATAGCACAAATATTTATATTCCATTTTTAATTTGAAAGATCTAAACAATTGTCAAACACGAAAGAAATTATTCGGATCTAAAACATCAGTTTGTGTATAAATGTTGAATATCAGGCATTTATAAATTTATGACGCTAAAAGTTATTTATTTAAAATCACTTACAATACGTAGCTCTTATTCCATACCGGTTCTGCAGTAGAACTGATGTAAGGTGTCTGTACCTTCTCATTGTCCAACTCAAGCGTACAAAAGGCACTAGGCTTGCCGCACAGGCCTTTGGCACCTATAACCTTTACGTGTAATTGTCCCACAACACATAAATCTGTAGGCAAACTGTAGAACGCCTGAAAATTTAATACTTAATAATTACAATTATTCAAAATAAAAAAAATTGCGGAACATAAATATTGTTCCTTTATAAGATTGGTAAATAACTTTCTCTACTTATTACAATTAAAAAGTATTCGTACTTAAAGATTTAATTATTACGTAGTAGTACCTAAATATTTCGTTCTACGACAATCGTAGCAAGGTCTACGCGTCTACGAAATTCTTTCACCTATGTTTTGAGTTGTTGACAGACAAACATTAAAATATTTGAAAGCTGTTTATGTAACACTTACATATTTAGACTGCCAATCCTCAACATTCGGTTCGATCGTAGCGACTTCATTCGATTCTTTTTGCCTCGTAGTACAAATTGTCACTGACAAATGTATGGATCCGAAACCCTCATCTAGGTCTTGCCAAATATCATGAGTGCGCTCCCTTTCCCTCAACGATAGATCTAGAACACAGCTTAAAAATAATTGTAGTCAGTAATTATTTAGTAAGCCACTTAACCAATAATACTCAATCGCAATATCTATAAGACGTTGTTACATTTAACATCTTCTCTTTATAGATATATATTTTTCTATATGACGCTACTTAACACTTAAAAGCGATAGGAACAGGATGAGACCTAAGCGTTACACAATTGAGTAGCGATTGAGTATTAGATCCATAAATGTCACATTGTACTGAAATTAAACTTTGGTCGTAACTTTCGCCTTTACGTTAAAAGGCTTTATACGATTAAGGGCTTATTAACAGTATATTAGGTTGTCATAAGGTCGGTCAAAGAATCAAAAGTAAATGTCAGTGGATTTTTAATGGAGTCCTGGCGTATTTTCTTAAGTAGAGACACCCCAATATAAATCATACACAGAACAATTTTTTTTTCAATACCTTCAGTTATGCTTGTAATCATTGATTCCTCAGCCCGTTTATTGAGAAGACCAAATAGTAGTAGGTCTGATCATTGATGTTAAATATGAGATCACTCATTAATGAGCTATTATAACTTACTATATCCGGAAAATATTTCCAATAAGCTATAAAATAAATGATCTATCTAAAGGTGCGGAGCTGCCCCTGACCCCCCAGAGGTCTTACAGATAAGATGCACGTTTATACAAACAACTAATCAAGAACCAGAGCAGACAAATTAATTAGTTTTAAATAAAAATCGATTCTTGATTATAAAGTTAAGATAACATAAGCGTAATTTATTTTAGAAGTAGGCGGCCAATGCTGGCGAAAATCTATTAACACTGATGTAATGATCGTTAAATAAATACAATACGATTAAAAATTAAACACTTTCAATATTTACTGAATAGATAACTTTCGTAGAAATCACATCGTCAAGTTAGAAACCGTCAATCAGATAGTTTCGGCACAGCATGTACTAAATCATTTGTAAACAACTTTTCATAATGTGGAACAGCTTGTATTAAAATGATTACGAAATTTTATTTTTCTACAATTTTATCGAATAAATAACATACCTGCCCATAAAGTTCTTTTGCTTTCCTTTATCCCACAGCGATATATGTAGCAATTGATCATTGCACAAATTCAATTTAAGTTTCTCTCGCCATTGCGGGTGTCGCGTGGTTGGTACAGATTTCGATTTATGTGTCTGAGATCCCATTCTGGAACAAGGTTTCATTAATGGAATTTTTATTTTCACAGAGACCACAGTAAGTTGCGTTTAATGCCTCATACAAGTTCCTAATCTTCTGTGTTTACTTTCTGTGAATACATACATTTCCAATCGGGCAAATAGAGGCAGGTAAAGATGACCTAGGATTAAAGGACTTTAGTTTTTTGTTTATTTAGTATGAGCTGTCCCATAGCCATAGCTTCCATAAACTATTGCCCCGTGCTACCTCGAACCAGCCCTCGCGGTATACATCCGCCTCCTCTTCCTGGACTGGTCCAAAATAAGACCATAACAGTTGGATATATTTACCGAAATTTGCAGTAAACTCCATGAGAATTTCTATCGTCCGGTGAGTCGGGAAGCCCTTTGGCCTCCACCATAACAATATTAACTATTGTGTTTCGAACTGTCTTGTCTCTCCTCAACGTTGACTCCGATCTTGGCTACAATATAAAAGAGGTGATACTGAAAAAATAAACCTAAAGATTCTCCGCGAGTAATTTTAGGTACATAATACATAAGTAGTTACCTATTCTGCTACATGTAAATACAATATACTTTCATGATAAGCTCATTTCGTTGTGGCCCAAAGAATTATCAGATGTGCTATGTCACGATTCCATGCTTGACTAAAATAACGATAATTTCTTAGGGAAACCTTTTACCACGTATGTATCTAAGTAAAGACCAAACGATAAGTAAAAAGTCGTAAAGAATCACTACTAATGTTAGTAAGTTCAGGGGTAAACTTCGTAATCACCAAGTTTTCATTTTCCTGTTTGATTAAAAGCATCAGAAAGTACCTACGTTCTTTCTATATGTTAGGTACTACATTACTGTAATATCTAGTATCTAAACTCTTCTGCCTAGCTTTATCCCAAGCTATGTTGCAGTCAGCCTTACCAAATTCAGTCAAATGCCATATTCTACATGGCGGGATAAGTTTCCGCGCCATATACGATATGGTATTTGGCCGATCTTAATAACGCATTTTTTTCGATGTAAGTATTAGGTATGAGAGCAAATACAAGTACCTTTTCATGGTTGTTTGGTTCTACTACTGGTTCAGGAGCAGCTTCGACGATTTGTTTGGTAGTCTCGACAGCAACCGGCGTCGGTATAGATTCGAGTACTGGATTGCTTCTGCGTAAGACATCGCTTGCTATATTTAAGAAAGAACTAATACGCCACCTGCGAGAAAATTACGGAGGTACTTTTTAGGAAAAATTTTAATACATCCTGTAATTTTTACCACTCAACCCCAAGAAGAGAAGTAGAGTTAAAAAAGCATTAATTCAGTTGAGATGTTTGAATCTGAGTTTGTTGTGAACTCAAAATATTTTAAAAAATTAGTTACTTGCAACAACATTATTTATATACAGTAAACTGATTGCTCAAGCAGAATTTGTATTCTAAGAAAATCGTATGTTGTAATTTGCTTTTGATTCATTTAATTTATAGGGTACCTATATCATTTTTATAGCGAATACTCTTTCGATTTGATGCGACTTATAGGCCTCTAAAAGTCATTTGTTTTTTTGCATCCTGCAATTTTGCTGTTGACTCTACAAAAACTTTTTTGGGGTCTAGATTGACTTGAAGTAGGTATCTCATTTGAATACTAAAAATAACTTAACGTTTGAGATGGAATTAATTTATGGACCGTTTAGTTTTGAGAACAATAGCTTTAGGGTGTAGGTAAGTGGAATAAGCCGTCATAACAGCTGCACATTTTTCGTTCCTTTGCGAGAGTCAAACTGACTTTTTTCGACGCTGAAAACCAAGCAATTTACAGTTGCCCATTCCGTCTTTCATTTGACTTAAATACTGGACAAAAATAGCAACGCATTAATTATTTCACAATATCACTTAATATGTTTCAACATAAACATAACATAACCGGATACAATATTTGAGAACGCAGTTTTAGTGCATATTTGATAATATTCAACCAAATCTTTGATAAATTTAAAGTAAATTTAAAGAGTTATTAAAACAGAATAATTGAATTTAAAATAAATAAAACATACAAACATATAAGCAATCTAAAAATCTAAAGATTGCATTCTTCCACTGCATGCAAGATTTCGCGTCTTGCTACCTATTTTACCCAAAGGTTTAGATTAATTCAAATTTTTGTACTTACGCCATCTCTGAAACATACTCCACACAAAGCCAAGTAAGGGAGCAACTGGTACTTTGGCACACTGACACTTAACTGTCGTAAACTAATTATTAAATGTTTATTATAAATATTATCACAGGACAGTATGAGAACAACGATTTATAGCATCTGTGATGTTGTCACAGAATTAACCTTGTAACATTATAGATACACAAGTAATACCGATAACACTTAATTCATATTAATAATTACGATACGGAATACCAAATGTGAATGCTATCAAATCTTATCTTATTTCAATTCCAATTGTTATTTAAATCATTTTTGATAAGTACATGCAATAAGATGTTTGGCAATTTTAGTTGGTAGCACGAATCTATCATGCTTGAAGAAAGTAGTATAATTAACGATTTTCCAGATACCTACCACGGTACTTATCATCCCGATTGTTCTCGTCTAGTTCCTGACAAAAGGAAAAGAGCAGCACGGCAGCACTGCTTTATTTTAGTGCTATGATATCGCTATCCAAAGTTTAAAGAAAAAAGTTCTTTAAATAGGTATTTAGCATTTTTGTATCACTGTGACATGCTCATAGAGTGTACGATATTTATAACTTATGTGTATCATAGTTATTTAAATACCAATACACTTATATAAAATAAAAATTAAGTTAAACTTAAAATGAAGTAAAATTCCTAGATGCACTTTTACGTACCATGTTCATAACAAAAAATTATTGATCCCAACCCCAAGTAAAATCTCTCCATGAATACACGGATTTCAAAGGTGACATTCGTTGATCTTCTAGATACTTACGTTATTATATCATTTAATATTTTGTTTTCTCAAAAAATAAATTATAATACAGCTGTACCTACTTACTTACCTACACCTAGGTACAGTCACTAAAATCACTTATTTATGGCAAATTAAATTAAAAGTACGTCTTAGAGCTTCTTTTTAGAAAAATATTGAACGCAGGACCTTTGACTTATGTTGCAATTAAATCTATAGATAGGAACAATACAAAGTCCGGTATACAACATAGGCCTTAGGGTGAAAGAACAGATCCTCGCTTATGAAGCGGTGATCGATCGAAGTGCTCTTGCTGGAAGAAGAACTGCTGTAACGAACTCCTCAGCAACAATGTTTGAAAGATATTCCAAGTAGGTATTATCGTACAATGAAAATAAGTTAAGTATGAAAGTACATTCACCTGGCACCAGAGCATACAAATCAAATATCTTGATAGTTGATAGGATAAAGGTTGAAATGGCGATAAACTATGATTTAGAATAATGTAAAAAGGTGTTGTAAATATATTGTACATACCTAAATATATAGTCAAGCCATATATCCGTGTGATGCATGTCCAACGTTATAAAAAAACACGTGTACGATATAAATAAGGTAGATATTCCAACAACAGAAATCTTCGTGGAAGTTCATAAAATTATTTTATTTCGAGCAGCGTTGCTGATAACTTCGATTGCGAAATGCAAGATTCTGTGATGTCACGTTTTTGTAGGTAAGAATACCTAGTTATAGTCGAAACTATTGTTGTGATAGACTTTCGTTTATCGGGATTAATCATAAGTTCCTATGTAAATGTAAAAGGTACATTAAATGTCTATTTTAAGGGATAAATCTACTCTAGCAATGTAAGATGCAATACAAATAAGTATAGGTACCTACATAAATTACCGGCCTATATAATAATGTCCCACAGCTGGGCACAGGCCTCTCCTCATGTAGAGGAGGAAACAATATTGATCACCACCCTAGCTCATTTGCGGGCTGGCGTTTTCAGATCCCGTTTCTGAATTCAGGTCTTTTCCTCACAATATTTTTCCTTCGCCGATGGTCAGTAATTTTTTAACCATTGGTTTTTGACAAATATAGGAAATAGGAAGCAAAATTTCTAAGCATTGTTTTATTAATACTGGCGGACTCGCCCAGCTTCGCCCTCACCCTCGGCTTCGTCTTGTATCACTATATCTATGGCTGAAAACTGTAATGAAAATCCGATGCGTAGTCTAAAAAAAAAATCTAAGCGTAGAGACAGCGGGACTTAGTTTTTAGTTAGTTAGTTACACACACACACACACACACACATTCACCACACCTATTTCCTTTCTTTTTATCTTTTCTCTTATTATATAACCAAAACTTTGTTATTATTACCTAATTAATTTAAGCATTTTATGGCAGAAAAAAAATTATAATTGTATAATATTTTTTTCACCTAATTTGTATTTTTACCTTTTGTATTTTGTGCTCTGAATCATGTTTGTCTACTTCTCACAATACCTACCAAATGAAGAAGATTTGAATGTATCCTCCACACTCTGGCCCCCAAGCTTTGGCTTAGTTTGGGGACCACTGTTAACAACCATGCAAACTTTAATAATTACCATAGTCATACTATGTTAATTTAATCTTAAAAACTATGTGAAGACAAGCAATAAATTTTATTATTATTATTTGTATCTCTCTTTTATCACGGGATAACTTCAGAAGAAGAGACCCGGTCCTTTGAAAGGCTTACGCGGGGACACAGGTCCAACACGCAGTGGCCTTGTTGAGAACTTTACTCTAATATGGGATGGGGCACCTACCAGGGGCCATTCACCCATGCTCTATGTAAGAACAGACATGAACGGCCCAAGGTAGCTACAGAACTATTGTGAAATAAGGTATTATAAACTAAATTAGGCTATTGATGTGTATGTGTTACGTGGATTGATTACCATAATGAAATCGGAAACTATGTCACCTGCCTTTCTACACATGGAAATGTAAATGAATAGGCAGGTGGTTGGGTGTTTTGGCGCAACTTGGGAGAGGCCTATGTCCAGCAGTGGACCGCGATAGGCTGAGTTGAGGCAGGTGGTGACTCGCCACTCAATAGATGGGCCCCCAAACAACCGCCACTGCTGGCAGCAGGGGGCAACACCAGTGCGAGCGGCTAGGGGTTACCTACCTACCTACCTACTAAATAACTAGATGGACACCTATATAGCCGCTAGAAGGCTATATAGTTTGCTGCATACTGTTACCAGTAGGAGTGTCGAAATATTAATCCATATTATTATTAATAGGTATCAAAATTAAACAAATCTTTTGTTATTTATTAAACATCATCAAATGAACCGGTAACGATAAATTAGCATAAACTCACTGCTTACTGGTTTTTAAGTCTGAGGTTTAAGTAAAATGTACTCTGTGGCACTGGTAATGAGCTTAACTTTTATTTTATCATAAATTACTGTTCCAAGGAGTAAAAAGGTTCTTCATAACAGTTTTCGCTATGATTAGCGATAAGACCGCCAGTACCCATAGTATATTTTAATGTTGTATCATGTGTGAATGTAATTATTAAAATAACAATAAACTTAAAGTGAAAATTATTAGATAATATACTTAATAAAAAAGTGGCATTCAATTTATTATACTCATACCAACTAAACTGAAGACTACCATCTAGTGTGTAATAGAACGAAACAATAAGTCTAGTTATACTACTTACCGCCGTAAGCGCTTTTATGTGGCGTCTATCGCGCGCCGCGCGCGTCACTTAAGTTTGTGGCGCTAGTGTCAAGTTGTCAACATCATATTCGTTTGTAATTTAGCTAAATAGGTTATGGAGTGAAAATATCAATTTTATTAGAGTGAAGTGTGTTTTTTTACTGTTGTTAAAATGGAGACAAGAAGTGATAACTTGACTGCTTTAAAACTATGTCGGTTCTGTTTAACTCAAGGTGGAACTTTAACAAGTTTGTACGAAAAGTTCCGAGCGCCAAAAAACTCTGTTACTCTTCCATTAAAAATACTATCCTGCGTCTCGATTGAGGTATACAATATTAGATATTTTATTCAATATTATGTAATGTCCATGTCTGAGAATTAGCTTTTCTACGCCATCTATATTATTTAATGAGTTTTGTGTACGTATATGCGTAATGGCGCCTAGCGTACAAGGGACTCTAAATATTTGTTTATCAGATTGTTAGGTCCACTAACACTATTATTCAGAGAATACAAATTATTGATATCTAGATTCATCATTCATATGGATGAGAAGCCCATAGCTTTTAGTACTACACAAAAAGTACGCTTTCTTGTCAATAATTCCTTGTTATAAGCGCCATCTGGTGCATATATAATTAAGACTAACTTGTATTTTTCTTGAATGCTCTAATCTTTTATCTTTTTACCAGGTATTCCCTTCAGATAAAATGCCCACATATATATGCAATCGTTGCAAGTTTTTCATGGAAATGAGCTATGAATTTAAGCATATGTGCCGGCAAGCTGATGAGCACATTTTGCAATATGTCCAGAACGCTGTACCTTTGACACCTATGACCTGGTCAAATTCACTATCAAAAGTAAGCTTGAGAACACACCGTTGTAACAATATTAATTTACTTTCTTGTAATGATGGCTACAATACTTATTAGTAAAACTACAATGTACCTAAGCTCTTTTAAATAAGACTTTATTTTGTGTTACACTCTTCATTTGGCACTAGACCTAAATAGATGTTAACACCAGTATGTACTGCATGTAATTTAAAAAAAGTTGTGATGTCAATATTCCTAACCATTTTATCCTATTTGCTTATTTTAATATCTTAATTTTTGCTGTACCCTGTCAGGCTCTTTATTTTTATTTTACATATCAAATTTATTGATATAATTGTAATCTACTTCATTTTGCATTTAGAAATCTAAAAAAGAACATGATTGTACCATTAATTATTATAGTTCCTAAGTCTATTAAGTCTTTTGGATGTTAATATTGCAATCATATTGTAGATATTTCGTTTGGCTAACAAATCAACGGAGGTTGCTGTGATGAAAACTGTTGTAGAAGGCGGGGCCACAATACAAGTGACGGCACAAGAGTCAGAGAGTGATGAGGAGGATGATGAGAATGTATACAATGTTAAGGTACAATGTGAATAAGCTTGAAAATTACATCAGTAACTAAATGGAAGTTGTTTTGATGTACAATATCATTTTAACTTTTCCCAAGCTATGTTGGAGTCGGCTCTCAGTTTAAGTAAATTTAGCAAACCTAATTTATGTAGTATGTTATAAGCAGAATTTTGAAGAGCCTATTTTTGACTGACATAGTTTTATGTTGTCTTTTATAATTCTTATTAGGTGGTACCCTTAAAATGTAATTAATTTTTTTTTCAATTATTCCTCTATAATGTCTAGTTCAGTACACCCAATTTAAAAACATGTTTTTACAAAGTATCCATGGAAACTATTCTACTATTCTATTCTATGTATAGATGTACTATGATGCTGGCATAGTCACCTGGCACTCCAGGTGACTATGCCAGACAGATCCCTCTCAAAAAAAGGAGATCCTCATTGCAAATTTTAACAGCTAATTGTTTTCCAGATTGCTGATGGATCTGATGAGGAGTCCAAAAGTGCCCGGGTCAAAGTAATAACCAGCACTGACAAGGACAAGGAGAAACCCAAGCAAGGCAAAGGTAATATAAACTTATGTATAGTAGATAATATCCTGTCCTGTTTATTTAAGTATATAAGGCCTGTTTTAGATGATGCTAGAAATATAGTTTAATATTGCGAGTCCAAAGGGCCATGGTGAATCAATCAACACCAGCAATGTTACTAACTTGTATGATATTTCTCGTATTTTCTACATCAGACCTAAGAATGTTTTCCTTCTATTTGTGTGTTCATAGCTTATAATCCCATTACAACTTTATTTTTATGCATGGCATGCTACTTTTGTTTCGTGTTCATTTTCTTTTGTGCCAATCACTCTCCATTTCATTATTTAAATTAAAATTGTTATGGTAAGTAATATTACTGATTGGTTAATAATAAACACATTTTATTGATCTGTTTTTAGAAGGGAAGTGTAGAGTGATGTGATGTAGTTATTAAGGCAGTGTGTAATTTTATTGTAACTTTCGTGTGGGGAGTAAACATAATTTATATGTCTAATTTAAATGCTTTACTGTCGCCTATTTTTCGGGAAAGCCCGACTTGTTTGGGTTTGGTGTGCTTGGCATCAGCACGGCAAAACATGTTGGATAGTTAATGATATAATTTTGATTGTTCATGTGAATATTAGGCTTATCAACTGCGCCACATGGAAAAAAAATCTAAACTAATGGGGCGTTCCTGAGAAATACGTGAGAGTAATGATTTCGTATATAAATGTGCATTTTGCAACAGTGATGCTTTATTTTATTTGAGGTAAGCATATTTGTAGTATTTTCAGGGTCATGGAGTGAGCAGTGTTATTTTATTTTCGGGATCTTATTAAAACTTTGAATGCATGACTTGATGTTTACAGCCTTGTTTCATTTAAATCGAATTATGAAGTCGAAATGTAGTTTTGCATTTTACTAGTAAGTACCGAAATGTTGTCAATAAAAGTTCTTATCTCGAAAATAAATGTTTAATTGTTTAAAAAGTTTTTATATTAAGTGTATGAGCGTTTTGAGTGCCTTATGGTGCAGATCGGGAAGAATCGGATAGTACGGAATTGGTTAGTGAGCCGGTGAAGCCGGTTTCGGAGTTGCGTGAAGGGTGCTGGCCGTGCGACGAGTGCGAGTGCACGTATCCACTGGAGCAGATGCTAGCTCTGCATAAGAAGCAGAAACATAGGGCGCGAACCGTGCCCTGTGATCAATGTGATGCGTAAGTTACTTTTATTCATATGTAGACCACTTACAATATGTTACAACAGGTAACAAAGAATTTTGAACCTTCAAGCTATGCCATTTAAATCGCTAATAATTTTAAATCTGGTCAGTGGACTCTGGTCATTCGAACTGCTAATGGATTTGATGAAACAATTGTGGCACTTAAATAATAAAATTACTTGAGCTTGTAGAGAGTTTGTAGAATATATTATTTACGAATTCTAATTAATTTCTTTCAGTAAATTCTTTACTCATTATGATATGATGACTCACAAACTAACGCATTCAGAGGAAATGAGTTTCCAATGTGTCGCTTGTGATAAAAAATTTAAGCGACTTATACTGCTCAAGAGACATGAGAAGGTAAATTTCCTGAAACAACTATAACTATAACTACAACTAACAAAATAACTAACTATCAGAATGTTCGTTACGTGATATTTTAATATTTCAGTCGATGCACGCAGATCTACCGCAACAGTTTTGTAAATACTGCCCAGCTTCGTTCTTGTCGGTCGAAGGGTTAGAGGCACACATGTCTAAGCATCCGCGCATCTCGGAAAAACGTTTCCACTGCGAAACATGCGACAAAAGGTGTGTTACAACTGTAGCTGCCACTATACTTCGGACACCGATTTATGTCGACCATTTTTAGTAAACCCTTTTAATTCTCAATTTAAAAATAAAGTTATGTACAATAATACTAATATTTAGTGCTTATCAAAGACTACATAACTGTAACTATACATGTTTTCTTAGTATTTAAGCATAATGACTCGATGTAAGTCTCCGAAAGTAGTAAGAAGTACATAAGTAGCTCGCACATTTAATATTAAGATGTGTTTTATATGTTACAGATTTAATGAAAAGTCGACATTACAAAGGCACATAGAGAACTTGCACAACAGTAACCCGCGGTTCTCCTGCGATTATTGTGGAGAGCGTGAGTCCGCGAGCAGATATCACCAACATTTTATCATACTAACATTAACCACTAACTATGAGCTATGAACATACGACCGTTTTATCGCCTCTTCCGGTCACTGATAACATCTACAGCTGACTACCCGAGGCTTTCCGTACATTTGTGTATATTATGACGATAATAATATATTTTTTATTTTAGGCTTCTCGGCGGTGACGAAACTAACAAGGCATATCCGGACGCACGCTGGGGAAAGGTCGTACCCGTGCAAGTACTGCAACAAAAGCTTTATCAAGGGTCATCACTACACAAGGTATAAATACTTAGCATTTTTAATGAAAAATAATAGTTCCATGAAAAACATCATTACTATTAGTTATATGTGGCTTAATGCCTGAATTGATTGGGTATCCATACACAGTTTTCCTGCTACCTTTTACGGATATATGCCATAAATATAAAATTAATTTTATATATTTAACTGAAAAGCAATTTATCAAGGTCTTCCCACCGCTCGTGCAAAACACAGAGCTTATAACATATATGGCTATATATACAGTATGTAACAAAAACCCTGTTCGATCCAATAAAGGCGTATCCGTGGTACAACATACGTATAAAAAAAAAATGTTATAAAATTGTAACTCGTTAAATCCAAAAGTTATTGTTTTTTTAATTTTATAATAATTGCGAGATTTAACACTGAATATGGGAAATTTTCGTAAGCTGACAACACTCCACCCAATGGCAAACTGCGTTTTATTTTTATTTATTTTTATTACAAAAGCCGACAAAAGGCACCGCCGAGTTGTAGGCACTCTTTCAACTAGCCGCCGACTCTTTGATGATACCGCCGCCGCGCCGGCCCGCTGCCGCCAGGTTACCTACCGACTATTAGTCTTTCGTGGAGATAGCTTTCGATCGGACGTCCGTACGTAACGCGTGCCGCTATTGTTTCGCAAACAATATCGTATTCCAATCACGAATATTGTGATATAAGATCATAATAAGAAATTATGCGGTGTGACAGTTCCGTCGGAGTGAGCCTTTCAACGACTGTATAACCGTGCGTTCACCACATGCAGTGTTCTTGGGTACGAGTCATGGATGCTGGAAGACCACGAGAGAAGAACACAACGAGGAAATCGAGGAAAAAGTGTCGTATTAAAAATAAAGGTGTGTGATTAGGAAATCGAAGTCTTAAATCGGACACAAGTGCGCTGAAGTACGCGCAAATTTAGTAAAAAGGTGACGAATGTGCATTAGTGTTGGTGGTGGACATGTGGAATACGATCGCCGAAGTGTGCAGCAGCAATAAGTGAATGTTTTGATGAATAATGATATCTGCAGTCAGTTGGTAGGTAAATTGCCAAAAGCGCTTTTATAAAAAAGCCCTTTTCAGGGCTACAATTAATTCAATTATTTGTTTCTTTATAAAGAGAGTCAATTATAAAATCCGGATCACTACGCCTAATATACACAAACCAATATCAGCTGATACCTACGCCGTACGCGTAGGTAAAGGTATAACGTAGCCTAGGTTTATTTCGTTATAGGTAAGTTTGTTTGGCGGCATGCGACAAAGCAAGTTCATGCACCGTCTCGCACAGGCGGCTTCTTTGACCTAAAACTGTAGGTAGTAGGTACGTGAACTTTGAGGAGCGGTCAGTGTTGCTGTTGCCTTGGATCAGTTTTTATTTTTATTTAATTATTTTCACTGGGGAAAAATAATAATCTCCAATCCATTTAATGGCTACGTATATGTGTTAGTAGTACGATACCGAATAATACTCTCAGGGATCGGACAGGGTTTTTGTTACACACTGTATAGTCTGTTCATCTATACTTGTCCAAACATGTAAACAAATATGGCGTATGTAAGAAATGTCAATAAAATTAGTGATGGGAAACTTTGTGTGATCTATTCAGAATTGTAAACTAATTGTGGTAACATACATTGTGTGATTTTTGAGAAAAATCGTGATTTGTAATTGACGTCGGTTTGTTTACTATTTGTGACAAGTATAGATGAACAGACCTTACATTAACAATTTTACTAATTTTCTTTAATAAAATTCTTAATCGAAAACGGCAAACATGAAAAAATACATATTATAATGCTGATTCAGAAATGTAATATATTCATACTACCAATGGCGTACCTACCTACTCTGCAATGAATTAACTTATTTTTCCTTTTTTTATACTACCCTCACCAATTCACAGACATCTGCGTTTAAAGCACCGTGAGACAATCCGCACTTGCCGCGGTCCGTTCGGCGAGTCGGACCAGTTCCGGTGCGAGCAGTGCGAGGACAGCTTCGCGACGCAGGACGAGCTCATCTACCACTCCGCGATACACGCCACACAGAACCTCACCTGCCCACTGTGCCAGGAGAAGTTTGATGATGTAGATGCTGTGACTGCACATATTAAGTCACATGTTAATGGTATATAATAATATGTCTAATAATAATAATTTATTAGGACAACGCACACGGCCATCTGATCCTAAACTAGATAGCCTTTATTATGCCAACCAAATAGCTGATAAAGATGCTTAAATATTTCTAGATACATACAATTGATTATTACAACCAGAAAACAAAATGATCATGCTCATTCGAGAAGGCATCTTTCTGTATTTTTAAATTTATATTTCTTAACAAAAAAGGTTTTAATAATTGCGTATTCAAATGCAATAACTATAGTTAAGTAGCTAGGTAAAATAGTCCACTTGTACTTCTAGTTTGACATATAATGACGTCATTTTACAGGTACGGAGTTTATGTGCGACCTCTGCGAGCTGGTGTTTACATCAAAAGAAAAGTTAGACAATCACGTCACCATGGCTCATGACGATGAAATGCGCAGCGAATCTGTAAGTAGTTTTAAAAAATGTAAATTAATTAAAATTGAATATCGGAGCCAACTAGATTTTATGAACAATTAGGTGCGTGACGCGTAATTTTTATGTGTTTTTCTTTAGCTAGTGCATGATGAGTCTTCAATGGAAATGGATGTAGAAGAGGAAGAGGACGATACAGGAATTCATGGTGAGTTAAATAACTGGTTTAAATTAGGATTTTTCTTTTTTGGGCTTTTGGTTTACTATGAAAGGGCGACATGAGTGGGTAGCATGTCCAATTAACCGTTTGCTTGCATGCGTTTTATTTCGGTTAATGTGATTGACAAAGGCATCAATAAATTTTCACGATATTGCATATATATTTAAAATCTTTTCTTTTATATTTCAGTAAAAGAAGAAGATGGCCAAATGGTAGTTGAAATAAAAAAGGCTAATGAATTTATGGTAATTATTAAACAAGATACTTACATTTTGTATTATTTCTAGTCATTTGTAAATTATTAAATAATCAATGCTTTATTATTTACAGCTACCCAATTTACAAGGCGATGCTGACGATAAAATAGACAATACCAATTCTGAGGGTAAGTTGAAAATAAAATATTTTCTAAAATGTATTAATAACTAGCTGCGACCCGCGGTTTCATCTTAGTCTTCTGCGTTCACTCACGCAGTCTTCATATCCATGAGGTTAAATAAACAAACTAAAGAGCACGATAAAAAAAATATATTTGGTGCATTCAATCCAATGTAGTGAAATGTATGTACCTACTACATAAATTTTAACGATTAATTTTAATTCGTATAGATTTGCCAAGTGTGGAAGGGAGAAAGGAAGCCTTTAGCCTGCAGTGAAGCAGTTCAGACTTAAAATGCAATAAATAAATAAATAATTAATTCATTAGGCAAAGCCACGCCCATATTTCATAGCAAAAAAATCCTTTTTACTTCCTGCAGCATTTATTTATTTTTACCATAATATTCTAGAAAGCGACGCAGATGCGTCCTACACTGAGCTGTCAACAGTGGCGGCGACACCGATAACATGCAAAAGAAAATCGTCTCCGGAACATATACCGGTGCTACTGGGCGGCGTGACCATTACCAAGGCAACTGAAGCGGTTAAAAATGAAAAGGTGCATAATTCACTTGATATGTTGTGCTAAGTACATACATATTTTAATCTATTGTTAAACCATATTTGTAGTCCAGTGAGCAATTAACTTTCCTTGTCATATTATTTTATTTTATGATTCTTATGGATATTAATTTTACTGTTTATACCTACATTAAATTTTGTCTTAGTTTTAGTTTTGCTGCACCCTGTCAGCGTCCTTGGATGTTATTTTACATATATATTGATATATTTGTAATTAACTAAGGTACCCGTTTATTTTTAATATCCCGGTATCGGGTATTAGTTTTGCATATACCCGAGTCTATCCGGGTACTCGGGTAAACAAATGCACAAGCATGACATTATTTTACGATAATCATTGTCCATAAAGCAATTACCAACATTTCCATTATGTTTTCAGACTGCAAGCATTCTTCGGAAGGCCGAAGAAATTAAGAAAAAAGTAGTTCAACCGGCGCTAGAATCAGGTAAGAAATTTAAACATTCCAGAAAAAAAACAGTATTAAATATTCCCTATTCTTTATCCGCCAAAATGGACGTTTATTTATTTATGCCATATATTTTTCACATTCTTTAAAGTTGCTGACAAAAGAGAGAAGATAAAGGTAGAAAATAACATAGCCGGTGCCAGCGATAAGTCTCTGCGCCTGTTAGAAAAGGAATTACAAGAACTGAAAAGGGTAAATATTAAAATAAATCGCAATTCCGTCAAATTTTATTCTCGCAACCACTTGCTAAGCATGTATAAGTTATTTACGTATCCATGCCATCCATTATTCATTTATTATCTATTTTGATTTCATTTCAGACCAACACCCGCTCAGAGGCCGTAAAAACTCCCGCCAAACCCATGGAGAGTTTAAGAAGCAGGCGAGCTCAAATACACACATCAACCCCTAAAATAAGGTAATTCTTACTTACTTATTATGTACCTACTATTAAAGTGACCGAATATTTTTTACAGAACATTGTAGTTCAAATGTAATTATTAAAAACATTCATAATTTCCAATGTATTAAAATTTTAACCTGTCGTTACTATTCTTCAGAGCCGCTATTGTAGAAGAAAAGAAAACGCCAGTTGCAACAAAATCCCCTGCTGTTGAGAAGAAAGTACCAGAACGTCGTGTGGTTACCAAAGAGAATAAAGAACCCAAAGACAACAAGGAGGCAAAGACGAACAATAATAGCGTTAAAGAAGACAAAGCAAAAGATGTTAAAGAAAAGGAAACGCCGAAGGTAACCGAGTTGTTTAGTAAACTTTTTAATGAGGGTTGTGTACAATTTTCTATAATATGATTAATGGTAACATGATAAGAGCATCTCATTACTTTACTTTATGAGGTCGACCGCACTTATCCTGGCCGCAGGCTTTGACTGCTTCATTAGACTTTGAGATTATCACTTCTTATAAGCCTGTTGCCTAATCACTCAATATTATTACGTATACTTTTTGTATTGTAAGTTAAAGTGTTGGGACTGTCCTGTAATAAATTTTTATGTTTATTGTTGCAGAATGTAGTAAAGAATGGTAATAGTGATAAAAGCAACTCTGAAGATGGTATTCGTCGCTCTACAAGACCTTCGAAGATCAAGGATTATGCGAAGATGATCCGAGATAGGTAATAGAAGTGTTATTTGCAATGTGAAGCTTAATAACTTGAAAATTAAGTTTAAAGTTGTTATCCCTATTCTTAATATTTATGTTGCGTAATTATTACTTGTCACCCTCAGTCTTTTGTTTGTCTTTATTCTAAACCTCTTCTGATTCTGGTTTGGTTATTTCAGGTCTCAAGAATCTGACGACAATGATGATTCCGATGATGCTGATGATGAAGAATATAAAGAAACAGATAAAAGTGCAGAGGTAGATTGTTTATAATAGCTTAAAAGTTACATTTGCAAGATGAAGGGCTCCTCAAAGTCTCCAAAAAAATATAATGTAAATGTAGTATTATCAACATCATGCAAATCTTCATTTCATTAGATAAGCTTATGCTCTGCATTTGGCACAAGACCATTCGAGTGTTTTTTTCTAAAGCTTACTTGTGATGGGTCCCACATTACTAGTAGTCTTGTTAACTCCTTGTGCTAATCTAAATGCTTATGTTACAAGTGGGATAACGTCCCGTTTAGCAATTCCGGTTTCAAAACGGCATCTACATGATCGCAAGTCCGACTCTAGCCATTAGCTACCGCCGCTTATTTTATTTATTTAATTACTTTTGTACACACGTAATAGCTAAACAATACATAAGACAACAAATGTACAAATGCTCTTCTTTTGTACATTTATATTATAATATTGTATCGTAAATTCTTGTTTCAGATCAAGGCAAAAGCGCGCAGGTCTAGTATAAAGCCTGCGGCGGCTAAACAAACGCTGCTGAACGCAGCGGTCGCGCCCGCGCCCAGAAAACGCGGACGGCCGCGCAAAGATAAAGCAGTGTAAGAACCTGTTAATTAAATGAACTAGTTGTAATATTAAGCTGTTCACCGCGACTCTGCCCGCTTTACCTAATTTTTTTGTGAAAAATATAGCTTATGTTCCTCACAGTGAATGTAGCATTCTAGCGGTGAAGGATTTTTTTAAATTGGGTCTTTTTTTAGTTTATTCATTACAAACATAGACACAAAAAATACAAATCTTTCCTCTGTATAATATTTGTGTAGAATTTTGGGAAAAACTGCTGTTTGTTCTGATTTGTCCAATTCATCATCTGCCTAGCCTTTTTCCAAGCTATGTTGGAGTCTGCTTCCAGTGTTACCGGATTTAAATGAATAACGTATTTTCAGACTGCCTATCTGACCTCCACAACCTATTTTACTGTGTAATACAGTATCCCATAGCAAGACTAATGAACTTTCTACCCATATACTAGCTAAAATGCGCTCCATTATGCATTACACGCCAATAGATATCACTGTCCTGTATGTTCGAGCATTGTTTCTTATATTAAAAATTCAACATTACTTGTAAAATTTACTGCTGCACGCTGTTAGGCTGTACATGTGAGTGTTGTCTTAATAAGTAACATTTTCATTTAAAGTTAAAGAAATTTCATTCACAATTCTTACACCTGACCTTAAAAGTTATATAAAAATTAGCTCTATTATTGCATTCAAGTTATTAAAACTATTGATTAACTTTTTACTGTTTCTTTTATAAGGGCTTCTAAAATAAGAAAAGAAGAAGTGGATGAAGAGGAAGATGAAAAATCTGAAACAAACGAGACTGAAAAGGACAACAAAGGTAAAGAGCCAGACTCACCGGTTGAGAAGGAAAATGAAGTCAAAAGTACTCCAGATGCAGTGGTAAGTCTATTTAAATTTAATGTTTTATAAATAAATGTTTGCAACAGCGTCTGTTAACTTTAAACACTGCAACTTGTTTAAGAATTTCATGTGAAAAAACAATAACATATGATTTGGACCCTTAACATATACGAATTGTTCATTCTAAAAATTAAGTAAGCTAAAAATATTGTTTCAGGAAGCCAACAAACCAGCGATTGAACCGAATCCTTCTCCCGGCGTAATGGTGTCGCCCACGACTTTGAAAAAAGTAACAACCTTTCTTTCTCATATTGCTTATTTAATGTACAGCATCTCTTCGTATTTCAAGTGTGTGTTCACACTTCGTCGTTTGTCTTCTCTAATATACCAGACCTCTAATCTAAGATACCAGTATACAATTATGGTAAAACTAATATGTTTGATCTTACAGATACCTATCAAAGCACTGCCTCCTGGAGTGAAACCGATGCCGTTACCAGTCAATGCAAGACGTAAGGAAATAAATACACTTAAACTATTATCATTCTCGGACGTGAATCACTTCCATTTTTACTAACTCGTGTCTGTTTGTCAGCAGTCGGCGGAGGCGAAGTGTGCGAGATGCAGATCGGCAAGAAGGTTGTCAAAGTACAGAAAATAGTTATGACTAAAGCTGAAGTAGAGGCTATGGCTAAGAAAGGCTTGGTAGAAATGAAGGTATGCAAAGATGCTTACTTTTGGCACAAACTATTTTTAAAGGCCAAAGTTTTTTACTTCTGAGTTTTAATTAAATCCGAAACTTGACAAAATATACAAACAAATATTTATATATTTTTATATAACTAAATATTTAATTATTCTTTTGCAGGATGGTACAATGGTACTGAAGCAGGGTATAAAAATCCCGTCAGCTGATCCAACGGCACTCAAAACTACTCTAGTCGGAGAAGGTTGGTTAAAATGAAATTATTATTTAATAATCAACGCCTTGTTTGAAAGCTTGTTCAAATAAAATAATAACAACCAATTGCAACACACTGTGGTTTGACAAAAATAAACTGTTAATTTCTTCTCAGATGCGGCAAAAGAATCTCCTAGTAAAAAGGCAGCGCCATCGCGATGCGACTTTGGTGAAGATATGTGAAGTTAACTAATGAATCACTGTTTACTACCCTCATTTACTTCATCATTAGACTAGACTATGATGTCACTACAAATAAATAGGTTTTATAGTGTTTAACACCGATGTATTTTTTTTATTAAGTAATATCTCATAGGCATATTATGTTACTGTTATAAAGTATGGAACTTTTAATGCATTCAAGAAACATTTAATGTAATTATTGTACTTCTAATGATCGTAACTGTCGTGTATTCAAGATCATTATGTAATTGTGTTTTGTTACACATGTATTTTATGTAAGGGAGTAAACATACTTTTAAGTTTACCAACTATAGTGCTTAGAAATATGAAATAATAAAACATAGATGCAAACATCACTATTTTGTTTTCTATCATTTGCCCCGTAGCTGTCATGGTAGTTGGTATGGTACCGTAATGCAACGTGTACTTTATGGGAAAACCTTGTCGACGTCGTGACAAGATGTCGGAAGTAAAGTTCTGCTACTGAACGATAGATGGCGTTGTCATAAAAGTTAAATCTTAAAACAGATGTCGCCGGCGTCGTATTTTTACCGCCCTTTTCAACGAAGCTAGAAGGCGGCTTGTTCAAAACATTTATTCAAACGAGATCAAAAACGCGCGACAGCCGGTTGCGGCAGACGACATCACATCAAAATACGGACTATTTAAAGTTATAGCACTTATCCTAAATATTTATTCTGAGTTATATTTCGATAAGTGTGGTGCCAACGTTTAGTAACGCGAGTTTGGAGTTCAGCAAAGAAGCTTTTCAGGAGTTTCGTTTGTCTAAACCAAGTGAGTGTTTTACAATTGTTTAATATATATATTTATTGAAAAATAACTATTATTTGGTTTATTCCAATATATTTTTTTATAATTAAATAATTCCTATTGCCAGTTATAATAAATAGTTCTGATAACTTAGATCAAATTTCAATTTCCGTAAAACGTTTATTATTTATAAAAACCACTTGAAAGTGGAGAATAAATAAATATCTGAAAACTTTCGACGCGTCTCAATAAAATTGTATAGCTAGAACTTCAGATTCATGTGAAAAAAAGCGTTTAGAAAATGCAATAAGTTTTCTATTTGGATATAATTTAGTATTTATATACAGATGTTTTCCTTTATTAGTCACGGTCTGGACACATTTAGAAACTTTTTGTTTACTTTATGAAAATAACCGTCTTAACGTTTATATCCAAAAGGGTCATTGTGATGTGATTGCGACAATACCTACTCATACATCATTTTCACAATTGATAAATTGGATAAGATAAGATAGGTAGGTATACCCGCTAAGGTGTTTGCTTGGTTTACTAACAGTCCCTACGTAGTTACGTTATTATCTCGTTAAATATCTCTACGTAAATAATTATTAGATTTAAGGTGACAAGCAAAAAGTTGGTATTTGTGGTATATGCAATTATGTGTAAAATAATATCATAAGGGCATTCTAACCTATTTTAAAATCTAAACATCTAGACAAAAGGATCTTGCAATTAAATTCACAGCGGAATTCACGTTAAAAAGTTTCGTATTATTAATGGCTAGTTATTTATTTTTATATTTATTTCAAACAGAGGAAGTCATATAAAAATAATACTTAATGCAAATACATAATGCATTTACATTTTCTTCGAAAGAAGATAATATTTTTACCGCACATTCAAATAATTTCGTAGCAATTCACATCGCGTTTCCGTGGACAGTTAGATATCGCGGTTTTACTATCAGGCAGGGTAACTAAAGAAATAAAATGACATGAAGATCCATATTTGCCAGAAGTAAAAGTAAACATTTATATTGATTAAAATATTTTAATGTTCCTGCGTGACCTTCATTTTGAGTGGATCTTCTATCTATAAATTTTAACAACCAGTTTAAACTTACCAAAACCTGAAATGAATCATAGCTTATCGATATTTATTTACTGACAGTAAAAATAAAGGTAGCTTTAAATTTGTCATGTAAAGGTGACGTGACCTTTGGCTTTCTGCCCCAAGGGTCTTGACCACAAGGGAAAACACTAAGAACCTTCACATGTTGAAATTAAAAAGATAATCCAAGTTTGGAGTCGAGTGAGGATAAAATTTTAATTTGAGGAAAATAATGTACTTTTTTATGTTCGAACAGGTATAGCGGTTTTGTAGAAAGACTATTTAATGCATAAATAATGATTACTTGCTGATTTACCGGAATATAACAGAGTGTTATGTTCCTAATTACACTAGAAATCTCCTGTCAATAAAATTCTCAGTGAACATTGCAAATTATTGAACATGAATGATAACTCAAAATCATTCTTATATGTATAAAAATTTATTATATGACTGACTAAACAGGGCTAGGCAGAAATAAAAATATTTCTTACAGCAACATAAATACGTCATATCAAAAAATTTCAGGCATTCAATATTTGCTGCTGTTGACATTGAGACATGAAAATTGTAAGATAATTGACAATAAGATACAAATATAGGTAGTGTCAACGGCTCAGCAGTTATCACTGCTGTGTGGCGTGCTTGTTACCAAAACTTGCTAAACGATTGGACACGGACCGAAGCAGGAAACTGATGTAGGATGAATGTCGCTTGTAGGTACGCGTCTATTACGTCACTCATTTTTATCAGGATAGAATATATTCATATTTAGAGCTAGATATATATTGAAGTAGTCGTGACGGACTAGCAGTTTAATGGACGGACTTGTGTGCACAAAGAGGCAGGTTACACATTACTTTGTATTTCCTTAATTATTCTAAGACATAATTGACATTCGTGAAGGAAAACATAGTGAGGGAACTTGGATTCCAAGAATTGGAGTCTTAAAATCTCCAACCCGCAATGAGTAAGCGTAGGCAGTGATCAATGTTCCTTCTCTGTATAAGATGAGGCCTGTGCCCAGCAGTGGTGTATTTATAGACTAGTATTATATATTATTCTTTTCACATAGGAAACAATGAAATTCGAATAGAGGAGTAGAATAAGTGGTACTGCCAATGAGCGACGTGTAGCGGATTCGATCTTCGCAGGATATGGGGAGATTGTTTTCGTGTTTGCAATTGAAAAATATGTCTCGCAGACACTACCTCTACCTACTTTTGTGGCAGATGCAATAAGGGCCATTGGTTGATTGAATTGAAAAATGTTTAAAGAATCGCCTAATTAAAGGGGGGGATCAACCGAGATTAATTCCTAGAAAGACAAAATTAGAAGTAATTGTACGAAAATTAAAAAATATTACTTACATAAAAAACAAAAGTTGATTATCATTTAGCTACGAGTAATCAGCAGTAAGTTTGTTAGGTACAATTTGAGAATATGATTCAGTCTCCATGGAGTTAAAACTGGACGACAAAAACTGGAACCAAGTCATGAAATGATTGGGGGATTTTCCCACTTTCGTGAAACCCGCCAATCATGCACCAGTTTTTGTTGGTTTCGCAATACATTGAAATTAATGATACCTAATAATCCCATATAATCAAAACTACATGTCGACACTCGACAGAGGGTTTTTCCTTCAACATGTTTCTTTAAACTTGAATTCATAAATTTATTCCTGGAATTAGTTATAAGAACAAAAGATACAAAACAACAAAATAAGAGACATTTGGAAACAATAGCCAATTAAGTATGTAGTTTAGAAAACATTAAATTATATTGTAGTGCAAAGTTTATTTATTTTTTATTATCAATCGTATAATCTACCGTTGTGATAAGCTACCGTGGTATATGCCAACAGATAAATCAGCGAAATAACGTCATTATAATGGAATTTTCGATAACTACATTGAGCTAAAAATCTATTGCTGAAAATAATTCGGATTAATTATTAATTTAAAAGGAGTGCAAATATTCAACTAGGTAATAAGGTTAGATTTAATTAGGTAGAAACATAGGTCGAAATCTTAAAATTGAAAATCATCTTTTCATACAAACATAAGTCACGTGACCTATCACTTTGTATGAAAAGTCATTTTCCGTTTTAACATTTCGAACTGTTTCTAGGGAAAAGTTGTTCAGTTTTATGAACCTAATTTCCCGTTGAATACCAATTTAATTAATGCAGAGGTTTGTCTTTTTTCTTAGAAGCTATGCTATGTAGCCTGAAATAATATCCTTCGAGTACGATATCCTGTGATGGGTAGTTAGAAGTTAAGGTAATGTAGAACAACATAAATCCAAACTTGTGTATATTTATATAGTGAACTAAAAGCCACGTAACTTTATGTTACGTTTTCCTTTATAAAATCGATGCTTAAATAGGAGCTAAACTAACAAATCGTTTATCATAACTTCTACAATTACCAAGTATATACCTAGACCGCTACTTGGATTATTTTCGTTGTAATTTTCGTTGTTAATCATAAGTTAATAAATTATGATTTTTTATTGACACAGACTAACCGTAACCACATACAGCACTACTATTAACAGTAATGTCTCTACAAACATTAACTACTATAGTGATCAGACAATGAACGAATTTGTAGACAATGGGAGACACCCAATTTCCAACCATAAAAAAAATCGTTTTAGCTGATGAATTGAGCATGAAATTTAAATTAAGTCATGAATAAACAAAACATAAAATCCTAGCGAAACATCTGTTTGGATTTGGAATGTTAACCATATGTGACAGTAGTCGTAACCGATAGTTACGGCTGTTGACGGCTGGCCGTGGCACGCTTACACGACAGAAGTACGACAGTACGACAGACTTGTGATTTGACAAGTATGACAAATGCAGTGCTAAATGCTGCAAAGCTATTGAATTGGTCAACGACGTTCAGCATCACCGTAACGAATCTCCTTTTTCAAGTGGATCACGCTCGGTCAACTTGCGACATCATTCATTATAATAACGTGCATATCTGACAATTATTTCAAGCTAGTTGATAATGAATACGGAGAATTTAAGAATAATTATTAAGTCATTCTAAAAGTATCTCGATTATAGAATAAAGTTTCCAGTACTACACAGTAATACACAGTGTTATATTGTTGTTTTTAAAGTTGAATTTTTAATCTATCTAAAAAACATCTTGTTATGACTGGAACGCAAAAAAATGTTTGATTATTTTATAAATAAAACATGAGCTCGTTCATCAACAGAGTAAGGCACACACGATTATATTAAACAAGTCTTAAGCTAATAAAAGTTAGTGCTTTGTATTTGCAATCAAAATCATTAATTTAATTTAGTTTTCATATTCACAACAAACTATTTAAATGGAACACGCATGCAGATATCATTAAATTATTCCTAAAGAAACAAAACTATAACTTGCTTGCTCACGAATCATAAGTCATATGTAAATCGTTTGATCTAATTCATTTCATGTAAAGCCTCTGAAAATAGATAATTGGAGCAAATACTATTAGTTTTATTCTACCTTATTACCTAATTATTTGTTTGAACATATCGGCGTAGCTCTAGCTAGTAGTATTTTTTGTGTGTTCAACTATGCATGATGTTTATTTAGGCGTAAGAGTGGACGGTGTCCATCAAATATGTTCTCTGAACACACAGCCTTACCTAAAGTGACAGCTGCTGCCTAAACAAATATTTACCAGTTTATCTTGCAGCTAATAAGACTTACGATAGGTATGATTGACTAACAAACAAGGCTGTAGAGATTCTTATAAATTTGACTACATTAAAAAGTCAAGCTTGGAAAAATTGTTTAGGTACCAAATTACACATTGCATTAAATTAAATCATTAAGATTTAAGGAGAAGAAATTATAACGTCTTGGTCATACGTAAAGAATTTTTTTTAATATAATATACATTTTACGTGATCATAATATAACCCGTGAAAACGGAAGTTTGAGCATCAAGTAATTTTCGATTAATTCATATCCATATATCCATCGCAATACTAAGCATACAGACTATAACTTAGCAAAGTATAACAATCGTATCGCCGCCACCTCGTCCATCATCGTTTTGACGTCATACATTTTTACACGGCAGATTACCGTTAATTTATTATATTGTTAAAAGAAAAATAAATTAGTTGGACGTAATATGCAAATTAGTGCGGGTATAGTGAAGGCGGGCAAAGTATATTAGGGGGAAATGCGGACCGGACGTCCGCCTGTACATGCTTATGTACCCACGACCTATAGGTGCCTCGTGTACCTACACTACAGAGCAGGCATTTTTTCTTCTTGCCATGAACTTAAACACAATACAAGTCTGTGGTTTAAACAGCCTTGTGCCAGCATTGGTATGAACTTGTCATGAAGAATAAACTTAATGACTTTGAAATACAGTCACTATCGATGTCATTCCGTTACCACTGAGAAATATGCGGTTACAGATATCTATGGATCTACTTTTGTACGTAGTTAGTAATATATCACATATCACTGAATCTCTGCTACGATAACATAAATCATTTTTTTTTTCTAATTGACACTAATTCGTTATCATTATATTATTATCCCATCTAAATTACCATTGTATTTAGATTAGATAATTATTTATGAGCTTCATTTACAGCTAAAACTATAATTGAAGTTGCGTTCTATTGTGTACCTTGAGGAACAATGTTCTATAATATAGAACATTCAAAATCCCAGAAAGAACATAATACATATAGAATCTATATGTATTATGTTCTTGCTGGGATTTTATACTGGAACCACGTTTGTTTAGTTGCACAAAAATATTTATCATAAATGTATGGTAAGTTATATTGGTGAAATACTTATTAATTTTTCTACTGTATGACAACAAGTTATTAATGAACTCCATCATATGTATAATAAAGTACAAAAAAACCTTTCTATCTACATTAACAATAAAAAAAAGTATACGAAAACTATTAAGTACTTAATCTATGTGTCCAAATTAATTCTTGTTAAGGGGAACACATGTTGATAATAGCAATAAATGGGTTACTTCAGTAATTGTTAATTGGATGTTTATAATTGAAAAAAACGTTGGTTTTACTACAATTAGCGATCACGCGATGTCAACGGGGCTTTACAATTGTAAAATTAATTTATGATATTGCGTTGTATCCATTCATTGAGTACATGAAATAAAATATCTATCTGTAACAGTTGATTGGTTTCGCGGTATTTGAGACCAAACTCGATTAAGGTGGCTACTACCTCGAATCAAAATTTATATAAATAATAAGTAGACATTTCAACGAAATAGAATGTATTGAAATTCAATTATCTAAGCATTATAATAGATTCCGTAGATCGCTGTCGATTATTATTTACACCATTCATCCTATATATTCTAGTCATGCAGAACTTTCGTTTACGAGCAAGTATGATTGAGGCATAAAGTGCTTAATTGGCTATAAAACTCAAAGCAAATGCATATCGTAATTACACATGGCAGTCTTTAAAAGCTTGTTATAAAATATTGTACCGTTTCCTGTCAAAAACTTGATTATACGCCACATATTTAAAGTAAGAGGAAAAAATAACGAAAAGAAGAAATTTAAGGAGTAATCTAATTAATTACCTTCTTCACTTAAGTTTTTAAGAAAACACGTGTTTTATTTCTATTTTACACAACCCACACGTGTTTTATTTCTATGATTCAGAACGGTACAAAAATTTTGTCGGAAGTACATTGAAATTTAGATTCGATTCAGGTTGAACGTTTCATGCGAAGGCCTTGACATTGGGAAAAGAACCAGTTTACCGAAAGAATCAGAGCAAAAAAAGCTCTGCTACGTAATTAAGGAGACATGAATCATTTGGTTTTTTTTGATACTTTAATAATTGTTCTACTCCTACAAAGTTCGTATACCGTGTGTTCATATACTTATGTAGTCGTCCAAAATCGTGACGCAATCAAATATTATTTGTAAAGGATCTAATTATATATCGTGTTGAAAGAAGTATTCACTCACCTAATTGCCTTGGTGTCGAAGCTATGTACAATTACATACACAGTAATAGATTTAAGATTTTAAAATGCGAGAATAGAGAATAGAATAAGAAGGATATGAAGAATATAATATGTCCTTAACTAAATCTGTTCTCTCTTCTGTTACGATCGCATAATAATAATAATAATATCTACTAAGAACATCTAAAAATCTTGTGTCACGGTGTTGGTTATGATTTAAATTTGTGTTTTTGGTAATCTTGGGGTTTCTGATAATAGGTCGTAGGCTATTTTAAGCTTTACATGGTCCGCTAGTAAGAACTTTAAAAATTATACTGCAGCGTTTGTTCCTGAAACCTAATTACTCATTTTATTATTTTTTATAAAAATGACAAAAGAAAACTCTTTTATACTTTGCACATACAACTAAGCTGGTCAAACATCGTAATGATAAGCGATACAGATACCGAAGGCAATTATTTACACGCCCACATTTTAAGATAACTTGCTCCTCACATATTTGTAATGTCCAATACGTTTTGTGTACTTTGACTAATATTAAAAATCGCTACTTTATTCAGAGTTGAAAATCTTCCTTTTCTATAAGGTAACTATTTTAAAATTTGTGGCTAGATTTTCAATTTGAATTATCATAAAAAGTAAATACAAACATCAGCTAGCATTTCATTAATTATTCATAGCTATACCAATAAATAAAACAGCACTAGCTACTTGTAACACTTCGTAAAGAATAGTTACTGTTAATTCAGAGATAAGGTTCTATTACTCAAATATAATTCAACGTTACGGAGTAAAACGACTACTGCTCCGCTACCATCGAGGCGATGTGTAGAATATTTCATAATACTGTTGAAATACGAGGTACCCATCTTGAGGGCACTCAGAAGACGCCGAAACATTTCTTGTGGGTACAAAGGTTTTGTTACAATCAGAGCGTGTCTGAATAACAAAAAAAGTTAATGGATATTGAACTTAGTAGCTATTCTGTCCTTCTCAAACAAGCGCTGTCGAACAGAGACGTGAATCTCCAAAAAAGTTTTTTTTTATCTAAATTACCAAGTCATGGAGGCTTACGGAGCGTAACCCCATCGTTTTCCTTCTCAGTTCTCGGGATACAATTATGTTCGGCCCAGAGCCACAACCATTATTATCTGAGAGGATCAAAAAACGCGCGTGTACGTACCATAGATAATTGACTCTACCACGCAGAGAACGAACACGCTCCATCCAAATTTCATATGGAATTATGGTTATTTAAATAACACCATTGAGATGCACCGCATTCGAGTTTTTTTGAAGTCAAATTACTTTAGGATACGTAGGTACTTAATTGTTATATAAGTAAAATCATTTTACATACTCCTATGAATAAGTGGCTTTAAACGAGTCTACGTTTCATAATAAAATACTTACTTAGATCATTATGTATAATTTGAGTATTGTGACGTAGATACGATGAATAATGAAAACATAAAAATTTTAATATAATATGACACACCTTTTTTAATGTCTAGGCATTACAGATAAAAAAACAATAAGGCAGATAAGTAACGATATTGTATTTTTATCTCTAATGCCGGTAAGATATAATAAACTACGTATTATACGGATATTAAATTGACAACTGATTACTGAATACCGATTACACTAACATTTGGAAGTCACAGAGAATGGGATAAACTGGTTTTAGATAAATATGGTGCGGCGAACCGTTATTTTATGAATACGTCGTTTTTTAGTCAGTTTATAAAATATAAAATTGCTTTATTCAATGAATCAAAGAGGTATAATAATTTAATTTGTCTGTATACTTAAACCTACATTGGTGTTTAGTATCAGCAGAGTCAGAGAATACTTAGGGTCAGTTATTGTATTTCATTTTCTTTGAACTATGTCCTTAAACTTTTCAAAATATGAAACATGTTACTTACTACTTATGGCTGTTACGTTGTTTACCGAACATTTTTAAGATAGTACTACTACGGCGTTCTTTAAAGCTAGTATTAATATAAAAAAAACCTTTTACCAAATTAAATATAAATTATTAGATCATTATACAGAATGCGAAGCATTGTAAATTAACATCCAAAGCATGATCCAAATTCAAGATTTTAATTAGCAAGGCTAGACTAGCGACGCATGAAGAATCAAATGACAAACGAACCTTTTCATATTATATCTGTGCCTACGTAAGGTAATCTATGAATACACGATCATTGATACTCGTAATATTGATTGAACCTTAAATAGGCTTAAGAATATTGTAACAATAAAATGCCGTGGAACATTAATAGGCGCTGAGGTTAGGTGGTAGGGCGGCGATTCGTACCATCCTGTGTCGGAGCCTTAAAAGACAATCCGGAAACAAACAGGGCCGGATATTGTCATTTACTTACATTTTATAAAGCTAAAGGGGTGGAACTTCTGTTACAACTTTAATAGAAAATAATTTGTAAAACAGAATTCATTTTTTATTATGGAGTTGTTTTTAATATTCCAATCATGTCCCTATATTTATTGTACATTCGCCACAAAGTAGCCACGAATGTATCTAAGTTAAGTTATAAGAACCGTCTATAGCCGTATGCAAAAGTAACGTTAAGTCAGGCCCTACCTTCGTGAACTATTTTATAATAGTAAAACAATATTACATACAACCTTCTTAGAATATTAGAATGGTCGTTGTGTGCAGTCACGTCACACAGGCGCGCCTCGGCACCTCCCCTGGGGAAGCCGACGATTACCTCATTGCCATTTGTGGCAGTTGGATCCCAGTACTAACAATGTTCTAGCTCGATAACAAGGCGTGTCTTCACGTGTCTTATAAATGAAGATTCGATGAATGTTGTGGATTAAATGCAACAGTTCATCGAAACTGTTTTCCCCTCTAATCTATCTATCTTTGCCCACGATAGTCTTTTTCAAAATTCTTAGTATCGTGATTCATTGATCGATGGGTTTTTCAACGATTTCAAAAGTTAATCGAATCACAGATTTGTAGTTTCATAAAATAAAAGAGATTATAAAAAACCCCGAGATTTTCTAATCGATGACAAAGTATGTTAATTCTAGTAGGTCTTTTTTGATTCATCTGAACTCGACCCCCTTTCGCATTGGGATTATTATTTATGGAAAACAACTGGACATTTTGCCTAACCCTAGATTTTAGATTAGCGATTAACATATAAGATAAGAGCTAGGTACAAGTTACTAACATAAAACACTTTATATTTTTAGTAACAAATAACTATTACGACCTAGCTATTATATAAATTTTAATAATACCCCAAAACATACACAATTTGTTCTTTCTACGCAAAAATATCATGTAAAAAATATATAGAAAGGTTTCTTAGCTAAACTGCACTGTGGTGGTACTAAACTACACACAAACTAAAACTTATACAAAAGAGTCCTTGGCATAATTAGTGAAGAGCACGTAGATATCCTTTTAAAAGTAGTTAACATGACAAACCAGTTCCACAAATGACATAATATTAACATACCTCATCTAAAAGGGCACGTGGGCTTAAATTTATGAGCGTACAATAGGAAAGAATTCTCTTTATTTAGTTCTGGGATATAAAAAGAACATGACCTGGACCACTTTACTGACAGCCCACGCCAGTTATAACACTCAATTGGGGAAGAGGTTTATTGTAGTCCTCGTAGGCGAGGCGAACTGACACAGCATCATTGTGATAATCTAACTACTATCATAACTTTAATATATAAAAGGACATAACCACATCGCAGGTGTTAAGCTCGCAGTTGATTCAAGCTTATTTCTCAGTAATCCAACCCTAAGAATGATAAGTTACAAGATATTTTCCACTTCGCTGTATCATTCTCTGAAATAAGATGACGCGATACACATCTGTCTCGGCAACTCCTGCGGCTGCTCCGCCATTATGTGCTTCTGCGGTGTATCAGTATTACAATCTAACTTCCTCAATATGTAGGCAATTTAAATATTTATCATTAAAATGATTCATGGAAACGTTTGCAGACAGTTCAGATTACATTTTCCATTCATTAGCAATTATCGCGTGCCTTTTCTTATTAATCATTAAAAATACTATTATTTCCCTTGTGTGATGATTTGCATCCGGCGTGATTCATGTAAACTTTTTACCATTTAAGCGAGATTCTCTGATTATCATAAAACCATGTTTTGAATAATTAAGTGGTTCTAGTAATGATTGCATGCGGGTAAAGGCCGCTTTGTCTGCGCCAAAGACTATTATGGAGACTCGAAGGCTGTGCGCCGCGAACAGTCAACATTTCATCCTCTGGGACGAAATTGTCTTTGAGAATTAACATTGAATCATGATCATATAAAATCTAATTGGTTCTCTGTAATAAACCAAGGCAACATAAAAATCCCGTTAAGAATGTTAATAAGAAATTCGGACCAATTAAGAATCCGACATATAATTATGTATTACGGTTTAGATTTACCGCAGGGTGAACTATTTGACCCTGACAAGTTTTTTCTTATAAAATATAGGTAAACAAGCAACGCCAGCGAAATTACTATCAACATTTTACGTTTATCCAAGGTAATAAATAAACCCATGACGGCGCTACGTCAAAAGGATTAAAAATAACTTTTTCTTCAAACAAGCTCCATGGAGATAACAGTTTGATATAATAATGTGTACCTAGTCATGGCGTATTTATCTCCACAAATATTTCAGATGTGTTATCTTACCTAAAGGTCGAAGTCATCGGATCAGAGTCAGCATACAATTCGTATTGAAATTAAACTACCAACAACTTAGATTCTATACAAAATGATTTTATCATTAAAATTATGTTTTTAGAAAGTACTTACAATGTCACGATAAGGGTACATTTTTATCGTTGAGATCTCGACAGCTTAATCATGATAAAAAACTGCATTCCTTTGTTTATGATACTTTATTTTGAATGTTACGTTTTCTAATAGATTTTCATCAATTTCCGTGAATTCTTAAATATAATAGGTACGAGCCTTTGTAAACGTTTGGAACTTCCGGTAAGATATAATAAAATAAAGCTCAATAAAATGATATTATGATAATAAAAAGATAAACGAAATATAGTACCGGTCTTCAAATGTCCCACTGCTGGGCACAGGCCTCTTCCCATGTAGAGAAGGAATGAGCATTGATCACCACGCTTGCTCATTGCGGGTTGGCGATTTCAGATTCAAATTTTTGGAATCCAGGTTTCCTCACGATGTTATCCTTCACCGTTTGTCAATGGTGTCTTAGAATAATTAAGAAAGTACATATTATAACTTTGAAAAGTCACATTGGTACTTGCCCGGGTTTGAACCTGCAACCATGTGCATACGAATCCGGTCATTGAACCGCTAGGCCACCATGACATTTATTGAATACCTATATAAAAACGAAATAATTATAATAAAAGAAAATAAACCTCAATAAGATGATAAGAAGGCTCTATCGTTTCAATCAATTTTATATAGGTATTTTGTTGAAAATAATTTCCACAGACCACCGAACTTTATTCGTTCCATACATCATACTAACTGCATAATCCAACTGTCACTTCTTTACCTCGTTTTTTAATCAACTCGCAGTAGAAACTTATACTAACAAAATAGAAACAGTGAATAATAAAACACCCCTATAACACATCATTCTGTAGCAACCAGTCATAACAAAAGTTCACAGCTTTGTATATTATTGTTTATTTCAGTATACGTGGAAGTTAAATTCATTGAAGACAAATAATAATTACAATATTAATGCTCTTGGCAAATGCAGTGCACGTTAAATTCTGACTGTAGTCAAGACTTGCGGGTCATAAGCGTTTTTAAAGCGACTCGTAAACTTATGTATTGCAATCGCGTGCGTGTGTTGGCAGACGCAAACGGTTGGTGTCAACTTTATTTTAATACAAGACTGAAACATTCTAGAATATAGTAACAATCTTGTTTATGTTTTCATAGAAACACCAGCTTCCTTTAAATCTATTTCCCTAAAGACAGCGAGATTAAAACCTTAAATAAAGTAAGGTGTACTCATACTTAAAGCACCTTTTCATTTCTTACCCTAATTTAAAAAAAACTAGTGGTTTTTTTTTCTGTTTAGAAATATTGCCCGTGTTACTCAGGGAATAAGTAGCATTCTAATTGTGAAAGAAGTATTGAAATCGGTACAGTGGTTTTAGAGTTTATTCGTTACAAACACAAAAATACCCATCTTTCCTCCTATAATAGGACCAATATTAGTAAAGCACCTACAACATTTTTATAAGTTCCTATAGTTTTTTATTAGACATTCATTCCCAGCATTCACGATTAAGTTTAAAGAATAGGATACCGGTTTGTAACACCAAAGATAGATACATAACAAGTCAATAAATAAGAAGTAGGAACTTTTTTTTGTATATTCATATCAAGAATTCTTAACTGCATCGCTGGTCGTTGAACCTCGTTTGAGAAGAGCTCTTATTTGACGCCTATCTGGTTATTATTTACCCGCTGGTACTTCCAGTCGTTGTCAAAAACCAGTTTTGATATTCATCTCACTGGTTTTGGAATATGTATGACGTTCACACTTGTACGATGTTTAATACGTAATGTAAAATATTTCCTTAAGCTCAAAATAATTTATGTATTTATGTTACGACTAACAAATGCAGTATTGCATATTATTACATGAAAGCAAATTATTTTTTTGGTGGCCAAATAGCCCAATGTTTGAGCATTGGGTTATTCGGACACCAAACTTTTCTTTTTTAAACTAAATCTAGAACCTACTGTACCAAGACCCTTGAATGAATTTATAAATAAGCCAGTTGCTAAAGTTACGGCCTTTAAATCGCACAGCTTTTACGACTCCCGAAAATCGTCCCGCTAACTTTGTGAAGACTTATCAACCATCCATACAAAGACTAATCGATACGAATGTTGAATTGTAATGAGGTTCAAAATCATAATCGCGCTTCACCAACTCTATTACTATAATACAGCTATTATGTATACGCCAACAATGTGTGTAACTTGTAAGGTATGTCCATTCTTAACCATTCGTATTGAGAATGTCAATGAATGTTTATAGGCAAATTTTATTCCGGACACGGTGCGGTGTAAATACGAAGTCAACCTGGTAATGCGGTATTTGAATACTTAACAGTGTAATAATAGGAAGCCAAGTGAAATTCAAATGAGGAATGAATATTACTAATTAATTAGTTTGCAAGCTCCGTCTATTGACTAAGAGTGTAATAAACATTGTAGGATCTGTACTCTATAGGCACAGTACCTACATTGTTAGTTGTTTGTTTTTAAATTAGTACCTACACGACTTCCTTAAGAATTAAAAAGCAGTGGTGCAGAGTTAGATAGTTGAAAAGGACAGAAGTGATATAGCACAAGCTAATAATAATAATTAGATATTAATAACTTTTTTTTTTTTTTTTATCTTATATGTACTTTAAATAAATAAAGATAAGTATAATAAATAGGTGATGATAAAAACCATGACTACATACATAAACAGCTAAGAAATACAATCATGTTATAGGTTAGAAATCTAGCTACCAGCTAGATAATTTTTACCATAATTATTTTTGATACAGGATATAAAACACTGGATGGAAACAGGTTAAAAAACTTTATTTATTGACGCGTCCATTCCTCTGAAATAAAGGTGCAATGTCATCGGTTTTATTTTAAAGCAGTCAAAGCTGGAAACTCTACTAAGTACAATTATGTCAATATTGACTAAAAAGATAATTAATCAGTTAATTACCTACTTATTTTTTTTAATAGCTTGTTGTTCACCCATCAGTGGTCATAACAACTAAAGTTACGTTCACACAGCGACATTTTCATGTCTGGTCAAAGTGTGTGTATCACATAACACATACTTACATTTATACTGCAGAATACATTAAGATCCCAATTCTATTAATATTTTTAACAGTGGTAACTTGTAATGCGGTTACTTAATTATTATTTTAGGTGAAGGTTATCGAGATAGCCTGCGATTATTTACTTGATCAACTTTGTAGACTGATACTAATCGTTAGAAATGTGTACTTCAGTGATAAGCAGATGTTTCATATAGTTTTGCAACTATTGTACAATAATACTTCACTATTGTAGGGTAAACGTAGAATCGTAAAATGTTATCGTATTCAGTATAACTAATTACCCACTGAGTACTGAGTACAATTAAGCCGGCAATATAATCTTACTTCCTTCTTTTGTTTATTGCTGTATTTGGATAAACCATAACACTATCACTGTGTATGATTACTACTATAAATGAGTGTCAACATTATCAGAGCCTCCTTTATCTATTACTAGCTGTACCGCGACTTCGACCGCGGGTTCACATTTTTTTTTAAAGTATCGTTACCTCTAATCCCTACAAGAATATGTGAACAAAGTTTCATGATGATCGGTTAAGAAGTATTCGCGTGAAAGAGTAACAAACAAACATACATTCACATTTATAATATTAGTAGGGATTTTTTAAACTGTTTAGCTATCATTGAAACAATCATAGTTTTCAACATTTGTCATTACTGATTTTAAAAGCCAAATTGAAACTATGTTATCATGCTTCACAATAGCGAAACTTATATATGCAAAGAAGGCATTTGCTTAAATAATAACTAGGTATGTATTCAATATTAAAATTAAAACCGAGTTGCCTGCTCACACTCCTGAAAACTATTGTTTCTTGAATTGCAGCAACAGGCATACCCTTATTTCAAATAACGTTATTGTTATTAAAATATACATTTAGTAGGAAAATTGTGTAAAGAATACGCATAATTATTTATCTTAAATGTTGTGCGACATTCCGGTAACTAACCATGACCTCATTTATTTCCAGTAGCCTTTTCTACTAATTACTTATCTCATGTCGTGTGTTTTTTCTTGTAATTGCGTCGTTGCTCTTTTACAGCGAGTCAACATGTCATTGTTCTATGTTTATAATTAAATTAAAATAAACTTTATTCACTTTTACTTACGTAAGCAGTACGACCACAAACTGATCGCATGTTGTGGTCTGCTGCGGTAAGAGAATAATAAGGATAATACTAAAATATTATTAATTATTAAAATAAATGATCTTTATATGTGACGGTTTTTTTATAAAACATTAAATCAACCATTGACCAGGTCCAAAATCCATAACAATACAAAACCTACTACAGTTCGCCAAAACCTATGGTGTTGAGGATGTTCATGTGCAACGATGCTTACCCATAGATTAATAACACCTAGATAGATAATCTTCAATCAAGATTAATGTGTGCATCGAGCATAACGTATCTACTATCGTTGTTGTCGACATAATTTATTGCATTGTGACACCCATTAACTACTTAAACCGCCATTAAACTTTAAATTAAGGAGACGTTTCTGACGGCACTTTCGGACATACCAACTGTGTTGATATGACACGGCTTGAAGTGCTTCACTATTCGTACGCGTACTCGGTTCCTAGTATTCTAGTTATAGTTCTATTTTACCTGTTCCCATCAGGTTTGCAGGTGACCCTTATGTTTCTGTACATAGTAAAAATACATCAAAATATCATATCTAGGTAAATGAATCAATGGTTAACAGTTTCGTGACAAACAGACATTGCCAGTTTTTCGCAATTTCCCTACAAAGAAATTTAATTGAAAAGCTGCAGAAACTTCCAGTAATGTTCTCAGCAACCTTGGTCTATCTTTGACGTGTCAATACAATAAAGTAGTCATGAAAAGTCATTATCATAATCACAGTGTTTTTATATTTAGGCATTAGCCACCATAATTATGGTTTTTGGTGACATTCAAGGTCAGACGCCTACTCTATCATCCATTAACCTGCAAGGGAAAAATCGAATCTACATTTATAATTTCATATCAATATTTGACGTAGAAATAGTTACGGAGCCATTTCACTCTATTGTCGTCGTTAACCAGTGCTCCATCATTAGTCACTCAAATATTGTACATTCATATTTTATTTGGTGATAGATTTTATTGTAGTAAAGGCTTCTACATGATTATTACCTGTATTTTGTCTGAATTAAATACGAAACTCCGAACCAACTTTATGTTTTTTTAACAATAGTAATATATAGTTAATTATCTTTCTAACCGAAATAACTTTATAGTCCTTCTTTTTGTGATATGTTAGAAATAGCAAACATACATTTGGTTTCCAAGCTTATTTCATACCAAGTTTCATAATTTCAAATTGGTTCAGCCGCAAAGCTTTACAAACAGACAGAATAATTGTTGCATTTATAATATATGTATGGATTTCACTGTCTAATATTTACAAGCACAGAGTACAAGTCAAAAGTATTAAATTACTTTAAAATATTTCCCGTAGACACTTAGTCATCAAAAGCACGTAGACAAACTTTCTTCATAAAAGTATTTAGAGATTTTATTCCAGCCACGTTCAGTAAATCCATAGCTATTATCATGCATTCGGTGGTTACGGAAATAGACATTGTAATTCTCTACCAAATTCGCGAATCATTTACATTATTATTGGAATGTGCCCAAACTTGTGTGGTAACAATGGCCTAAGTAGATAACGGTGACAAGTCACGCGTCACTTCCGCATCCTCGCACAAACATGTGAAGTGATCCTTTGCAAATTCGTAGCAGCCACTTGACTGGGAGTAAATAGATACTTCCTGTCCACCACACACGCCGAATACGGGCTGCTGATTTTCTAATCATCTTAAACGCGTCTATTTCTTTGCACAAAAGAGATATTGTAATATTTTTTATATGTCACTCAACAGCAATTATGAGAACAACTATTTTACTTTTAAAACATAATACAATCACTAATTAGTACAGCTTTCCTTAAAAATTGGATTGAATACAAAGATAAACACTAGTAGAAGCGTTTAATCGTCTACCACTTTCATTGTAAAAAAAACTAACACCACAATGCAAGGGCAGTGTTTGTTGGTGACTACAAGCTGACCCCAACCAAAGAGGCGAGTAAAGGAAAAAATAGCATAATACCAGCATCATAACTTTTGTGTTGTACCCTCGTTGTACCTAGTTAAAATATTCCTGTTTCTAGTCTATTCCTGCCTGCATGCGCACCCGTACCTACAATGGTGTCATGAATGATTACCATAGCAATCAATGCATGACGTTACGGTAAATAATTATTAACACCTGCACGCAGTTGTCACTGGATCCAGCCTACCGTATACAAACTCTGTTAATGAGAATATGGATAAATTCCATTTGATTATATGGCATTTTACATGTATTTATATATGCATGTAGTAAAACGCACATACAGTGGAGCTATAGCTTACGAACAGACAACAGTTAAAGTTTACACCGTATTATATCTACAAAAATTAATAATAGAACATCTAAGTAAGATAATTGCAGAAATATTAATTTAACTAAATTCATTTAAAATCCAATCAACAATTAATATCAAGATTAGTCAGGTACAACGCCCAAATACAAATCATACCAATTATCAGGATTCTTCAAATATAAAAACCTAACAGGGACTTATGAGGTAGTCACATACGCCAATAAGAGACACGCAGTCGTGTGTTATCACAAAGTATTAACACATTCGAGATAGCTAAACCTAAATCAAGTGCAAACAGCTACTTACATCATTTTATATACTAACATACTCGTGAATGTAAACTAACAGACAAATTGTGTAACCTTATTAAAGTGTGAGAGTCATGTAAAGTAAATCTAGTTCACGAAGAAATTGTTGATACTCTTGTTTACAACTGATTTGATTAAACAGGTATAATCATGGGAACATCAAATTACTGTTAATATCGTCCTCCTTTATATTTGGCCATCAACCTAACCATTAATTTGTGAAAAAAACCGATGCCTTTTAATAAAATGAATTTATAAAGTAATACTCTCTTAACATTCCATGTAAATAAATTTATACGTATCCTCCACTACCTAAGTTGGGGTAACATCATAATATTCATAATATACCGGGGCCTTATTAACTAAGGCCCAGTTTCTCGAGTTAACTCAAACAATGGTTAAATATGGCTAACAAATGGTTTCACACTTCGGTAGAACGCGTTTAATCAACAGTTTTCATTCTGTTTTTTTTAATAATTAACTCCACAACTAATTTTATCATTTTATAGACAAACCATTGATGAAAAAACGCGTTTTAAAACCATTAGTTAGCATATTTAACCAATGGGGAAGTTAACTCGGGATCAAAAAACTGGGCCTAAGTCAAAGCAGTAAGCGCTGTTAAGTGTCGGGTTAAGAAAGGCGTTATTTCTTCCGACTCCTATACTTTAAGGTAAAAAATCTGTTAAATGGTCTATACCGTATACCAAGCCACGTTACGTTTTGTTTGGACTTAGTGAATAAGGCCTCTGAAGGTTACCGAATGCAAAAATACCTCGTATTATAAGATATTAAAAGAAACTGCTCGTATTATAAGATACTAAAAAAACTAGCCCTTTAGGAGTCTGACATGAGGCTTTTATGGCAGATAATTACCGAGTGGTGCGGTCATGGTAAACAGCATAGACCTTGCCGTTGCTTGCTCACACCCGAAGGAAGCATACATTACTACAAAGGTCTTTCAAAACACGTTTGTAATGCTACTAAAAACAACTGAAATTTTCAGAAAACTATATCCTTATGAACTAAAATAAGGAAAACTGATTACGTAAAATGAAACAAGCAGGATAATTAAAATATAATAATACGGTTTTCCTTAATTTATTAATTAAGCTTTGCTTTATTTTCATAGTATCTCTGCTGTACAATGAACTCTAATTATCCTGTTCTCATTAAATCCAGGCGTCATAAAATAAGGTTAATTTGAGCTCCCATCAGCGGAAACAATTTTTATCGATGAAAAGATTCGTAATTACAGGTGCCATATACCTACTTAATTATCCGGAAGTACTACACTGACCAACAAAATAACAAATAACACTAATTAAAAGTATTCTGTGAAATTCTCGGAGCAAAGAGTTTATCTGGTATCCGGAGGCCACTTTCTCAATTTCCTGTTAATTGTTCCATTGAGTTCGGTCACAGTATACAGGCGACGACCGGACCGTGCACCCTATAGTTAATTAGTATAATTTGCGTCCGGCCATCACAAGTGATTTCCCTACTATTACACTTGGCTGTGAATTATTGCCGAACCACTGATTCCCTTTATAACTACCATTGTTCCGTAGTTCCATAGCCCGAGAACCACAACAGTTAAATATGTAAATAGACGAGGTGTAAATGTTATCAGATCAACCGACCTAGCGGCGTGTGACGTAGGAGTTATTAAACTATTAGAATATCGAATTGTGGGTACATACTTAAGAACGTTAGTAAAACGCAATTAGAACAAATAAACAATAAGAGAAGAAAGAAAATTTTAAAGTAGCAGTAATTTATATTAACGCGTAAATTGTGCAAGGTGTTTAATAAAAATTCCGTTGAAATTTTCTCACGACCAGACGCTATTATAATAGACACTACACACGTCTATCTTGGTTTCATCTACTCTGATAATGCATTAAGCTTCATACTAAAACAATGTGTTCATTTGTTACAGAACCATGGGAGAACTGGGTGCTAAGCTTGGATTGGACGAGCTGTCCGGTGGAGCTGCTAGTATCAGCAGAGCACTACTGGCAGAGTTCATTGGTATACCAAATATCTATCTATTACCTCATATCGGTCGATGACAATAACGGTTCCTGCTAGAGATATAATTTTTACTTTAGTGCCATAGACACGAATAATGTTTGCAGGCTATACAAATTTCCTTTGATAAGGCTGTAAATGTATTTGCAATCATTTAAAATTGTCAGTCGGGTCGACAAACCCATGAAAAGCTGCTTTTATATTATTGATCAAATGGATATTACCTTAAGCAATGACAATTATAGTGATTGCTAAGGGATGATTACATAGGTACTTTATATTTGCTTCGTGTAAACTGATTGACTGTCAAAAAATACCTAGTTCAAACAAGACAGCCAATTATGGTATTAAATCATTCTAAGGATTTTTTACATCCAATTGGTATAATATAGTAGTAGTGACAAAAGTCAACTTTTTAAACAAAAAGCTTTCCTCCAACAAACTAAGCCTCTGTATCATAAAAAAAAAACAACAGCTAAGCCACAGATGTGGCGACTTGTTTTGCTATGAAATACAACCTAAGTAGGAATGATGAAATTCCACATTGTGTTGTCAGCCAGTACCTTAAACGGAGGCATCTAAATGCCCTAATAGGTGACATCAGATCACTTGCGAGAACACGCCATACTTAGTTATGTCATACCTTACAATATAATCGATCAATTACATACATTTTATTGAAAATGCAAAGATACTCGCATGGAATTAGCAAACGGAAATTTGCCAAGTTACAATATCCACAGAAGGACTTTACATTAAATACAGTATCGTATCTTGAGGAGAATATTATTTAACATAACATGTAGCTGGCCATTTAGACATTTATTTTAAATGGGTAAATGTTTTGTATATAGGGCGTGCTGAAAAGAGCTAAGGGTTTCGAGCTACAATTAATTTCTGCATGTTTTTTTCATACAGCAGTAAAGAGGGCTACAAATGCTACACACTGCAGGGGTTTAATACATTGGTATTGCCGTACTCTTTACTGGACATCCTGTATATGACATTCTGAACATATCCTATTACCTATATCATAATCGGAACGTAACTAATTATTAGCATTGAGCACGATAGAAATCTATTATAGCTATTTTCACCTGTTTAGAGCTAGGCAACAAAGTGTTATCAAATATTGAAGCATATCTGAAATCTTTATATCGAATTAATGAGAAGACGTCAACGTTGACGACTTCTTTATCGTCAAATTCCTTAATTACATCTTTTTATTTAAAATCTTTTGAAATGTATTAATTCTACATTCAAGTCCTCAACTTATTATGGTTTAAGTCTTATAATTATGACAAAATATGGACTCTAGATTTTTTGAACCTCGCCTCTTCACACCATTCTAAATAAGTTAGTAATGTAAATCCTAGAGCAGAGGACTGGAAACGTATCTAACGTGGGGTAATAACATTAATGAGAGCACTCAAACTATTATTTCTACCAAGTAAACGCAAGGGTCGATAAAATCTGAGGGTGTTGCGTCATCTCACTTCGTAGAGACGTAAGCTTTAAAATATAATGCACTGACGAGCGTCAATGGCCTGCGATACACTGCGATACTACGAAAGATCAATATCAGTTTTACAAACATGGAATGTAAGATCATACGGTATACCAGTTTGCTCAAATGTGAACATTTAAATTCCATTTTATTCCGTCGAAGCATAATTAACTATAATTATCATAGTGCTTGGTTACGGCAGCCTTAAGATGTAATTTGGTCATGACGTCCTTAGCGATATCAAAATTAACCATAGCAATAATCACAGCGTACATATTTTTAACCTATTTTATTTAAAACCCCAATCGAAATTCGTCGAACAGTTAATTTTTTATCAAACTTACGAACAAATCTCAACACTTGCCTTATAGCCCTTAACCCTGACTCGTGAACCATTAATGAAGTGATCCTTAACCTTCAAACACTCAACGGTAAATGTTGTAACCCAGGAAACCTATTACTGAACCTGTTTGGCTGCGGCGCGTGCATCAACATCTCGCAGGGCACGAACGCTGCACCAGACATCGTGCTCATCGCTCTAGCCTTCGGTCTTGCAGTCTACGCCAGTGTGTCGGTACGTACTCTTCTGCATTATAGATTTAATTCAACAAAAAAGGATTATTAATATAACTAATTAAGAACTGAAGAAAAAATTCTGACGTTGATCGTAAATATATATATTTTTTTCATAGAATATAAGTATATTATTCTACTTCAACTTAAGTATTGGTTTTCAACAGGCCATAGGGCACATCTCAGGCGGGCACATCAACCCCGCAGTGACGTTAGGGCTAGCTTCCGCCGGGCGCGTGAAGCCGGTGCGCGCGCTGCTTTATATTGTGGCACAGTGCGCGGGCGCCGCCGCCGGCTCCGGCCTGCTGAAGGCGCTCACGCCTGATCGCGCCGCCGGTAAGCTTGGCGTCACCGGCCTCGGCACAGACGTCACACAACTACAAGGATTCGGCATCGAATTCTTCCTGGGATTCGTGCTTATATTCGTCGTTTGTGGGGTGAGTTCTGTTTAGATTTAACCGTTTTCAGGCATGTCCGACATCCTTTACCCAAGCTACATTGGGGTTAACTTCCAGTCTTACTTGATTCAGTTAAATTTCTTTAACTTTGAGCGACTGCCTATCTGACCTCACAGCCCAAGTTTCTGGGTAACTCAGTAGGCAACCCCTAGTAAGAGTGGTTGTCAGAACTGTAATGACCTGACGACTTCATAGTCTATCTAGGCTAAATAAATACCTTGTTTATACATATTAATTATAGATTTACGTGACGCCAGATGAGTCTTACTCACCAGTTACTGACAATAGCACCTGTAAACCTTCAAAGCTCTAGAACTCTACCATTCACTATTGATGACTCATACCATTACAGATACATTACTTATTCTCTGAAATTTTATTACTTGTATGTATCATATTTATTGCTGGTTCTAAAATCAGATTATATTCAGTGACAAATACGATTATTAAAATTACTCCTATGTATTTTGTCAAAATACCCATTGTATAATAAACGATACTTAAAAACAGAAACCGATTTCTAAGTAAAAAATAAAGAAAAGTAGATTAGATATAAAACAATTAATTACGTAAATACGATCGAAATTTCTCAAATAAAGTTATGATTTCATTACTAGATTGATACAATAAAGATTTCACAATATAAATTACCTAAAAATTGATTGCGGTTTACAACTTGAACGGCACGGTATCTTAGAACTTGTCCTTCGTCACGGGTCTGATTCTACGCGATATACCTATAACACAAGTACAACCTGTATGTATATAGATCTGTATAAATATAGTGTATCACTATCCATTTTATACACACGTAATATATTTTCCACAGACCACCGAAACTCTCATATTTTTGAGCTGAGATTTGATCCTAATAATTCGGTCCCAACCAAAATGTATGTGTTCCAAACATTATGGTTATTCTAAGTCTGATTACTGTTTGTGCATATTTGACACAGGGAGAATTATAAATACATATCTATCATACATATATAAGACCACCATATTTTTGTAATAAAATTCACCAACAATCTCCCAGTATAAAAAAGACTTAGTTTTAATGAACGTTAGATTCCGAATTTTTCACATTCGTTGACAAAACTATCCATAATTTAAGTATCGTTTACGAATAGATTGAATCGAATGCTTGTCGAACTTCTGATAAAGAATTTTTAGTAGGTATTATAGTTACACACTATAGGTATTTAATTTTGTACTGTAACATAAAAATATGAGCATACAGCAATATTTATCTTCTTACTTACATAGTCAAACAAATCTTGTCGGTGCATCAATCAGTCGTTTCGTGACACAGCATTATTAGCGGAAACTAAGCGGTAATCTACGTTTTTATAATGAAAAATTATTTTCAAAGTTTCCATAGTTAGACAAAGGAAAAAACTAGATCTATCTTGCAGCAAAATAAATCACGTAAATATAACGAGTTCGTGCAGCAGTATTATTAGTTTGTAGTCGTCTGTCAAGTCATGGCCTTAACACGGGGACTTTACTATGAAACAAGAGCTAAAAGAGCGAAGGCAAATGAAAAATCAATCGCCAAGATAAGTAGTTACTCCTGAAAAGGAGACTCAATGAAAATAGTTGGCATTTTGTAAGAATTAACTTCCAACATACTTAATTTCGATAAATTATATGATAGGTATTAGAAGTATCATTTACCGAGGTACTTATGGATGAACTGACTTATTATGATACCTACACCGTTTTTTTATAATAAGTAATAAACCCTATGACATAATTTCACAGAATAATAAACGTTATAAATATATCATGACGATATCTGGCAGATGACGATACATTATGATTCGAAATAAACATAAGGTAGGTAAAATACATAATTCACTTACATTTGCAAGACATGCCTACTACTCCGGAAAGGATATATCGAATTACCTTATTCACATTTAAATATTAATGCATTCGTGATCTGGTTGAGGCAGCCTCGTAATAATTCAATGTCACTACAGTGAACATGTCCTTACAAAAGCACCTTACTGTATAATTATATGTAATTAATACCAATGAGTAAGTATACCTTGCGGTTAGCAGTAGAGTTACAGTGGTAAACCATCCTCATATCACTCACAAAACAGCTCTACAAGAAATAAAGGTGTAGGTAACTAAATCGAGTGTGACATTATGCGAAGATGTGAAGAGACTGAACAGAGAACACACTGAAGCGTCAATGATGCTCTACACATTTCATAAATTGTTAAAAGCTCAAACATCCTGAGCTAAGCATTTTTTCGGATACCGATATACCGATAAACAAAATTGTCTGAACGGACCAATGCAAAAATATGGTCCTTTCGGACATAAACAAAAATTGTCTACGTTCAAAGGACCGATGGTAAAAAATTGTAAACACGATTAACAAAGATATTCAGATGTTGAAAAAATCATCTCTTTTCTATTCGTGCGTCCAGACGACGAAACGAAAAAATAAGAAAAAGTAGAGTCATGGCGATGGGCCTGTTAAAAGAATGTTTACGTTTTTAAGCGGATATGATTGTACCCGTAATAATAAATACGACATCAATTTGACATTGCCCGCTTCGTATCGTAAATCCTTCTTATTCAGCTTTTGAAACATTACATGTTCGGTGAGCCGTGCCTCCAATTTGTCACGACAAAAATGTTAAAGATATTTATTCGATGATAAAACATTTTGAACTTTTACTTATCACGCAGTTCCTTTTCTAAAGCTGTCGTATGAAGTTTCAGTAGGTTCTCTATATCCTATTTAAATTATTTGCTTTTTCAATGGTACATTGGTATTAAGGACTAATTGCTGAAAACTGGAAGAAAAATCAATTTAAACTGACGTTAAGTACGTATCACACTATCTCTATAACTTTATGGTTAAAACAGAGACTGATAATATGTTAAGTTATAAAGTTACGTTCAGTATTCGGGATTAACATTTACGCTCCCAAATCGTCTTACAAATTAAATTCTATTTAAGTAAGTAGTTACAGCAGATAGAGCAGCAAAAAATACAAAATAAAATAATAAAGCTCGCTCCAACATAACAAACGTTTATTCCAAAGACTAATTAAACCAAAATAAATTTAGCAATGTTCTCCCGAAAAACGTAAACATGACTGCGAAGTAACGTTGCGTGACGAAACACAGTATTTTATTCGCGAAATAGTACGTAACTATCTACTATAGATTAACATAATCAATATTATAACGCAGCTATGTAGAATACGTTTTATTTCATTGATATATTTGTAGAGAATTACAATGGCGAATGGAACAACAAAACGGGAATCCTCTAGACTACTCAACCAATAGTCCTCCGAGACGAGCTTTGAAGTCAAAGAAACTGGTTTTATTGTTTCTTTCTCGTTTGTAAGGTTTAGAAACCAGTCACTACCTACGTAAGCCCTGTTATCTCTATTCTATTACACCATTAATCATACAGTTTGTTGTCCTCATTTATTATTGCTTAATTTCAAAGAAGAGATTAAAAAAATCTGGAAATAATATTAAGGTACCCGATTGCAGAACATTATTTTCCTGCTTTCTTTTTTTTTTCACTAAACATACACGCATAACCACCTACCTAAGTTATTGTAATAACTAATAAGTAACTTATTGTTTTAAATTAATAATAAAGCCATATGCCGATCATTAATAGTCTCTACATTTCAAATGCGACATCTTGATAATCGTGTCATGAGGCACATTTAACCTCCCGCTAATGGCTGCGCGTTAAACGTGGTCCTACAGAGTCGATGCAAAAAATGATATATAGGTAGATATAGTATCATGAGACAAACATTATAACCAAGCCAAAAAAAACGCTTTAATCTTGGGTTATAACTTAATGATTCAATTGACGCTTGTCTCGTAGAATATGTTACAAGTAAATTACTCTTTTATATAATGAAATGAATGATTGATTGTGTGAAGAGAAGCATAAGGCTCACTGTATAATCCTTCGAGAAATGAATCGTGATATAGAAGTCCGTAGGTACCTACAATAACTTAACCAAAACAACATCATGAGTGATGTTATTACGTGCCTTCTACCAACAATAACAGCTAACTTACTAAACAAATATTTCTTAATACTTATCTCCAGGCAAATAAGTCGGTAGACAACCCGTTATAATCAGACTGCCGCTGACGTTAAGAAAAACAAACGTTACACTAATGTTTTATTTCGCGCTCCGTTGAATTTGATTGATTCTAGTTTTGAACAAAAACAGTTAGACACTATAACTACCTAGTTAGTGCTCCATATCTAATTATTTTAATTACTTATATAATTTAAAAACTATTAGCCGTTACGTTAGGGGTCCAATATAACTGGAGTTTGTCTGTTCCTTGTGCTAGGGCTCCGGTAATAAGAAACCGTAAAAAGTCCGATCCGGTAAAAAGAGAAAAGGTTAAAATTATTAACATGTTTAGGAAAAAATTGAAATGGGGTTTTGATTAGATTTAGAATTTGAGATGCATCTAAATGAAAACGTAACGTAAAATGATTTTTTACCTCTTTGTATAGGTACTTAGTAGCTATACTTTTAAAATAAAAACCCTTAATCTTATTTGAGACAATTTTAAACAATATATTTCTCGAGCGCGGAAGGTTAAACCTAAGCTTTAATGTAGATACTTTTTTGCGTTATAACCGATTAGGTGACAGAGACTGAATTACTTTTTTGCCAATAAAATTTGTCACGACTAAGTTACTTGGTACCAAAAAGCCGCTTATCTTCTGACGTGACATACAAAGGCCATTGATTTCTTTAAACACTTGGTATTCTACTTTGCTAATATTTCAAGTGGAAACTAAATAAAAATTGTGGAGAGTTGACTATGTGAAGTTCCCTTAAACCATTTAATTTATAGTCGCGTAATTAATTGACTGGGACAAATTGAGCTGATCGCATAAATTAAGACGTGAAAATGAAACTTAGACTATACCTCATACCTAACATTTGTATTGTATATTTATAGTTTCCGAATTTTACTTTAGTCCATAAATTTATGACGAGTACTACTACCGCCATCTAGCGTTCAGTAGGAAACCTTAAAAATGAAATAATAACGGTTTTATTGCGTTTTTTTTATAATAGCTACGATGTTATACATTATCAATATAAACATGCTTGAGGCATGTCGTTAGGAATGTAATTAGATTTTTTTTTTTTTAATGTTACTGTTCTCGCCAAAATTAATAAAATTCTTTGTTTCATAATCGAGTATGCGAAAGCAAAGGTTTTAAGTATCATGTTTGTTTACACAGGTATGCGACCCGCACAAGCCGGACCACAAGTCGACGGCCCCACTGGCCATTGGTCTGACAGTGACGTTGGGCCACCTGCTCGCTGTGGACTACACCGGCTCAGCCATGAACCCCGCCCGCTCCTTCGGATCAGCACTTGTCGCCAACGAATGGGCTGACCATTGGGTAAGGAAATAATTTGCCTCTTATAATATAAAAATCTAAAAATATTTTGCCTCTTGTTTCTTCGGCTACAAATATGGACTTTTCATTACTGACACAAAATCACTCTTTATGGGATCAAACTAGACTTTATTTTAAAGATTTTTTTGCTACATGCCATCTAGACCTCGAAGTATTTTTTATTCTGTGATCAAGACCCCATTAGACCAGCATAACCCATTCATAAAGTAACAATAATTTTTTTGGTTGTAAAAGTCTCGGTGATTCGGTGCGTTTAAAAACTAATAACTTGGAACTAAGGCCTGCGCTGCTGATTTCTAAAGTAGCCATAATGCCCAGGTTTATTATAAGTTTACTAGCTGTTTAAATATTTACCCTATGCAGCTGTATGAGTGTAAGAGGACCCTGACTGAATGGCTTTTCACACTCAATTACGATGCCGTGGAAGACATTTTGGTTACACTGGGTTGAACGTCATATAAACAAACAGACCCAAAACAAATTTGTTGGTATAATTATATTTTATATATTTTATTTATTTATTTATATATGACCCATTCAAACGCTAATGCACACATACTCACACATACACACTTCTACACACACACACACACACTCCAACACACCCCCACTCTCTCTCACACTTAACACTTACGAACACCCAGTCACACACACCCACTCATACACATACATACATACATTCACACACACATAAACTCACTCATTAACACACATACATAACAAACTCTAGTTTCACTCATTGATTAAATCATGACTTTTCTTTCTTTCATTCTTTCATTGTTTCTTATAAAAATGTGTAACTTGTAGTTAGCACAGTGGAAAAAATTGTAAATCAAGGAAGTGCGAGGTTTATCCCATCACAAGTGTCCTTGGATTACTTTCTGGGAAACCCCGACAACTTATTTGTATGCATATTTAACTTAATAAACACATTTTTTTTTTTTTTTTTTTGTTTCCCGCAGCTCCGCCCGCGGTCTAAATTTTTTTTATGTAATTGAGAATTTTCTTTACTATAAACCTCACGGAGCCCGAGACCTTTCCAACGAATGCAAAACCGTGGAAATCGGTTCGTGCGTTCTGGAGTTATAGCGTCAGGAAGGAAAACCCGACTTATTTTTATATAGTAGATAACTGAAGTTACGATGTGTGCAGATTTACTGGGCGGGCCCCATCGCCGGCGGCGTGGCGGCCGCGCTGCTGTACGTGCACGGGTTCTCCGCGCCGCCCGCCGACGTGCACACGCCGCCTCGCTACCGCTCCGTCGCTGGAGACGAGAAAGAGGTAACTACTAAACCTTACGTATTTAAATAGAAACCAGTTAAAAAAAATACTTCTAAGATGTTCTTAGAATCACCTGTGTAGTTGGTACCCTAAGTTAATAATTTTTTTACTCCATTACAAGCGTACTGGACGTCTGCCTCCTACTGCTTGGACGGTAGAACACAGCGTAAGTAGATCTAGGGTGACATAATTAAAATGACTATTATATAGAAGAATCCTAATTTTATCCTAATAATATAAGAATTCTAAAAGAAATTATATTTCAACGTTTAGGTATTACCTACTAATACTATTATTTTTGTTTAGCTGAAGAGGCTGGATGGCGGCAAAGGTGACGATATGGCTTGAGAGCGATGGACGTGGCCTCGCCACGCGCATGCGCCCCACCCGGGGCCCTCACACCGTCACCACACACCACCTTACTACTGATACGAAATACGATAGCTTTAATACAACGTTGAAAAGCTTTACCTACTGACTAAAATATACGAGATCCAAAAACATGCAGTAAAGTGACCTTATGACGTTGTGAATATCGAACAAATCACGTGCAGATCATTTGAATTTTTTTATTATTGTGGAACAAAAATCCTCTGTACCAGAGTCGGGTCCATTCTCGTTACTCTATCGAGTATACTGTGGAGTGGGCTGAGATAACTAGATTAATATTAAGCACTCAAAACCATAGTGTCCATAACCCCATGTAATTTACCTCCATTGTAAATATCTTTACTTACATTTATCATTATATCAATATGTACAGTCAACAGCATAAGTATGTAGATGATCAAAATCAAAAATTCAATTCTAATTAACGGAGAACTGTGTGGCGTCGAAGTGATTCCAAACATTTACTAGGTACTATTACAGTTGCCATATATTCGTGATCAGTTTTGACTTAAAAAGTTTTAAACTCAATTCATCATCTACTTTTGCTGTTGACTGTACGTCATGTAAGCAACATAGAAATATATCAATAAATCTGAAAACTTTTTTACCAGGCCTATTTTATAAAGTTACATAATATTTAGATAACTTTCTGAGGTAGTACATTAAGTTTTAAATTTATATTAAAAATGTTATACACTTTGATATTTGAGAGTCTTTATCAAATTATAATGCTTTTTAAATTAAAAGGAGTCGAAATTGTAACAATTCAAATTATTCCCATATTAATCTCACTCAGTGTGACTTCTTGTTTAGTGTAGTATAAGTAACAAATCATAAAGTATATGTTCGATTTGAATCGTGTTACATTTGCATATGAAATAGACATTATTCTTAATTAATATTTAAAATATCGGTAAATATAAACACCCGTTCACAACACATAAACAAACGTGTAATGTACGGCGGTTTATGTTATAGTACCTAAGTAGTACTAAGCCGAAGTGTTCAAAAGTATACCAACTTGAGATATTGAATGAAATTATTTTGTATCTGATTTGAGCGAATGTCAAATTAATAGATAATATAATTAATGTAATCGTTTTGTCTCCATAATTTATGATGGTAAATAAATATGATATTATTTTATTAAGTCTTTTATTTCTTCATTACTAAATAAAATCAAATTCAAAAATCAATATTTTTGACTAACACATAAATGAATTATTAAAAGCTTGTGATGAGCACGTGCTTTATACACCAATACAATAGTTACTGCACTGTTTTAGTATTAAAATCGACATTCTTAATTTTAATACAACCCTACCACCACAAATAAAATCTACTTACAATTCAAAAGCCCGGAGGGAAGCTAATGCCGGCTGATAAACATTCGCTATTCTAATATGTTTAAAAGCTGCGGTGCTATGTGCAATGGGTCACTGTGTAAGGGTTTTACAAAACCTTAGCACGAGCTTTACAAAACACGCGTAGTCGAATATTATAAGAGCTCATTATAATTTCTCAAGAACCCAAGAACTTTTCCTGTTGCTGTAATGCCACCTTGATCAGCTTGCCTAGATTTAAAGCCTAAAAAGGTATATCCTATTGAATAAGTCCGACAATTTTTTTTTAACCTGGTGGTGGAAATCCTCATGGTCTTCTTCCGCCCTGGGGAAGGCGGAGGGACTCTTACCGGCTAAAACCGCCGGAGTACTTCTCCCCTTATACTGTTGACCATGCGGGAACGCGTTGCAAACCACCAAACCACCGCAAAAAGTCCGACACAACATAAATAGCCACTAATATCTAAAAGGTATCTTAATCTGATTGATATGACATATGAAACCAGATACTGAACACAGTGTCCGGTTCGTCGGACGGACACTACGCACCGGCGACACACCCCGAGGGCCACTCGTCATCAATACGACCACAAAATAAATGCACACATGACTAAGCCCAGAAGTTTTATGAGATTACGTAGAACTCTGAAACATGATCTACTAATACCAGGAGCACGACACACGAGGTTTGTGCGGTTTTGGAGACAGGTGTCGCTTCACATTACACCGCACTACTGCCTCACTTACCCAGGGTAGGTAGTTAAACATAAAGTATACAGCGGTCCAGCTCTTGATCAGGGTCAATTGATATACAGTAGGTATGGCCCAAATACTGACAAAAAATGAAAATTAATAAAATTATCCATATACTAGCTTTTGCCCGCGACTTCGTCTGCGTGGACTTCAGAATTGGGTCCAAAAGGAAATAAAAAATGTGAAAGTAATGAAAAATGGAATAAAATTTTCACTCGTGTTATAGCTTGCGCTGTAATAGAGAAAAATACCAAATTTCTAAGCTGTCTCTTTGCCCACGGCTTAAGCTCGTACACAATTTTCAATTTTCCCTCGGGAGCTATTTAAGGAATCGGGATAAAAGGTAGCCTATGTTCCTTTCCATGTCAAAGGCTATATGCATGCCAAATTTCATCCAAATCCGTTCAGCCGTTTTTGCGTGATTGAGCAACAAACATCCAAACATGCACACTTTGACATTTATAATATTAGTAGGATTATGAGTTCCGCGATTTTTTTGGATTATGGAATATTAATGTTTTTATTTTAAATTTGGGTAAATATAACAGGGTCTTTCTTTTAAATTCAGAGTAAACAAAAAAAACATGTACATATAAATGTGTAATAAATGTATTTTATCAAAAGACAACTTATTATCGAAATTAAAATAATAAATACACTCAAAATAATGACTTGATTTACGCACACAGAGTAAAACTAATGATGACTTATAAGATATTGCTCATTATTATTATAGTCACCGGCAACTTCTTCAAATATGGCGATAAATGCCCTGAACTTCTGAGAAAAGCCTTTAGTGTACGTTGCTAACGTAGTTATTATTTTTATATCGGTTTAAGTATAAACTAAAAATAAAATCGTTTCATACATACGTTTCCCGTCTTTGTTAGTTCGCAACTACAACCACTACGGCCCAATTATTCAAGAAGCTTGCCGGTAATTATCTAAGCAGAAACAATAACACGACTTAAACAGTACATTCAGCCTTTAGAACAGAATTAGAACAAATTAATAACTAAAATACACAACACTGAGAATATCTATAATTTGTTCGACAACTGAAAATTTTATATAAAATTCTGTCCAGACATTCGTTACAGAAAGAATTTTAACTATCATACAACTCAATACCATAAATGCCGAAAGTTATTTATTTTTGATAATTCATTTAGTATTCTAATTAATTTACAATATATGCTGAAATTACCTATACGGTGCATAACATCCCTGTTAATAAATAATGTAAGCAATACCATTTAGAAAAACAAAAATTGACATCATTTGATACGTTATTTAGATGTTTTTAAAGTGCATTTTAGCAGCCTATGACCATGATTTAACTTATAAAACTTTTTAATTCCTACATGGAGATAACACTTATGTACAATATGTGTACTTAAACCTTATTGTCATTATGCTAAATGATTTATTTGGATACCTTGAATGTACAATCTGCAAATATTACAATGATGTAATTTTCATTACATTAATTGTATTTACAATTTATTTCATTAATCCATATTCACGCACCATGCATTAACAACACCCATTCTATTTATTTAATCAATTCCGTTAACAAAAATAAGTCCCTAAAAATTTTGTAAACAATATAAAAATAAGAGACTCCAGTAAAAAACAATTATTTGATTATTGACTACATAATTAAAAATGTATGAACAAATTATTGTCAAATATATATAAAATGTATTATTTACAAGGATTGACTATATTATTCTACAATCAAACTATGAAATTCTTATAAATAAATCAATCAGTTGAACGCAGGCCAATATTGCTTTTTCGGAACAGCTAAAATTTAAGCTGTCTTTCATTTTATTATTCCAGTTCTTAATTTTTTCTTCTTAATTTAACGACCGCCGAACTTAGAATTATAAGTAATGCCATTGCAAATGGACAAACACAAAATTATATTTGGAATGGACTTTACAATGAGTGTGCGACGTATATTTCACTGAATCGATCAAAAACCCGCCAAACATATAACTACCGGCACGGATCTTGAGCGCTCGGCGGAAGAGTGGGGATCGCTTTGCGCATCGTACGTGCAAGCTATGCAGAGCAACGAATCCCGAGCACATCCCGAGTGACAGCTATGACTGCAAGCGCAGCAAAGAACGAATCCCGAGTGACAGCTATGACGCGATGCGCTGCGGGCCAATCACCGCACTTTAGCCCGCCCCGCGCCTCACTTCATACCACAAAAACCCAATAAATCACTTCTGCGCAGGTGAAGGTCAGCGCTCAAGATCCGTGCCGATGATTATAACAGGTTTATAATTTTGGTTACACAATTAAAAGTCTATTTGGTCAGATCAAGTTAGCTGCACTCACCCCCCTATTCTGAAAGCTTTATATTATTTTCTAGAAGAAGCGGCGGTAGGCTAATGGCTAGGGCATCGGACTTGAGTGGACATCGATTAAGTGGTTACCGGTTCGAACCGCTATTGTATTACCGACGTAAACTTGTAACCCAAGCATTTAGCTTAGCACGAGGGGTTAACAAGAATATTAGCTTTAAAAAAATGTTGACGATCATGATTAGTCAACGCAAAACCTGACATGAGGTTTAACAGGTCCTTACACAATTGTGTGTTGATCAGCATTTCAAAAGCGGGGGTTCACTCAGAAATAAATAACTGCCTTTAAAAAGAGCTCAAAAGAGTAAGTACTCTAAATAAACTTAAAACATTTTTGTTTGTCGTGCGGTATCCGCGTCTTGAAGAGAACAGAGTCCGCGCGATACTGCGTCGATAGCAGCGGAGTATAACCCATTACCTGTTGAAAAAGTTTGTAAATAGGTAAGTACTAACTTTTACAAATATCGAGTTGCATGACTACAATAAAATGACGTCACAGGAATTAATGCGAACACACGCATTTTACTTTAAAGGTTTGACGTTTGACCGAGTTGCACCGGGTTGGTCGCAAGCGCAACTCGGTCGCAAGTGACGTAATTTTACTACAAGTTTGTAGTTGTATTCATAATATTATGTATGTTATATAGAGAAAAAGAGAGAAAGAGATATAAAAGAAGGGTAGAGAGGATTTAGCCCAGCAGTGTGACCGGAATGGCTAGGAAAAAAATTATTTGTATATATATTTTTAATTTTATAGTATAAGGCTATTAGTGACTTCTTTTTTATTGTATTTTTTTTGTTTTTCACAGTTGCATGCTTTTAACTACTTGACATACCTCATTTTGATAAATAGTTTTTTAAGGATTTCTTACAGAAATAACTTGAAATATTTATTTACCTGAGAGAAGAACTGTATACATTTATGCCTTTCGTGGAAGTGAGTCTCGTCTTCCGACAGCTTCACCGGACAACCGGGGCATCGGAACGTCCACCGCGAAGTTACCTGAACAAAAAAAAACATGTAATATGGGATGTGTCTAAAAATAATATTATTTAAGTAAAACTGATCTATCTGAAACTTAAGAAATAATATTTTTATCAAGTACACGATACAAAAACGATATCGAACTTAGGTAGGGACAGTACAGGTAGGTAGTAATGCGGTCACAGGCCAACAATATTTTTATAAGGTCGCTTGGATTTGAAAGATTTGTGTATTTAATAAATTTAGTTCTGTTAAATTCTATTATTATATCTTTATGCTTTTACTAGGACTAACATGTTTCTAAGTTTCTATATATATGTGTGTTTATGTATATGTGTGGCTATTTATCTATGTGTCAAAGTATCAGTTTATCTATGTGTCGGTGGGCCAATGTATCTGTTTCTATTATTTTATCAGTGTGTTTATGTATCTGTATGTCTATGTATCAGTGTGTTTATGTATCTGCGTGTCTCTGTAGCTATGTTTCTACGTATCTGTGTGTTATCTATAAGTCTTTTTGTACCTGTATTCCTGTGTTTACCAACGTAAATTATATACGAATATGAGAGGACAAATATGAATCCTCAGGAGACGAGCCCGCTTCTTAAAAAACCGGTAATATTTCCTTTTTGTAATTAAATTACAAGGAATTTCTCTCCAGAAATGCGTAATAAATAAAAAAGAATTATGCCAACGTGTCTCACATTAATTTTGATATTTTACAGATTTTAATTTTTTTATTTGTTTCCACATTTAACCCCTTGATAGGGATAAAAAAATGTGAAAATGATAGCTACCTTGACCGGTGGTTTCCTAGTTATGTGCGAAACGAGGAAGTTCATAGCGATGTCCTCGCAGTTCAGGTACTCGTCGACGTAGTCACGGATAGCGGCCGGCAGGGTGCGCCAGTACGCCCACATGTAGTAACGGTGAATGAACGCTGCTCCCGTCAGTACCATGGTTAACTCGCAACTGAAAATATAATTACATGCATAATTGAATATGCCAACGGAAAACCAGCTCTATGTTGTCTCACGACAGCAGGATGCTGAGTGGACACCTCGTTGCTATAATACGCACCATTTTAAGTGTCTAATATTAATATGACATGTATTTAAGTTTCAGCTTCTCAGATTTAAGTGGAGTAATTTGTTTATTGATATTTGTGTAACTGTGCAGTGATAAAATACTTATACTTATTCCATAATTATGAAAAAATACCAGCCTGTAAATATCCCACGGTGGGTAGGCTTCTTCTGATAGAGAGAAGGAACGAGTATTGATCCAGTTTCCTTATTATCATTGGTGTGTTTTAATAAGAAAGAAGGTACATAAAACTAAGTCACATTGCTACTAGATTGGATTGGAACCTACAACCACTTGGATACGAATCCGGTCACTGTACCGCTGGGCAACCACGATAGATTAATCATAATCAGTAGAAAGACACAACGTTTTTTTATGAACCAATGTTATATTTTGCATGTAACCTCACCTGTAGTTTGAGTTGTAAAGGAAGCCGTTATTAAAGTTCACGTCCCAAGCGTGATAGCGGCCGGGGAAGCCAACGATTCGGTCACGATGCTCTCGCCACACTCTGTAATAAAGTTAAGATAACCGATACTAAAATAAGTTGTATTGATCCCGGAAAAATATACCTATATTTTCTTTTATGTTGTTATCTGAGGTTTACGCAAATGTTAGACATTTCTGGGCCCTAATATAACATTTAAAAGGCAGTTTGCCATCGACGATGAGAAGGAGACCCATCGACACGTGCGTCTTGCCCGTTCTAACCAGCGGTGCACAAATTTGGTCTCATAATTAACAGTGGAAGTCAAAACTCAACATTTGTCAACGAGCGATGGAGCGCAGCATAGTATGTGTTAAATTAAAACACCGAGTTATAAACACCACGCTGAGCTCCATAACTCGGACGACTGATATGGGAGAAAAACAGCGAGGCTTAAGTGGAAGTGGGCAGGTCACGGCGAATGTAGCCTGAGCGATAGGGAAAGATCGTTACCCACTCGACGCCGAAGGAAGGCATCGTCGTGGAGGTCGACTTAGGCGAAGGTGGTTTGATGATTTAGTTAGGTATGCGGGATGTACGTGGCCAGAAATGGCAAAAGATAGAGAGTTTTGGAAGTAGGAAGGGGAGATTTTTCCCGGCAGTGGGATCTACTATAGGCTTTAAAAAAAACATTATTACGAACCCACGTCATTGGTTCTCATAAAAAAAAATATTTTTTTAATTTTCCAATATGTCTATGTGTCTTCGTGTCTATACATCTGTGTGTATTCGGGACAGAGAAAAATACAACGTTCAACTTAACAAATGGTGTATCAAGCCGAATTAGTCGATATAAATAGATAGTGCTCACCTAAAAGCGAAGACGATTTCGTCGTGTCGAAGATGCGCATCATCGTCGACACAGAGCACGGCCTCTGTGTCTATGAGGTGGTAGGGCAGGAAGCGGTTGTTGAGCGAGTTGCGTTGCGCGCGCACCACGGCGATGGGCGCGCCGCTCTCGGGCCACGTCGCCATCGCGCTCGGCGACGACGGCCCGTTCCAAACTACCACCACCTGCAACCCACCCACAACTATGTCTCTAACCCTTGAATACTCGAAAAACGCCTTTTATACATATCCTTAATAGTATAATTATCTATCGATTTACTCCTTGCACCTTAAAATGACTGATGGTCGAATACTCAAATGTCAATTTTAAAACGTTTTAAATTTTATTCGTGTGTTCTGGTAGGTACACAACTACACATTCGTACATATATGTATACACACGATTTAAATTAATTGATTAATTTATCACCCAAACCAAAATTTGTATCCATTCTTCCTAGTACAGATTCTGAGCTTAGTTTTACTTCTTTACTTAGCCTACCATAGATAAACAGAATTTTCATATTTTTAACATGAATGACTTACCTTATTTAAGTAGGGCAGTCCTCTCAATCTAGCCAGCGCGGCGGCCAGCACGGCCTCTCTCTCGTAAGTGAGAATGACAATAGTGAACTGTTCCCGCGGACGGTCGCCGCCCAGCGCCTGGCTGAACTCGCGACCCGAGCCGCCCGCACCCGCGCCCAGCGCCCGAAAGCCCGCGTCCGAGCCCGAGAATCGCGCCTCCGAAGTCACCACTGGATCCCACGGCAACTGGGGGTACAAGGCGAAGGGCTCCCCCCACTCGTTCCACAATTCGTATCCGTGCAGCAATGCCACAGAATAATTCCGACGGTATGCAGGACTCGGGTATGGAGCCTCGAGCGGACCCAGGGTCTCCTCCGGTTCAGCCTCCACGGCGGGAGGCTCGAGGCGAGGCGGGAAGAATGAGTCGTTGAATGCGGGGACGCCCATAATGGGAGTGGCAGGCCGCGCCGGGATGAGCAGCCGGGTCCGCAGGCTCGCCAGCAGGGAGTCTACGCTGGCCTGCACGGAGCTGAGGTAGCGCTCCCACAGCACGCGGCCCTGGCGCCGCAGCGCCAGCAGGTCGGCGTCGGCCAGCGCGCGCAGCAGGAAATGCAGCTCCGTGACGCGCGCTCGCGGTAGCGACAGCGCCGCTCGCCGCCAGTCTAACACCTCGTCATACGGTAGTCGGACCCTATCCCCGCCTAAGAGCACCGGGATGGCTCCGGATCTGAGCGCTTCGTACAGTCTCGCTTGCAGCAAAGCCGTCGTGACATATGTACGATCCGCGGGTGCTAGAATAAGCGCAAACGTAGAATCCCGTAGCACCGCCCGTCGAGACCGGTCCGTGCCGCATAATGCCCAGTCTCCAATAGGCTGCACCGTCCGTTTTTCAACTGTTGGATCACATTCGAATTGAAGTAGGAATAAATCAGTTGCTGGCGCTGATTTTACCATTTTCTGCAGGATGTCTATCAGTGAACTGTCATGATCCTTGTCGAATCCTTTTGGCGGTGGCTGTGATCCCTGAAAACTGAATGTAGCTTATGAATTTGTACCTACGATCTAGTTTTACCATATTACTATGACCACAAAATAAGAGCAGTCTAAGTTTAAATTATGTGATTTATTTTCCCAGTGAATTATGTATTTACCTCAATAAATATTTCCGTCTCGCGGGTGCTATTGGAGCGCAGTCAGCCCAGACATCCCCACCAGGCGGTCCGAGTGCAGGAGGTGTTATAATGTCAAATCCTGGTCTAAACTGCTCATGCGTGAATGTAGATTGTGCTACCATGGCTCGTCCTATCGACGCTCCACGAAAAGCGTCGCCGGAGCCAACCGACAGCTCCCTCCGCGCCATATTTATTAAAATATGGTTACGACCATCGCCACCCCAGTACGGCAAGTTCTTGATGGCCGTTTCATTTAACAAAAGTTTATATGTATCTATTGTTGACCTGAAAACGATGTTTTATATTAAGATCAGGGAGTCAATAAATTAAAATATAAGATAGGTATACTATTTTAGGTAAACTTACGCGGAAGTCTTCTCAAAAGGAAAAGCTTCACCTACAATTACAAGGTAAACACACGCTTCGTTTGGATTGCGTGTTATGTGTGTATTGTAGCCCAACGTTTGTCGTAAAGTGGTCTTTAGAAAACCATCGACTTCGGCGCCGGCGAGGGGAACAAAAACATCAGGGTCGTAAAGATAGACAGGGAATCCTGAAGTTAAGGAGCAACGCGTGTGATCGAAACAAGAAAACATACGACAGTGGACTTCCGAGGTGGGAGCAATGGCAGGTAGGACAGGAGGCGGTTGTGAGGGTAGTATTTGCAGCGGTGGCGCGAGTTCCGGCGAGTCCCGACGAATTGCCTCGAGCTGCTCCAAGCGAGCCTGGTCGGCCGAAACGCGAAGGCGCTGGAGTTCCGCCGCGGCTCGCACGTGCTCCGCTTTTGCACTGTCGGCTTTCGCGCTAGCCGCCGCCGCCTCACGCTGAAGTCGTCCACGTTTTGCCTCCAGTTCACGAAGTTCAGTAGAAACTGACGCCTAAAAAAACATTGTGTTGATTACCTAATACCCTCAAATGCATATTCCGCATTTTAGTTTTTCTTTCCTTGTTTAGATTATTACTTGAGGTCTTTGTAGATATCTATAAATAATTACTTTTAAATCTAAGTAAATAAAACTTTATTGCCGATATGTATACAATGTATGCATAACTTCTGAAAAGTTCTGAATGCTGCACCTAACTTTGTGTCTGTAAATTTTAAGGAAAAGCCTTTTCCCAAGCTATGTTGGGGTCGGCTTCCAGTTTTACCGGATATAGCTGAATACCATATTTTACGTGGAGTGACTGCTTATCTGACCTCCACAACCTATTGCTAGGTAATACAGTATTCCATAGAAAGATTGGTTGTCAGAATTGTAATGACTTAACAACTATCAAAGATCACTGTATGACAGTCGGGACCAATTTATTATGTCATATCATTGTATCATGCATAAATCTGCACAAACCTTTATCCTTAACATCTCTTCAATCCTGAGTTTCAAATCAGCAGCATTCATGGTGGAAATGTCACCGAGTGCCTCCAGAGTATGTCGCATTGGATTATTTGCTGATGTCCCCGATTCATCATACTTAAATAAATAAATAAAATTGTCAGCTCTCATTTATTTATTCTACTTTAATTTATTTATTGATAAGAGATATTAAGGTAAACAAATATGAATGACAAAATAACTAAGGGCTGCAGTGGCTTAAATGTATGTATGTCATAAATTTATTGATATTATATATTATGGTCCTTTCAAATCTATTTTTATTTAGGTATTTATTTAATAATTTATGTACACAAGCATAGAAAAACAACATAATAGAACAAAGTGTACAAAGGTATCCATCCTGTATTTATCTCCCTGTGTCATTGAATATACATATCCATGAGTAGTCCTACAAAATAAAGTATTTAAACAAAATATCATGAATGAAATACACACAACATATATGTCCTTAGTAAGCCCTTAGTATGAGATTAAATGAGGATAAAATGTTCAGAGCTTACCTTAGATAAAGAATAATGTGTGAATAGAGGCACCACAAATAATATAACTGATACCAGCAGTATAACACGGGATAGTTTTAAACGTCCGAGCCACAAGCAAAACCTTTCGTAAAAATACATCTTGCACACTATCAAGAGATAGCACGAGACGGATTTGATGGGCAAGAGACTGAGGAGAATAGCATAACCAAAGGTCGGCTTAACAATAAACAGCAATACTGGTTATGCAGAATGCAGGGTTGAAGATGATGTTGAATTCACTTGCAATAACTGAAACATAATTTCATTATGACTAGCAAACTGAGTGCATATTTAATTAAAGGTTTCAGTGACTTTGCCTATAATATTTTTTTAGGTAAGTACTTAATTAGAATTACATTAATTTTAATAAAAATGCCGTACACATTCCATTGAAACAACAATGTAGTACCACGAATGTCAGTGTCAACTGTCAATCAAAAGTGACAGTCGTGAAAAAGACAGTGACAGTGTGTCAGTGTTGCTAACCCATATGAATAAACCCGAGATTTTTTTAATACATTCGTTTTTCTTCTTATTTACTATAATTTTGGTGATACTGGTGGGGACTCATTGAAATCAAATTAACAAATCGTTATCCGCAGCTCCGCAAAGGCGATAATTTATAAACTGTGCATGCATTATAGGAGATGGCGGAACTCGAGCCCGGACAAATTATTTTATCCTATCTCAACAACGCGTATCGTAACGCGAATAATGAAGAAGATAGACATCTATACATTTCATTATAAAATCAAACAGATGTGACAATATCTATTTACATATTTAATAATAACTAGCTGTACCCGCGACGTAGTTTGCGTTGATCAGTGTATTTATTGACGTTAATAACTGACCGTGTAATGTCGTGGTTGCCTAGCAGTTCAACTACAAAAGTGCTCGTAGCGGTTCAATGACTGGATAAGTACCTATGCAAATGGTTGCGGGTTTCAACCCGGGCAAGTACCAATGTGGCTTCTTCAAAGTTATATCATAATAATAATAACGGCCATGTCCCACTGCTGGGCACAGGCCTCTTTCCATATAGAGAAGGAATGAGCATTGATCACCACGCTAACTTGACTAAAGCATAAAAATCGCATAAGCAGCCGATTAACTATTAGAGAGTATAGGTTTGTTATTAAAATGCATAAATCTCGAAATAAAAATAAATTATTTATTATTTCTGTCCAAGATATATTACAGATTGACTGAGATTCGAACTTGGAGTAACAAAATATTTGAATTATATAATAATATGTAATAATATATATCTACTATATAAAAATAAGTCGGGTTTTCCTTCCTGACGCTATAACTCCAGAACGCACGAACCGATTTCCACGGTTTTGCATTCGTTGGAAAGGTCTCGGGCTCCGTGAGGTTTATCGTAAAGAAAATTCAGCAAAAAAAAAATAAATAAAGAAAAGTAAAAAAAAATAATGTGACATTTACTATCTTGTACTCTGCTCAGTTAATTTCATGTGATCATGTCTCACTACATGAAACTGGCAGTAGTTGTTGTTAGACATACTTTTTATTGTTTGCCATCACAGATTTATGGACAAATAGTAACATAGGCTATATTTTTTTACAAAAAAATTAGATACCGCGGGCGGAGTCGCGGGGAACAGCTAGTATGTACCGTAAAATGCTGCAACTTTGCCAAGAAAGCCCAACTTTGCCTTTTTCGTTTCAATTACGATATTTCGCGTTGGCTTAGTTTTTTCCTATTTTCTACCATTTGATAGTAATTTTACATTATTAGGGCAACATATTTTTATATTTTTGCAACAGCACCTCCATTGTAACTCTGCCAATTGTGCGACAAAAACCGGCGCGCGTGGTTTAAATTTTTTAGTGTCCTGTAACTTTTGCAATTTTACGTAGAGAAAAGGTGTTTCTGAGCAGAAATAACGTCCTAAGGTAAGAAAACACTGTATATTTCCCGTATTGTTTGATATTCTTATGAAAAGGACACCATTTCATCAAAATAACTTAGTAGGCAATGTTGTGCACTGTTTTGGAAACTTGATTGACACAACTTTGCCTGGGTCTAGGGTTATCACTTGTCGGATTTCATTAATGATATATTTTTAATGTGATTTCATTGAACTGCATTTTTTTGTAGTTGTATGAACAATGGGAAGCACAAAAAAGCGAAGCTGGAGAAAACCAGGAGCTCGCAATTATGCTGATTATTCAGAGGAAATGTTACAAATTAATACAGATCTCGTGAGAATTAAAGCTATTTCATCTAAAGAAGCAGAGAAGCAGTTTGAGATGCCGCGCCGGCCCAATATCAACAAATTCAAAAATTTACATAGCATTTCATTTGATCGACCTACAGAATTGTCAGTTGAGGAAGAAGTCCACATCGCAGACGTACAAATTTCAGCTGAATTTTGTTGTCCTCTCACTCTCTTAGATTTGCGTATTGTAGTATACAACTATACAGGATTAATTTAAAAAGAGTGCGTATATTCAACGAGATAATCAGGTGCATACAACTGAACAACATTCCCGAAGCAACATGTAACGCCGAAATCTTAATATTGAAAATTAAATTCATACAAAAAGACAGGTCACGTGACTTATGTTTGTATGAAAAGGTTATGTTTAATTTTAACATTTCGACCTATGTTTCTTGGGGAATGTTTTTCAGTTTTATGCACCTGATTACCTCGTTGAATTTCAAATTAATCCTGTATAGTAAAAAACTGGAAAAGAATATCTTTTTAAGGGAAAGATGCCAGGTGAACTCTGGGCCCGCGCTTTCATACAAAGACACAGTTTTACACAAAGTGCAACACAGAATATAAAGAGAAACCGAGCTGCGAAAACATATTAATTAGTATTGTCACCCACATAATTTGTGGTAATAATTTGTGATTTATACTTAATCTTAAAAGTAGCAAACCGTTACTTTTTGAAATAAAATAAAAGTATTAAAAAAATAATGTTTTTGTTTAGGACAACCCTGCAGTCAACGATATTTTTCTATGGAAAGTTTGTGGTACCTGCTACAACTTTGCCTATTAGCTGTGAAAAAAAATATATTACCTATAGGGCAATATTGTTATTGCCTGGACCATCAAGATGTCATAGGTACCCGGAAAAAAAAATCCTGCAAATGATCAACATTTTATAAAATGAGATATCCTTCTAGGCAAAGTTGCGTCTTTTTCCTACAACTTTGCCTGCGACTTTGAGAGCTGTTATTCATAAAAAACAGAATTATTTTATAATATTTGGGTCTTACCTGACAAGATATAAGGTCTGTTTTCCGTCGTAAACTCATTAAAAGTCATAATAATAAATAGGTTTCGCTGTACGAACAAAAAACTTCAAAATTCAGGCAAAGTTGCAGCATTTTACGGTATTTATAATTATAATTAATACAAATAATTGAAACTGGAAGTCAGAAAAAAAACGTAATAGCACAGGTAATAGTTACACCTGAATTTAAATGTGCAGCAAGATCATTCAAGTTCAAGCTGGTTTCCACTGTTCACTTCCTGTTACACTTCAATCAGATCTGGTCGCTATGGCAACCTAGATTTTGCTATGGTTACCTGTTACGTCAATAATACCAATTTACGCGGGCAGATGCGCAGGTCAGTTGAGTAAGGCTCAACCTGTTGGCTCAACTCAGACCAAAAGAGCACAGAGTACATTTTACATATAAGGAACAAAAGAGCGTTGAAGCGCAGCGAAGCGGAGCGCAGAATCAGTGTCATATGAATTTTAACTTTATTTTCATTTAATATAATAGGTACTTCTTATAGTCTTATTATCGCATGAGAAACTCGAACGAGTCGCGCGGATGCCCGCAGCGCCGCGGGAATTCTGGCCAATTCCATAAATGGAGCCTTCTCTATCGGGAGGTTCGCTGCACTTCGCCGCTCTTTCGGTGTAAGTTAAGAGATTTTGGGAATTTAAAACTCCATTTCTAAGTTAATTACTTACCTGGATCTAATTCTGTGTTTAAGCATAGCCTATTACCTACCGTCTGTTTTTTTTAATTTTTTACAACAAAGTAAGTAGTTTTTGCTTGATACTTTTACATACATTTTGATAGCCGGATATTTTAATAATGTTAGAAAAAGAGATGGCAGTATGTTTAAGTTTATTATATACTGGTGTTGTTGTATATAGTTGGTGAATATAGTATATTGGAATAATAACTAATATAATAATATATCAATACATCTTTATTTTAGCAAACTAAACTATATTACAGTAGGTATGGTATATTGATCGTTATACACCTGATATTTATATGAATTTAAATAGGTAGTTATTTTATTTAAATTCATATAAATATCAGGTTTAATTTATATAAAAACATTCAACTATATAAATGCGAACACGGCAAATTTTGTATTCGCAGTCGCAATACTTTGAAAATGGTAGCAAGCTGACCAGCGCGGCGGTGGGCTACTACGTAGATTTCAAAATAAATGTATTTTTAAGAATGTTTTAAGAAAACTACGTTGTTTTAAAACTTTCTGCAGCGGCTGCAGCTGCATATCAGAAACTTTAAAACTAAGATGTTGTACCACTATCTTCTAGTTAGGCTCCGCGCAAACGGGCCTCCAACCAGAGCCACCGGTGGCTTTCGCGCGCTTCCGCCAGAAGCGAGCGACAGCCACCGGTGTTCGGAAGTCGCCACACTTTATAACCCGCTCTCAGCTGCGCAGTCGGTCGGTTTAACTGCGCGGGGTGTGGAGCAGCGCGACAGTGGCCCGCACTCCGCAGCGACCACAAGTGGCGAGTCGCCGACATTGCTGTAGCAAGTGGCCGCCACGGGCTACACGTGTGCGGCGCGTTTATACAAAATATATGAAAAAGTATGTTAAGTGGCTGTCGCTGGCCACCAGTGGCTGTGGTCGGTGGCCCGTTTGCACGGAGCTTAAGGGCGCTGCTCAACTGCGTCCAACGAAGAGGCAACGCACTACATGTTTCAAGTTTCGCTTAGTGTGGTGGTCAGAAATGGTAGCGATAATATCCACTGCACAAAAGGACACGCTATGCATGACAAAACAACAAAAATTCGTACAAGTGTATACACGCAGTAATGTGCTGTGGATATCGCGCACCGCTGGTGCCATGCCGCAGTGGAGCAGCCCCCTAAATGAACAGTTCTTGTCAGCGACCAGCGTTTGCCGATAAAATTGCAAATTAACACCATAATCTTGACTTGTTATATTGATAAACATTTCATCTAGATACTTAAACATAATGGAGATATAAGAGTATTATTTATAAAATGCATATTAACTTATGGCTTTAAATTGGATAAAGCATTTACAATTTATAAACAGTAACAAAATACATCTTTATTTCAATTCATAAACAATATCAAAACACCTAATAATAAATGTTTTTAGAGTTATATTACACTAGGTAGGTAGAAAGGCTAATGCAGCAAGTAATTAACAATATCCACATCTTAGGTCAGGCACAATTAACGAAAACGATATGCAGATTCAATTTATTAAAATACATCCAAAAACAGGTATAAAAACCGGCCAAAGTCGCGAGTCGGACTCGCGCACCGAGGGTTTCGTACAAACCTAAGTTTAAAATTATTATTTTATTTTTATTATTATTATGTTATTAAAAATGTAAATTTTAGGCAAATTTTCCTTTATCTGTGCTATAAAACGTTGATTCGTACCAAATTTCAAGATTCTAAGGTCACGGGAACAACCCTGCAGGTTATGATTACCTTGCGAGTGTCGAAAATTTGCGGAAAATTGCAGCATAAATGGCTGTATCTATTGATTGCGTTGGCTTAGAAGTTTCATTTTTCTCAACTCTAAGGGACAGTAGACCTGAGTATTTGATATAACAGGTTGATACCTCCACACGTTATGACACGTTCCTGAGACGAAGGGTCTTGACAGACGGACGGACAACATGGTAGGTAATCCTTTAAGGATTCCGTTTTTCTCTTTTGAGGTCCGGAACCCTAAAAATAGTGAAGAGTTTAATAGTTTGTTCGGTTAGTTGATCGAGCAAATCTTAAGAACTTTCGTTTTCGAACGTTTCTTTCTTTCTTCTAGTATTAAGAGCTTTCGTTGCGTGCACTACGTATTCGGTCATAATTACGCAAAAATTGTGTATGACGAATCTCCTTTTAAATATACAAAAATCGAGACAGCCTTTTTAAAGCAATATTATGATTTTGACTTTTAAGTTTGGCTCACTTTATCCATTTTTAATGGTTATCAAAATTGTTTCGAAAACATTGCATTGACTGGGAAGGTATTTTAAAAACATGAAATATATCCAAACAAAAACGTTATTCATCACAACAAGTACTTTGAACAAAATTGCCCTTGGTTTCATTCGAATTTAATTCTAATTCTTCGAAACTAAGGAGATATTACAGATTTTAAATAACTCTGCAGCAAAATAATGCAAGCACCACGAGCGCATTCATACAAGGCAGGCGGTCATGATGAGGCAAATATAATTACAGTACAACACAAAAACGCCGTCGCGCCGTCACACAGTCGCGAGGGACAGCTAGTCTATAATATTAAGGGTCAGTCTTGAGGCGCAAAGTGGGGAACTGCGACGGGAGGCATAAGCCATCTTGAAGTGAACGACTAATAGGTACATACATATAAAAACATAAATAAAACAGAGCTAAACGAACTAAATAAACAAAGACTTTCGTCTGACAAGTTAATTATCTATTCCCGATTAGACAACAAAAAAAGATTAACTATATTTAGTACAACTTACAACTAAAGGATTTAATTTTCTTGTACTTACTTGTCTTTTAGAACTTTGGAATGTCGCGGTATTTGTTCCATAAATAGCAGAACTTTCATTGACAAAATCCGCCGCATATAAACGAGAAAAGTACCTAGCCTCGCATAGCTTTTGCCCAAGTCAACTCTGTGTATGAATGAAAATTAAAAACATATTTCATGAGATATGTGTCTTTTCCCGTGTTTTGTGCACTTCAACAATATCAAACTTAAATTGCAACTTCTTATCACAATGATGTACAAGTAAATGATTAAATAACTCTCCTGGTGTAAACAATAGATTACATTTAAAACAACTTTGCTTCGAAATTTTCATTCTTACATTGCACATGTTAACATGATTCTGAGCATTTTCATATTCCAAAAAATTTAAACCACAACCACATTTGTAAATTTTACAATTATTAACGTTTTCCTTTACAACAGAACCACTGTCTTTACAATTACTTTTTTGTAATTTGAAATCATTTTTAGTTTTACAATCGTTTTGATCTTTAAAATCATTTTTGTCTCTCACATCATTTATTACTGATTCTTGAATTAAGTTTCTGTCTAACTGCATTATTTCTTTCGTACTCATTTCAACCTCAGATGCATCTACAATAGTTGTGAAATTGTATGTTATGATATTCATATTAAATTCGTCAAAGTAAGTATCATGTAGCTTACAGTGACTTAGAAGATCTTTTTGTAAGAAATATAAACCGCATTTAGAACATTTACATTTAGATTCATCAAATACACAAATGTGCTGAGACATGCAATTTTTTTTCGCCTTTTCGCATAAATCACAATTTTTACACCTATAGAGTGTAAAATCTAGCCTTACTTTGTTAAAAGTTGATCGAAATAATCTTTTACCAAAACCTTTGCTTTTTCCAAACATTACAACACACATAAAATCAGCATTAAATTTGTCAAGCTCTTCATGTCTGATAAAATGTAAATCATAATCCAACTTGTGAAAAAGCAAACCACAGTTCATACACATTTTTAAATTGCTGTAGTCACACACATGACCGTTACGTTGAAATTTATCGACTACCCTTTCGCAGTTTCGACATTGATACAAGATGTATTTATTACACGCATCAAACATTGTTTGGTTAAATGTATCGTGTTCCCTTTTATTAAACAATATAATTCTGCATGATTTTGGGTTTATGGATTTTTCTTCATGTTGCTTCACATGTGTCGCCCTATACTTCCACGAGTTGAAGCATAAACCGCAATGGGCGCAAGGATATTTTCCTAAATTCACACACGATGTAGTCTTTGAATTTTCAGCGTGCGTATACAAACAATGTGGTTCAATAATGACCTGACATTTATCACATTGGTATAGAATTGAGTTTGTAGATCCTGGTTGCACTTGTTCCATTTTAAGTCTACATTCATCTCTGTACATAGAATTTTTGAGAATTTCAGCAATCTGTTCATCTGAAATGTATGCAAAAATATGTCTTGTCCAAAAAGTGTTGTTAAAACGCATGTAACAAGGATCAAAGTCTATTGTTGTACAATTTGCAATTTCACAAGTAGGACAACACTTATCTTTGTCTATATATACTAGTCCACATTGCTGGCATATTTGGACCATTAGCTGAATTTCGTTACAGTCATAATGATCTTGACAATGCTTGATGACGTCGTCATACGTTTTTACTGAAATTTGACAACTCTTACACGTATAAAGAAAGTTATTTGTTCTTAACGCAGCATTACCTGAATCAGTAGTCAGATGAGGTGTTTCACCATCAATAGGTTCAATATTTTCCTGTTTAGGTTCCACTGTAACATTTTGAATTGAATAGTTATGAAAAGATATATGTAATTTGTAAGCATGCTCTGTTAACTTAATTGAACATATCTTGCAAGTTTCATATTCCTGTGTTTGACAAGTATGTACTCGAATTGAGCTTTGTTTTAAGAAGTGTACTCCACATTTCTTGCATTTCAGATAATCAGGTATTGGAGGAAGAATCTGTTTTTTAGATTTGAGATCATAAAATAAGTAATCGTGTAATTTAATTGGCTTCTGTTTATGTTGGGAGACATGTTTTATAAAGGATTTTACTGTAAATACTAGTCCACACGATGTACAAATTATTTTCCTAATATTAAAACATTTAGCTTGGAGATGTACCTTTTTTGAATCAGTATTAATTAGGATGCACTTACAAGTATTACAGGACTCCATAATCAAGTTAGCTTTCTTTTGGGGTATTTCATTTGTGTTATTGTTTTCTTTACTTAATCTTATAGTTTGAGTATCTAACATATCTGTTTCAATAATAGTAATGTCAGAAATTAACATTTTACCTTCTTCATGCTGACTTTTGTGAAATTCCATATCATCTCTGTTAACAAGAATATCACAAAAATGGCAGTACATTGAGTTTGGCGTTTTGGAATCACAGCTCCCATTATGTGCCAGAAAAGTATCTTCACTGTAGTGCACTGTGCATTTGAAACATTTATATAAAACCAATATCAAAGCAGACTTAGGTAACGAATATTCTATAAAGGTATTATAAGATGCATGCTGGTTATTATGCAGTAACTTATCTTTAGTTTTAAACTTCCTGTGACAGACTTCACACTCCCAATTATTTAATAATTTTGAGTGCATTGAATGACTCCTTGCTTCCTGTGCTGACAAAAAATGTGTTTTACAATCCAAACATTCGAAAAGCACCGATTTTAGTGCACTTCTGTCTTCAATATTTTCTTTCTTCTCATAGGTATTTATTTCTTCTTTTACCTTCTTTCTGTGTTTCTTATACAAATGACTATTATAAGATTTCATACTAGACATTTTCGATTGACAAAAAGCACATTGTGGATTAAATGGCACCTTTTTGGCTTTAGCTACTATCTGAGTTTTATGGTCCGACAAAATATGAAGAGAATAATATTTCATATCAACATTATATTTAGTACAAAAAGGGCATCTGTACAATAATAGTCCACATTTGTTTAAACCGTTAGAACTCTTTCCTTGTTTACTTTTATTTTTCGGAATCAATTTTTTACAATGTCTGTGCACTGTCATATTGTGATATCGTAATTTTCTTTTGCTCAGAAAAGTTTCTTTGCATTTGTCACATTTAATTGAATGTTTGGAAGATCTTTTATTTTCGCTTTTCTTCTCTTCAGTGAAGGATGGCTTATTGGAAATTTTGATTTTGGATATGTTATTCATGTTAAGTGTCACACTCTTTTTTCCTATTGAATCTGGCAAATTTACATCTCTTAAATCTAAATTAGCATATTCTTTCTTATATTTTGTGGTCCCTTTACAGTTTTCTGTATTTTTTGGTGTCAATACTTCATAGAGATGTTCAATCAAAGAACTCTGTGTGGGAAACAATTTTTGGCAATGGAAACAATGGTTTCCTTTACTTGATTCAGTTTTAGAATCTGCATCCGTAATTATTTTCTGTTTAGAAGTCTTGCTATCTATAATATTTTTATGAGCATATTTGGATCTAGGCAACTTGGATCTAGAAGACAAAAACTCATTGCATTGGAGGCACTTTTGTATTCTGTGTAATTTATAACCCTTTGGTTTCTCAGCATGTACATTGATTTTGTGAAGATTGTAAAATATTTGTTTTGAAAACAGTATGAAGCATTGATCACAATATCTTTTGCTTTCTTTCAAAAAAGAGTCAATTTTTTTTAATACTATTTGTGGTTTTGGAGCATTTGTGCTGTTTCTTTCACTTTCTTTATTTGGTTTTGATCCTAATATTATAATATTTCCATGTAATTGGTTTGATTCTTTAAAAGGTTCCATTTTTGTTAGGATATTTTCCTTAGTATCAATTAATACATCATTGTACTTTTCATTTTCTTCACATGTGATAGTTTCTAAATTACTCATACATTTAACTGGCTGTTCAATTTTAACATCCTGCACCACAGTATCTAAAACAAAATAATTTTTAAACTATAGTTGTTTATATAAATAATAATATATTAATAAGAAACTACTATGGGTTGCAATAATTTTTATTGTTGGATAGGAACATAATTGAGATGCTTCTTTTAAAGGACAGCTTTTCGAACTATTTGTCACATATTTAGAGTGAAGCGATTCATAGCTTTAACTAGAAAACAAAATATGAATGCTAAAGTTACCTACTTCTACTTTTTTTTCTAGACCTTAGTAAAGTTTTCGACTTTGTTGATAACTCTATTCTTATCACAAAATTACATACACATCCGAGGTCTGGCTTTACCATGGTTTCAAACATATTCAAATAATAGTAAGCAAATCACAAGAGTTACAAGATTTAATGAACACACTAATACTGTTGAAAAGTATGATTTAAAGCAGCGTTTAAATTGTTCTGATGTCCCTCAAGAGAGCATTTTAGGTCCGTTATTATTTCTCTTGTACATAAACGATTTTCCAAGTGAAATATCACATGAATGTGTTTTATTTGCTTGTCATTATATAATGTAAAAACCAAAATTCATATGAATAAAGTCTTGATGGTATTATTGAATGGCTACGCAAACAAATTAAAAATAAATATCGAAAGAACAAAACTCATACAATTTAAAACATTTAAATGTAACCACATACCACTAAACTTAAACCATACTAATAAAGTTGAACAATTACACAGCACAACATTTTTAGGAATCACATTAGATGCTAATCTTACATGGAAAAATCATATAGATAGTTTAAGTGCAATGAAAAATAGGTTTTGTTTTTGCCCTTCGAAAAGTTAAAGATGTCACTTCTAGACAAAAAGTAAATGGCAACTAACTCAACCTTATCTTAAAATGCCGGTACCTACACTAGAGCTGTTTAGACAGAACAGCGTTTATATAGCATCTTTAATTTATAATTCCTTACCAAAACCCATTGTGGAATTACTTCTAGGAAAATTCTGCTGTGCTTTACAAGGTTGGTTGAAGAAATTAACGATTTTTTAAAGAAAAGTTCCTGTCGCAACTGTTATTTTAAATAATTATATGTCCACAGTGCATTGTTAAAATATTGACAGACAGCACTCAAACCTGCATCTACCAGTTCAAAGCACCAACTAAGCAACTGAGGACACTGCCAAGACAAAAATAAAAATACCTTTGCATATAATGCAATATTGTAGACCAAATTAGATTACCACTATACAGGGTTAAAGTGTGTCAATAGTGTAGAGATTCAATCTTAAAAGATAGAAACGAATGACAGTTATACAGTAATTAAACAAAAATATTTTAGCATAACTTGTTGGTTCAGAAAGTCATTGTGAGGACTTTTTTTGGAAACTCCCAAATAGTTTTTTTTGCCTGTTTCTGCCAACAGTTGCCATTAATGGCCTAAAGGCGTATAGCCTTTGTTGATAAATGGACTATCCAATATAAAAATATTTTTTCAATTCAACCAGTAGTGCCTGAGATTTGATGAGATAGCATGTTCAAACAAACAAACAAACAAACAAGCTCTTCAGCTTTATAATATTAATATAGATAATATTATGCTTAGAATGTTAAAATTACCAATTTACATTGTAGAGTTTGCAGAACATAGAACAGGCATATTAAGATTTTATTTATATTGTATAAATATAAATAATTATGTATTTTTATACATTGCTTAAATTCTTGAAATATATTTTTTTATGTTTACACCTTGACAATTGATAAATTATTGATCTCTTCAACATTTAATGTGCAAGTTAGTTTATAAGAAGTAATTACATTACCTTCATAATAGTACTGATTTATCTCCCGTTTTATGACAGACAAATCGGGAAAAATCCTCTTGATGGATGGGTTTTCCATCACATCATGTTCTTCTATGTCAATTTCGTCCGACATTGTTTACCTAAAACAGTAGGTATGTTAATATTATGAAATGAAATTATCAAAAGACTAATGAAAGTGGTCTTCTAACCTACGGTAAGGTATTGCTTACATGGCTTATGGACATAAAATAATTTATGCGACAGTGGCAGAACTTAAAGTTAAGTTCACGAGATTTCTGTAAGACACAATAGGATAATCTAAGAATGTACCTGTCGGAGCAGTAATTATGAATAAAAATATAACAGAAACCGAAACTAAAAACAACCGCCACTGATGAAAGTACTAGTAAATATATTTTTTATTTGTTGCTTGAATGCTTGCTCAGTTGCTCTGTCAAAAATGAAGAATGAATGAAAGAATGAAACTATTGAAAGATTGAAGAACCATTCCTTTTATTGACAATGTCAAGGAGGTTGTATACTAAGGGAGTGAGCGCTTCGTACAAGTAAAACGGTCCGATTTCTGTGACCTTGAAATGAATGAAAGGCACCCAGTGTGGTATTTCGTCTCATTCTAATAAGGTGTCCATGAAATAATGTTTTTCGAGAAAATGCTCGATATGGTAACGTGATACTATAAAACAATGAACTCCGTTTGAAGGAATATTCTGAGAAGACAGATAGGTCCGGCATTTAGTCATATTATTATAGTAACCTTATGGATTAAGATAATATCTCTCTATAAATAAATATCCTCAAATATAATATATTCTAAAATGTAAAAAATTAACTTTCTGAAACTTGATAAGTATTTTGGAGTTTCAAATCTTTATACACTAATTTGGATCGTTTTATTAATCCCTCGGACCGAATACGTTATATGTGTTCGCAGTACGATACCGAATAATACTCTCAGGGATCGGACAGGGTTTTTGTTACACGCTGTATATTAAGTGTGCTTAAACAAAATTGTCTAATAAAGTAATAAAATCACATACAATAACCCGATTATAATAACCACATAATAAATATCAACAAGTTTTTACGTAAAATATGGAGTGGCAAGGAAAAAAAGCCTTTACAATAAACTAAGCTTGATATTGTTGCGTTTACCGGAACTTAGTTTTGCCATAGATTTAATAATTTATTTATTTTAATTCTAGTATGAAGACATCTCTAAATTTTACGAACAGTTTGGTCACTCTACCCAAAATAAAATAGTGATAACAAAAAAAACTGAGAACTGTCACAACGACGCCATTTTCACAATATGACATTTAAAATAGTGTTGCCATTTAAATGATTATTTACACCTCCTTGTTTTTGGGGAAAAAATATTTTGAGTTTTCGTAAAAAAAATAAGAGTGACTTATAATATAAAATATATTTTAAATTATAACTATATTTAAAATATATTTTGGTAATGGTTGAGCATTTATTTAATATTTATTTTTCATTAGGTTTATTCGGTTGCAAAATATAAATTAGCATTAAATATTATTTCATTAAAGTGGGACTTTTTTTTTATGCACGGTCAACACATGGGAAATGACAGAAGAGTACGAAATACCAACTTGGGTGCCTCTCTTTCTAAGAAAAATTGGGAACACTTTTTTACAGAAAGCGCTCACTCCCTATACTATATAAACTCCTTGGACAATGTACTGTGGTGGATAATAAAGTATAATAGCAGAATAAAGCACCGTGCTTATTAAACATAACAAAGCAAATGCTATCGTGGCTCTCACTTGTTGCTATTTACTTTTTGCTTTACATCGCATGATCGCACATATCGGCACTCTATGCTACCGTGCTATACTGCTACGTGCGGCGCTGTGTGTGGCCAGTCGTCGCATGCGAGCGATTGCTTTCGATCGCGTGCTAAATTATTTTAGGCAGCGCTTGCGATATCGCGATTTCGGGCGGCTTACGTAACGTAAATACAATGCAATTTTGTAAATAAAATCAATGAACTTTTAAATTCGCCTATAATTGTTTTAAATACTAACATACTTTATTTCATATAACACAACCAATTATAGACAGTCCTAAGCTTGGAAAGTATGAAGGAAAGTTCATTGTTTTTTTTACTGTTCCGTAATAAATTCATAAACGCGCTTGTTTTATTCACACTCGCCCGTTTGGCCGTATCAGGTACCTACGCTTATAAAAAAAACATGCTTAAAATAAAGCATATAAAATAGTCTGCTTAAAATATAAAGCATTAAGCAAGTGATTGCCATAAAGCAACTTTGAACATCACTAAGTCTCAGTGATGTGCAAAGACATTGTTAATACCGGTTACTACCATGAAGGTATAGATGAATATATTATACCTTCATGGTTACTACAGTCCGTTCACAGCGTAGATCTCTATCTACGGTTCACAGCGTAGGTTCACAGCTCGTTCACAGTTATTTTACCTCCACTCTCTGACATTTGTCAATTCAACTTCCCGCTAGGTTGGCATTACTTATTATTCTATGGGCATTACTTACTGTCTTCCATGGTCCTCGGAACCGGCCACCTGCAGGAGCCCACATAATGGTGGGAGGGGTCCGCATCGCTGTCGGGCCGACACTCAAGTATTTGGGTCTAACGCTCGACAGTCGGTGGGACTTTTGCCACCACTTTCGTGGTTTGCGCCCCCGTCTTCTGGGCGCCGCAGGTGCGCTAGTGCGCCTGCTGCCCAATATTGGGGGCCCGAATACCTCCTGCCGGAGGCTCTACGAAGGGATCGTGCGGTCAATGGCCCTCTACGGGGCCCCTGTCTGGGCGAGGAACCTGACGGCCCGCAACATTCCGGCGCTACGTGCACCACAGCGCGCCATGGCCGTCAGGATAACAAGAGGATACCGCACGATCTCGTTCGAGGCAGCGAGCCTCCTCGCCGGATCCGCGCCCTGGGACCTTGAGGCCAGACTCCTTGCGTCTCTATTTACTTGGCGCAAGGAGGCACTGGAGCGGGGTCAGGGACCAGCACCCCGAGAAATCGAGGCGCGACGGTCGGAGCTCCACCAGGTCCTGGTGGCAGAGTGGAGCAGGTGGGAACGACTTGCGCACCCCAGTGCCGGGCACGCCACCATTCTGGCGGTAAGCCCCGTGTGGCTGGAGAGGCGCCATGGTGTCCTCACCTTCCGGCTGACGCAGGTGCTGACCGGACATGGTTGCTTCGGTCGGTTCCTGTGTCGAATAGGTCGGCAAGGGACGTCCGGTTGTCACCATTGCGGTGACCGCCGCGACAATGTCAATGACGAGGTGGAGGACACGGCGCTGCATACGCTGGCCGAATGTCCAGCGTGGGCCACGCAGCGTCGTGAGCTAGTCGCGGCGGTCGGTGTGTCCGCCCTCTCGCTTCCAGCTTTGGTCTCATCCATGGTGGGGAGCGAGAGATCTTGGGACGCCGCCGCCTCATTTTGCGAAGAAGTCATGTCTTCTAAAGAGGCGGCGGAGAGGGAGAGGGAACAAGCAAACCCTCCAACCGCAGAACCGGGCGTCGGAGGGCGCGTGACGACCTCCAGCCACCATAGTGGGTTTCCTGCGGGCGATGGGCACGGGGCCGCCCATTGCCCGATCAATGCAGGTCCGAGAGGCGGCGGCCGTGCTCCGCGGCACCTCTCGCGAAGGTAGGGCTTAAATATATAAAAATTTAATGTCTCCCGCGTGGGTTAGGGCTTAGTTTGTTTCTAGTGTCGGGTCCCGCTGCTTCAGGCGGGCCGAGACCTGTTGACGGGGCCGCGATTAAGTATGTGAAAAACGATCGCGCGGCCTCGTCGTGTTAGGGTAGCTTCGAGGAGCACCGTGGAGGTTTAGTGGGTAGTCCCGCCCTCCTTTGGGCGGGGAGTCCCACATAACCGCCAAGCCATGGCCCCATGGCGAGGCGGCAGACGTAAATAGTCTTACCCACGTTAAAAAAAAAAAAAAAAACATTACTTACTGTCAAGTTTATTTGTTTCGGTGATTTTAATCAGTTAATCACAAAGACATTGTACTCTATACAATGTCTTTGATTGCAACTCGAAAGAACATGAGAATTTAGTTGGTGCAGCTGTAGTAAAGATCAATTATTTTTTTTTTATAATTATTAAATTTGGCAATATTTTCTTGTCCCAGGTTACAGAGCCGATGGCTGATAACACTAAATCCCCCCTTCACTCCACCTCACCGCACAGCTGATCAAATGTCAAGAAAATGGAGTTTTGTTACGCATTTTATAATTCAGATTAGAAAAATTTCAATATGAAATCAAATAACATTATTTTTATAACCTGTTTGGGTTAGAATGGATAGCACAAGTCCATTTCAACCTTGGGCCACTGACGATAGTGCAAAAAATGTTAAAACTGAAAGAGAACTAGTGGATGACGCGAAACTTCATCGGGAAAATGTCAATCATCCAAAACATAGGCAAACTGCGTCTTACAATAAAGAAAGTGTCGCCGTCCCAAGCAACGCTCCGGGATCATCGAGCGCTACGGCCCCCGGCGGCGAGGCCGCGCCGGACAGCGAGTCCAAGATGGACTCTAGCAAAATAGCTTCTATGCAACAAATCGTCGAGAATACTCTCAGGTAATCAGCGTATAAATACTACATTGTACAGTGTTTTCAGACCACTCTAAAACAGTTTGTTCTCACACCCACACGTCTTTAATCGGTACTTTTAGATTTACTGTGATAACCATTGTTATCAGCAAGACAGCTGTTGAGGCTGGTGTACTGGTCTTTTTAAAACAATTTTATCAATATAAACTTAAAAACTTTTTTGCTATAAAAATCTTATAGTAAGGTATTTCTTTAGTAGGAGTGTAAACAATGTTTATGATGATACCATTATCAAAGATCAATATTTAAAGACATAGACAATGTAAAAAAAACAACAATATTGATTGACTTCTTTTGCCTAGCCTTTTCCCAAGCTATGTTGGGTTTGGCTTTCAGTCTTACTGGATTCAGTTGAGTACTATACATTTTACATGGATCAACTGCATAACTGAAAACCACAATCCACTTTTTTTTTTCTAATAACAGTATACCATATACTGCATACACCATTGAAGTATAATATAAATACCGCTTTAAATAAAATCTTTGGATGTACAAACTATATGGGACATGCCAAGATTTGATTTAATTAATAACTTTCATACAAGACTAAGACTGTGTAATCAACTGACTGATTATTTCCTCTAAGAAACCATAAGTAAATGTTTTTTTTAAGAATTAAACGATTAATGGAGACATTTTTGCAGTCAAGAGGGCCGGCAGAGAGTAGCTCAGCTTCTAGAAGCAGTTGAGGCGTTAAGTGGAGCTGAGAGACTTCTGTTGTATCTGCGTTTGCCCACTGGAGTACCTCAACATGATCCCCTCAAACAACCCATAAATCCACTAGGCTCACGGTAAGAAACCTAAAAAATTATTTAGCAAACATAAAAAATTAAATATAAATAAATTGTAGTCCAAAGTATTTTACTAGTATTATGTGTGTTTAGCATAAAATATGAAATAAATAAAATGCACTGCCACCTTTATAATATTTAATTGATTAACTAAGAGATTTAAAGTTCTTTAGCAGTTTGTTTACATACATTTTTGTCTATTAACCGGTTTTTTTTAAATATCCCTTATTCATAGCCATCAATTGGTTCCATTATAATTCTTTATATTTAAATGTAAAATGGCAATTATTGTATGCTGTTTATATTCCAGGGCTGAGCTTCAGCAGACTGTAACTTGGATACAGACGCACTTAGAAGTTGACCCGGATGTATCATTACCCAAGCAGGATGTATATGATGAATACATGTAAGTATACATTCATGAAGAAAAGTAAAACATTAATCAATTAATGTTTTCATTATTTATTTTTAGTCAGTGCATCAAAACAAAGAAACAAACTAATCTTGACTGGATGTAAACACCATAATTGAATTAAATAGGGGAAGTATTACGTATTTTATCAGTCTAAATAATCTATCAGTGTCACTCAGAATCCATTGAAAAAGTATTTTAATTTTAATGGAATACATGATCCAACTATATTATAATAACTTTAAAAGTGGCAACCTCCTTGGTCGAGTGGCGTACACAACGGGTTTCAAGGTGTCGCCTGCTCTGAGGTCCCTGGTTCGAACCCCGGACGGGTCAATGAAAAAAAAAACACTTCTATATTGTCTCAGGTCTGGGTGTTTTTGGTACCTTCATTGTCTCTGATTCCATAACACAAGTGCTTTGGCTTCTTACATTGGATTCGGAGCAATGAATGTGATGTTGTCCACATTTATTTATTATTATTTATATTGCTACTATGTATACATAGACAGTTGCACCCTGCTTTTTGATCAACTCGTAAGCGTGATAACGTGTTATATACCTACCCCATTAATAGGGATTATCAATCATATTGTCCAAATTCGACTGTTAGTTTCAGATATAAGCATTTTCAAAGAAACTGGTCGTATTTGTCTAACTAATCAAATATGTTGACAGTGCACATTGTATGAGCAGTAATATGAAGCCTCTCTCCACTGCGGATTTCGGGAAAGTAATGAAGCAAGTGTATCCGACTGTACGGCCTCGTCGTCTGGGCACGCGTGGCAACTCAAGGTAATATAATATTTATATTTACTATTTTATTAATAACTAGCTGTTCCCCACGTCTCCGCCCGCGGTATCTAATTTATGAATTAATTATTTATCCTATGTTACGAAGGGTGAATGTAGCTTTCTAATGGTGAAGAATTTTTGAAATCGGCACAGTAGTTTTTGAGTTTATTCATTACAAACATACACACAAAAATACTAATCTTCCCTCTTCATAATATTAGTGTAGATTAAGACGTGTTTGTTTACCGTTGAACTTGTTAGTTTGATCTAGTCAAAATAAAAAAATGGAGTCGCAAAATAAAACTTACAGGACCTTTTTATTGAATTCGCCTGTTTGTTATAAGATCGACTCAGCCTATCGCGGTCCACTGCTGGACATAGGCCTCTCCCAAGTGACGCCACAACACCCGGTCCTCCGCTTTCCGCAGTGGAACTACCGGGAGATGGGGCCGTGTGCTATGGTGCGCAATCATAGGGTTTTTTTGTTGCCCTAGTCACCACGTTAGGTGACCGCAGTTTTGTATTCGTTCTTTCTTCGTATCGTGACTTGTTCATGTATCATTTTATTTTAAATCAGAGGTAGATAAATATAAAAATATTGTAAATCATTCAAGATATGGGCTCGGATAACTTATCGATTTGTATTTGCTGTGTTCTTCGTCTTTCAACTGTATTGTTACTCTATTAAGGGTTGGGCACGATTACATCACAATAATTACCAGCTAGCTAATATATCGATAACTGTGATTATATTCACGCGGCTACCTTTGCTTAAATGAGTGATTTTCCTTTTCGAATTTATCGTATTTGTTTGTAATTTTGTGTTACAATTAATAGAGTAGGTAATAAAAATTCTCGATAGGTTGCCCTCTCGCATTTCGTTACGGCAGTAATAAAAAAAATAGCTACTATATTATGATATTGAATAATAAAAGAGATATCAGTCAGATAAAGAAAGTTCGTCAAATCGCGCATCGGTAGTTTCCAGTATTACCTTTTACAAATAAACAGTTGTCTATATACATACTTAATATTATAAAGCTGAAGAGTTTGTTTGTTTGAACGCGCTAATCTCAGGAACTACTAGTCCGATTTGAAAAATTATTTCACTGTTAGATAGCCCACTTATTGTGGAAGGCTATAGTTAGACTATCATTTTTGGCGATAAACGATGCCCACGCAGACGGAGCCGCAAACAAAAATGTTTGTATTTTTAACGAATGATATCTTACGTGTAATACCATTATTATTTACGTTACGTACATACTAGTATTGTAGACATACCAAGTTATATAGGACTAGATGTGATATTTCGTTAACGATTGATAATTGATTATGCAAACTCATATTTTGTGCATTAACTTCTATTTAGCGACGTTTAGATTAGAGTCGAGTATTTTAAGCTATTAAATAATTATGTAGAATTTTAGATAACTATCACAGGTTGCCATTATTACTGAGATGAAAACCAAGACAACCTTACTTGATACCCAGTACAATTGGTTGCTGAGATCAGATAGAAAGTCGCTCCGTGTAAATCCGATAAAACTGGAAGCCGACCCCAAATTAGCTTGGGAAAAGGGCTAGGCAGAGTAAAACCAGACTAAATTCTAATTTGTTTTCCATTTATATTGTGTATAGGCTTTTGCGTTATTGGTAATTGTTATCATATGAATGAGGTTTTTAACAAATTGCCTCTTTATTGAGGATCTCAAAGACCATGCTTTTTCCACCCCTACTAGAGGATGACCACCCTTCATTACAATGTAGAAAACAATAGCACCAACCAGCGAAATCTATATGCCTAAAAGATCCAATTTAATACAATGTATTCGTGAATTACATACATAAGTCGAGGATATTCAATATGAGAAAATCAATAAGTTTTAAGGACACCTATAATTATAATTAATGGTTTCAACTGCTTCACAATGAATAAATAATCTCAATAATTGATGTAAGTAAGTATAAATATACGTACAACTGGAAAATGACTAATTCTCTACACGTGTATGTTGCGTCAGAGTGCAAGAGTGGAGGCGCACTATCTGTCTATAAATAAATTACATTTAATACTGTTAAACAATAAATATCTACGTTTAATTGGAGTTGACCAGAAAATCACAATCCATATTAATATTATAGAGGGGTAAAAACTCTCTGTTATCCTTTCGCACTAAATTTGATGAAACTTGGTATGCTACTTTTTTGTTATTATGTAAAACAATAACTGACACCAAGACCTCGGAGCTGCGGAAAATAGCTAGTAGTTTAAGTTAATGTTTCGTAATCGAAGAAATTACTTAATTTATCTATATTTTATATGATTGAAATAAATAGTGGACAATTACAATTAATTATTTATTTGCATACTCATTTATTCTATATATCTCGCATGAGAAGCTTTGGCATCCATAACATATTTCTAAGTAATATATTTTAGGTGTGGTCGCGCCAAGTCAAGTATGATAAAGTATTAGACAGGCTTATTGGTCTAGTGGTTAGTGACCCTGACTGCTAAGTCGGAGGTCGTGGGTTCGATTCCCACCCAGGACAAAACTTTGTGTGATGAGCACGATCATTTTTTCTGTGTCTGAGTGTCTTTATCTATAATATTTATGTATTTAGAAATATAAAAGTATGTTTATCAGTTGTCTGTTTAACATAGTACAGGCTTTGTCTAGTTTGGGATCAGATGGCCGTGAGTGAGGTTGTCCCAATATATTATATTATATTATTAGGGAGGAAGTATAAGTCTCTTAACTAAGCTAACCTCGTATACAACGCCTGTTGTATATGAGTATAATAATTAATACTAAGAATATATATGTAAATTAATAAGCCATAACTGGCCGTACTTAGATTATGCAATGGTGGGTAATCACTCTTATCAACTTCTTTATATGTATCTTTTTGATAACGCGGCGGGCTTTCCGTCAAACTTATATGAGTACCTATATGTTAAAGAGTATTTAAATCTATTGGTTTACAAACTGCATTTATTTATGCTGTATAAACTAATTATTAGTTTATTATTTACTTGACCAAAATTTTCTTAAAAAAAATCTTTAGGAGTGTATTGTTCGTACGGAAATTCTTTATTCGGAAACTAATTATTATTATTAATTGGAAGGAATAAATGCTTTATAAAGTGACCTTAGTTATTATCTCGATTACTTTTGGACTGCATTAAGGAATTGAGAACAAAAAAGTCTGGCTGTTTCAAACATTAGCTGGTACAAACAAATAAACTTTTTGCTTTATCTAGCGACACGCCCTGGGCTTTGCACGGGTAGATACAAACCTTCTTGAATTATTATATCTTTTGCTAAAATCTGCATTAAAATCCGTTTCGTAGTTTAAAAGATCTAAGCGTACATACAGATGGAGCGACTCAATTTTATACTATTTAATAAAGTAGAAGTTGGTATATACATAATAATCTTAAGTTATGTGTTATATCTGTTTACATACATAGCTATAGGCAACCCACATATCCTATTCAATATACTTTTATTCATTATAATAACTCAGCGTACGAATAATTTATTTATTTATGTCGAAGCGATCGGTCACGTTTATTGTGTGACAGACACAATTGACCGGTTTTATCAAACCAGGCAAATCTTATTTCACATTATCTGTGACGTAGACGACACAAGATATGCACTGATAAACTAATTGGTACGAGTTAACCCTTTTAAATATATATTAATGTTTTACATGATAATTATGTAAGCAGCTTCTGTAATTAATTTGTGGATCCGTTTCAAATAAAATGTTGAACCTACTCGTAATTGAATCCGAACATTAATATTATAAAATATGCAGATAATTTAGACTACGAATCAACTCGAAGGTCTAGGTATAACGATTGTTTATTGATGCATTTTATGTAATTATTGTAGCGTCTTAGTTGTTTATAAAGTATGTAAAAGTCATTGACCCCTTCTAATATCATTTAATGACGTCGGCCGTCCAAGCGTATCAGTTGTTTACTACTGCAACACGTGGAAATCAGGGTGAATACGAGTAATACTACTACATACTATTATAACGTACCTATATTTACTTTCCGTGTTTTGACAGCTGCGACACTTCTCGGGCCTTATTCACTAAGTCCAAACAGCAGTTACGTATGTGGTTATGAGAGGCGTTATCTCTTTCGTCTTGTATTTCTAGAATCCCGGGTAGCCAAATTTGTGTGTCCTGAGAGTCACCGGGTAGTGTTGGTATATATACGCCTTAGGCCATATAATCGATGTTTACTCAAAAGTATAGTAAGTCGAAAGAGATAAAGCCTCTCTTAAGCCTACACGTAACGGCATGTTAACTGCTTGGATTAGTGGTTAAGGCCGCAGAACACACGCAATCTGCGTTATTGCCACGTTTCTTTAGTTTGGACAAACCTCCTCCTAACCTCCCCCCCCCCCTTTACTGGAGATAATTATGTATTATATTATGGGAGGCATTACATATAATTCCGTTACACACTAGGTCCGCGTGTGTTGCTTGGGATGTCACTGAGTCGAATGACGCTCCCGGCCCCCAGCCCTTGCTCCCCGTCCCGTGCGCACATTTTACCAACCCCGCCGCCTTACGTTCCCCCACGCCGCCGCGCCGGTGTGCTTGAGAGTGTTACGAACGAATTTGCCAAGCTATAATCATTCTATAATAAGAAATGTTTGGACACTCCTCAAAAGTCCTAAGAAAAATAAAGTATTTAGATTTAGTTGATGGTGTGGAAAGAAACTATTTTGGTAACATTAGTAACTTAACTTATTATTTGTTTGAAATTAAATAAATAAAGTTTACCGACCAATTTGTGCCAGATATACCTACATGGTGTATGAATAAGCGAGGCACTCATTACATACATGTTACTTTGCTAATTAAATCTGTTTGCTAATTAAAATTAAAGCTGTTGAGTAATGAGGATAGATAGTAATAAAATACTATAGCTATATATTTATGACTATATAGAAAATCTTATTAAAAATTATACACCTGAGTAATAAAATTTCCCGAATGTCAACAAAATGATTAATCTGAACTTTAAAAGTTTAGTTAATTTATTCTTATCGTTTTCAGATATTGTTACGCGGGTTTAAGAAAAAAGATCAAATTAGAAGTGCCACAGCTACCCGATTTGGGTGAATCGTCCAAGGCATGTTTGGTAGGTATTTTTTTTTTATCTTTCTCACAACTTAGCCACGCCTATTAGCACTTGGCCTTACAAAACTAACTAGTTATTTAACAATATGTTATTACAGGAACCGTTAGGAGCTTCGAGAGAAACTGAAAGGATAGTCTGCGATTGGGCCGAATCTAAATTAGGTATGTAATAAATTTATTGTTTCAAATTTAAAACTGATATAGAAGTCATTTTTAAATTAGTAGGATTTGAGTAATCTATACATGTATAAGACATGTATCTTTTGCTATTTTAAAATAAAATAAAACTTGATAAAGTTTTGGAGTGAAGGGAGGGGGAGGGCTGATGACGATGTTGCTCAATCGTGATGTCATGAGACATTTCTGTTCAATGTATCGTGATTTTTTTTACGCCATAAATAAAATAATATGTTTCTATTTTCAATACTATCGAACGGACCAAAAAATTGTCATCAACCTCATACCTACTTAGTATCGATTCCTGGCTAGATAAAAATACCGTAATTGGTCTTATGGTCGTAACTTTGAAAACTATTTTTTTTATACATATATAAATATCTTAAAATCCAAAAACCTTTAAAAATACGTAGTCACTTCGGTTCTGATTTCTATTTATATATCTATAGGTAACTGAAAAACGTGCGTCAGCTGTTCAAAAAACTTGCATGTAACGATTAATATTATTATCAGTCTATTGTATGTTTACAGGCATTAAATTTGCGAACGTCTCGGAGCTGTCGCGACACTTAGCGTCAGCGAGTACACAGCTCGCTCCGCCCGGCCCGGCCAGCGCGTCACCGCCACCGCAACATGTGCAGCAACATGGTCAGCTATACTCATTATTTACCCTACAAAACTTATATAAAGACTACTTCAAACATCTAGCGCTAGAAATAAGTCTTTTGTCCATGAAATAACACTGACACTTCTAAAATGAATGAACACTTATGTAACACAATGTAAGATATAGTTAAATAATAACAAAGTTTTTGATTTTTCTAGCACCTGCAGATGACACAACAAGTCGACAGCTTATTAAACATCTGAAACGAAAAATCCAGGTGTGATTTTACATTCATTTCATTAATAGTTTTCAAATACTTACAACTACATTTAACGCATTATTATCTCTGAATATTTCATCAACAGACTCAAGGTACTCCTGGGCGGCCAAAAAAGAACAAAGGTCAGGATGTATCGGGTGAGTCCCCACCGTCGACGTCGTACGCGAGTCACCATCAGCCGATGAAACACGAGAGCGAAGTTCTACCCGACATGAGCTACGGGTACGGGCAGCCCGCGTACGTGCCCGTGTACGACGTGCGCCCGCCCATGCCGCAGTACGTGGCCCCGCCGCGCGCGCACCCGCCGCACGGCCCGCACGCGCCCCACGTGTCGCACGCGCCGCACGTGCCTTCCGCGCCGCATCCCGCCATACCCATGCACGACTACCGACCGGACCCTTACGTATTCGAACCCTCATACGCACCGCGCGATCTCACTCGCCCCGCGGACACCACACACAATCTACCGATTAATTTAAGCAGCGACGCGTCTTTAGATCTATCCACAGAGCGAACGGACTGGCAGCGACGCAGACCACCGGAGCCGCCACCGGCGCGTCTGCCGCTTCCTGGCAAAAAATTAATATTAGAGACGTATCACAGTGAAACGCGAGCAAGTTCACCACGCTCTTCGCAAACAGACACACGCTCTCACCATGTCACTGAGGATTTCCCACGAACCGAGTATCTTCCGAAGAAAATGCGAGCTGCCGAAATATTGGGTGGCAAAATGGCTGCAGCACGGCAGGCGCTAGCCGGGCCGCCGGCGCCCCCAGCGATGGCGGGGCCCGCAGCGCTCGGGCCGGGCGGGTTGCCGAGCTCGCTGGGGCCCCCAGCTTCGGACGCCGCGTGCAGCTCCGCGCCTGCACCCGCCGATGCTCCCGTTCGTCCCGAGGTTGCTTTTTTGGAGGATCCAAAAAACTTAACGAGCCGGTCCAAAAGCACCGCCGCGGCGCTGGCCCGGGAGGAACAGGAGGCGGCGAGTCCCACACGGTCGGTGAAGGCTCCGACGTCTAAGTCCGAACAATTACGCAATAAACTACGGAAATCTAGTGGCCGAGCAAGTGGACCCTCGCCGGATCGGGCGGGATCGCCCGATCGAACCGTGACGCCTGATTCGTGTTGCGGTCTAGATGGGATAAATATTAGGACTGGAATGATTTGCGAAGAGAAACACTCCGAAATCCTTAACAGAGAACGAGTAATTAGCATATGTAACATAGATAAACATGACCTAGATGATTACTTAAATGAAGGTAACAGTCAAGAGCACGAGGAAGAGTTATTGCAGTATTTCCATCATCGCGCCAATCAGTCGGAAGCCCAAGCAAATACAAGTACGTCTGAAAACACAGCTGCTTTTTTAGAAAGAGGCCAGGACCCACACGACGACCATAGTCAGGGCAAAAATGAGAAAATTTCGCAGCTAAGGGAGTTATTAGCTAAAAACTTGAAAAATCAGAGTGGGTCTAATTCTCAAAATATGCAATTAAGTCAGGACTCTCAACAGGCTCAGGAAAAGTCACATGAACCACCGCCTACTAAGCCAACCATTTCTGAAGGTGCATTTAAACCTCTTGGTCCAAATGACTCAGAATTAAATGGTCCGTCTTTGACTAACCAAACTGATTTAATCACCAATAAACATAGTAAATCTGTTCCAAATCAAAATGGCACCTCTTTACCTTATGGCAACGGTAGTACATCTAACCAGGTGCCTGCAAATGTCGGAGGCCCACATCTTTACAATGGGCACTGTCATAACGAACCACAGAGCCCGACTACTAGAACACAACAATACGATTTTGTTCCGATCTCGGATGGATGTCATTCACCAGGAAATTTTCATTCCAAGTCCCCTATAGGATTTGGTCAGAGGGGCCAAAGTCCAACAAAAGTAGGTAAACCAATTATTATGGGTGGCTCCTTACAGACATCTCCTATCTCACATAGCACTGCAGCGAGCCCTTTTGTTAGTCCAAGAAACACTCCAGTGCCACGGTCTCGGCTTTGCCCTCGGCCAATACCCAAACACAACGGCAGAAAAAGGCGCAACCCTCTACAACTTGGTGTAGCTGATCCATGCTCGAAACAATTTGCTATACCGAATGATCAAAAATTTATGACCAAAAGTGTGGTCTGTGGTGCGGGCAAATACTGCCAACCCATCTCAGCTCCTCCCTCGCCTAATATACTCACACAATACAAGAACCACATGTACACGTGCTCTTCAGGAATGTCTAATGGCTCAAATAATCTTTGTTTAAATTTTTTACCGAACGCACCGTTTCGTGATCACATAAATGGAGAACAACCTTTATCTGCCGATCCTCTGTCAAGTGAAGTTAGTCAGTTTTTCCAAGAATCACTAGTTACTTACAGATCGGGAACTGACACTTTTAGATCGCAGTCCGTTCCTCTTAAGCAAGCAATTGGTAATATGGGTTTATTGAGCTACAACAACACTCCAGTAGGATCGGTTCCTCCTACACCAGTACCAAATGAGTTTTGTGACTTTGGATCTCTTGTCGACACTTGTGACATATCAAAAGCTGGACTTAATCGAGAAACATTAGATAAAATATATGACGCTATTGATAGCAGCAATGACGTCCTTACAACAAGTGCAACACAGAGCATTTTAAGTTCTAACGACACACTAAGTAACGGTTGTGATCCTCTTCCTGAACATCAAATACTTTCGGATGAACAGTTGACCTCAATAATACCAAGTGGTGACGACCTGCTTGAGAGAAACAATCAATACAACCAAACATTCACAAACGACAGCGCCACTGCTGATAACGTGGAAGATTTCCTTAAACGAGCTAATAGTATTGAGTTTGACTTATCAGAACTGGTGACTGATAAGAATAAATACTACACATCACGGTCGGTCCCGAGTACACCACTACCTTATAAACGCACCGCGCCAAACTTGCAAATAGACTCGCGCCGTTCCAGGGAACTGTTTGCGGCTGAAAATTTCTCCAACGCCTCGAACGGTATTTCCTCAAAATCTGTGCCATCTACTCCCCAGTTCGCAGAAGATAGGAGCGTGTTTAGTTACAGTAATAGAGATTTCCTTATCAACGGTAACTCAGTGTGTGGTTCCACTCAACTTCACGAGACTGTAGTGGAGAACGACCAGGGATTGACGTCCCCGCTTCACGATATGTTACGGGAGGACATACTTGTCGACCCGTTGACGCCCGCCTTGCTGGCCGATCTCGACAAAATGGATGCAACTCCGTATGTCGATCTCTAGTCAGCTGTTCATATATCATCACTTGTATATATGTAGTTTTTATAATAATATTAGTTTGGTTTTGTTTGTACAGATACCGATGAATTGGATATCTACAGAGTACAATGTATTTGTATGCCTTCAGTGAAGGCAAGTGCTAAGTTGTGCATACCTAGTTAAAATTTGGATCGCACACTCCCAAAAATTGAGTCAATAAACAATGCACTATAATATTGTGATAATTAAAGCTATGTGACATCAATTATTAGAGTAAGCTAAAGCTAAACTCTGAATTATTATTTTTATTGACGGCTTCAATTAATTTTGCCAGTTTGAGAAGCCGAAAAAAATATTGTTGACGATATATTATTAAGTCTTATTATTTGACAATATTAGTTGAAGAAGTATGTGAAATGCTATATTGAACTTTAAGTTACAAAATATATGCTGTTATTTTGGCCCAATTAATTGGCAAATTGAAATAAAAGAAAACTTTATGTTAAATTGATGGAATTAGAATTACAATTAAATTAATCCGTTTGCACTTTATTAGGCAATTATAATGTGAATGTTTCGCGTGTAATCGCGGCTCAGCTGTCGAAATACACAAGCTGCGTGTGATGCAATGGACCACATAATATAATAATATATAAATTCCTAAGATGATTCAATATTATAACAATATTCGAACCTTGTGGACCTGACATATGATTATAAAGTAGTATAATAAAATACTGAAATACGCACTGTCGGTGAATACGTAAATATTGTATATGTATACTGGCTAGTTATAGAACATAAAACATTTTAATTTTAATGTTTACCGACGATTACAATAATATGCTTTATACTTTTACTCTTACAAAAAAAACAGTTTGAAAGCTCGTCGAGTTCAGAAAAAAAATGTATAAATTATTATTTAAATAACTAACACATGTACCTAACGGATTTAATATCGCTGAAACTTCTATTCTGTAGAAAATGTGATGTGCGGTTTCTATCAGGTCTCATATAATAGTAACTCCGCTTTGTAAGCCTAGTGTACAAGTAGAGGGTGGTATGTGCCTCGTGACAATATCTGCGCTCATGTGTATAATAAAAAAAAACATCGAAATTTTGATAACTATTTTATATAAATTAGTGAGAAACATTCAATAGTGATACTAGCTAACCAGTTCCATCAACAACCTTTGAAAATAGCTAATGTACGTAGTTATAGTGTTTAATCAGACCAATGCAGCGTGCCAAGCGCGCTTAGTAAATTAGAATTGGTTTTTCATATGAAAAATGATAAAATAGTATATAGTTTATGAAAAATGAATTTATTGTAAGTTAGCACAAAGATTTAATATATTTTATTATCACATAGGAGTTTTACTGATATACTAAATTTACATTGATCGCATAAAATGCGTACCTATTGAAAAGTTGAACCTGCCAACGTTGCTGCAGTGAGCTTATAAGGCTTAGACACATTACTGTTTCATTGTTTAATTGTGGCATTACTATCGAAGCCGGTCTCTTCAAACAACATTGGTGAACGGGAAACGCGATAACAGGATCGTAAAACTTAGTTCATTATTAAATCACAGTTTATTAGCTATAGATAGGTATGTATTATAACGTCCGCCTAGCGCCTCTAATATCACCATTTACGCTCTAGATGTATCAAGGCGCTTATTAGGTTTTGTAATAAAGAACTGTAATTTGCTTTGTATAACAATATTAACAGCTAGATATAAATATACAAAATTCTAGACCGGCTTCAGTGTTAAACCAAATTGAAGTTCTCAAGGTATACCTTCTTGTATGGCCTAGCAAGATTGTGAAAATTTTTATTTTTACAATGTAAATTTTGTTATTTGTATTTTAGGTATTATTTGTACTTTAAATTACAAAAGGGAAAAACAATTTTGAACCTATTTCCTCAACCTGTGCCTCAATAACGAATGCTATGGTAAAACTGTCGTTTGAAGCTTCGTAGTTGGTTTGTTATAACGCTAGTACAAAACACTGATTCGACAGGGATATACCTAGGTATATGTAAGTGAAACCGAAGACTGTTAAAAGTTTGTAGAATATTTTCAACACAAAGTAATAACTTGTCATGATCACTTTCGTCTCGACGATTAGGTGTACACAACGAATAACCTCAGTGATCAGATCAGTGTTATTCCAATTTGGTACAACTTACCAAAATCAACTAGTACCTAATTACTATTAAGTTGTACATTTTGTTAAGGCTCTGTCTCTCGTAAGTTTAAGACGTTGAAGCACTGTAAATAATACTTTTAATGTTTATTCCATTCCTCATTGTTTCTATACGATTATCGTCTACATCTAAATTAATTAACATCAATGTATCAACTAATTAGTAACAATATATGTCACTTATAAATATACACATCAAATGACACGTGGATTGTAAACGATGAATGTGTAATATGGTGAGAGATTTTAATAAATGTTCTCATTAAGTGTTATTATGTAATTCGCATCTTCTCTCGGTGTTTAACGCCGATTATATTAATTTCCATCATTTATATTTATCTTTCAGCCATTATTGTGGTTTTAGCTGCAGTTTTTTTATGTTTCTTGTTATAGTTTAAGATTTCATAGACATCACTATTAGCAAAAGATTTTCACCGATTTTAATTATTTACAAAGTTGACACTGAAAATTTAATTTATCAATGAAATTATTATATTTTCTTTTTCATAAAATATATCTCAGTAAAATGAAATATAATATACATTTTAAAATAGTTTTTGAATTCTAAAAAAACATTTTTGTTTAACAAATTGTGTCTATTTATTATGAGATTTGACATTTTCTGCCTATTGTATACAATTAAAAATTTATCTTCGGATTTGTAAAAAAAAGTTGGTCCTCAGCCAACATAGATGTTCCACGAACGAACAGCCGCAACCTTATCCATTCTACTGACGAACTTCAGTACATATACACACATTTATGAGTGCAACAGTACTGAGGTTTATTTTAGAGCGAACAAGCTAGATGATGCGAATAAGTTAACTCTGCTGTTCCCAAAGTTTTAAATTATACGACTTTAATTCTATGTTTAAATCCACTGTACATACTAATAATAAGATTTAAACCCGGAATCGTCATTTGTTTGCTCCAAAATATTGTCATTTCAACATCTTTTATAAAAGTCATTGTATCACTTATATGTAAAAGAGGTATTCGGTAAAATTGATGTTAAAATATGAATGTTTACCTAATACATAATTATTTGTATGTCACGTCTTTAATCTTACGAAATAACAAAGATATTTAGAACAATTAAGGGAATAATCATCTCAAATGTGTAAAGCCATTTTAATACTTGACTAAATTTTAATAGGTGTATATTTTAATAAAATTAAAGAATTTAAATGTGCATCCTTTGAACATATTATGTTAAAGTTAATGCATATATTAGATGATATAGTTTCAATATTGATAATTATGATTTCTTTTAGAAATAATTGTTAAAATTTGATTAAATGATTTTATAAAAATGTCGATAAGTCACATGATGGAGATTTTGTTGCTAAAATGAATCATTGTTATGTAAATACAGCATTAACATTGGTAGACACGTATTAATACATGACACCATTTAATTTTATTACAACTATGTTGTTCTGTTAATTATTGTTTTTATTTTCTAAATATTTTTTATGAATGTATGATAATACATATTAGTTATATTAAGCATATCTAGTTGTAAGTGAAGATATCCATGTTGTTGATTAGTCTTTTATGGATGTTGATTTACACCATTTGCTATGCAGTGATAATAAATGGTACGATAGTATTTGCGATTGTTTGTTATTTGTTGCCCCCGTATTAAACCTACCGCCAAAAATTTAATAAACCTTCAAATGGTGCCATAAAACATAAATTACAACTGGGAAAATTGGCACGAACATGAACGGGTACATAACTCTAAGCACTCCCAATTTTACTATAATAATTTAAACTATCATAATATTCAAACGGTTTCTTGCATCAAAATGTTGCTGACTGCCTAACATTTTTAAAGTAGTCCTTACTTACTTGTAAATAAAGTTCTTTTTCATTAAGGGTCTTATAGGGGTTTAGGTATCTATAGGGTCTTATAGGTCATGTGGTATATAGGCTTGCAGTCTTTTAACACTTATGACTTATGAGGTATATAACTGTACTTTTCCGTAAATATGTCATGACTATAGTAACTTAATAAAATAAAATTATACTTATTAAAATGATCATTTAATTCAACTTCAAAAGACTTTTTCATGAAAATTATCTTTTGTAAGGTCTGTTCATCTATACTTGTCACAAATAGTAAACAAACCGACGTCAATTACAAATCACGATTTTTCTCAAAAATCACACAATGTATGTTACCACAATTAGTTTACAATTCTGAATAGATCACACAAAGTTTCCCATCACTAATTTTATTGACATTTCATACATACGCCATATTTGTTTACATGTTTGGACAAGTATAGATGAACAGACTATATACTTACTATCAACATTGATTTATTTACACTTTACCACCTAACTTACCATAGCTATTTAAAAACCAAGGTAATAATATGGGATCATCGTCATGTGAATAATTTTCTGTAACATGGATAGACATACCAGGTGACCACTCAAACATGATGCTTATGAGTGGCAAATCTTGTAGATCGTCTAGTGCTTTCTCGCCATACTCATGTTTAATCTTTCTTGATAAACACCTCTTCACAAAAACCAAGAATTCATCTATAAAATTGAAGCACACATCCGGATTCCAATATCTCTGGAAAAAAATATGAAATATTTATAAATAAAAATTAATGAAAAAGAAAATGTGAAAGAAAGAGTGAATGCTGAGAAGACAGAGTTAAATGGATGGACCCCATATGATTTTGAATAGACTAGGGAGAAGTTAACATATTTTTATATATTAAGGTAATAAGAGTAAAATCGCAAATTAGTATAATTCAGGGAGTAGGATATATTGGGTTGGTTAAATTTTATGCTTCATGCAGTTTGCAAAATGAAACTTAGAAAATGAAATAGATATTCCTAAAAAATAAATAGATGTGACACAAAAGTAATACAAAGAAAATAAAACAATATTGTCTATACCAAGAGTGATGTAAAATATATTCACCAGAGACCTCCGGGGCAAATCTTTTACATTAAATAATCTTAATTGTTCTATGATTCCATTGTCATCTCTGAATCCACATAATATTTTATCTATGCCCACAAGAAATGACTGACACCACCATTTCTTTGATTTAAAACGCCTGAAAAAGAAATTGATTTTTAAAAGTTAACTAAAATACCAGGCAAACCCAGGACAAGATGATTTTTAACAGTTGAAACATAATTTCATTTATCTTTTACTAATAATTATTTAGTTTGAACTTGTTAATAAATATTGTTGAGTCAATACAGCTTATTTAAATACCAGTCAACAGTGAATTTAATTCAAACAGACCCATAACCCAGATTTCAATGGTTGATGCAAATTAGCAAGGTCTGTGTTTCATACCTATCCTATTTAAGCCCCCTAGTGTTACGCTGTTTTTCAACATATTCTTTTCAGGTTAAAAATCCTGTTTTCATCCATGTTGTTAGCTAACTCCATACAGATTTTTTTTCAAAATCGATATGGAGGTAGCTAGCCATTTGAGCGTAAGAGTCAACAAACATACACACATTCCCACTCACGAACTTGTGCCTTCATAATATTCGTGTGAAGTGTGATAAACACATGAAACTTTATACAAACCTAAAGGTAGTCTCTTGCCTCCCATTTTCTATATGCCTGTTGGTTTTCAGCTCAATAAATTCTTGGTTGGATAAATATTGTATGATACCTTCTGGTCCAAGATCTACAGGAGGTTTGGTGACTGGAGCTGTATCACACCTGATACCATCCATTTCAGCACCAAATACAATTGTATGATTATTCAATTGTGTTTTAAATACCAATGAGAATTCTTCATTTTCATCTACAGGTACGTCAGGATTTGGTTCAATGTCAGGCTCATCTATGAGAAGTGACAATGTTTATTAATTCAATAATAGCATAAAACTCATTTCATGCTAGACATTGTTTTTAAAATTATATAAAAATTCCTTCATGAATATTATGTACAACATCCAAAGTTAGTTTCATTTTTTTTAGGTATGTTGTGGAGTTCATATTTTGCATGGAAACCTAATAATAGTCTTAGGGCCAGTTTTTTGATCCTGAGTTAACTCAACCAATGGTTAAATATGCTAACTAATGGTTTCAATACACATTTTTTCATCAACTTAAGGCTAACAAATGATCAAATTAGTTGGAGAGTTAATTATTTAACCATTTGTTGTAATCAAAATTGATGAATAAATGCGTTATACCGATGTATGAACCTATTAGTTAGCATATTTAACCATTGGTTGAGTTAACTCGGGATCAAAAAACTGGGCCTTAATGAACCCTCATGAAAGCAATCTTAAATTTCCAGAGATAAGCAGCCTGTTTATAACCAAATAAAAAACCTTTGCTTTATTAGTGCAGATATATAGCTAATTTGTATCCTTACCAGATAGAAGATATTGCTCAAACTTATAGCCCCATGAGGTAAATTGTTTTTCTCTTTCAGTCATATGCATTTTTCTGTTAATTCCATCTTGTGTATCTCTTGCGCATAAGAAAATGTTACCTTTGTGTAGAATTGCTACAATTTTCCATGGTTCTCTAAGTTCGTATGGTGTGCCCGCAATACAAGTCAAAAGGCCTCGATAGCAATAAAACATAGCATTTTTTAAGCTACTTTCTGGGGGAAAGTTTAACCGAGTTTCATGTTCTACCAAAAACTTAAGTAGTTCCGTCAACTTAACATCGAGGTCTGCAGGACGATGTATTGCTTTATCATAATGCAAGTTTAAGTCATAATGAACTCTTTCGTTACCTACGCGTCGTGCGTACTTAAGGTTTTCAAGCCCAATATAACCAATGATCGTGGGTTGATCAAACCGCGGGAATTTCCGCCTGTAAATACTTGGATCAACAGTAAGCTCAGGCTGCATTTTGTTGTAATTCACACTTATATGGTGCTTAAATAAGGTTTGTTATTTTTTATATCTTCTGTTTGTTGGTCTTTAAAGGTTTTATGGCAGTTGACCTTTCAGAATTATGTGAAAATTAAAAACAATTTTGTACGATGTAAAAACTATATCGGTCCATGGGTTTTTTCTTTATCCATACGGTCAATCAGTCAATCAATTTTTTTTATTAATTATGACTCCGTCGGGAATTCGGATTCTGGGCACAGAACAAGTTTATAACACTTTTCATCAGGGTCGAGGGGCGAGGGCTGCAATCGCTGCGACCACTGGCGACCAGCTGCGACTTAGTGAGTAATAGTGAGTGATCTAGCTGCGAGTGCGAACTAAGACAAGACTGCGAGTCGGGCGGGGCGAGTCCGAGTTGCGAACAATGCACAGACAGACACAATCACACAACACAGATTAGAGACTAGTAATACAGATGCGACAGTCACTTTTCAACCAGTTTCCAAGTAGTCCGTTTTGGCGCTAGTGGCGCAGTAGTTTGACATGACGACTAGGTAGTTACACACACATCTACAAGGCTTAGTGATGTGATGATGCCTTGATATCTGCTATCGATAACTAGTGTTGTGCTGATTTGTCGATACTAATTAAATTTATCGATATGGTCCTTTATTATATGGTTTTCCAATTTAAATAAATTTATAACAGGTAATAATTAAATAAAACAATTTTGAAGTACTTGTTGTTTATTAAAAAAAAAAAAAAATTATTTGGTTAAGCATTTTTTCCTTAACCTGAAGGTTTTATATTTCATTAATGCTAGTTTTTGAGGCTCACTCATCTTTATTACATATTTCTCCTCAATAGCACCATTCAAAATTTTATTGACAATATTGCACCAGTTGTGAACTTGTAATCTTAATATAACGTTAATAAAACTATTCACCGCTTGTTTTTTGTGGTTTGCACACCCCAGCCAGGAATACCTCGAACTCATATTTAATATTTGTTTTTTTATAGTGCTTTTTATATTATTTTTAAAGCAGTTTTGATTTAAATACTTATGAGTTAAAGTAGCCACGTCTCGGTATAACATTAAAAGATTTTCAGTAGGATAATATACTAAATTTTTATTTTTTAGGTTTGTATATTCTCTGAACTGAATATACAAATGTATGTTCTTTTCATTTCTGGTGGTATATGTCTGCAAGCAATTCGCACATTGAAGAATTTTTGACATTTTTCTGCATACATAACCAGCAGTGTAAGCTGAGCAGTGAACTTTTATTTTTTCCAATCTTACTTGATCTAGCAACTGCTGCGACGATGATGGGAAGTCTCCAACCCTTGAAATTGATGGAAGTTGTACTTTATCGCCCAATAGGGGAAAACTCTTATCTTTTTCAAGGGCGGTGTTTTCAAAATTTTCATTTTGAAACAAACATTTTGCCTTTAGTATAGCCTCCCCGTCATCTTCTTCGCAGTTGGCATATTTGGAATGGGGGCTAAGCAAATTTGTTATTAACAAAGATTTAAAAGCATAAATAAATGTCATTGGATCTGGGTTATTATTCCTAGCATTAAGTGCTCTAATTCGACCAAAAAAATTTTCAAGAGGGTTTGATTAATATTCCTTGGATAATAAAAGTTCACGTCATACTTATTGAATAATATTTTAGATATCCTCCGAAAACTTTCGAGGGTGGTGATCCAACCCTGCAGAGACGGCACTTTTACCTTTCGAGGATTACCTGACCGCAATGCATGCTTACTACAATTGTCAATAAAATTTAATGATTTCAATTTCTTAATAGCATCAGACCAAAATAAACATTCCTGTGCCATCTGTTTGATTTGATTAATAAACTTCTTATTTTTAGAGCCAATCTTTCTATGTTTAGAACCTGAAAAAAAAAAAGATTTTACAGCAATTAATAATTTAGTATTGAAACAAATACATTAAAAATAGGTTGATTTCTTTTGAAGGGTTCTTCTACTAATTTATTTCAAATAAATTTGAAACAACAGTACAAAACCAAAACACTTACTATATTATACACTCACTAAAAACGAAAATTAAATACTTCAACTTTTAAGAATCAAATGCCACATGATTTTGCTACCTAATAAAATGTTAATTTTTACAACAATATTATTATACTTACTATTTGGTGTGGGTGGAATAGCTGTTTGTATTCTTTCAGACTCTCTTTCAACATCTAAGCCTGACCATGATGGTTTTTCTAACATCACATCTGTAATAAGCAATCAATTAATTAAAAACTCAGTTATTCTATTAATAAGTGCAACAGTATTGAAATCCAGCAAAGTATAGCAGTAATAACTTATTTTTACTGCCTACATACCTCTGTGTTCTATGTTTGAAGCAACTGTTGGACATTGTGAACATGAAGGACGATCAGTTTCTGAAACTGAAACACATAAAATACTATTATTTCACAAAATATCAGCGAGACTTGACACAGGTTAATTACATATAGCTTAAACTAACCTTCATTTCCTAGCATGACCGTTCCTGAAGTTTTTATATTAGTGTCAACTTGTTCCATACAGTAATTGTGATCATCTGAAAAATAAAAGAACTTATCAATTTAGACTCTTGGCTACGTCTAGCTAATGAGAATCATTACTTGCTAGCGTCATTCTTATTTTGGTAGTATTTATTTATAATAAAATATATAGTTGTCTTTAATAATAACTAAGTTACAAACAAATATCCTGTAATGATGTGAACAGTTTGTTTGACATCGACTTTAAATTGAATTCTAAACAAGAATATTTTAATTCAATAAATATTAACTGTAGAATAAGAGAAAACGGAACACAAATATGTAAATAATTTAACTTGTGCGAAACAAAGTCTTGTGACCAGTATTAAACTAAAGTAAATCCCTTGCTTTCAAATTATGAAAGTGATTTATACACATACCAGTTTCTTTAATGCATGAGTGTTTATCCAGCCTCCTCATCTTGTTCTTTAAAATAATTATGGTCAAGTGTAATATTCCACCCTGAAAACGTTAAATAAAATTGCTTAATAATAATATAAAGAAGTTGCAACACAATTAGAATATGTTTTCAGCAGACAGAAAGGTTAAGTAAGTACTAACCTGCGGCACCAATAAGTGGAACTCCGTGATCTATTTCAGCGTTAGTTAGCAGGCACGGGTAGGAGTATCGAAGTCTACGACCATTATTATCAAACTGATTATTATCAAACTGAAACAAACGACAACTGATGTCTATCGAAATGTTTTACGCCGACACGTTTTCTTAAAAGTTGCATCTTGGAGAGTCCAAGGAGGGAGGAATTTGTGGGCACTAGAAGGCTCTCTCACTCTGGGAAAGCTAATAAGCTGATGCGTTTCACTTGTTGCATTGCAACCACCAACGCAGCACTTACGGGTTCCCATATCTATGATGATCTATTAGATCAACCGATATTGTCTCAAACAACGGATAATAATTTGCGTTTCAAGGATCTCAACTCAATAAATGCGAAGAAATACACCTGCGACGCAAACACTCGACTTGGAAGTTTTTCGACAGTTACGTAGTAAAAGTTTTGAAAACTCACGACTTTGACAATTCAAATTGACATTGACATAGGACTTGATAAGCCAAGCATAAAACACACACTCACACACGCACAAGCTCAAATCTCAATATGGCGGCGGTATCACGTGATCGCTCGATGGCGACGCTAGCGACAAAACGGCTCATTCGGAACTAAAGCTGTCACAGGCCTGTCACACAACACCACGGGTGGTAATCTTCATATTATATTTTAACAATTAATACTAACCACCAATCCAATGTCTCTTTTTTTTTTTTTTTTTCTTTTGTTTTTGGCAATATGTCTAACAACAACTACTGCCAGTGTCATGTAGTGACCACACATGGGAACACAAAAGGGCCTCTTTAGTTAATAAATATATATAAAATGGTTTTCAGCTATATTTTGGCGCCTGAAACAACACAAATATGAATGTTAGTAGAAATAATAAATAGCATAAATAATATTTACAAACAAATATATTAAATATCAAAGCTTAATATTGTTAGAGATGATATATTTAATAAAAGCACATATAATTTGGGGGTTAGGGAAAAAGGAAAGAAGGTGACGGACATTCACGGGTTTTTGAATCTTTAGGTTTTTTATAACTTGATCCAGGGAGAATTTGTCATTTAGGTGACAATTTAAGAAAATGTGATCCAGCGAACCATCGTCTAGGCCACATTCACACAGAGAACTGTCCCGGACTCGAATTTTGTGGAGGAAAACTGGAGTGCAGCAATGACCAATGCGGATACGACATATTACAGACGTAACCGCCTTTGGAACCTTTTTAAATTTGAAAAACCAGGGTTTGAGGGGAATAGAGGGCTGAATTGCTGCTAATGCTCCGCCTTTGGTCTTACTGGTCTCTGACCAGTAAGATTGCCAGGCCAGGAAGAGATCAGCTTTCGCCTTATGGACAAGGTCATTGTCGCGAGGACGTCTGGGATCACCTCCTCCTGTTATATTCTGGTTATCTCCAGGTTTACAATGTGATTTGTTTTATAGTAATAATATAGGATTGTACTGCTTCGCTTTGATGTGAAGAGAAAACCCCAACGCCTCACGATATGTCAGAGACACTCACCGATACGGATCCCCCTTCGACTTGCAAGTGTCTCCCAATCCAGTCTCTTATCTCCGGTCCACAAGGGCACCGAAGTGTTATTATCATGCCGACCATCAATCCATCCAACTTCTCAGGTGCAACTAGGATATCTGTAAGTTTAAGTACCCATGAATCTTTGGGTTAAGTATTACCTATCTGTTCTGATTAATAAAGCTATTTACAACAGTTATTCAATTGCAATATCTATGATAAAATTTACTTCAATTTCTCATCAATAGTGTTTGTGACACCTATGTGCTAATCAGATACTAGGATTCTTTCCACGTCTGCAGAAGCACGCATTCCTGTTCGACTTCGGCTTATCGCCCCTTCGTCTGGAATGCTCCCCTTGTGCGTTACATAAATACATAAGGTATAGTGTAACTTTAGTATATACGTCCGTCGACGTTATGCGCCCGTCGGCACATTTACGTAGGCGGTGGGGAACCAAGAGGATTTATAAGAGAAGGTTTGCCCATGACCCTTCCTATAAACCCCAAGCGCTTTTATGTCCGGACAAGTAGCTAGCGTGCGGTCGCTGTTATGCTCTCAGCCCAACGCCGAAAGCACGACCAACACAATTAAGTTTAGGTGTCTCAAATTATACGAATAGGTAAAAGTACTTACGCATATTTAGTTACTAGAACAACAGATAAATAATACTTAGCTTTCCAGGTGGCGCGTATCACGGGTGACAAGAATCTACTTATGATCTTCTTGCACTGAATTTATTTCACAATACATTATCAAAATTAATCAGACTGGATATGCTATAGTGACCATTTGAAGAGAGGCGTCGGTTGGTAGCGTCAAGTTGTCAATACTGATTTAGTGTTGCTATTACATTAGTTCTGTGCAATTATATTTACTTTTGTAGGTTTGGAACATCGCGATTTCATCTTTCGCGACACTCCCGACGACGACAGAAGTTACAAGTGTTCCATTAAGTCTCGCGTCCACTCTCGGATCTTCTCTCGAGCCTTCAAGGACGCGTCTCTCACATCTCTCACTTCAGGAGTTTGTGTTATCTCATTTGGATCAGTGCTTTTAGGTATGCTATCATTATGGTGGTTTTCCTCAAGAATTGTTGGTTCATCATTTCCTGAGGTAAGTGTTCTCTGAGTTATTTTCTTTTCTATTTCTTCTCTATTTATGTGTTTTTCTGTTTCAGGTTTATCAACGGGTTCTGTGGTTTGTGGAGTTGTGGATATTTCTTCGGTAAGAATAGTTGAGTCGAGTTCTTCTAGCAGAGGTAAGTCATCCAATGTTGGTGTAACATCTTCTCTTTCAAACTCAAACATAACCCTTTCTTTTCCAGATATATCTTCTTCAACTTCCAACGGATAAAGATGTGCGATGGAACGAGTGAATTCCGTATCATTCACTTTTACTCGTGCCACTCTGCATTGACCGTCGGTTCCTTTCAACAAAGATATAATTTTTCCAACCTTCCAGTTCTCTCGGTTCTTCGTATCTCCTTTAATCTGGACGATATCTCCTAGTTTTGGAATTTCTAATTTTGTTATCCTTGGTTCTTTAAGAGAGTGTCGGTATCTCTCCCTTAGACTTGGCAGGTACTGGTCGACGAACATTCTCTTAAACTCTTTCAGCATGTTCTGTCCACGTTTCCAACCTTCCACTAGATTCTGTTTTGTTACTGTGCCTTCTTGTGGAAATTCTGCATCTGAAGGTGTTGTCACGATGCATTTATTCAAGGTTAGAAAATCTGAGGGTTTGAGAATATCCTCTAGATCAGAACCTACACACGTCAGTGGGCGTGTGTTTAATATTGCTTCTATCTCTTTTATGATTGTACTTAGTTGATTATCTGACAGTAAACTTTTCGTCAGAGTTCTCTTGAGACAGTGTTTAACTATTCCGACAAGTCTCTCATAGAATCCTCCATGCCACGGTGCTAACTGTGGAATGAATTTCCATTCTATGTTATTAGTGATGCAATAGTTGCTTGACAGTATTTCTGCGGTTAATTTAAATTGTAGTGCGTTATCTGAAACTATTCGTGTTGGTATTCCTCTGCAAGATATAAATCTTCGTAGTGCTAATAGACATTCCTCAGCCGTAAGATCCTTTACGACTTCCAAGTGTATAGCACGTACTGCTAGACATGTATACAGACATATCCATCTTTTTTCTGATTTATTACTTGTCTTTACTTGAAGAGGACCCAAATAATCTATTCCGGTATATGTAAAAGGTGAACTATAGTTTACTCTTTCCTTAGGAAGCGCTGGAGTAGTTGGTAATTTGAATGGACCTCCTCCATGTTTGACACAATTTGTGCATTTTCCTAATATTTTCTTTACTTGGCTTCTTCCTTGGGGAATCCAGTACGATAGTCTGATCAAACTTAAGGTGTGGTTGACCCCTACATGATAGTTTTTCTTATGTGTTTCTAGGATCATTGTGTTAGTGAAATCACAATCCTTTGGAATTAATATTGGATATCTTTTATCGTAAGACCAATCAGCGTTTTGTAATCTTCCTTTGCAACGTAGGATACCGTCTATGTCGGTAAATACTCCTAAGTTTCGTTGTAAGTTAGTATCTTTACCCTCTACTTCCTCAGGGAAATGTTCTTTTTGAATCCTTTTGATCTTTTGTGTATGTGATAGTGTATCGTCCTCACAGTGTTCTGCGGCGTTGTTTCGTGATTCCTCATCTAATTGATTTCTCCGTTCCTGCTCTTTTGAGATCTTTTCTCCACTCGTGAGATCCTCCCCAACAGGAAACGAAAAGTCATGTTCCGCAGAAGAACATGTGGGATTTACTACGACTTCCGTTTCATTAAGTAAAGAAATTTCGGCTCTACAACCTTTCGGCCAAGTTCTGTAGTGTTCCAGTAGAAAACTTGGTCCGGATAGCCATTTCTGCTTATTTTCTATAGAACTCGTGGGTCTAGTAGCCACGTCTGCTGGATTCAATCCTGTTGGAACATATCTTACTGTTACTGGTGTATTTCCCTTTATTTCTTCTATCCTCCTTGCAACGAATGGTGGTAGTAGTTTGTTGCCGTAGTACCAATCAATCACTATTTGACTATCTGTCCATATAGTGTTTTCTGTAAATTCAAAGTCCAGGAACTTGGTTACGTACTTCAGCAACCGGCTACCTATTAGAACACCTAATAGTTCAAGTCTTGGGATTTTCAAATTGTCCTGATCCTTGATGGGCACCACTCGTGATTTTCCTATTACAAAACTCAATTCTTTTCCATTAGAAATATATACAACTGCAGCATAAGCTTTGGTTGATGCATCCGTGAAAACGTGCAGTCGAATATTGTCATTGCCCGCTTGTTTGAAGTATTTCCTTGGTAAAACAATATTTTTTGTGTCTTCTAGTTGTTCTCTAATAATTTGCCATTCATAGGTCAATTCTTCTGGTAATGGGGTATCCCATTTGAATTTATGTATCCACAGATTTTGTAGTAAAAGTTTTGCTGGTAACAAATCTGGTGCAGCATATCCGCATGGATCGTAAACTGACGCTATGTTTTTTAGTATTTCTCTCTTGGTAGTGGCTTCTGTAGTCTTTCTTGGTCTCAATCTGATCGTATCTTTTCCTGTGTTCCAATTCAATCCTAATACCTTAACTTCTACGTCTCTGCAGGCATCCGATGAAGAAATGCTTTCTGAGAATCGTTTGGAATTTGAACTCCATTCTCGAAGATTCATTGAAATCTCTTCAAATGTGATCTTACACGACTCATACATCTCTGTTGCTTCTTGTACAGATTCTACTCCTGTGACAAGGTTATCGACGTAGATGTCATTCACTATGCGTTTTAGACTTTCCTCATTGGAACGCAGTAGATGATGTTTCAAAGTAGCATTTAGAAGAAATGGACTTGATATCACTCCAAATGGTACGCGACAGAATCGTAAGTGTAGGATGTTATCCTCCGTGGCCGCCCTTTTTATGTCTTTCAACCATAAGAATCGAGTTACGTCTTTGTCCTTTTCGTGTAATGCTATCTGTAGAAAAGCCTTTTCTACGTCTGCTGTTATTCCTATTTGATGCGACCTAAACCTTAACAACATTCCGGTCAAGTCTTCTAGCATAAGTGGTCCGCGATGTAAACATTCATTTAAACTTTTGCTATGCTTGGTTTTTGCCGAAGCGTCGTAGACTATGCGAGTTGGCTTACCTGGATGACTAACACCGTGATGCGGCAGGTAGTGTATAGGATGATCTACATCTTCGACTCTCCTTTCATTGTCTCGTACCCTTTCAATTATTTCTTTTGCTAATTGTTCCTTTAATGTAGTATCGTACGCTGTTAGTGAATCGGAATCTAATCGTTTAAGTAGGTTGACTAGTCTGCCTATGGCTAGGCCCAAATTAGTCTCTAAATTAGGTGGGTAATCTATCCACGGCCAACTAACAGTGTACCTATCATTTACTAGTTCTATGGTATCATTGAATTGGTTGATTACTTCTTCGTCCCTAGTCAATTTTGGTGAATCGCATATTCCAATGGATTCTAGTTCCCACAAGCATTTGAGGTTTCCATTGTATAATGGAAGATCCGGTGGTGTCAATTTGTTTTCTACTCCCTGAAAGTAGGTTATTACTGACAACGTGTCCGTGGATTTCGTGTTAGTTTTTCCAGTCAGTATGTAACCGAATTTAGAGTCAATCAAGAATAAATTACTTTCCAGTTGAATTTTGTCTCCAAGGATGAATGAAATGTAGAAGTCATTGCCGATCAATATGTCTATTTTGGGTGACAATGAGCCGTCGTCCGCCAAAATTAGATCGTCTTTGTGTTTACCTATGTCGATACCATGGAAAGGAACTCCATTTGAAATATGAGGAACAACGTTTGCTTCTATTTGTAAAATATTATTTGTTTTTGTTTGTATCTGTAACTTGACTACGGGGCTTTCTATTACTTGGGGAGTTTTCGATCCGAACGTGAAAACTGATAAGGTACTTTCCTCTTCGATAGGAAGGTTCAATTTTACAGCTACTTCTTGCGTTATATAAGTACGTTGACTACCCGAGTCCAACAGTACTCGACAGGTCTTTCCACCTGAATTATCGCCTTTACGTTGAGCCTTAACTTCCGCCGTTTGTAGTATAGTGGAGCTTATAGAGTTGACATGAAGCGTCTTGACCTCCTCGGTTTTATTTATGCAATTCTTATAACAAAGTGCTCTGTTATGATGGCCAGATTTGTTACAGTGTACACATTTAATTAGCCTTTTACAATCTTTTACTTGATGATCTTTGCTTAGGCAGGCAAAGCAGCGATCCTTTATTTTCTCTTTCCTATCTTCCACAGTTTCAACAACCTTGCATTGATCATTGAAGTGCGATCCTTGGCAAAAAATACATTGAAGTTTCCTTTTCTTTTTCATGGGCCTGTCTGTTTTACTTCCTTGTTCTTGAGGTCTTCTTCTAGTGGACTGACTATTGTCGTTAATATTTTTATGGAATGGTTTTTTCTCCCTAAACTTTTCTTCCCTTTTATTTCCTGGGCGGGTTTGACTTGAATCGTGGTTTTCAGAATTCTTGTAATTTCTGTTAGGTTTTACGAATTTTCCCCTCCTGTTGTATGAACTTGTGTGTAACGTCTGAGTGGTATATTCTTCCAGATTTTCGGAAGTGATCCTATTTGCGTCTTCCCTAGCAGCTATTATGGTTTCTAAATGTTGACGGATTTCTTCTATTGACTCGGTTTTTGCTTTTATTTTTAGTTCATACACTATGTCCGAGGGCATTTTTTCTAGGATCATGAATCTGAGATGATCGTGATCGACGTTTTGATTCAGCGATTTTAGGATTCTTAAATGTCTTTCTATTAGACCAAATGTGTTTCTTGCCTCTGTTACGTTGCCTTTTGAGGCTTTCGGTACTTTGTATAACGCAGCGTAGTGCGCGTCTATGACGTGATTTTCTTTACCGTATCTATTTTTCAGTGTAGAAACAGCTATTTCATAGTTTTTATTAGTGGTCTCGATCCCGTCGATGACCTTCTTTGCTTCGCCTTTCAAAGAACTTTTAAGGTATAAAAGTTTGTCTACCTCTGATAGGTTTCTATTTCCTACATTGGAGCAGAATTGGTCCCAAAATTGATGCCATTCCAGAACGTCTCCGGAAAATTCTGGCAAACTTAACTTGGGTAATTTCCCCATTAGTGCAATATTCCTACCCGGTAATATGGTTGGTGCAGAGTTTTCTTTTATCCTTTTCAGTTTGATATTCATTTCCGCTAGAACCTCCTCACCGTTTAGCTGTACTTCACTAAAAGAAGTGACCTCTTCCACAGAAGATTGCATTTCGTTTATTGATAGACTACTGTTTAACTCAGTTCCGAACCTTTTCACCGTTACCTCTAGCTTACCTAGCACTATTTCTAAATTTTCAGAATTTTCTTTATTAACGTTATCTTTATAGGTGAGAGCTTCTTCAGTTAATTTAGAGATGGCATTTGATATAGACTCAAGTCGTCTTATAAGAATTTGTTCCATTTTGAAATTCTGAAATAATATTTTACAATTTTATACCCTGTATCCTAAGTTAAGGATTTACATCGTGTATATCGTTAAATTTCCAAATTGCGTGGTGTTCGCAATATAATAAAAATGAAAAAAAAAATTTAAAATTTGGTTAACACCCTGTATAACCAAACGTTTATCTAAAACTTAACTTCTTATGAACAAAGAATCTTACTAACACCTGCCATATAATGGAATGATATTTTATTAATGCCCTGTATATATAACAGAAAAGTTTTAATTGACACCCTGTATAAAATCGAAAAGTTTTCCAAGTTAAAAGTAAGGAATAATTCACTATCTATAGGATACTACATTTTCCATAATAAACTCAGCTACTGAATTATATGTGCAAGGAAAATTCCCTTGTACCTATGAAGTTTCAGTATTAACTCAGAATATATTCATGCTGTTCGACGGGTAAAACTGGTTAGTTTCATTATTTTAAATTTTCCAGAATTTATTTAAAATTTCTATGTCACCCAATCATCCCCTACTGACCTTTTCTTCCATTCTCCCCTATTAACCACCACACAATTATTTACACTTTTTCCTTCATACCATTTCTTCCACAATCCATTCATCGTTTCTTTGGTTTTCCTCTCACTCTTCATCCATCAACATTTATATGGTTGATGTTCTATAAGTTGTTTCATTACTTATTCATAAACATATTAGGTACCAACATCATTTATGTATGCATCCATAAATGATATTAGAGTTTACCTACATCAACTTAGTATCTAGTTACTTGGTACACTTCAGTAGCCAACATGAAACGATGCAGTCAGTCAGGGATGACGTGTATAACATGACAGCAGTTCAGGCACAAGTTATAATATACAATCCAGTTTCCTCCGCCAGCATACTTTATCAGTTTTATGAGAACATATCAATTTTATGCTTAGTTCTTCAAAGTAACTGGCAAAATAAACTTACAATGAGTGTTGATGTACTTTTCTTTTTGTAGTAGCAGTGATCTATACATGAAATGTTAGGTGTGTAGAATCTACCTTCATTTGCCCATCTGTATGGAGAGTATTAGGTATAAATAAACAGTTTTATGCGAACTCATACATAACAATGCTGTCTTTAGGTAAATTTTAACACACCAGGTGTTCCCATTACAACTTACAAAAGTTACTCTTCAGCTACTTAATTAGCGGACACAATAGTAAACAATGACACACGTGCCGAATTTGGTACGGGTGTACTTGAGCGCCTATGTAGATTTAACCAGGAATACATTGGGTAATTTCCTCTTTAGGTGTATGTTATAGCTTGTAAATCGTAAAATAGTTTACCTGATAATCTTCTTAATTATTCCTAAGTTATGTTAAGCTTCCTTTCATTCCCTTTTAGAGGTAGGTATAACTTTCTTGGAATTATTTCGCCCAAACAAATCGTGAGCTTCTTAGTTATGATAGGAGCACTTTTTCACAGTTGAACAAATTACTTTTATTATTCACACAATACGTAACAGGTTTCTAATAATTTTATTCCTGTAAAAGAATATAACGAACTAAGTAAGTTTTGGTTTTTCGGTGTTCAGTCTGACACACGAGACGCCACCGTTTTGTTTACCATCGCCAATTTGAATGCCGGGAAAATTTTCACAGTCGAATTTCGTAATTCGTGAATATTGGAATTTTGTCAATTGTTTAGTTTAAAATGCTTAATATACTATTCAGTGAATTACTTTTGAATTTTACTTGACTGTATATAAGATTCATAAGTTCTAATTCGTTAAAAGTAGGATAATCGTATGTTTATTTGAGTCCAACGCATATTACTTCCTGCTTCCGGTCAAAGAGAGCATTAGTCATTCTGCCAAACTTGTGACAAGTTTTACTAATATTATCAAATCCGCGCCAAATTCAAACTAGAATGTTTACTTGGCTTATAACGTTGCATATTATACGTACACCCGCTACATACCCATTCAATTTGCAGTAACTTCGAGAATCCTTCATCTCGGCCTGCCGTTCATCTCATTATACTTAGATAAATGAACGTTTACTCATAATCACCTTGACGTTCAAATTTTGGCGCCTATAGGTGAATTTTTATGTACATTCACTTATTGAACGTTAGTTCCAATCGTATTATATAGATGTCGCTGACAACCTGATTTATACACAATATCTCCAATTTAACAATAAGAGTCTGGATTGGTTTTATGCCTTGGGATGCTTTTTTGAAATGCTTCAAATGCTAGCGTCTTTGCCATCCCAGCATCTCCACCATGTCGCGAGGACGTCTGGGATCACCTCCTCCTGTTATATTCTGGTTATCTCCAGGTTTACAATGTGATTTGTTTTATAGTAATAATATAGGATTGTACTGCTTCGCTTTGATGTGAAGAGAAAACCCCAACGCCTCACGATATGTCAGAGACACTCACCGATACGGATCCCCCTTCGACTTGCAAGTGTCTCCCAATCCAGTCTCTTATCTCCGGTCCACAAGGGCACCGAAGTGTTATTATCATGCCGACCATCAATCCATCCAACTTCTCAGGTGCAACTAGGATATCTGTAAGTTTAAGTACCCATGAATCTTTGGGTTAAGTATTACCTATCTGTTCTGATTAATAAAGCTATTTACAACAGTTATTCAATTGCAATATCTATGATAAAATTTACTTCAATTTCTCATCAATAGTGTTTGTGACACCTATGTGCTAATCAGATACTAGGATTCTTTCCACGTCTGCAGAAGCACGCATTCCTGTTCGACTTCGGCTTATCGCCCCTTCGTCTGGAATGCTCCCCTTGTGCGTTACATAAATACATAAGGTATAGTGTAACTTTAGTATATACGTCCGTCGACGTTATGCGCCCGTCGGCACATTTACGTAGGCGGTGGGGAACCAAGAGGATTTATAAGAGAAGGTTTGCCCATGACCCTTCCTATAAACCCCAAGCGCTTTTATGTCCGGACAAGTAGCTAGCGTGCGGTCGCTGTTATGCTCTCAGCCCAACGCCGAAAGCACGACCAACACAATTAAGTTTAGGTGTCTCAAATTATACGAATAGGTAAAAGTACTTACGCATATTTAGTTACTAGAACAACAGATAAATAATACTTAGCTTTCCAGGTGGCGCGTATCACGGGTGACAAGAATCTACTTATGATCTTCTTGCACTGAATTTATTTCACAATACATTATCAAAATTAATCAGACTGGATATGCTATAGTGACCATTTGAAGAGAGGCGTCGGTTGGTAGCGTCAAGTTGTCAATACTGATTTAGTGTTGCTATTACATTAGTTCTGTGCAATTATATTTACTTTTGTAGGTTTGGAACATCGCGATTTCATCTTTCGCGACAGTCATAGACTTGAATAGAAAAATGTTTCCTATCAGAACAGCTGCTCGTGATAGCAGCTTTGGCCGCTACATCCGCGCACTCATTGCCCGTAATCCCTATATGGCTCGGAATCCATACAAGTATCACCTCTACGTCCTTACTGGACAGAGTATAAAGAAGTTTTTTTATGTTTAGGATAATTGGGCTACGGAGGTTATCCTTTAAGGAATGTTTGATAATTACTTCTAGGGCACTTCTGGAGTCCGTGAAAATGACAGCTTTGGTGATACTGCTGTGTGATAAAATAAACTGACAAGCCTCTAAAATACCAATACACTCTCCAGTGAAAACAGATGTCTCTGGAGGGCATTGGAACTGCAGAAAGGTTTGGGAGTTTGAATTATACACAGCAATACCAGTTTTGCCATCTGGTGTCAATTTTGAAGCATCCGTAAAGAATTTGGAGTGATCTGGCCACTTTTCATTGGCAATGAAGGAGAAACGGTCATTGGCCTGAACAGTTTCCTTATTCAGCCCAATGCAGGGAATAAAGTTAGGAACAAAATGAAGGATATTGTATGGGGAGGAAAATACTGGGAATTTACTACACTGGCGAATGGGGGCGGAGTCTCCGACCATACATATTTTTCTAAAGGATTTTATTACTAAAGGAATATCTTTATGTCTCCAATATGAACCACGTCTGCAAAGGTCATCCAAGATGGCTAGTTTCGGCAGTAACTTGTGGTTAGAAGTTAAAAAGATCTTGTAAGTAAATTTATCCGCAAGGTACTGCCTACGAAGGAGAAGGGGAGGGTCGCCACTCTCAACCTGCAATGCGTTTGTTGGGGTAGACCTCATACAACCCAATACAATGCGTAGAGCCTTTGACTGGACGATGTCCAATTTAGCCATTGCAACCTTGTTGCAGGGCTCTAACCAAAAAGTGGCATAATCCAGTAAACTCCTGACTGAAGCATTGTAAATGAGTTTCAGAGTAATCGGGTGAGCTCCCCACCAAACGCCTGCTAGAGCCCGCAACAAGTTGAGCTTCTTCTCACATTTATTAGAGACGTAATTAATATGTAAGACACCAGATAATTTTGCATCCAAGATAACACCCAGAAATTTCACGTGGTCTGCGACTCTTATAGGAGACTCTTCAACATAACATCTGGGATAACTCTTTTCCGAGTAAAAACTACAACGGAGCTTTTAGGGGCTGACAAACTAAGACCATGAGATACTAGCCAGTGATTTAAGGAGTTGAGTGACACCTGCATGGACTCCGCAGCCTCAACCACGGATGGATTTGGTAGGTACAGGCACAGGTCATCAGCATACTGCAAGACTTGGCAGTCGTTATTCAAGGAGCTATGTAGGTCTGAGGTGTATATATGATATAGTATGGGGCTGAGGACCGAACCTTGAGGGAGACCCCTCCAAACAGTTCTTGAGTCAGAATTGGCACCGGGGATATGAAGCATGACATTGCGTCCAGATAGCAGATTACAAATACATTGACACATCTTAATCGGGATACTCAGCTGGCGTAACTTACTTCTGAGTACGGAAAGAAGGACATTGTCGTAAGCAGCTGATATATCTAGAAAGACCGCCAAAACGGACTCGTTTTTGGAAAATGCGGTGCGTAAATCTGTGACTAGAATGCCAATACTGTCCATAGTGCTGACTCCTTTACGGAAGCCAAACTGAGACCCAGCTAATATTTCACGACTCTCCACAAACCACTCCAACCGGTTTTTGATGAGGTGCTCCATAATTTTGCCAATTACGGGTGAGAGGGCTATCGGTCGGTAGTGATCGGGACTGTTGGGAAGTTTTCCAGGCTTCAGGATGGGGATGATAAGCTGGGTTTTCCAGCTATCAGGAATATAGGAGAGAAAGAAACAGGTGTTGATAAGGGATAAGAGGTACTGGCGACTAAGTACACCAGACCTCTTATAGAAAGAATACGGGAACCCATCTATCCCGGGGGCCGAGTCGTGAACGTGTTTGAGCACTGCTTCCAGCTCACGAAACGAAAAGGGCTGGTCCAGAGGGTCATCAGACGCGATGGGGAGGGCAGGAGATGATGGACATTCCTCACTAAGAGGAACAAATGGAGGGGCAAGTTTATGTAGGAAAGAAGCCGCTAGTTCATGAGGCATAGAGGAGGGACTTTGAACTGAACAGCCACGGCTGTATCCTTTAAACTTTTTCCAGATGTCGGAAGAAGGAGTTGAAGGAGATAGGGATGCACAGAATTTCTTCCAACCTTCATATTTTTTCTTTTTAAAGAGACGCCTGGATTTAGCAAGAATTCGGTTGTATTCAATCAGGTTGGTCATTGTCATAGATCTGCAATATCTGGTCTCAGCCTCTTTCCGGGCTTTCACCATCGTGGAACACTCGCTATCCCACCAAGGAGGAGATGAAAGCTTCCCCGAAGCCGATTTTTTAGGAGGAATGCTATGATCAGCGGCCAACGTGACCGCACCAGAAAATTGCTCCATGCAAGCGTCCAGGTTGTTTGCAGATATTTCTGGCAAGGAAGGGACCAGGTTGTCTAAAGCTTGTGAATACAAATCCCATTTTGCATCAGGAAGCTTATATTTTAAAAGAGGAGGATTGACTTTTTGAGGGAGGGACCTATTAAAAAGTGTGAAGCAAATGGGATAGTGGTCGCTACCATATGTTAAGTCCAACCTCTTCCACTCTAGTTGACCTGACAAGCTAGCCGAGCAAAGGGTAAGGTCAACACAACTTTTACTCTGACCAGGTCTAGGGAGTCGGGTTTCTGAGCCAGTGTTGATGACACATAGACCCACTTCATCAATTAAATCTACAAGGTCTAACCCTGGGCCATCACAATGGTCGGAACCCCAAAGGGAATGGTGGCAATTAAAATCACCTAAAATGATAAGGGGTTTATGGACGGCACAAATATTTTTAATAAATTGAAAACATAAGGGATTTGGTGAGGGAATATAAATAGAAACAAAATTAATACCAAGGATTTTAACACCCACAGCATTAATCTCATCTCCATGGGGAGGAAGGGGGAGGGGGGAGAAGGATAAGGAATTATTTACAAGTATAGCCGCCCCGCCATAACCATCTGGACGGTCATCCCGGAGCACACTATATCTAGGGAAATTAAAATGGAGACGAGGAGTTAACCACGTCTCTGATAAAGCAAAGATTGCTGGGTGTATCAAGTTGATAAGGTGAGTGACCTCATGTTTTTTCGGGAGGACACTCCTGGCGTTCCACTGGAGGAGATGGAATGTTACGGGATTGGAAAATTTTAATCAAGTTGTTGGCAACGTGGTCTGGTCAATCCAATGTCAAAAAGATGGTCAATATTTGTCAAATGTCACGTCACTGTCAGTCAGGTTGGGAGAAAAAGTGTTACAAGCAGGAAAAAGAAACTCGAATAAAACTAGAAACATTTGTAAATATTATTACAGACAAGGAATAATGTTATGACAACATCGTATTTAAAGAGAGAGAGTTAAAATGTACAGAGACCCATGCTCGAAATAAGCATGCTTATTGCAGGCAAGCATGCTTGCAAGTCATAGTTAAAAGGAAAATTTTCAATGAAGATGTTAGTTTTTACGGAGCTTATACTCAAGCTGTACTCAGCCACGCGGAAAGCTTTGACAGTGGTGTACTGGTCTTATAAAGGTCCGCCCGTGAACAGATAGTAGGACACGCTGAACAGCTCGTCAAACGAGCTATGGTGAGACAATAATAATTTACGCACATAATTATACCAATAATTGTACAAATGCTTTATTTAGTATAATAGGTAATAGGTACTCCTCATCCGTTCTCAAAAAACATAGATTTCTCTATCCATTGAATAAGTAATGACTGTTTTCTGCGGTGTACGCAAATGTTAGACATTAAAATAAAACTACTAAAACGAATTCTATCGCGGTTTATTTTGATTTTAGTTCCCGAAGTTTAAACGCCTTTGCAGGTGTGATGTTCACGGGCATGCCTGCAAGGCGTCGAAAAGTCAGCAACTAAAAAAAATAAACCGCGGAAGCAGTTTTATTTCAAAGTAATGTCTGATCATATTAATTTTTACGTACTTTAAAACTACTTGCTCTTAAAGATCCACAAAGTATTTTGGTGGCTGGTACAAATTGAAGAACAGACTTGACATAAAGACGAGCCTGTTAGTCTAGTAGTTAGTGAGCCTAACTGCTAAGCTGGAGGTCGTGGGTTCGATTCCCACCCAGGACAAATCTTTGTGTGATGAGCACGATCATTTTTGTTCTGTGTCTGGGTGTTATTTATCAATAACTAGCTTTGCCCCGCGGTTTCACCCACGTAAGTTTTCCCCGTTCCCGTGAATTATACAGTAAATTTTCCATAGTTATTCATGTTTATTCTGCTATTCAGAATAGAGACGAATCCAACAAATCAAGGATCATGAAAATCGGTCCAGCCGTTCTCAAGTTATAAGTGTTTTAACAAACCCGACTTTGTTTTATATATATATATAGATATGTATGTATTTAGAAATATATAAGTATGTTTATCAGTTGTCTGGTTACCATAGTACAGGCTCTGTCTAGTTTGGGATCAGATGACCGTGTGTGAGATTGTCAAAAAAAAAAGAAAAAAAAAGATATGTTCACATCTGGCGAATGCGGCGCCGCTTCCCTTTATTTAAAATGTACTCTGTGGGCGCCGCCGCCCCTCGCGGCTCGCGGGCTGCTTGCATTGCATGCATTTCGAACAGAGGTGTGGATTAAACGTTTAAACTTTTAATTTAACACATTATTTTTTTTTAACTATTAACATCAATAAATAATTTTGACATAATCGTTAAAAGTTATAACGCATTTCGTAGGCACAATGAAACAAGTCGAGAGTTTTATTTAATCGGCGCCACTTACACTTAGTAAGAGTTTATGACGTTAAATGTAAGATGGCGTTGTCAATAACAGCAAGCAATAGTGAGCGTTATTACGTCTTGATTGCTTAAATTATAAGAGTTAAATCGCTTGGCATAACAAAAATAACATTTAACATCTTATCGCGAGTTAAAATTAAAGAACTTTGAGTCTTATGTCGCTAACGATACGTTTTGTTATTGATGCAAAAATAAATATAACTTTTAATGTTTCATGCGTTAACAGCCTATAATGTTAAATTGTTATCAAACGGTAAAACTAAACAATAAACATTCAACGGATAACTTGAATTGACTTTTGCGCGATTTCAGAGTTTGTTACATAGGTTTTATAATTTGATATTTAAAGTAATTTAAACTATAAGGGCATAAGTTTTATATTTACAAATAATTCACTTTTTGCTCAATATTTATACCTACTTTTATTTTTCTTTCTTTTAAAAATAATATAATAAAACTTAATAAATACTAATAAAAACTTAACTTTTAACCATATAAATTACAATCTAAAGAACTAAATAAACGTAAACGTTACCCTTGTTACCGAAACTGATAAATGTTATCCGTTATATTTTTAACATTTAACTTAACACGTTATTTTTATTTAACAACTAGCTGCCCGGACAGACTTCGTTCTGTCAAAAGTAAATTAATTAAGGTAATTCCCGAGTTTAGGAACAATTTTTTTTTTTACTTATTATTTATGTTTTACACCTTTTAAACCTTCCCTGGACTTCCACAAACATTTCAAAATCAAAATCAGCTAAATCGGTTCAGCCGTTCTTGAGTTTTAGCGAGACTCACGAACAGCAATTGATTTTTATATATATAGACTAGCTGTTTCCCGCTGCTCCGCCCGCGGTCTCAATTTTTTTTTATATTTGTGATGTAAGCTATCCTATATTTCAAGTTGGATTAAAATCGGTTCAGTAGTTTCGGAGTTCATCCCCGACAAACATCATGACACTGGAATTATATATAATATCGATAGATGCCAAAAAGTACACGGTGCTAGTTTTTCGCATTTTAGCCTATTCGATTCCCGGTCCGCAAAGCGTATTTTCAAACACCTATTTAATGCAGCTTTATTTCTTTTCAAAAATAAAGGAATGTTTTCTTTGAGTCTAATTTGCTATTCTTCAGTATTTAGAGTACTTTCTCTCTTTCTTTCTGGTGGCAATAAAAAATCCATCCTGTGTAGGTATCATAATATAACCTACGACCTACTCTCAGACCTACCAAATAGACAAACAAAAAAAAACATAAAAGTCTGCGAGCCTGATATTTAAAGAAGAAAACAGTTTTAATATCATTGCAAGGAGTTTTGACAACCTTGTTTATTTAATTGTTAAATAACCTCTATGGAGGCGGATCTGGAGGATAGTAAATTGTACTAAAACAACAAAATTTAGTCGTCATGGCAACTACCTACCTACTTACGTTTTTAATGTCAATAATCGCGATGTTAATAATTATGATAAAAATTAAACAAAAAAAACATTTCAAATTGGACCAAATTGTGAATCTAAACCATCCTCGAATCCACATGAAGACACACAGCAAATTTCATTATAATCGGTCCAGCCGTCTAGGAGGAGTTCAGTCACATACACACTCACAGAAGAATTATATATATAAAGATTAATTTTTAACAACTATTTTTTTTTAACTTTTAATCACATCTCTAATTTCGAATTCGGCCATCGTCCCTGCGCTACCCGCACGCCAGCTAAAACCGAGCGCAAGCGAACGTTGCTAGTTTGTTGTTAGTTTTTGATTGCCGAAGGAAGTATTGTTCTAACTACTTTTATGAAGATCGTTTTTTAATTAATGATCTTACGAATAAAATATTTCGGTAATTAGCTTTTTTAAATTTTCAGGTTAATTTCTGTCACTGCTAAAAAATTCTTTGAATTCGATCTTTTAATTACTAAGATGAGAATGTTACACATCATTTGCGACTCAGTAGTAGACTCGAAGATCTTGTAGGATGACATCCTACAAGATCTTCGAGATCGTCATAAAAATACTAATAAAATTTGCCTTTGCCTAAGTAGAAATTCAAATAAGCAGAGACAAAACTAGTTATGTCAAATAACGTTGACAAATTGACAGTCGTCGACTCGTCGAATTTGAAAAAGTCCGTTGGTATTGATAAACGTGATTGTGATTTTGTTTGCGTTTGCTGCACTCTGTCCTTCAGGGGAAAGTACCGTTCTAACTTGAGTGTAAATATTAATTGAAGATTATGTAATGGTGCTGCTTTCTTACCGTATGTTCCCCGTACCGAATTGAGGAAAATGGAATCCCGATTTCACAAATGCAGATTGTGTCTCAAACTTGGTGAATTCTGTTCTATCTTCGAACAAGATGACTCGATCAAGTTATCTGATATGGTTATGTCTTTTACGGATATTCGAGTAAGTTTCTTAAATGTTAACGTCAGGTTTATGTGAAGTGTAGGAATAAAATTAGCTTAACATTCGTATTGTCTGTTCTATTCTAGATTTATGAAGGTGACGGGTTCTCAGACCGCGTATGCACTTCGTGCATTGAGAATCTAAGTACAGCCTATTTATTCAAACAACAGTGTGAAAGAATTGATCACTTAATCAGACAGTGCCCAGGTAGTGTAGTTGTTTTTCTAATCATTGTTTATATCTCGAGTGTTGTTGGGATTATTTTAACATTATGACCTGACATGACCTTAAAATTTGACAACCTGCTATTCCTTTAAATTTTTTATAGTAATTCTTATCAAATCCCTGAGTTGCTTGGAGTCAAGAAATCAATAAAGTATATAAATAAATAAATAAATAAATAAATAAACATATTATTATGCAATTTACAAATACTTTATTTAAAATTAAATTATCTTGTTTTACACATTCACCAAATTGTTTTTATCAGATACAAGCATCAATACACCATCTGCAAGTGACTATAATGACTTGTTCAACAAAGAGTTTCATATGCATGATGGTACTATGGAAGAATATGTTTCCGCTGAAGGTGATAACAATGAGAACTTTTTCAAAGACAATATGGATTCTAACAGTTTCCTCACAATAAGTGATGAGACAGACAGTGATGTTGACTCCATAAAATGTGGAGGTTGCAATGAGTCTTACAGTAAACTTGGTACTCACACTTGTAGGACTACTTGCACCATTGAACGCAATCAACTTCAAAGGTCAAGTAGTAATGAAACTCTAGTGGCATCTGATGTATGCCAATCTGAGCAGCCAGTTAGAGCTACCCAGTCTATGCCAGTGAGAGCCACACAACCACTTCCCGACATCCCAGAAGACATGGATGTCACTTGTGTACTATGTGATGAAAAGTTTGATCAGTACGACAAGTATGTTTCACATTTCAACAGGTGCACAACTAATGTAAAGTTACACCATTACGTCTGTCCTGTGTGCCATGACATATACACTGAGAAATTGGCCTACTTAGAGCATCTCAAAGCTGAACACTTCAAAGTCACTTCAAAAGAAACTGTTGTGCATTACAAAGCTGGGTTTGTTGACCCTGGTGTGGACTGTGTTGACTTTGTACCATCATTAGAGAAAACCAGGAAGCCGAAGGCTGTACGGCGTCAAATAGGTTGGTCTGTAGAGGATATTTACCAAGAAATTGATTGTAAAAAGGTTGAAGAAAATAAAACACCCACTTCAAGTCCCTTTAAAAATTTCTTTTCCAAGTTTGGGAATGAGTGAGTTGCAATTTGAATATTGGCATGTCTGGGATCTACTGAAGTGTAGGACAACTGTGTATTGTACTAATTCTTCATGCTTTCACTAATGGGTAACTGCTTTTTTGCTCTAAATGTTATAATAAAAAAAAAAAAAAAAATTAGTTAACTTGTAGTAAAATTTAAACATTTAAGCAGTCTGTTGCTGTTGATTAATGAAGTCAGTAATTAGTATGTTTACAATTTTAATATGTAAATATATACATACAAATAAATTTATGATCTTGCTTTATCTCTCTTTACTAAATAAGAAAACCAGCCTATGAAATGCTGGCCTCTTGTCATTCATTAGTTTCTCTTACTCTTAATTATATTTTCATTCTTCATGTGAGGATTTGTACTTTGTAATATAATATTAATAATAACTGATAAAGAGAATATATATTTCAGGACATTTAGTAGGCAGAGCACACCGAAAAAAGTAAGCTTCCGGAAGCTTATTGAAAGTGGTAAAGAGAAGACTGCCAACTATTTGCCATTCCAGAAATATATTCAGAACTACAAACTTAAGAAGAAGGCATCTAGTTATAGCCCTATAAAAGGCAAGATGCAAATTTCCACCAACATTAAAGCTAGCCTCTCTGAAATGACATCAGGTACATACAAAATAACACTTACATTATTTATTATTCATTCTAAAATTTAATGATCTTTATGTTTTTAGACAGTGATTATCATTCACCAAGTGGCACATCAGAGGAGTCTTGGAAGTTAAAACAGAATTTAATATGTGCCTGTGAGAAGAAGGTGTTCATGATATCAGAGAGCATCAATGTAAGCTTAGATTTAATTTTAATAGTTTTTAGCTAGGTCAGTGGACCTTTATGTAAAAAGTGTTAATGCTTATTTCATAATCACACATGAGTGAGTGTTGCAACTGATCTACTGTCTACTAAATATCATACCTTTGCATTTCCCTAAATATCTAAAATCTTCATTCACCTGTACAGAATCGGGAACGAATTGCAGCAATGATAAATGAACTGGGTGGAGTTGTGGCAGAAAATACAAAAATGGAGATGTTGGCAACACATTTTGTAGCAGTATTGCCAAATGATACATTTACTGGGATGATGGTGTGCGCACTGGCTACCGGCAAATGGCTGATCCATGTGAACTTCATATATGACAGCTTTAGATGCAAAAAGTTCTTGCAGGTGTGGATAACGATTTGTTTGGCTGTTTTTTACCCCTGGCCTATTCTTGGCACTTCTGTGCCTCAACTTACCCCTATGGATTCTGTGTCATAAAAATATTTGCCTACTCTCAAATGTATATACATATTTATGGTAATTAAAATAACCTATAAAACTGCTTAGTGTATGTTTACTTAATTTTGATAAGGCATGTATAAAATACCAAAAGTTCCCAAAAGGAACAAAAATACTTGTCTGTTCTACTCCCTTTGTACTAATCTTCCATGTTGTTCCTGTATTATTTTGTGTATATAAATCGTAAAAGAAACTTATAATTTCAGGAATATCTATATGAATGGCTTAAACATCCAAGAATATTGGAGATAGATTCCACTAGTGTGGAGGTGGCGAAAGCAGCAGTTTACTGGCACCTTGAGTTGGATGCTCTTAGTGCCAAATACCCCTTTGAGGGAAAACAAATTGTGCTCATTATGAAGAGAAAATACAGACTATATTATCAGATGATATTCAAGACTTTGAAAGCTAAGCCAGTGACTTATGACCCAAGGTTAGAAAGGCAATTTCAATAAAGCAGATACCATTTATTTTGATTGATTCCCTTCTCAAATCGAATTTGTATAATAATATTTTCAAATAAAGACAATTTGCGGCTTTTACTGTAAGTCTTAGATTCAAAACCATTCTACAAAATTTATTGCCGATAGTACTTTAACTTGCATAATTATGCTTGAATCTTCGATGGATGACTGGAGTGACGAGATTAGATAGGATAAGGAATGAGTATATTAGAGGAAGCTTGAAAGAAGCGCCTGTGAATGATAAGATAAGAGGTAAGCGTTTGTCGTGGTATGGACATGTTATGAGGAGGGATGAAAGTCACATAACTAAACAAGTTATAAGCATGACTGAATGGGTATATAAGCAGAGGGAGACCGAAAAAGAGATGGATGGATTGTGTAAAAGATGATATGAGAAAGAAAGGATTGGATGCCGCGATGACGAGTAACAGAGAGGAATGGAAGGAAAGTACGCATTGCGCCGACCCCATTATGAATGGGATAAGGGCAGGAAGAAGAAGAAAAAGAGTATTTTATCTTGCAAGCAGAGGAATTGAAATTAGATTTTTTAACACAAATCTTACGATACAATAATAACTTTGTCCACAGAACCCCGGGGAGTTGCTGCACTGCAGACTATTGTTTCGTCGACATGAAGATTATTGAGAGAGTCAAGCTTCGGTTCTTCTCACGACACAATGTGCCTGTATTTCCCTATCAGTACATATTGGTGTATTTGTTAAAGAGGGGACAAGTAGAAGATGAATATAAGTATCTGTTACAAGACTGCAAGAAATATTCTAAGGACACGATGTTCTTACTAAACGATACTTATTAGAATAATTATGATAATTGAAATTACTATATTTTTGTTATTTTTATTATTGTTGCAAATGCGGTATGGGTAGCTAAATTGACATATAAAATACATTTTATTTTTCTACATTTATTTTTATGAAAAAATCAGCCATATTATATTTTAAGAATAAAAATATATTTCTATAATATTTTCTATTATTTCTAAACTAGTTTTCACATGTGTCCTCTACGTGCGTTGTTCGTTACTCTTGGCTTACTATGCGGGATATGATGGTCTTGATACCTTTTTCTTCCGATTCTTACCTGAACAATCATAACTTAGAATTATTTTCTAGTTGATACATACCTACATATAAATATCTATGCATTCAAGACTACTTTGAATCAGTACTCCTGCGGTAGGCTCAATCGAGGGTATACAATAGGAATTTAGCTAGCTAGCGCAGCTTTATAAGATTTCGTTAAACCTTTCTAGGTACCTACTCTTGTAATGTATATAATACAAGAGTAGGTACGTAAAATAAGCGGCACGTAGGTTCGTTGCACAAGTTAGTTTATGCGAAAAAAGCCTACAGGAAATAGAAATGTTATTTAAAAAAATATAGGCGATGGTACAATATTTTTGGGTTACCTTTGTATACATAAACCAGCAAGCAACAGTCACTAATATAGTTCCTATCATACCCCAAATTTGGTCGGAACTAGGGAATGTGTCGTCGTTTAAATTTGATTTTATTTCCGGTTCATCACAACTACAAAATGAAAGTATTAGAAACATTGTTACTATAATTTATCTGACAATTTTTAACACAATAAGACATTACTATTGACAGAGATATTCTTGTAGTACCGCATTTATACCGTGGAGGTTTAATTTCTTACGAATAATTATCTCTGTTATTCATAGTAGATACTTATTTGATTTCTTAATGATTTTTGGATTTCCTGACCTCAAAAGGAAAAACGGAATCTTTTTATTATTGTCACTTTGCTGTGCGGTTGACTGTCTGTCAGTCAAAAGACCCTTTTTTTTGAGACCGCGTGGAGGTATCGAGTTGTAATTAAAACTATATATCTATGTACTTAGATCTACAGTAATATGTACCATTATTTTAAAACAGGTATAGCAATAATACAAACTTTAACAAAAAACGTACCGACTTCAAGAACCCTTCCTGTAGCCACAAGAGGATATCCACTATTGTTATATAAAAAACCTTTCTCCAAAATGTAAAAAACATTCTTCTGAAAATCGCATCGAAATCGATTCATCCAAACGCGAGATAATCGCGGACAAACCTACAATCAACTGAAAATCTGCAATCCAAGTTAAGCAAAAACGGATCTATACGGGCAACGTCACGGGATATCCATTGGTGTTATACACTAAAACCTATGTAACGAACACTTTTCTTAAAACCGCATCAAAATCAGTTAAGCCAAACGCGAGATAATCGCAGACAAACATTCATACAAACATACAGGTCGAACTGAGAACCACCTCTTTTTAAAGTCAATTAAAAAGTCCAAAAACTATACATTGGTACCTAATGAAATCATAAAGAACTTTGGTCTTCACACGGAACTTGGTGTGTCCGACTTGCACTTGTCCGGTTTTTTGAAAAAAAATTTAAATTTCCGTCCACAAAACCTATAGGTACCTAGGTATTCAATTAGCAAATAAGGGAAAAACGTCTCAACACCGTCATTATCAATCCGATCATGTTTAACTAAGGGGACTAAAATATGTGGGATTTAGGATTAAAATATACCTACCTACCTACTAATCATCTTCTTCCTAAACAACTTCATCTTCTTTAAATTCTCCTTCTTCAAGTGCTTCATCATCTAGGTAGGTACTTTATGTTCGTCTTCTTTATATTATTTTTCTTTCGCTTGGACAATAGGTTAAGTTACCATCAATAATTCGATACCTACCTTTTTTAGAATTACTTATGATAAGTAGGTACTAAGCATTGTTTTTATTTAGATTTTTTTAAATAGTACCTAAATAGTTAAAGAATTTTTCAATAATGTTGTCTAAACAGTTACGTGTAAGTCTTATTTTTAATAATTTTCATTTGTTGTTTAAAACAATATTGATTCTACTTATTTCATTCCTATACATACACATTTTATAATAGGTATCTAGCAGTAAAATAGGTACCTACCTACAACAGATACTTACAACATTTTAAAAGACACAAAATTCCCGCATTTTAAAATAGGTTTGATCTCCTGATCATATTATCCTGATAAGACGCTATTAATTTACATAATTATCTAGCCAGAAAACTTCTCCAAATATGACCGGTTTTTTTTGTAGCATAGAATAGGTACCTACCTACATAGGTATTTAATATTTATTATTCTTTAAAATTGAATTAGATACCTATTGTATGTTTTCCGCCCGATTGCCCACTGCCCGACACCGGACACCCCCATGATACGCCACTGTTTGTCTAGCTCGAATACACTCAAAGACGCATACCTACGATCGGTAGACAGAGAAACTACGATCCATTACCCAATCAGAAATAAATAAATGAAACACAAAATTGCAGTGCGTATGTAGGTACCTATCTAGCAGCTGTCAGTGGACAACACAGTCAAGTCAACACACCGGCATTGCGTCGAGCAGTGTTATTTGCAAGCTTTACAGGCGCACTCGTAACCTTAGTATTTTTGAAGTGCTCCAACTGTGTTGTTGTTTAAAGGTTTTAGAATATTTAGGAACTTACGATACAGTAAATATAATAATATAAACTCACGTCATTCAAAAATTACTTATTTTATAGTGTGACGAAATTATTCGGCTTTGTAGTAAGACAGGTATTCACTTAAAAAATGGGGTGTTTTTTTTCTCATGAGGTAAGATGAAACAGATTTTAATATTATGTATAATTTGGTATTATTTTATTACCTATCATTACGTAGGTACCTTCATAAATTATTTATGACTGAGTTGAAATAATATTAAATCATTGAATCGGCCGAAATATGCAGTGACGAATCAAACAATCGCTATGACAGTAGTTCAGTACCAGACACGAGATAAAATTTTGTGTAAACTCGGGAAAGTCCCGCGTCATGGGCAGTTGTAGTTATTATGGTATAAATAACTAAACGTAAATCTCGGGGAATCCTTGTACCTACCAAAACACCCAAACTGATTATTCTGTAAATACCTATATTAGATAATAATGATGTGTTAGGTACTATGGTATAAATTACTAAACGTAAATCTCGGGGAATCCTTGTACCAAAACACTCAAACTGTTTATTCTGTAGATAATCTATACTTCTATACTAATATTATAAAGAGGAAACCTTTGTATTTTTGTATGTTTGTATTGAATAGGCTCAAAAACCACTGGACCGATTTCAAAATTTCTTTTACCATTACTTAGAGGGATTCTTCCGAATCCGTATAGGCTATATTTTATCCCGGAAAATAGATAGGATTTTTCGTGGTAGTGAAAATTGTGGAGTAAGTCGACGAAAAAACTGCCGTAGGGTAAATACGCTAAATGTCGGCCCCCTTACGGATTTTCTAACTTTGGAACGCTCTGGCTGCACCAGTTTGCAACAAATGATAGCTTGTGTTGCGGTTTTAGACAGGTTGATAAATCTATTTTATATTTTTAGGCATAAAGTTGACTTTTCTACTAAAATAAAAAAGGATTAAGGCTTAGATGCGTTGAAGGCGAAAAAACCCTTAAGTCGGCCGTTCGCAGCCTATGGTCGGCGGTGTTTTTCCTAAACGTCGGCCGGATATAGGGTGTTTAAAATTAAGACAGTGAAAAATATAATCAACATGATTTATTTTGGCAGGAGTATGATATCACACATTTTTTGGCAGGAGTATTTGTTTAAAAGTAACTATAATTATAACTAAGTTAAAAATCACAATAAATATCATAAAAAATAATATGCAATAAAAATTACAATAAAAAAAACGGGGCTATAAGTAGGCCAGCTGCAGCAGCTGAGACGACTATCATAACAGTGATAGTTTCCTTTTCGCTAACTTATGTTTAATAGATAACCAGCAAATTCCAAAAAACTTTTTTCAATTGTATCCCAAACTATTTTTAGCTATCATGAATAATATATATGTCTTCGATCATTGAGCATGCATAGTCTTTGTCTTCGATACTGTCAATTTCTACATCGAAACTTAACCTATTTATAATGTTATAAATTTTTGTATTCGGTAGGTACATAACATATACCTATTCAATTTCAAGAAAATAAGTTTGATAAATAAATTAAAAATGACTACCCACACAATCAATGAAAAAATACAAAAGTAATCAGCCTGTATAGTAGCGGTCAAATTCGAGGCTGGCCGACATTACGATATTTAATATATTTAATGTCGGCCCCTGTTGTGTGTGCCTCATTTCTCGACATTCAACTAATATCACCCCGGCCGGTATTTAGCGACTAAACGTAAAATATATTTATTTACCTATTAAGCTTTGCAAATACTCCTATTAAACCAATGGAATTGGTAGAATTGGAATTTATAAAACAGACTGCATTTACTTTAAGTCGGCCCCGGCCGAGAATTCGGTTTTAAGCCGAAACTGGTATTCTAATGGCGGCCACCTATTTTTCATTTAAAATAATACGAAAAACTTTGAAAAAACTTTGTCAAAATATAGTAAAAATAACTTTTGAGTGATAACAAAGCTTAAAACAAAAATAAAGAAACGTCTTTCCGTTGTAATATCAATCCCCGAAGCGTGGGTATTCACATCAAGTAAGCTACTTTAACTAAGAACTTGACTCTTCAACGGCGCGATCGCTTCTGACGCTCAGTGTGCGAAGACCGGTTAACGTAATAGGATAGTGACAGTTTGTGCGTATAGAATATGAACTTAGGTTGCAATTCGAGTAGTAAAATTACCATTTCATTACCCTTGGAACGAACGCAAGATAAAAATGTGCAGACGGCCGACGATTGGGGGGGGGCCGAAGTATGGCGTATTTACCCTACGTAACGATTCTCGCGAACGCTGCCTAAATGGTTAGAGATGTATGGTTGACTTCTATAGAAAAGTTGTAGAACTCAATAATGCCTACAAAAAAGTCCGGATAGTATAAACCAAACATTTATATTTTAGCCATTATAACCACTTTTCCATAGAATAAAAGTAATTAAAATTATTAGCCTATGTTTATTGATCATATTATCGTCAAATACTAATCCTTATCCAAATAAACTATTTATTGAGCAAGATTGTTTCAATAGCTATAAATTACTTTTTATTATATTCCAATCGGACAATTCATTAAAAAGATATTACGAATTTAAAATTGTAATTGGTATTAAAATGAATGATGGCCGCCGGCCGATATGTGTCGCACGACTCGCACGGCGAAAGCGCAGGGGGTGCACATCTATGAAGAAATAAATGTCCACCCGTGCGAAGCCGGGGCGAGTCGCTAGTAGATAATAATGTAAAACTGAACTATTTAGACATTTAAGAAAAATATTTGTGAAAGGAATCTCATAAACTTACAACATGTTGGTATAATCAGACTCAAACTTAATGTTGGTTTTGAACATAAGGGCGAGTTGCTGAAGTACAAATTCAAGGACCAGCGGGGTGTAGGGGCAAGGTAGGTACCTACTGCGCCATTTTAAACTAACTTCACAACCGCCATTAAGTTTGAATCGACTTGTATTATAAATCTTATCTCTTTAAACGAGCAATTCTTGTATATATATATACTAGATGAAAACCCGGCTCCGCTCGGTTGAAATGTGACTCATGATACACAATGTAGGTAAATATTTCTATAGTCATCGGTTTTCAAGGAATATTAAATGTAAGCAAGCCATAGATTCGTATAACTTCCTTCATTGTGTTTAATAAATATAGTAAATAAAAACTGCAATAGTTTTCACACACATAATTTTTATTTTTTACACACAAATAATATTAATATTTTCGCGAAACGACAACGACTGAAGAAAAGTTTTAAGTTTTGTTAAGATTCACTCAATGTTTCCGGCAAGACGTTTCGTTTTACACAGTCAAATGAGTCACAGTTCTTTGTGATGGATGCTTCATTGGCGCGACGCACGCGACGTGTTGATTGGCGAGGCGTATATAAGAGCTAGTCTGCAACGGAACGTGAAAAAGCGAAATAAATATTCTTGAACTATTATTTCCAACGCGTCCCGAAACGATTCTGGACCCAACTGTTAAGTAATCGTGAGGCCTAGCTTTTTATGTGAAATAACACCATCTTGTACCAAAAATAAGTAAATATATTTTCATCAGAGCAAATGTTTTCTTACATAATTGAAAGAAAAACAATTATTTTTTAAATAAGAGAACAAATTAACTTAGCAGTAAAGGAGGTTTTTATACGAAACTCATACCTCTTTCATTTAACACCAACTATCATGCAACTGTCATACGCCTTGTCAGCACTGTAATCACTACCCAAGATGGCGACTGCGGTTTGTTTGTCAGTGCCATTAGAATTTAACGAAATTCTCCATAATACGAATTTTGCGGATATATGTTGTCGACTCGAAATCAATATTTTTTTATGTTTTGTTATTCATATAAGGTTTCGATCGAGTCTACCGTAGCCCTGAACGAAATTATTAATATAGATATATATAATCTGAATCTCGGAAACGGCTCCAACGATTTTCATAAAATTTTGTATGCAGGGAGTTTCGGGGGCGTTAAATCGATCTAGCTAGGATTCATTTTCAGAAAATATCGTTTTATCCGTGTTTTCAGTAATCTTAAATCGTTAAACGAGCAATCCTTGTATTATACGGCCATCAATACTGTTACAATTCAAAATAAACAAAATATTACATTTGAATTTGGAATCTGTCATTTTTATATGATTGCTCATTGTGTTTTCTCATTTTGGCGCCTCCTCTGTTTGTAACATAAAAAAAGGTCAGGCCGTCCACGTAGTATTCGTACGAAAAAGGTTGTCACAGCAGTAAGGGAAAAATTCGAAGAAATCCTGTCCGAAAGCAAAAGAATTTATCTCGGGAGATGAAGATACTAGCACCTAGAACCATGTCTCGTATTTTAAAAGCTGACTTAGGACTTGCAGCCTTTAAGAGACGTACTGGTGATTTCTTAACTGATAATTAAAAAAATAATAGGCTGGTAAAATCGAAACAACTGCTGAAGCGGTACGCAAAAGGAGGGTACAGAAAAATTTTGTTTACGGATGAGATAATATTTACAATTGAGCAACATTTTAACAAATAAAATGACCGTCTTTATGCTCTAAGGAAGCTTCCCAATTAGTCGACAGAGTGCATTGTGGGCATTATCCGACTTCAGTGATGGTTTGATGGGGTATTAGCAATGAAGGAGTGACTGAGCCATACTTTTGTGAAAAAGGTATCAAAACATCGGCACAAGTGTATCAAGATACCATTCTTGAGAAGGTAGTGAAGCCCTTTAATAACACCATGTTCAATAACCAAGAATGGTCCTTTCAGCAAGACTCGGCACGGAAACGAACGTTTCTGACTTCATCTGAGCTTAATCCGTTGGATTATGATTTATGGTCAGTTTTAGAGAGTACGGCTTGCTCTAAACGCCATATTAATTTAGAGCCCCTAAAAAAACCATACGATTGGCAGTGAAGAATTTTCTCATGGAAAGAGTGCGTGCTTTTATTGATAACTGGCCTTAACGTTAAAAGGACTGCATTGCAGCCTATGAAGACCACTTCGAATAAGCTTTTTATATTTTAAATTGTTTTATATTTGTGTATTAAACTAACACACTGTAAAAGTAATAAATGTTATTTGCAATAGAAATCTTTTTTTTTCTTTGTAACAGTATTTATTGCAAGACTAGGTATATATTTTTTCAATAATTATGCTATTTGTGAATAACTAAACCTCTATTGTGAATAATATGACGCCGCGATAGGTATATATAATCTCAATCTCGGAAACGGTTCCAACGATTTTCATGAAATTGAGTATGCAGGGGGTTTCGGGGGCGTTAAATCGATCTAGGATTCATTTTTAGAAAAAGACGTTTTATTCGTGTTTTTAGTAATCAACTTAAACATAACCTGAAAAAATGACTCTCCCAGACATTGGCGAGTAATAATATATTTTTAAATTTTATGTTATTTGTGAATAACTAAACCTCTTTGGTTAATATTATGACGCCGCGATATATATGTACGATATATAATGTGAATCTCGGAAATGGCTCCAACGATTTTCATGAAATTTAGTATGCAGGGGGTTTCGGGGGTATTAAATCGATCTAGGATTAATTTTTAGGATATGACGTTTTATCCGTGTTTTTAGTTGTCAACTTAAATAAAACCTAAAAAAAAATACTTTCTGACATGCTGGCGAGTAATAATTTTTTTTAATTATAATGTTATTTGTGAATGACTAAATCATGAAGGTATAATACCTTCATGGACTAAACCTCTATGGTGAATAAAATGACGCCGCCATGACGTTGGCGCCTGTCACGCGTCAAAGAGTTTAAAAGTTAGTGTTCATTTAAAAATGCCTAAACGATATTTGAAAAAAACGCTTATAAACAATCTAAGTTTACGAAGCCGCAACTCTCAAGAACACCTTGAAGAACATGGTCATCAAACTGGTCAGGTTTCTCAAACTTCAAACAGTGAAGACTCATTTCAAGAAAACCTTTATGAAAATAATCTGGTTTCCGCTCGTCCCACACGTGCTGCTAAAGTAAGATGCTTGCAAAACTTAACTACCATTATACAAGCAGAAAGGTCTTATAATTTAGATGTTTCACGAGAGCGTGCATCACAACGTGTAGCCGCTGAACATGACGAACAACGAGAGCAACGTCTGCATGACTTGCGGCACCGTGCGGCGCAACGTGTAGCTCATGAAAATTACGAACAAAGAGAGCAACGTCTGCAAGATTTGCGGCAGCGTGCGGCGCAACGTGTAGCTCATGAAAATTACGAACAAAGAGAGCAACGTTTGCAAGATTTGCGGCAGCATGCGGCACAACGTATAGCTACTGAAAATTACGAACAACGAGGATGCCGATTAGAAGAACAAAGACGTCGAGACGGAAGACGTCGTAGGGCTTTAGAACTTAATAATTATTTACCGACTTATAAATGTGCCGTAACAGCAGCTGTGCAATATCACGCCTTAGGACCATTTGAAATTTCGTGTATCCATTGTAGTGCAATGCATTTCCCTGAGGAACGCGTTTCTAATCGTATTAATAGAAATTCTTTTGGTGACTGTTGTTTACATGGACGAATTGCAGTGGAGCAACCAAAATTTTCAAATGAATTAATACGTCTTTTTTTAAACCGTCACCCACATTCGGAAGAATTTCATAAAAATATAAGAAAGATAAACGCATCTTTTGCTCTAGCATCCTTCAATGTAGAAGATGACAGAACAATAAATAGCCATGGCATTTATAGTTTCATAGTTTGCGGACAAGTATATCATAAAATGAATATGACAGCTCACCCGACGCAGAATGATGTTGGTGTCTTTGAACGACCACTGTACGGGCAACTATACTTTTTAGACCCTGATGAAGCCGTTAATGAAAGAGTTAACCATCCACTAAATTCTGGAATTACTACCTCAATGATGAAATTATTGGAGTTCATCATTCGAGCGCAAAATCGTTATGTACAGGGATATATAATGATGCGTGAAGTAGAGGACGAAATGAATCGGTTAAGTTCCGCCCAAGAGTTACCCCCACCATACGTTAAGCTTTTATTTAGACTTCCAGATCAAGCTGATCGCAGAAGGTTCAATATACCGGCGTGTAATGAGGTTTGTGCAGTTTTTACACTAAATGCTGATCAAAGCTTTCCAAAAAATGAAATGGTTGTTCACCAGCGCAATAAAAACATTGTCTTTTTAAATAATGTTGATAAGCGAGTCGAGCCATTTACTTACCCATTATTTTACCCAGCTGGCACGGAAGGTTTTAGCCCAGATTTGCAGTTACAAACGCCTTATGCCAGCCGCAGTCATTTAACTCGGCTTGAACTGGCACAATACAGACTTTCGTTTCGTCCAGAGTTTGTTAAATTTTTGACAGAATCTACATCAACAGAAGTACCTGATGTACGGGAACTTCCATTTAATGCACTGCATTTTGGGGGCCGATTATTTCAACAATATTTAGTGGATACTTACATTCGTGTAGAGCGTGACCGTATTCAATGGATAAAATACAACCAAAATAAAATTCTAGCTGAACAATATACGGGAGTAACCAGTTTTATTAATCAACTTGCCGAAAAAAAAAATGCCACAGTTGGTGAAAAGATTATTTTGCCCTCGTCTTTTCCTGGTTCGACGAGGTATTACTCGGAAAATTTTGAAGATGCGATGGCTATTGTTCGGCGGTTTGGTTCACCTGATTTCTTTATAACCATGACATCGAATCCTAATTGGCCAGAAATAAAACAGGCATTACAAATAAATTTAGAAGATGGAACAATCTTGCAACAGCTTCCACAGGATCGTCCTGATATCGTGGCTCGAGCTGCAAAGTTAAAATTTGATCAAATAATAGAAGATTTAGATAAAAAACAAGTTTTTGGAAAGGTATCGGCTTTTGTATACACTATAGAATTTCAGAAACGCGGATTACCACACATGCATCTGCTTATAATTATGACATCTGAAGATAAGATTCATCAACCAGAAGAGCTCGATGACTTGATTTCATCCGAAATACCCGGAAATGATGACTTAGAGTTAAGAGAATTAGTACTACGATGGATGATTCACAACCCATGTGGCGATTTAAATCCCAATGCAACGTGTATGGTTCATAAAAATGGAAGAACAAAATGTCGATTCGACTTTCCAAAATCGTACCAGGAAGTTACATCTTTAGTAGATGATGGTAAACCAAATTATCGACGACGCTACAATCCGCAGTTGGACCCTCATAGTCCCCAATTTTCACACGAACATGCGGTTTATCGCAAAGACTTAAATGGTCGTCGTATAACACGAGATAATCGTCATGTAGCCTCCTACAACGCATATTTATTGAAAAAATGTAATTGTCATATTAACGTTGAGTACGTAGGGAGTATTTTGGCTGTGAAATATCTTTATAAATACATTTATAAAGGACACGACTGTGCGTCGATCAAAGTTGTAGAAGAACAAAGAACGCTGATTTATAATGAAGCAAATACATACATTGAAGGTCGTTGTGTCACGCCACCAGAAGCATGCTGGCGATTATTTGCTTTTGAAATTAAAAAAAAAAGTCATAGTGTCCAACGAATGGATATCCACTTACCAGGACAGTATCGAATCGCAAACTTGGATCAAATCCATGAAGATTTAGCCGACATTGGCCAAAGGGGGTCTACTCTGGAGGCTTATTTTAAGCACAATGCAGAAATTAAAAGTCATAATCAGTCAAGCAATGTCTCACGACAATACCATTTTTACTGGCAGATGCCTGAATTTTTTAAATGGATTGGAAGATCTAGCAAATGGGAGCCAAGAGTTCGCAGTTTGCGAGTCATTGGTAGGATTCACAATGTGAATTTCGTTGCCCAACCGGAACTTTACCACTTGCGATTGTTACTATTTCATGTAAAAGATGCAACAAGTTTTGAAGACCTTCAAACCGTATCAAACATCCGATATCAGACGTATAAACAAGCCTGCTTAGCACGAGGCTTGACTTACGACGATCAACAATGGATAGAAGGATTACGAGAATCTGCATTATTTAAAATGCCCGTAGCAATGAGAAGCCTTTTTGTTCAAATTTTAATATACGGCTCTCCTGAAAATCCAAAGCGTCTGTGGGAAACATTTAAAGAAAATTTGTCAGAAGATTTTATACATGCAGCCCGGCAAAATGGACAGTGTATAGAGACTGCAATTAATCGTTGTTACAGAATAATTGCTAAAAAATTAAACACTGAAGCAACAGAAGGTCGAAATTTCCAATACTGGGTACAAACTTTTGACTTTGAGGACATTAATGATTACGATTTTGAAGATAATCAAGAGAGTTTAAATACGGATGAATCAGCAGTATTAGGAGAGCAAATGTACCAGTTACTAAAAGGAAAACAGATAGAAGTCGTTAATTCTATTCTTCAAGCTGCGAATAATACAGCTTCTGAAACGAAATGCTTCTTCGTTGATGGTCCGGGGGGTACTGGGAAAACATTTATATATAAAACATTATACTATATGCTGACTGGAAAACGATACAGAGTAAAATGTATGGCTTTTACCGGTATTGCTTCCATATTATTGCCCAATGGACGTACTTCTCATAAAACTTTTGGACTAAAGGTACCATTGACACCAGATTTAGTCTCAAATATTAAACCTAACTCTTCTAAAGCGAGACAATTAGCAGAAACAGATATTTTTCTTATGGATGAAGCTCCTATGCTTCCAAAATATGGTTTGCAGAACATTGATCAACTTTTACGGTCAATTGGAAATTCAAATCTCCCTTTCGGTGGAAAGGTAATAGTTCTAGGAGGAGATTTTCGCCAATGTCTGCCTGTACAGCCACACGCGAATAAAACTGAGTTATTAGATCTTTCTATCAAGCGATGTCCCTTATAGTCAATTTTTAAGACTTTTAAACTAGAGGAAAATATGCGCGTTGATATAGAGCAACGGCAATTTGCTGATTATTTACTAAAATTAGGCAACGGCGAACTGACCCTTAATACTATGTAAGAAATTGAATTGCCTCAGAATATAATTTCAAGCAACAATCTTATTGATGAAGTATTTGGTAACTGCTTAGCCAGTGGAAATTATGAGGGGATGAAAGACAGAGCAATACTCGCGCCTCTCAACAAAGATGTAGATAAAATCAATGATGATATTATTGCCAAACTTCCCGGAGAGTACAAAATCTATTATAGCCATGACTCAATGAAAGATCAACCTGAAGGAGCAGTTGAATTTACAACAGAATTTCTTAATACTGTCAATATTTCAGACTTACCACCCCACGAACTTAAACTGAAAAAAAAATGCATTAATAATGTTGTTGCGTAATTTAGACGTATCAGAAGGATTATGCAATGGTGTAAGACTCATGGTAACAAGTCTGTGCAATCATATAATAAAGGCAAAAATAGTTACTGGTGAACAATCCGGCAAAGAAGTACATATACCGAGAATAACTCTTGACTCAGCAAAAGGACAACTGGGATGCACCATGCAGCGTCACCAATTTCCCGTTAGATCTGCATTTGCCATGACTGTCCACAAATCTCAAGGACAAACCTTCGAATCTGTGGGGGTTGATTTAAAGTCAAGTCCGGTCTTTATGCACGGCATGTTATATGTGGCATTTTCTCGAGTTAAGCGACCGACTACGTTGAAAGTTTATCTTCCAAATGAAAATTCTCGACATACTCGCAATATAGTATGGAAGGAAATATTATATTAAGACGCGATTTCAATATATATATATATTTTTTTTTACGTAATCTATTAATAAGCTATATAAAAATAAGTATTTGTTTCAAATAAAACATTAAACTAATTGCTCTCGTGATTTTTTAACACACTAATAAAAAAAAACCGAGCAAAGCTCGGTGATCCAGGTACTAGCTTTAACGTTGAACTAATATTGTACCATATTTTCAGCAAATTTATTATTTCAATTAACTTTTTACAAAGTATCAATCAATCAATTTTAAAAAATCAACTCCCAGAACAATAAAAAGTGCTTCTTTATTGGTCTGAGACTAACATATTTTTTTTATATACCTACCTAATCAAATGAAAAACTTCTCAAGATAATTTACTGTTAGTAAATTATTGTAAGTAGGTAAACTAAAAAATAATAATGCCCGGATTTTAAATAGGTAGGTAGTAGGTACTTAAAAAATATTAAACACATACTTTAAATAATTTTTTGCGTCTCTTAAACAAATAACTACAAAAAAAGATACACTTCGTAATAGTTTTACGTGCCTAATATTTATTGTTTTGTCCTTTAATTTTTGCTAACGCTCAGCTCAGTTCCGCTCAAGTTGGGATATCCCACCATCTGGTCATAAAAAAAATGCTGAACGGCTATAATTAATAGGGACTGATTCGTGATTAACATCACTCATACTCTAAAAATGTCAGCAACGTTATTGTTTATTAGGAAGATCGACGCGAACCTGCGTACGGCTATCCCATTACATCGCGAACTCACCAATATGTGCAGAGAAGACCGGAGACCACACCATAAAAAAAAACTGCGTACCAAATGAGCATACAGTTTTAGTAATTTTAATGTAAATCCCCAACATAGGAATAGCGACTTTACCTTTAAAACTCGATTGAGCCGCAATTAAATGCTATGGCTATAATAGATGGCTATAATTTTTGGACTAATCCATTATTAACAAAAGTTTATTATTGGATTAGACCTACGTACTAAAAATGTCAACAACTGCTTTTCAGAATGACCAATACCAACCCTCGGACGACTATTCGGTCGCAGCACGAACTCCGCAATACGTTACGAGAAGACAGGAGACTATACCATCATTCCAGGTCGACTTAGTAAGTACAAAACCTAGGCACTTACATGATGCCGAATAGAATCTACAATCTTGAGGTATCACATTCATAATTTACGCTAAAGGTACATTACTACCTAATGATATAGCTTACGTCAGATTCCGCCGACGATAAATCCAAACCTTCCGAGAATCAATTATCGTAAGTTTAGAATAATTACCCTCGTAAGCATCTAAAAAGTACTTTCTTAAGTACCTACCTACTACGTATTGTACATAGTCGAGGCGCTGAGTCGATAAACAAGTTGATAAGCTTGTTTAGTTTTGTTTATCTATAAAAATTGTATGTAGCCATGTAGGCAATTGGATATAGGTAGACCTAGTAGTACCTAACCACCTACAATTAGCTAGATCGAGACATATTTAAAAGTACTTAGATAGTGACTCCCTAAGTATTTTGGAACGAAGTTCCTTATCGCGCGTTGTGAAAGGGGGCTAGACAGAAAAAATTCTTACGAAAAGTTGTCACGACACTTTTTGGAACGAAGTTCCTTATCGCGCGTTGCGAAAGGGGGCTAGACGGAAAAAATTAACATGAAAACTTGTAACGACACTTTTTGCTCGTCTCTCTCTCTCTCTTTCTCCCTCTCTCTCTATCTCTCATAGAAAGCAAGTCAATTATTTTCGTTTCGTCTTTCTATTTCGCATTGAACAGTGTGGTGTCGCGACGATTATTTTTGTTGAGTGTATACCTACAGGTTTTTTGTACATAATTATTACTTTAATTTTATTACAATTCCTTCACTAAAAAGGAACTTCGTTCCGTCCGGGTGTCCCTTGACACCTCTCAAGTTTTTTTTTTTTATCGTAACTTGGTTGTATATGTAGGTATATGTATGTGTACTATTTAATTTAGTACAATACAAAATGTGATTGATTAAAAAATAAAAGCGTTTTCGTGTAGGTATTCGTGGTGTCTAATCAAACCTAGCACTTGCAGCACAGTTGATCTACACCAGCTTGATAGGTACGCAATCTGAAATTTCACATGCAGTGGTCATACAGATACATACCTCTAATTTAGACATACGTAATAACTACCTACCTACTTGATATTTAACTAATGTTTAAAACAAAACGTTTATTTATCGATATTTACACGACAGCGCCGCGTCAAGAACTAGTCGGGCTGCTCCGATAAATATATGTGAGATGCCGGTTTTTTTTAAACATTAGTAAATATCTATGCCTCACGAAAGTTATTATACAAGAATATTTGATATTTTTTCAGTCTCGGTCGCAGTATGTATTCGCAGAGTTCAAGTGCAGATGCGGACGCTTTTGGAATAGCCGTCTGGCTTGGCATAACAAGTTCCAAATCTGCAAACGTTGTAAAAGAAAAGTGTACCCAACTAATCAGGTAACCGGATTAAGTATAATCTTATGAGCAATACGCTTTATTTATAACGCTTCAAATCTTCAATTCCTACTTCGTTTATTGTGAATCGTCCTAGATCCAACCAGAGAAATTAGTCTAAGATCATACGTAAAAGAAAAATCATTCGGTACGTCTTAGGTCAGTATCTAACTAAAACATTTTATCTGTTTATTGTACTTTATGTACTTTATTAAGCACATCGTTTTCAGAGAGCACTACGTCCCGAAGATATGTCAGCCGACAAGACTGTTGCAGAGCACCCTAAGAAATTGTGCCAGAGGTGCCAAGAACTTGGAGAGTATTGCGGCAAAAAACAGAATATCAAAAATAGACACGCGCGACGAAAATAATAATTTAACATTATTTACGCACCGCGCTTTGCCCGCATAAGTAGTTCCTGTTTTCGTCGACTCAAGTTTATAGAATATGTTATAAGTGCTAATCCACATTATTCGTGTCATATTTGTGCCAAATTTTCAGTAATTGTTTCCGTGAAGGAGTAAAAACATACACCCACCCAACCTTTCACGTTAAGGTTAAATGTCTATTTGTTGGCTCAATCCTACATTATCATTGTCTCATAAGTCGATCAAAGATCCGGTCACTAGTCTTTGCCGATAATATCGTTGGTGGTGAATGATAGATACAACCATACAATACTAGCAATAATCAATATAAATCGATTTTTCATCTATGGAAACATTGGGTAACTTCTATCGATCGCACGCAAATCGTGCTTAAATTTTTTTCAATCAATAATAATCCTAAAGTTGGTATGGTACTTGGGTACTTTACCTTTAGGTAGGTAATATTTACCTAAATGATTTACTCGTGTACAGTCAACCACATAATTATTATTATCAATGTTAACACTTGACAATTCGTTATTATAACGTAGTAAGGTTGATTTTAATAAGCCTTGTACAATTTACGTGCTAATACTCTTATTAGCTATTGTGTGAAATACCTCATTATAGATCCCATGATCTACGACGAGGTATTGATTTGATTTTTAATTATATAATTAATAACAATTTTTTTTTTATTATTTTGGTCTTAAATAATGTAAACATTAATGGAAGAAAAACAGATTTTGAAATAAAAACTTATTAATATTGTAACCATGTTTATTTCACAATGAGATGAGAACATCGCTAAGTATTATTTTACCCGTATCAGCTACGACATCGAATACATCTATCTATTTAATAATAATACCACAATTGTTAATTTGTTATACAATATTAATCTTTTGTAACGATTAAGTAGATGAAGTTCCTGTAATTACATTCCAGTTAAACCTAATACACTGATTTTATACACATACAAGATAAACTTAATGTTAACTTCATTCTGTGCCAGCGTCATTTTCTCCACTGCTACAATTGAACGCTTTGCACACTATTGAATAATAATTTGTGTTCTTAAAGTAATTGGGAACATCAGTTGTGTAGAGGTTTTTGTTTTCGACCAAGTAAGCTAGTAGTGGCATCAACCTGGATCCGATTTCACTAACATCGTCCGCGTTAGTTTCCTTGAGAAACTTAGAGAGGCTAAACGCGAAGCTTACTACGTGTCGGTCTGTCAGCGGCTCCTTTATAAACTTATACTGAAAGAAAAAATGTCTCGATTATTTACTAATACATGTACACCTACTAAGTTACTAATAATAATATTATAAAGAGGAAAGTTCTGTACTACTAAAATGCATCCTCTTTATACGAATAAACTTAAAAACTACTGGAACGATAAAAAAAAAATCTTTCATCATTAAGATGTGTAACATAGGCTTTAAGCGTATCCGTGAATAACATAGGCTGTATATTTTAATAAAAAAAAAATGATAAGGACCGCGGGCGGAGTCGCGGGCTACAGTGAGTTGTGAATAAGATATTATTTACTTCCTACACAATTTTACTTAATAAATTATAGCTGTAAAGCGAAGTGTCCTCTAGCAATAAAATTTGCAGTTGACTTGAGTTAGCAACTTCAACTTCCAACGTGTACCTAAGCACTTGCGCAACTGACATATATGCAAGTTTTAGCCACTTGCCGTACTTATTATCAAGTTCAAGTGTAAACAGTTATTTACACCTTGCAGCAAGCAGTTGCGAATTTATTTTATTCGCACAAACAAGTTGGAAGTTTTTAAGCTGGAAATTATTTTAGTACCTAATTGCTGAATACACTTCGCATACACATAGATTGCATGTACTTGTGTCAAATTATAACTAGTATGTAAGTTCAACGTGAACGAGAAAAAAGTATGGTCTCTTAAAGACACAGTGAAACTCATTTCTTTTTACAAGATCAATCCGCAATTGTGGGACACAACAAGAAACGATCCGTCTTTTTTTTACTTTTTAACAAAAACTCATAGACGTAGCTCGTATTTTTCTGCACCTAGGCATCTGTTCGAATGCTCTTTCTCAAGTAAACTTGAATCCTATGTCTTCGTCCAAACAGCAATATCAGATTATACAAGATTTTTTAGCAAGTTAATTTGTTCATACATACACAAGCATCTTGCTTAGACGATAAGCAATCAGTGGAAACAGTCGTCAAATGACTTCTGTAAGAAATAGCGGAATGCGGAAGTTACTTGCTAGTGGACACTTCGGTTAAGGAACTTTAGTACCTAGGTACTGACCAGTAAATAAATAAGTACCTATCTATTTAGATGAAATTGCATTCTTTTACGAATACTACAAATCATAGTAAGTACGGAAAAAAGAGTTTAAAAACAGTTATGAACAGAATAAAAATTTACCCGTATAACGTAGACTAGGTTTTGAATGCAGTAGAATAAGCAAGCTCTGGTGGCCGGCGTTCGGCTGCCTTCGACAGCCTTCGTGATGGTGCGTAAAGCATCGTGGAATATGCACAGTACATCGATATCTTCAATATTAATTGCTAAGTCATCCCACACCACGGACCACTCCTCTTGTGTACCTGAACTTAGCATCTGTGAACAAAAGTAAGCAACAAATCAGTTAAAAAAAACTAAAAAGTAAAGATGAGAAGTTTGTATACAAAGATATTACTTATTATGTTCTTCATAATTGGAAACATGCCTTTTTGCAGCGTTATTAGGTTTTATTTTCTTTTTCTGTCCAATATAAAAAAATTGGATGGATTTATTTGGGTTGAACACAGTCTTACTAGAAATAAAGATGTCTTTATGATTTTATTTAAAGCTTCGTGTACAAACTGATCGTAAGTTTTTTGCTCGATATTGTTAACGGCAATAGGTAAGTAGACGCTTGAAATATTCACAGATAATGTTATTGCTTTAAAAATATTAGGTTGGGGAAAGTCTTATAGTCTATATGTATATGTTATAGTTATAGTCCCATTCGCCAAACGTGTTTTATTTGTCGATTTATAGATTATAGATAATGGTACGGAAACCTTCGTGCGTGAGTCCGACTCGCACTAAGGCCCGGTATCCACCAAAGCGGAGAGGAGAGGAGACGAGAGGAGATGTGTTTGAATAAACCAATCCGATTTCGTTATTCCCACATCGCTTCTCCGCTTAGCTTTGGTGGAAATGGGTCAAGCGGAGAGGAGAGGAGATGTCTCATTTTTCTTTAGAATTTTGTGCAGCGAGCGAGCAAGCGGTAGTCGGGCGGCCGGGCAGCGCACCCCTCACCCCGCTGCCTTCTCCGCGCGCCTCACACGTCCCGAAAACGTCATTCGGTAATTTAAATGCTGAAGAATTAATTGTGTTTCTTCAACCTCTAATTCTTCTTCCTCAAGCAAATTCAGATTTAACTTTTGTAACGACATGACGTCTTCCTTTCGTACAGAACTTGACTGTTTTCGATCTCTCACAGCCTACATCTCTGCTACACACAGCTCACATCTCCTCTCCGCTTTGGTGGAAATAACCTGCCAGCTTCGCGGCACATCTCCCCTCGTCTCCTCTCCTCTCCGCTTTGGTAGATACCGGGCCTTAGCCCGTTTTTTTAGAATCAATTGCATCAACACAAAACGGCATAATAAAAGGTATAAAGATATATAAACAGTCTAACCTGAGTTACCCAAACTGCTATTTCATTTCGGTTAGTAGAATCTTGCGCAAAAATTCCGCTGACTGTCTGAAAAAAGGTGTCATTTTCCGACGGATGATTCCACAGTTTTCTGAAGTAAAAATTGTTCTGTGATTGCATATTAATCTGTTTTAGCCTCATCCTTAACCAATTTCCTTCGGTTTCTGTAAGAAAATAAGTATTTTATTAAGGAGTCAGAGAAGTTTTAAAATAAACGATAAATTATTTTTATTAAAATTCATGTTTAACTTTACACACCTGGTATATCACGATCATATGATTGTATTATAGATTTCTGGAAGTTTAATGTGAGCTGGAGTGTTAAAGGTGCATTAGAGACGAACACCTTTATGTTGCGCCAGCGCACTACCTCCATTACTTGGCTCAACATGGCAAGCATTGGTGCTCTATATTTCAATAATTCAGTCACAGTGTAAGCTTCACTCAGTAGCTGAATTTGTACATGTATCTTGAGAATATCTTTACTAAGGAGTGCCTTATGCATATTCGGCATTATAATCAATAGTAGTAATTTAGTTCCTGGAATAATTTCATTATTCTTCAAGCCACATAGGAATCTTACAATGTTTTCTCGCTTAGCTTCAGTTTCTATAGTGCCCTCAAGAATGTTTTTGGTAATGTTTATGATACATGGTTCTGTTTCAGTAACATAATAATAATTTGAGTAGTCTTTGAGTAATTCCATGATGTTCAACATTGTACTTGTTAAATGATTATTATCTTTTGCCAATATAAATGTTTTATAGTAAACTTGTCTAGGATTTTGAAGGAAAGCATTCAATACTTCCGTTAAATCCACATCAGATGAGGCAACAAACTTGTTGAACATTTCTGTCAACATATTTTGATATTGTTCATCGTCACTCAAATCCACAAATTTATTGTCATTGAAATGGTCTTGCAGAATCGAGTGCTTGTCTGATACATTGCAGTATTGGAAAATTTTGATAGCTAGAGATTTTATTACGTCATTATTATTAGAATTGCTTTTATAGTAATTTGTAAATGTGTAGTATAGTTTTAAACATTCTTGTGGATCAAAAACATTAATATGTGTGTCAATGATAGATACAAGATCGCTATGCTGGCACAACTGTTCCTTGCTGACCAGAGCATGTATCCATGATAGTTTATCTTGATCATCACTATTAATCTTTTGTATAATGACATTGGTATCAGTTGAGTTTATTACGTCATCTATGATGATAGGTTGGCGAGCCATCTGCTGAATCATGTTAACAACTGGATGGTCAGCAACACTTTCCACTTGTAGTAACTTCATTCGTACTTTGTGACACAGTTCCCCTATACATTGCTGCATGTCTTTATCGTCATCATCTTCAAATTCACTCCAAGCACAGAAAATATCAACACTGATATCCATTACAACTGTTTGAAATTGATCAAGTATGGAACTATGGAAGTTGTTCAAGGATCTCCATATAGATCTTTCCTCAATCTCAGAAACCTTTTCTGTAGGAGGATTAGGTTTAAAACATTCCTCTTTATATGTTGCCTTGTACATCGCATCAAAGCAACTTGAGTTTTGATCTTGAGTGTAATAAGTAAAACATTCATAAATCAAGTAAAGCATGGCTTTTAAACTTTTCCCTTTAAATTTATAGAAGTCATCTTTTCTTAAAAATTCCAATTTATGTACATTAGGTGGTGAATGTAAAAAATTAGCACACTTATGTAATATAAGATATGCACCAGCTATATGGGCAGACAACCTGATTGGCCCATATTCAAAACAGTTTAATCTGCAAACAAGTGCGTAACATGCCGTTGTCAACTTGTGTATCTTTGGTAGACTTTCAACAGGATCTAAATATTTGAAATGATCTTGTATAGCTAATGCTACATCAACAGCTAATTCTGGATGACAATAAGTTATTATTTCCCATGCAAATTGTTCCATGTGTAAGTTCCAGAAAAATTCACACATCAGATATTTGGGAATGGTTGGTATTGACCAAATAACTAGAAATATACCTTCTAACTCAACCATTTCTTCTAAAGCTGGTAACTCGCTATTTAAAACAATGTACATTGCAAATTTACGCATTTTAGAAGTCATTGTATCAAGTATTCCATTATCATTTATATAGCCTTCACTCTTTAAGAATCTAGATATATGATCTATTACACTCTTAACTTTTTCTTCATTGCCTGAAATATAATAGACTTTAAGTATTTTACCAAGAAGGATAATATGACTACCTGTTGAAGACTAAATGTAAGCAATGAACTGTTTTTTTATAAACAGTGATAACAAGAAATCAAGTTTTTTTTTAATGCAGTATTTATTTTAGAACTTCACTTCGAGACGTCTGTTTTAATAAAATAAGTTTGTTTATAAACACAGTAATATTGAATAGGTACATATAATTGAAAATATATTATTTATTTTTATCTTCGAATTTAGTATTTATAAACTTAGTATTCACTAACGTATTGAGTGTAGCAACTAAACATATTAACAAAACACTAGTAATAATATAAAGCTTTATAAATTTCTTGTTTCTTATTTTTATCTTTCAAAATCTGTTCAAAGTTCTAGATCATAATTTGATTAGGTGCGATTGCCATGTTATTTATAATATCAATATCTTTCTATGTTTAATTAATCTATACTAGTAAATATTTATGTACTTACCGCCTTTACAAGATAATTTTGAAAAGTGATGTATGTTGTCGGCAGACAATATTACTCCTTGAAACGCGGATAGCTCGGGTGTGAAATCCATGCTTATAAAACTATAATAGTCGCTAGTCTATATAACGGTCTTTATTTCACTAATCTCCACCTCCTCGCAAATATTTGAGTTTCGACTTATTTTCAGAATTAGTTTGGCACTATCTGCCATCATTGATCAATGTAAAATACAAAAACAATGAATGACAGGTAACAGATAATAAATAAAGTTTGCAGTTAACTACTTAATCAATACCGGCACAGACTATAAAAATACGATAAGACCGTCGAGAGGGTCGATAAAGACCCAAAATTAGAATACTTGTTTAACTTCCTATGTGCCCTAACCGCAAACTTACTACTGAATTCTAATTTTTTGATACCCAAAAGAACGATTTTATAACCCACCTCAATGTAATTAACTTTACAATAATTTCAAATGCGAAATTACAGTTGGTACAAGATCCTTTTGGAAAAAAATTCAAGCAGGTACTTATGAAAATGTAAGTATTTTATGTTGCTAAACTATAAAAAATTACATTTCATTACTGAATTTACTCTAAAACATAAGCACGTGTGATGTTTGTTTTATTATTGCCGAAAGGGTCATTTTAGGCTGAAAAAAAAAACAACTTTCAGAAATGAGGATTTATCACATGCATTCTCTATTGGAGGAACAACCAAATTGATAAGAAACTAAATAAAACTTCATATTATTATTCATTATTCATTTATTTGTATGTTTCAGAAGACTTCCCAGGTTTTTGCGAGCTGTTTTAAAATTAGGGTCAATTTTCAAAGCATTTTTGTACATATCTTCTGCTAAGTCAAATTTTTTCCACCGATGATAGAGTACACCTGGTAATAAAAAAGTTAATGACCGAATTATTGAAGCAACAAAGCTAATATGCTCTTTTATCAGTTGGAGTTATTCCTATAAGTCAAAACAACACATAACGTGGCCTAACGCAAATTATAGGGTCGCCAAATCTTTTTTGTGTTCTGAGAGTCTTAGTCTTAATATTTTAGGTTAGTATATGCCAATAGATTAATGGACCATTCTTACCAAGATTAGCGTAATGTAAGGCTTGCACCTGTGTATCGAATAGTTTAATAGCTTTTATAAAGTGACGTTCTGCTTCACTATATCTGCTTATTTTGCCGTACATGTTGGCTATTGCAAAATTGATTGATGGCGCCTCTGGTAGCTCTCCAAGGACTCTCGGTATGACCTTCAAAGCTCGATCGATTTGACCTGCAATGGAAGGTCAAAGTTAAATCTTTTTCGAAAGGTTAAGATTGTGTGCTTTTTTATAGTTAGCTTGTTTCAACACTCCTATGGCCTGCGGGCGACTACGTAAGGCAGCGGAGGTGGTCAGACGTGCGCTAGGGATGGGTGTCAAATGACGAAAGCGTCATTCGACTCATACCGGTGCCGGCATTGGGAAGTAGGTAACAGCCCGCATCACCCAAGCGGATCATGGAACTGTCACGAACGAATTTGCCAGGCTGTTATTAATGACTTACGAACTTATCATCCTTATATTTTCAGATTGCTTTGGAAGATGCTTTAGTGATAATTTTGTAGCCAGCAACAAAAAGTTCGTACCCACTTTTAGATCTCAACAGTTTTTTTTCTGCGATACGTAATTCAAACGTGTTTACCTGTGTTATCCATTAAAGCCATTACATTTGTCCAAGCTAGGACATGTTTCGGGTTTTCATTGATTGCTTGGAACCAACTATCTATGGCTTCTTCAGTTCGATTCATCTCAAGGTACTAAAAGTAGAAAAAAATCAAATTATAAGCAGTATTTCGAATATATTGTAACATTCAACTGCATTGATACGCAATGAATAAATTCCGGATAGGTACGGTCAAGTTTACGGTAGGATGCGAATACATTATTATCTACAGAAGTACAGACATACCACTCATAGACTCATACATAAGATCTGTTATAACTATATTTCAAACAAATAAATTCTACACATACCAGGTTACCCAAATTATAGAAACAGTCAGGATATTTTCTTCGATAACTTATAGCTGTTTTGTATGCTTGCTCTGATTCTTCAAATCGTTCAGTATTTGCTAGTAATATTCCTAAATTCATCCATGCCGCTGGAAAATCTTTTCTGTAAGAAATAAAATGATTGCCCTGTATCTATCAATAAATGCGTTATTGCGAATGACCATCTACGTCGGACCATAAGTCCGCAACAACGTTTTATGAAAAGGAACCTTACTGCCTCGACACAATGATCAAAGTGTTTTCAATAAAAGCAGTCAACCATAATAGCCGAATTATTTCGCCTCTTGGAATATCAATTGTAAATGTATCTTGGGTTTCTTTTTAACATAATATATGGTGATTTTGAGAAGCTATTAAAAGCCGGCAATGGGATTTCAAAGAAAGCATTTTTGTCCATTTATTGTACCAAATTTTCCGGAAAAAACTAGCTAGCAATCGATATAGACCTTATCACATTGACTTAGGATGTTTTTTTGCCTATATCTAAAACGAATACATTTTTATTTGAACTTTTTTTATGTTAGTTTTATTGTTCTGACCACGTGTTTTATATTTCTTATAATCCTAATATTGCGTGTACTGGGTTGTTTTTGGGTGAAATGACTAATGATATTTAACTTGGAATTGACACATAAACTAATCTTCTAAACAATATATTAAAAAAGCGCCAGACGTTGAAAAGTAACCCTATATTTGGTCTGAAGGGTAAGTATTAAGATATGTTTTTTTTCTTACTTGAGTTTTACAGCTGACCGAAGGAAAAACTCAGCTTCACCAAATTGCTTTTGATTTTTTAGTATATTAGCCAAGTTGTTCATTGCTTGATAATATTCAGGATACAATCTGTAAAGGATAACATTATCAGCTGGCTGCTTGCTTAATTAAAATATCGCAAAGACATCACGTTTCGAGAAAGCCTCTTTAAAATATGAACCTGTGATAGCACCAAACTTACGGTTTGGGCGCTGGGAATGTTAGAAAGTATAGCATGCATAGCTCATGTCAACGATACAAAGGTAAAAGCCGACAAAAGTAAATATCAATATAGAAACAGGCAAACAGTTGCCTTCTCAGCAGGTACCTTAAATGATTTAAGTACATAAGCAGAAGTTAAATATATATATTTTTTATTTAAGCCGCGGGACTCAGCTAGTAGAAAAAAAAGCAGTTTACGGGAACGGGAAATTATGTTTTTTTTAGTACATTCCATTATTTTTTACATTTATTCTGCTAACCGGAATGGAGAAGAATCCAATAAATCAAGGATCATGAAAATTGGTCCACCCGTTTTCGAGTTGTAAGTGTTGTAACAAAGCCGACTTTGTTTTATATATATCGATTTTACCTTATAGCTTCCTTATATTCAGCTAGCGCCCAAGTAACTTGATCCTTGGCATCTGCGGCCTTCGCAACATTGTAGTGAACTTTAGCGTTGAGTGGACACACCGAGAGGCCGCTAACGAATAAGGCGTATTCATTCTGCCATTCCATGGACCGTTGCCAGCTTCTTACGGCATAAACGAGTAACAATAACAGGAATATTAATGTACCGCACTGTAATAGTTAGATGAATTAAAAATTAAACAAACGGACTGCCGTCTCATAGAATAGGTACATCATGCAGTCATGTAAATGAGATATTGCTAAATGAATTTGAGCTTTATTTGCAGGGGTTATGGTCTTAATTTCAATGAGACTGGGTTGAATTTGCTTAATAGATTAATTGAAAAAAATAGATGAATAAAATAATTGTGGAAAATCAATAAAATACAAACCTTACAAATTACGAACGTCCTTCTGTTTAGTAGTTTGTTGAAACCAATTACTATTAGCAGACAGTAGCCTGCAGATGGTATGTAAAGGATCCTTTCAGCTATCACAAATCCTACTGGGTAGAAAATGTTGCTGGCTGGTAGAAATGGTATGATTATTAATGATACTGCCAATGTTATGGACCTGCAACATGGATAAACTATTTACTCATGCATATTTATTTTTGTTTAGCATTTTTTTTTTGTTTTTATTCGTTTTAATTATAAAGTTGATTAAAATTTATAATTTATTTTCACAATTGATTTGTGTATGACCATATATCCAATGCAGATAACCGTCAAAAGACTGGTCGTGCATATAGGCGAGGGACTGATGCTTACAGATCAAAAATGCTCCACTAGTTTCGAGCCCCAACGGAGGTATTAATCAAGACCCCGTTACGTGCCAGCGTCATGCGAAAAATTAACTTATTCCAAGACAAAAAAAAAGAAAAAATAAATGTGGGCTACTGGCAATAAAATTCCATAGGGTCGCTAGTGTGTCACATCAAGTGTATGAGTAATTCTCCACCAATGAAAGACAAGACATCTGGTCTATGACTGGTGGAAATTAACATGATACATAATACTTAAGCAAGACTAGTGATTGCAGCGGTTCTTTTATTACCAGTAGCCATAAAACATAGGTATCTTACCTGTTATTTGATTTTCTATTTTTTCTACTTAACACAGACAATAACAGTAATAATCCATACACATACATAATTGCTATAAGAATGATTCTGCTATCAATGACATTTTGAACTAGCTGTACACATCCCATAGACCAATCATAACAAAGCCATTTGGGCCAAATGAATAACAGAAGATTTAGGAAATATATATAGTTGTATGTTGCCATCTGGAATATAAACAATAATATTTATAGAATTGTACTTAGAAATATCTTCTATGCACCACAAAAAATTATGAATACATATTAAAATTAAGTGATAGTTACTCTGACTTTCTTACTTTAACACTTAATAGCTAAACACTACTGTTTTTGATAAAATTTTGTATGGGCTTAGCTTGAACTCCAAGAAAGGACATAAATATAGGCTAGTTTTTCCCGCGATGACTGACAACCGCGCGCGTGGAGCCGAAAGAAATTCTGTTTAATAATAATGTAAAATGTTATAAATTGTAATTCAAAATGTTCCTAACAAATTAATGTTTATTAGAGAAGCTATTTATTTACCTTAGTGAAAACACTATCAGCAAAAGCTGCAGGATTATCAATAGGTTTGAACTCTGGTTTTGTTCCTCCCATCACAAGCCACCTTCCATAAAGGAGGCCTACTATACCCACTGTTACAATGCTCATTCTTACAATAGAGTCCATACTCGTATACAACATACTATTCAAGGAGATTCTTGCCTTTCTAATGTTTGCCTTAGAAACAACTTCATAAACTAAGCAGAAACCCTAAAAAATAAAAGTTATTATTTATTACAGCATATTAAAAAATATTGTCTATTTTATTTGTTTAGGATATAGACAATACTAACCAGTACTGTTATTCCATTCTCTTTACACAACATTGAGATCCCTGATAAAATAATAGTGAAAAATATATAAATGTACTTATAAGTCTGACTAGTCATAGATTTTTTATAAAAAAGGAATGCTGAGAAAAATGTTATGGCCGCCAAAAGGTCAGCCCGCCCGACTACACCACTAACAGCCTCAACATGTACTGGATGTACAGCAAATAGTAAACATGACAGATATGCTTGATCCATCCACCATTTTCTCTCATTTCCATTGTTGGAGCTGCACAATTTCTTGTTTGTTATTACATCTTGATCAGTCAAAGTAGCTTTATTCTGATATAAAATACTTTGGAACACTTTCCACACAAGTATGCAGCATATAACATGGCATATTAGATTTGTTGCTTTAAATTGGAAAGCAGATAAACTTTTATTGTTTAACCAATAATTTACTCTGAAAATGAAACAAACGGATTTATTTAAACTCACACCAAAAAAAGGATTTATGTGTATTACCAAGACTTCTTGAACTTGAAACACGGTTTTTTTAATTTCATTTCTAAGACAAAACAATTTTTTTTTAGCTTCACTTACCTGTAAGATAAAATAGTCAAGGGCCGGTAAGATTTATGACTTAAATTAGACTTGATGTCTGCGCCCCAGAAGTCGTTATAAAATGGGTCAGTCCAAGAATCCGAATTAACATCCTTGTTTTTAACTACTGCTTCAGAATCGTCGAAGACAAAGTCACCGGTTAATGAAAACAAATATGGTAATGAAGAGACTATTATTATAACTAATAATTGATAGCTCATTATCATGGTTTGTTACTAGAAACATCGAACCAATTATGTGGACTACCGTTACTACTTTAATTCATAATTTTATAAAATTATACGTCGAAGTAAATTCTATGCACTGTTTACTATTTTTGACAATACAATTTGGCATTGACATTTGTGATGTTTTATGTCACAAAGCAGTGTTGCCAAGTAGAAAAATGATTAAATTCATGGTTGTTTGATGTGTACTACAAGACTTCATTATTTTACAAATGATTATGTATAATGCTTTTGTTAATAACATATTTCACCTATGTAGAGTATAGCATTCCTTGTATTTCACGCGAGTAGATATCTGTCCGAATCATAAATAATTACATAAATAAATAATTTATTGATAGTTTTCTTTTTGTTTACTGTCCAACATAATATCTGTACCATAGGCGAGAATAATTAATTAAGGTAATGTAATAAAACGCCAATAAATCATCTAAAATATTCTCGTTATAATTACTTATTTATGCGAAAAGACTCAATTAGATATATTAATGTTTTCTATATTAAGTCTGACGATCTAGCAACATAACTAAAGCATACAATATTTGATACTGTACAAATGACCTAATAAACTAAGAAATTATTTGGTGTCCCAGTGATCAATTATCACCGGGATCGCCTTGATCAATGAGATATGGAAGCATTATAGTTAGGTCCGAGTGGTGTCAGCGTATGTTTGATATCTAATGCTGTTCTAGGGTCTCGCAAGGCGTTCGCAGCGTGTGCTAGTTGCAGCGCGCATTCAGAAGGCGCTGACGGCGGCAACGCCGTGCATTCGCGTTCCAACGCATTCCCTATCGCTGTGAGCAGTTCGGAGAAGCCTAGAGAAATAGCTGCTCGTCGGAGTCTGTTTAATTCCTATAAAAAAAAACAAAACAAAAATTACACATATTATTTCAATATGTTGCGTATTCATGAAGTCGATTACCGCATTCTTACATACAGTCAGCAACTTGATGAAAACTTACATTAACGAAATACTTAAGTGCAATCAAATTTCATAGTCTGACCAATATGCCTAACATAGTGTTATACATTAGTATTAAGTTGTTGTATTTCATAAAATTGTATTTCATACATATTGCACTTATTTATTTACCTTAAACAGATGTTGCGTCTTGTCTGGCAGTTTCCTGGCGTGTCGCAGTACTTTCTGCACGTCAGCCAGCAGCGCGTGCGGGCGCGCCCACGCACACGCTGAGCCTCCACTGCTGTATGATCGCCACGAGCGTACAGGGAAGGTTTCTGTTAAGATATTTGATGTTTGTAGCCACTATTTATAATTTGAAATTACCTAGTAAATTCTTCATGATTTTTTCGTAACAGAAGAAATTTGGAAATAAGTGCGTTATACGAGTGAAAAGAGTGTTTCATCGAAGAATTTTGTTTGTGGATAAAGAATATAAGACTAAACGAAAAATCGGACCCAAACAAAATAAATGAGGGGGCGGAAATTGGGTGACGCCTTAGTCCAGCAGTGGTCTGCGATAGTCTGAGCTGAAAACCCCAAACAAATGGCCGTCAACTGCAAGATAGAGGAAGGGGAGGCATTTACCTTGCAGTGGGACAAATAAAATCATACTCATCAGCATCCTTCTGGCTTAAAATAAAATAATATTATTTACAATATGGAACCCTTAATAATCAAGCATGGCAGGAAGTGTGATGGTATTATAGTTTACCAGTGGTAGTTCCTTCCTCGGCGGGTCCCAGCTGGTCGAGCGAGCCGAGCCAGGGCGCGGCGGCGGTGCCGGGCCGCAGCACGCTGAGCAGCAGGCACGAGCGCCGCGACCGCGACGCCTCGCACCACGCCGTCAGCGTGCCCCACCAGTCCGCGCCTAGCAGGACCACTGCCGCCATGCCCTCCACCTACACGGGTTGTTCAAACTATATTAAATTCTTCACTCCAACCTTCTGGTTGTATAATCATGAAACTTCAATATAAAAGAAAAATAGGACAGACATGTGTATCAGTCTCCGTTTACAGCATTGTCTCCACTTAAAGGATGAATGATTCAGTGTTGCTCAAATAATAACAACCATTGTCATTTAGTTTTTAGAAAATTATAAGTTCTTTCGACGCAGAATTCTGCAAAATACCATAAGTTACAAGTAGGGAATGTTTATTTATTCTGAAAGTGAAATTATACTTATATGAAAATACCTTAAGTGCTCCATGAAGCAGGACACAGAAATTAGGGATTTTACTGGGATCTGACAGATCTTCTTCAGTTGTTGACCCATCTGTGCTGGAAGAGCCTTCCTGTAAAATTAAATACTACTATATAATACTGCTAATAAACCTCTAATTTACTATCTTTGGAATTAGATACTACAAGTACACAGTACATTTGCGTATAGAAGAAGATTGTACCTTAGTGGGTGTTTTGGAACCGTAATTTTCTCTCGTTGCTGCATTCCCGCCGGCTTGTGCTTGAGGTATCACCAGGTGTTTGCTTATTGCCATAGGAGTCCCTGTTATTGTAAAATGGTAAATTGGTCAATGGAATTATATTTTTACTAGCCTGCTTTAGTTATTTTTTGAAGGGCAAAGACCCTAATGTTTCCATAATACTTTGCAACTTCTGCATGAATTAAAATAGTTTACATAGACTTACCAAGTTCTTGTTGTTGTAGAAATCCAATGACGTGCAGTTGATTGGCCAGTGTATATGTGGAGTCCACGCCTTCATGAGACACAGTTTGTGGGGCCGGGAACAGCTGCACGCGAGTTTCCAACTGTCCGCATTTGAGCGTGCACCAAAACTCCTGGTAATGTTGCTCGCAAAGTCTGGTTATTGCAGTTATAACCTACAACATTACATTGCGATGTTAAAGAAATTAGTGGGCTATCTATCTATACTAATATTATAAAGCTGAAGAGTTTGTTTGAACGCGCTAATCTCAGGAACTAATGGTCCGATTAGAAAAATTATTTCACTGATGGTTAGACCACTTATTAAGGAAGGCTATAAGCCATAAATTTACGCCCTCACGGGCGGAGCCGCGAGCAAAAGCTAGTCTTATATAAAAATATTTTACATAGTAACACCTCAAAGAAAATAACGGGGCCTGGGAATCTAAGGGTATGTTTGATATACCAAGTGTTATATAAAACATTTGCATAAGTAAATAAATAAACCTGACTTCGGACTCAGCTTGGCCGAAGCAAAGATAATCTGCCTAAGTGGGGATACATTGACACATCTAACCTTAGATGCAGATGTGGTATAAGTCCCCAAACAATGGAACACCTGCTATCTTGTCCTTCGTGCCCTAACGCCTGCACGCTGGATGATTTAATGAAGGCTACTGATAATGCATTTCAATGCAATTCTCATAGCAAAATTCTGGGCTGACATAATATGATTGCCATTGACACGATAAGAAGAAGAAGTAAATAAATATAATGTATTTTACTAACAAGATATCCTGTTACCTTAAATTCTAGCTTTAATTAAATACTGTAGACTTTTTGGTTTTCAAAGGCTATACTAGAAAAAATTAAGGATTGCTGTAGAGCCACAGGCAACAGCAAGTGTGATATAATAGAATGTTATCTGGTCCACATAGTTCCATAATTTTTAGGAAATTCTTTGCATTGCATCTATTCTTTTGGATGTAAGAATATGTTTTTAATGGTAACTAGCTGCCCGGACAGACTTCGTTCTGTCAAAAGTAAATTAATTAAGGTAATTCCCGAGTTTAGGAACAGTTTTTTTATTTTTACTTATTATTTATGTTTTACACCTTTTAAACCTTCCCTGGACTTCCACAAACATTTCAAGATCAAAATCAGCCAAATCGGTCAAGCCGTTTTCATGCTATGTCGTGACAACGGAAAACGGGTTTCATTTTTATATATATAGATACTTACACCAGGCACAGTCAGTTGATCAGGACAGTATATAGAACCTCGTGACATATTTCCATTGGAATTACTTGTTGTGTTGTGAGCCAAGTCCACTATTTTCTGGTACAGTGGCATAGCTAAAACAAATTACAGATACAATTATCATTTCAAAATTATACAGTTTACATTTCTATGTACATTGTGCTACATGTTAGACTTCAAATTTAGATTCAATTTAACTGTACTTAAGTAAAGTAATTTCAACTATAATTAAAAAACGAAAAGAAGTTGTTGTTTTTTTTATACATATACAAAGATACATTTGTATCAGACGAGTTTAAGAAATAACTTGATATATGATACCTTATATTATAACCAATGTCATGTAAGTGTTTGTCACTATAGTTATAACTTAGCTTACCATGTTGTAAGCAGGACTCATGTGGCGAGACTACAGGTAGTACATGTATTTTGGCAGGGTATGAGGGTGGCAACGGCAGAGCCTGCACAATCCTGTTCCTGCCAATAGCCCCAACTCCACTGCTGCCGTCTGTAATCTATGAGGGTTTATTAGTAATATAACACTATATCTATGTAAAATTAGAAGATTTTTTTTTACAGTATGTTATTATATCTCTTTCAGAGGCTTTGACAATTTTCATACAAAAATATAGAACTACATACAATTTAGAACTAAATTAATTAATTGTTGTAATACTTTATTGAAGCTATCAATTAGTTCAAAAATGTTCAAACCAATATAATCTGCACTGGTGTTTGGCATCCCCACTCGTTAAGTACTATCTGGTTGACACCAAGGAGGGCAGTGTCAATGCAGGTTTTGTCTCCTTCATCAAGCTGCAAAAGCTTGCTGCGAATAGTGTCAAAGTCACGGGTGAAAGGAACGGCCACTGAAAATATAGAGTAATTGTGTAATTATTGAGTAAAGTTACTAAATATTTCTAAGAGTCATTCAACGTTTCTAAAGCGAATATTTTAGGTTTCTAGAAATGAACACATTTTGATTTTAAGATTTTATTAATTAAATTTTGTTAACACAATTGCATAAGACTTTTTATATAGACCAAGTACCTACAATAATACTTTTGGGATTTGACTAAAAATAGCTATGATAATATTTTAAAAGAAACACTATTTTGAGAAACAGAAAGTTTGTATTACAAGTGAATTAGTAACAGATAGTACTAGATCTAATAGATAGAGCTCTTACCTTCATATATCGATGAGAAAGAAACCAGTGCAACATATTCTAGCTTAGCATGAACACATAAGTAGTCTAAAAACGTGTTAATCGCTGCAGAGGCTATCGTGAACCGGGTATGAGTCTCTGTCGTGTCTGAAGTCGGTACTGGCCGCGACATCGATAGCGATACATCTAACATTAATACCGTAGGCATATTTGATAATTATATATCACTGTACATACAAAATACACAAGTTATCATTTAGAATTTGTTGTTTACATTAAGTAATTCACAATCGTAAATAAATACCGGGATGAAATGTGACATCCGTAATGACATCAATGAACGGAGAATCTCTCTTGTCAAGTTGTCAAAATGACAGCTTTATATAATGCTTTTAGGTGAAACTAAACGTACTATACAAGGTAAACATGGCAATTAACAAGACGCGATGTCGTCTAGCTGTGGCCTGCGTGGGGTAAACTATTATTTAATATAATAATAAAAAAATAAATAATATAATAATTGCTTTATATAATTATTAATTCATATTAATAATAATATATATCCGCAGGGCAGCTAGTGGCGAGCTGTTTGTGAGTAGCGACACAACGGACCTGAGTGCTCCAGGGAGTCACTCTTTAGAGAGGGCTCCCAGCTCTTTCTTGCCTTAACCGGCTGGCTAGAGAGGGGTCGCTAGAGCTATATGCTCGGGGGTGGAAGTGGTTAATGGCGTAATAACGAGGAAACCCGCTCCGGGTCCGCCACTGTGACCCGCGATGGCGAAATCGGGGCCGCACCGCTCGACACCCCTAGCCGCTCGCACTGGTGTTGCCCCCTGCTGCCTGTAGTGGCGGTTGTTTGGGGGGCCCATCTAGTGAGTGGCGAGTCACCACCTGCCTATTAGTTTACATTTCCATGTGTAGAAAGGCAGGTGACATAGTTTTCCGATTTTATTTTAATAACCATTCCACGTAACACATACATATCAATAGCCCAAATTAGTCTTAACACCATAATAGTCACAATAGTTCTGTAGCTACCTAGGACCGTTCATGTCTGTTCTTTCATAGAGCAGGGGTGAACGGCCCCTGGTCACCTACCAGGGGCCGTTCACCCCTGCTCTATCCCATCTCATATTAGAGTAAAGTTCTCAACAAGGCCTCTTCGTTTTGGACCTGTGTCCCCATGTAAGCCTTTCAAAGGACCGGGTCTCTTCTCTTGAAGTTATCCCGTGATTTTAAAAGAGATACATATAAATATATTATAAAATAATTAATACATAATATATAATATCTATAATATAAGTATATTATAATATATGAATATAAATTTAATAATAAATAAATAAAATGAAAATAAATCTACACATAATAATACCTACCTAAATATAAGATTTTCTTACTTTATTCAATGTTATTATGTTTAAAAGCGCTCTTCGTCCTCTCCTCTAAAAATTAATTTTGCTGTGCCCGACAGGGTCCATAATTGTTTCTGTTAAATTTACCCACCAGCCTTGTACACATTATGGTATGCAATAAAATTATTGAGTATTGAGTATAAATATATTAATTGCTCATATATATACCTCTTCATGTCCGTCCGTCTCGCACATCATAAATGCGCGCGTACTTCAATTTATTTGTTGTATTTATTTTGTTAAATTTATTATTTTTTTAGTTGCGGTGTGAAAACTGTGATATCTCAAAATATTATTCCTTAAAATCAAGTGAATTCAAGGCCAATTTCGTTCAAAATTATATACTTGTGATGAATATAATGCATACATATAGTAGATATGGAATAATATCATGTTTATATGAATTCCTTCGCAAATAATGAAATATTTTAGCATAAATTTGATCACCAGTAAAAGGGTTATAACTTATAGGTAAGGGTGAGTCAATCTTGAAGTCAGACATAATATGCTGCCGTGGACTCTTTTTAGAACTTGAGGGGAACAAATCCATCATACATATTTTTTGCGTAACTTTGAATGTTTACGCAGAGCAAGCAACAGAAACTCTCACTCGTAGCTTAATGTTATTAGCCAATAGATTTCCTCAATAAATGGAATATCCAACACAAAACAAAACTATTAAGCGTCGTCGGTAGCCTAATGGCTAGGGCTTGCGATCATGGGGTAGCCGGTTCAAATCCCACCATTTCGCACAACATTAATCACTTCGTTTCGTATCAATAGAAAATAAATAAATAATAATAACTATCAATATAGATTCTCGCTTTTAGGTACACAGTTACAGTACTTGTGCAACCCGTTGGTTTTAGTTGGTATAATGGTTGAAACCTCTCGCATAATTCAGGTAAAGCAGTGCATATAATTTATTACCTTTTTCAGAGTAAAAATATAATAATTTATGCAGAAAGGCCTTTCATCCTACTTATAGTGCCACAAACTAATCTGACCCGAACTCAATAGAATTTTCGTGGTTTTTAGTGTAAAAATAATGCCCTCGCCCAAGTGTAGAAGGAGTAAATAAAATCATAGTTTCCGATTATTTTAAATTTATGCTATACAAAATAAAATTAGTTAAAATATTTTTATAAAATTAGATTTGGCTAGCCGGTCAGTCAAGATTGCGTCACTATATTTCCATTGTTCATAGTTGCTTAGAAATTGAGTCGACCACCTAGATTTATATTGAGTTTGTATACTTTTAATGTGATATAAGTAATTTATTTATCGATATGGAAGACAATATAGACGATAATAAAATAATTGACAGTAACAGTCCGTCTGAATATTTAGAGTTTCGTTATAATTTCGTCAATACACCATGGGACGATCGATCGACCAAAAGCAAAGCCGGCGTTATAGTATTATTGGTTTCTATATTTGTCGTAACAATGGCCCTTGTTATTAATAGTTTTATGATGCATTATACCGGATTCCTATATGTAAAGAAATACAACAATAGTGAATTAAGTTGCTTTCGAGTGAGGATGGACGATTACAAATTTGTTGCCAGAATTCATTCGGCTACCACGCAACAACTTTTGTGCGTGGGGGCTGTAGTGAGCTCCACCTCAGTCCTCACTAACGGTGTTTGCGTTAAATCTGGACCAGTACGAATGTATCTAGGAAGCATTACCAAGTAAGATGATTGGGGGTGTTCTTAATGTAACATATAAACTAAAATTTTTGAAAACCGACGTTTTTCCACATATACCATGGTTCTGTAATCTTAAGATTATGTTAAAATGGCTTATAGGTTACGTTCTGGGCATACTCCATCAAAAAGGTTTGAATATCTTATGCGAAGAGCAACTTCGTCAATACATGTGGTACTTTAGATGATGTTCAACACTTGTTGATGGAATAAGTGAAGAACCAAAACGAAAGAAATATTATTATGAAGAAGCTAGGAGTGAACCGATTGGATGTCTGTGTATTTTGACTGATCCGCAATCGGAGCGGACCTTTGGGCTTTATTATGAACTAGGTTTATATTGTAGCAATAATAAATGTACCTGTTTGTAAATTTAGGATACGGCCTTATGTATTGACATTTATAAAACTCTCTAATAAATAGAAAAAAAAAATGGGTTAGTAGGAACCTACCTCCAAAACCTCCATATTAAAAAAATAGACAATACATTTAATTACAAATACTTTTTTTACAGTCCTCGGTGCAAAAAAAGTTTCTCAGTCGATGTTTCCGAATCTATACCCCACGACGGAGTAGTTTCCAAAAGACTAGTTCTGTTGTCAAGTTACGAAAATATAGAGGGATGTTCAGAAGTGATACAGATCGGTAAAAGCTTGGATTGGAACGCCAAAGTTCATATACTTGGGCGCCCTTTGAGTGTAGGAAGATCTTTATCAAGACAACATGTCAGTCTGGCTGGCAAAGATATTGGAAATACGGCAAAATTGAAAAGTGTTACATCAAATAGTACGATATGTGTAAAGGATGCAACACGATGTCCCGTGCGTACTGGAGATCTCATGATGCAGTACGGCAAGCTGTTTGGATTGGCGGCAACAAGCGCACAACGTTTCAAAATAGCTTGCTTTGCTGATTTGAACATAGTCAAACGAGAATTGAAAGAGCTTGACTCAGATATTGAAGTCGACTTACGATAATATCTAAGGTACATTTTAAAACCCTGGACTCTCTTTTTATGTACTTACACCTATATCTTTACTACTTATTTATGTTTGTTTGCTCAAAGGTGTATTACATGTTGACTCTTCATCTTTAGTTTTGGTTAAGTGTTATTTAGATCGTTACATCCTTGAAACAAATCTGTCTTTTCAAATAAAAAAAATATTGCAGTGCATCCATGTTTATATTTCTTTTACCTTATTTACTTAATCGTTAGTGTACAAACTTTTTCAGATCAATTTATGAATGTCTTCGTAAATGAGCGTGTTTCCGCCTGCAGGCATGGGCTGGTACTTGCACGGGTCCAAGATCTACTTCTTCTGGACTCGTGTAGCCTTTCCAGTCTTTAGTTACGACGTATATGATTAGTACGACGAAGAATGTAAGGACGGTGTAAGCCAGCATATTGTTGCTCGTGTGGAATTTCGTTATTCTGGCTGTATCGAGCGTTATCTTGATATTAGATTTGCCTCGAGATTTGGTCGACATTGTGTTGAATGTGGTTTCTTGCAAACTGAGACAAAATAAAAATTTTCATAATGAGATTTAATTTGGGAAAACAAGAAAGTACTGTTTAGGGGTGTGAATGAGCAGGTATTGAATCGCCTGAAGTGAGAAATCTGCGCGTATAAAGGATAGGTATATTAACCGGTTCAATTCGAGCAACCTTGTGAACATACCGACTTGATTTCTTCTTCTATCAATTTTAACAATTTATGTGAGGTACTGTAGCTAATTTCATAAATTATTTTCGGTATCGAAATTACACAATAGCATCCTAAATCATAAATTACTATACTGTATGAATAAAGTATTAACAATGTTGGTACTATACATACTACTCATGTTATTGAACTGCAAATTGAGTTGTCAGTCTTGCTAAGGTTCTGAACACGGCAACATTGACGTGCGTCCAATTTAACCTATCTGATAGTGGGTCGTCGAAAATTATAATAACCCATTAAGTGCATGTCATACGCACGATTGGACGTCATTCGCCAAACAGTGATTTTCCAGAGGGTTGTCCCGCCCGCCACCGCAACTCATGTACCAAAACTGGTACATGGCATCACAATTAAAATGTTAATTTGTCGCTCACACACTGTCACGCGTCGTTGTTTTATTGGGACGTGGTGGGTTGTTACTGACTACATTACGTATACCGTCGTCCCAAAGGTTATTCATAACATGTCATTCCTCGTAATACAATCTTATAGATTCTGTAACATGCCTATGAAACAGCACGTCAGAAAAAGATTACCAAATAAGTACCTACCTACTTGTTTTTAATTGATATAGAAGCTACAATAGCATTATATCATAATAAACCTACCATGGTCATGATTTATAGAAGTAGCAAATGGTGATTGTTTGTAGCAGTTTTTTTTGTACACTCATTTAAACTGCGGATATTTTATTTTGAAATTTATCAAGATAACGTCGAAAAGAAAAAAAAAAACGTCTATATTAGGAAAAATACATGTAAGTCAGATATTGAAGTATTTAACAGCGCGTTGATAAGGACTCGTTTATTTTATTACTATCTTACACTAAACCACTTAAGGTCGGTAGCGATCCTACGCTAAGTGACTAAGTATTTTACAGAGTACAATAAAGCAAAGCCGCTGCTCACTCAGGAATAATTTAATCATTATACTCATGGCAACCAATTTTCATTAAGTAGAGGCATATCTTCTTTAAGAATATTTCTGTTAAAATGTGAGATTATGTCAACTTCTAGTGCTTAATACCAGACTTTGTAGAAATACTGATTTTGTATAAACGAAACTTAAATAAATAAGGATAGCTGGTATGGAGATAGTTGGTATCATGTCTTGGTATTGCTCACAACGTCTAACGTTTACCGCATTAATACAAAAGGTATTCCTTTAATACATCTGGTTTTTTCGTATTAAATGCGTATTAATTTATGCCCGCATTATTTAGCTCTGATGGGGTAGGGAAACATTAATAAAAATGAAGCTCTCCAATTAATAATACATATTAGATTTTTAGTCTCCGGTTACGGAGATGTATATTTTCTTTATTGAATATCAACTCACCTTACTCACCGTAAATAGATTCGACTGCTTGTCTCGTTTTTATTGAATGGTACTCGTAATATGAAACAATTTTACGTGCGTTGTAATACTTTTTATAATACTTTTGTTTGCTGGTATTTGAAAAAGAAAAACTAAATACTATTTACATACACTGCTTTTTGGATGTTTATGAAATGTCATCATGACATTATAAATCGGAAAGTATGGGTAAACCATTTTCGTTCCTAATTCAACCTTTTTTGGGAATTAATAAAGATGGACCTCTTTAGTAATATTCAAATAAGATTTTTCTTCGTTTCTGGTGACTCAGGTTTGTCTGAACCCAAAAATGCTTGCTGGTAATTTCAAGGTCATCTGAAGGTACGAGGGACTAGTGGTAAAGCATCTATGGTCATGCTTGAACTTGCCGTATTCCACAAATAAGGGAGATGACCTAGTTAAGAAGTATGTAAGCATTTACCTAGGTACCGAGAGTAGAGTTGAGATGATCGGTGCACTCTATATAAATCTCTGCCCGTGTTTTACTTGCGTCCCTGTTAATATAGGTAATCCGGGCGTGATAATCACTTTAGCAGCGTGGCTCCTAGATGTGGGCTTGGTTGGGAATAGACAATTGAATTATAATCTATTGCATTATTGGTCAACGTCACAGTTCTCGTATATATTACTGTATTTTGTGACGTCACAGGTTACTAGGGCACGGTGTTAATAGTAACATGCATCTACGATATTATTATAAGTCTAGTGGGTGGTATTAATCGCGTATATTAAATATGAAGAGCATACTCATTCGTATGGTTTTGATCCCTTAAAAACTATTGATTAATTAAAATAACATGTAATATGTATTCTCGAATCACGTAAGTATTACATCAAAACTTAATAGTTAAGTACGGCAATTATTTTTGTATACCTACTTGTAATAAAAGTGTAAAAAGCAAAGGAGGTCCTGAACGAAAATGGATTGACTTAAAAATAAACTTTGAAACCTATTGACTATTTCTATGTGCAGTAAATTCACGCAATATTGGGGCAGCTCCGGGAAATAGAAACTTTCAGATGTCGGAGGGTGGTTCTGGTATGAACGTGACGTAGCCGATCTACATTGTACACTGTACGGATATTACTTGCGAATTTTCGCTGAAACCTCGTAAAATAAGTCGTATTTACAAATGGTAAAACTTTTAGATGTTGTATACCTACGATATGACTTTAAAAGCATCTTGAAAGTTTTATGTGGGATTGCTACATGTTCAACGTTTTGACACTTTGGACACATTCAAAGGATTATTTTCTTAACGATTTTTGGATGTAAGTACGCAGTAGGTGCCTAACATCGTTTAGAGCGATTTTTCGAGCAACCGATTACGTCCAGAGCAAAATTTAAATCTCGTTTACTAAAGTTAAACGTAAGACGAATGGAGGCTTAGCTTAATCCGCCAAAAAGAGACATACCTATAGCAAATAACACTAGTAGGTACTACGGGAACCGAGTTTTATATAATCCTTCTTTTATTTATTATGGCACTATAAGTAGGCACGTTACTGAGGCCCGTAATGTTTCTATTTTTATATATCGTAGTAAATTACAGCGTTTATCTAATGCTTTTAAAACCACTGAAACCTGAAATTAGTCTTACTTCAGTAATAAATTTTATCGACGCATTTGTTGTATTTTTTTAAACATCGCTTATCTGTAAATCAAATACTTGGGAATATTCCATTAAACTTAATTCCGATCAACAGATAATAAATAATCTTAACATAAAGAAGATCAATTCGAAGGGTAGTTTAATATTGATGAGCTGACGGCCATCTATAAAAATATTAATTGCTGTCTTGTCCGGCTCGTAAACAATTCAGTGCACATGAAATATTGAGTACCTACCTATAATACACTTTAAGTGTCAGTTTTTTTATACGAAAACAAGACTTGTCGCACGGGTATGCCCGTGAATTTTAGAAATTAAGTTTAGTCTGATTCACTTAAACATCTTCGTTGTCCGATTATAAAAGTGAATTTAAAAAGACTGCAATACATCTCAAACTTTAAATGTATGCTTAGCTACTTCAGGACAAGGTTTAAAATGGTAACTTTAAGGCTTGTTTGAGCGGACATAATACCGTACTTAAGTATATGAAACGGCGAGGGAGCGTATCATCTCGGTAATAACATTTTGGAAAGCGGCGGCGATGCACTGGAGACAAATATAAATATATTATCACAGAGCAGATATGACTGCGAGCTTAGTTAGAAATTCTAAAAAGCGATTCGTATGAGGGTAAAGAATAATTATGTGTGCATAAAGCGAAATAGTAGAAAGCTTAGATTGCACTGTGTGTTATTCTGTGGTGAATATTTGATAAGTTTTATGGATTTCGTGTTCCGCTAAAAGTGAATCGGCAAAGCTTTTAGCAATATTTGAATTAACTAAAAAGCGTAGCGTTAGTAGGTAAATAAATTAAAGTCAGATTTAGTGTTTCTATAAAGTTGAGCCTAAACAGTTGGTGTACGTACACTACCTAAGTATAGCAAATTTTTTCACAGGGTTAATTATACGATGATAACCCTATCACTCATATCAGTAACTTAATTTGATAGATAATATAATTAAGTTGCTTAACACTTGATGGCTGTTATAATCCTACTTCGTGGTAGGTGGGCTTTAGTTTCCTTACTTTGTGAGCTTCGTTTTGGCTTACAAAACACGTCTTAGCGGTTGTCAACGTTGTCGCTGCGCCGCAAAGCGCCCCGTCTTGCATTCCGCGTGAATGCGGTGATGTGGCGCGCCGCCGAACCGCTCGTTATAGAACTTTGTAAAAGCATATTATTATACCGCATAGCCTATTAATATCTAAATTTTAAAGTCTCTGCAAAAGAGCGCGGGGCTTTCAAAAAATCCCAATGAGTCAGGATAGTTAACGTGTTTATTTAATAAAGTGATATTTTGTCTCAAGACATTGTAGTCGTTTGGTACTACTACACTACGAAATTGAAAAAAAAAACTAGTGTTACAAAACAAAAATGAATTTAATTAACATTTGACAGGATATAAATGACCTAATAAATATTAATACTCACTTAACACATTGAATGTGTTAAGTGTACACACCATATTATACACGTAACAAATTAGTACTCAAAATATGTTTTTCGCATCATACAGCTCACGTCCGCTCCACTTGCCATCCCAATGGAAAGTGACCGATTACACGACGATTATGTTTAGTCCTGTCTACCTGCATTTTCGCTTTATTTTGTAATTATTTTCAAAGTAGCATACATAATGCTATGCAAGTTATCTTTATCTATAATTTTCCTTATCACGCTTTTAGAAATACACAGACAGACAAATCTGTCTGTTTACTTGTGCGCAATTTATTGAAATGTTACAAGAAATGTGCCGTTTTCGTAATTTATTTGCGGATCTCTAGAAATAAGACGTCAATTTATTTGCAAGACCTACTGCAGCGAGAAGATCTCAATAAAAGATAGTCTAGTCTTGTGTTATACATTTACTGTTATTGATGGTGTTACTAGGCTAGTTGTGTATTTATTAAGTCTTCACCCGAAATTTCCTCAATTAAATTTGATAAAATTTGGCACAGAGCTAGATCGATTAAAACCCGTAAAAGCAGTTATGATATGTTTTACTTTTTTATTTAATAAAACGGGACAAAACACATTTTGCTTCTGACGTTCAAATCAAAATCACATAATTATTAGAAGCTGAACAAAGTGCCTTCAAATGTTATTTACACTGCAATTTTGTTGTTTACATAATTATACTTGCATGAGTTTAGTAGAGCTGGTTTTTATGGTTTCTTCCTGGTACAAAATAATAGATAAGGATTCTTGAAGAATGGGAAATATTCTTGTCGTTATATCATATTCAAGTAATAGTAAATTCATGCTGGGTTTAGGAAACAAAGTGTACGTATTTAAGTACCGCCTGTTGTAATTTTCTTCTGTTCACAAGACGGGCCAAGCGATTTGTTCAAAACAGTCAACAAAAATTGAGAAAAAAATAAATAATAGATAGATAAAATATAGATAAAAACACTCAGAATTAAGCCTTAATTCACTAGAATTAATTCTGAGTTTTTTTTAAAGCAAAGAATATAGTTATACTCAATACTCAAGTCTTTATTGCATTCCATATGTATTACATAGATGGAGTAACAAGGTAAAAGTTCATTATGGACCCTGTCGGGCACAGCAACATTAGGAGAGAGGAAAAGGGCTCAATAAATTTGGTATTTGTATTAGTTATGTAGAAATATATATTTGTATAGTAACTACCGTAAGGCAAATTCAAAATTATTTAACGATCAAACTGGTCGGGCGGTCCTGAGAATGCGCGTGAGTTAACCGTTCAATCGTTAAATAATTATCGCTATGTACGTTTTCTGAAAATCCATGTCTACTTAGAAGTAAGTACTGGTTTGGTAGTGGAAGGACGAGCTGGTTTGGTAGGCAAGAGTTTTTCGTGGTTTGTCGTCACTCTTTCAAACAAAACAAATAAATAGAACATCATTACTTTGACATGCAATGTAGATGTTGAACTTAGTCACAGAGACCTTGAAGGGTCATTGCCAACGCTGACAATCGATATTTAGCCTAGCCGCATAAAAAACTACGTAAACACCGCTGCCGTAACACTGCACGTGTAATTTGTACGTCCGTGTTGTTTAAATGTAAGCATAAAGGAAGCGGAAAATATTTCTCGCAGGAAAAAATGCTGTTTAGTATGGACAACGCATTGAAGATTTTTCACGAGAAAAAGAGAAATAGTGTTCTTGGGTTACAAAGTTGAGTTACGAGTTTTTTAAAGTTAATTGGTGTATTTTTTGTATGACTGGAATCCCACTTGAAATGACAGCAATTAGATCAGAAAATGAAAGAATTTCCAAGGTAATATTAATATTTAATTAACTACATATAAGGTGAATTTTCGAGTCAATGAATACTACCCCAGTGTCGAAGCGCATAGCAGCGTAAACTTAAAAGCTAATAAACCGAGTTTATCCTAAACTTAACACCTGCTTCTGATATACAAACGGCTCACGAATTGGGGCGCATTTGCATTTGTTTTCCCTGTGGAGAATTTGACTCTTACATGCGGTCAAAGTCTGCGCTATTATGAAATTACAGTTAATTATGATACTGACAAAAATAAGCTGAGATAGTTTAATTTTGAATAAGGAGGGGCTCGTGGCCAAGTGTAAGCCGTAAGGTTGGACCGATAATAAAGGTTGAACCGCTCTCGCATCGGTCCGGTCCGTGGATGGGTTACCTTTTGGAAACATATCGAGACCCCTATGTGCCTTCTATGTGCCTTGGAAACTTGGAAAGCAAGTTAAGCCGTTGGTCCCGACTGTTATACAATGATCTTTGACAGCCGTTTAGTCCAATTTGGACAACCAGTCTTACTATGGAAAACTGTATTACTGTAAGCAATGAGTTGTGGAGGTAAAGCAGTCGCTCCATTTTAAATACGGTATTCCTCTAAATCCGATAAGACTGGAAGCTAACCCCAACATAGCTTGGGAAAAGGCTAGGCAGGTGATGATGATGCCAAACGACGAAGAATTTAATGTATCCTCCACACTCTGGCCCCCAAGATACAAGATTTGGCTTAGTTTGGGGACCACTGTTAACAACCATGCAAACTTTAATAATTACCTTTGTCAAACGCTTTTATTTAGTCCTAAAAATGATATACCTAAAGACAAGCAATAAATATTATTCTTATTCTTCTCCTTAATTTTGAATAACGAGTCCGAGTTCGGAGTTGGTGGTTGGTACGTGAACAATTACTTCTTTTTCGTCTTGTATATTAAATAAATAAATTGAGGATCAATAGAAATATGAGTATAGGTCAGCTTTTCTGCATTAAAAAAAATGTGGTTTGCTATACCAGAGTATAAAATATGTTTACGTATCCGATCACAGGACGTCATTATTCCTATTTAAAGCCTTTTTAATAGAGCACCCACTTGTATTTTCACTTTGGTTATAAAACTGTGGGCGTTGAATTACACAATAATTTGTTTTATCTTTTCCTTTAACTATTAGCAACTAGCTACTTAGGCTCAGTTTTTAAATCTCGAGTTAACTCAACCAATGATTAATAACTAATAGTTTCAAACTTCGGTAGAACGCTTTTATTCATGAATTTTTATTGTAATAAATGGTATAATAATTATATTCCCAACTAATTTGATCATTTGATAGCCTAACAATTGATGAATAAACATTATGTAACCATAAGTTAGCATATTTAACCATTGGTTGAGTTAACTCGGGATCAAAAAACTGAGCCTTAGTTTAGCACTGAAAGTATTAGTACCTATAAACATAGATAACTCGTTTCTGTATTTCAGTAAAGGGCCCTTTTTCTTCCCCTATTAGAGTGACAGTCGCTTGTCGATAGAGATATGGTCACCTAGAAAACATTTTGGGTTTGAGGGTTTGATAAATGCGATTGTCAAGTTTATTTATTTATTTATTCATATAACAATTTGCATTGTATTTGAATTTTGTCGTACATTTATTAATTTATTCCATCAAAAATAATACGTAGTAAATTTCAAACAGTAAATAAACACTTAACACTAAATACACACTAAGTGAATCAAGAGTAACACTAACACAAACTAAACCACTGAATCACTAACAAATAGTCAATAATCAATCATTATAATCATATTCAATAAATCAATAATATAATCGATATTCAAGTAAAATGGTAAATGTGATGTAAAAATTGTAAATAGCCATTGCAGAATTAGCAGAAAAACTAAATTAAATTTAAAAAAAAAATCGACCTATGCTTTTATTGTGTATTTGTTTTGTTGTATTGTTGATTTGCATATAGAACAACATGAAGTCTACTGCAAAAACACTTTGATCCAGGTTCTTAACAATTTTATTAAAATAATAATGTTTGGAAAAGTGTACAAAGGGGTCTTATTTCCTAAGTCTATGCTACGTGTCGGGTTAAGAGAGGCGTTATCTCTTTCGACTTACTATACTTACTTTTAAGTAAAAAAACTGTTAAATGGTCTAAACCGTAGGTATATACTAACACTACCCGGAGACACTCAGCACATAAAAAAGATTTGGCGACCCGGGGTACCTAGTTGAAACATATTCTGAGTCATGCTGCGTTACGTTATGTTTGGACTTAGTGAATAAGACCCCTGTTTTAAAGTTACCAAAACTCTTGATCCCACTGAAACAAATAGGTCAAGTTTTATCGCTTTTTAAGGGTAGTAAGTTACTCAGTTTGTTGTGGGTACAAACAAAGGGATTTTAATATTTTACGGTTGGTTCTGGAATTCTAGGTTGCGGTCTGATAGAATTAGCTCACTGAACTGTTGTATAGTAAAGCTATTCTTCCTTAGATTTTAATTTGAGGTTATTTAGACGGAGAGAAGCACAAGGTAACCTAAGATAGTACGAATCATGATCATAAACTGTACATTATATACTATCATGTACTAAATAGCCTCTATATGTTGTTGTTATTGAACTTTATGGTTTTTGTGGAAATAACTAGTATTAATTCGAAGAATAGCTTAAAAACATTTAACACGGCGTTAGTGCATCAACAACCGGTAAGCTGGGTTGAATCTGGGGTCATAAAGTTAAGTGAGAACGATTGTAATTTTTAAAAGAACCTTGATATGACTAGATCTTGTACACAAACTTGGAAAATAAAACGCAAAAAAAAAATGATTGATTGCGAAATTCTTAAATGGGGACGAAATATATTACAAAGGTATTATTTACCTACCCTCGGGAAATATGAAGGCACGAGGATGATAGATCTCTAAGAATTTTATACTGTATACTTTTTTGTTGATTCTATCTCTTGTGCAAAAACAAATGTTTATGTTATCCGTATCGAGAGGAATAATTAAGTTTAGATAAATAAAACTCAAGTTATTTCACTGTTTACGTTTATGAACGTTTTCATTTGCGCGAGCAGTCTATACGGAGCAGTAAACTTAAATACCGGTATTTACAATAAGCTTAGATACAGCGAACAGTGTTTCTATCTCCTTCCCTCTTAGTCCTAGTCGGCACGTTTGATAGGGACAACAGGTTGAATAGTCGTTACAATGCTGTTTAAATTTTATGAATACGGAGCAAATACATTGATGTCTTGTTCCCAGGTCTTTTCATAATCTTCATGTTTCATTGGTACTTTGTTGGAGGGTAATTAATATATTTACATACAAATAGTGTAATGCTTTCTAAATATGGTAATTAAAAGTTTCTTTAGTATTTTGCACTTTTATTACCCCGACATAAAAGCAATTTCAGTTAATATATCGTCTTAAAATTCTGCATTCAGCAATTCAGCTAAATATTTCTTCTCTTTCACTTCGCTCTTGTCATTCCGGTCATGATTACAATGAGTCGTTCACATACTCGTAGTTGATAGAGGTGGACACAGCTCTTTGCAAGATCTCTCGCCATCACTCTCTATAAGCAGACGATAGATACGCGGCTTCACACCGCGAATTTCACCTGGTCAGGCCATCGCATAGGTGACCTATCGCGCGATCTACTTCTTTCATCTTGCAGGCGTGCTTTCCGAGGCACGCAGGTGTCACGGTATGTTACAAATGGTCACCCATTCACGGACCAACCGCGGTGAGCGCAGCTTAAATTTTACTATCGGTCAAACCGTTCGTCTTACACGAGCCCTTCGTACAAAAATGTACAAGAGAAGAAAACGTGTTTAAAATGTTAATGGTATTTGACTATTTTTCTCTAAAGATTAAAATATCGATCTATAAATAAGTTTAAAATATCTCTTTTCTTCGTTTTGAACCCTGCGTTCTCTTACGAACTACCTATTTTAAGTAAGCTTCGATGATTTATGCAAGTTTAGCTGTTACCCTTGAATTTAGGTGGTGTGAATAAATCCCGCCTTACCAAGTGTTGGCTTATAAGTTTTATCGGCAGTTCGTAGGTAGCATAAATCACTTTAATCGCATCAGTTCGATACTCACATGCATATCGCGCGACTTAACTTCGAACTTTATGTAATCTAAGTATGTCCAAGTTTGTTTCGAGTGCTAATGTGTATATAAGTCTTGTTACTGCCTGAAACAAATTTGTAAGATGAACTTTTTGTATTGATTTCAGAAAATATCATGTTTTTTAAATTTGTTGATATTTTAAAAAGGTATTTACTAAATTTTTTCCCTGTTTAATGTTACTAGATGAATACTTTGAATGATAAGATTGATGTTCGCGAAAATGTGTTTTTTTTTAATGTGAAAGATTAGAGATCTTAGAAGCGAAACACAAATATTTTTATAAGATACATTTTTAATCTAATATGTTTGTAATAATGCTAATTAATAGGCTCTAAAGATGAAGAACCACTCTAAGAAGATTGAACTTATGAACGTGACTCATATATCTGCTTGCAATATCTGGTCTTATTGCATAAGTTACCAAATTTACCGACCTAAATTGTCAGAGTCTAACAAGTGTGGTATATTTATGTAATTTATAAACTTACTAGCTTCTGCCCGCGACTTCGTGAACTTTAGAATTAGGTCCAAAGCTTCGCTCGTTAACAATTTTTAATCTTTCCACGGGAACTATTTGAGAGATCGGTATAGAAAGTACATGTCACAGCTGTCTGCCCGCGGCTTAGCTCGTAAACAATTTTAATTTTTCCTCGGGAACTACTTAAGGAATCGGGATAAAAGCTAGCCTATGTTCTTTTCCGTGTCAAGGGCTACATGCATGCCAAATTTTATCCAAATCCGTTTAGCCGTTTTTGCGTGATTGAGTAACAAAACATCCACACTTTCACATTTATTATATTAGTAGGATTTATTATTAATATTCTTTATAGTATACCTCAAAGGATGTAAGCATTTAAGGATACGAGGATACATAGTCCATGAGGTACCACTTCTGGTTAGATTCATCTGTAGGTACTCGAACCCTTATTCAGGTAGTATGTTATATCAAGATAAGAACATTCTTCACTAGCCGCAAACATCAAAAAACCAGCGTCACGTGCCCTTTAATTGACTATTATTATACGAAAACTTCTAAACAAACTGACTGTTGAAGTATTGAAGTGTTGCTGAAACTTCACTTGCAGTTGCAGAAACTATTTATAATTACAGGCTTCAAATCGACGGTTTTTTTTATTAAGTAAGTATACAGTCTGGGAAAATTCTAATGCCATTGATCGAACAAGCGTTATTGGCTGATATGGTGATGACGTCATCATCTTTCTTTTCGAGAAGAGAAGAGGCCTATGTCCAGCAAAAGGGCATTTAAAGGCCGGTTTATTTGATGCACACGGTAAGAAGATGCTGGACACAGGTTTCTATGAAATTAAGCCATATTACTCGATTTTTTGCATCTAGAACGACTTAACTATTTTTTTTTTATATAGTTGGTCCATTTTAGGAGCTAAAGAGACTTGTGACTTAACGTTTAAAGAAGATTCTTTAATCGTTTACGTCTCTTCTGCTGCAATCAAGTGCTGAGATGAAATTACTTAAATTTGTATATGATTGCGTTTAAAATACCATTGTTAAGTAATAACTGCAATAAAAGAAAATAATATGAATCATTTTTATCAAGTGAAGTGTAAAAAGTAGTCATTCTGTAAATATACATGTCATAAAAATGTGGCATAAAAATTATAATATTAATTAAGCACGATGACGTGTGTAGGGCGGTCATTGAGAGAGTGACATGAATGGTAGTCGCGCATGCGCGCAGGCTCCACTCGCAGAGAGATATAAGCGCGTCGCCCGAACCCATCGGCACACAACTTTGGCGCGCCCAAACGTTCCAACAGAGAAGTTGGCGACGGACTAATAACACTCTAATACAAATCCCATACAACTTCCATACATTTATCATCCAACAACGATAATCTCTAGTGAGTTGTGATTAAGTTTATTAAGTGAATTTTACTTTATCTGAACATTATCCGCGAACTTTGACTTAGTTTTGAAGTTTTCGACGCCGCAACAACTCTGTTAGTTGGAGGTAAGTGTCTCATTATGTTGTAGTCGTGTTAAACTTTACACGATTATTAAGTCAAATCCTCTTATTTACTTTTAAAATTAAATAAATTCAGTTTATTTTATGGTTGTTTCTCTTTTTTATACAATTTCCGACTACTTTCAAAAGAAATAAACAATTAAACTTAATTTGATAAATATAGAATAAATAATATTAATGTGTTGAAATCATACTCAAATAAATGATCTCATTATCTTAATTGTATTTACAACCAACAAAGTATGATGCAAGTAATTAAAAACTTAACGCACTAGTATATATCGCTTAATATATTTCCAAATTAAAAATATTCCAATTATTTTGATTTTAAAACCAAACCACTGAATCGATTTTGAATAAATTTATATGGGACTCTATCCGAGCCCTACTGGACTACCCTATCGATGAAATAAATATTTTTTGATGTAAGATATCGCGTGACTAACATGCAACAAAAAACATCAAAATTATGATTGAAATTCCATTTTCAAACATTTTAAAAGTAAAAAATAATTATGACGATTATTACAGTGTTTAACTTTGTAAGTTGCTAGACTTAATTATAAATTATATTACATCCTAACAAATATTTGATTTAAAAAAGCTTAGGGATCAAATAAATGAGGATTTAACATGATATACCTACCAACAATTTTAAATATAAAAAGAGGAGCTCGCATAATATGTTAAAAAAGCAGCAACTTTCCTTGTTAAATTTGTTAACAAACCATACATTGGTACGTGTAACTCAATTCACAGACCGACGGATTAATTTCCAACTGTACAAGTTAAAATTACTAAAAATGAAATTTAAAAACTGATGCACAATTTTATTTTAATGATGTATAAATTACATCAGCTAATTTTCGCTAAATAACATTATTACTGTGTACTTATAGACTAGATATGTATCAAGCTTAGTCAGTCAATAAAATTTACAGTATTACGTAAAACTAAGGTATGCAATTAAATAAGACACCCGATACCCATCGATATAAAAAAACGATGCTTCGTTAACTCGTAAATTAATAAAAACTGGGTGTAATTTGCCAGCACGAAAAAAACGCAACTTTTCTCGCCTGCGTCGAAAGCTTAATTGTTTTATGTTTCCCGGCGCAATAAATTAAGAATTTTTATTTAAATCAGAGCAATTTAACTGAAACTGGAGAAGTAGGAGTTAAATGGTTAAATAAACGTACATTAAAATGAAAATTAAAAAGTCAAGAATATACTTTTACAGAGAAGGGGATTCTCGCGAACATCTCATGTTGCGTCGCCGTCGGTTCAACAATCTTCCGGTTTCTTTCCAAAGATTGATGTAATTAAAAACATTGTTTTCATATTATATGATATCCCCATAAATTGTGAGTTATTTTCTTATTAAACTCTATTCTGTGAAACATTTTATGTATCACATAACATGTTTAATTTAATCTCTTCTCAAACAATATTATGCATTTTATTATGTCAGTTGCAGTAATTGTTCAACATAGTTAAATAAAAATCGCTTTAAAAAATACTGTTTGGTTTTAAATGTATGTTTATTTAAAATAATTTGAACAAAAGTTAAAGGTTTCAAATATCTCATGATTACGTTGTAATACCTGCCACAAATCTAGAACGTAAAACTAAATCTTGTATGTCATCATTTATTTTAGTAATGACATGGTAATGAGTAAAATGCATAGTAGTATATTCTATATAAGATAAGAACATGTAAAAAATTATGATGAAATACTTCGTGACAAGTTACGCAAGATTAATATAAAAAAAATATTATGTTGTATTAGTTGTCTACAATTTCAAATCGGCCAAATAAAACGAATAAAAAATCAAGGCAAAAATCGTGTTACCTCAGCTCCAGGGTGAAGTAATTAACTTAAGAGACATAAAACATAGACATACTAAAAATCATTGACTTTTCTTCTGTTTTCATAAAAATAAGGTATTTCCACACAAAAACCGTGATAATTATCGCTATTGGAAGCTGTTATCATAAACTCTAAAAACACATTTCGGATTAACGTGGCATTGTTATCATATTATCTAGATAAGTATTACATTCATCAAGGTTTGATATGAATGTAAGTAATATTAAAATAGTCGGATATACTTTTACTAGTCTCTAAATTAACGTAAACCTGCAACAAAAAAATCCTATTGTATATTCTCCCAAGAAAATTACTGGGCATGAAAACTAATTAAGGGAACACTTATATTATTGTGGGTTCATCATTAATAAGCTGCTCTTTTTATGATTTTGACTTTTTACGGCACTGCATCTCGACATATAACTATCATAACTCGCCGGAAGTGGCGCACGAGACCTGTGATCAAAAGGGAATCATTATCAACATTTCCGTGACTCATAATCTGAAATTAAGGATCCACAAAGTTGACAAGCTCTCTTATCTGCACTCCCACTGAAAGCGCTGAATACTACACACAGACCATTGTGTCGTCCTCCGGTGTGTACACAATTTTATTTACTTTGCCTACTCAGTTTATAATATTCCAGAGTGTTTGTGTTCTGTAGTTTATACTATATACAATGAAATTCGTACGTTCGAGTCTGTAACAATGACAAGACCGGCTAAAGTTTTCAGCAGAAATGCGGCGGAACAAACCACCGCTAAGTGGGATCGAGAGAAACAATGGCTAGACTCGGCCTTTGAATAATTACTGCAAGTCGTATGGCAGGCTATTTTGAGTTGGCTATCAGATTGTTTTTCTTTACTGGTCCATTGCTGACTTAGTTAAGATAATCAATAATCATGTTATGAAATCTTATTGTCGGTCGGACTTTTTAATTTCGCGAAGAAATTACGATAGTGTGGTGTGATTTCTAAGATAATTCAGTTTAAAAGGACAAGTTTTAAATAAAGAAGAATACTATATACCTACCTACATAAAATGTTTTTTGTAACAAAAAGATTTACCTATTCAACTTCTTTGTTCAATCGTATTTTATATTAATACGTGGGGTTTAACTGTTCCAAACCTAATTAATATGTGTTACATAGTTATTCGAAGAAAATATGACAATCTTTCAAAAGTCTTATCAAGATTCTTAATACTGAAAGTTGTTCATAACCACGTCTTCACTGCGGACGCTTCAGGAATCATGAGCGCCATGTAAACCGGAACTTTTTGTAGGATTAACTTAACGCGGCTTCTCACACGCGACCAGTTAGCCTTTGATACTTTGTAAGTCTTTAGCGTGTCTACAAGACTTATGAATACGTATGATGGATCTTCTTCTTAGCAGTTCGTACTTAACTTTGCTTTAGATTTATTGCTACATGGCACTTACGAATGTGCACCTAAAATCATTAGATTAGTATATAACGTTTCTTGAGCGCCTTCTTGAGGTTTATGAGAAATAAAAAACTTTGATTGATTTTTGATTTTTAAATGGAGATTTTGTGTTTTTTTATTTTTCGTTATGCGTTAACTTCGGCAAAAATGGATCGATTTCATAAAATTTTGTAGTAAATTTACCAAGAATTACTAATTGAAATTGCGTATTTTGTATTTTCTTGTAATCGAACTCATTGTTATATGTGTAGAAAAAATGGTTTTCAAGTACCTAATGGTTCTAATTTCATGACAATAATTGATGTAACATTGTATCAAACTATGTCATAGTTAGTCCAAATATCACGAAACACAATACGTATTAGATAAGAGGCCTGATGACTAGTTGTTCAAGCTAACCAAAGACAATCAGTTATACCAATAATATATGTGTGTTTTTGAACGAGTTTGTAATTCTTAAAACGCGGCTGATAACAATACACCTCCTAAATATCGTTATAGTTAATGCAGGGAATATTTTCATGCATATGTAGGTAATCTCTCTTTATTGTTATTAACGAACAAAAGACTGCTGCTGCCCATTCTTTTCTTCACACGCAAAGAATATTCTTCCTATTATATCTAAAGAGAAATACGGTTTGTAAGACTATTCAGGTGGGTTTGATTCATATAATGCACAATTCGAAACGTATAACAGTAGATCATTTTATTATTTTTTGTTCTTAGTAGATTTGAACTGCAAAGAAATCTGCATTTCCTTATAAAGCTCACAATATTTTCTTCTTGTTACCAGAGCAAGCTCTAATGGTATCTAGCATTATAACAAATTCGTACACGTTATTTGATATTCACATAAACATTCACGCAAACTAACTAAAGCTAAGGCCCAGTTTTTTATTTCTAGTTAACTCAACCAAAGGTTAAATATGCTAACTAGTGGCTTCAAAGTTCGGTAGATCGCGTTTATTTATCAATTTTTATTCTAACAAATACGAGGAGGTACGAGATAACTTCTTTGATTCTTAAAAACAATCAAAACAAAATAAAATGTTCCGTTTAACATAGTGATCTTGTTTAATGATTAGTAACTACACTTTATCCACAGAAAAAAAAATATCCTTATTAATGATTATTTACATATTTAGTAAAATTTCCCTTTTCGTTACACATGACATGAAAAATAATTAAATAAACGCTTGACAACTGTGCAATAGTTAAACCGAGAGTAAGTACACACACAGTATCAAAATAAACATGTTTCATCATAGAGGAAAGTTGTCCTACTATTCATCAACGAATAACATCAAACATTTTCAAACCATTTAATTAAGATTTTCTCGGAAATGTGTGCAGTATATTAATTTTAGTGATAACTTTTAAAGTATTCATATAGGTAGTAATTTTTTTGAACAAAAAGGATTAAAGAAAAGGAAATAGGTAAAATAACTAGTGAAAGTAATGATTTGAGTTATGAGTATGGTGTTATGTTTGGTGTTTTATGATTAACATCATGAGACACCAAAGTTTATTGTTGAAAGAGAACAAAGGAGAAGACATTAGAATCTCGAAAGCTATGAATCTAATTGAACGAAAAAATACAACATTAAAGCTGTAGAAAATAGAGCTTATTAACACCAACTTACTACATAAATATATTCGAACGATTTTTACATAATTAAGATTTATTTTATTATGAATTACATTATTTTATAAATGTAATACACGAATATGATAATGTATCAGTTTCAGAACTAATTTAGACTCAAACAATAATTTATTGTAATACACAAATTGCCAATTAAATTTAGATAGCGTTTGTGGATTCAAACATAACATCTGACTAGATGTTGATTGCCCAGGTTTTAAATAAACAGAGAGGTAGTAGTTTGCGTACAACTAAAGTTTTGTTTGTTTAGGTTGATTAACGTTACCATAAAATGTCAAATTTATGTTGAATATTATCGGATGATAGAGGTTATCTGTGTTTATTAATATGACATGAAATTTAATTGAAATATTTGTGTTGTTATATTTTTTTGTAAGTTATAACATGACGACAGTTTTATATGTTTCTTACGCAAGAAAACATACAAATCTGAATAGTTATAGCTAAATAATGTGAAGTGTATTATATTCATTTTTTACTTAGCTACGGCAAAGGATACATAGATACTATTGTTTTTCGGCTTTGCCGTAATGATTTTAGTTTCGGGCGGTTCGAATAAAGAACATAGTCTTTATTCTAAAATTAAAATTTGTTTGATTTCACGAATTAAAAAAAGAAAAGGAAGAACGGATGCATTTTTCTACCAGAGAGAAGAAGTACACGCAAAAGAAATAAAAATACGATAGCGAATATAATACAAAAAATAACATAACAACATTTTATTTATTAAAAATTGGCATGATGTTGATTTCTGTCGAATATACGAAAATCAAAACTTTACATGTGACAGTAATCTGTTACTGATTTCCGAGTACCTACTCGTCAAAATAATCATAGGTAAGTTAAATTAATGTCACGCCGTGCTAAATTCTATTTGATACGTCTCTGTCACTTACGTAATTGGTTCCTGATTAAATTCAGCTCGTAAAGAGCGCGATGCATGAACACAGCTGTTGCATCTCGATATATCGCACATAAATCCGTCATCACAACATATTACTGCCTCCGTACCTATATAAAATGGCCTGGTATACGAGAATTCCAATGCTCGACATTTTCCTAGTGTTTAGGAAGGGGATTTATTTGGAACTAGCTGATGACCGCGGTTTCACACGCGCTAGCCAATGTCATAAAAACTTGACCAATTTTATACTAAAATATTATTTGAGAACCACTCTATCCATTGGAGAAAACAGCTTGAAAATCAGTGCAGTAGTTTTTGCGAGCTGACCGACAAACAGACACGGTTATTAGAATATTTAGTGATTTTATCGATAAGCCGTATAATATTCAGTTAGTATTTGAAGTCGTTGTCCGTTACATTTCAAAGAACGTCTGAGCCAATAGAAAAAAACAAAATAATAAAAAAAATGGTTTTATAATGTTAATGAACCAGCTTCGTATCACGTTATATCACATCAGTGCATCTCTTGTAGTTTGGACATGTTTACCGACATGAAAACACATTGTTGCCAGTATTACAATATTTGCCCCATATTAAATATTTTATGAGGTCAATATATTTATGATTAACCTATTTAATACGATCAAATGACAAAATTATTTCCAACCTTATTTATATATCCTTATGAAATGAAGACCGTTCCATTGAATACAATTAATTTTCAGACTAAAATTCTGCCCAAGTTATAAATATTAGATAAAGGTTATTGAACCATAAGTTCTATTCTAAAAAGGTATCTCTCTTATGTTACGGTATACGTCTAGGATGCTCTTAACTCGAGGGAACCTGATAAAATTACCTGAACGAAGTTAAGGACTGGTCTGCAATTACGTCCGGTGGCGAGTCTCCTTCGCTACACGAAAATGCGGTGTTTTCGACACCAACATTCTAATGACCTGTAAACATTATACATATTATACTTCTACATAATATGTGTGCCAACCTTTGAATTTTGTTAGTGAAGCTAAACAGAACACTACGTCATTAAGACCCTCTCGCGGTGTTTAGGAGTTTTAATTAGAATCGTTTCATGAATTATTTCAATTCAAACCTGTTTGGAATATCGGCCTAATGAAATACCAAGCTTTTTCCATTTCCTTTCTCTGCAAGATAAGGTAACGCAGGATAAACAGAATGTAGTGTCCATTTCTTTCAATTGTGATATTTCTTTCCAAACCTATATAAATGTTGTTTTTTACTTTTGACAGGCTGTTACTTTATTTTATTTTAGATCTTATTTCAGTGATTACAAAGTATTAAAATTCTTGTTTACTTACAATTTTGGATAAAAGGCTCGTCTTCTTAGTCAAAGGGAACGAAGTTGTATCGTATCATTCTAACTAAATGTTTTGTAAATGTTCTGTATTATGGTGCCCGAAATATAATAAATTGTAGGTTCAGAGTTAGCATCAGAAACAACTGTTTATAAGGCTACTGACAGAACTTAATGTCAGACTTAGGTTTTTCGTGGTTATGCAGTTTACTTTGGTTTACTGTGGCCCATATAACTGATAATGTCAGTGATTGGTTAACCAAACAAACTTACAACTAATCACACTGCATAACAAGACACTTTTGTGTTGAATATCGTTTTAAAAATCGGGATCAGTGTTCAATATTTGAAAGTTTTATCAAGTAGGTAGGTACATTTTGGAAATGGGTGAAACAAAGCTAACTACCGATTACGTATTTTAAATAAATTTCCTTTTATGCTGTCACATGTAAATTTGTGAGTATTTAAGCACCATAGGTAGTTATTGTAGCGAGGGCTACACACACCCAGCGCTCGCTTGCCGTTGATTTATAGCTGTTTGTTCAGCACAATAAATCAGTTCTATTGATTTATTCTAGCTTTCCGTTGGAGCTCTTCAAATGACTATATTGATAGTCATGCTTAATGCCCATGTCTATCAATTAACACAAACAGTTCAAAACCCAGAATAAATTATTGTAGTAAATCAATGTAAATCAAATTTTGTTGTTTTTAATCATAATGAGTTTAAGTACCGCTTTTGTAAGTAATGTGTGCTATTAGTTTAGACAAGCTTATAATTAAAATAAGAAACAAAGATGTAGGTACAATTATTGTGGAAATATACACAATGAATAATAAATAGAACACACATAAGTAATCGGCCTGATAACTGACTCAGACATATTAAGACGATATAACCTTCTAAAAAGATACGAAAAGACGAGTTAACCTTTAAATAAATATATTATATAAGCAAATCCTTGCGGTTTTATTTCTAACAACAGCTGACATTGTCCTGTCAGACAGAGAAGTGGGTGGTTCTGCAGGAGGCAGTATTTCATTCCGACCGAGCACACATTTCGAAATATTGTGTCGTTTATGTGACCTTCCGCGATACTTTTTTCACTTCAAGAACACGCTGTTTAATGTGTGATTGGTGAAACATGTCACTAATGTAGAGACATTTCCGTGTCATGAAAGATTTGTGGACATTTGTCTTACCTTGAGTAGCAAAAAAATTTGAGGAAAGGATACTTCTTCAAAACGTTAGGCATGGCAACGTTTCCCATTTCAATCTTAATCATAACGGTATCGGGTCAGCCTTTTATTTCAGCCTGGTATAAAATGCTGAACTTCCTTTTTATTTCATTTTCATTTTGAATATTAAAACCTGAATGTTTTACATCAATTTAAAACGTCTAGCCAAAACAAATCATAATTTTTATCATTTTCATTCCAGTACATTTGTTCCAGTTGTGAACTTATAGGATGTCAGAAAACCTTCAAAATCAATTGTTTTATAATTGAAAATTCTTATAAAGGTGTAGGCTTTTTGATTGAAAGTATTTTGCTACTTATGTACCGAAAACAAAAACGAGATTTCCATTTCAAGGTGGTTTTGTATGAACCTACTCAACGTCACTAATATTTACGAATGAATAAGCTCTGAACTGAAACGTATCTTGGGAGCTAATTAGGCGTTAGTTCTTTATACGGACCACGCAATGCATGCGCGCTTGAGATTAACCTGAATAGTTGAGATGTGGGTATAGGAAATAGTTTTTAAATTCTATTCCAATGATTTTTCTTTCCTCGTAAAATCCTGCCAAATCGGAATGATACAGTTTCAATTAATGTAGTGAAGTGAGTTTAGCTATGAGTTGGACTCTTTCTTTTCATCCTAGTATGTGTGATTCATACAAGCCAAAATCAGAAAAGGCCATACTAATATTTGATCAGCCTTAGGGAGTTAACTACAGAGAAAATGACGTCATATTTCATTTATGCAGTTCAGCTTGCAATATTTCACGATAAAGTTGAAATTATTGAAAAAGTTGGAAGACGAAATTGAAATCTTTGTAAGGTGAACAATATAAAGTAAGATTGTTTGAATATGTTTCATTTACATTTTTCTCGTTGCCGTATCATTACCTGAGTAACGTGCCTTACTTGAAAATGTTGTCCATTTCGCGCCCATCCAATTTGGCTGATGTTTACCATTCCCGATTTGGCTCTCGCTCACAGTTTGGCTTCTTTGTAGCTCTGTATTTTTTGCTTAGTGATTAATTTAATAGGTTTGTATACCGTTTTTGACAACAGTCCAGAAATCACCGTAGGTACTAAAGCTTTTCCAATATAAAAGAGATTGCTCATATATAAGACGCGTATAATTCCAAACTTGTATTGTATTTTGAGCAGTAATTATTTTGTTGAACGAGGTTATATACAGAATATAGTTATAATTATTTTATAATTTAAGTATCGTGTGGAATAACGGCGCGTGTAATATTCATAATAATGATAAATAATTTGGCGAATGACACCATATTGTTGGGTTCTCCACTTGTTGATCTCAATCGTGAATGATGAATCAAATGCAGATTAGTAGTTATCACAACGGTGGTATATCGTTTCATTTAATGTATTTTATATAACTCCATAGCTGTAAATGAATTGTTGCATTGTGATAGAAATTTAAATATTTGTATGTTTTTATGAAAAGTAATAAATTCCTACATAGTAGATCTCTCTCTCTCTCTCTCTCTTCTCGCACACAGTAGGTATAACATAAAACTAAAAAAAATGTTTCTTTCATCTCTTCAAAACGTTGGCGGCATTAATCTAATTTAGTCTTAAAAAAAAACGATTCGACCCAATTCTGTCTGCTGTAAAGAAAAGCATTGTGAGAAAAATGTGAAGAAACTTAAAATTTCAACGAGTGGTTCGGGCTAAGAGGCTTTCTTTGAGCCTTACTCTGAGCATATCAACTTCATTGTTGCTTATTATAAGCACTATCTTGGACCCAGGCTGATTGCTGAAGATATCAAACTGAGCTGTCGTTGGCACTAAAGCGAAGTCCACGGAACATTTTATTATCCACGTTTCATATTCGTGGGGAGTATTTAGCAAACCTAATTAACTTTGCTACCCACCACGGAGCAGTTTTAGCTGAACTTACTTATGTTTAATTTACCCGATAGGGAAATTTTACCTGTACGAAATTATTTGCATCTAAAAGCTATACTTATATTTATAGTAACAAAGTTTAATTTTATTTATTTATGTTAATGTGGGTTGATTATTATAAAAACATCACTGTATCATTAATTTGGAAGTAAGACATAATGACTTGGTTAATTCGATACACGTGTTTATTTTTTAGGCTCATTTAGAGAGCAGTACTGTTGGCATTTTGAATCTGTGCCAGCTTTTAAGACCAAAATCCGTTCAATAAATCGGCCTGCTATACACTAACTCACTTTTTTTTTCCTAGAAATACAGACGAGTTTTTGATACGGCCATTTTTTACTCGGTACTAAGTACAAAATCAGATTTTTGGTATAAAAAAATACTAACCTCGGTATCCAATTTCAAGCTGTACATTCTAATTTGAATGTATTGTTTTTTTTAATTGATACCGTGAACTCAATTGTAAAGCTAAAACCGTATCGGGGAAAACATTGTTATTTTTCTGTCGCAGGTCTATCAGGGTTCGTACTTTTGTTATTTCATTTCCATATCGAGAGACCGCACTAATCTGTAGGACCATAGAGAAGAGAAGCAGCGAAAGGCATGAGAGCGAATTGTATGGATTTCTATTTACGGCAAATATCTAATAGATTCGAGTGGAGTCAGACGCAAGAGCTATTGTTAGTATGAAATAGTTCTCCAGGGAACTCAACCACTGGAATTGTTTCTCGAAAGCCTGAAAGATCTTTACACAGTTTTAATCAAATTAAAGCGTTTATATCCAGAAGTTTCTTTGTGAACTTGTTACCCACCGTTAGCGCACTCAGTCTTTAGCTCTTGACCTTCTTTTTTTGTTAGTTTTTATAACTAAAAGCTTTTCTTTCAAGCCGCAGTCCTCACTGTGTAGTTGAGAAGTTCTTTTCCATTATTATTTCATGTACTGCCACTTAAGTAAAGTTGACGTATTCAATAAAGTCCTCGAGTTTCCATCGGCCGGTTTTATTGTGAAATTTAATAACAGTAATCAGGTTACCAGTAAACGTGTACTGTACTTGACTCTTATAACAGAGTACATCGCTCAATTCGTTATATTATTACTAGTATTTCGTCAGCAACCATGTATATGACGAACGTTATCAACGGACGCAGGTATTATAATGCTTTTTGCTAGTACACCTTGCGGGCCTATTATATTCACAAACATTGAGTCAACGGGTACGTAATCCCAATATAAACAGAGGATTATTTTTTACGTTACTTTCGTCGCCATATTTTAGCATAAAATCATACATATATCTTCGTATTAAAAACTTATATAGAATACGTAAATATTGACAATGTTAAAAGGACTTACGAAGTATTCCTTACATAATACGTGGTTAAAATTTGTATGGGGCGAGAATTTCAGTGGAATTTTCAATGTTGGTTCAAGTGAGCTTTGAGTCACGAGTAAAGGAAGAACCGTTTCACCCAGATCTGCATTAAATTGCATTTGAAGAGCTAATAAAACTATGCAGATTTAAAGCTGAAATTGAGGAAAGAATGAGCTGGGATTCACATTCTAAATTTTATGAGGAATCAGCATTAGTAATTAATGTTAAAGTGATTGTTTTATTCGGTCCTTGTGTAACAATATAAGTACGAAGTTCTTCCTTTTTTAGAACATGAAAGGCTTGAGTTAAACCTTCAATAAATTTACGTCAATTGCAGATGTGTCGCTCAAAGATACTGACGCAGGGATATCTGTGTTGGGGGTCGGATCCGACTGCCCCTCTCTATTACACACGACAGGCCAAATTTGGTACAACGATACGAACAAATATGAGAATCCGTATGTTCAAATGAATACATAGAGAACGGAACATGAATATTGTGTGACGTGATGCTGGTAATTGAATCCTAACGCTACGACTCCCCCGAAAATAGTTTTATCTCAATACAATTTGTGTAAAGACGTTTAGTATTGCAAAGTAAGTATGGTAACTCTCTTTATTTGAGATGATATATTTCTTAAGCATAAAACAGTTTAATCTTTACTAATATAAAAAAGAGGAAAGATTTGCAAGTATTCTTGTATGATTGTAACGAATAAACTACTGGAAAAATATTAATTATTAGTATGCTATATTATCCCTGAGTAAAATAATTATATATTTCTTACCAGAAAATAATAACGATTTACGGTTAGCGGTTGCATAAAAATACTTTTCTTTTAGATATTTTAGTAGTAGTTTTAAGAGCTAGGAAAGGGAAAAAAAATCCTATTATTTATTTCGAACGAAAGAATGAGAATCAATAATATCCAAAGAGGAATTTCCGTTTGGATGACGAAGAATTAAACATCGAGAAATGTTTAGATTTATGTGCAATAAAATCGTTTTACCGGCTCTTAAAAATTATATCAAAGATGTAAACTGTATTACAGGTGATACTTAATCACGGGTTTCTGGCAATTTGCTCGTTGAATTGCAGAGCAGACATTACTCCCGCCATTAATTTTTCTGATGACACCCATTCGGAGTCATAGCTTAAACATCATTCTTCTAAAAGCTTTGAACGTTCCAATGAGGCTTAAAGGATCAAGTGCTATGAATCGTTTGATGAATGCCTTTCGACAGTGAATACTTACCACCATTATGTCGAATTCTGGATGTCATTGTGAACGTATGTGTGATAATGACTAATGAGTTATGAAAGGATGAGTTAGTCATTCATATTGGGTGACTAAGTACCTTTAAATGATGGTTGATGATGGAACGTTAAATATAATTCGGTTACACCTACACCCTACTAATAGTATAAGTGTGAAAGTGTGGATGTTTGGATGTTTGTTACTCAATCACGCAAAAACGAATGGACGATGGAAATCTGAACGGATTTTGATGAAATTTGGCATGCGTGTAGCCTTTAACATGAAAAAGGACATAGGCTACCTTTTATCCCGATTCCTTAAGTAGTTCCCAAGGGAAAATTGAAAATGGTTTACGAGCTAAGCCGTGGGCAGACAACTTATAAATTTGATATTTTTCTCTATTACAGCGCAAGCTTTAATACGGGTGAAAATTTTATTCAATTTTTCATTATTTTCACATTTTTCATTTCTTTTTGGATCCAATTCTGAAGTCCACGAAGACGAAGTCGCGGGCAGAAGCTAGTAGTATATAAATTATAATATGTATTGCAATTATTTAACTTAGATAGGACGAGAAAATATTTCGGAAATTGTGAAAAGGCAAAGTTTTTATGCCAGCTTACTTAAAATAAATCATTAGATGTTAGGTGCTATGAATTATCAGAAAAGAGTTCTTTAATTTTCATAATGGGGTCCATAATATTGTCTAAAAATAACTTCAGCAATGAGATTCTTATTTTTCAGCTTTACTTTTAAATTGGGCGTTCAATTCTTTTGCCATCAACATCGAGATCCAAACAAAGTACCTAAATGCTTCGCTGTAAACTTTGTTTAATGTCTATTTTACTTCAAACGTAAAAGTACTGCGATGACGTCAGAGTTAAGGTGGGCTCATAAATCGCTTAACATTGCCTTGTAAAGGAAACGAATCCTGACGTTAAGGTTGGAATTACATTAACTAAGAAAATGAAGGCTACTTGGTTTGCTAAATACGTTTTCGCACGTAAGTCTTGATTTATTGTTTTAGGTAATGGTTTTATTAGGGTAAACGCAGTTCGGATTAACTGAAACCTTTGAACAAACGGTACATCAATGAAGATCACTGGACCGAACTCCCAGGTCGAAAAGTTTTAATGCGGGCATTCACTGGCGTATAGATACTTATTATTAATAATGAAATAAATGTTTGTTGAACAAACTTAATTTTATTATCCAGCGGGTTGTTTAACATGAATAAGTACATTCTATTTTCAATTTAAAAGCGTTGTTATTAAATGTTTCAAATTAATTTCTATTAAAACAGTGATTTAGCTGTCTTTGCGATTTATAATCATAATTAATTTAGTCAGTCTATTTAATCACTAGCCGTACAGCAATAATGGAACACAATTTTTTTTTTGTGGAACTATATGAATTACTATTAATAATACTTACATCAAAATCTACTATATTGTAAAATGTATCGTAAAATCTAAATAAAAAGAACGCACAATATTGAATGCGACTCAATAAGAGATGAAAATCAAGTCGGCATGAGAAATAGGTACGCTGTAGTCGGGGTTCGCGACAAATTGCTCCTACATAAAAACAAAAAAAGATCAAGTATAAATGTTTTCCACTTTTATCGTGTCTTCCTCCGCTCCGGGCGACTCTAAGGTTGCGTACACATTGGTGTTGGATTTACTTACGACAAGATATATTAGGAAGATTTTTGACGTCAATTTTGTATAGGGACTGCTAATATACTTATAGGAGGAATATTCTCTGTTGCACTCAATTTGTCCATTCATAAAATTAATTTGCTTGAAAAGCTGCAACATATATTATTAAAGTATAGGTTCTTATCGTTCCTGTCAAATGCACTTTATTTTATCTTAAATTATTGAAAAATACACACCTAAAGATCTAGACATTTGGGTTTTTTGTTTACGTTACTTAAATTCATAAACTGTTAAGTTTTATCTCATCTTGTTTGGGTCGTCCACTCTGTTCCATTCCGCTTTTATATAAGGGCTTCTTAAATAAACCTTTAAGTTCTTGCTTTATAGTTTACTATTTATAGATAAGAAACTAGCTCACATCAAATTTTACAATTTAGCGTCAAGAACTTTACATGATAAAACTGCCAATAAGGTAACCCTTCTTCCCAATAACATTAGGGACACGTAATTCCGCGCGTTCCCATCCCTAGCACCCTGCCCGATATACTCATAGTACTCATGTTCACAACTTGTAAATCTATCACCGTATACTAAGTTCACATAGCTTTTATCTTGCAATACGATGAAAGCTTAGCGCAGACTTGTTACATGACAGCTGGCTTCCACGTATAATTTACTTCGCGTTCTATAAAATAAGTTGTTATCTATTATTTGATCAAGTTATGTAGAGATCTACTTATATCCTGGTTTCCTAACTTCGTAAGGAGTTGAAGAGAGCAATGAAGTTATGTGTACGAATTAGTTGATTTATGTTCATAAGTTTAGTTTGGCTTTATACGCACGGAGATGTAGATAATAGTTTCCTGTATATCGTTGTTTAATTTTGCTCTTAACTACACTTGTGTGAAATGTGACAATATAACAAATACTGTAACAAATTCTTTTGTTTTTTGTAGTTGGTTCATGTCGCAATAAGCTTGTACATCTGGCAAGTTAAATACAAGTTGAACTGTGCGTCATAAAAACGAGCACACTCAGGGGTAACGCAACAAGTAGTCGTTCTCCCAATGTAATGGTGGCTACAAGTATCTCGAGCAAAATGTTTACTATCCCTATTCGAATGCAAGAATTATACAAATGACTACTCTGCGGTCGTAATACACATTCATTGTTATCATCGTTTGTTCCCTCGTTCCGATAATTTGCACTTTTATCCATCTTTTCGTAGGAGTTACAATTAAATTAACATATAAATGTCACGAATGGTGACGTGAGTACATATAAACATGTGTTAATAGTGCTGAGACAAAACGATTAATGTATTTTTATCGATGTAGCAACTCATAGAGTTTTTGCTCTGTTTTTAAGCATACATGATGTAATAAAAATGGTATAGGTATCTATACAAAACGGGTGAAGAGTATTTGGCATAGAGTTGGTTTAAAAATTTCAGCTCAATATGAGTTGATTAATATAATTGATACTCAATTTATCACATCAAGTATTCAAAATCAAAAAATTATAATCAGATCGCTGCCGCTGTAGCAATGTATCTAAACATTAAGCGAGATGAATAGATGTAATATCCCTCATAATGTCGCGACATTTGTTATGATTTTTGGTGTCGAATAACAGATTTGAAAAATTGGAAATCTCATTATTAAATTTATTTTTAGCTAAAATTTTGTTAGTTGACTCTAATACTAGATTTACTCAAAGCCCCTTTCGGATAGATATACCCTTTCGGTAACACCCTGTATTTTTTATTTTATAATATTATTTTTTTAATTATAATTTTTTAACAGTACATGTTACTAATGAGGGTAAAATATTCCTGTTTTATGTATATAAGTAACCATTAGTTACTTACTTTAAATGTAAAAATATGAATATAAAGTATTTTATTCTATTTACATACATTACGCTGTCATATTTTGCAGATGGAAAACTTTAAATATAAAAATGGTAATTTTGTACCTGAGGAGTTTCCGTTGGTAAATTGCGTCACTAAAGAGTCATTTATGAAATTAATTTACTTTTTGAGTTGTACTTGCTAAAAGAACTTATTAAACATTCTGTTTGTTGGAAGCGTTTCTATAAGATGGACTATGCTAACCCAGAAGAGTGATATTATATTGGCTAGTGTTGGGTTCTGACTTATATCTCACTCAAATATAATATTCTGACAGTTTATTAAACGTGGGTCTTCATTAAGGGTCCGTAATTGTTGCGTAAATTGAAGAGCTACATAAATTAATTATGACATCATTTACTACACATGGACAAGATATTTCATAGGTATAATAAGAATATAGTGATGTTAAAAAGCTCTGTCAGGCACATGTGTTATTATTACTTTATACGTGACAAAGTATATTAAAAATTTAAATTGAGAATCAACGAGTCAAATAATAAATTTTCATAAATAGAAACTTTCTCTTTTGATGACGTAAGTTAACTTGTTCATTCGTTCTTAAACGACAAGGCAAGTACATAAATCTCAAGTTATTTTACAAATTGAAGCACAAAGGCTTTATCGCGAATCATACTGAGTAGTAAGTAGTACATGTCGAGTACCGAAGCAAGCCGCTATTAATCTCAAGTGTTGCACCGTCACGGAGACCCAATCAATCCTACCCAGGTATTCATTTATAACGCAATGAGCCGAAAATTCTAACTCCTGTTTACATCTTGGCTTCAGTCCATATTTTAATCGCACTAACATCAAAGGCTATGAGAGTGACTTTGTGATTTCGTCTCGTTAGTCGGTATGCCGTAATTTTCTTTTGTTTTGATTGATTGTTTTTTTTTGCTAAAAACAACAATGTGAAGCGACACAAATGCGATGTTTACATTTGGATACTTAGACGATTTAATGTTTCGTAAATCTCAAATAGTCTTTATCAAGTCGTGTGTAACGATCAAATGTTATTTAAATATTTACTGTTCAATGTCAAGAGAACAGCAAACATTTCCATAAAATGTATCATAAAATGTCGGCAACTTTCGTAACCTACAATCTACTTAAATCTTTTCATCCCATAAATGTGAACTTTGCGTACGGGCTGGCTTAAGATGGCTCAAGATGGAAACTAGTTTGTTTTGAATTAATGAGGATTATGTATGAATATAATAATATCTTGTAATGACACGTGTAAATCACATTATGTGGAAAGTATATTAAATTAACGTTTGCTATGTTTTATTTAAATACGGTAATCTTAAATCAGTTTATCAGTCTGTGAAAAGACGAATTAATAGATATGTTTATAGATGAGAAGCAATCAAACAAGCTCAGATTTATTACACCTATTCAAAGCAATTGAACAATCCCTTCTGTTAAACTAATGTTTAATGTCTTTAATAAACATTTCATTAGTAATTTAGTATTAATTTAGTACTATTTGTTTAAAGACTGGTCCTTATAATTTAAGAAGCATATAATATATATATATATATATATATATATATATATACAGCGTGTAACAAAAACCCTGTCCGATCCCTGAGAGTATTATTCGGTATCGTACTGCGAACACATTTAAGTAACTATTAAATGGATTGGAGATTATAATTTCTCCCCAGTCAAAATAATTAAATACAAATAAAAACTGATCCAAGACAACAGCTGAACAACTGACCGCTCCTCAAAGTTCACGTACTTAATACCTACAGTTTTGTGTCAAAGGAGCCGTCTATGCAAGACGGTTCATGAACTAACACGTATACGCGTTTATTGGATCTGACAGGGGTTTTGTTACATGTTGTATATATATATATATATATATATATATATATAAATCAATTGCTGTTCGTTAGTCTCGCTAAAACGGCTGAACCGATTTAGCTGATTTTCATCTTGAAATGTTTGTGGAAGTCCAGGGAAGGTTTAAAAGGTGTAAAACATAAATAATAAGTAAAAAACTGTTCCCTAAACTCGGGTATTGCTGAAGTTAATTTACTTTTGACAGAACGAAGTCTGTCCGGGCAGCTAGTATGACATATATACTGACGTCAAATAGGCCAAGTGCGTATCGCGGGTAGAGGTAAACATCGATAGATAGGTTATTAATTTCGGGCGATAGATAACTAGTAAACATGAAGATAAAACGTTGGTAGTTATACTGTGATATCTCTTACTTGGCTTTTAGAGTGCTTCCTTCACTCTGTTTCCGCGGTCGCGACGTACTGCGGGCTGCCTACTTTAAAACCGCGACTGCTCTTAAAAGCTACATATCTTTCTTTTATTTTTTTCTTTCCCGCGGCTCCGCCCGTTTCGATGTCAGTTATCGCGTTAAAAGTAGCCTATGTCTTTTCTTGAGATCCAAGGTCATGTTTTTATAATTTTAGTATGGTTCTTGCAGGTGTTAAACCTAATTATCTATTTAACAATTGTTTTCTTTCTCTATCTATACAATTTTTTTCTGGAATAAATCCAGAATTTTTTTTGTACTTATTACTATAATAAATTAGGCTATTATTAATTAAGCTTATTGAGTAGCCGAACTAGGCAAAACCGTACTTCGACTATCAGTGCTCAATCCCTAGTTATTCAGTAAATTTAGACCTATGAACACAATTTTGCAGCGCACTGAGTAGGTACTAACTATAGGTAATTATTCACAATAAAAAAAAAAAAATTAAAAGTATGTGTTCAGTTTTATGCACCTGATTACCTTGTTGAATATACACACTCCATAAAAAATAAAAAACATGCGTGCGTACAAAGTACACATGTCAGAAGTGAAACTTCTTTGGCGAACTAATTTATAAATCTTGTTTATATTTATACAAATCTAAAACTTTAAATTTCCAAGATTAAGAGGAAGGGAAAAAGGAAGATAGGTTAGGAATTTAATTGTCATTAAAATAAAAAAAGGTTTGAAAATAAATGTAAATTATAAATTTAATTTTTTCAATTTATTTCTTCAATATTTACATTGTTTGACATAACGTTTATCTAAAATAAATAAAAATAAGTAATATTGTTACAATAATTAACAATAGCGAGATACACAATTTGTAAAACAGTAACTATTATGCAAATGCGCTTCGTCTATGGTCTCACATGCAAAAATTCTAGATTGAGATTGAGACGAATACATGTAATTTCATATAGAGAAATGTCCTCCATCTTGGATCAGGAACTTTTGCGCGATAGACATTTCCGCGAAAGCTTGACCTCATTTTTATTTTTAGTGACCTCGCAAATCTTAAAAATGACTTATCACAAAAAAATGCATATTTTTCTCGGTGCCATCTTGGATTCTAATTTCGACCCCATAATCGTTTTTAGCGACCTCGGGTACCATGAAAATGACACCCATGATGAAAAAAATGCATATTTTTCTCGGCGCCATCTTGGATTCTAATTTCGACCCCATAATCGTTTTTAGCGACCTCGGGTACCATGAAAATGACACCCATGATGAAAAAAATGCATATTTTTCTCGGCGCCATCTTGGATTCTAATTTCGACCCCATAATCGTTTTTAGCGACCTTGGGTACCATGAAAATGACACCCATGATGAAAAATATGCATATTTTTCTCGGCGCCATCTTGGATTCTAATTTCGACCCCATAATCGTTTTTAGCGACCTCGGGTACCATGAAAATGACACCCATGATGAAAAAAATGCATATTTTTCTCGGCGCCATCTTGGATTCTAATTTCGACCCCATAATCGTTTTTAGCGACCTCGGGTACCATGAAAATGACACCCATGATGAAAAAAATGCATATTTTTCTCGGCGCCATCTTGGATTCTAATTTCGACCCCATAATCGTTTTTAGCGACCTCGGGTACCATGAAAATGACACCCATGATGAAAAAAATGCATATTTTTCTCGGCGCCATCTTGGATTCTAATTTCGACCCCATAATCGTTTTTAGCGACTTCGGGTACCATGAAAATGACACACATGATGAAAAATTTGCGAAATTTCCTCGGCGCCATCTTGGGTTTTAATTTCGACCCCATAATCGTTTAAGCGACCTCGGGAATCATGAAAATTACACCCATGACGAAAAATTTGCAAATTGTCGTCGACGCCATCTTGGTTTCTTGGCACCCATTTTAATAAAATTATTATATTTATTAAAACTAATAGAAGCCCTGTCTTACTCTCTCTCAATCGGTCTCGATCATGAAGATATAGATGAAAACCTTCATGGTCTCGATCACTCTCTCTCTCTTTTCTGACACTTCCGTTCAAAGACATTGTAATGTATTCTACTACTTCCGTTGCATACCGGCGTGACGTTTCATCTGTAAAAAATTTACCCTCATGCGCCAAAAGAAGTTTCACTTCAATAATTCTGTTTAACAATTACTGCGTTATGGTTAGAAGTAGTTTTATTCATCATAGTGTAAGTTTTGTAAATTTTTGAGTAATTTTGTTTTACATTCAATTTTAGTTAATAGTTAAAAATTCAGTTTAATTTTATTCTATAAATTAATTTCCTATGGGTTTATGTGTACCTATTGATAGTGCTTATGTTCCTAACATGTTGTGAAACAAACAAGAATACCTCAGCTAAACTAGCTCCCATTCAACCCTTTGTTGTATATATACCAATTACATGGGACATTATTTCACCTGAGCAAATGGTGTAGAATAATAAGAGCTCATTACACAAGTTTGATGAATAGTACACTAAACTATGCATAAAGACTTAAACACAAATTTAAATATTCATGACTTGAAATTAAGAAGTTAAATTTGTCTTGTTTTTTTAAATTTTTAACAGAGTTGCAAGACATGACATTTTTATTTTATTCTACTATGAAGTATCTAAAGACAAGTTAAAATATGAAGATCTCCCTCTGTTAGAAGGTACCATAAATTATGTCATTTTATGCCATTGTTGACTCTTGTGGTATTTAGGTACAAATATTTTAAAGCCTAGAATATATCTTTTTTATTCTAATTATTAACACTTAAATGCATTGATATCTTTTGAAAAGTAAGATCAAAATGATATTGCCTGAGGGCTCAATTATTAATGTACTTCAGCATTTGACTTTGAAATAAGCTTTTGATTTCGTAACAAATATTGTATTTCGGGTAAATAGAATTAATTTTATAAAAGCACAACAATTACATAAAAAGAAATCCGATAAACATGTGAATGGATTCGTTCGCAAACCCTTATGTTGGAAACATGAGAAAATAATTTTGCTTGTTCATTACAATGAGTAGCAGAACGAATATAATTCCATAAATTATTGGTTTCTTGGTCCGTACTTAAGAGTTAAGTCAGGTATAAATAACAGCTTTGGGTGTGCTCTGACTTGAATATATTACGTACAATTGCACCAATAACTATGTTGAAAGTTGCCAATCATTTCAAAAAGCTACGACAATGCTTGATAGACGGACTGGCAGTCAAAGGGCGGTAACATTGTAATTAAATATAATAACTGAATAACGTGGAATTCAATATGAAATGTGTCGATATGTATAATGCTAGCGGTTCTCGCTGTCGTGGGATTATGTTTAGCATCACTCCGTGTAATCCCAGCTTTATAAAGCCAACAATGTCAGAATCAACCCTTGAAGCGTTTATTAAAGAACCGGACGGACTCGTTAAGAGTTATTGAATAAATTGCTTCGGGGTGATTACTTAATTGAGTATTAATTACGATATCGTTTAGCGCCACCTCTGTTCATTAAGACCGATACAAAGGTACTGTTAATTTGATTTTGGTAATAACAGATATTATTACACATTATACACGGTACAATTAGTTTAGTATTGTTTATTTGGCAAACACTGTAATATTGTGTGGATTTAATATAACGAGAGTGTGTTTCTCAGTAAAACATCTGTAAATAATAAATAATTAGAATGAGTCGCTACGAAACTAGAAGTGGCATATATTTATGTGTTAAAACATTTTAAGCTGCTAAGAAAAGGCTGTCAGGTTTATCCTGTAAAATAATTATCAACTCTTGTGAAATGTAATTAAATAAGATTGCAATTTGAGCTCCGTGAGTAAATTGTCCGGTAAAAAGATACAAGCAAAAATTTATGAAATTTAAAGAATATCTATAAGAAGCATTCGTCGATCCTAATGACGTCAAAATGTGATCAGCAATCTCGTGGAATAGACTCTAGGGACAATCAATCTAACAAGGGACCAGTCAGCTCTTTGGTCAGCGAAAATATTCATGTGGCATGCGTTTAGTGCCCAACTTACTTTTACCTATAACAGAGCTAACGAAACGTCAGCAACTAAAACTGTTTAGTTGTGAAATAAAAACTCTTTGTAACTGACTTGTAAGCAAAATAGTTTTAACACCCATTGCTCTATTATCTAGAAATCAAATTGAAATCACTCTAATATTATAAATGCGATAGTTTTTGAATGTGTATGTTTGTTGCCTCGTGATCTCAAACGATTGGATCAATTTTGACTGCCCGGATAGCCGACTGGTATAGGTCACCACTAATTACCACTGTGCGCTACGTGCTGCGGGTTCAATCCCCGCATGAGACAAGCATTTGTGTGATCCACAAATAATTGTCTCAAGTCTAGGTATTCTTTGTGCATGTGATTTGAATGATTGTGAGACACAAGGATTAAAGTCCTTAGGCTATTTCTATTCCGAAAAATTAAGTCATCTGATGATCCGCGGGTAAACCCGCTAGGCACAGTTAGTAATTGAATAATTAATTTTACCAAAATTTCTAATAACCTGATTCAGTACCTTATCGAAATCAGTTGAGTAGTTATCAAGATATAAATTTAACTTGTTAAACTTGTACAGTTTATAAAGATTGTTATTGTTATTTTTGTCTCTTTTACAATATGTATTTGAAAATATGTCTTTAACCTCTGTGTCATGTTGTAGAGATTTGTCTTGTATCGACGATGCGTTTCACAGATATTATAGTATATTTCTCAAGCACGAACGCTCATACTCAGAACAAACACCTGCAGATCACAAATGTTTCTCTGTTGGTTATAGTTTTATACATGCTTGGCATATGCTTCGCAAATACAAACAAAGACTAGTTTCTTTCTCGAACGTAAATATTATACCTATAGAAAGTAGTCCCCGTAAGGAACGAAATACGACAGAAAAAAATTTGGACCCAGATGTTTACCTACCATATATGATTTGTGTTCTTAGCTTTTAGGTATGTTTTTGTTACAATATTGATTTATAAATAAGTGTAATTATACGTTATTTTATTATTGCAACAAACTTTCCGCAACGATCCTTTTGTTCCACAAAATATTCTTTTTATACCTAGTAGCTTTTCCCAACAAATTATCATTCATGAATTTTAATTCAAATCTGAAGCTAGCGAATTTTAGGAAGTTACGATGCAAAAATAACAATATTTTATTGAACTCATGAAAAAATGATAGGGTATAAATTTTCCGCTTAATTTAGGTCACTATTTATCTTAACCTTTCGCTCTCGCAGCTTTCTGCACCAGCCCTTCGAGTTTACATCCAACTATAATTACGCGGCGCTCCACCGACGGGACAGCTTCGCCGCTCCCATTACGAAGTTCAATCAGTTATTCGAAACTACCGCACGGAACTGACTTGTTCACAAAAATGAGTGAGAACTTTACGCTAGACAACTTTATGTTGAGAACATTTTGATGCGGGTAAATAGAGCGATTATGATTTCTGTAAAAAATAGCAATAACTAGTATAGACGCATCTTTTACTTAATTTTTAAGGATATTCAGATATAGATAGGCTTAGTCAGACTATAAAATGGGATTTCTTTACCTGAAACTTTTATTATACATATGTATACTTACAAGAGCAATATTATACAAGAGAGGGCTTATTTATATGATTGAAATTAAAATAATGGTGCTTTCTTCCGTGTATGAATATAATCCTGACCAGCTTAACCTGGGGAAACGATAGCCTCTGATTTGTTCCATGAACGAAGAGTGCCGTTAAAATACTAACTAATGGTCACCCGATTGTTCGTGTCTTGTCGAATTCCACGTATTTTAGAGAATACTTGGCCACCGTGATAAGTCGAAACCTTTTCCTTTATTGAATGAATACCTATGGGATTTCTCTGAGGTAATGGAGGTAAACCACTCAAGTATTGATGCGTGACCCATAGCCTCAAACAAAAGGTTTGATTTTGATTATTAAAAATGTATCACGAGCAACAATATTTTACTTGACTTGTAACCTTTCAAATCAAATCAAAATGTTTTTTTTTTCTAGTAAACCTAAGAAACGTTAACTTTAAAAATAACGGAAGAGGGCAAAAGCAATTATAATCAATATGTTCTTTACGCTGTTGACGCATTCACAATTAATAATGATACCTAATAATTAAAACTTTATCGTAAAAAAAAAGATAAACAATACGGAAAGAATATTTAATAAATGTTACATAGATAAGTTTCCCGCCGTTCCGCCCGCTTTCTTAACTTTTTTTAAAATATAATATAGCTTATGTCATACGGGGATAGTGTAGCTTCCCAACAGTGAAGGATTTTTCAGATCAGTTCAGTAGATTCCGAGCCTATTCAATGCAAACAATCAAATCTTTGCTCTTTATAATATTACTAGCTTCTGCCCGCTACTTCATGTGCGTGAACTTCAGAATGTCCAAAAATAATAAAAAATGGATAAAATTTTCACCCATATTATTGCTTGCGCTGTAACAGAGAAAAATACCAAATTTCAAAAGTGTCTGCCTGCGGCTTAGCTCGTAAACAATTTTTAATTTTACCTCGGGAACTACTTAAGGAATTGGGATAAAAGGTATCCTATCTTCTTTTCAATGTCAAAGGCTGCATTCATGCCAAATTTCATCTAAATCCGTTCAGCCGTTTTTGTGTGATTGAGTAACAAACATCCAAACATCCACACTTTCACATTTATAATATTAGTAGGACTATAGATTACGTAACATATTTACGACTAACAATAAAAGAAACGCTATTTTGCGGATGCTTTTATTTCAAACTTTAGTTAAAAGTCAACTATCTTCGTAGGTTTGTAAATATTTTATTTACATAAGATTATGATGAAAACAACTATTTAAAAAGTAATCTTGGTCGTATAACTTAAATCTAGCTATCACTTTACTCAGAATGGCTTAATTAAAACTCTCAAGTGTAATGAGCGAGCGCTTTAAAGACACTTCATTACTCGCGAACTATATTTTTTAATACAATTTGTTTGACGTCGTACATAGTCTACGATCCTAGCAGTAAACGTCGGTCAAAGGATACCTATTTATCTTTGATGTATTATTAATTTATCATACAAGACAGTCAATCAAATTGTATTTATGATTTATTGAGTGAAATAAAACGAAAAGTAATAGTTATATACGACTATTGTTGCCAAACAGCTACGATTTCCATTTTACTACGATATTTGCTACGGTACCGCTACGTACTGCTACGGAGTTCTACACATAATCTAAAATTTATTTAATTTGTAATGGAACATACATATTTCAGATATATCTAACAAACTAGATGAAAACCCGGCTCCGCTCGGTTGAAATGTGACTCATGATACACAATGTAGGTGAATATTAAAGGTAAGCAAGCCATAGATTCGTATAGCTTCGTTCATTGTGTTTAATAAATATAGTAAATAAAAACTGTAATAGTTTTAACACAAATAATTTTTATTTTTTACACACAAATAATATTAATATTTTCGCGAAACGACAACGAAAGAAGAAAAGTTTTAAGTTTTGTTAAGATTCACTCAATGTTTCCGGCAAGACGTTTCGTTTTACACAGTCAAATGAGTCGCAGTTCCTTGTGATGGATACTTCTTTGGCGCGACGCACGCGACGTGTTGATTGGCGAGGCGTATATAAGAGCTAGTATGCAATGGAACGTGAAAAAAGCGAAATAAATATTCTTGAACTATTATTTTACACGTTCCGAAACGATTCCGGTCCCAACTATCATGCAACTGTCATACGCCTTGTCAGCACTGTAATCACTTCAAGGAGGTTGTATGATAATAAACTCCTTGAATCACTTGGAAGCAGAATTATCTGTTACGGAACGCGGCCTTATTAATTAGAATTACCCAAGATGGCGACTGCGGTTTTTTTGTTTGTCAGTGCCATTAGAATTTAACGAAATTCTCCATAATCCGAATTTTGCGGATATATGTTGTCGACTCGAAATCAATATTTTTTTATGTTTTGTTATTCATATAAGGTTTCGATCGAGTCTACCGTAGCCCTGAACGAAATTATTAATATAGATGTTTATGTTTTAAAGGTTGAAATATACGTGACATTTCACGAAAGAAGTGTGGAAATTTTATTTTCAATTTTAAGATTTCGACCTATGTCCCTTGGGGAAAGTGCGCCTGATTACATCGTAGAATATACGCACTCCATAAAAAATAATCCTGTATAACCTTTTTCTTGACTCAATCACCAATCAATTGACGAAATATGATGATTAAAGTGATTTTCGTTCGATCGTACACACGGCTGAAGGCAGGCTCATGTTTAGTAGTAGTTGTTTTAGATTACATCGTGTTTTATATGTTTGTGTTTCATAACGAAATCGGCTTAGCCACCCGTCTTGGATAGACAAACAAACCTGAAACACGTTAATAAATCTCATGTTATTTCTTTTAACACTTGTTGGTACATCTACTACATCATGAATAATATAAATTTGAAAAAGAAATCTAAAAATTATACTAATATTGTAACATTTTTTTTTCGTTTATTTATCAAAATCATGTTCCTGTTTGAAATCAGTTAATCTTTGAACTGAATTTTTCTTGCAATTTTTCTATTATAATATAATATTAAATTCTTCTTCTTTACCTTGTTTTTTCGTTCCCGTTTTTTAACAAGATGTAAATATAACAACAAGCTAGAAGATTATTGATACAAGCCTAAACATTGATGTATGCAAATCTTCGACGACAGAAAATAAACATAACAATTTCCACATGCGTATGAATAAAACATAATATAGGTAAACCTACCTTCATTGTAAACGCATTATTTTGAATAAGGTAACGTTATCATTCCAGTGATATATTACGTTTGAAAAACACCCTTCGCGTGTAATTACGTGACTAAACACGTTCACACTCAGTCATTTATTTTAATAAATTTTCAAAGGATTACTTTGTTGTATAAGATAATACTCTTGTTAGTCTTACTCCTTATCGGCGTTGATGTGTTCGTAACACTTAAGGTGAAGCCTCTCGCCTTCAAATATGATTGATTACTCTCTCATAGAATTCGAAGAATAAAGGTTCAATGTAATTGATAGCTTTTTATTGTCTACAAAGTTTTGCCAAATTACTTAAAGAGGATGTGAGAACCTATTTCATAATATTATGTGTTCAGTAAAATTTGCTCCTGCTTAGCTCTCCGCAACATCCGGGAGTGGACGGGGATCGCGAGCGCAAGTGAAGTGTTCCGCCTTGCAAAAGTTAGAGATAGATTCCAGCAGCAGGTAGCCAACCTTCATTAATTGGAGTGGCACTTAAAGAAGAAGAAGTAAAATTTTGTAGCCGTTCGAATTACAAAAAGCTTATGAAAATTCTATAGTCATTGAAGTCGCTAAAAGAAATTAAAAAGAAAATTTTTGTTAAACTAAAAAAAGTCGTATTGAAAATTAGTTTGCATAAGTGTGTTATTGTATGTTGCTCAAAACGAGAGAATGCTCATTCCCCTTAAACTCGAAGACTTAATATCCGATTAAATTGAAGTTCAGTTACATAATATGGGAGTTCTCGCGGTCCCTGTAATTAAAATGTTGTATGACCCTTATCGGGCTTATGAAGTGCTGACATCCCGTCGTTATAATATGGCAAAGCCAGGTTGGTTTCGACGTCCATTAAATTCAGAAATTGATATTGTTCACCACGTAACATTTGGGAATGGTATTTCATCAATATCAATCCCTTATGGTATAACAGTATTCAATCACAAAGTTAGGGAACAGAACTTTTATGGTGTATTATTACGTCATAATATCTTATTCACATAGTAAAATGTGATTTAAATATCTAATATCCACGATATCAGTGATTGTACTTTATATTTATGACGTACTTGAGAGTTGTGTAGATAACATTACACCTAGTTATTGAAGTGTGCTTCCCACGCTCTAATGAACTCTCGTAATAATGTCCAGACGGGTGTTATTATAAATTTAATACCTTAGAGTCGCAGCTACATTAGTTAACAACGTAAATAATCAAGAGATTTGCCACACAAGGAGCGAAACACCAAAGTTAAGCCGAGGGATCAGATACAGCGCAACAATGTTACGAATGTTGACTTTCGCAACTTTCCTTTTTCCTTTCCCAAACCCCGGAGTTTGAAAGTAATGAAAGAATTTACCAACAATAATTTTAACGTGAACCGAAATATTAGGAGTCAACATTTTAATATGGATCCATGAATTTACAGAGTTATATAAATGCGAGTGGGCATTCCACAATAGAGTTGTATTCATGCGATGCGCTGCATACACGTCACACAGCGCTTGAATGCTCGTGAACATGACGAGCAACAAAATGTGAAAAAGTATAGGGTTGGAACTGATATAACAAAAAGTATACGATGCGAAAAGCGAGTTATGTATATCGCAAGTGCTCGCGCAACTACGGCTGTGGGCGTATCAATACTGTTCTCTCACTGACACGTGAACTCATTTTACAAGATCTCTCTAGGATGCTTCTAGACTAGACTTATTCAAAATATTATTTATTTAGCAAAAAAAATTATTACTTACATTTTATGGAAACAACCCACTGGTCCGTTTATTAAAGAAATTACTTCACAAACTGTCATCCCATAAGGATTATAAGTTCAACACAAAAAGAAAAGATATCTGTGGAATTAAAAAAATATTCCAAAAGAAACATAGATATTTTCGGAGATTATGTAATGACAAAATGATATTATTCTTTCTCCTTTAGCTTATTATCGTGCAGACTGCTTCATTTTCCATCTGGCCACATTAAGCGAATATAACTGATTACGCTTCATCTAACAAAATTTTATTTCATTGACAATTCGAGTACCTACAGATCTAAGTGTAACGCGTTTAGAAAAAAAAAAAATCGTATTTCGTTCTTATTCACAAAACTTTCGTCTCAGAGGACAAACTGACCAAAATATCACGTTCTCAAATGTCATTTTTATTTATTGATTATTCGAATATTAAATCTATTCTTTATATTATAAAGCTGAAGAGTTTGTTGTTTTTTGAACGCGCTAATCTCAGGAACTACTGGGACGATTTCAAAAATTCACTGTTGGATAGCCCACTTATTGAGCAAGGCTATAATTTGCAACGATAAGCGATGCCCACGCGGGCAGCCACGAGTAAAAGCTAGTTTAAGAAATACGGTGAAAATAGTTCTTGAAGACTAATTGAAAACGGTTGAATCTATCAAAACAAAAACGTTTTAAAATATATTTTAAATGAAGGAACAATGCTACAAAGAGTTTCCCCTATCGGTACAATTTAGTTCCCAAAATAATTGTTTATTAGATTATGAAAATTGAATTTTTGAACCAGAAAAACGTTTCAGATTCAATTTATATTATTGAAATAAGATAACACCGCGCCTTGTTAGGTTTCTATTTTGAACATTAAAGCAGATAAGTATTAAGATATTGTGCTTAAATCAGACGAGAGTGGCGCAAACTGCAGTCTGTAAATGGCATATATTTAAGACAATATTATCGAAATAACTTTATAATATTAAATGTTGTTTATTTATTGAAGGTTTCCCACAGCTTGAATTTACTAAATTATATAGAAAACATAAAACATAATAATCTAAGACTTACTTATTGGCTAGTTATGATCTAACCAGCAATCAACGTATAAATTATCATTTTGTGTCTTTATTTTTCACTGCTAGACTTAAAAATTATTTCCAGAACATTGACTGACCTAAAAACGTTAGCAATCTTTATCAAAATTTCTTTCATCCCACTATATAATTACGAGAAACAAAAGAAAAAGTCTTTGAAAACAGTCTAAAGCGATACGTTTAATCTTTTGTGAATAAATTCACTTGTCTTAGATCTCATAATGTATTCTATTGTAACAGTATTATGGAGACGGATGAATGGCATGATCTTATCACACAGTCAGGCTTTAAAATATTTTATTTAATGCTTTATGCGCAGTGTACATAGGTGGACTTAATGCCAGATCTATATATATTCTCTGCCAGTCGACCTTAGAGTGATGCAATGGTGTGGTAGATGCACTGAAATTGATCCTGAAAATTAACAATGTTTTTACGTTTAAGCAGGAACACACTAGATAGGAAGAACTAACAATCAAATATAACAAGTAAATATAATATTCATCACACGGCAGATATTATCATATTCATGTTTATGTAATAGATCAAACGGTGCAGCCCCCCTACCCAAGTTACATTTCTAAAGCGTTAACTATGATAGAAATCGATTAAATGTATGGAAATGACATTTGATTTCGATAAGTCACGTGACTCAGACTTGTCACTTCCATACATTTGAGCGATTCGATCAGCGTTATCGCTTGTAGAAATGTCACTTGGCTAGGGGGGCAGACTCGTGATTGCTGGGGAAGTAGGGCTTGTTAGGTAACTTGTGGGCGGGTCTGTTCCCTGCCATTCAGACTTAAAGTCTTAGGTATAAAGAGATTTAAAGATACCTAATGTCTTTGTTTAGATAGATAATCTTTGTGCACTAAGAATTAGCATTGGCATTGACACGAACGTCTTGTCTTCTTGTTATTTCTTTTTCAGAATTTTGATGTAGAGAAGAAGAGAAGTTTGATGAGACCTTCGTTAAAAGTTCGATTAAATTATTTTTTAAGGCTTAAAATAAGACGGCATTGAGCTATTACTATGTTTGGACTGCCTCAATAAACCGGTTAACTTACTCATGGTAATAATAAACAAAATTACTTTGTCTAAAATGTGTACAACGGACACAGGTATTTAATAATTAAATGTCCACTTCCTTGTTTGTGATAAAGGTTTGATAACTACCCGTTAGTGGGTCGCCGACTAGCTCAGTACCCGTAATTACACCATTAACAAATAGCTACAAGTTGTGGTTAGCGCCGGGACATTCAAAACGTCACGCGTCGTCGCTCCTAAGATTTCACAGCGAACGAGATTTCCCAAACGAGATACTTGGATGTCAAGATACAACTGCCTCAATTTAAAACTTGAGTAATTGTTGCTTGTCTGTCAGTCTAAACGTTTTCTTTGTAAATTAATGTTATACTTAATTCAAATCTTGACATTTTGTTAAATTTATATAACTTTTATAGCTACTTTAAACTTTTTAATATTTTTTTGAGCTGTATGATATAATAATTCAACTTACTATAATCCGAGTGATATTCAGATAATGCAATATTATCTAACAAAGCTCCAAAATCGTCAATGGACACTAATCTAGTATAATTGACGGTAATTGAGGCAGTAATAGTTCGATACTGTGATTATCAAGTGTCCACTTAACTAAACCATCACGTTCACCCACAATAGATCGCTTCATACTTTACGCGGACCACGTACGTTTTATCCAATAATTATTATGTTATTATCCACAATAATTCCATTAGTCTTAGTTTATATTGTGCTATAACCACCAGTTATTGTCTTGTAATTGAATATTGATTAATTGGGACAATAGTTGGGTGTTGATGACGGTAAAGGGTTAGCTTACCTTTACTTGGGTCCTGTAGAATTCGGTTGTAAATTAAATCAATGTGGGTTTTAAGTGTCGTTTAGTGTGTGGTGTAGATCGAATCGATCAACATTAAACAAACCTATACATAACTAAAACAATAATAGGTACAATCATCCAAACAAATGACAATAGTTCACGTCATATATTATAAAGCAATCTCTTTATATCCTAAGCATCAGTTGTAGTCCTGTTTGCGTCGAGTTACTGTCATTATTAACTCGCGAACAACCATCGAACAACTGTTGACTTCCTATTACATTGAGTCTACATCCTCCTTCAAAGTTACAGCTCAATATTTTGTCAGACTCGGTAAGTTTTATCGAGGGAAATCAATTTCTGTGTTAAAAAGTTTTACCACTTCCAACTGTGAGACACTTGGAAAACTGTCGCGGATATTTACATACACAATCTAAGTTTTATCGTCTCATCAACAATGTTGCAAGTTTATTTTTAACTTGAGATCTACTTAATAAATAAATGTTGAGTGAATATTTTATTTGACATATTTAAGTCATAAAGTCTAAAATTAAATGGAAATAAAATCTAAAATTTTCTAACTAGGTAACTTTTGAACCTGAACTAGACGGTGATAATGTCAATAAATCACGTGTGAGTATTCAGGGGAAGTAAGTAAGTTATACCTATAATAACAAAATATTAGATAAGTACATACGTATTTGTTCTTTTTTTTCTAAACCATACAATTTGACAAAGATATGGCGCGTTAAAGTTCAGGAGGGTTATTCACTAAGTCCAAGCGGTTAACGTGCTGTTACTTTTAGGGTTAAGAGAAGCTTTATCTCTTTCGAAGTTTAAACTAAGTAAAACATCTGTCAAAAGGCCGAAAGCGTAGATATTATACTAACACGTCCCGGTGACTCTCAGAACACAAACATAATTTGGCGACCCGGGATTCTAGAACTATAATCTGCGTTTAGCCACGTGATGTTTTGTTTTGATTTTGTGACGTCATAAATAGGCAAAAACTGACGTGGTAAGCCCCCACTCCGTAACTTAAATTCGATGTATCTAAAGTAGATATTGGTTATACCGAAAAATAAAAAAAACAAGTGTAATATATGTGTATATAAAAACCGGACATTTAAAAAAGAATCTGTATACAACTCTTTTTTTATGTCATCATGATTGTAATGGCTTTTAATTTACGTAACCAGCATATTTTGGGAAGCCATTAATTCACAAATACCTAAGGCTCTAAATTCAAATGTTTTTTTTTCTACAAACTATAAATTGTTTCATTCACGTGTTATTTAAAGTGGCCTGAAAATGCAATAGCTTTATATAAATAATCTTCACTAATTACTTATTAAATACTTATAACGATACCAATGGATTCTCATTCTACTAAAGCATACAACTTTGTATCAGTTTTTAACTAACCACTTAAAATACGACCACAGTTTATAAAACAATATATAATATCTAATTAAACTTACATTCCCCAGTAAAAGTAAAGAAAATATTGTGGTGTTTGCATTACTAACTGCTAGTATATATTTAAATAGACTGTGTCGGGTGCTGCTTACACCTTACGTGACGTCATCACTACAATATAATACATGTTATGCATAAAGGTACGCCACCTGTACCCTTTTTATTGTTACGCAAACAACCTATATTTTATTTCTTTATGATGGTACTGGCAAGCTGCTTTCTGCTTTGTTCAATGACGGTCTAGAAACTTAAAAAAGAGACGTGTTCCAAATTTAATTAAAAAACAAAACAATAGCGGAATAGCTACGACCACCGTAATTACACGCTACGCATGTTGCAATTATCACCATAGTTAGTGTTTAAACTCGTTGTCAAATATAACTGTAAAAATACAGTCATTTTAAAAAATGGCTAATCGCAAAATCTTTGATATGCAGATGTGGTTGAATTTGCAAAAAATATGTTCGTTTCAAAACTCACCATGTGCGCAATTGAAGACATTTTTTGGAGACTATGTGTACGGCTATTTCTATAAGTAGGTAATCATAATTACAACATGTTAGACTTATATAGGTATATGATATAGTGACTTTTTATGTGTGAGACTATTCTTAAATATAGAAATACAAATAAACTATGTAAAAGATGAAAGTGTGTGTGCATTTATCGTAAATATTGTTCGCAATAAGTAATATTATTAAATTCAGATTTTCATCAAAGATAGCTTTAAATTGAGTTCACTCGTACCGCCTAAATATTTGTTGCTTCATTCAGAAATCGTTACAATCAAGAGCAACAACGTATCTCACGCGAAGAAATAAGTTTATCAAACTATCTCATTCCTAGCTACGCGACAAAGGTGCTATTCACGAAGTTATTCCTTTGGGAACTCCTACCAATAATACGGTATCTTAAATATACCAACTTAACGCTAAATTGCCTACAAGTCAAGACACTAAAGATATATTTAGACGTAGAAGGGAACGTATTATATTATAGAGGAAAGATTATATTGTGATACGATAATTATTGAGGTAAATAAACCCTATTTATCAACCATTAGAAACCCAAGTAAATGCGATTAAGGCGTTTCTTGGAATATTTTGAAAATTTATATCGAAGAATCATAACTTTTATATTATAAAATACTACGTATTAAGGGTCTAATCTTTTTATAATTCTGAATGAGATTGTTTATTTCTACTCTTAGGTTGTACCCAACTAATGTTTTTATGGTTTAACCAAAAAATCTCTTTTTAAATTAAATTTATTTTTCAGTATCGTTTATGAAATTCAATTCGATTACCGCATTTATCTTATAAGTTCAGTCCAGTTTAAACTTAGATCGTACTGCGAATAGGTCACACGGCTTCGGATACATCTGCCATTTAATCTAATATTCTTCATCTGGCTCCATTGATGCCCCATGTCCTCATGCGACTGACATTTCCTTTTTTTTTCAAACTATCGCGTTCACATTCGTTTTGGCCAGTGAGTTTGAATTGGGTCATGCCGATCATTTTCACTTACAGTGGATGAAACATGATATCGAATATTGCATTACTGACGGCCGAATTTTACCTTTAAACCTGCCAGTTTACGAATTATGAAAATTAATTTGATTATATACTGTTTCAGTCAATAGTCAATCTTATTTTCAGGTATATAGGGAGCCATTTAATATTATACACACGTATGTTTTTGGTATTTTTTGTATTAACGAAACAATTTCTTTGTTACAGATTCATTTAGGATTCAGATCTCACACTTCTAAAGTAAACATGGTGAGTTTTTGCTTTGTTCTAAATTCAAACGTTAAATAAACACGACGACATTTTGTTTTTAAATCGTGAGCTAATTTAACTGTTTGTTTTTTGTATTTGAAACGTTTTTGTTTTTTAACTGTTAGCACATAATGAAAGACATATAATAAACGTTATGTTACATTCATATTTGGTCACGCAAAGGATGACTAAACCCTGCCATATCAAGCCCTGTTCATAACTTTGATTATAATTTGTTTAATAGCTCTTTTTTACGTAAGTGTATTCGTGTAGGTCTAATAAATGGCTATAGGATAGATTTTCAAATACTCTATTTATATCCCACACCTTACCTTAATTTATTTTGTGTACGTACATTATATTCTTTTGTTAATCTTGAAAGAGTCTGTACCAAATACAATAGCTTGTATTTGGTCCATTATATCCATCAATTTTCTTTTGTGAGCTATATAATATGTGGATACAGTTTTTTTTACCGATTTTGTTCCCCAAAAACAAAGAATAGAGAACTTAAGTATAAATAAAAAATATTTGATAAGAATTATTCGATTAAAGTAGCATCGACCTGATGTGGTTCCTTGCCGCGGAACCTCAGATAAAGACAATTAAACAATGTCAATGTCAGATACAGAGATAGACTTTTAAATTTTAATAATGTAGTAAGTACCTACAGAGATATTAAATAGTTATGTAGAGCACATCTGTAAATTTCTGTTAATGGGATGTAAATCAAATACGTAACTTTTCTATCAATTTATTATTTGCACGCCATTTACTAATTGAGGGATTCCCTATACCTACAGGATTAATTTAAAATGAGTGCGGATATTCAACGAGGTAATCAGGTGCATAAAACTGAATAATGATTGCGACCTATGTTCCTTAAGGAAAGTTGATCAGTTTTATGCATCTGATTACCTCGTTGAATATCCGCACTCCTTTTAAAATAACCCTGTATTTACTTAAATAATGGCTAGACTTCAGTCCGTACAAAATAGTAAATGATAATTTTAAATCATAAATCATGAAAATAAACAAAAACGACTCATGATATATCAACAAATCAATTGCTACAAAATAAAACTACCAGTCCATAAAATATTGACCAATCTAATCCTCGTCTGATTCACTTTCATCCCAACTGAATTGTTTCTTCGTGGAGATAGACTCGTGAATATAAAAAAGGGTATTTATGAAGCAATCCTTTCGAAATGGATCGAAGACGAGAGGAAACGCCATTCGCTGCGGAGTTCCGGTCCGGAGCGACGATGTCAATATTTGCCCGCTCGGAAGTCTGCAATACTTGTTGCATTCCGCTTTGTAAACTACCTTTACTTGTGATCAGATACTCGATGCACACGATTTTGGGATATACTCCCGATTTACTGCTACGTTCAAGTTTATGTAAAGTTAAAATAGCGAGCAGTAAATGTAGAGCGGTAAATGTTATTTTTTATTTACCTTGTTTCAACGATTTTGTTTTACGACTGAGGTTTCATTCACCTGTATTTGTATATAAAAAGTACCTCCAACCTTCAAGAAAAGTACAGTTTGCAATAATCTGTTAGCTTGACTCAAAATTGTAAGCGAAAGTATTTAGTACCGTGCGTTTTTAATTTATTATTGACCTGTCTTTGTACAACGCGTATTGCGCGGGAAAGGAACTTAAGTACGGTAGTCACATTTGCTATATAAAAATTCAGGCACATTTTTATCGCGTAGTGACTTTGCATAAAACTCACGACGTCTAGATAATATCAAAGAAAGACACATGGGACATATATCTCAACGTATGTAATCAAAAGGGATGTTGTTTGTGTAAGAGTTGGCCCGACAACTACACAGACTTATTTCTAGAGATATATTATGGCCCACAGGCCATTCAGGATTGTGACTAAGCGGGCCATTTACGACTTTTCATTGGCAAGGCTTAACCTTATGGATAAAAAGACATCGGCCATGTTTCTACCAGGGACGCGGTCTATTTATAGAACCTTAAAAGCATGTTTTTATTGAAGTTATCTTTTATATCAATAGTTGTTTTATTTTTATAAATGAGTGGGACTTTAAATAAAACTGATTGTGCTATAAAAGCCAGTTATCACTCAAGCATTTCTTTAAAGGATAACCGTCAAGAGTGTTTTGTAAGATGTATTCTGTGATACGAGTACGTACAATATATTTTCTTCTGCAAATAAATATACCACCTGGCCAGATTAGTCGACTTAGGTATTTTTACAAGATTTTAAGAGGCATAACATCTCCTCAAGACGATGTTATTCCCATCATCGCTAATGAATGCGTCTTTCCTGAAACGAGATATTTACACTTGAGGTTGGAATTACAGGTTATGGTCGTCTGCCAACGCTATTAATTTTACCTTTATTGAGTTTTAATAAGTCGTTAGGAAATCGTTAAACCACAAAAGAATGTGTAAGCGGCTCATAATTCTTCGGGATTTGATAAAGTAATTCGAAATCCGTGTTTTTTTTTCAATTTTATAATATAAAACTATTCACGTTAATACTGAGAGGTGAAGCAAACAATAATATCAGGCCGAGTAGTCGTGTAAAGAGCGGTCTTTGTATCAACTTGATTCCAAATGTATTCTCTGAACTAATCCGATCTCAAACTCCGGTCTTATCACGGAAACGTTAACAATACAAGTGAGGAATTTAGTATTATCGGAAATTGTAGCTACGGGCGACAAGCAGCCCTGGGAAAGTTGTGGCCGTCATTCCATAATACAAGCCGGGATAGCAATCTTCATGGGAGCGTCCAGTTCAACCGTCACACAATAGCTCTCGAAGCTATTCTACGCCCTGATGGCGTGAAACAAACCCTCTTTGTTCTCAAACTATCACTTCGCTATACGTTTCTAATTTTAGAATTAATCGAACCATATCTCAGGCTTACCATTTGCTTCGAAACATTGTTATATGTAGTGGAAAATTGGGATGCGCTATTTGCAATGCAAGTTTAATTTTAAATTCGTAATATTTTAAATTTGAGCATGTAAGTACCTACTCCGATGGGCTCTTTTAAAGTTCTGATGTTTACTAAGACTAAGTTGACCACAAAAATAATTAGAAGAAAACTAATTTTTAGTCGAGACCTCTGAATTTATGTAGACAACATGTTATGTACCAGACCCATTTTATGTTTATATTTATGTATTATTTTTTTTCACAGCTCCTTTGCACGGGGTCTTAGCAATTTCTGTAGTCACAATACCTATGTTCAAAATGCGAAACAAGGTTTTGCTCTAAGCCTACTGGTACTAAACGGGAATTAATGGTTAAGAACAGGTAAACCTACTTACTGTGATTCCAAGTTCGAACAAGTAGAAGAGGAATTGTTTCCAAATTGTTTAGTGCATTCTCAAAGTAGAATGCTTCAAACCCTTTGAACTTCGAATAAATCGTTATTGTTCGTTTTATTTCAATTTTAGGTATTTATTTTGCTAGTAAACTTTTAATAACCATTTTGTTTCAGTTAAAATTTTATCTCTTCGTGAGCAAAATATCTGCATTGCGTTTTACAAGTAGGAATACAACGACGGGCTACGGATCATTTTTAACCTTTTACATTGAAATTTTACATTCGTTCATTTGCAAATACCTTTTTGGAATAATCAATGTATTCATCTCCAATGTAACTTCCCCAATAACTAAATGTTATGCATTATGGTACTTTTTAATTTTAGGGTTATTTCATATTACTTATTGGCCTGTAACAATTATTGAAAGCTAAGACCTGCCTTTTTTAACCTAAAATTCAAAAGTGTCCGTATCATACGCTTTTTCGATTTTAAAATTATTTGTTCAGAAGGTGACTAAAGTAATCAATTCATGTTTTTTTAAAGGATAACTTTTTAAAGGGACAACTGGGTTGGCTTTGTCATTAGGCACGCTTCATAAAAGATTCGTCTAATTTAAACTTGACATTATAATTATAAAGAAAACCCTTTTCTTTTAATTGAGCACATTTTTGTTCTTCTTTTTAAGTATAAAATTCAATCCGGTATGGATTAACATTTAGTCAATACGACTTGTATTGCACGTGTATGTTGTACATACTCGAATTATGTAAACAAATCTCTATTCGTCGTAAAAGTTTTTGTAATGAGTACTCATTACAAAAACTTACCTAGACCTAGTTCGAATTGGATCAATTTTCTTTTAATATTTATTTTGAAAATTATATTCATATATATCTATACTTCTGTGGTGGTACTGGTGGTCCTACTAATATAATACTGGTACTGTTACCCAGTAAAATATACATATGGTATTCAGCTGAATCCATTAAGACTGGAGCCAACTCCAACATATTTCGGGAAAATGCAAGGCAGTAGAATCAGTTTTTGTGTATTTAAATATAGAGTTATCTTAACTAACAAATTTTAATGGAGACAAACTATTTATGTATTTACTGTTTAAGTAAATAAGCATTAATGAATTTGTGCACTTGGCTGCCTAACGAGTGTTTATCGGTAGGGCCAGGTGGTCCAAGTATAAACAACACAAGTTTGTCGAGTTGTGGATACAGATCCTACGTAAATAGAGTTCTCCTGTTTAGTTGGGGGCTTGTCCAAATCTTGACTCGACAGGACGTTGATGAATTACAGATTCTATTGAGCTAGTGCTACGGTGTGAATTTACTAAATGCAAATATCGTAATAAAGAGGTTACCTTAATGATATGAGCGAAGTTAAAAAAATACCAATATTGAGATTTGAGAAGTAAAGTTGTTAGATTGTAGGTGACAATCTTAAAAAGAGTTATTTGTACCATAGCCATGCGAGCAAAGTAGTGTGCAAAACTGGTATAAGAGAAATAGTGACAGAATTCCTAGCAGAGAGGTCCGTATAGATACAGACAATTCCTTTCACCTTCCGCTTCTATATTTTTAAAGCTCCTGTCAATTGCATAAAATAACGAAACCGACGTTCAGATGTTTCTTCTTTTCTGGAAAACGACTTTGACGTCATCTGAAAACGAATCCCACATTTTATCCCATAATCATTTTAGTTTTATGTTTTAAAATCTTAGGAGTTTTAAGATACATTTTAAACATGTTTCACAACACGTTTCTCGCAACTGAATATTCTATGTGTATAATGCAGAATGAACTTATATAAAAATAACCAACGTTATATTAAAAACGTTATAGTTTTCTTTCTGTGCGCTTTTAGGTGTGACGATAAAGGTTTTTTGTTTATTTCGTTTTCTTTCAAAGCACTTACAATATTTATTAAAATAGAATTTTGTTTAACACTATCCAAACCTATCAAAAAGATTTTAGCTAGATACCAAAATAATCGCAGACTACCTATAAATATTCTGTTTAACTTGGTACGGCGTAAATGGACATTTTTAATAAGAACTGGGCGGGATGAGCTAATCTCATGGCGGACAAATATCCGACGCAACGCAAAGCCGATAAGTCACGCCGACTAGCGACTCTACGAACTTGCAATTGCTAATAAAACTCGTAAAACTAAAGCTATTTTATTTACAAGATATAACATTTTACTTGCCCTTTTACTTGGCTAAGATGTACCTACGTTTTTCTTTAATATGTAATGTATGTTGGGATGTATAATATGGATTTTTATTATGGATGTATAATAAACATACATTCCCTCTCTATTGAAATATGTTTTGGTCATGTTTAAACTATTTTAATTATAAGAATAATCTTGGATTTGGAATAGAAAACAAATAAATAAATTACCTTCATGTCGATTTTATACTCGATACAAAAAAATATATTTTAAAACTAAATAAACATGTATAGTAAAAAAACAGCAACTTTCACGCTTATTTGAAATATTTTATAGTTTCAAACGAACGCGCCTTTGTGTTTCATTTTAATAAGCTTATTTATTTTTGGTAAATATTCATTGAATTCCATTGATGTTACGAAAGTTGATATCAGGCATATTATTAGTGAAACAGTATAAGTAATTTTTACTTTCACTGTTTTACTATAATATATAAGATTACTAATACCTGATTGTAATTATGTTTATGTAATGCGTTTAAATATTTTAAATACAACGCTTTGAACTCGACGTAGCAACTTGACAAGAATTATTTTTCTTTGTCACTTTGTTTGGCAAGTCCTGTAAGATTACGTAGGTTAACTATCCACCTTACTTAGCTTAGTAATTTTAACATATAAAAGGGTATGTCTACACAATTACATTATGTAAATAAGTAGTTGTTTCCATTTGTACCTCAAGAAAGTTGGAGTTCCTTGTGATTTTGTTAACGAGAGTTATTTCAACAGACGTGCACTGAATTACACAAGTAATTTGTTTCTTAAATACAAATTCGGAGAAAATAGCTTCCATTATTGTAGCTACAGGTTAAATAAGGGTAAAATAAGGCAGTGGTTTTAAAACTTGCGTCACGTGACGAGAATAAATGCAAACTTGTGAATATTTATGAAGAAACTTTCCGAAAATGCACACGATGATGAAGCAAGCGATGCTACAAAGATAGGGGAAACTGATCGGTGAAGCGCTAGTGTGGATTTCCATTTTAATATTCATAATATTATGTAATCCTTTCGGGTAAAGATACTTTTTTATATAATCTTTGATCTTTGACCCAAATATTTCAGGTATTTATGTGGTTAAGTTGTAATCTAAACTTTTGAAAAGGGTTTGTCGGATTTAGGCTTACAGTCAAAATCAACATAAAACCACAATAAATTAAAGTTTTATGTTCAATCAAAGGAAACGCTATAGTATTGTTTCAAGTGAGTTACGTTTCTCAATGATATAGCTAGCAAGGAGATTTAAGTGAGACTGGCATTATAGAGCCTTAGAACTTATTTAGAATCAATCGTCATCAACTTAGTTTTTAAATGTTTTACTTAAAAAAATACGTTGGTTTAGATGTGGTGGGCTCTTTGGTGCGCTATGGTGGTGGCCGGAGTCGCGGGCGCGGCGGCGGCACCAGCGCCCGACTCCCTGACACCCCTCGACATGGTTCAAATGGACTCCTCTGCACCCGACGACGTAAGTTACCATTTAATTATAATTATCCAAAGCAACTTTTTCGACTGGTCGGATAGACGACTGATAAAGGTCACCGCGCCAGTTAATAGGAACGTGTTGCGGGTTAGATCCCCGCATGGGACAAAAATTCTGATTCACAATTTTCCCTTAAGTCCTTTAAATGTATGTAATTGAAATAAATATTAATTTTCCTGTGAACATGTATTAATTAGTTTGTTTAGTGCGAGTGAATTTAAATGAAAACGGTTTTCATTCATTCATTTATGTAGCACGAAGTTTCACGAAGCAGGCAATCCTTTTGTACGTTTATTGTAGTTTTTTCTTAAAAGTTTTTGTAGTTATAAGTTAAATTTAAGATTAGGTATATAAGTATAAAAGTTTTCTTATAGATATTTGTATTTAGCTGAACAAATTTCATAAGGAACTATCGTCAGCATAATTTATAAAGGTTACGAAAGTTACCATTAAGGTGGAAGTCTACCTTCAGACTATAATTATGCAAATAATGTTTGCAGGCAAAACCAATTAGCAGTGGAATTAGTTTCAGTGAGACCGCACATTTGTTATAACTTTAAAACAGGGAAAGCATGACACTACTTATCCTGAAAGCAGCATCATCCATTACACGACTCCTTTGATGTGTTTCTAAAACACAGGTATTGTGTGAGCACCGAAAAGTTTCACGCATTTTTTTATATGACTTGTGTGCCATGCCCGCATAGTGGAAAATTGGCGAATCCGCAGGGAACGAACGGTGAATACAAATAAAATATCCATATTGCGAATTTATACGATATTCAATTGTGTCAACAAACAATAGACGCTTGTTTAGTCAGGACTATAATAACAACCCAAATTTGTTGATGATATTGCGCTAGTTGAAGTTAAAATTAAATTTATTACGATATTAATCTTGATTAATTTCCTTCGTCAATTACTTTTTCGCTGATTAGAGTAGAACAATGAAACTACATTTGTTACCTTTTAGTTTATGAAAACTTTCATTGTATAATACTAATATGTACTAAATTAATTGACCAAATATTGAACCGATTCCTTAAATGTGCCTCTACATTACGTAGATCTACATAATTACTGCGCAAGCCATATCGGTATACAATCCACGCGGACAAAATCGTGGGCCTTTCATTTAAGAGAGAATCGTACACGTGACCATACAAACGATCCAGGGAATTATTGGACTGTCTGACGCTATGTACCTATTCCAGGTGACATATAATATCTCCGTAGGTTTGTTTATAAACTATGCTAGGTCAGTACATGGAGAGCGGGATGTAAATATATTTTCGGTGTTGTAATAAGGGTATGTTTGTGCAGGAGAGCCTTGGTTACGCGATGTCGCCGATGGCCGCGCGCTACTCCGGTGGCGCACCTTGGCTGTACCTGCTCGCTGACGTGCCCCGAGACTCCCAGGTAAACAACCTTCTTTATGGAATTAAAATAAAAACTTAACAGTCCTTGAATCACGACCAGGCTCCAAGGCTACTTAAAATCGGGAAAATAAAATTCAATTTAAACTTATACTTTGAAGTTATAAAAACCCAATTTCAGCCTATAATTCGCTTGATTAAATACCCAATACATATAAACATGGTTCTCCGAACATAATCTTTGTCACTCTATCTGACCCGCTTATTTTTTTCGTTACCCCAGGGTAAAGGTCACTTTGTCAAGGCAAGGTCCCTGTAATTAGTAAAACAAATTACTACGTCAATTAAAATCATCCCAGCGGTACCCGTGTCCGTTCGCGATCGATAGGTAATCGTTGAAGGTGTAAATTGTTCGTTATACACCGTGATTAGTGGAAAAACAGGGATATTATGTAAACAAAATACTGAAAATAGCTCTTATTTTTTCGTCGCATGTGGCGGTTCTTCTTCTTTCTTTCTCTTGAAGACCACCGTCTGAAAATTTGAGGCAAAACTGTTGCCATCATGCAAACTAGGCAATTGTCTGTAAATATTCTTGATGGCGTTGCACGCATAACAATAATGGCGCTTAAAATAGCTAAATACATATAAAAACCATATAGCTGCTAGTAATAGCTATTTGTGGTTAAAACTTCTCCATGACAGTTGTCCAGACAATATAATAGTCGCGGCGGACAGTGCTCCTAGCTTTACATTATACCTATTAGGTATACAACTGTATGCTTGCAACTTTATAGCCGTTACGTTTAACGATGCATACTCTTTAATCACACCTGCACGTTAACTTTTATGTAGCTGTTATGGAATACGTACCAACATACTAGTCTTGTAAAACAATTGAACATGCTAGGTAATATAAAACTTAACCAATTATTTTCTTCCTAAGTTCAGTTCTAAATTCAAGAATATGAAATTAATTATACTTTGGTATGCAAACTTATTTGCTAAAAAGGTTATTTACCTGAATTAATATGCAAACTTAATTTATATCACACATTTCATAAAACTGTAAATGTTGTTTGCTAAAGTAGATTTATGTATAGGTATCTGTCGGAAGAAATACATGATACGACTCTTTACTTTTAATATGCAAATTTATTTTATATGTTGATTAATTCAATTCATATGCATGATCAATAAGCAATTTTTTACGATTAGGTTTTAATTACAAGCCGTACATCTTCGCATTACACATTACCTTGTATTTTTTAAATAAATTACTTGTTTCAATTTTTTACATTAATGAAACTTTGGTTCTGCCTTTATTAAAGTCACAATATCTACTGGAAATAGTTGAATCAATATTATAATTCTACGGGATGTATAAAACTAAGTGTATACGAAGGTGGCAAGTAGCGAGGCGATGCGCACGCGCCGCTCTTTCTCCGTGAACCCTGCGTTCGAGTTATTACAGCGAGGAGCCTACAACAACTTCATGGAGAAGGTTGCTCAGGACAACAGGAACTACCTCAACCGAGTCGGAAAACGAGGTACATATCTATAATTTGATGACATGAAATATGCACGATGTGTAGAACCCATTAAAAATGTAGATAAATAATTGGATTTGATGAATACTTAAGGCGCTGCCACACGACGCGTTGCGTGACCACTGCCTTATTCTTGCGATCCTGTAGTCACCGATATTAAAATATGTAACATGATGTGTTACCACGACGCGTCGTGTGACAGCTTCTTTACATGAACAATATACCTTAATCGACTTGTATATAATATATCACACCTACTTGATACATATTCTGATCTTGAATGTGCCCGCATGCTGCATGCATGCTATAAACTAATCTACAAATAATTGTGCATGAAACCTGTACAAATATTACCTGTGTATATAATATATATTTCTCTTACTTGTAGGTCCCTGGATTAGTCAAAACTGAAGCGGTAGGCGAGGACCCAGCTGCCTTATGACCACTCTGTGATCGACTTGTTACCATACCCAAGTTACCTTACCAATGTAGAATTTACAAAGTTTACCCTTGTTATAAAACGTAAGATATGTATGTAGTGTTGTGGGCAAAATAAAGATAAATCTTTTGTAATGTTATAGTTTTATTTATTAAATAGCTAATCATAGTATACATGTTCAATAGACTTACAAAAGTTTTTTGATTTAACAAAAATGTGACCGCAAAATATCATTCCAAAATTGCCAGTAAAACCAATTACGACTAACACAGGAAAATTCAGTGAAATTGGTTATCGAAATATCCAAATGAACCACTTAGTAGTCATGATATTATGGTCATTGTGTAATTATTACGTTTCGAGAATTCAAATTGATAGATAATTAAATGGCTACTGACCTGAAATTAATCATTCAAAGTAGCTTAGTGCTTGACTCAATTATGGGTTCGATCCCCTTAACCAATATCATTTCGTAATAGATAGAATTACACAAAATAGGCTTGAAATATATATTCCTGTACGACATCACTTTGTGTAAATGCAACCTTAGACTTTATCTTTAATGAAATAGAGAGGTTATTCCTAAAAATGTATTCAGCAGTGGCTTATTCCGACCGCTAGTACTTACAATAAAAGTAACGCGGACATTAGTAGAATAATTAAGTAAAGTTAGGCATCGGGAGAGAAAGCTAATGTGATTGCGTGGTGCGCGAAGACCGGCAGTGGTCGGGTGAAGCGGCGCATGCCCTCGCTGTCCATCGACCTGCCGATGTCGGTGCTGCGTCAGAAGCTGAGCCTCGAGAAGGAGAGGAAGGTTAAGGCCCTCCGCGCCGCAGCCAACAGGAACTTCCTGAACGATATCGGGAAACGAGGTGGGTTGCACTATATGACATGTTACACTTTCGATTATAAGGCATTGACAATAATACTACAAATTCGTGTAAGGTAAACGCAGCTATTACCGACCCTGTTAAGGTAGTTTTGTAATCGATGATAATTATTAAGAGTTTTGATTGCTTTCACATGCAGTGTTTGGTTTTTATATGAAACTCTTACTTATCTAGTTTATAATGATTACCTTACAAACCCAAAATTAGAAGATTTTCTTATAAATTTAAAAAATATTAAGTGGACAAGTCGATTCTGGTATTACCGACCCATAGGAGCAGCTATGAAGCTATTAACGATTTTGCTGAAGCTATTACCGAGTGTAACAAAACTAGAAGATTAATATTTTGATTAATATTAAGTATGTGATTTCGTGAAGGATATTAGCATGGATTAAGAAATGTAGGCTTGATTCAAGTTCTTACCTATTTCATACAAAAAATTGGGTGGCTAAGTGGCTTTTCCTATGTATAGTGCTGCAGAGGAAAAGCCACTTAGCCACCTATTTTTTTTGTCATGAACATCGTGAAATAACTTCTTCCACTCTGAGCGGAAGAAGTTATTTGAAGTTATAGTGTAAGACTTTTTCTGACTAATACCTACACATGTTCCTTCAGATACCTGTTGCCAGGTCCACAGTAACTTTTTCGAATAACCCGCGAACCTAGCAGGCATCGGCCCTAGCGGACATCCATGTTTCTGCAAAAAGTTATTTTATGTATTTCGTTTGCCATATCTATATTCATAATTATTTTTGTTATTAGTTTATAAGCTAATATTTTCTGTAACCAGTTAATCAGTGTAATTTAACATTATGGATAATGATTTGTATAGAATCGGTGATAGGCTCCCATACTTGCTATCACCGACTCACATGGATCGGTAATAAGCGATGTATTTACAAATATAAAATCGTTTCACCGACTCACAAAAACTAGATAATATGTATTGATTTGATCTTTCTAATTATAACAGGGATTTTAAACAATTGATTAAGCAAATAGTATTAATGAATGCACACATTGTTATACAAAGAAACGTATTTTAATAATGTTTCTTTAAAATAACAATTAATGAATAATTTTACAAAACGTGGTGAACACAAAATGATAAAACAAGTAAACTAGACAAAATAGTATAGGTCGCTAATAGTGTGTAACAATGGCTGATTATTTGAGATTATAATGTCATATTCATATTTTTTCTTTGTCATCGCATATCGACGGGAAAGCATTTAATCTAAATATAATGTGCAGGGTAATTACCGACCCATGGATCGGCAATAACTGCCACTATTAAAATCATTGAAGCTATTACCGCTCTATTTAAATTTCAAGTTTTATCCTATTAAATTACTTAAACTTTATGAAATACTATACGAAATAAAGAATTCACACTCAAATGAACACATTTAATAATACACAACCAGTACAGGTTTCGTAAATCGATGTACAAAGTCTTAAGCAAAAATTTGATGTGCTTACCTATTAGGAACAAGGACTTGTACTACACGGCCGGCGAGCTCGCTGTCTTCACGGAAACTAACGAATTTTGTGTCTTTTCCGGGATGCCACACACACAAACGTTAGTTTTTGCGGTGCTCAAAGAACAAACATGCGTGTTTCGTCAAGTGTCTTCAGCATGAATCGTTCCAGTAGCGTAAAAATTACAAATTAATGGAATGGATCGGTAATAGCTGCGGATTTTCGATGGGTCGTTAATAGCTGCATTTACCTTAAATTGATTTAGTTAGTTCTGATATAGTTTGAAGTTATTCCAGCCAATTTAAATAAATCTTACGTCTTAGAACTAGACTATTCGATAAGATTTTTTTATGTAAATAAATAACCACATATAAATTTAGTAACTATGGTATCAGTTATCAGAATTGGGCATTTATGAGACTTTTAGTTCCATTTTGATAAAGTTTAATCAGATTAGATCTGAATATTTTCTTATGAATTTGTATTTTGAAACTTAATAAATGCCTGCCCGCCTTGATGTTCCATGCACAGAAATACGCATCGGTTTATCGAAAATCGGCTTTTGTTTTTAAAAGCCCGCAGGCTGTTTCATATTTTTATCTGACTTTTTTAATATGATAGACAATTATGAAAGCTAACAGACCTGAATAAATATAGAATAATTTAATTTGAGATTCACTGATGTAGGATTTTGAGACCATTATAATCTAGGGGATTTTTATGAAGACTATAACTTAACTTTAACTCATGAAATAAAAAAAGTAGTAAAATATGATAAGGGGTCAATTCAGCTCATTTATAAAGTTCTATTCTGGAGCTGTTCTTGTAAGGCATTATTAACGAAGTGAAATGCCTGTAAGCGACGTGATTTACTCAAGTAGTTTAACCTGTTTTATGACCGAAAACAGATGCAAATTTCATAAAAATTCAGACTACACACAGGTGACACATCTAGCCAAAACGGCGTTTTATAAATATAGATACTTATTAGGTACCAGCATTGTCGGTAAGCATTGTAACACATTTTTCTGTACTTTTGCAGGCTTCCAGTGGTCCCCTTCGGCGCAAGCGATCAGATACTTCTAAGAGCTAAATTCCGCCATCAAAGAAATGCCACCCTGCGTAGATGATTCTCGACACTCATGGTTCTATATTATCTAAAGCCACATTGAATTATTCTACATAGCATGTGATATTATTGTCGCGTACAAGTAGTGTCGTAGAGAAGTTAAAATGTTCAAATAGTAGACAATCTAAAAATACTTAAGCTTTATTCTGAGACATGATTTTGTCTTTATGTATACACATTACATTGTTCCTACTACTTTTCAAAATGTAGTGAGATCAAAACACAGTTCTTAAATTCTGCTTAAATATTTTTCAGGTTATAGAAAAATCATAATGTTATCCATGTATTCGCTACTTATCATAATTATACACTGTGTAGGCAAGTACAAATTACAGTATTGTTTTGTAGATTAAATTGCGTTCTAGCGTAATTAATTTATACTATAGAATTTAGATCGTATTGTAAAAGATATCTGTGACCTTTATTTAAGCTTATTGTTTATTTATAAGACGTAACTGTGCAAACGTCGATTTATGTTGGCAAATCTGGTTATGCATCTAAACCGTGTATTAGAATTATTTTATCGGAATTAAATATACAATAAAAGTCTTAAAGACTTCTAGTTGTTTCATTTTCGCCTTAACTTAGACGTACTTTGTACACTAATAGATCTAGGAACACTTGACTCTACATTTCATTTCTTAGAAGACTTTCACATAATTATTTTGAAATGTAATTAGCAATAATTTCTACTTTAAAAGACATCGTACGTCGCTGGTTCATACCCAGTCTCATATTTAATAAAGCACCAACTAATACAACTTAACGTAGAAGAACATTTTATAGTTGTACGTGGTAATTGGTTGCAATTCATATCTAAGGTTTCACTCTGAAACTGTCCTACGGCAGTATAAATACACATACACATCTTTTTGTTACTAAAAGCGAATGCAAGGTAACGTTAATATAATACTTACATTCCTTCCTTGCTACTGTTGCCTAGATTAAGAGCTACTTCATTTAAATAACTATAATAAAACAATCGATTAAATAATTTCTAAAGTTTAGTCAAAAACTTGTTGAACAATCTCGTGTTTAATAGTCTTATTACAGTGTATAAAATCCCAAAACGCAAATTTTCTAAAATACGCTCAGCTATATCCGGGATTTTACTAAGCGACCAACAGATTTCAGTAATAAATATACACAATCCCGATACCGCAATAAGGTCCAAATTATATCCTAAGGTAATCGGTAATTGCCATCCCACCTGTACGAGCGTAAAATATATTTACATCGCATTTAAATAAATGCAATTAAAACCTCCGTTACCGGTGATCTAGAGATAGAAGCATTTGTAATTGTGTTATATATTATTAGTAAAAACTTGTGAAAATGCCGATATGAGACACTCTGTATAAGCTTAAAGAAAATCCTAAATTATAACTTTCATTCGGATATAAAATCCAGGCCAAATTATATTTTTTTAAGAAATATGATACCTATTAAGATAATCAATATGATCTTTTGAGTGAAAAAAGCACTATATTTTATCCATGTAAATACAATTTTACACAATAGCTTGAACATGTAGGAATAACAAACATTACAACAATAGACCCAGCTAATATCACAAAAGTGCTGACTGTGCGGGACCCTGCACTCAGTAAACATAACAAACACCCCTTATTGGGAAATGAATCGCTCTCGTTCTATCGACTCGTGAGAAAAGGAGAGTAATTCAATATACATAATAGGCCCGCTGTGAGAAGAAACAGCTCGTCATCTTTTAAATCGGACACTTTTCGAATTGGCACCCATCTGTTGCTTCTACATTTAGGTCCTTTCCTACTTTTTCCCGAATTTAGTTTTCCAATATACCGCCCCAGTGACCCAGTAGATCTGTAATTCAATTCGTTCAGCTCACTTCTCACGTCTCTGTTAATTAGCCATATAAAACACAATATTGGCCGTAGCAATGACGTCGTTATTAGCCAGATCATTTAAATAAACAGTGTTGAATGTAGCTCTCGAGTATATGAAACGCCTTGGTAACTTTAATCAGCAAAGATTTTTTGTGAAGAGATTAAGCAAGTTGCCCAAATAAAATTTTATTACAAACAGTAATTTTGTCAAAAATATTATTATTACTCAATAATTTATAAGTCAATAATAGAATTCTAAATTGATGAAATCAATTAAACAAATTATGATATTTAAGTCAACAATCCATCTTTTTCTTATTGGGTTCATAACAACCCGAAACATGACCAAAATCCATGTCTTTTTCTCTCTTATGCAGGCGCTAAAGTAACCTGTCTGTCTCTCTTTCTCTTTACAAAAACAGAAGAAATAAGAATTCACCTATTAATATGTTCCTGTGGATGGTTGTGGATTTTCCATTAAAACTACGTAAAATTAAGCAAGTTGTATACTGTGTGGGGTTGGCGCAGAGATTGGCGGAGCTGCAGGAGGGGCGCGCGAGGCCGAAGCGCAAGATGCCGTCGCTGTCCATCAACAACCCCATGGAGGTGCTGCGCCAGCGACTGCTGCTGGAGGTGGCCCGCAAGCAGATGCGCGAGGCCAACCAGCGGCAGGCCGTCGCCAACAGGCTTTTCCTGCAGAACGTCGGCAAACGAGGTACCATCTTTGAACTCTATGTCCTTGTTACTGTAGTCACATATTTACCCAGCATACTCTCATGCAAATGGTTATGGTTGCCGGGTTTTTAGTATCCTAATCCAAGTCTTTCGTTTAATAAAAAATAAATATACTTATGAGCCTTCGATAGTCCGCCGTAATTTTCTTTTTGGAGTTCTCTATGACAGACTAATTATATAAAATTTAAGTGAAGTGTCATTTTAGTATTTGGCCCGGCAAGCACGACGAGATATAATATACTCATCCATACCGGTTGAATTTATCATTCAGAAAGCATAAATAGCATTTGCGATAACTTCAAATACAATAAAATTAAGTATGGTTCTCTCTACCGGTGCTACGGCATCCACACTTTCCTGAGCATATTTTAAAGAATGGATAATGGTCACATTTTGTTCTATGTTCCAATATTTTTAAAGCCGGAAAATGTAAAGCTGACTGCGAACAAATATCTGTGGATCATATTTGTCCCGCGTGGTAAACGAACAAGAATATTCTGATATATTTGTTTGTGGACAAACACCCATTGCTAAGCCCGGCCAATACAGTGATCTATATCGTAGCAAAAGAAAAATATCTTTATTTTTAGTTTCTTATTAAAAAAATGAATTTTTGTGATTTGTTGTTCTAAAACCCTTTAGTTTTACTATTGGAAAATGTGATGTGATAGCGACAATTTAAAACGCAAAAAAATATAAAGGGCTGTTTACCATTTTTTTTGTATTAGTTAAGGTTTTGCTTATAAATGATAAGTGTTTCATTATTTTTTTTCGGTACAGGATTCTGGGCTAACTCCGCTCCAACCCGCTACGACAACTAGAGCCTCCAGCGACTGAATTCTTTCTGTTTCCTGCAAGCTGTCGCCACCGCTTCACGGAAACAAGATGTTACGCCAACACTGCATTCAAACTTCATTCGACGTTTAATTGTTTTAATATTTTACTCACATTTTGATATTATTATTTTTAATATATCGGTTATTTTGATGCGGCCTGTATGTAATCCTTATTCGATATACGATTCTATATAAATGTGTCCATTGAGGTCGTCTTTTGTCTTTGTCATCGAAAGCTTACGTTAACACATGAATGTATTAATATCTACATTGAAATAGGATTTAGTGCGCTACTAATGACTAGGTAATTAGAGCTTGTAATATATGTATGTCTTTCCATGAATTCGTTGGATGTCGGATGTCGATTAATGAAATGGTGGATGTTAACCAGCTCAACATACACCTTTGATGGTCGTAATGCCTTGTTTGTGGTGAAAATAGCTGTCTCAACTCTATTGTATTTCAATTATAGTATTTTTCTACGCTTGTTAACTGTTGTTACCTAGAATGTTACTCAACCAGCAAGTTACCACGACAGTAGCTCGTGTCTCTTCATAGATATATCTCCATCTCTTAGTATTTATTTGTGCCAAATAGTTTAATACTGAATAGTGTCCATCGATAGCGTCATAGAGTTTATGTCGATTATCTAATTGTTTTTACATTATTCTTATTACATGTAAGCGTATTAGACGTTTGCTGTTAGCCTCTACGTAATTTATATGTACAGAGTAGTTTAATGTATGTTTATGTTAAAAATCGATCTCTTATAGCATATAAATGGTAGGAAAATGTAATAGTTCGTACATTATAAATTACGTTCAATAAAACGTTAACTTATTAGCTGTTGTTTGTAATTTTGTGAATATATACCTGTTTGACGTTCCATAACTATGTTCCATTGAAATTCCTAGATCGTAATTATTTTAGGAAATTACATAACGTGTATCAAAGGGCCACTTTGATATTGTATCTGCGCGCCGATGAAGGAAGAATGTATTAATAATTTTGCTACAAAATGGAACGGTGCATGTAAAAGAGAATTTGTACTACAATAACGTTATGGCTAGGTTCGAACATACAACCAATTAGGCCTGTCGGAAACGTTAATAAAAAGCTCGAAGTAGGTACTTGTTCGCCACCGAAACCGTCCTTCTACCCTTTGACCACCATTAATTAGTTTTTAGAATTTTTCGTCAGAACGAGAAACCTCGTCAAGGTTAATTACAGTTAACTAAATATGTTTTAACAAAAATCCAATTTCGTAATTTATTTCAACGTAAGTGACATAGAATTATAATCTAAATGTGTTCTATAAGGGTAACTGGGACGTAACTTCAAGGATCTTGAATAAACTACAAATATATTTTGGCCCATAAGATACCTACGATAATATACTTATTGAATTTTTGGAACCTCTCGCCTTATAGTAAAATTGGAGTTTATTCACAGACAATATTATTCCTACGTAACAACGAAGGCAGAATCATTTCATCACAAAAAGGACACTGGCTTCTGCAATACAGTTTTTAACTAGCGCCGTAGCCAGATATGTAATTCTACAATTGTATTTATTTATGCCAATAAAGAAATTTATTTATTTATTTTTAACTGAATTCATAGGGTTCTCAATTCGACTCTGTTTTATTGTACGAACGTTACGCGATGTCACCGACGTCCGACAAATAGTGGACTGATTATAAAAACACTTTTTTATCAATTCTTAATTATTTATATAAGATCATTCCTGAGGTCTAACCTATACCTACTTCGGAGATAGTCCCATATCTATTCAGGAGAATCGATGCCGTAGTTTATTTTTGAAACAAAATAATTTAAAAATCTTTGACAAGAATGTCTAAACAAATATTGCGAAATTTTTACATCCCTTAACTAAAGTAGTTTTTTTTTAATTTATGTGGGATTAATTATAGTCCTTACTTAATAATAGCAGAACATTAAGATACAAAACAAAAAAACTTTATACGATACATTTTTAATCAGATATGTCATGACGTAGTTATGCTCTTTCGAGAATAAGACGCAATATTTCTACTATAAATTAAAGTAGTAGGTATATGTACAGTAAACTTGTGTAGATAATGCCCTAGTTTTCTCATTTAACTTTATTAAATTTACAAGTTTCCTTTTACCCATGTCTCTATCCTTCGTCTTACAAAAAATGCGATCTCTTCACGAAGTAATTATAAAACGCTTGATTCGTCACCTACAATGACTCACTCTTTTAGTTTCACCAGTGTTGGTTACAAAACATTAACGAGGTAGGTGCAATTAGAAGTGTTATAATTTGCAAAAAACTTAAAATCTTTTCAGTTTTTTTTTATTATTTGCTTATATTAGGTATGTGCTTATATTAGAAAAAAAAACGAACAAAATTCTCATAAAAATTGTTAGGAACAACTCAGCATTCAGCAATTGCATTCTTTGTTTGAATAATACGAGATGTTTACAATTTCTAATTGTCTATTACTCAAATCGAACTATCGACTTACTAATATAGTGGCGCCTAATTTCGAGGAAATCTATACACAGGATCTGCACACCTAATTTAAGTAAGTACTGCCGCAGCGAACTGCTCGGAAAGCCACATTAAATATTACCTCCATAGGTAATATCATAGAGGTAACGTGATAGATACTTGGCTCGCAAGAGAGCCGAGGGCTCCGTCTACGAGCGATAATTAACATGATTTAATTCAAACCGACGACGTCTCGAGAGCCACGTGATTTCATTACTCTTCAACACATTTTCGGCATCGTGAGAGAACGAACCTTAGTACGGCCGGCGCTAAAATCATTCAACGCTCCATGTATATGCTTGTTTTATTTTCAATAAGAACTTTTGATAACTTGGAAATGTATGGAACTGCATGGAAAATTGATACATTCTAAAAAATCTTAGTAGTTTTTTTAGTTTTAGCAAGTTCTTTTCCATGTGGGTTTTCTTTGTGCATGTGATTTGAATGTTTGTGAAAACCCCCACGATACAAGGATTGAAAATCTCAGTGCGGGCGTCGTTATCATTAAAAAAAAAAAAGAGACTGGATCTTTTATTCTATGATGATATATTTTATAGCGTAACTTTATTTCTTAGCTTCATTAACGACGTTATAAAAACGCCGATACCGAACCCTTGTTAGACTAGTTGCCGATAATTATGAACGAAACTGATCTTTTAGCTCTCGTCTATTTTATTGCAGCTGTAATCGATTACGAGTTTTTATTAGAGCTCAATATTTTCATGGTAAAATATTGATAATTAATCTATACAACACCATACTAAAAGCGTCGGACTTGCGGTCATGTGGTTGCGGATTCGAATCTCACCCTTTGAACTACCCAATCGTAACAGGACCAATTTAGCTTAGCACGAGGGGTTAACAAGAATACTAGTAACGTTCGACCCGCATTGCTAGTAAGCTTTTAAAAGAAATCTACCTTCGAGCAAACGAGATACATCAGTTTCTTTACATTTTGAGGATGAAGAATGAAGATGAAGACAGATGAGAGAATGAAGAATTCGTGTTCTGATTTAAAAACATTACGAAAAAATAAAATAAGAAAAAGCGAAAGAAATAAAAATGTTATGTAAATTAAATTTATTTTTGAAAGGTTTTTGAAATCCCCCTACGATTTATACGAGAAGGTACAAGGTGACCCCTTCTAAAAGTACTCCCAACCTTCGGGAAAGTGATCGAAGTTTCGTTATTATTATAACATTTTACACAGAACAGGATTTACGAAAAAAAACTTTACAATTAAAAGAGATTTGTAGCATGTTTGTGTTTGAAATTTTGTGAATAAGATGGGTTGGAACAAAGTTTTATTTACTTTTATCTGAGTTTATCCAAGTGTTTATTTTAAGGTATTACCTACATTGTTTAATACAACAAATTTATTTTTATTACGTAACAATGTGCTTATTTATATCACAATATCAATGAAAACAATTTTTATAATTTGCGCTCGATGTTCTAACTTTGAGCGTTCTCATTTTTATCTTTGTAAAGTAAAAACAAACTCTTAAATGAAAGTAAAAAAATATTCTTAAAAGCTTTATAAAGATTTAGCAAAAGAAAACATATAAATGACAGGCATCTCATTAACTTTCCATTGTCTCTACTTCTTAATTATGACGTAGGTAGGTACTCTAAATACCAACTTAAAAAGAATTTATGTCTGTTGATTATACTCCTTTCTCATGAATTTTAGTTTGGAGGGAACTCAACGATGCGAACCATGTATGCTATATTAAAAACTAAAACAAACAACTGCTAAAAGAATACAGTTGAATTTTAATATCAAAACCTCTTTACTCTACTTCTGCAAATAACCAGTTCCCGAATACACTGTAGAGCTTTTTCTTTGTGAATGAAATATCTTTCTATCTATACGACAACATTAATTGTTTGCCGGATTTCAAAATATATGTTAATGTATCAAGTACAAATACTAAATACTTTGCTGTTAAAAAAATTTGATAATTTATTAAAAAAATCTAAGACGGTAATAGGCTTTGTTAAAACATAGAATTACATCCAGGTACTATGAAATGCAGCTTTAAATTCCAAAAATACGTAGTCGGGTTGTAGTTAAGGGTTGTAGTTTTTAACTACTACTAAGCTGCCGACTACGAATAAAAGGTGTCTTAAAAGGACAAAATACGTCCAGAAATGTATAGTAAGTACAATGGTCAAGTCAGAGCCGTGGTCGCATCTACATGTACATCAACATTACCCTTCCTTTTAGCTTCGCCGTAGTCGGGTAAAAACTAGGTTGCCGTAACGACCAGATCTGATTGAAATAGAATTACTTTCCGATCGATATAAAATACAATAATACATAATTTTTTTTAAACTACCTATATATACAGGATGTAACAGGCCCACAGCAGGACAACAATTATAAAGCTTGGATTTTACGACATTTGATCACCAGCTATCACTTAGGTTGTACTTATGATATTTAGTTATGTCATAGCGGCTTTTTTACAGCTAGAAAAAATCCTCAACTAAGTAGTTACTAACGAAGATTTCAACTTGAACCATTGTATATAGTAACTAGACAAGGTAAACTACAAGACACACTATCGAAATAGCTAATACATATGTACACAGATACCTTCTTGTACAGTTAACACATAAACTGCTTACTTTTCAAATAGAACCACCACAAGTCTAGCTTACTATCTAATATTAAAGTGCTAGTTTAAGATCCTTTCGCAAATCATCCTTTTGCAATAAGTGCCAGTTTAAAATGTTCAGTCATTGCCCATCCGGTTAACGTTCTCCAAGAATGGAAAGCAGCTGGTAGTCCGTCGCTTTTTTTTTGTTTCTCAGATCAGCGTGAGAATGGCTAATAATAGAGGAAATTCATAGTTATAAGTTCCGACAACGCGATTAGTTGCGGCAACAGTGTTGGTATGAAGTCGACGCCTAGAACTTTTTGTACACACCCGCTAATGTATTGTCTGCAAAATATGTCTAGACTGCTCAGTATTCACATATTCCACTCACAGAACTTATTTTAAAATTTCTCAGACATGTATCGTGGTTTTTCGAACACCTATAAATAAACAATTGCAACTTTAGAAACAAATCACGCACCTTTCAAACCCGTGTTTCAAATATTGACGTATTAATGCGTGAATTGATATTTCGTGCACATGCAAAAAATATTTATTGTTTTAAAGTTCAGAAAACGACTTTTACATGGGTTGTTGTACATTCGTCACAAAGTAAATTCGTCACATTTTGAAATCTCCATACATTAAAAGTTTTTTCGTCACATGCATAAAAAATATGTGTAAATTCGTCACAAGTCTGTATAGGTACATATTTTATGCATAAAGTACTGTTAGAAAACAAAGTTATTGATTTTTAGCGCTCGAAATGAAAATGATTTAAAAAAAATTGTGAGAAGAGACACTTAGCCATGTGTTCTGCATTGGCCCATATAAAGTAACAGGACATTGAAGACGCTTGGCTGCACATCATGGAAAATGCTCCACAGAACGATAAAGTCACAAAATTCAACGACTATTAGCCCAATGGTTAGAAAACACTAGTATAGAGTTTATTTGGAATGTACATGGAGCTCGCCGTAGGACAATAAATCTAGCAGAGGCATGGCATAAACGTTTGAACAATAAAATTGGTAAAAGGAAACCTAAACCAGCTTCAGTTTCTTGATACTCTTAAAAATGAGGGTGATCATATATAAATTGGAAATTGAAGAATTTTAAATTTTAATATACCTACGACTAAAGTTGAGAACACGTCGATCTATTGCGCATATGACAAAGAATTGAAAAATATTTTGGACAATAATAATTACGTTAACATGTTCCTGGCTGAAGTTCTGAAAAAACTTTCTTGTATGCAGCATTTTAAAGAATTGTAACACACGTAAATTACAAAAAAAATGTGATTAATACTGTGATTTAATTATCTTTTTATTGTTTTTGTTATAGGTAAGTGTAATGTTGCAGGCAAATCAGCCACTTGCAATAGATAAATATATATAATAGTTGTAAGTAAAACTGTGATTTTTTTATGTAGATGCAAATTACCAAAAAATAATATGATTATTACTGTGATTTAATTTTCTTTTTATTATTATTTTACATATAATTGTAATGTTGTAAGCAAATCAGCCACTTGCAATACATGTTTATTTAAGATTAGGTGTGTCACGCAGGTCACGCTGCGCACACGCAAACACGCACAAAACGAGAACAGTGATTTATAAGTGAATTTCTGTTATTATGAAAAATAAAGAAATAACGTTTTATTTTTTATGTTTGATTTTTCTGCTGTCGGTACGGAAATAAACAATATGGCGGATTTTCTTTCATTTAAATAGATTTGTGACGAGTTTACACATACTTTTTATTGTGACGAATTTACTTTGTGACGAATGTACAACAACCCTTTTACATTGGGCTGCTATAACTTCTTGTGTACCTACCTAAGTTTGAGGTACCCAAATGTTATGATATCGATATAACGAGAGCCCAAGTTGGTTGCTAAGAAACACGTTCTGATAAGTGCTTAACTACGACAATACATCGCGAGCATTACGGCGTCTCTATTATTTAAAGGAAATGTTATTCTTTCCATAGTGAGTTTAAATATCTATTCTGTGCTATTCTGTGCTCTTAAAATGGAGGAGGAGCACACAGGAAGGTATTTAAAAACAAATATTCACACTTAGCTACATTTACTTTAGCCTATTAGATATTTCTAGTTTTGCTTTTGAAAAGGTAGTACTTAAGTTTACATTTTTTTTTTAAGTTTATATCCATCCGTAAAAAAATGTGTGCTGTCGATTAACACCAACAAAATATAAAACGAACTCTGCATGTATACTCGAAAATGTGAGAACCGATTTTGCGATGCCAAGTCCGTGAAGGGCCGTGCTCATGAATCTTAAGTACGAGTATTTAACCTGCTTCCAAAATAGCTTTTCTCACAGCTTGCTGCAAAATAAGTTCAAATTACTTTTGTAAATAATTCAATGATTCGTAACTGTCGGAGGGAAACCTCGTTAACTGTCCCAGCAGGTTCCTTGATATTCCATTGTGAGCCGAACGATTGACGACCGCAGACAATATTGTGGTAGATATTGTTGTTCCACCTTCATTATAACTCCCTATAGTTCCACGTAATAGGCTGAACAGACATACCCAAAGTTAATCAGAGTTCCGAATGACCTTTGCACCAACATAAGCAATACCTACCTACGTTCTTGAATTCATTCTAGCCTATAGCAATCTTAATATTGGTTTAGCTATTCCTACGTAAATTGAAACAGCTCTTGTGTACCTAATTAAAAATACCTGCCCAAAATATTACCTTTGCATTAATTTCAAAAGATCCACTTATCAATATTTAAACGATTTTAATAAAACGTAAGAAAGGGTTATTTTCTAAGTCCTAAATATACAAGCACATTCCCTTTTCTTGCCTTAAGAAACGACAGAAAGGCAAATTATTGGAGATTGGATCACGTGGCGTGTCGTGAAGCGCCCAGTACTAGAATACTTATTTTTATTGTAATCTATGTACCTACGAAACACAATTCATGTAAAATTAAAACGGGTATCGATCATTCCCTCCCAATTTAATAAGGACTAGATTTGTTCTACTTTTAATTCAGCTTGAAATTCAATAATCTATCTTTCTATATACATAAAAATCAATTGCTGTTCGTTAGTCTCGCTAAAACTCAAGAATGGCTGAACCGATTTAGCTGATTTTGATCTTGAAATGTTTGTGGAAGTCCAGGGAAGGTTTAAATGGTGTAAAACATAAATAATAAGCAAAAAATCTGTTCCTAAACTCGGGGTCTTTTGACAGAACGAAGTCTGTCCGGGCAGCTATAAATATCTTGGGACAATAATAAATATCTTGGGACAATCTCACACACGGTCATCTGATCCCAAACTAGGCAGAGCCTGTACTATGGTAACCAGACAACTGATAAACATACTTATATATTTCTAAATACATACATATTATAGATAAATAACACCCAGACACAGAACAAATGATCGTGCTCATCACACAAAGATTTGTCCTGGGTGGGAATCGAACCCACGACCTCCGGCTTAGCAGTCAGGGTCACTAACCACTAGACCAACAGCTAGTCTATATATATAAAAATCAATTATTATTGCTGTTCGTTAGTCTCGCTAAAACTCAAGAACGGCTGAACCGATTTAGCTAATTTTGATCTTGAAATGTTTGTGGAAGTCCAGGGAATGTTTAAAAGGTGTAAAACATAAATAAATAATAAGTAAAAAAAAAACTGTTCCTAAACTCGGGAATTAAGTACCTTATTTCATTTACTTTTGACAGAACGACGTCTGTCCGGGCAGCTAGTTTCTTTATAATTGTCTCTCTTTTTGTATGCCTTCTACATTTACGGATATGGTTGCATCGTTCATCCAGTTTAGTCAATTTATGATTTTAATTATTTTAAATTGTGTTATTGCTTTTGATATTGTGTCTCACTGTAGATTTTCCAAAGTATGGGCTTGTAATAGGCTTGTAGCTTGTAAATATTATTCCGTACGTACGGGACGTTAGATAATTATAATTAAAGTATCAACTTAAAAATAAATATAGGTAGGTAACAGAACACTTCTCATTTACCTGAGTTGTACGAGCACAGAACCTACATTTTAGAAAATGTATATAACGTTACGTTTCTTTTATAACAGGATTACTAGAATGGACGCCATTCTCTTTGCGTTGTCGTTAGAGGTGGTTTTATTGCAAATGAAGATTTTAGGTGAGTACTGAAAAAATCCAACCTAACAAAAGTAATATCTACTGATACTTTTGCAAAAGTACCAATTGTTTTGTTCTTGCTTTTATTTTTTATTTCAGACTGAAAAAATGTTTTGCATAATTTTAGATACCTAAGTATACTACACTTAGAATAGGTAAATATTAGTCTTAAATTTTAAACCACGTGCCGTTTAATGTGTGAGTATTCTTTTAAAATGTAATTCCAAAAACTTATCTGGAATTAATATTATTTAAAAAAATTAATTTATATTATTTCACAAAATTATTTTTTGTAAATAATAAAATAATTGGAAATTAAGATGTTTTCCTCCTTGTCCCTTGGGCGAGGGCATTATTTTTACTCTAAATACCACGAAAATTCAATTCAATTGAAACTATATATTTAACAAAAGCCTTCACCGGGTCATATGAGTTCGTGGCACTATAGAGAATACGTCCAAATGGAATGATAGAGATTAAGTAGTTAAGCACCTACTGCAATGAGTCTGCATTCGAAATCAAAAATCCAGTAGTCTAAAATTATTCTAAAAATATAAGGTCTACCGCTAAAGACCTTATGTTTTTCAACTTCCACTTCGATCTGCAACTTCATTGCTTGTTATCTTGAAGAAGAAAGCAGGCGATCAGCAATTAGTGTCTTTATCATCAACCAGTTCTCTAACGCCATCTGTTGATGTTTAGAGGGCAGCTCGGAGCTGAGGCTCGCAGATTGGCAACCAGCCAGCAAAATAGAGCAGCTACAATACGAAAAGTTAGTGACCGACCGGTGAGTTACGTAAAATGGTTGAAAGATGGCGTTAACGAATACATTGTGTAGCTAAGTTTTCTAACATCCTATAAATCCTATAATCCTGGAAATATACAAAAACATGAACATATAAAACATAATGTTAAATCTTAACATAAAAAAAGACACACCCTCTGTTTGCAGTTCTGCGCATTTATATTTTTTAATCTACCTTCTCAACGGAATTTTATTTAGACAGAGTGATCCAAGAGGAAGGTTTCGTGTATAATTATAGACAGATGTAGATATTGTACCAGTACATACTTGTAACCTACACCTAACGAGACGGTTATACCTATATAACTACTTAAATTGTGTACTTCAGTTTTTGTTGAGTTATTACAATTCAGTATTTAATGTTTATCAACAGGGAAATGGTAAACAACGTAATAAGACGAACCCTTATTGAAGTGGCCGAGAGCGGGGCGTGGAGCGCGGTAAAGAAAGGCGTGGAGCAGCTCGGCCAACAAGACTGTAACGTGGCATCTCTAAGACTTACTAACAAACAACTAAGGGCGTATGCATCGTTCTCTATTTAGAGAATAAGTTTCCTAACTGTTTGCTCACGAGCATTCTTTATTTTTGGGATTCTCAACCAGTTTCCCACCCATTAGGATGGGAAACTGGTTGAGAATAGGTGGGATCGCAGCCGAATTGGCAAAATGCGCAGAATATAGCATGTGATCTTTAAATTTTAAAGAATTCAACTGATGCAAGTAACTGGAAAAAAAAGTTTAAATAATTCTCGGCATTGAAATAAAACTACTTTTTTATTCAACGTCGTGGGCTAAAATCAAAATAAACCGGTAGAATCCGCTTAAAAAGTCGTTTTATTTCAGTCTAACATTCGCGTAAACCTCAGAAATATTTTTTTTGCATGTACCTACCTATGTTCTTCATTAAAGAAAGAGTAAGGCATCCGTATTGTACCTATGTATCTACTATTATGGTGTCAATGTAAAACGTCTTTTTTCCGTAATTAGGTATGTAAATATTATAATTAATTACAAATATTTACGAATCTTGATAAAAATATTGATTTATGATTCTTTCTGATCCTTAATAGATCTCGACATGCAATTATTAACGAATTGGACGCCAAAAGAGACCATTGGACCACTGAATTGCGTAATGCTGATGAGAAAGTAGCTTTTCTTCGAGACAAGATGTCAGTAAGTATAAACAATTTCAGTTACAGGAGCTATTATTTAACAAAGAATAATTTCAACTTATCTTAATTTTTTTTTTATTATGATACGAACCTTTAAAGAACATTATTTGCAGCAAAAGTTCGAGGGCAAAGTAGGTAGGTGTAGGTGGTTTGTTGAAGTATTGATACCTTTTATTTTGTAAATACCCTTTTTTATTTTTATGTTCTCCTACGATTAACCTTATAGAGAAAGAATATTCTATTCCATTCTAACATTCTATTATTAACGCAGATGATTTGTAACTGAGTACACTTATCCAGAGATATTCTTTTTCATTTTTCCTCTAAACATAATTTTATTAGTTCCTGTATATTACTTTCTACGATTTCCTATTTAACTACTCCATAGTAATGTTTCTGTTGCCGGAACTCAGTTAAACGTTACATATTTATAATGATCAATATTAATGATGTTTTTTTATGCGACGGTTCATCGACCGGCAAATGACGTCACTTAGGTAGGTATCGAATAAGTTAGTCTCACCCTTTGCGACGTAGCTTGCAGGTAGTGAAGGCAGCATAATAGAGCCACTGAACAGTAAAAACTAGTAGAAGTTGCTTGAGGCGTGGTCGTTGTTAGGGCGATTAATGTTTAATTTCCGCATTACATTGCTAGTTACTAACGAATTACTAGTACATTCTTGCTTTGTTAGATAATAAGTGATACTTTTAATAAATGCAGTTTTGTGTTTTGTGTCTTCTCAGATATTTATTAAGGAATAACAGTTAATTTTATTATGTACACACTAATAACGCGTAACAAGTGGTACAAGGTGGTTATATTGACTTTAAGATGTCCTTGTTTGGAATTGTCTACTACCAGTGTAGTGGACTTTTATAGCTGCATTTTGTCAAGTATATATCTATAATACTAAATTGATTTTCCTATGAAACTATTTTTTTCCATCCTCAAAATTGTTTCTTTTATTTCTAAGTGTGGCAAAGATTTGAATAATCACCATGTAAGTACCTACCTATAATTCGTAATACTTCAAAAACCACCACACGCATTTCGCAGAACGTGCAATAAGCCGGATAATTAAATGATTATCTCGTAACTCACCCTCCGTTGTCACTCTAACCAAACCCCGCGATGAAAGAAGTGTAAAATATGCTGATCCAGCTAATTCCTAGTAATGTGCTGTTTGCGATGCAACAAATTATGAGAGCAACCATGCGTTACGGAGAGCGTAAAATGTGTTGTTTTTTGTTATAGCTTGTGAGAATAAGTTGTTATAGCTAAACAGATTGGTTTCCGAAAATTCCCGCCTTGTGGGAAATGTTGCACATAACAATAATTAGTTAGCATCAACACACACACAGCCGCAGCCCCCAGCCATAGTCACTGCACTCACTGCCTTGCAGGCATGCAACTGGGAGCCATCATTTTTTGCTGATGAGCTAGTCATGGAAGACTCAACTCTTAAACGGCTAAGAGTTGGAGGATCATTCATTAACAATATGTTATGGGGACGAACAGATATTTATATTATTTCGGGTTTATTCAGGTGAGATGATGATGGAAGGTAAAAATCCTTTACGAGAGGAAAAAAAAAAGGGATGGAGATTGAGATAGGGAAAGAGACCGAGATAGATACAGAGAAAGGGTAAGAAACGGATACATACTGGATTAAAACATAGGCGACTTTATAACCGACTTAAAAAAGAAGGAGGGAACAGCTAACCCTATATAGGATTACAGCAGAACTATCGTAACAGTTAATATTGCTTCGTTTATACTGAAAGTCGATGCCTGAGCAAGTGACTGACTAACAACGAAATGAGGGGGAGTGTTTTGATCCCTTCATCCTTAATACTTTCCTTCTTCTTCTTCTGCCTAGCCTTTTCCCAAGCTATGTTGGGGTCGGCTTCCAGTCTTACCGGATTTAGCTGAATACCGTATTTTACATAGAGCGACTGCCTATCTGACCTCCACAACCTATTGCTAGGTAATACAGTATTCCATAGTAAGACTGGTTGTCAGAATTGTAATGACTTAACGACTATCAAAGATCACTGTATGACAGTCGGGACCAACGGCTTAACGTGCTTTCCGAGGCATGTGTATCCTTAATACTTTCCAATACGAAATATTCGTGTGAGGTTTCGTTTGAAAGGGCTTTTTGTGCTAGTTCTTCCAGACCTCTCTTCATAATTATGGACCTACCTATTAGACTTGTTATTCTTTATAAGTAAGTAAGTACTTTGTGTTGTATTGGTACAATGTCACAAAGCCCAAGCATAGAAAACTATCACTTCAAATACAAAAATTGTTCAAGCTTTTATCTCTAAGCCGCTTTAACGCGCTTTAAAACTACTCCATTTCTAGTTTATCTATGCATTAATTAAAGTTTTTATAAAGCCTTGCTCAAGTTCATCGAAAGTAACTGTTTTCGCCGTACATGGCTGTTACAGGATGATCTCCTGAACGCTAACACGCGGCTGTGCTACGCGGAAAAGTGGTTGTTTGCACGTTTCGAAGCGCTAGAGTTGCGCCTCAACGTGCCTCGTGCGCCTGCGCCGCGCGCCGACCACGAGCAGCGTGTGCACGAGGAGTTGCTCAGAGCTTTTGAACTGCAAATAAAAGTAAGTTTTTACAACTCAAAAGTTTTTTTTCCGTTTGTGTATCTTCCTTACGGTACAAATGGTGGCAAAAGAAGTACTTAAAAACAGTTATTTCCTTTGCCGCAATTGGCAAACATGCATGCATGCCAAACTTTACGAGACTTCTCTTTATCGGAAGTCAGGGCAACGCATTAGCGATCCTCCTGCTTACTATTAATTAGATAATAAGTAATAACTTACGTGGGTCGCCCATTACTAGTATTCTAAGGTAAACGTGTTAGTGTTTAAAAGTTAATATAATATTATATTACTATATTTTTTAATAACTGTTCAATTTCTTAAAGTTCTGATAGATAACTTAACTGTACGTGGAAATTAAGCGTGAAATATAAGATTCTATTCCGAGGACATGCTATTGTATAAAACTATACTAAACTAAAACTTTATAACGTGCTATGATGTTTTATCTTTGGAATTTCTTAGTAAGACCTCGAAGTTTAGTATTGCCTTCAATAAGTTTACTAAGTATTCGGTGAAATAAATGTAAGTTTGTGAGAAGGACCCGGTGTAACAGAAGATACTTAAATACGTTTTAGCTAAAGTTATGGTCCTTGTGCCTGCCAGGTGTAGGGTAGTTTCATGTGTCTAAGGTAGTTATGATAACTTTTGCAAATACTAAATAATTGAAGCATTGCTCGTAAAAATTCTACCCAAATTAAATTTTAGCTCTATCCAAATTAATTCGGAAGTCCTTTGAAGAAAAAAGTAATTTAAAACTCAAGGTACCTAATACTAACCTACTGACATTTTTTTACAGGAACGTGAGAAATCTTTAGAATATTGGCGACAACGTTACGACGTCGACATGGCTAATATCAGCGCGAGGGTACATAAGAAATGCGAAGAGATGAAGGCTGCGAGTAGCAAACGAATGGAACTTCAAAAATTGGTATGTTTTTATTTAAGATACTTAGGTCCATTTTATTTAAATACATTCCAACCCTGCCAGTCACCTTTTGGAGACCGGAAGAGAAGCCATTTGTAAACTACTATAATCCCCAGCCAAACGTTTCCTTTAACATAACACAACTTCAGCAAGAAATAATATCTTACTATTTCTCCTAATTCACTTACATGTGCAAATTGTTATAAAAAACATACTTAGAAAAACTTTAACTTTTTGTTACTCCGATCAACTCAATTAGATACTTACATTGCTTTCTAGTAATTCATACATACATAATAAAGATAGATTTCCCCGTCACCGCCTGGGAAAAAGCAAGAAGCATACATAATTGCAAAATTTATTAATTCATTCGAGTCTACTCTTAATGCATGTAAAAAATCTAATAGAATCCAGGAAGTTTCATGCCAGCTATCATATTCCTTTTCTATAACTTCTTACACTGGGCATCAACGTTTTTTTTTCGAAATTTTCTGCACTCACTATTATTATTTTATCTCACCTATGTAACTATTATATTTGATATGGCCTTAACAGTGCCGGTATGAGCTGTTACGTCGTAAAAGGAATTGGTAAAATTATGATTAAATAATTGTGAATCAAGTGGATCTAAACTATTCATTGAGCTGCAACACAACACAGGGTGTACATTTTTTTGTTTCAGTACGACCTACATGCTGGTGAAATCCGTGGTTGGTTGACATTTAAACGGGAACGTGCAGCCCGTCTCGCTAGAGAACAGAAATTGAAGCTTTCCGCCACACGCATTCAGGCTTGGTGGCGTGGTGTCATGGTGCGTCGAGCTATAGGGCAGTTCAAATACTTGCGCCACAGCAAGGGGAAGGGCAAAAAGAAATAAGTCATTATATTCCAACGCATCAGTAAAGCATTTCATTAATAAAAGATAAAAGTACCCACTTTCCCGCATTTTATTACTTCCTGTATAGCAAAATATTACTGAAATACTTACTTTAATCTAATTACCGTAATTAGGAGCCGCTACGAGTAAAACTACACGGCGGCGGCTTTATAAAATACATTTACTACTTATTTAATACCTACCTACTAAAAATTAGCGACATTAAGTAAGTAATACAACAGTTGTTAGGTACTTAATATCAAAGTTAATATATTTTTTCAAAGTTTTTTATAGGTGCTTTTTACATATTTTTATTAAACGTTATGTTAAATATTATTACAGGATATCTCCTTCGTAATAAAACTAATGTTTAGTTGTGAGAGTACTAAAAGGGAACTACTCATTATCACTAAAGTATTTCATTAATCTGTATACCATAATTTAAACAAACGGGTTTGAAAACAGAAAAACAAAGCCTTTTTTCTACAAAGATCTTCACAGATAAACATTTTATTACAATGCTATAATTCTTGAAACGAAACGCAACTGCCACTAGTTTGACAGATGTCAGAGAAGTTGTCACTTGTCAGTAACGCGGAACGCCGCCGCTGTGCATGTGCTGTCATCACTGTCAGTCGCATGCGTTTGCTCGTTGAGGACGGAGAGATTTGTGTTATTTTTATTTAATGGAAAGTAAAGTTACCGATGTATATGTTATTATAACATAAGTTAATTTGTTAAATAATAATACGAACAGTTTATAGAGTGTGGTGTGATATTGGACTGTGATAAATATACTCCACATTGACTTAGCGGTATTTTCAATTCTTGGAAAGTTGGACTGTCATCCAGCAGATTCGGTGAGTAATGCTATATTTTTTATTTGAAAGCTTTAGATTACAAGCATTGTGTGAAATATAATGACACATGACCGTGTAACGACAAATATGTATTCTTTTCTTTAATAAGCCACGAATATAAAAGCCGGTGAGTACGTATGGAATGCTGAACTGATTTTGTTCATTTCGCTTAGATTGGTGCAATAATACACTTTCTCTTGCCATAATTACATAGTAACTTGTATAGAATAAGCCTGACAAAATCATGATTAGATATGATACTCTTATACATTTTTCGACTACTTTTTCTGCTAACTTTTTTGTTTGGTAGGTAATAGGTATTGTTAGCTGCTCTTTTTATACAGCCCGTATTAGGTAACTAAACTTAATCACAAAGTTATGTCTATGATGGTTTTGGTTAAATAACATATACTGCTGTATTTGGGTGGGTATGTGTGTTGGTTGCATTACAATAATTAATTACTGTTACTAAAATTAATGAAGTACATGTTTGTAGGTAATAAATAACTGAAGTAGGTATTTATAAAACCACAATAAACAACCATTTTGTATGGATATTCTCAATATGAATAGATTTGTTACTAAATTTAAAAAGATCTGAAATGTTGATACTCCTTATATCTGCAATTAATGTTTCCTTATAAATTTTTCAACTATAATAACAGAACCTGTAGTAAAAGGAGTATGTTACTCATTATTCAAATGGGTAGGCTGAGTAAGTATCTTTAAGATAGTTAGAATACAAATGTAGTAAGTAAGGTAAACTCATGAATGGTAACTAAAGATTTAAGCATATTTAGATTCTATTCACATTAGCGGCCTTGGCAAGAAAACTAATACTTATGTTAGTAATCAGTATTGCTATTCATCGTTCAATTATCATAGTAAATAGTTATGTTATAAGAATTATAATACCATACTTTCATAAATGTGAAATCGGGATACCTGAAAAAATACAGTGTGATATCTGTCATATCTGGCTAACTTATGGCAATTATTGACAGATGTATACCATGTATCTGTGTGAGTATAATAAAACAGTTAAACTCGAGTTCTGCAATTAAAAACAAGTCAATTATAAACAAGCAGCCAGTAGTTTTTGCGCGTCCTGACAAATGTCACCGACAGTGGTGGTATATGACGGCGCGCACTGTGCAGTGCGGTGCACGGAGGCGGTTCGGAGCGCAATAATTAGTGCGTTAATCGCACCAACCGGGCACACGGTTGATGCAAGTGCGTTTCCGAGAAACCGATCACCGGAGCTCGCGGGAGGAGCGGCAAATTGCCGACAGATATGTGTGCCGCCTGTCGGTAATTGCAAAAATCACTCGCCTCACCGCGGAACGAGCTTGTGGTCCTTGTAATACAAGTACAACTCGTGTGCAACTACTGTACATCTAAATAGATGTAAGTATAGTATACATCACCGGTGGGGCTGCTCTCGGATGCTGCCGACTGTTCATATTCGTCGGAATTGAACACGTAACCTAAACATGTTTCGTTTATCGCGATAATATCGATTCCACGTTATTGCCTATCCCATTCTCAGTAAACTAGATTGGGTTTCAAGTCTTAAGAACAACATTGAGTTATTCTACTATAATAAAGAAATCAAATTTCTTAAAAATACCAAAGTATTTAGTTAAACGCCAGGAAAAAAAACTTACCGCCTTCGGTATTTTAAATTCAATGCAATGAATCTATGATTAATTCAAAACCATATCAATATTTAACCCGTTATCTTAGACCGGATTTCATTAAAGAAACGCCAAAATACGTGCGTTCTGTTTTACACATCAAAATCAAATTTAACACAATTAAAAGAGAATTAACTGAAACGAACGATCAGACGCACGTACAAATAAATATGGTTTTATACTGTACTTTAGTTCATAGTTTCTATTACATGTAAATAATATAGTTTTTTTTACTAGATTCTAAGACGGTCTACGTGATAGTCAACGAGGCGGAGGCTGCAAGGCTAAACTTTATGATAATTTCAACTCCTTAGAACGCAGAGATGTTATATGATATCTATGCGGTATATTTATCGAGTCACCAGTTTTCACGCAATGCCAATTTGTTCCACGAAAGACTGCAAATTAAAATTACTTACTTGGAATTATCGACTTCTATCTATTTGTACATCAATGCTTTCTTAGCTTTGTAACAAGATACACCAATCGAATGTTGTCTTAAATAAATATTATTATACTCAGAACATAATTATATTGGTATCCGACAAATTTACGTAGTCAAACAGAGTTATAATGTAGGTTTGTACCAAAAAAACAAGTGACTGCATTGCCATTAAGTACCTACCTTTTGCTATTGCTTTTCTCAGAACGAGGCTAGGTCCTAGTCACTCGTGCAACAGCCAATTCCTAGAAATATAGAATGGGTAGCTAGGTCGTTTTATTTCGTTATCCATTCGATAAGTTTAATTATTTGATATCCAGAATTCTTGATGGATTTCAAACGATCATTATTACTTATCGCCGATTCCCGAGAAAAAGGGTGACACCTTTTTTTTTCAACGAAATATCTATGGGTAAAAGTAACAAAATCTTTTGTAGTCGTTCTTTAAGATGCTGTACTCAATTATAGTGGTAATAAAATACAAGCTACCAGTCAAAAACAAATACGTGGTGTATATTTTGCATTCAACTTTGTTTTCAGGTTGCGGATTAACGTGGTAATTGTTTTAATCCCTTCGTTATCTCTTCGTCTCCGGTCTTAATTTTACTGGTTCTATTGTTTTCATAGAGCTCAATGGACATCTTAAACGCCGTTACTTAAGACAGTTTTAGTACAGAAGCACGGCTAGCAGTCTAAGCCTCTAAGGTCTATTGTTTCCTTTGACTTTCTGTTGAGCTCGCTCTGATTGTTCTTCAGTGTCCTTGTCTCAAAGCCGTTTTATTCTCTAGCTATATAATTACGTACCTACATTTAATTTCTATTGTATTTCGGAAAACTGGGTAAACAACAGTTAGTCGCTACTTAATGCCGACTTATGACTTACGTAGTTACTGTTTGTTTTAACGTTCCGAGAATTTACATAAAGGTTTTTGCGTGACTTTCAAGTTGCCGATTCGATTAGGTATTCCCGTAAATTTTTGCTATTGATAATTACAACACCAATAAAAATAATTCTGACTACATGTACTTTATGTACTGATACTTTTTATGTACCAGCTGTGCACCGCGTTATCGCCCGCCTAAAGGTAATTACAATTTTATCTTTCCCCAAGAATTGACCTGCAGAATATGTTAAAAGCTAATTTACAAATGCGACTAGAGAGTTCCAGATTATCCTGGTAACAAAAACAGTGTTCAGATTGTATAACATAATAATATGTAACCAAAAAAAACCTACCAACCTTCCTGTAATACAGATTCTATTAATTACGTTAAGTCCCATGAATGAAGGACGAATAAGGAAAACGGTGTTTATTAGTATGCGTTCACCTGATGGCGGTGTCTTACTCTCTCTTTCCCTCTAAAATATCAATAACTATTTCTTATAAGCACAAACCTGTAAATTTTCCACAATAAATATCAATCACTCCGGGTATTCGGTACGGTTATTTGTCTTGCTGGAGTATGCTCTAAGAGAATTCAGCAAACCTTGTGTTAGATTATGAGTGGTGTTCGTATGGTTTATGTGAAATTTATACTATCTATGTTAAAGCGAATATAATTAAGTGAAAACAATGAACTAAGTACGATTGTTAACCTAACTGCAATAATAATATATACATTGTAAGTACTATTCATATCAACGTGTATACACTACTGTGATGTTATTAACTGTACGACACCCTGGTATGTATTAAATAATAATGCTTTTTTCTATGTGAATAGCACCGAAATAAAGTATATTTTTAGGTGTATTCCAATATCCATGAGAATAATCCCCCTTGTAATCTCTTATCGAAAATCGTTCAGACACTGCCGTGATTGTTTCATAATATTCCATGTCCATAATATTTAATACAGTCGCATTATCGCAAGTATACATATTATGCCTGATTTTCGGATAAAAAAAGTGTTCCCTTATGAATTATGATTCACAAGTATTAATACTAAAACCAGATAAGATATACGCCGCTTCCTTTTTAATTGTATTTACTTTATCTACCAACTACAGGGAAACTAGTTCTTACATTGAATCGATATAAAATTCTATCTTTTGCTGGTGAGAAGATGAAAAGAGATTGTTGTTGTTACTACTGTCGAAATATAGCATTCGTCCATCGTCCGCTTTTATGTTTTCGATTTAATTTCTGCGACGTACCCTGAAAGCGTATCAAACTAAATTCGTGTTATTACCATTACATATTACTAGAAAAGAGTTAAATGGCTTACCAAATTGTCTTACTTTAATCTGACTTCTTAAACGTAGGTTAAATATATTTTTCTTTATTCCAGGATGCTATAACAAGCCAGGATGTGTGTGCGGACTCTGTGTTGTGGCCTAGTTGGCCTGCTCGCGATCTTGAGCCCAGCGCATGCGCAAGGCGCTAGCTATTGTTCCGTCAACACCTTCCCCACCAATTCCTCATGGATGCAGTTCACGAAGGAGCCTGTTCCCATCGAATACGGCTTCGAAGACAAGTTTAAAAGCATTCACTGCTGCGTCAAAGGATACAGGAGTATAGAATGGTAAGTCCTTTAAAGCACTTCTAGTTGTTATTTTAGACATAAGAAATCACATGGTAATTTTGGCTATTGGGTCTTCGGTAGTCGTAAGTTTTATTTAGGGTTAGAAAAAAGTTAATTACTTTAGGTAACGGATATAGACACGGATACTCCGCGTGAATTAATAAAATGTGCTCATGTTAATATAAATCTTGGCCTTCGTATATCTTCTGTTGACTTAAAAGGCTTGTTAGAAATTTTCAAGGCAACTTATTTATCTAAAAAAGTTAAAAACCGCAAAAAGGACATCTAAAGTACGTTTTTTTTATGGTGGCGTTTAAAGAAAACAAGATAAGCGGCCATGTTTATTAATGGAGGTCTCACTGAACCTTTTGCAATAAAACAGTAAACAGAGGTCAACATTTAAAAAAGATCAAGTTACTGATATAAAACCTACAAGCGTAATTTAGGTAAACTAAGTTTTATTCGACCAGAAACCTGACAAATCCCTGTGGTGATAATGATTTAATCCTTTATCCATCGGAATTGAATACTTCTCTCAATTTTTTGTAAATAATATGTTAATGGTCTTTAATAAATACAATACTAAATCTTAAAGTACTCAAGACGCACTACAGACGAAATATCAATGCGAAGCTTAGCGACGGGATTCGCGAATAGGCAGGTGTGCGCCACCGCTGCGCGCTGGCGATAAGCACAAAGCTTCTAGGAAATAATGTCCATTGTGTGCGAAAATAATTGATAATCGCCTAGTGTGACAATGGGCATTGCCCCCGCGCCTCGCACCCGTGCTCCTGCCTCCATATGCGCCGCCGACATCGTCCACAAAATAATAATGACATAGCACTCCAAGTGTGAGAAAAAACATCATACACCGCATTCGTATCCTGCATATAGACATCTAATTAAAATGTTCGATACATTTCATATTATCTATTCAACGATATATTTGGCAATAGGAACTACTTACTTGCGTTATCGGGTGACGTCATTTGTAGAGAGGAATTTTGGGTGTCATGTATTACATTAATTAACTCTTTGATTTTAGACTATATGAAGGTCTTTATCATTGTCTTATGATTGGTGCTTTAAATTGAGGTTACAAATATTTATAAAAAAATGGGCGCTAACTTATTATCAAAAGATATCTCAAATAAGTAAACAGTACGTACCTACTATTGAGTTTCCGATTACAGTACTAAAAAGATATATGCAATTTATGATGATCAGAAAATTTTATAATAACTGTAATAATATTATGTAGGTATGTATATTATAAAGAGCCATTCATAAAGTTCGTGGGAAATAATGTACAATCAGAAGTTTGTAAATTCCCCAGCATTAGTACTAAACCTCAGGAAACAATAGAATGTCTGCGGCGCGCGGTGGGGCGTTATCCTGATGATATTGTAAGTAAATGTAATATGTGTTCCGTACCTATATTGTGTTATTCAATTTTGTAAAATGTGCCCCTTACACTAAAGTATAGGCTCTTATATTTTATATCTGTTAACTTATTTTTTGATGCCTTAGTAAATCAACGAAAAAAAAAAAAAGCTGAGGGTTCTCCGCTCAATATGAAGATCGAGTTATTATCGAAATGATACGATCACGCGCGTCGTTTTCATAACGCATTACCGGCAATTTGCAGACATTTTCCAAATTAGTGGTAATCTCAGAAAGAGTTAACCAATAATTTCAAACTGAATAACATCCATGTATGGAAATTAGTTTCATGTATTACGAAATCTTTTACAACATTGCGTTTGTCGAGTCATAATTATAATACGCTATTTATTGTACAACTAGTGGATTAGAAATTATTTATTCAATGACTCAATAGTAAGATAATCTTATCTATACTAATATTAAAAAGAGGAAAGATTTGATTATTTGTTTGCATTGAATAAGCTCCGAATCCACTGAACAGACTTGTTTTTTTTTTTCACTTTAGGGATACTACGCTATCTACGGGTGACATAGGCATATACAGGATTAATTTAAAAGCAGTGCGTAAAATTGAAAATCATCTTTTCATACAAATATAAGTCTCGTGACCTGTCACTTTGTATGACAAGATAATTTTCTATTTTAAGATTTCGACCTATGTTTCTTGGGAAAGTTGTTCAGTTTTATGCATCTGATTTCCACGTTGAATATACGCACTCCTTTTAAATAAATCCTGTGGTAGGTATATTAAAAAAAAAATAGAATGCGGGCCGAACTGCGGAAAACTGCTAGTATAACATACAGTGTAGCGTGTCAGCCCAACACCACCATTTACAATACGTACTAAAATTAAAAATATTTCTTGTTTTTAATAAAGTTCAGTGGTGTGTTAATAAATTAGAAGTCGACATACGTTGCTGCTATGACAATTTTTGCAGATTACCAAACAATAAATTGTTCATCGAATGCGATCCATTCGACACTCCATCAAATTGAAAAAGCTAACTCAGAGGAGGAACGTTACGTTTAGATATTTTACTTCGGTTGCCATAACAACTCGCAATTTTCCCATACTTGAAAGCTTTCAATTTGCGGGAAATTGTCGCAACGCTCTCACAATATTATCGTTTTCATGAAAGTAGCGACGATTCTATAGAAGAACTGTAAAAAATTGCAGTAACTTCGATGAATTAACGTGAAATTCTTTGCCTAAGAAATCGAGTCGTGTTTACCTTCCTAAGAATAAGGCTACTTCCTTAGCAAGCCAGACTCCACGAAACAGCACGGAAACGGAACACAAAGAACAAAAAAAAACAAGCTGTGAACAAGGAGCTTTAAGACGGACTTGGTCACAATGCTTGCACAAAGAAAACTATCCAACATTTTCCATATAAAAAGATAGTTGTTCTTCTCAAAGCTCTTTGAACTTAAACCTTTTAAAATCTTGAGTTGGTGGCGAGGAAATCATCCCCTTATATTGTACTTTGCGCCACGAGTCGTGAAACCGACTTGAAATATCGCTAAGCATTCGAAAAACGGTAGTTTAATGCCTGATACCTCGTATGAATCATGTTTCAATATTGCAAAAAGGAGTAATTTGTCATTGAAATTTTGCGTAACTTACACTTAGGTAAAACATATAGCCCATGTTACTCATGGTGAATCTAGCTTTCTAATGATGAAAGATGAAGAAAATTGAAATCGGCACAGTAGTTTTTAAGTTTATTCATTACAACACACACACACACACACACAAAAATACACATCTTTCCTCTTTATAATATTAGTGTAGATAATAATACCAGGGTATAAATGTCCCACTGCTGGGCACAGGCCTCTTCTTTTATTGAGAAGGAACGATTATTACTCACTGCGAGTAATATTGAATGAATATAGACATTACTTCGTATCTCTTTTACTCATTTACGTCGTAATTTATTCGTAACAAATAATTTACTCGTGCCTTGAAAAATTTTCAGAATTTTAGACTTGATTGGGTACTTACTCTATTAACTATTAGAATATTAGTAATTAGGAAAGCCAATTAACTGCATTCGCTGTGCAGTAATATTGTCCTTTGTATTTCTCGGTAAAGGTAACAATCATGCCCTTGATGGACAGTTTGTTATTCCAGCAATCGCATTTTCCGTTAAGCAAGGTAAAAAAATCAATTTGTTGTACGATTTCATCGAATTGCTGCGCCCGACGTGTGGGGCTATTCAAACTAACTGTTTGTTGCATTGTTTGTTCACTCCCTGCCCTATTTTACTCAGCTTTAACACAAACAATTTTCCTGATTCAATAAAACAAAGAGTGTACGAAGCGAGAGTAGGGATGCCGACATTGTTCGATAAAATCGATGAAGTTGTATCACCGATTAATGAACTTGTTTGAATCGGTCATTATTCAAGCATATTATTATCTATAATTCACAACATAATCGATCCTAGAACTATACCCGGATGTTTATCACACGTTCAACTTACAACATTTTATTTTTTTGAGTAAACGATTGCCGAATATTATTTATGTCAGTTCGCACTTATCTTAATTTTGTTTGGAATAGAATGATTTGACGGAGTATGCGTTAACAGAGGTATTATTTATCATGTACGGCATGAGTGCACCTGGTGCGAAAACAAGTACGATTCTGAGAAGTAGTGATTGCCACTCGTTACTCCGCCCGCCACCCGTCGACTGTCCGACGCGCCGTCACTGCCAGCATCCATTTTTAATACATCTGACGCTCACACAGTGTTAGAAAAACTATTTCATAAAAAATCAATATTCAATGTTCATAAGGTTACTGTTAAGATTTAGCTCTCGTTTTGTAAAACTGAACTAGTAAAAATAAAATGTTGATACCGCTCACAATTTGAATCATATTTATTCATCTCATAATTAAATAATCAGTTGTAAATAACTCCAAGATACTGTCATAGGTATATCTATGCTGATATAATCTCAACAATGGCCGAATGGACTGAATTTATTTGCGTGACTCACAACGCTTGTGATATGAAACTCTAGGCCGTCAGACCAATGGATTATGTCATTATCCACTTGTTACAACTTGTTAAATTTTATACTATAACATCATCACGCACTCTATGAAACTTCGCGGAAATGTTTTGGTTGTGTTATTTAATTTATATGCTTATGTATCTGACCATGCGGCTCAAGCCACGTGGAATTCGGTTAGTAACAAAAGTGCTCGGCGTCAGAAAGTCTTCAAAGTAATTCCCTTGGTTCATGACCTTCTATGAACATTGCTACCCACCGAGTATCATTTCAATTCAATGCCTTCGTCGTAATTGGAAAGCTCTTACCTAAATCGGTGTAACAAGCTCTTAATATGGCATGAAAACGATAAATCAATTTGGTTATATTTCCAACTAGCTGTTGCCCGCGGCTTCGCTCGCGCGTAAAGTAAAGAGTAGTATTAAAGGTGATGGATGGATGTATTCTGTGATTTTCAAAGTAAGGAGTATGAATAAAATTTTTCACAAACTATTATGGCGTTAAAATAATAATTACAGTAAAGTTAGTAGCAAATGCATTTGTGTTCTGGAATCGGAGACAACTAAGGTACCATAAACACCCAGACTCAAGACAATGTAGAAAACTGATTTTCTACATAGAACCCATCCGGGGATCGAACCTGGGACTTAAGAGCTGGTGACACCTTAAAAACCGGAGTGAACGCCACTCGACCACATAGCTATGTCTTAGATGGTCATTATCTTATCTACTTATCTTTTCAGCTTTGAGAATACCGAATTTCACATACCAACTATTTCAGCCCCTATTTCACCACCTTAGAGGGAAGATTTCTCAAATCACGGAAAAACATCTTATTTATTTCTAACTAATAACCCTTGTATGAAATTTAATGTGTCTATCCTTGAAAACGACACAATTTTTGTACCTACAAACTTCCAACCCCTATTTCACCCTCTTAGGAGGATGATTTTTAAAATCTCTAAAATACGTCTTTATTTATTTCTATCCAGTAACCCGTATACAAAATTTCATGTGTCTATCATTGAAAATACCGAACTTCCCACACAAATTTTCAACTCTTATTTCACCCCCTTAGAGGGTAGATTTCTAAAATCTCGGAAATACATCTTATTTATTTGTAACTTATAACCCTTTTATGAAATTGAATGTGTCTATCTTCAAAAACGACACAATTCATGTACTTAAACTTCCAACCCCTATTTCACCCTCTTAGGGGGAAGGTTTTTTAAAATCGCCGAAATACGTATTTATTTATTTCTATCCAGAAACCCGTATACAAAATTTCATGTGTCTATCATTGAAAATACCGAACTTCCCATACAATCTTTCAACCCCTATTGCACCCCCTTAGAGGGTAGATTTCTAAAATCTCGGATTTACATCTCATTTAATATTATGTCTAACGAATAACTTTTGTACGAAAAATAAATAAATGTGTATATCTTTGAAAACGACACATTTCATATGCCTACAAACTTCCAACCCCTTTTTCACCCTCTTAGGGGGATGATTTTTAAAATCGCTGAAATACGTCTTTATTCATTTCTATCCAGAAACTCGTATACGAAATTTCATGTGTCTCTCATTGAAAATACCGAACTTCCCATACAAACTTTCAACCCCTATTTCACCCCCTTAGGGGATAGATTTCCAAAAGAAAAGTAGGCTATCTAACAGTGAAAGAATGTTTCAAATCGGACCTAATCGGTACTTCCTGAGATTAGCGCGTTCAAACAAACAAAAAAACTCTTCAGCTTTATAATATTAGTATAGATAGTATAGATATATAGATAGATTACGTGTACAGATGAATGGAGATTGTGTAAATTTAGAGCTTGATCCCTATTTTATATGGACGACCATATTGATGAGAGCTCATCCTAAATTGGACTAAGTGTCGCCGATATCGCTTTCTATTGATTCCAATGTACATAACTTTTTTGTTTATGAACCGATTTCGATGAAACAAAAACTAAGTTATACCTCAAGTTACGTATAATTTTTGTATATAAACATTGTCTGCATAGTATTCATAGATTTTACGTGATTCGCGCACAAACAAACATATAAACAGACAAACATACAAACAGACAAAAATTTCAAAAATGATGGAAATGGGTTCTGTTAGTTATCTTTTCACACGCTGGCTATTTTTTTTTTCAATTTCTTCAATGTACAAAAATGACTTTTCTACAGATTTATTATATGTATAGATAAATACCCAACACAAGACGCACCGGCCGCGGCGCAATTAATGTTGTTATTACATTAATTTTAAATTGCAGAGAGGTGTTGCAATAAACATATCGTAAATCATTGCACTCTTCTTTATCGGCGTTTTCTATGAATCACGTCCTAATCTAATTAGCGATTACTTGTGTTTGATATGGATGCCGCTGTTTGTCATCTAGAAAGTACCTACGATAACAGGACCCGAACTTCTTGTGTTAACTTTAATGAACATTCTCTAAGTTTTTGAGATGTAGAGTGTAATCTTCGAAACAATTCATCCGATTTCACTGTCTTTCACTTACAAACACCCTCATTTTGGATAGTAGCATAGTGATTTACTGTTCATAATAAATGGGTATGAATTGAATAACGGCAAAGCCGAAAACGTATACGAAATTTAAAAAAAAATAATCAGCTGCTCTTTTATACTTAGGAACGAAAACCTGGACGTTTAAATATTTTATTACATCATTTTAGTTTTTTCTCCTCAATTAAATACATATTCAAGTTACATTTAGATCTAACATTCGATGTATACTAGATTTAAATGAAACTTAAATATGGAAGCAGTGGAATGACAATAAATCATGTACTAGTACTTTCCGCCCACGCTCGTCGTAAAAGCGACTATGGTCGAGCATCATTCCCGTACTTGTTACTAGAATTTGCCTTGACAACCTGTTGTGCTCCTCAGAGGCTACATAAAAGAGTTACGACTGCATTGGAGCAACGGGAACACTTGCAGGTTGGTCCCCAAACTAATATTTGTTTGACCTACCGATATTTGTATTGTGTAGCTCCACTCCATTATCACTATTTAAGAAGTGTCTTCAATTGTCGTTGATTTTCGAATTAATTGTTTCGCTGTCTACTGCAGGTAGAAACTTGTTTACAACCAAATAGTACAAAAATAAGTGTTAAACTTAATTCTGACCAGAAAAAAAATCAGAAGCCTATTAATTAGAATGTAATTAACAAAACGTTGTTTTTCGTCGTGACTACTGTAATATAGGTGTTATAGTACCTATTTCATCGTGGGTTAACGTACGTGTGTTCGTATAAATTGAACACTTTAAAGCACACATTCATGCACACTTGAATGTAGTTACTTGTGTACTTGCGGTTTGGCGGAGTTCTGCCAACGTCACTGTAATTTCGCCATAAAATAGCGACACGACTACGCACGTGGTATGTAGTTGCTTACTGGAGACAATTCCGAGAAATTAATAAGTAAATAGTTTCATAACAATATCTAGACGTTTATTACAAACTTTAGTGTTAATAAATTGACATGTTTTGTAAAGCAAACATATTACTCACTAGATGCTGCCCGCGCTCCCCGTTTTGTAAGAAATACCTATAGCTGTTGATGTTACTCAGGGATAATGTAGTATTGTAATGGTGAAAGAATATTTTTACAAGGTCCAGAACTTTTTTAGTTTATTCATTACAAACATACAAAAATCCAAATCTTTACTCTTTATAATATTAGTATATAATTATGTCTATAAGTAGAAGACATCAGTACTTCTGCTTTAAATTCAAGAATTCTGGTTCACTGTACTCTTAAGGTAGGGTATTCATTACAGCCTTATTTTAAAATTAGTACGATGCTACCTGCTCTACAATCATTGCTGTGCTCATTAGTTTGTGAAAGGGGATACTCTAGCGTCAGAATCCGCAGACAACATGGCGTGACAACTGGAAGTTAATTCAAGATTACAAAATGCAATCGCAGACGTCTATGCACAAACATTAACCATTCCACTGACAAGGTAATGAGTTAGCAGTTAGCAGGAATTAATGCGTGAAATTAGTTAGCTGGACATTTAGCTGATTACTGTAATCACGCATCTTGTTGGTACATCCTAAGTATCAATGAATGGGTGACGAGAATTTTTATTGTTTTTTTACACGTTTATCGGACTCCCCGTAGTACTCGTATTAGGCGAAGGATCGAGAGTGACATGCGCATGTCAGCCTGCTGTAATCAATCCACCTCCGGCGGCGCACACGCCGGAACGGGTTGCCGGCTTGCTGAGAGGCAATTTTATTTTATTACCCCACTTTTACTTTTATGTTAAACCGCTTCCCTGCTATGTAATCCTTTATTTTATTCATTCCAATGTACTAATGATTAAATAAATCAACTTTCTACTAAAGTAGAGTCATCGATAGCATATTTACAGGTAGTTAGCATACAAATAATTTGAAATGCTTTTTGCAGAATTGCATGAAAATTAGTTAAGCCAATAATATATCCTAAATCCCGAACAAATACTCATCAATATAAGTGGGAAAAATGTAGAGTATGATTGCATTCACACGATACTTGTACCTACATGTTCGGATTGTACAGCATTGAACCTTATCAATATTCGTGTCATACCAATAAAATTCCTGGTAACGCAGCGTGCTAAGTCAATGTTGGCGATTTTTTGTCACGTTTGATTGCTATCAGACAGATAATGATTAGCGAGAACGCACAATCTTGGCGTTTGTACCATAAGTAATGTTTGTGGCTGTGTCTGTTGACAAGCTGGGTGCGAGGTGTGGCGTGTACCGTTGGCCCCTCATTCTTATTAAGTTGACAAAGCGAGTGTCGTTATGAATAGCGCGGGTGTAGCTGGTCGGTCGACGGTCGCCGGTCGCGGCCGGTATCTGCGAAGGTATCGCACGTCGCCGCAAACCTGTATTGTGGCGGTTCCCGGAAGGCTCTTTGTTGCGCGCCGCTCCCCCTGCCGCCCCCCTCCCCGGCGTGCATCGCCCGCACCGCTGCTGGCTGCACCGTGCACGCTGCTGTGGGAACGATGAACGATCTCTCCTGCTCTTTACCCCACTCGAAGCTTGTTTATCACCGTTAATATTTAAATGTCACGCATCTCACTCCTATACTCAGCAATTCTACCGCAAATCCATTATTTCACACTCTAAAACTTTCATTGTAAAAAAAAATACCGAGCTACTCGCAATTTTTTGTTTGATCTTTGAAAGTCAACATATCATTAAAAACGCTCATTAACAGTTTACTTACGTGGAAAAGAAATGATACTGCGCTACATTTGCGCAGTGCACCGTAATCGAGTAATTATCTAAACGGTACTTACACTTTCTTCTCGTTTCAAATTAATATGAGTGGATTAATTAATTTTCTCGTCTTTATTCGAATCCGCTATCTGTAACTTGCAATATTTTATAACGGCATGAAATACAAATAAAATACATAATTTTACTCTGACGTCACATCGCGTCAGTTGATATGTCAATAGGGGTACTCAAAATAATCGGATGCTGTTAATGAAGTGGCCATAAAATACACAAAACAACTATGGACGACCCACTGGGCCCAAATAAAAACCGACAGCATGTCCTGACACGTTTGAATGACTCGATTTTGTGCGACCGATTATTTTAAAGCATGCCTTTATAACCGCTGTTCAGGTAGTAGGCTTTACTTTGTTTTACAAATTTGGTCGTTGTGTTATCTGCTTAACATCTTGTTAAGGCTTATTTGAAATAGATAATAATGTATTTATCTATTTTAACATACATTACATTTAACTACCTTACGATCCTATGTACTTCTATCTATTATTTTATCATAGAAACAAAACGGAAATATAATTAAGTTAATAGCTAACAATTTCCTCAGCATTCCGAGATCAGGCTAATGGTTACTCTAATAATAGATTTCTTGTTATTGGATATCAAAGAGACTCCTATTTATATCTAATATAGGTGCTTTTGACTACTTATAGGTATATTTTGTGTTTTCTTTTCTGCGAATAAAACTAAAAGTTGAAGTCATCATCAAAATTCTTTTAACGGATAGGGGTCATTATGTAGAGCTTCGTGAATTCTCAATTTAAAATTCCCAGACAAACGGTTCGCGATTGGTCTGTGTTGATGATTCAGCCTGGGCAGGTCATTTCGTTTTGTTCGGCGTGTGCTCTAGCGCACGGTACGAGAGGTCGAGGGTGCTCGCATGCGCACGCCAGCGCAGCCTTCACAATGGACCGTTTTATTTATCTACAATATTGATCTCCTTCAAGTTATTCTAATTTTTTTCTCTGTTCCAAAGAAGGTAACAATTCCTTTGTAAATATTTTTTGTTCACATATTTCACTGCAGTTGTTATATCCAGACAAGGAGGTGTTCCGTGTGAATAGAACCCTCAATTATATTCTATTGTCCCTCAAGGATTGCTTCCATAGTAACCGTATCCAAGTGTTTGCGTAACATTAACCACGAGAAAGTCAAATAAACCAGTCGATGAAGGACTTTATTATAATAAGCACTCAAAAAATAAATGTTGAATTATTTTATAAGCTTTTTCCTTTGATCAGTCTATTGTTATATCGTGTCTTCTATCGTCCTTATTCTGGTAAATAATATCAATTGTACTATTTCATATTAAATTAAGGATGTAAAATACTGGTACATATTATAGTTGCAAAAAAATCTAGATTTTCTGGTTGGTAGAAAAGCCTTAGGGCAATATCACGTTTACATTTGGAGACGACCGTCGAATACCACACAAATTAGTTATGATGAGCGGCTACCTGGACGTCGCCGTCTATCTCACGATCATTAAATGTCTCTCCACGACTGTTGTGACACACGAGTGTCTCGTTGGTTTTACCTTAGTTTTTACCACAACCGCACACTCAGTTTTACAAGTTAGTTGCTTTAAGCAGCATAATGTAATACGTTAAATTATAATTTGTAATATGATCGATGCGACTGTCCGAACATATGACACTTATCGCCTTGATTTTCTCGGAACAAATAGTCAAAGACCTCAACGACGACGTGTAAAACAGAAACGCGTGACTTTACCAGTGTGCGTAATATAAGCGACTTCATTCTTTGGAAAGCTAGTGAACGGTAATGATTTCAAACGGAAATGTCAGTTTGCTGAGATCGGATGGTCGGGCCTCGTCGCAGCCACCACCGGCATGCGGCACCGGTCCGTTCACACGCCGGTGTTTTTACTTAACAAATACATTCTATTCGAATAGCCAATATTGACATGACATGGATCGTCGAGTGCGTCCCCCATTCTATATTTTTTGTCTTTCATTCAACCGTTTAATAACCGTGTAATGTTCTGAAATTCCACCCCACGGTTGAATTACTGATTGATGTCCTAACCTTTTATTGCTTGGTACCAATAAAGTAATTAGGTATCCAATTCAATTTACCTTTTTCGAGTTCCGTATCTATTAGACTCGTTATACCGAGATAGTTTAAAGGGACAGGAATACAAAAACTTGTGTTGGATGTAACAAATATGTGGATAAACTTAATTACAAGATCTTTAGTTCTGTTTTTTATTTTTTTCATAAAATAGCTTTTTTATTTTTTGAATAACAAACATACGTGTAACAATTTTAAATTTAAAAATCCTACGTAATATTGGAGGTAGAGACGCGGTGCTACTGTCGATCCTACTTAGCCTCGGTCTGCTCTTGTTTTTGTTAGGTTTATGTCAAGTAGCCATGAAGTGCTAAAAAAGTTCGTTATACTTCACAAAGACCACCGTGATGTACATTAGCGAGGAATGTCGCATGGGAAACCCGATACTGAACCTCGGGAGCTCGGCACGGGGAGATACATATTAAACGTTTTATTGTGAACGCGGCGTCATGATAAAAATTAATGTCACATAATATCTTCTCGAGTGAGCATAGTAAACGTAAGGAATGTATTTTTTTGCTGCATCAATACGCACGTTGAATCTGTGATGTGAATCGATCGCCGGTGTCAAAGCACCGAGTGTGAGCTTGCGGAGCACTAATTCCTGCTCGCATAATTCATGCAACAATAGACATTGCACAGTCGTCGAATCGTATGGGTTTCGAGAAATGTGGCGCGGGCTCGTTATGACGCCGATGCACGTCCGACAAATGGCTTCATCGTGAAAATTAACATTCGGCCAGCATCTCGCCAGGCGCGGTCGCCGCCCCTCGCGCCGCCTCCGCGAGCAAATATTGAATCGTCGCCGTCCTGGGACCTCCGCTGAGGTGTCGCCTTCTCAGTATACGTAGTCATGCACACGTTAACATTTTTTCTCTTTGTTAATGAGAATTCATTCATGCCCGATACATCGCCACTATGCTAGATTATTGTAATTGAAAACAAGGTATTTGTTTACTTCATAGAATCGGATATTGTGTTCAAGAAACGTTTGTCATATTGCCATTCAGTCGAACAATATCATAACTACTTGTTTTCAAAACATATTTCATTATGCACCACAACTTTGCCAAAAAGTCAATCGTGAAAATTGGAATCAGCCTGAACGATCCCTTCTTTTAGACTGATTCCAATTTACAACTTATTTTCCTAAATTGATTTCCGTTCGAAATTGGAAAAAATGAAATAATGTGTTTCCCTATTGCTTGCTTCCCCTACAAAATGTGATTATACGATTGCAAAGGTTAGGTCAATGTTATGAATGAAAATGACATTTATGGATCACAATATGGTTGTTCCTGATTGTTATTACTTATATTTTATGTCCGTTTTTTATGTGACATTTTCGCCTTTAAGAACCTTAAAAAAATCCTCATTCCAGTCTAATGGGCCTACTTCGTAATTGTACAATTCGAAACTCAAGTATTGAATATGGTCAAACGCTTGTAAAACTATCATAGTTTAGAACTAATCGACTTCCTATTTTGGGATTTTCCTATGATATTATGTTGCCAGAAATAATCAGGGACTATATGCGACTGTCTCAGGCTTTTACCTTTGTATATGTTTTTGACGGGCTTGTGTTTTTTACGACGAAAGAATTCAGTTGCACTGAGATGAGCATAATAACACGGTAACCATATTTAACTTGAGAATATATGTAGAACTGGATTCCTTAACAAGAGCTGAAACTAATGACTGTGTAAGTACTACTCGAATGTCTGGTTTCCAACCAATTAGTGACAGGCGATGACTACACATAGTCTCCGCAAAGAAATGGCTACTCTATTTTCCATAAAGAAAATCCAAACCGCGACCGAATCGATGATAATAATAATATGAAGCGCAATCAAACGTATTGTAGTTAAATTAGTTCGGAAGCTACAATTGGAAATACACATACAAGGTTCCATTAATTAATCATCTATTAATATACAGAGCGCGTCACTGTTTTGTGGAAATCCTTTTGTGAAACGAATATGTTATTCATGTGGTTGTTACAGATAAATGCTCTCCTTTACAGATAAATACAATCTTATTTGATAATTCCTGAATAAATATAACCTTTATAATGTAGCTTGAAATAAATCTCTGTTACTTTATTATTATTATGTACAGTCCACCGCACATGTGTGACTTATTGCGATTAAAATTTGCACATTTTGAACACTAGTTTGACTGCGGTCAAGACAGCGTATTCATTACATCATCAGGCAGAAGGAATTAATATGAGTTTTCATATATAGGTAATAATACCGGCCTTTGAATGTCCCACTGCTGGGCACAGGCCTCTTCTCATATCGAGAAGGAACGAGCATTGATCACCACGCTGGCTGACTGCGGGTTGGCGATTTCAGATTCCAATTTTTGGAATCCAGGATTCCTATGTTTTCCTTCACCTTTAGTCGATGGTATCTTAGAATAATTAAGAAAGTACATATAACTTTGAAAAAGTAACATTGGTAATTGCCTGTAGTGGGCTCGAACCTGCAACTTATGCGCACGAAAAGACGTCTATTGAACCGCTAGGCCATCACGACAGCTTTCATATTTTTGTGTTATGAGTTTACTTATAATTCGTTGTAACCACTAAGCTTCGGACTAGCGTAGGTACACATTTCCTCAACTAATTCAAAGTTACTATAAGTTTCCTTAACAGCGTTAGCTTAAGAAAATTAGTTTAAATTTCTGGAGTAATTAGTGATTCTAGAACGTTGTTTAACTTAAGACATCAAGTTTCTTCACATAAAGATTGTGCAGTTATGCTAAATAAGTAAAAAAAAACTTAAGGCTTTGCTATTAGGCAGAATTTTGTATTGTCCATAAGATGAAATATTTGTGTCCCGGGGCTTCAAATCATTTAGTTTGAGAAGAAATCCTTTGAGAGTATCCATTACTTAATATAAATAAAAAAACAGCTGTTCCATACATTTTGACGAGTTATACGAACATAAAAGTATGGAACAGCTGTTTTTTTTTCGCGAATTCAGTTATGGTCCCAAAGTAAAAGTTTTTCATAATGTTGAGTACAATAACCTCTTAAGGGGTTGCCGGTGTTTTACAAATAACCCTGTATTATAACATACTATCATCAGTAAAGTTTGTACTTTATCAGTATATTCAGTATTTTGTTGCGGGAGTTATTTTAAAACTACGATATCCCCAGGATGCTACTTACCTTACCATAAAAACAGGTTTATAGTGTGTCAAATTTAAAAGATAGACATTCGCTGTCGCAGTTTTTTTTTTTCAGAAATCAGTTGAACAATTCCCTTACATGAGCTATGCGTAACTTAATCGGTTTACGCATCGCATGCTATGAAACCTCTCAAAATGAATATATTTTCCATTTTCAACTTTTTTCATTGAATATCCAACAATAAAAATCATTTTTTCAATTCGCACCAATATTTCCTGAAATTTACCCGTTGTACCAAAAAAACTCCTCAAATTTATAATATTAGTATATTACTATATGTAAGTATATAGCTTTTATTTTTCAGTGTTACTATTATATTTTCTATCGAGTGATTCGATTATGATTACTTCCAGACCTATCCATTAGGTAGTATAGTATAACACAGGATAAAGCTCTCAGAGGTAAATAAAGTTTTGAGTAGGTGTAGTAAGGTACAAGCTAAGCCGATTCCCGCGCGCGGCTGTAGAGTGCACTCAGTGTTGCTTTATTTAATTTCGAAACCCTTACTAAAATCTCCAGCTAAAGTTTTGTTTACCTGTCAAGTGAAAACTACGCAATACATGACTTTTTTTATGTCTTCCCTATACTAGCTTATTTCTACCAACGTCACATAATAATATATTCCTACACAAAAATATGTAAATTTGAAACGCTTAATATACCGATAAATTATGTAAAAAAAAATCAGTCTGTTAAAAAATAGGGAACTACTAAATTGATTTGAAGTATAAAAAAAAAAATTCAGCCATAAGTAAGCAGGCCATCGCAATTTTGTCTATGTATGGGTCACAATAGAAGGATATGGATGGACGTTTGTAATTATCGGCGAGCGACAGTTCCATTTCAATCTATAAACCGCTTGATTGACGTTCCATGATGAACGGTACCTACTGGGGATCACTTGGACGTACTTTTTAACCAACTTCAAAAAGAGGATGATTTCAATTTGATGTTGGGTTGAATTGTGGACCGATTAAAAAAAAATAGACTACCATAGGGTATATATAGCTCAGTAGTGGTATTTTCTTTTCGACAGGGTATATCTTAAATGGAGAACGTGTCTTGACAAGCATATAATGTAGGGCGACCGGGGGCTAGATAGAGCGACGACATCTGCAAAGTGGTTGGCAGTGGTTGGAGACTAAGAGCGGAAGATCAAGCTCAGTGGCGTGCCATAGGAGAGGCCTATGTCCAGCAGTGGACAAAAAAAAGGCTGATGATGAGGGTAAATCTCATGTAAATTAGATAAAAATTGGTCAACTAATTTGGTTATTAAATCAGAAGAATAGGAAACTTTTACCAAGAATATCTAAACGAGTTTTCGTAACTTGTACAAGTTCGTGAAAGAAAAAAGAAATAAAAAGGATTTACTATCAGCAAACAAGAAATTGAAGTCGGTTTTATCTTTATTTATGTGTATTCAATTATTACAACAAATTATTACTACATACGTACTGTTTGTTTTGTAACGAACCAAACCAGTATTTAAATGTTTTGGTGAGGGTTTGACGTTAAAAGCGCCTTTACTCACAAGCAGTTAAGTCGACTTTCCTTAAACGTTATTACCATAGACGTGTGGTTGACCGTACAACGCAAATGTCATGAGTATTTAAAGTAATTCGCATAGGTTACTACTTCTTAGTATTTCACTTAATTGTTTCTTGGTTATTTAATAACACTCACAATGTCATGCGCGCAATTTACATAAGCTTTTTGCCGGAGATATAATTGTTCATTATAATGTCCGTGTAACTCGAGCCTGTTCTCTAGTGCTAGGGAATTATCCTAATTCAAGGTTACTCGCTGCATGCAAGCCTTTTGCTTATTACAATATCATTTTATAGGGTCTCGCTCACTATTGCGTTATCTACGTAGCTTATTACCAGTATACATTAGTTAAATGTAGACTTATAAATAATTCTACGACTGATGCCCGATGTATCCCGCGGTACGGCTGAACATCCTGATGTAACTCATTATGTAACTTAGTCATCTTGAATCGCGTAACGTATGGCGCATGCTATTTGATAGGATTATTAGGCTTCGCTGGCTACCAGGAAGACTAATTGCACGAGTATTTCTGTCGATATATGGGCCGATTAGCGAGAAGATGCTTGCGTGCGACTAAGATCCGCCGACCGACCGGTGGCCCTGCGGGTGCCGGCTGTTGTCCATCGCACGCAATCACGCACATGAGCTTTCTAGCTGCTCACTATTTTCTGCGTAGCGATCAATGATGCGTTGCGATTCCATGCGGCATTCCAGACTAGAGTATATTATATCGGTTTAGACCAATAAAATTGTATCGTAATTCGAATATATACGTTATCGCACGTGCATCTTGGCGGCGCGGAGCTCGCTCGAACTTATTATGCTGTCACCGTGTGTCTTGCGTCCGTCGGGCTATCTACAGAGGTGGCCAACATGTATTACGACCAGCACGCACATTATGTCCGAATAAACTTTATAATATCTATTATTTGCCAGCGTTTTCACACCATTACACATCATTGTATTTTATTGCCAAACAGCTTAACTTTATTATGTGATTAGCATAAAGATCATCAATTTAATAAATAAAAATATAATTGGCTGCGAAATAAAACTACTTTCAAACGGATTATATCGCTGTTTATTTTTATTTAAGTTCCCGTAACGTAATATTGGCTTATAAACAATCTAATTAATATTTCGATATGCACTAAATTATTTATAAAAGCTCAGACTGGCTATCATTAAAAAATTGGCAGCAAAATAAATGGAATAATGAGAGTGATTCAGTCGTTACTTAGAAGTGTTCGGCCGACTAACCTTTGTTAAATGCGTTTGAATCGTTAGTTACGTCCGCTGCTCTAAGAACGATCTTTATCAGGAATTGTGAGAATTTGAGAGGAGCAGTGTCGGCGTGTGGGCAACAGGCAGCGAGCAGCGCCCGGTGCCATCCAAATCGATCATTTTACGCACCCGACGCGCATAATGAAACAGTCATTTCCGGCCGTTTCGCGGAATTGAATATTTAATATTTCGCACTATCGAGTGGTCGCCGACAGAGCACGCACGGACGACACTGCCACTACCCTTGTTAGTATTCGTCGCGTGACACGCAGCAATCATAAATTCTTGTGCACTTGCAGTTTCACGTAGTGCCAAGAAACTGCGGTCGGCTACCGAATGCTAAAACGGCTATTGTTTGAATAAATACCTATCTAGTGCTTCGAGGAAAATGATAAATGGTAATTATTATTTATGTTTTAGTAAAAATGTGGTAATCCAAAGAATGAATGCTTGCTACCAAGTATTACATGAAAGCTACTTTGTTTTTGCTCAAACTACTCATAGCAAGTAGTCGTCCGTATGGCGACAGTGCCGTTGGCTTCAATAGAAACATTCACTATGTGATAGATTCCCATAATCGGTGGACGGTTCCTGTTTCCGATTACGCGGTACACTCGCTTCATTTAAATACAAAGGCGAACCTCTACATTCAATGGAGAACGGTAGCTCTATGTGCGCTCGTCCAAAATAACATAACACCTGTCAAGTAAGGCTTTGAAAACTATGTAATGATTTTGTAATCAGTGCCATATCAAGTCAGTTTGTGGCGAAAAAAAAATCCAAGTAATGTTTCATAATATAGTGCGCGACCAATATAGTTTTGAAGATATTAAAACAAGTTGAATCTAATTATCATTCTAAAAATCCCTGTGGTTTCCAAATAGCCTCCTCCCCCCTTTCCTTGCTGTTTTCTGACTATATTATTTTGTTTTTACATATATAAACTATCACAATATAAACTCTCATTACCTTTTTGAAACTATTTAAACTTTTTATTAGCCATACAACAGCAAGAAAAGTGATACAGGCATAAAATAAAAATTATGTGTAGCAGGAGACTCGGTATTTTTTTGATTGAAAGTATATTTTAGTGAAAAAATATGTTTTGTTCTTTGTGAATATTTACACCGATATTATCAGTTGGTTAATAAGGGCATTGTGTTAAACAATACATAATCAAGTTTATTGTGTTAATGTTATTTAGAAGTTATAATTTTTGTCGCGTGTAGCTTTTATTGAAAATCTAAGCATAAAGTCTACCGTAACGTAATTATGTCACCTGAAAGATCACAAGTGCGTGCAGTAACTGATGAGCGTATTCCACAGTGCCAGCTTGTAGATCTACAGTAACAAATAGCGTGTCGGGCAAAGCAGTTATTGTAGCTTAATCAGGCAAGTACAGATGTGAAGAGAGTCGGGTTCCCAGGCGTGGCGGAGCTGCACCGGCATTCCTTGCCCATACGCAGTCGGCCGAGCCACCTGGCTGTTCCGGGACGCGTCATTACCCGCCCGCAGACCACATTCCCTGGACACCACGAACGCAAATACAAACTACCGCCTTCCTTTCCAAACTTTTTCATTGCTCCTTGCGAACATGACAGGTATGACAAACGTCCTACCGATGTAATTATTAAGCTCGGTCTACGTTTTTCATACAGATCATTCTATTGATGTAGCTGGAAGTCGTTTTGCCTTATTGCTTCTTGTTGCTTGAATATGGAGTACATCTTAAACTAGAAGTTTCGTACTATGCTGCAGTGCTTACTGTAGGACACTAGATATGCAATTTCTGTTATACGAGCTTTTGGCATTGTTTCAATGGTAAGACTTTAAATGCATACATTCTAAACTCCGGTTGGCTGGTCTGCTATGGCAAGTACATTTATAATCGGTACCAAATATCGTGTCCTAGAGGTGACGTAGCAGTTTATTTTATTTAGTAGTAGAGAAACGGAAGTATTATGTATTAATTGTTACACAAAAAGTCCACAAATGTTTGTGGACATTTTGTGCAACAAAAGGTTCAAGTATATGTGCAATTTATTAAAAAAAGTAAGTAGGTCAGTGGTTATATTATATAGTAGTAAAAACCCGTTTTATGTGTTTTAAGTACAGTCACGAGCATAAATATGTATACACATAGAGAAATCGTAAAACCTATTTAGCGAGAAGTTTTTGTTGAAACTCAAAAATATATACATGATTTGAGAACTGTTATAATTTTATGTTGTTTAATAATTAAAAGATGTGTGCGGTGAGTTCCTGTAAATTATTATTTTACAATTTCGCTATGTGTATACATATTTATGCTCGTGTCTTTACTTATAAGTAGTTAGTTATACTTATCTATAACATTCGCTAGCTAGAAGTTTGTCTGTATAACTTTTAATATTTTTTTAAACTGTATAATATTTTTTGTGCAATGAATATTCCCAGAATCACGTCGACCGCTATCGATCATATCATTTTAACTTTTTGATTCCTGCTAATATCAGAATTACTTAAAAGACAGCTGCACATAACATTTCGAGGAAACAGTTAAAATACGGCAAGCATACGTATTTAGGTGATGGTCAGCTTATGACGCATCCGAGATTCGTTGTTCAAAGACTGAATCATTTTCTAATAAACTGCATCATGTAGGACAAGGTGGTCGTGTACAAATTTTATCGCGTTTTGTTGCTCTACACGCCCTTATATTCATATATACATAGCGATGAGCTGTTTAAGCACACGCATAATTTGTATATTGTCGGAATACACATAATAGTTTGATAGCACCTCGCGTCGGCGCTTTGTATCGTCGCTCGTAAGCATTCACAGTTGTCACCGTCGCGCTAGGACGGTTACTTAGGGACGATTCGTTCTCTCTGCAGCGTAGCGTCGCGTCGCCGCGCCGGGATGTACCGCCGCACTCCCGCCACCTGTTATGCGATCAACTTTTTGCCCAACACCCAGTAGTTTGCGGTTCTTCTAATCGCAACATTCTAGTTCCCGACGCGCATCCCTAAACCGCACTAACTGTATGAAATTGCTACACTTGTTGCCTCAGGAACGTTAGTTGCCGATGTTCCATGTTATTGCCGCAACACTGTCATTAATACTTAGGAGCGCAGACGCAAACGTGTACTTAGACTTGTACATATAATTACCGGTATGCAGCAAAAACGACCGGTGTGCGTATTATTCTCATTACATTTCTACAGCTGTTGGTTGTCAGAATAAATGCATGGAGCATTTAGATTTATCACCAAGCGAATTATATCCAATGACATACGAAAAGTGCATCGAATAAAATTCATTCGAATTCGTTATGTAAGTAGAGGATTTATTATTGTGTGTTGTCGAGGCGTGCGCACTCCGCGCAGGGCGTCGCGTGCGGGAAACGGGCTGGCAGCGTGCGGCAGCGGAGCGGCGAGGCGCGGCATGGATTGAGCGATGCTTTCTTGCCGACGCATTCGTTTTCTGCTTGTTAAAGTTAGTATTTAACAAGCAACAACTAACAACACCGTTACTGAAAATGGATCATGTTACCTAGTCCATATTTATTTTTATTTATAAAACTATGTTTATAAATAAAACTAGAGTTCCACGTACCACCGTAACTTTAATTGAAACATTTCTATATGTCTCAATATTTCAAACGCTCAGACAGTATGAAATATAGTTGGGCTTTACAAGCAACAATAACTCGTCCATCGATAGAATTTCCTAGAAAATGAATGCGTAACGATTGTTGGTCGGTAGTCGGCAACACATCGACTTTATTCCATTTTATAATAATATATCAATTGTTGAATGCTAGGTTTTCCATTTCCCACAACATATAGCCATTATTATTATTGTCACCGGCGCGTGACGGGGCAGGGGCAGGCGTGCGATTATACTGTAATGCAAGGGAGCGACGTCATTATGCGGCGTGTGTGTGTGTCAACTGTTCGCCAGAGAAGTATAATTGCGGTTGTTTCACAGAAACGATCAGCATGCGAATGGCTCCGGCAACAAAGGGCTTAAAACCATGTAGAGAGCTCGGTGCGGCGCGGCTGGCGCGGCTCCTCCGGGCGGTGTCAATTTGGCGTCCGCGCCGGCCCCGCTGCTAGCCCTAATTACTTCTAAGAACTCATGCAACGTGCACTTCTCATTAGCCGCTCTCTTTGTCCTCTATATAAAAGTCAGTAATCGCATCGTCTTCCAAATGATGTCATCAAAATCATAACACAAAATGAGACGGCCCTCTGGACACGCGCAGTCGCAGGCGTGCGCGCTGAGTATGTTAACAAATACGTAAGACATGCACTACTATCGTGTCTGAATTAAAAAGATAATTCTCCACTGTCATTGGCATTTGCTGCAAATTCTTTAAAGTTTATTTTTATTAAGGAGTTACATATGGTTGCATATTTTTTTTTAACTAGCTGTATTAAAAACTTAGTTAACTTTCAACAGCTCTGTTCCTACAAAATATCTTTTGTTTACGATTCAAAATTACTATATCCTTCAGTATACTAATAAAAATGAAGTAGATACACTTGGAATCCACTTGTTAATCGTAGGTTGTAAAGATATCAAATAGTTCGTTCACCTCCCAATCATTAGGTTAATCTTATACTAATTCCTCGTTAATATAAAACCGTTCTTAGTTTAATGACGTGATCGCTCTTCCACAAAAACCCGGATGCATTGCATAGCTCTTATAAATAACAATGAGCTTAACTTTATCTTGTCTACTAAGTGTGATTAAATAATATGTGACGTCACGTTACGCAGACTAATGTAGTTAGGTTTCGGGATTTTCCAAATGTTCTCCAAACAATTATTATTTTAACTAGACTAGATATAAAAACCAAACCTGTTATATTATCTTATAATTCAGAATACAATAGACTACACTGTAGAGGAATTCTGCATGACACGCAGAATTCCTATCCAGAATTTCAGGATTCATAAAGTTTTAGAGCCGTTATCTCTTAAGGCTTACCTACTATTATTTTAAGTAAAAAATCTGTTACATTTTTTTTTAAACTACGCCCTCATTAAGGAATTTAATCCTTGTGTCGCGGGGTTTTACAAACATTCAAATCACATGCACAAAGAACACCCAGACTTGGAACAAGCATTTGTGTGATCCACAAATGCTTGTTCCAATGCGGGGATCGAACCCGCAGCACATCACACACCATGGTAATTAGCGTGGTGACCTGTACAACTCGGCTATCCGTGCAGTTACATGGTCTAAAACGTATAGGTATAGAACACAAAAAGGATTTGGCAACCCGGGTTGATCTATAATCTGCTTTATGCCACGTTATATTTTGTTTAGACTTAGTGAATAAGGACCCAGATTTGCCAAATCAATATTTTGGATAATTTTTATTTATATTGTGTAACTATTCTCTACAACTTGTTTACAATTACTAGATCAAATACATTGGACTGCACTGGTAGAGTTTATCTTAATCCTATCTGCATTTGCAATGTTTTGCTAGTGGTTCGCTCTGTTCAATGTTCAGTTTATAATATTTATGTTACCGGCATCGCCCCAATTGGTATACATCTACGCTTCGTTCTCAGATCTGAGTGTTTGGCTATATTGTTCGCAATATATTAGCTCGAACGTACCTATATGTGTTTTATCTTTGCCTCACTAAAAGGAGGCTGCATGCGAATGATTTGTGGTGAACGGTGAGGGAGTGCAACCCGACACACGGTCAAAGACCGGTTCGCGTTATTTCGGAAATATTCGGTGGTTTTTACAGGAGAGGCCGTCGACGCGCCTCCGCCGGAGGATGACCTCACCGGAGATTTCTTTTTGTTCGTACCTTTAAATAACGACGTTTTCCTGCTACACGACAGGCGGCATTAAATATAACGGATACATTCCATACTTTCAGATATCGTGTAATTGTATAGCCTCGTCAGAATGTCGACAACCACAAGCTAGTCGACGAGAAAATTCCAATAAAGTTGTTCATAAAGAGACAATCACCTTTAACGTTTAGCTCGTAGACAAGAGCTCATTTTATGGACCACATTTGTCGAGACTCCGGTTCGGAAACATGTAAGAAAACAAAAAAACACATGTTTTTATCGCACGCTTGTTACTAATTAAATTAAATTATCTCTGTCAGAATTGCCAACTATGTCATAATGAGTATCATTACATTTGCGTTTGTTGTTTTGTATCGATTATTTGAAATAATAAGGGGCGATGATACCAAATAATAGCAATAAAACGGTGCACATAGCATAGTCAGGCTCTATTTGTTCGACGCGGGCGCAAGAAACTCGCGGTCTCACTGCGGCACGGCTACAGCCGAGAGCATCGCTCGCACGGAATTGTATGAGAAACATCACAAGTATTGGAACTATTTACTTGATACCAATTATGTGTGAATCACTACTGTTTATGTTCCTACGTAATGTAACTGTGCAGCGATTATATGAAACATATAGATGATAGTAGTTAGGAATAGGCACGAAACATGTAGTTCCTTTGCAAATAATGTTTAAAAAACTTTTTTTCACTGGTACTCTTTTCGTTGCATTCACTAACGTCTCATTTACAAGCATTATTCAATCTGCTACTACAATTAAGTATAGCATATATCTAGGTACCTAAAAACCAGGTCACACAAATATTTGTACAGTCCTGGGACCGAACTGACGAAAACGAAGCCAAGGTTTCTGCGTCGACCGTCTCAATCAAAGAATCTGTATGTGAAGTGAAGCTTGTTTAAAAAAGATCCATTACATCAATAGTCATCATCATAAAACCTTTCGATATTTATACTTAATGCGTGCGTTGCGTGTGTTATCATAAAAAGTTAAAAATATTCGCATCGTTCTCCCAGGGACACTGGAAAGTGGAATGAAGATTGTAAACATGCGCTCTTAATATGTTTTCTTGGAAATTGTCACGACTCTAGTGCAAATAATAGCTATGAACAACACCGCTGGTGCAGTCTTGAGTACTAGTTTCATATTATTTGCTTTGCATACATACACGAGGAATACGTAAATTAATACTATAGGATTAAGATAGCGTCTCGTCGGTAGCGGGTGGTGTTCTGTTTGTGCATTTGCGACTCGTGCTAATTCGTGTGTTGCCCTTAACCGTAGTTCTATAAGAGCGCAGGATACTCACCAGATTACACCTCAGCGTCGCTTCTGGGAAACAATTCCAAGGCGGCCTTGCGATGAAACATCGCTCAAATGTTTGTTTTCCTTTCAAACGATTCAAAAACGGCTCCCGCAGAATTTTACTGTTCGCGGGAATCGGTAGCTGCGCGACGTTTTGTTTGCATAAGACCGATTCGCCTGAACAAATCACAGCTGTTTGATTTCGCTTTAACTCGTACTTATTAATATTAAATTTTAGGTTTCATTATAGTTTTTAATTAATGCAGCTGTTTCAGTTTGTGACTGATGTACAATTAACAGTTAGCGGAATATTAGAGAGCCGTGATTTCTCCGTTAACGAGTGCAATGCTCATTTCTTAGAATCACTTTGCTGGTTACATTACGCCACCACCCCGCTTCGTGGCGGAATGACGCTCCATTAGTGTATACTGCGAATTATTTCCTGCACGTAGACATGCTGGTTGATCTCGTCGCGCAATGACAATAGCTCCGCATTAGGAGCGTGTATCTCACAAAACGATCATTTCACAGAACTCTATTATTTCCTTGTTAAGTATGGAACGCTCAGAAACAAAAACCTGCGGATTTTCCATCTATCAATGATTGCTAACAGAAAGTCAGGTTTCTATATCTATCGCTACTAGCGCAAGAATTCAACGATAACATGGGTTTTGTTATGTGTGTCTATGTAGCCTAACGTGCCTATTTCCATCTAAACGCCAACTTATCTGCAAGATAGCGCTCTATTCAGCCTATACATGACTTGTATTATGCAGGTTCAAAGACGGCGTGGCGTACCCGTGGTCTGCGGGCGTGTCGAACCTGATCCTGTACCCCGAGGCCGCCAACCAGACGCTGTACGCGCGCCGCGCCGCGCGTGCAGACTCTGGCAACTACACCTGCCGCCTCACCAACGAGACGCACACCGAAACGCATACTGTCAAACTCAATATACTAGGTAAATATCATAAGTACAACCCTAGACCATAAAAAGACAAAGTAAGTAGATATTTGTCAGCACGTCTACAATATTTTTATTATGAGCACAAATTGAACATCGAATAATAGTCTCCTAATTTTTATTTATTGAAGAGAAATAATTTCACATATGAGAGCATTAACGCCGCGGGAGGTCTAGACTTTATAGGTATATACGAGTAATAAACGTACACATGTGATACATCAATATTGTTAGCAGGCTTTGAATAGCCATGCCATCTAATAAATAGCGCCTGGCCCAGCTGGAATCATCTTGATGCAAATGTCCACAGTTATTAGATTTACGACTCACACAACCCATAACTGTTATTTCGCTTTAAATACATTATGTGACCTTATATTGTTCTTATAAAATGCTTTATTGTTAATCAGTAAGCGAACAGTTCTTTATTAAGTAACTGAGAACCGTTCCTTACGAGGAAAATATGTATCAGCTAACATTCCGATTCACAGAAAAACCGACGGACGCACCGAGAATAATGTTCATTTCAAAAGATCAGTGGGTGGAGGAAGGGGGCGAGCTGCGATTGTATTGCGAGGCGCTCATCGGTAAGTGTTCAACACGCCCACGTTACTCTTACTCGTAGAGCCACATCTTTCTACATCTGATAACTTATAATATTTGTTCCTGTGCAGGTCGATCTTACTTGGCCGACGCCCGCAGCGACCTACGGTGGCGGAAAGTGTGGCCCAACAACACAGTAGGAGACCTACTGCCTACGCAGACTGAAATCAAGACCACTCGGTGAGACTTCAATTCATCAATACTACTTATATGTGTACATTGTACAAGTTATAGATCCCAATTACCGACGCCCACGTCCATCTGTAAGTACATAGAGGTCAACCGGTGACCTTTATTATGGCTCCTGCTTTTGCGTAATTGAGAAAATGAGTATATTTTTTTGTTTGAAAGGGCTTTTCGTAAGTCACGTTTTCTCTAATATTTTTGTAGGTACTTTGAAGCGTCTTGGTTTTACTTATCTCGAGGGAACCATGTTCTGTGTAGTCTATACTTGTACTTATATAGAGAATACAGTTATAAAAATGACTTCCTGTATTATATGAAAATTATAACTGTTAATGTTTTTTTTATCAATATACAAGAAGAGTTAATACAAGTTTATTTATAAATGGCAACTTAAAAACCACTAAGGTTTTTAACAAGTGCAAATCAATTTTATAGTTTTAACCAAATGTCAGCAGATACTTGCAACTTTGCGTATGTGTCTTTAACTAATAATACTTTCATCTTTCTGACCAGTTCTTTATTTTCTATCAATATAGTTTCTAGTTGCATTCCTACTAGAAAGAAAAAACCGCAATCTTTTTAAATTCCTTTTTCGGTCATTGTTTGTCCATTTGAACCGGTCGCTGTTCTTTTCTTACATTCAACGAGTAAGAATAAAGTCACACAGTATATTTGACTGTGTAATATCTTAAGCAAGTAATTTGCAAACATTTTCCTTCCCGTGACCGGTAGACTGTCGCCACTCAATTGAGAAATCAACGGAATATCAAACTTATCCAAGTCTAGTACGTTGTAACAGGTATTGGCTTACCATATAAAGTCATCGCTTCCTGCCTTGTATAAGGAAGTATGGGACCTAACGTGCATATCTATTGCAGTGAGGATGTGGAAGACATTATCGGGTCGTACCTGACCGTGGACCGAGTGTCGGCGCAGGACTACGGGACCTATGTGTGTCTCGTGCACACCAACGACATCGTCTCCGAGAATTACGTCACCGTACACTACAGATGTAAGTATCATGTACTAGCTATTTTTACTTTTTACACTATAGTTTGGCAAATTAGTACGTGACACCCTTATGATTCGGGAACGAATATTGCGCGCGGATAGGGGGTCAACATACTGAAGGGTCATTCGATTTAGTTGAGTGCCACCATTGGGGGGAGTATTTATAATACCGGCCTATATACGTCCCACTGCTGGGCACAGGCCTCTTCCCATATAGAGAAGAGCATTGATCACCACGCTTGCTCATTGCGGGTTGGCGATTTCAGATTCCAATACTTTGAAATCCAGGTTTCCTCACGATGTTTTCCTTCACCGTTTGTCAATGATGTCTTAGAATGATTAACAAAGTACATATAACTTTGAAAAAGTCACATTGGTACTTGCCTGGGTTCGAACCTGCAACCATGTGCATGTGAATCAGGTCATTGAACCGCTAGGCCACCACGACATGAGTATTTAACGTCCCTCAAACCCGAACAGAACATGGGTGTGTTACGAACGAATTTGCCAGGCTATTTTAGCTAATCGCTGCAATTTTGACAATGTATTTCTCGTTTTCGTGTACTTCTTGGATATAATGGTATCCTGGGTCACAATCCATTTATAAACTACCTACATCAAATTTTGACCAAATCTGTTAAGTTAAGCATTTTCGTGAAGCAGTAACAAACGTCCATCCATCAATCCTCAAAAACTTTCACGCTTAAAATATTTGTGGATAATTTATGAGGAGCATAAGGATACGTATCTATGACGTCAATCGCTAAAAACTAATTACGAAAAGGAGCCTTATAACGAAGAGAATAAAGGTGCGGTCATGTTACTGTTATCATTGACGTGTGATGTCTTCATCTAATAATACATTGTATATTTTTCTAACGTCATCAAAGCCAATCGACGGTATTGTAGTCATGTACACATTTTACTATTGACTGCATCGTGTAAAAGGAAAATGTCACTATTATGACCTAGGCTAACCGACAGTTTGGCGCCATCCTGCTCAGTTAGTTGAATCGCAGTAAACCTTTTGACCTTAACTATACCGCTAAAGAAAGTTTTTCTAGGGAAATGAAGAAGCTTATACTAGGCATAATTTTATTAATATAAATTTACTAGCGATTGCGTGTTATGTTACGCCTGTTTAATGACGCATATTCCCTGAAGTCTGTAAGACGGGGCTGTTCGTCCTCCTTTCCAAGGACGGACGTCCGGCCGACTCGACATCAGGTTACCGACCTATAAGCATCCTTTAGAAAAATTCTCTCAGTCTGAAGTATGTCCTTTTTTTAAATAAGAATATCCTTTTTAATTTTATTACGTACTAAAACAATCGGCTTCCCAAGGCTTATACGAATAGACCAGCATTACTGAAATACTAAACATTAATTAATCAACCAATTTATAAAAAGTTTACTTATTTTAAACATCTGGTATTACTGCCAATTGAGTTGATTGAGATGGAATTTAAGTCTCGCGTATAACCTATAGTGAGTTGTTGTGCAAGCAACCTTTAAAACAATGGGAGCTGTCTGAACCAAGCTTAAATTATATTTTACCTTAAATTATGACATGAAAATTTTTGTTTATTTTTACTTCTTCACTAATTTGTTCGACTATAATGTGTATAATGTGTACGACTCCTCTTTTTACAAAGAGTAAAACAGCATACAACGGCAAAAAATGTATGCTTATTGAATTTTAGGAAATATTAATATCTTGTTACAATACAATTAATTAAATGACACTTGGAGCCTAATAAATAAGTAGTTGGTACAAGAATGAACAAACAAATAAAAAACTTATTTTTTATAATTACCAAACGAAAAAAAAACAGATTCATTAATAAAACCTTCATTGTTACAACAAACAGGTGGACTAATTAATTCAGACTCCTTGGAATTGCAGTAAAACGATAAGATCATACCAGTATTTTAGTATTGAGTTTTGTAAGTTAAAGCATGCGAGCGCAGTCGGCGTGGGTAGACAATGTAGAATGTATATGGTTGGATATCAAGACGCTCTAGTCAAAACATACAAAGATACTGCAATAATACTTACTGAGCACATTAAATTGTATTCAGCGTGATTTATGTGTTACTAAATGTCAATAATGGTAAGATTTTATCACAGCATTTGTTTATAATTTAGCAAATTTGTACCTGATATTCATATGGTGTACGGGCGACGGGGGACGTAAGTCTGTGGGGGTGGTAATACGTGCACGCGGATTTGGGGTTAATTGACATTCGACTTATTCGGGAGCCGTTATTAGGTAGTAAAGTTCCTCGCCACCCTTGCAAACCATAGGAGTGTTACGAACGAATTAGCCACTCTATAGAAGGAGGGGTTTGTTGAAAGTTTGGAGATGCTAATAGTGATATAAGTTAAGACGGTTTGTTTTAGTTTAAGATTTATTATTTACCTTTTTTTGACCCGGGTAAATCCTCATGGTCTACCTCCGCTCTGGGGTAAGCGGAGAGGTATGACTCTTACCAGCTAAAACCACCGCAGTGCTTCTTCCTTCTCTCATACTAGGAACCACGCAGGAACACCTAACCTAGTAGGCTGTTGGTTGAAAATTTGGCGGTCTCAATTGTAATATAAATGGTGCTTTAGACGGTGGTGCGGACGAGGGTGGTAGTTCGTCGTGGTGCGGCGGCGGATCGGTGCCGTGGCGAGCACTGGCGCTGGGCGCGGCGGCGGGCGCGCTGGCGCTCGTGTCCGCGGCCGCGCTGCACCGCCGCTGCACGCCGCGCCTGCTGCTGGCCGCGAGGCACGCCCGGGCCAGAGCACAGCCCACTGCGAGGAGAGCTAGAGGTATGTACTGCGACTACTATGCAACTACAACTTGAAATAACATTCTTTTCAGAATAACAGATATTATTTAAGCGGCGGTAGCCTTATGGCTGGGGCGTCGGTTGCGATTTTGTGGTTGCCCGTTTGAGACTAACCCATTACATTACCGACGTGATACTCGTAACACAAGAATTTAGCTTAGCATTTTAGCTCAGGATTTAACAAGAATACTAAAAATGTACGCAATATTGCATTTTGACTGCAGCAAGATTTTATAAAGAAAACAAATTGCCCGCCATTCCTACAGAACGTATATATAGGCTTTCACAAGAATAAATTATTACATGCACTAAGAACATCTAGTCTCAGAACGATGCGTATGAACGATCATACGAATGTTTATTTTGTCCCACGCGGCGATCGATCTTTGTCTATGCACTTATGTAGCTGCAGTGACCTTTGAATAGGGAAAATACCGCTTCAGAAACAATAGGGCAATGACGGTATTTCCCCCATTCAACCCGTTACAGTTTAGTTTGAAGCTAAATAGAATTTCAAGAATATGTTCTTAAACGCTGTTTCAAAATAGAGGTCTTCTGCTTCTGTTCCCCTCATCGTGCATCGCCGTAATATTAGAGAGATACCTACGTTTGAACATATCGACGGAATATTTGACAGATCATTGCTAATGTAGTACAAAAACCAAACTATTAAAAAGCGAAAAATAAAGCAATCAGATAGTATTTATACATTTTAAATAGCGTTATACAAACTGGCTGTTATGCGCGAGGTTCTGAGTAATCATGACATGCAAACATTATGCTAACACTTACGCCGTAGCGATAAGTACATGCTAATGAAACTGAATATTTTCGATTAATAGAATCAGGTTGTTAACTCATAGTTTTATACATTTCTAGTACTCACGGTCTCGAGGAGATGAAAATGAGCAAAATCAATTATACTTAGCGCTTTTAGAGAGTGCTTTTTAGATAAAAAATACAGCACATAGATAAATCTAATATAAAATAGTGTCGCGATGTTTGATTTGTATGAAATTTTGTCTGCATATCGGGTAGGTCTGAGAATCAGCCAACATCTATTTTTCACACCCCTAAGTGATAGGGGTGGCCCTCCACATTTTTTTTTAAATGGCAGAACAACGTTTACCGGGTCAGCTATTTTACTGTAAACTAGCTGTTTCCCGCTGCTCCGCCCGCGGTCTCAAGTTTTTTTTATATTTGTGATGTAAGCTATCCTATATTTCAAGTTGGATCAAACTGCACACGGTGTGCAAATTTGATTAAAATCGGTTCAGTAGTTTCGGAGTTCATCCCCGACAAACATCATGACACTGGAATTATATAATATCGATTGATGCCAAAAAGTACACGGTGCTAGTTTTTCGCATTTTAGCCCATTCGATTCCCGGTCCGCAAAGCGTATTTTCAAACATCAATTTAATAAGAACGTTTTCTTTGAGTCTAATTTGCTATTCTTCAGTATTGAGAGTACTTTCTCTCTTTCTTTCTGGTGGCAATAAAAAATCCATCCTGTTTATCATAATATAACCTACGACCTACTCTCAGACCTACCAAATAGACAAACGAAAAAAAAACATAAAAGTCTGCGAGCCTGATATTTAAAGAAGAAAACAGTTTTAATATCATTGCAAGGAGTTTTGACAACCTTGTTTATTTAATTGTTAAATAACCTCTATGGAGGAGGATCTGGAGGATAGTAAATCGTACTTAAAATAACAAAATTTGGTCGTCATGGTAACTACCTACTTACTAATTTTACCATGGTTACCGCATTGTTTATTCGTTGTTAATGTCAATAATCGCGATGTTAATAATTGATAAAAATTAAACAAAAAAACATTTCAAATTGGACCAAATTGTGAATCTAAACCATCCTCGAATCCACCTGAAGACACACAGCAAATTTCATTATAATCGGTCCAGCCGTCTAGGAGGAGTTCAGTCACATACACACTCACAGAAGAATTATATATATAAAGATACATACATTATATCTACAATAACTAATTTTGTGTAGTTATGTATAACAAATATGGTAATCAGTAGTATACTTACTTATATACTTACTAAATGCACGGGTACACTTATCGGGTTAGGTTTTATAAGCATACTTTGTGTTACATGTAACGTATAATGTATTTCGTCATTTATTGTTATGGTGCAGGAAGGTTTGTTGACAAATACACTCGTTGTTTACAAAAATCTATCTCCCGTGGTTTCAAATCACAAATGAGGTGCAATATTTTCCCCGTGTTACGTAACTCAAATGGGGATTACGACATATGTTTTGTTCAGATTTTTTCCACAACCATTATTCGATATTCATTGATTGGAAGTACAGGCATCCCTTGACTTTTATCTTTAGTTCAATACCGTATTTACATGAAACAACTGCCTATCTGACCTCGTACTTCAACCTTCCTCGTACTTCAAGGAATATGCTAAAAACAGAATTACGGAAATCGGTTCAGCTGTTCTCTAGATTTGGGCTTAGCATTCAGCGATTCATTTTATATTATAGGTAAAAAATTTTTGGTAATCGCAGCCTCAATTCTCGGTGCTGATTCTATACAATTCATGCGTCAAGACAAGAAACTACAGATAAAATAACCAAGAAAAAATAATTATAAGAATAATAGAATTGAATATGTTACTAAAATGCTAATAATTAATTTTGTGTGTAATTGTTGCAGTACTGGAGAAGGAGTTTGACGTCTTAGTGTGTTGGACAGCTGTGGACGGCGAGCTCGTGCGAGGCGCGCTGTTGCCGACTCTCTCTCTGAAGTACAAGTACAGAGTACATGCTGTATTACTGTCAACACAACCCGATACTTGTGAGTATATCCACTTATTTCTTATCTTACAACACATGGGTATGTGGATTTTTGGTGCTGTTTAGGATATTCAATAAACAGCTACAGCTTTTTGTTAATTCTATTGAATGAATAAACAATAGCGTATAATGTAACATTACAATTTTCGAAACTTCGGTTGGATATTACGAGTAATAACGCTGCCGAAACATCTGTAAGATACACTCCAAGCTAGAAGGCGATGTTATCAAATTATAGTAAAGTTTTCAATTTCCAAAAAAGTAAGTTTTCACAATTTATAGCAAAACTAGCTGCGCCGCGCGGTTTTTTAGATAACTTATTTTTTTGGGTTGAGACTTTGAAATTAAGTAACCTATATGCTAGTTCGTGGTTTTAGCTACCTCCTTACCAAATTTTACCACAATTGGTCCAGGCGTTCGAGCGAGAAGAGGTTACAAACAGACACTTATACATTAATACAATACATTCTTATACACTTATACTCAAACATTAATAATATTGCATTTTAAATATGATTGTTTATAAGTAAGTATAGTGTGATATTAAGTTCAAAACACGATTAAAAGTAAAATTGGCTTACAAAAGTGTTATTGAAATCATTGACATGAAAATAACAATAACAGGGAAACCGTCTAATGTGCCTAGGCGACTTAGGTACTGTAAATATGATGTACAAACAAATAAGATTTTCTACTGATGATCACAATTTACTGTTAAATCCATAACAGGAATGTTAAACATTCTTTATTTTACTTTTTCCCGTTGATAAGACTTTTGCGAATTATATATCTGTACTTATAAACTGGCAGTTATCTCTTAACCACGGCCTCAATAAATTATGATATACAACTGTTGATATGTTTTCCACTTAATTAAGAATTCGAAACAATGCTGTTAACATTCCATTGTTTTTTGAGCCTGATAAGGTTTTTAATCTTCATATTATTATTATTAAAGCACATTTGAACAGAGGTATTTTTTTTGTAGGATAGTTTTTTTTTACAAATGTGTGTTCGATGATTCCAGGGTACAGTGAGCTGGTGGGCGAGGCGTCCCGGTGCCGCTCGCTGGTGGCGGTGTTGTCTCCCGCGCAGCACTCGCCGCAGCAGCTGCTGACCGCGCTGCGACAGCTGAGAGCACTGCCTCTGCCGCCCGTCGTTGTCTTATTGCAGGTAAACCTTTTTGTGAAAATTGACGATATTTCTGACATGTTTCGTCACCTCGTTATAGAAAAGGAACTTGCTAAATGAAGGAATAATTTTATTTTTAATCTAACAGAATTGAGATTTCATTGTTGTTAACATAGATACAAAATTTCTAGTGGTCCGGGTTTTGTTTTAGGTGCTACAAATGAACTATTCTTGCTAAGAAGCTAATAAGAATGGTTCTTTAGAAATTTCGGCTCTGTTACAATATGATATTTTCTCTGTATCAAAATGATGTAACATGCTCGATGTGTTTGCAGGACTTGCCGAAGCTGAAGCGCGAGGCGAAGGAGGGCGGCGAGAGCCTGGTGTGCACGCTGCGCGGCACGCGGCTGGTGGCGTGGCGGCACGTGCACGAGCGCGCCTTCTGGACGGCGCTGCGCCTGGCGCTGCCGCTGCCGCCCGCCGATGTGTGTAAACGATACTGACTTACTATTGCACGCTCCGTGCGTACGCTAGCAACTCTGTCACAGCCACATTTACATCGTTACAGACCAAACCAAACCCGACCGAACCGGACGACAACAAAAACTCGCGCTCGGGCAGCCTCACGGCGCTCGTATAACTCTGCCGGAGCGCGGACAGTGCTCAGTGACGTGACGATTAGTGTTAGACACTGCGCTCGGGCGCACCGCACGCCAGTGCTGCCAATTCGTATGAAGACTGTGAGTAGTTAAGTATTTGTAATATTCAAGTATCACATTAAGGTAATTAGTTGTAGGTCGATTTGAAACCTGTATACAGTTTTCTAAGATCTCAGTATCTTTTCTTCGTCTGATACTATAACATCGTTTCATGTTTCCATTTCTCTCGTGCCAATGGAAATCTATCATGACAATTTATTTTAAGTTTGCGGTTGTATTCCACTATTTATTTTTATTTATCTCTTTGTCTGACTTTTATTGTTGTGTATCTTTCTTTCTAATGTAAACGCGGATAGATGCCGCATTAGGTTGTGTTGCGATGCGTCGCGTGCACGGCGACGACTGTTAGGTTAGAACAAGAAATCCTTAATTTATCTTCTCTAAGAGCTCATTCACACGAAGACGAATCGTGATTTTTCACGAATCGTGTTTTTTCACGATTCGTTATTTTTTTTGACGGGAGCAATGCTTTTTATATACCCATGTTCACACGCTTCACGAATCGTGAAAAAAGACGTAGACGGATACGTCGGTCACTACGGTCATTTTTTTATACCGAATCGTCAAAGACGTATCCCGTGTGAATGCGCCCTTACTGTAGTAATTTATGTTGTGTGTAAACAGCGGAGTGTAAAATGTGTTGCGACGATTCAGGGTTCTGTGATAATCGAAGTGAGGGTGTTGTTATAGAGGCGGTAGTATATAAACCATAAACAAACCAAAACATGTAAACACTAGAACACGGTAGTTGAGATAAGTTTGGTGTTTGTACACTGCTGGCTCTGTTTGATCTTGTTTTTTTTTTACATTTTTTTTTATAATAGTGTGTTGTTGTAAGTAATACTGATGTAAATATTATTATAAACAAGAGTATTTTTACATAATGTGTTTAGTAATACGACGCCTAACAGGTCATGTTTAATGTAAACGTTAAGTATTATAGTTTAATTGATACATTCCGTAAAATGATTATTATAGTTTGTTTTAAGTCCTCGTAAACCGATTGTGAAGGTTCAAAAACGAAACATCGTGGATAAGAATGTATTTTCTTATTTAGAATATTGTATATAAATAAAACAAATACTATCGATACGTAAAAACTGTTTTATTTCTGTTGCAATAAACCAACATGTAACAAGTTCTTACTGACATAACATTTTCTAAAGCGTACATTACGTTTTCACTAATTCATTGCATCACATTAACAATAACATTAAAATCATAATTAAATAAAACTATGTGATATACATAAAAATACAAGTTCTCAAAATTAAGCACTCTTGGTGTCGATACTTCGAGTATCCATAATTCACAGGTTGATTTTGATTGGTAAGTACATCATTTGAGAGTGCATCTCCTCAGAGAGAGACGCCATGGACCAAAATCCTTAAGTACAAGATTGCAATTATTAGCACCTCGTAACTAATTGTTAAAGCTCACAGTTATTGGACCGTTAATTTATTTAATTACACATATCTATTATAATGGTATTCGAGTTCAAATATATTTGAAAATATTCCGTTTTCAACGAACACATACATGAATGCAATTTTTAAAATTGTAAAATTAAAATGTAAATCTCACTTGTCGTTTATAAAAACATATTAGCTAAGTCACATAATAATAAAACATATTCTTAAAAATATTTCATTACATAAAAAAATACCTAATACATTTTGTGACATTTAATCAACACTTCCAGTTCTAACCTCTTGATACCGCATCATTATGAACAATGAACCTCAATACTCGACACCGAGTTGGAATTTCCGCCACTAAATCTTTCCCTCTCTCAGACCGCAAAATGAGGTAAAGTAATTGCTACAAGTTTACTCAGAATTCAGTAAAGAAATTCACACAGATATAGTAATAAACCGGTCGGTAGACGTGTTCGTTTTCAATGATACACTAATAATTGACGATATACGTATACTTAATAAAAACCTAGTAGTGTACAGGCCGGTTTCTTGGTGCGATTTTATTGTCATGTAAGTACACATTTTAAGTTTGACCGAGCAATGACTTATTAAAAACTCATTTGTGAATGACATATTCAGTTTATATCAACCCTATTTTACTTCACGACCCGAGTAATAAGTTCCTGCTAATTCTCGGAACAATCTAAACACAACTGCACACTAACTCCTACAATTACGTCATCATGCGAGGGGTTTTATAAGTACATGCCGTAAAAAAACGTTTCACGTTACTAATTACTGATAATGCTCCTATACTTAGAAACGTTTTTCAATAACCACACTGTTGAGAAATAAAGTTATAAAAACTCGTGCAGTGCGAACTCACCGACCGTGAAATATTTAAGTATTTTCCACGTAAAATGCTGGTTAAGTTCTGCGTCGCCGCATCAATTAATTCCCCTTTACAAATCGGCGCATTAGTCATGGAAGTGTTGACTTACATTATAATACAAATTAATTAATAATAATTTCACTTATTGGGAAATAACCGTGATGTTAGATTGCATGCCCACACCATGCACAATTACTTATCACCAGATCCTTTGTACAATATATCATTGTAGGAACAATTTATTCATAGCCTAGCACTATATTAGTTTGTATCAATCGGAGCTGCCCGCCGCTGGTTGCTCGTATTTCTTTTCGTAAGCCTTGAAGAAAAAAATAACGTATTAATTGCACGTAGCTAATGAGACTAAATGCTTACTGCGGCGCAAAGAAATGGTATCAAAATGGTAGTGATGTGATGACCTACAAACCACGGCCACGCTAGACGCAAATAAATTGACAGTAAACAAACAAGTGGACACACAAACTAACGTGCAAAAACAATTCTCAAGCATAAAAGTATTACCTGTTGCGCGACTTTGCTGAGCGTCTCAGCCATGGCGCGGCCGGTCTGGTCGACCATGGCGCGCAGCACGCCCTCGGGGTTCTTCAGCAGGTTGTGTGGGTGGTCGAACTCCACCATGCGGCCCGCGTCCATTACCAGCACCTGGACAACGTAACGATGATATTGGTGTCTATGGACGGACTTTTAGCCATGACTACATAGTGACTTATGTTTGTATACCATGATATTTTGTTAAATAAATTAAATGCCTACGGAATAAGGGGAAACATTTTACAGCTAATAGAATCATACTTGAAAAACCGAAAGCAGTATGTAGAAATATGTAAAGTGGATATGAAAACAAAAAAAGAACAAATATATAAATAGATTATAGTACAATTAAGTACGGCGTGCCTCAAGGAAGTGTCTTGGGCCCTCTATTATTTATCATATATATTAATGATTTACCAAAAGCAACTAGTAATCCTATGTCACTCTTTGCCGATGACAGCACTGTGATAGTAAAATGTACAAATAAACAAAATTATGAAAATGATATTAATAATACAATAAAATCTATAATAAATTGGTTAAATAATAATAATTTGAAAATTAATGTCGATAAAACTAAAATAATGTTCTTTAAGCAACGTGCAAATCCGTGTAATACTCTAAACATTCACTATAATAACCAAACTATTAATCAAGTTGATGTAAATAAGTTCTTAGGCGTTACAATTGATAAAAAATTGGATTGGAAACCATATACACAGGAACTATCCAAACGATTGGCTAAATCAGCCTATATGCTTTATAAAATCTCACCGGTACTAGGCACTGAAGGAAAGCTTGCAGCCTACCATGGCATTGTTTGCTGTATTCTTAGATTCGGTATTGTCTTCTGGGGAAACTCGACGAACAAAGAAATAATATTCCGGTCGCAAAAGAGATGTTTAAGGGCTATGTTCGGTTTAAGCAAGACAGATTCGTGCAAACCATATTTTGTAAAATATAAACTGTTGACCCTACCCTCACTTTACATATTTGAAGTGGCCATGTTTGTAAAATCCAATCCACATTTATTTCCAAAACTAGCGGATGTTAGCAAACGTATCCAACGGAATAAAGATAGACTGTGTGTGAAACCTTGTAAAACTGCGTTAATGCATAAAAGTATATTTTGCATGGCACCACATATTTATAATAACTTGCCAAAAGAAATTAGAGAAATCGCTTCAATTGATATTTTTAAGCGACGATTACATAAGTTTTTAGTAGCTAATTGTTTTTATAGCATAGCAGAATATTATGTGAGTAAATTATAACTCAAATGTATCCTAAATTGTCAATTGCTTGTGTAATTTAGATTATAAAAACTATTTTTGTTCTGTCTGTAATCTATATATATTAATCTGATAAAATTATGTTCACGAATGCTTGTAGTTTATGCCTATTATTATATAAAATCAATTATAACCATATTTGCAACACCTGTATTAATTACGGTAGAATGTGATGGCTTCAATGTATTAAGTTCTCCAACCCTGTAACCCATATTCTTGCAAATAAATGTCTTTTATCTTTATCTTTTTATAAAAAACTGATTTTCAATTTTAAGATTGCTACCTGTTTCTTGGAAAAAGTTGTTCAGTTTTATGCATCGACTACTGTATATCGCAAATATGAATGAACAAGGGGTGGCACAGATTATACTAGGATTTGACTTTAGACATACTATATAATAATAGAAAAAATATACAGAAACTAAAGTTTTGTTGGATGTGGAAAGCGATGCCAACTGACGTCATCAACTGTCATCCGATAGAAGTCTATAAATAGAAGCGCACCTGACGATGACTCACTTTTTGGTCGGACGGTACTCGAGACGGACGTGTTACTTGATCATTTTTGTGAGTGTAGCTATGTTAATTGTTTTTTTTAGTATTATATTGTTTTTATTAGTATTATATTAATTTATTTACCTTATCCGAGTCCATGACGGTATGAAGGCGATGGGCGATCGTGAGCACGGTGCACTCCGCGAATTTATTCCTTATTGTAGTTTGTATAAGTGCATCAGTCCTGAAATAAATAATGTAGATTTTTATACTGAAAACGCTTTTTAATGGATTCGTCGTTGATAAAATAAAATTATTAAACACTTATGCACACTACTACCGGTCGTAGCTACCTATATATTGCTAACAATTGTTCAAAACAAAAGAAGAGGTGCGGAGGCGACGCGGCACTGTGTGCACGAGCGTTTATTCTGCATTTCATCACATTGAAACTTTTGCTGATAATATGTATATTCACGTCATCTTCTTTTCAAAAGAATCTCTTATAATAATTAATAGTTAAATAATTCTTCAAAAATTTTATTTCTATTTAAAAAAAGGACTATTTTCTTTGAGAAATATTTGCCATCTCCAGTATTTAGAGTACTTTTCCGGTGGCATTATAAAAATAAATTAATGTCAAACATATGTACTGACTGTGGGTCGACGTTAGCGGTGGCCTCGTCGAGCACGAGCAGACGGTTGCGGCGCACGATGGCGCGCGCCAGGCACACCAGCTGCCGCTGTCCCACCGAGAAGTTGCCGCCGCCCTCCGACATGCGGGAAGACAAGCCGGCCGGCAGCTCCGTCACTGCTTCCTTTAACTCCACCTGACAAATTCAGATCTCTAAATATGGTATATTATATACACACACTTCACCATAAAAATTACGAGAATTTCACAGATATACCTATTACACATACTCCTGTATTGGAATGCTGCATCGGTCACTGAAGACTGATAAAATTCATGTATGTAATATGTAAGTACCTACAAATTATAACTGAAATCATACTTTTTATGTAATGTTTTTATCTACAACTCCCGCCCGCGGTCTCAATTTTTTTATATTTGTTATGTAAGCTATCCTATCTTCCAAGTTGGATCAAACTGCACATCGTATGCAAATTTGATTAAAGTCGGTTCCGTAGTTTCGGAGTTCATCCCGGACAAACATCGTGACACTGGAATTATATATAATACATATTGCGAAACGGCTTGCGGAAATATAAAAATGGTATTGTCAATGTAAACTCAATGGCGGCTGTGAAGTTGGTTACACACTGCCCAGTAGTACCCCGCCCCGCACCCACGCTGGAGCATGATTTTGTTATTACACAGCGACTTTTCTCATGTTCACAACCACCATTAAAAAAGTAGCAAAAGTGCCCTCAGATTGAACTCTTAATAAAGACTATTTCTAATTATTGTAACTCTGGGGGAGCATGTGTAAGTAGTGTAGCGTGTTACCTCCTCGAGCGCCCGCCAGAGCACCTGGTCGGGGTACTCGTCGAAGGGGTCGAGGTTGTGTCGCATGGTGCCGGAGAACAGCACGGGCTCCTGCGGGATGATGGAGATCTGGCTGCGCAGCTCGTGCAGGCCCAGCTTCGACGTCTCGCGACCGTCGATTATTATCTCGCCGTCGATTGTTGCGAGCCTGACAGAAGTTATTATACCATTTTAGTATTTTACATCACATTATTTAGGAGAAAAATCTAACTATAGCTTATGAGATGTAGGTGAATAATATTTATAGGAAGACACTTACTAAATTATTAGTATTACCATCACATCTCAACGTTTTTTGTAAACTATATTCATTTTATGAAAGTGACAAGACACCATTAACTAAATTATTCTAGTTTTATTTAGTCTGCTTATTACGGAAATAACTCTTTCGGTTTTAAATTGTATTCATAAAGATGTGTCGGGCAACAGATTTTCGAGCTTTTAAACTATCAGTAACTACTTCTAACTACTCATCTCACGTTGATCTATAACTTAGTTAAAGTCTAATGAAGCAATCAAGGCCTGCCCTCAGTCTAACATCGGTAAAACTCATAAAAAAAATGTATAACTTTTTGATACATACCTGAAGAGAGCGTTGATGAGCGAGGACTTGCCGGCTCCCGTGCGGCCGACGATGCCGACCTTCTCCCGCGGCTCCACGTCGAAGCTCAGGTCGTTGAGCACGGCGGGCTCCGTCGGCACGTAGTACAGCGACACGTGGCGGAACTGCACGCGCCCGGCCTCGGGCCACGACGGAGGCGGCTTCTTGTCGGGCTCCGACTCCAGAGGCGGCTCGGATTCTATTGTGGAGTATTCTTGTATTCTGTAAATAATAAAAGATTAATACAGAAGCAGTTATAATGATGACAAAGCGGCGCGCAAGTACAGACCACTCGTCCCGATAGTGCGTAGCCTCTTTATTATTATCCCAGTTCTGCAGAAACGCAAAAAATCAGGTTTATGACATTGATATTTTTATAGAAATTAGCACTTAATTTTAAAACTAAATTGTAATATGCTAAAGCCACGCAATGAGCAATGGTGATTAATGGTCGTTCCTTCTCTATGCATATGAGAGTGGTGCCCAAGAGTCCACATTTCTAGGCTGGTGTTATTATTATCTAAAGCCATTTTTACTCTAATCAGGAGCATAAATAAGGAGATGTTAATTGAATTATTTAAATATAAAATTGACTATACCTTTCAACACTGGTCATTTGATTCTCTAACTCCGTGGACTGCCGCATGCCCCATTGAAACATTCCAGTTAGACCCATCGCTTGTGTTATAGCTAAACCGACGTTACCGCCATACTCTTCTGCAAAAACATATAATATTTACTTCACATTATATTCAATGAAAAGATAGTTAAAACTTCGAACATTTTTTTATTTTTTGTTTTAAAAATAGGTGTCGATTTTTTTTTCTCAAATAACCAATATAAAAAAATTAAGAAATACTTACCATTTCCGAAAACCAGAAAACTCATAGTAACCATAGCGATGTACACCACGCATACGAGGTCCAACCAAAACCCGAAAGCTCTTGAACTCGCAATAAACAAGTACCTGAAATAAAAGCAGAATGTAAACCTTTACAAGGAATAGTTAGAAAATTGTTCAGGACACAAACCCCCGGTTTGAAAAATGGCGACATATATTTAGGGCTGATTTGAAAGTGACATGTGGAATAAAAATGGCGTCTGACAGTTTTTGTTTTACAGTATGTCAAAATTCTATATTTTTATTCGATTAATTTGATGACAGCTCTTGACATAAGATTTGACGGGAGATTAATTTTTTGTTTCTTCATAGGGTTAAAGACTTTTTTCTGTCTTTTCTCATATTGATTATTCTTTTGTTTGATTTAATATTGAACCAAATGCTACCTACGAAACGCATGACCGAATGCCAGTCAAAATTCAACTTTGCCACATTGAAATAAACATTATTTTAATATTTGCTTTCACATATTTTCGCTATTTTATTTTAATGTTACGTCCGAATTTTTAACATTAATCTCGCGTCAATAATAGGCGTATCAAGGGCATTATTGTTTACAAAATATCCTTAATAAATAGGCATATAGGTGAAATACCAATGCATTTTCCGTAGTGCTTACCAAGCAGAGCTATGCAGATCTTGATGGTTATCAAACTCTCTGATGAGTGCCTCTTGAGCTCCGAACGCGCGGATCGTGGTAATTCCTTGCAGTGACGCGTTTAAATGAGAGAATACCGGACTGCGAGCTGTGAAGAAATGACAAGTTAACATTGTATTATAGCATGTTTAGAAGCAGTCTTATGTTCATGCAAAAAAATACCTTATCAAAGATTGTTTCTTAAAATTATGTGGTTGTGACTAATTTAAAGTTATCATCATCTTCTTTTCGTGTTGGTCTCCTATCAAATTTTATCGGACCAGTATTGAGCAAACTTTATATCTATAGAGATATAATGTACTCTGCGTTACAGAGTGAGACCGATGATAGGCATCAGCTTCACTCGGTACTGCGGAGTCTAGATGACTAATCCTGTTGTCTTCTATGGAAAACTAACTGAGAAAATCGTTATGAGTATCGAAAAATTCGCCGAGTCGGGGACGGCCGTAAAGAATACAATTCCCCACCGCCAACAGGAGGCGTGTCGTAAGAGGCGACTAATTCCTGTAGCACGCGGCGGGCAGCAGCGTCTGCGTGCGAAACCTAATAAAAAACTGCGCTCGCCAACCCGCCTGCCAAGCGTGGCGAGTATTGGCAAAACCCCCCCAATGAGAGGTACAGAAAAGACCAGGCCCCCAGTCTCCGGTAGTCCCGCTGTTCCTGGCTACGGTAGCGGTCAGGGTGACAGCGGGGCGGGGGGTGCTAAGAATCCCCGGAGGCGGAACGGCTACCACCCCCAACGACGACTGGCCCTGGTAACACACAACATACGCACGTTGAGGACTGACGAGAAGATTGTTGAGCTGGAAGAAGAAATGGGTAGGTTGCACTGGAGTATCATGGGGCTATCAGAAGTCCGACGAAAGGGGGAGGACACGATAACCCTGAAATCCGGCAACCTACTCTACTACCGGGAGGGTGACAAACAGTCCCAAGGTGGTGTCGGGTTTCTCGTCCACAAGTCCCTCGTTAACAACATCATTACCATCGGAAGTGTGTCGAGCAGGGTGGCGTACCTGATACTCAGAGTATCAAATAGATACTCGCTGAAGGTCATCCAGGTATATGCACCGACCTCGACACGCCCAGATGAGGAAGTAGAGGCTATGTATGAGGACATAAGTAGGGCCATACATACTACTAAAACCTACTTCAATGTTGTTATGGGGGACTTCAACGCAAAACTAGGCATTCGAGGCGATAATGAGTTGAGAGTGGGGCAATTTGGGTATGGGCAACGGAACCCCAGGGGACAGAGGCTGGCCGATTTTCTGGAGAAGGAGGAACTCTTCGTGATGAACTCCTTCTTTCAGAAGCCGCCTCACAGGAAGTGGACCTGGATGAGTCCCGATGGTTCCACGAGAAATGAGATAGATTTCATCATGACCACAAAGCGACGAATATTCAATGATGTCTCCGTGATCAACAGGGTTAAAACCGGCAGCGATCACCGAATGGTCAGAGGCACATTGAATATTAACGTCAAGCTGGAAAGGTCCCGCTTGATGAAATCTACGCTCCGACCCTCAAATGCTCATATCTGTAGCCCCGGGAGCTTTCAGCTCGAGTTGTCAAATCGCTTCGAATGCCTGGAGAACTGCGAGTCAGTGGACGAGATAAACAGCAGGTTCGTAGAAACTGTCCAAGCGGTCGGGTCGAAATATTTCCGACCCCGTCGGAAAGACAGGCCGCAAAGGCTCACCGACCACACCCTCAACCTCATGGCAGAACGACGTTCCATGGCACTGCAGACCTCCGTCGACGCTAAGGCATATCGGCAGCTCAATAGACGGGTATGGAAATCCTTGCGACACGACATTCGCAACTTTAATACACACAGTATTAAAGAGGCGATAGAGCGGAACCAAGGCTCCAAAGTGTTTGCAAGAGATATGTCTATTGGGCAAAGCCAGCTGACGAAGCTGAAGACGGAGGACGGCAGTATAACGTCGTCAAAAGCCGAAGTTTTGAGGGAGATCGAGAAGTTTTATGGGCAGTTATATACGTCGGTCACAAAACCTGTTGATAGCTTAGCCGCAGATCCTAGAGCTAAGCTGACCCGACACTATACCGAAGATATCCCGGACATCAGCCTATACGAGATTAGGATGGCCCTCAAACGGCTTAGGAACAACAAGGCGCCGGGTGAAGACGGAATCACATCAGAGCTTCTGAATGCGGGTGGATCACCGGTACTGAAAGTCCTTCAGAGGCTCTTTAACTCCGTCTTACTCGAAGGAATTACGCCGGAGGCATGGAACAGAAGTGCGGTGGTGTTGTTCTTTAAGAAAGGGGATAACACCTCCTTGAAGAATTATAGACCCATTTCGCTTCTGAGCCATGTCTACAAGCTGTTTTCGCGGGTCATCACGAATCGTCTCGCGCGTAGGTTCGATGACTTCCAGCCTCCCGAACAAGCCGGTTTCCGAAAAGGCTTTAGTACCATAGACCACATCCATACGCTGCGGCAAGTTATACAGAAGACCGAGGAGTATAACTTGCCACTATGCTTGGCGTTCGTGGACTATGAGAAGGCCTTTGATTCGATCGAGACCTGGGCAGTGCTACAGTCTCTCCAGCGGTGCCATATAGACTATCGGTACATCGAGGTGCTGAAGTGCTTGTACAAAAACGCCACTATGTCGGTCCGAGTACAGGAGCAGAGCACGAGAGCGATTCCTCTGCAGCGAGGCGTAAGACAGGGAGACGTCATATCTCCGAAACTGTTCACCGCTGCATTGGAAGACGCTTTCAAGCTCCTGGAATGGAAAGGATTCGGCATCAATATTAACGGCGAGTACATCACTCACCTTCGGTTTGCCGACGATATTGTGGTCATGGCAGAATCGCTGGAAGACTTAGGCACAATGCTCGAAGGCCTCAACAGAGTCTCCCAACAGGTAGGGCTCCGGATGAACATGGACAAAACGAAGGTCATGTCGAACGGCCATGTTGCGCCCTATCCAATATCAGTTGGGAGCTCTACTCTCGAAACTGTTGACAAATATGTCTACCTGGGACAAGCGATCCAGTTGGGTAGGTCCAGTTTCGAGAAGGAGGTCAATCGTCGAATCCAACTCGGCTGGGCAGCGTTCGGGAAACTACACAACGTCTTCTCGTCCAAAATACCTCAGTGCCTAAAGACGAAAGTCTACAACCAGTGTGTGTTACCAGTGATGACATACGGAACAGAAACGTGGCCTCTCACTATGGGCCTCATAAGAAAGCTCAAGGTCACCCAGCGTGCTATGGAAAGGGCTATGCTCGGTGTTTCTTTGCGGGATCGAATCAGAAATGAGGAGATACGCAAAAGAACAAAAGTCACCGACATAGCCCAACGGATTAGCAAGCTGAAGTGGCAGTGGGCGGGGCACATAGTGCGTAGAACTGACGGCCGATGGGGCAGAAAGGTTCTCGAATGGAGGCCACGTACCGGCAAGCGCAGCGTAGGACGTCCACCCACAAGGTGGGCAGATGACCTGATAAAGGTCGCAGGAAGCCGCTGGATGCAGGTCGCTTCCGACCGGCCAATCTGGAGGTCATTGGGGGAGGCCTATGTTCAGCAGTGGACGTCTTATGGCTGATATGATGATGATGATGATCGAAAAATGAGGCTTATAGACACGTGAATAGATTGTATGAAATGGTTTTTCATTTTAGCAGCCCGTTTTACAAGCTTCAGTTCACCACGGAGCGAGACGAATAAATCCGATGTTACACGAAGGTTAGTATCTATAAAATGGTCACGCTATGCGTCAGAGATGACTCACTCACACCCTCGAGGCGCTTGATGCTGCGCGAGGAGGACAGGTAGAAGATGCGAAGGCCGTAGAACACGAAGCCGATGGCCACCGTCGGTACCAGCAGCCAGTAGTTCACCACCGCCACTACCACCACGATACCAATCAGGGAGAGACCGATCTGGAAACAATAGCATATACTCAAAATTACATATAAAGTAAAGTATCATTAAAATGAGGGGTTTGGAAAGTTTGGGGCACCTAAGTCAGCTTTGCACGAGTGATCCCGCGGCTCCGGCTATGGCAAGAACGGGACCGGGGTTTATTCGGTAAAAGTCTGACATATCAACACCGCGCCCGTGTCCTCCGGAGTTTAAATTATATTTGAAAAAGAAGTTAAGTATATAAGATATAATATTTACCCCATTAAAAAGGTGCTTGGTACCGGACCAAGCGCATAGACGGTAAACTACTTTTATTTTTTATTAGTATTGGTATTATTTACTCCATTTTACTAATCGGCTCATTTCTTTTTTATAAAATAACTAGCCGTGCCCGCGGTTTCAACTCATAAGTTGTTCTAGTTCCCGTTTATAGTTTGACAAATTTCCATTGTTTTTAATGTTCATTCTGCTATTCAGGACGGAGTCCCGTTCTCGAGTTATGAGTGCTGTAGCAAACCCGACTTAAGTGTGATTAGTTCACAAACCTGCAAGACATCAAGTAACGCGGACGGCAACACTTCATCAACCGCTCCCATATCCTTAGAAAATCTGTTGAGAATCCTGCCCGAAGGGTTGACATGGAAGAACCTCATTGGTGCGCGGGTTATAGACGCGAACATGTTATTGTGAAGCCGGGTTGAAGCGCGCATAGCCATGGTGAAGAACATGAACGAACGGAGTAGAGATATCACCACTAGTGCGATCACCATGCCTGGAAAAGATTATTTGGTTTAGTAAGTTTTTCTGTAGATGGCGCTGATAGTTTGTTGATAGATGGCGCTGTGGAAAAGGAGCAAAATATGTCTACTTTTGGAAAACCATTATAAAAACTATTGCAGAAAACTCTTATTTCATAAAGCGGAAAGTTACTTTACTGAATGTGTGGCCTGATTTAGGATGGTCTACCCACATCTATACCGATTTTACATCTTAATCTGTCAGCACAGAGCATATAACATGTCACTCTGACGCCTCGTAACGTATCTATTTGATATTTTGATACTGACATTGCAACATTATGATCTAGTGTCAAAGTATGAATAATTGAAGGTGCAATATGAAATCGAAACTGAAAGCGCTCCTAATATCTTTCGGTCAAGCTACATTACACCGTAAGAGCCGATAGATAAAACAAAACAACGGCAGCGCTGCGTCGACGCAGCGCTGACTCTTTTGTTTAAGAATTCAGTGCATATTCTTACCAGTATAAATGTAGATGCAATCGTATCTACTGAGCCCAGCTTTATTATAATACGTGTTATCCATGAGGCCTTCAGTAAAGTTGTTTGCTGTTAGTAGTGTTGTATCTTTTGCTCGGTTTAAAACAGCCATTTTCTCTACGGGGTGATCTTCTTCTAGGTTTACCCTGAAATTAAAAACATTAAAGAGTTTGCACGGTAAGATTAATTTTACTTGAATAAATGTTCGTAATAATAAAAAATTGCATGAAATTGTATTATTCTTACATTTCACTACTGTAATTACTCAACCTTTTTTAAAGTTTACATTGAGTATGCGATATATGTATGTTTGAACATACTTAAATTTCTAAAAACACATATTAGCTGGTTTAGCAGTCGGTCACTAGTCAATAGATCAACATGCCAGTGTTTATGATCCAAAGCACCGACTTTGCAATAAGTATGTATTCTTCGGCCGATGTATCTTGGCGAGCCTAAAAAGCGATACAAGGTTTTGTCGTCTCTTTCTCACATACCGTTTAAGTGTACATGCATCTCACGCGAACTGCCTTGTAGCTCTTTTGCAGACTCGCCGAGATTGATCGGAGGTACTGTAGGTATGCGTGGACTCACCAGTAACTAGTCCACCAGTCGGAGGCGGAGCCGAGCAGCTGCGCGAGCGTGGCCACGAGCAGCATGAGCGCCACGACGGCGGGCGGGCCGGCCGCGCGCAGGTAGGCGCCGTACACGCGCCCGCCCACCGCGCCCGCGCCGCGCGACTCCGCCTCCGCCGCCGGCGGCGCCGTCGCCGTCAGGTTGTCCACCGAGCTCACCTGCACACGACTAGCACTTAACAAGGAAACACCAGATACAAACACAAAGCAGAGCATTCAGATACAGCACCGAGACATCGAGAAACGAATATCGCATGTCAAATCCACTAGGGTCGCATAAAATCTGTCTTTCAATTTTGACAAATCGCAGGCCAGTAGGTTGTCTCTTATTGGTGGAGACTGACAGATAGACCTTATGCGACACTAGCGATCCTAGTAGATTTAAACATGCCTATAATATTACAATAACTTGCTTGTAACCAGACAATAATAACAGGCGATGGCTATCTTACAAACAACGCAAAACCTAACAAATTGAATAACTTAAGAGTCCCTATCAATTTCGCGGTTCGAAAACAGAAATTTCCAACTTTTTCAGCGCAAATCTCTCAATAATTTCAAGATATCTGTTCTGTTTTTTTAATGCACAGTTATTTATCATTCATTTATCAAGTAAGTGTACAAAGTCAATTTTTAATAACTACTCAATATAAATTATGAAAAATAAAAACTTAACACATGTTTTTACGTAAGCACGAAACAGCAGATTTTCCAATTGCTTTTTTAGCTTACTGATAGCAAATAACAATCTGAGAAAAATCATAAATACTGGGCATATAGTATGCTAGTAAGTAGACAATGTATTTTTTAAATTTCAATGAACTAGTACTTAAAAAAAAATGTGATCCACGCTGAAAAAACCCAATAAAGTCATGTGCAAAATCGTCGTCTATGGGTAAGAATTTATTGAAAATAACAATAAACATTATATATTTACAAAACTGAGGTATTTATCTACCAAATCCAATTTTTATATTTCATTTCTGACTTCTTATTTATTTGTAATAAAATTTCTAAATAATGCCAGGGGTATGAAACTCCCCTACAAAAATGAGATTCAAAAAATTTCATAGAAAGTACCGCCATCTAGTATTCAGGGTCATCAGTTATCATCCGGATATTGACATAAATGACAATAGAGGGCAGCAGCTACTACTAGGCATAAGCTGAAGGAGAATATTTGCAAATAAAATATTTTAAATACATCTTTCTAACACGTGTTGGTCTTTTCAGGATGTAATTCAATTTAAAAATATAAAGTGTAACAAAATTAAATTTGTGGAAATATATACTTAATTTAAACCGCGGCAACATTATGGCGAAAAGTTTTCGTTACTGACAGCCATATTTGAATTCTCATTTTCCAGCTTTTCCACTTGTGTTTTGTTTTGTTTCGGTTTTTTGTTTAGTGTTCGCTTGTTTTTTATTATGTCTCGATATTTTTATAACTACTTGCTTACGGTTTCTGATCTACCTACGTTTTACGATATCACCTGGCTTGTTACTTGGACCCCGGACTGATGGCATAAATAATATTTATGATAACTCGGCACTTCATCTCTCGGACTTCGATTTTATAACTTGGATTTTAAAAATGCCGAAATCATCTCATTTAAAATGTTATATTGAATGTGAGATCGATGGTAAGTTAAATTAATTAACAAAAGTTTTTAATAGACTTATTAATTATAAAAGTGACGTTATTTTTGTACTGTTTGCTTAAGATTTTATAGTAATAATTGTTTTATTTATTTAAAGGACCTCTACACCATTTCCCTTCTTATGAATATCCTCATACTGAGAAGTTAAACCAGCAGAAGTCTATACTTAACATTGCAACTCAAGAGAGAGGAAATTGTTTTATACAAAATAATATTTGAATCTGCCACCAACACTGAGGATTATTATAAAACACCAAGCAGACGTTTGACAAGAAATGCGATACCTACATTGAATTTGCGTAAGCCTTATTTACTATTATTTATTTCAATTTTCTTTATTGGTTCATACCTGTATATAATTAATTATACTTTACCATAGTTCTATTTTATAAACATGCTGAAAAAAAGCTGCTATTAAAAATATGGACACAAATCCCGAGTTCCCTTAGCCACCTTCCATCATCAGACCAGAACTAAATTATTCTAAATAACCATAATATTGGGTTTTAACTTGTGCAAAGTTTCTTATTATAAAGATGTCAAGAAGTGATAATAATTTAACTTGCAAGCATTTTTTGTAATGCTGAAATAACATTAAAGATCCAAATATTTATTTTACAGCCTCGCAACAAAATGCCCAAGTAATTCTGACATCATGTGATGTAGATGTTTCTTCAACATCAGACATTTTTTATCAAATAGAAGCAGAGCCAGCAACAACTTCATCAAGCGGTCAGTAAACTTACATTTATAATTGTAGGCTCATTCTGTTTAATGTTTTTTCTAAATAAAGTTTTATTACATTATTCTAAAAGTAAACACATTTCTATTGTTACTTTTTAATGAACAAAGCTTTTCTAAGATTATTGTAAACTGTAAAAATATGTTTAAATAATCCATTAAATTCATGTAATTTTATTGACACATAATGAAGCACATTGTTCAAAGTTCATTTGACTTTCCTCTACATAATAATTATGGTGTCCTGTAGATTTGTATGAGTGAAAGCAGTGTTAAAATGTGAGATGTTGACCAACAACTTGATACCTACTTATATTTATTAGACTTATTGTTTCTTTCAGCTCCTGAGAAGAGCAAGTTTAAATTTTCTGCGCAGAAAAAAGGAAATACAATCAGAAAGTAAATCAATTATTAAATGGAAAGATTAATTCTTTTGACGGTAATGACCAGATAAAGAAGAAAGCTTTTGATTATTTATAAAAGAAAGCGATAAATAAATATGCAATGACAACTTGAAGTTTTTGTTTTTACCTTTCTGTTTAATTTGACCTAGATAATTTTAGTTACTTGTTATAATATATTTTTTAAGTGTTTTTAATCTTTGCTTTTGTATTAATAATAAAATTAATTAATATAAAAATAAATAAATTGAAAAAGTAGTATCCAAGCGCCACCTATAGGGCCGGTGCGAAAAATAATTGTACTTGCGCGCCATCTAGTAGTCAGGGTAACGACATAACTTTCATTTTGACCTTAGGAGTGGCGCATCTATACCAGTATAAGTGTATAATCTATGAATAATGCCTTATAAGCCGATGCGCTCGCTCGATACATTCAGTCGCGCCCAAGGGCTTGTTGGCGACGGACCTGTGTCGCCCGTGACGTTCGCCGCTCCAAACGAAACTCTTGAATCGCGCGTGATTTTGTACTACACCTGACCAGTTTTGAGACCGTGAGTAGATTTATTTATGCAGTGTGAATTTTTATGATTTCATAATGTTGTTTATACATTAATGTTTTGTACTATTAGTAAAATAGTGTTTAATTTTTAGAAAATGGGTTGAAAAAGTGATCTTTACTATCAAGGAAAAATCAAAAGTAAAAAGAAAAAGGTTGAAAAAACACGAAAAGCACTTGCAGTTCTTAGGTATTTTTTTTTTTTTTGTAATTACGAAAACTGTTAGAATTGGTTATTATTTCTTGAATCTAAAAATGAACTTTTTTATTTTTGTAGAGAATTAAATAGGCAGAAATCTACCGAGAATCAAAATTTACCTGGAACATCATCTATAAGCGAAAAGCCCCCATCGGACACAAGGTATTCCTTTTATCTAGATTTTTTTTTTATTTATCTAATATATCTTAATATATATAAATCTCGTGTCACAATGTTTGTCCTCAATGGACTCCTAAACCACTTAACCAATTATGATAAAATTCGCACACCATGTGCAGTTCGATCCAACTTGAGAGATAGGATAGTTTAAATCTCAATTATATAAAAATTATATAAATCAAAGATGTTTGAAATATTTACATGTAACTTGATACATGTAAATATTTCAAACATCTTTGATTTGGAATTGAAAATATTAATGTCGTATTAATATAATTTCAGAACATGGATTTAATTCAAGAAACGCCTGTCTCAATCAGCTTTAATTCTCTCGATGATTCTTTAGAAGATTTAGTCATGGAGTTGGATCAAGTATGTATTTGCATGTACCATTTTAGAATAAAAATTTTGAAACATTTATTTATTTGTTTTGGCATTTTCTGGTGAAACATAATATATCCGACTCCTCATAATATTTGACCACACATTTCTGTTTTACCTGTTTCAGTGATTAAACATAACTAATATTTTTTCAGTCTGCACCATCTACACCGATACGAATTGAAGGAAGAAGAATAGTTGACTATCAGTATTTTTTTGACCAACTCGTGGAGATTTCACAACACTGTGTAAAGTTTGGATGTCAAATGAGCTCTCTCAAAACAATTGAAGAAAAGCGACGTGTTGCAATAAAGTAACTAAAAAATATCTCGTTTTTATTTTCCTGAAATAAAACACATAATAATAGAAAATTATACACTCCCATGGAGATAGTTGTTCAATTTGATAGACTGTACCCCCCACCTTTCTGGTAGGTACATCCTGTACATTATCTGCCTAGCCTTTTTTGTAAGTGACTGCCGTAACTACTATACTCGGAATTTTAATTCGATTCCAGATTTGACATTAGCTACTGTCATTTTGTGAAATAATGATACCACATATAATAGTGTAGTGATGAACACAAAAATCGATTTATTTGTCATGTTCCTTCATGATCACATTTTTTTATTTATTTCACACACAAATATAAAAGAAAAGTCTCAGATCGTTAATTAATCGTCAAAACTAAATTATCGGTTCAGAAATATTTAATTTCCTGATATACTTAGTTTACAAGAGTAAAATTATAAACGAGAAGAATCGATCTGGAAATATTCCATTTCCATATCGAATAATTTCGCAACGTCACTATTTAGTACTTGTCATAACGTTGCAACACTGAAATTGTCAAATCTGGAATCGAATTAAAATTCCGAGTATAGGTAACGATATTTTTATAAGGTACTTAAACATAACACGTCATAATCACAATAACATCCATCCAGTATTACGGAACTTAGTGGGTAATAAAAACTATGCAGTGCTGACAATAGCGTTTACGGACCAAGAATATTTGTTGGCGCTACACCGTACGACAACGCACACTACGATTGTCAGCGATAGTTCGAACGCACACAGAGATACTGCGCTCAAATAGTTACCTAAACTAGTAGCGCGCCGAAATTGATAGGGACTCTTAAATGAATGAGAACCATAATAATATGCAACGCATGATGCACAATGACAAAAAAGGTTTTTTTCGGTTCTATCTTTTGTTTTGCCCTATAGTTAAAGGTATTATGAATACTATCTCCTGTCTTTATCTTCCTACACAAGTCAAAATACTGTTATATGATATAAACTAGATACAATTAACATTAACGTTGCTTACCGAGTGTATGCTCATCTGCCTTTTCCTAAAACTTCCTTGCAGTAGTGACTCGGTATCGGTGTCCGGCGCGTTGGGGTCAACTGCTGGCTTCTCCTCCTCGGGGTCCCGAGCCAAAAGAGTCGCGAAGTCAAGACCCGAAGCACTTAACGTATCGAAGTTACCGGCCGCTGCTATCGTGCCGTTTTTCAGGATTATTATCTGAAAGAAAAATTAGAGTAAGAAAAATATCGAATTTAAATTTTTTGTACATCGGAACATTTGGCACTTTGAAAACTGAGGAAAATATTGCTTACGGCTGCTCAAATATTATAGGAACATAGGTAACAAAAAAAAAACTAGATCACAATATTTTTTGGCGGGGGGTATCAAAATCTTATGTTCGAACGTCAGGGAGTGGGGTTTTCTCCCTTTTCCCCCTTTATTTCTCTTTCGAGTGGACTATAGAGATAAAGTGTAACAAACCTGATCTACATCCCTCAGGAACTGCAGCTGGTGAGTGACGAGTATCCGCGTAGTGTTCCGCAGGTAGCCGACGAGGCAGGACTCGAACAGGTGTCGGCCGACGTGTGCGTCGACCGCCGACAGCGGGTCGTCCAGCAGGTAGATGTCCGCGCGCTTGTACACAGCGCGGGCGAGCGAGATGCGGGCTCGCTGCCCTACGTTACAATACAGATAAGCTGGGTTGTAGTCAAGTAAAATAAAAGCTTAAAAATAAAGGAAAAAAAATCTTGCTTTTCTGCTCGTTTTTTTTATAGAGCAATATTTTAGAATTAAAATTAGTAGACGTTTAAATTGGTCAAATTTCTAGTAAATGCTACAAAGAGTAAAGATACATACGACATAAAACATTATTCGAAATTAGGACCTTGGTTTATTTCATAAAACGAATTATTTTCAACATACTGATTTTGGAAAAGCAGTAGATGGTACCTATTGTCATCCTATGCTGCAGCTTTTGTCTATGATTATCACAATTTTAGACAGAACAAATAGTATAATAAAACGTCAATCTTTTGTATTATCTTTAAAAACATTGTTCTTGCATGTTTTCATTTCTCTATAACCTGGCAAATTCGTTTATGACACCACCGTGGTCCGCGCGGGTGGCGGGGGATGTTATCACCCAATGGCGGCGCTTAAATGAGTCGAATGAAGCTCTTCTCAGTTGACCCCCATCCGACGCACGTATTACCAGCCCCGCTGCCTTACGTTCCAAATCGCCCGCAGACCACGGGAGTGTGACACACGTATTTACCAAGCTATAGTAAATAGTCAATAACAGCAATACCTTCTGGTCTTACCTCCACTGAGACTGACGCCCCTCTCGCCGACTATAGTTTTGTCTCCGTGCGGGAACAGCGTGAAGTCCCGGTCGAGCGCGCAGCGGCGCACCACCGCGTTGTACCGCGGCCGGTCCATCGCCTGGCCGAACAGGATGTTTTGCCGGACGCTGCCTGTGCAAACACTGCTCTATTCATATGCTCATTGGGGTGAATTTACGTCGAGTTAAACTAACTACAATTTATGGGAGATACAGGATTTAAAAGCATTTTATGTTAGTTGTGACTAATTTTAAAGTTTTATAAATGTTCAATGAACTTTATAAACATTAATATGCCATTAAAATTCGTGTGTAGATATACAAATTCTGTTTAAAGCGGTCGGTAAACGAAAGAGGATACTATTTTCATAATATTCTCATTAGTTCAGAAGGCGCTATGTTCATTTACAGCTCCATCTCCCAAAGTCTTCAAACATCTAAGATCCCCACGAGCTAGCTATTTACCTATTTATAAATAATGATTACCTGCAAAAAGCCAAGGCTCCTGGCTGGCATAGGACACGGTACCGCCAACGTGGACGGAGCCCGATATTAAAGGCAGCTCGCGTAGTAGTACATGCAGTAGCGAAGACTTGCCCGCGCCCACTGGACCTATCACTGCTATTATCCTGCGGAATAATTATTTTGTTTATTGAGAGCAGTTGTTTTACACGTCATTAAACAAGATTGAAAAACGAAAAAAAAATTGGCGATAGCTTCTTCAAGGCGGCGGTAACCTAATATAGTGGCTAAGGCATCGGACTTGTGATTCTGTGGTCGCTAGTGTCGCATCACAAATATCTGTCATTCTCCACCAATGAGAGACAAGCTACTGGCCTGCGATTGGTGGAATTTGACAGGTAGAACTGATGCGACACTGGCGACCCTAGCGGATTTTTGTCTCGCGGTACATTACATTACCGGCGTGTTCCCACTCGTAACATAAGCATTAACTTCAGCACGAGACATTAACAAACATACTGGTAATAGACGACCCTATTGCTTGTTTAGATAGAAAAGAAGTTGATATAGGTAGAGTTGATTGAGAGATACATACATTTATGCTTTTATTTTTAAAATGTTATGTATCTAAATCCAATCGAAAACAAACTTTATTGTTATAGCAACAGAGACTCACTTGCCCGGCTTGATGGTGAGCGACAAGTCTGTGAGGGTGTTCTCTGAGTGCGAGATGATCCACTTGGCGGTGGCGTGCTTGAGTCTCACGCCGCGCGCATCTTCTTCTACGCGGGCTGCGAGTTCTTGGTCTTCGTCCTCACCAGCTTCTAGAGGAGCGAGGGTTGCGTTACCTATGTTGGAGATTAAGAGTTTTAATAGATGATTAAATGAAACATTTTGATACAATTGTAGACAAGGCCGAATATTAAAACGTCAATCAGTTTGAAGCCGGGTGTAAAGTAGTGACAGACAGACATTTTAGAACGTGTTAAAGTTAATTAGCGTATCAGTAGGAGTTAGTACAGTAGACTCAAGACTTTGTGAGTAAATTGCTTTTGAAACTTTGAAACTGTTTTGGCTCCTGAACAATTTACTTTTTACCATATCTTAAGTAATATTCCAGCTTAGAAATTTTCTTTGATAAGTAAATAATTATAATATTTCGATGCTACACTTAAGTCGTACTAATGTTCCATACATATTTAGCGTACCTTCAAATTATAATCTTCCTAACATACATGATACATTTATGCTAATATAAAAACTAAAGAGTCCTTTGTTTGAACGCGCTAACTCTGTGTACCAGTCAGATTTTTTTTTTTTTTTTTTTTTAAAGATTACTAGCAATGTGGGTCGCACATTACTAGTAATCTCGTTAACCCCTCGTGCGAATGCAAAACCGTGGAAATCGGTTCGTGCGTTCTGGAGTTATAGCGTCAGGAAGGAAAACCCGACTTATTTTTAAATAGTAGACAAGATCAGTCATTAACTATATTATCTCTCACCGTTGCCTCTCGCCTCATCCTCCTTCGTGGACGTAGTCTTGGCGGCCACAAGCTCCTCCTTGGTTCCATGTTTAGGCACCTCAGGCTCTACTTCTAACTTCTGCACCTCCTCTTTCGGTTTGGTCGACGTTTGAATCTCCGCCAGCCCGGGAACTGGCTTGCTCGTGTCTTCGTACATCATGAAGTTTTGTAAACGTTTTATTGATATCGTTGCTTCTGCCACTTGAGCGATACCTGGAAATGTTTAAAACAAATGTAATAATTCAGTCGGTGCATTAAAATTTCGCTATAATTTTAATTAAATAAATATGTTCCTGATTGTTTTAATTACATTTTGTCGTGATTTCCATTTGCTTTGTTTTTTATTTCATTGTTCTAATTAAAACCACATTGTATGGCGAGTAAGGGTAAGAGCGAGCCAGTCCTAACACAAGTTTTTATATTACTTAACAGGTCTGTTTCAATTTTGTTTTAAATGATATGTTAAAGTTCAATAAAAAATTATTATAATTTAAATAAGGCACTTGTCATAAAGTTATACATAGTAAGTGCAAAGGCACCTTATTCTCTCGCTTTTAGAGCTGAAAATGGTTTATTCTTACAGCACAGGGTTTTTTAAGTGTCGCAATCTATTCTCAAGTAAGTTCACAATTTTAGACAAAAAATTAATTTGATTATCCTAAAACTCCTTGCATTTCAGTTTTAAGCATCAAATCACCAGCCTGATGTCATAAAATTGTGACTAACTTACCTTGTGGGAAGAACACTGTCATGGTTTGGCGGAGTATGTTGTAGAAGCTGGTGACAACGAACACTTGCTTGGCGCTGATGACGTTGTTGGCGAGCACGTACGCGAGGATCGAGCAGAATAGGCAGATGCGCGTCGTGAACATTATGAATGACGTCAGTACACCGCGGATGTAAGATGTCGCGCGGATCTGCTTGATTTCACGTCTAGGAAAGTGTTACTTAATTAAAATAATGCAATAGGTATATACATTAGTGTGGAAACGTTTGGATTCTTATTATTTATTCCTTGAAAAAATGACATACCGTTATAATTATATTATGCCTATCGTTCAAGTTTCAGGGCCGTTTAGGAAACAAAAAGTTTTAGGAAGATAAACACTAAGATAACGTAACTAACTAATCGACACCGTGACCGTGTCGTAAATTACTTTTCCACTACCAAACAACAGCCTCACTTCTTTGATTCTCTTAGTAAATAATATGTAGTTTCCTAATAAGTAGTGTCCGACCGAAATTTCGGTTTCGGTTTCGGTTTCGGCCAGTTTCGGCCAAAAAATCAAGTTTCGGCCCGAGTTTCGGTTTCGGCCAAAAACGGCCGAACCTTTCGGCCGCGCCGAAACTTACAACATCGCCCCTTCGGGTCGCGCTCGGCTAACGATTTGGTTATATGATTAACAATTTGATTATTTTGATTATCTAATTATATTTGAATTAGCCATTCGAGGCTAACTGATTGTGATATTTGTGAGTATATATATATATTTTTTTTAATAAAAACGACGCCCGCACTAAGGAATTTAATCCTTGTGTCGCGGGGGATTCACAAACATTCAAATCACATGCACAAAGAACACCCAGACTTGGAACAAGTATCTGTGGATCACACAAATGCTTGATAGAATGTGAGTGCGGCATTTTCCCTCAAACCATGGCCCACTTATTGAACTGCCCAGCGTGTCCCAACACCTGCACACGCGAAGATCTTTACAACGCCACCGACAATGCTGTCTGCGTGGCCGAGTACTGGTCTGACAAAATATAATCATCATATTGCCATTGATCGACACGCTAAGAAGAAGACAAATGCTTGTCCCATGCGGGAATCTAACCCGCAGCACGTCGCGCACAGTGGTAATTAGCGTGGTGCCCTATACCACTCGGCTATTAAAATGTAGCAGTTAAAATGTAAGTAACTGAAAATAAATAAACATAATATATGAGCATCATATTTTAATAATAAATTTGTTTTATTTTATACGACCATTAAAAAATCGCTAACTTTGTGTTACAAATAATGTATTTTTTTTTCTTTATAGGGTAGTTAAATTTTCAAACAGAACCTCTGTAACTGTGCTGAAATTTCATTGTGATAAATCTTTGAAAGTAGAAACTTGTAATTATAGGTTGGCGAGATATTAATTTTAGAAAAAAAAAATATGTGTGTGTACCAGAGTACACAGGTAAGAAGTGAAACTTCTTTATTTTCTAATCGTTTTTTGTTTTATTTTTAAATTATTATTTAATTTATATTTTTTATTGTTTTTAGAATTAATAATGTTCACTAGATTTACAGTCATCTATATATTAATACGTGATGCCAAAACTTTGGACCCCTTTTTACGAAAATTGCGCGGACGCAGGAGCATAAAATTTGGCACACTTATAGTTTATGTGTAGGAGAAGTGGAGAACGCTAATATTTTTCAATAATAATGCTTATAAAGTACATTAAATCAATAAATAAAACATTACCCACACTACCATGCATTTCACACACACATGTTTGTTTTGTTTTTCATTGACTGCTTACTGACATTGACATAAATAAGTGGTTTAAGTTTTTATATATCCGAATATAACGGCCAAGGACATTTAGCAAACGATAAAAGAGGTTTTACAAAAAACATTGTTTGCAGAGAAGTTTGCAATATGCGATAAAATATGCTCTAAATGGATATGTATTTTTTATATGTATTTTCCTCTTATAGCATGTTTTCTTTTAATAAACATTTTTTAAATAGATATTCTTTATTTTACTTCCTTTTAATTTCATATAATTTGTTCAAAAAATAAATTGGCAAATAACAGTCTTGGTCAAATGTGTGGTTATAGTAGTTTAGTTTTCGACAGTAGAACCTTAATAATGTTTGAATATTATATTTTAATAATGTATATTAAGTCACTCACAATTTAAATTTATATTATAAGGTCGAATTTCGACCATTGGGCGACCACTAGTATTTATTAATACTTGCTAATTTTAACAGATTTATATACATTCACTGATACTTACAATCAAAAAGTGAGGTTAACCTCAAATAAATATTAAAATCATGCTCATACGTGTTGAATTTATAAAACGAAATATATAATCACTCTCACTTTTCTTGTTAATTCACTTAAATTTGAACAAGTTTTTTTATTTTATCACTTTCAAATTAATATATTGTTATTTTTTTTTCAAACCAAACTTCAAACCTAATATATTGTTGTTATTATTATCATATATTACATTATATTCTTTACGTCACTATACTAAACTTCGATAAAAAAAGCAACATGGCGCGTAACCGAAAAACGTGACGATTTTCATCACGTGACTTTCTCCCATACGTCGATAAAGAAGTTTCACTTCAAAACGGGCTTACTAACATTTTTTCGACATTTTAAGGACTTTTTTTATAAAAGGTTCGGTTTCGGTTTCGGTTTCGGCCGAAACTACAATGAAACCGAACCTTCGGTTTCGGTTTCGGTTTCGGCAAAAAAACATGTTTCGGTCGGTCACTACTAATAAGTAATTCAGAAAAGCAAATATTTAAAAAAAGTAACTCACTTTCTTGCTTTGGCGACCAGGTCCGCAAAAGGTTTCTCCCAGGTGTACATCTTGATCACTTGTATACCGGATAAGATTTCATTCATAAGCCGCACACGTTCGTCTGTCCGTAGCGCCGTTTTTAATCGCAATACTGATGTACGTTTTCCCAAATAAGCTGTAGAAAAAAGTATCGATTTAATAAAAGCGGTTTCCTAAGACCTGCATAAAGATTAGGAGAAAAATACATAATTCGAAGGGCCTAAGGTCGAAAATTGCGAACCACATTATTTTATTCATCGTCACGTTTCCAGTCGTCTTATCGTTTGTTACTATGAAATTAAATATTATAATGTTCTATTGTTCAGACATTCAGTTGAGTACAAAACATTAAATAGCTATCTTATTAAGAAGTTCTACATGACTGTAAAATCCTTTACTATTATTAAACTTTACTTTTAGGAACTGAAGTGAATTTTAAATTTAAAGATTTTGTACATTTTGTTATTTGTACATTTGTTGCTCCACTGCACTTAGGGATTTCGTGTGTTAAAATGAATTTTTATTCTCTTTTTTAACTATTAACAATCCCAAAGCCAAATCAACAAGCAGTTAGCAAGAGTAGTTATTAATTAATAGCCTTTCCTGTTCTATATCAGAATCGGGTTGACAGTACCATATAAGTAGGTTCAGTATTGACCCTATAAACTGAAATCTTTTGCAAGTACGAAAAAGTATTTATACAATAATAAAGACGACAAAATAACACATGCTTGGAACAACATAATGAAGATTGTCCCCTCTCAAATGTGTCAGTGTTTAAAATAATAGCTGCACAAACAAAGCAGTTTAAAGAGGTTTGTTTGGACACGTGCGTGTCTCACGGCGTTTATCCTATTCAAGTAACAATTTATTGTTTTATGGTAACTTAACATAAACTTTTGCTAGGTTTGCCATCTAAACACAGTTTAAAAATTTTTAGTCTTGGGCCGCCTGCGATAATCCGCATCCCACGATCAACCTCAACAACGACAACCTGAACTAAATGTAAAGGCGATTTATGACTATTTAAACCTAATTTTTGCTAATGCCAGTTGTAATGCTTTATGCTTGCCGACAGGGCAGTAGGAAAGCGGACTATTTTTTTTTTGTTTTCAAGTAATACAAAAATATTAGACACGTATTTTTTACTTATTTGAACTGACGAATATCTACATCATGACTGATGACGTCCACTGCTGAACATAGGCTCCCCCTTAGACCACCATTTTGACCGACAACTCGACAATTGCATCCACCATCCCATCCATAATATCTACTTAGTACAGCGAATTTAAGTTAAGGAGTGGGGGCCCGCTATGTCCGTTGTGGCTACTAATTTCGCCTAATTATGACGTCACAAGAACTCACTCCTGAACTTTAACTCTTATCATTGTAAAACTTTGTTGTTTTGAAAGAAGGAAAAATACTTATCCAATGTTATTTTATTATTTAACTTATGGACTAAATATATTTTTACATTTCATAAATAGTCCGCATCCCTATTGTGGCCAGTGGGATAGAAAAGTACATAGAGACCTGTTTCGAATTACACACTATTGACAACTAGTGATTATTGTTGTAACAGCTGGGTGGTGAACTTAACTTGACCCCAAATATCTATATCACCTGAAAACATTTATTTCCCAATTTTGTTGCACTGGTAATTTGTTAATGATACCATTGTATAGAGAAGAAGAAAGAGTTCTGAAGTTCTTTTAGAGGTATTATGCCCTTATTTTTAGATTCGTATCTTTTTATTTCCTGTCTACGCATACTAGACATAAACATAGTTATATCGTTGTGAGATAAACCAATATTCACATAAGGGTTTACTCATAACTATCTTTAGTCATTAAATCATTCCTATGTTTTAAATGATTCTTGAAACATTACGTAAATTGTTCGTGCACAAAACTATGTATTTTGCGAGTGACTAACAGTCAGACGAATCGATCTTATCATGGTACGGTTGCTAGGTACTAGGACGTAAACAAACCGTGTTTTACCTTACAAAGTGAATGTCATAGTTGTACTTACGATGAGAATGGTTTCTTTTAATTAACAATATTTGCATTGATTGATTAAGGACTTATGAAACTTTGATGGTACTATTTTTATTTCTAATCTATCTGGTTTATTTATAACTCTTAACACAAATACAGGATTATTTTTATGGAGTGCGTATATTCAACGAAGTAATCAGGTGCATTAAACTGAACTACTTTTCCCAAGAATCTACTTTCCATACAAAATAAGTCATGTGACCTGTCGCTTTATATGAAAATTTCATTAATTACTGTCGAAGGTTTTTCGTCCTATTACAGGAAACACTTAAGCAAGCATACATAATTAAACATGATCTCTTAACTGTATAATTATTTAACGCAATAATACTTCATTTAAACCATAAAGACGAAAGTTTTATAGTTTAACGGAACACAACCAATATACTGTTTCTATTAAATCCCTATGTAAATTTTATCAACACACACCCATGTTCTTTATTGGGTCTGCAAAATATTAGTGAAACGGCTAAAAGGAAATTGTGTCTGTAAATCACGGTTTATCATTTGTTCCCGGCCTAATACTAGGCTATATTTAGGTTTCGCACGCTACTGTCTAACACGCACTTATTTGCTCATTTACAACTACCATTTAGGTACAGCTTGTGTTGTTTTCTATCACAAATTATAAAAAAATTTACTTGTATGACAAACTTCATCTCAAGCTGTTGGGGCTATTACGCGTAGTACACACATAAAATTACATAAGCACACACTTATACAGCGTGTAACAAAAACCCTGTCCGATCCCTGAGCGTATTATTCGGTACCGTACTGCGAACACATATACGTAACTATTAAGTGGATTGGAGATTATAATTTTTCCCCAGCCAAAATAATTAAATACAAATAAAAACTAATCTAAGGCAACAGCTGAACAATTGACCGCTCCTCAAAGTTCACGTATTTAATACCTACAGTTTTGTGTCAAAGGAGCCGCCTATGCAAGACGGTTCATGAACTACCTCATATACGCGTTTATTGGATCTGACAGGGGTTTTGATACATGTTGTATATTTACTAAGACGATTCATAGTAAATAAAATACAAAAAACAACTAAGGTAAAGAAAAGATGTTTAAAACGACTTTTAATAAAACTAACCTTGTAGTGGTATAAATGCCAGCATAAAACCAACTCCAACGACAGCCGCCCAGCTGATCTCGACCCACATGAAGTACGTGATGATGACGGTAGCGAGAGGTCCTATCCACAGGTAGTGCAGGAATATGATCGCCACGTCGAACCTATTCACGTCGTTTGATAGGAGATTCACCACTTGGCCGACTGTCGTTTCGCCGAGCGCTGTCTTTGATAATCTTAATGACTGAAACAAAAAAAATACAGAAGTAAAATTTAAATGGTTTTGGAGTTATTCCTGTGGGTTCAATTTTTTTATGTAAGGGGCATATCTATGTTATTTTATGATAATATAACCTTGCATCTTATTTCCCTAATCTACATTGTTCCACTGCCGGGAAAAATCACTCCAATAGCGAATTATTTCTTTAGATTAATTTTCGCGAGTGTTAATTTTCCGGCAATCCTTTATATGTATATTTAGATTGTTTTAATGGGGTCTACCACAGTTAGCATGCGCGCAGGCTTTGACTGCTTCATCGTACTCTTTCCAGCCAGAGCTATAGAAAAACTACATACGTTAGCAACGTCCACTTAGTGCACCCCTTGCGGAGTTAAGACCTCGACTTCCGAATCTTACAATGGCAAACGGCAAGAGAAGGCTGGATCTATTTTTTTTTCTAAGCGATATGGAAATCAGGAGCGTTATCCTAAAGAAGTCCAGTAGTGGATTGCAATAGGCTGAGTTGATTGATTGACTTATTTTTAATGCTAGTTTGGCTGGCTCGGGCCAGCTTAATCTAGGGACGGGTAATTTGGAAGCCATGAGAGTTTTCTCGATTAAAAATCCGCAAGATTCGCTTGCCTCGCTTCAGGTTTAAATGCCAACTCCACTTATTAGTAGGTACCAGTAGCTTGTACCAGTAGCTCGAGCCGGTCTGAATCGCGACAACCAAGGGTTAATAAATATTTCAGTCTCCGGAAAATAAGTTTCAAGGTCACAATTTGATGAGTACCTACTTAATAACATAGTACATGCAACGTTAGTAACAAAATATATTTTGATGTGTCGTCGGTAAGTTTTTTCATAATTTCACTTCTATGAAAGAAATTGCTATCAAACGTTAAACTTGTATGTACAACGGTACCTACAATAATTGAAGATAGTTTTTAATTACTGTGAAGGTAATAAATAATTGTTTCGAGGGGTGTAACTATTTTCAAGGTTTCGATCACGCATACCTACTATATTCAAATGCAAGTTTTGATATTCATATTCAGCACTAATGCATAATAATGAAGTGTTTAAAAACATTGCATGATAAATATTTAATGATTAAGAAAATGCTGGATTATTGTCCTAACAAAATACATATTATCCTATAAATTTATGAGATTTATAAATGAAAAAAAAAATGCTCGATTACACACTAGTTTTATTACACTAAGATAAAAAAAATACTACAATGTAATTATGAATAGAATAACGAACTCGTAACATTCACGATAAAATAAACTATTATCAAATAATAACAAATTCATGTTACAAAATGCAGATAAGAAAGATAGGACATTAACATGCAACAAAGAATTCAGGCAATTCAGCCTTACTCAATATACAAGGACAATACCTTGACATAGAGACGATATTTGACGGCAGTTTATCGAATCAACTCGTCAAAATATCTTCGTTCTAACATGGCCCTAACGACGCGCGCAAGCTAGCCATATTAGGGCCGAAGACAAAACGATATTTTGACGTATAAGACTCGATAAAATACCACGACAAATTTATCATGGCGCGCATGCTAGCCCGGATAGTAATAGGTCCTACCAGTACTACTACAACTAGCCGAACTACAGTACTTTCAAATGTTTACAGTTCATATAGTGGGTAATCCGTGGCCTTGGATTAGACTGGCTTAGAATGATCAACATGTGATAGCTAAGACCAACAGCTATGCGCTGTCAGAGAGGTATCTCTAAATGAAATAACTTTCCATAAAACATACCTAGTTACGGAAGCTACGTCGGTCAACGTTTGTTAACCTTGATACATTAATCCTTAAGGCGATGCTTAACTGTTTTCTTAAATTTTATCATAATTAGTGACAGGATAGTTCAAGTGAATTTAGGGAGGAGACTAATGCACGTCCATAAGGTTACAAAAATACTGATTATAATGTCGTGGTTGGATTGGCATGCACTTGGTTGCAGGTTCGAACCCAGGCAAGTACCAATGTGACTTTTTCAAAGTTATATGTACTTTCCCTATTCGTCCCCGATCGGCGACCGGTCGCCGCATTACAATAGAAAATCAATTGTGTCTCATTAGCGGTGATTAGAGAGATTAATCATTCTAAGAAATCATTGACAAAACGGTGAAGGAAAACATCGTGAGGAAACCTGGATTTCAAAGTATTGGAATCTGAAATCGCCAACCCGCAATGAGCAAGCGTGGTGATCAATGCTCATCCCTTCTCTATATGGGAAGAGGCCTGTGCCCAGCAGTGGGACGTATATAGGCCGGTATTATAATGATATCATTGTTACATACCTTTCTGTATATGAGGGAACAGCAAGCGACTCTAAACTTCATGCCCATGTGTAATATGGCCATCATGTACGGGTGCACGACGAACACGTTCAGCGCTGAACACAGGACAACAGCGCCTGCATACATGTACGCTTCCTCACGCTTCATGGAGTGGCCAGGACTGTAGAACTCCACCAGCTTGCCCAGGAACACTGGCTGTGCAATCCTGGTGTTGTAATTCCATATAAAGATAAATTGTTTAGGGTTTATTTCAGCTTTTTTATAGGAGGAGGTTTATATGTACCAGATAGCATTATTTGCATGCAAAGGTAATGCGGTCATAACCTTTGTGGGGGTTGCAAAGTCACGAAATGCATGCGTTCCTAGATAAAAAAGAGAATACTAAACTACCAGGCAACTTATATGAATACAACAATATTGATACTTTAAAAAAATGAATGTTAATAAGTCTAAAAAGGTGTATTACAGGTAATATTTATTCAATGCAGATAAATATAAACCAGTTATTCAAAGCTACGGAACGCAATATTATTATGCTGTTTTAAATGATTAACTAATAAAGATATGGGATACTAAAATACGAGATAAGAAATCAGATAAAGATTATTAGCATCAAGTTAAATAATTATGGAAGATAAGACTGTTAAAATAAACAACTAATACTGCTAAACCTAATAATTTTAGCCGGCAAAGATCAGGTTTTTAAGTTAAGAGAAACTACGTCAATTTATCAATATAGTCTATGTACATAGTTTTAATAAGGTATCCTGCATTTAAAATCTGCACGCAATCGCTCCATACTCTACAAGGAGAACAAATACTCGATATCGTACCAGAATACTATCTCAAATTATATTCCGACCAAAATGAATAAGATCCGACTGTGATATTCTCTACAAAAAAATAATAATTAAAATTGAAACAAAAATGTAGGAATAATCACGGCTGAATTTTAAATCATTTGGGACATGTACTAAAATAAAATGAGCTACAAATAATATTGATATCTATATCTACGAGAGCTCAACAAGGGCTCACTTTTCAGTGGTATTTAATACAGCCATCAGCTTTAAGTTCATGGTCTCGTGCTCTGCTTGCCCGAAGTAGCCGATGAATGAGCCCAACATACGCGGCTGTTGGATTCTAAGGAACAGAGGCACAATAGGGTAAAATACAGGATTGGGGAGGATAGGAATATGAAATTGAATGTGCTTTTAAGCCATGTTGTACCGAATAGAAAGAAGAAAGAAAAGAAACGCTTTTCCACGCATTGTTTAAATGAAGGTCCTATATGGTCACGAAAAAATATTGATTCATTTATAATATTAATTAGTAAGATAATTGTAAGATACTTGTCGGCTTTTTGAAATCGATATTTTTATTAATCGTACAAAGACTATATATTAAAGCACTATAAATAATTTAGTATTCGCGTTGTCAAAACAGGTTTCTTTGATTACCTGCACGACAAACGGTCATTGATTTTACACTATATATACTAATACTTTAGATTTAACTAGCTTTCGCTCGCGGCTACACCCGCGTGGGCTTCGTTTATAACCTTCCTGTAAATAGCCTATAACCTTCCTCAATAAATGGCCTTTTTTTTCAAATCGGACCGACCGAGTAGTTCCTGAGATTTGTAAAGAAGTATACTTAAAAAATAATTTGATTAAAAAATGATAAACAAAGTTCTAATTCTAGTGGGGAACACCCCAAATGGGTAGGTTATAAGGTATCCATTGTGTAAATATTATGATGTAAAACCAGGTTCTAACAGTTATTACATAAATTAAATATTTGATGTGTTCAAATATTTAATTGTTGTTTTGTTTATATAGCTTAAGTAGATATGTTTTAGTTATCTTAATGAAGGGTGTAAATAACAATTCAGGTTTTGAAATCAGGCGTTATCTGCACAGATTGCTCTAAGTGCAATACTTATGTACGATAACTTATCAAATAAGATTGGAGATAAACTGATTATATTATGTAAACTACTGTGTAATAACTCGTAATAGAGTTATCTATCTTGATAATAATACATAAATATGTCAAATATTTTCATAACAATGGTGAAGTAATTTATGTGTCAAAAGAAACATGCTTTGCATTATTTTCAATGAACGTCCGCATTTTTCTATTCATACAAACAAATTATTCATACGCAGTTACTCTTTGTTTTGTATTTGTTAATTTGCAAGATAGTTGAAATAAAATGAAAGCATTGTTGTTCTTTTATTGCTGTCTGTCTAAGCGTCACCTTTACTTTTAAAGGTACTTCAAGTTTCTCAGTGTCAATATTTTTTTTATTTAATGCTACTTGTAACATTTTGGTTCGTGTATAGTCAACAGCAAAAGAAGATGATGAATTGAGTTTACACCTTTTAGATTCAAAACTGATCACGAATTAGGCAACTGTACTAGTAGTAAATGTTTGGTATAATTTACAATCTTTTGAGTCACTTCGACGCCACACAGATCTGACGCGAATTCCGTTCATTAGTATTGAGTTTCTGATTTTGATCTTTTGCTGTTGACTGTACACACGAAGCAAAATGTGTCGCATTCCGACGTTATATTAAAGATTTGATAACTAGTGATTTACCAGTAACTTCGTCTGCTATGTCGGAGAGTACTTACTTATAGATAATACGCAACTGATTAATCCTATTAGTTAAAACAAACAACTTCAAGTTTCAGAACACTTATTAGGAACAGACAAAAGCCCTTGGCCCATTTATTGCATAAGATCTCCTTGTTACGTAAGCGGCTCATCTCTGAGAATATTTGGAAACGTTGTGTATGGGCAGACGGAAGGGCGCCACAAGTAAAACTTGCCACAATAACACATTAAATGGGGCAAAAACATTTCTGAACCCTGAACTGACAGAAATAGGTCTTACGACGCACACAAATAAAGATATAAATAATTTTTGAATAACAAGTTATTATTTCCCAATAAAATGTGTTGAGAGCCCTATATTATGACACAAATAGGTAGTACACGCATAGTAGTAGTACATACAGTACAGCAATAGGAATAAATTCATTGTTGTGATACGACTGTCGCACGCGAAGTCGCGAATAAATATAAAGAACCCAATAATTTTAACGAAGTGTGAGTAAGTGTTAATAAGTATCTGTTTTAATTAAGTTCCCATATTCTTAATTATTCATGTTAAAAAGGTTTACGGAAAACCGCAGTACAATACTGATAAATAGCTGGAACGTTTCGCGTTACGTCTCGCATTAGTCACAAACACTAATAAGGTCGACAGCATGTTAGTTGCAACAGAGAATTAGGACTATCAACCTTACGGCTTTGTATTAAAGACTTTTGGCAAAGTAACGTGTGGCAGTATGATATGACAATAAGCCGTCTGGTGCGAAGTACACAGGAAGGCGACAAGGCTTGTGGATACAATTGAAGCCTTGTAATATAAGCTTTTGATGTTCGGATACCAGAGATAACGTGCTGATCGGCGTAGGTACTTCATTTTATGATTTACCAAATTAAAGAGGCTTCCGCCTCTTTTATTAAGAATCATGGTACTTTTTTCATTGTATTGCCATACCTTTACAAAGCATAGCAGGTATGAAAAATTTATTGTGCTAATTATGAAAACTATATAAAATTTTAGACAACATTAGTTCAGGTTAATTGTCATTAAGCTTATACTACTTATTTTATTATCAGCAAGGGAGTCAGAATAAAATTATTATAACTCTTATATTGGCCCTTCAGAGAGAAAAATGGAAGGAAAGGGAGACCTTTGCCCTGCAGTGGGACAGTTAAGGCTCGAAACAAATAAATAAATTACTCTTCTAAATAGGTCTTGCAAGAAGAAAAGATATAGCACGTAACACTTGAGTTCGCAGCATGTAATAATTACCCAAATCAAATAATTTATATTTTTATCGGAATACGTTACGCATCCAATTCTCAATTATCGTGACAATTAATGCATTTATCCATCTATTTACACCTGTGTACTCATTCTATTTAATATTTGTTGTGTATACGTTTTATGTTTGTATTACTATAAGGTTTCTATTAGGAATTACTGAGACCCGAATTGAAATAGATTGAAAAACAAAACAATATCAAACTCTGAATGGTTAAGGAACAGTTAATTGAAAGAATTTCAATGACCCGTGAAGAACTTGCAATTGTTTTTGTTCCTTAAACATTAAATCTACCTCGAAGTAGCAAGTCCGAACAAACCCTTAGAGTTCGCCTCATAAATCAGACAAATGACATCGGAGTTGGCTACGTGCCTACAGCCTAAAACCATGTTAATTTATCGTCACGAATATAAAAAGCGTTACCATAGCAATTAAAGTGGTTATCCGAAGTCTTTAAGGGAACCAAGGGAACATTGAACCAACGCTATTGTGTCCTTTTACAAAAAATGAATAGTCGAATTCACTACACACATCTTACTTGAGTCGTCAAGGAAAGTTTTATATTGATCTGTAATTGAGACAGAATAATTTACACAACGATCAATGAGAATTGGCAAGTGTCGTGGACTTCATATTACGACGACGAGCCGTAGACACGTAATAGTGGAAATCTTCAGTTATTTATAGACCGATTTATATTTATGTCCTTTACTAAGTAATAACTACGATTGCATGCTTAAAAATAGACGAAATTGAGAAAATTAGGCGAATATATCTTGCTAGTTTTTAAACATACCATAAACAACTTTTTGTGACACCATTTGGCATTATATTTCATAAAAGTCCAATAGATTGCGCAAGTGAAAACAATAATAATTTCAAGTTCATTGTAGGATGACGTGTGATTCGGTAACGGTCGAAGGATTAATGACCCGTTGGCTCGCGTCTTTTGTCGTATTCTGTGCGACAGGCTTGTTAGATAATACCGGCGACAATGCACACGCCAAGGTCACGAGCAAACACCAATGACGTATTAAGGCTATTTTGCTTACCAGTAGCCTGTTTTAGCTCACGATTGAAGGAAATATAGAGCTTCGAAAACAAACAAAGCTGTTAAAATAGCTCTCATGCAGAGCACGATGTAATATAGAGACATATCGCTTATTTCGTATTAAGTATATCTTAATATTTTTCTCCCATAGGTATACGGAAAGCATAGCGAGTTCTTAACAAGTTATATTTTATAGGCGTATATACACATAACAGTTCTTAAAAGACAGACAATACATTACACCCGTCGTCAAGAACTACATTTGTATACATTTACATAAACATCATTGTAGTTATTGACCTCAAGAATACGGTGAAATAATAATAGATTATGAACTGTCAAAGATGACGTCATGTTGTTTATTCACCATTTTTCAAAGGTTCTTAGACTGTTCAAGTGTTTTAATGGCAGTTTTATGCAATTCAATTACCTAGGTACAGTGGATGGGATTTCCTAGCCGGTAGCAATTGTAGTAATTAGTTATTATTAATGTCTAATTTCAAGATTCGTTGACGATAAGCAGTTTAGCTTTACAAATTGTATAATTAGCATGATAAACATTTTCTGTGGGTGCTTATATAATTGAATTGAAGTAGAATTAGTAGCGTTGAATTTTAGTAAGAAGGAAGAGCCGATACCTCTTGCGCCCTACAGGACGTGATGGAGGACAGCTCAACTAAGCCATCGAGATATACTTTTTTTGTCAAAATGAATTTAAGGATTATTGACACGAGAAGAACCCATGATACATAGAAAGTAACGTCACATGACAACTAAGCTCGTAAGAAGCTAAGATCGTACTGCGTTAAATGCATGAGTAGACCGTTGTACTGCGTATGACCTAATAATTGGTTCAATTAATTTGGCCAGCTATTCCGATCAATATCGCGAGCAATGACTTACACGTGTTATGTGGGCGTCATTTCTGTCACAAAGTTCCTCATGTTTTATGAGTACCTATTAAGTAGGCACTGTAATACATATAAGTATTGATGTTAGAGATAGGGCAAACTGGCAAAGCAATATTTGACTGCCAGGCACTGACAGTAGTACGAAATATAGGGGAGGTGGATGAGAATACAGGGAAAAAAGTTTTTTTTTTTAGATGATGATGAAGAGATCTCTTCCTTTTTTCTGTCAAATACACTGGGCAATTTTTTTGGTACTTACCTATAATCAAATACAATCCACAAGAACCAAAGCGAATTTGCTCTAGTCAACCATGTTGGTATACACTACGACATTCGACAAATGATTTAAAATCTACTGTTCGTTTTCGTTCGTAAATTTATTGTATGTGCTAATTATTCATTCACCATCATTACAGTGTACCTATGCCTTTCTACATAATATTGACATTGACCTTTGTCATATTGGATATATTATGAATGTTTTTGGATTGCAACATAATCTGAAATAAATAAAGATTTTCATTTTAATTTCAAGTGACGATGGGAGACATCGGAGCCGAACCTCGAAGGATAAAACTCAGGGATTCAGCTTCATACATAGGTAAACATTAATCTTATCAATGTGTCACTCCGTGTTAACGTGTTTACCCTCCATTACCCGTAAAGTAATAGCTACCTACCTACTTAATTATTAAATGGCTGTCCTCGGAAGAGCTCGCGTCCGACATTTTCTTGTATCTATGTACCTTGTAGGTAGGTACATTATCTTGACGCAAAACTAATTTGCGGAACATCTAACATTATCGGGAATTAATTAGGAGAATAAAAACGTTATAGTTTCTTCTTTTCGTGTCGGTGTTGATCATTAGACCACCCGCGACGGCCCATAACATATCCAAATCGATTGCTCTTGATTGACTTCTTTTAATGGCGGGCATCTGGGGCAGCATAATAGGTTCAATGTTTTTGTTCGTAGACTTTTATTTGCCCCGCGGTTTCACCCGCGTAGGTACGTTATCCCCGTTTTCGTGGTTTTTTTGTCAATATTAAATTTTTTATATTTATTCTGCTATTCGGGACGGAGACGAATATAACAAACCAAGGATCATGAAAATCGGTCCACCCATTCTCGAGATAAAAGTGTTATAACAATTCGGACTTTTTTATATAAAGACTAGCTGTGTTGTGTCCCGCCGGCTCAACCGCGTAACTTACCCCGTTCCTGTCATTTTTTCAGTAATTTTTTCACCGTTTTTAATATTTATTCTGCTATTCGGGACGCAATCACAGAACTTATACAAAATTTTCCTTTTGAATTTGATTTTTGATTGCAACATGTTTTACTTCATAATCCAACTACTTATGTTATTTAAAAGTCAAATTATTACCTACACTTTGTATGTTGCATATTTTTATACTTGACGATTTTTTTCCCAAAATCTACGCGGAAGTTTGCATAAGAGTAAAATTTAACCTTGATATCGATAGACGCTACACACATTTATAAATATAGACCAGACGATGCATAGCAACATAATATCGACTGTGTAGTGTGTACTTCCGATTGCCGCCACAACGCTGGTACCTATTTAAGGTACGTCTACACTGCGACACAAATGTAGGACAGTCGTATAACTATCCCACAGTCGTTCACACGGTACATAGAGTACAGGATATAGTGCCGTAGTGTAAACATAGCATTTGAAATACTTCATGGTGACTTTTCATGATGTTCGTTGACGATGACGTCACAGTGACGTGAATCAAGGATGTCCCGCCATGATTGGTGTGTCAACAAATTATCGTCGACAAAAATAATGACATGGTGAATCGTTTGTGTATTGCCTTTTAAACTAGTTTGTCGTCCCTTCTGGTAAATAAAATTGAAGTTGAAGACCATTTATGAAAAAAGTAAGTTGTACATAATAAGTAAGCACTTAAGTAAACCAAAGATCATTTAAATTACTCAAAACGATCTATTATCAACAAGAATCTTATGTACAAAAACTCAACAAATAATGATTCTTTACATGCTTGGCACTTATACATAAAACCTGAATACAAAGACGAAAGACCATGCCCATTATATGGCTTCGTTTGGTTTACTTAGCTTCATGGTAGGAAAGAAAAATACTAATTAAGAATCTTGCCGTTTACGTCATCCTTGTGACATAAATAATATTTTTGAGAGGCGTCGTAGTCTGAATTACATGTAGCTATAGATAAAAAATGTACATTTCGTACCAAAAATTGTGTATCAAATCGTATCAAATATCTCATTAAATTCTGATCTTGACATACCTAGGACGGCTAAGGGAATTACCGCAAGTTTAAAGCGTGAAGCCTAAGAGACTGCAAAAACTTGTTTGCTGGAAGTTAAACTGGTTTTAGACTAAGTTTCATCCCGATATCAAATGAAGGTGGGCTATTATGTTACTGCAAAATGCCAGGCAAGGAAATAAAATTAAGTCTTTTTGTGCGACCGGACCAAACTCATATTTAAAAACGCTAAGCTCTCGGTTTTGGCAATATTATTTGGAATATAATTTTACCAAGAATTATTCGATGCGGTTTTTATAAAAAAAAATACGAAAGTGTTAAAAATTCGAAATTGCTTTTGCATCATCCAAATCCAACGAGGACCGCAACAAAATTAAGTAAGGTTTAAGGGTTTTGGTTTTTGCGATAAAAAGTAGCCTATAGCTTTCCTCTACAAATGGGTTATCTAACACTAAAATATTTTTTCAAATCGGACCAGTAGTTCTTGAGATATAACTCACATGTTCAAACCCGCTCTCTTAAGCGGTTTTAAACTACATACCTATTACTTGTGAGTATTTGTACAACACGTTTACATTAATAATAGTGGGATCCATCCCAGACAGCAGAATTCCGAGAATCGTTCATCGGCAGTTCACATGAGTTAATGTTATACTTTTCTATACTTACTGTTATTATAACAAGAAAGTGTAACAAGTATTACGTTTTAAATTTATATAAATCATCCTGTTATGTACTTGTATGGAAACTTGATTATCTTATAAATAAAGAATATGTATAATTTAACCAGTAGACTAGTATTTAATAGTATTTATTTAGTAGACGTATTGTCATTTGATAATTTTAATGGGTTATTGGGAAATGGCTCAGTTATTTTGGAATACTGTCCAAAATGGCTATTTGAATCTCTTATGAAACATATCACGTATTCTATACGGTGAAATAAGCAATAGACGTGCCTAACATAAGCCGTTAACTGTCAATCGATAAAAAATTCATGACTTAGCAATAACTATTTATGATGACTTGTGAAAAACCTACTGAAACCTTATCAACAGTTCCCAATACCTTCGAAGATAACGTGTTAATTTTCTAAGCCATAGAAATTTTTGATAATGACACAATGCGGAAATACCTATTGTTAGTACGTTGTCGTTACCAAATAACCGTGACGTAATCATTAAAAAACGAAGGTGACATGTTAAGAAATTTTCATAAGTCATTATGTCAACGTACATTGGGTCCAAACTTGTCGTAACTACCATAAATCTTAGACGATACCAAATTTAGGTACCTACTTACATGTGAACGACTTTTTTTATATTTATTAACTTCAGAGCATTTTTGATCGAAGGTCTGAATTTATACGTAGATCTTGGGTAGCAGCTTAGGTAGTTTTAAGGATCCCATTCAAGGTCATAATAATTAAGTGTTTGCACATACCGCAATATATTTCGCATTTGATCGCTATTAGAGCAGTTATTAGTTTGATCCGTAATTAAGTATCTTTATGTTAATACGTAAAGCAAAAACTTTGTAAGTAAGTTGTAAGTTGTTTAGAAAATTGCAGGACGAATACATAAAGATAAGAGGTGTATAGGGAAGGAGTGCAGAATGCTAATATATTTTTTGAATATTATTTTAACTTGAAATTTAAACGAATTATTGTCGATTTACGATCACTATTGAGCCTCTAGATTTATTTATAGTATAGGGTAGGAGTTGTATAATCAATGGTTTACATAAAGCATATTGTTAGGTAGGTACATAAAAGGAGACGAAACGATGAAAATTATAATTATTAAGTGCACATACATACAAAGTAGTAGTGATTAGATGTCAGTGATCTTTCAACATTTTCACCTCATTTATCTCAGAGTATTACTAATTTGCAGCAAAACAATTGATTGATAAGTGTTAATGAACTTTTAGTACAAACAAATATTAATATTGTTTTGACGATTTTTATACATCACACAATATTACAAGTTGTTTGTTAATTATTATTTCGCAATAGGTTATTTATTATACTGAGTATGAAAGGTAATAATCTATTTGGCCTAACATTTTTGATAAGTACATATAAAAAATTATCGACAAAAATAAAGCTTTTTATAGTTCCGGAGTGGGGCCTTGTAACGTCATAACACTCATAACGTTAGCAAATATTGTAGGACAGAGTGACGTCACGCGATTTTTTAATTGACTGTATTTTCGTAATTATTTGTTTACGAGGGGAAAGAAAACATGAAAAAATAATTTAATACTCTACCTTAAATACAGGATTATTTTATGAGGAGTGCGGATATCCTACGCGGTAACCAGGTGCATAAAACTGAACCATTTTTCCCAAAGGAACATACCTATGTTCTAAGAAAACTTAAAAATAAAAATCAACTTTTCATACAAACACGTGACCTGTCACTTTGTATGAAAATTTCATTTTCAATTTTAAGATTTCGACCTATGTTCCTTGAGGAAAGTTGTACAGTTTTATGCAGGTGATTACCTCGTATGATATCCATACTCCGTTTAAAGTAGGTAATCCTGTACATCAAGAAAGAATAATTTTCTAACCATAGGTATAACATCACTAAAAAAGTATTTATTTAACTTTTACGCAACATAAAACATTAAACGTGACACTTGGAAACATTACTTTGAAAAAACTCTTTTACTTATGGGAAGCCGTAAGGAAACCGCCGTTCTATTTTTTTATTATTTTTCAATGCGCCTCAAAAATCTACTAACTAAAAAACATACTTACAGTAAAAATCTGTTTTTTTTAACTAAAGTTTGCACACATTGCGCTATCCTTATCTTATCAAGTGTACACGTGGCCTTTTACTAGCGACGGGACTTATAAAGCAATAGGGAAAAATCGATAGCCTTTTCAAAACATTTCGTTGTATTCATAGACAGTACTTTATAACATAATCAGTTTATTTTTCATTTCAACCTTGTTCTTGTACAACTCTTTGTTCATATAGAACGTATACTGTCTTGTTGTATTATCTGAACATCATGTATTCAAATGAGAAATGATGTGATGGCTTTTGCTAATTTATAGTATTAGCTAATTCAATTTATGGAAAGATAAAATCAAACCAACTCATTTTTTTTTCGCTACGCTGTTTTTGTTTACTGCTCCGCCCGCGTGGGCCTCGGCAAAAAGTAGCCTATATAATTAGCATTCCTCAAAAAAGGGGCTTTCTTACATAGAAGATGTTTTTCTTAAGCTTTATACTAATAGGATTCCCGATTCTATGTCTTTAAATACCTTTATTTTTTTTCTATTAACTTCTTGCTTATCAGCTTGAATTTGATTTACTTTACACCTTTGCTGGATACTTTGACATTCTCCTTAAGGATGGGATTCTAAGATTTCGGGATATTTATTGGGCTTTCTTTTACAATGATACAATTCCTCACCTTATTCCACACTCCATGAACAGCAGTACAAATCCGTATAGCATACACCTCGCGGCGTAAGCTCTTAATATGACGCGTAGGAGACTTGGCTTGCGTTTCACTCCCGCGCGCTGGACCTCTTCCTCCCAAAGCCGCGCGAATTTGTCCCCTAAAGGTCCTGGTAAACAAATTCAATACAATTAGATAACAATTGAGATTTTCTAGAATAAAGAGATAGTGGAAATGGACCGGTAACAATATAACTTAATGAACATGTTTCCATAATCATACGCTACAGAGATTAATGTTTAACCGTTTAAGTGCTTAGCAATACAGTAATATATACACTTAAACATTAAAAAATATTAGGCTTAACATAATTTATAATTAATAAATAGTTAAGTTACGTACAGGTTACAATTGTACAGTAAAGTGAGATTGTAACTAAGTATAAAGAATTTGATAGACGAATTAATTAAAAATAAACTCAGCCCACACAAAACATGAACTCAATAACAACAAAAAAACAGACATTGATTCGCTCGAATGGTTTTTACCTATTGTTACAGAGACGATCTCGTATTCATTGCCAGGAATTGTATAAAAGGACTTCCCAATATAGCTTAATCATCGAGTTCAAAGTCTTGAAAATCGCGTTGTCGATAAGTACCAACATTCATTTTGCGACACGAGTTAATAAATACTTTGCGCGCATTCATTCACATTGGCCTTACATTATGTATAATGGACTTTGAACTCTCGTAACTGACTGCTTAGAATATGACCCGAGTTCTAAGTCTAATTCCACAGTAATGAAATCTTTTTTTTTTCATGATACCGTATTATAAACATCTTCTTAATTATAGTTATTTTTGAACTCTTGATGTCAACAATTGTGGGTTCGCAACGCATACTTCCGCGGCATTCGAGTAAGATCATTTGTTTGAGAAATGACTGAACAAATTGTTCAGTTGCAAGCGTTTATTTAAAACTTTTTGTATAATGTGTTAGGTACAACTGAAAAACCATAAGTAAGGTCAGTTACTTAAAACACGTGATAAACGTACATTATTTCTGGCACATTAATTGTTTATTTTTTTCATGTTTCATTGATTAACCACAAGACAATGTTTTAACTACCTACCTACTTCTTTATGAAGTATAAAGGCGAAATATGAAGAACTGTACCTTCTTATTTTTGAGATCCTTAATTACTATATTTCGAACAAATAAACAATTCTACCCTATTCTATTTAACAATTATAATATAAGCTAGGATAGTATTTAATTTCGCTGAAAAACCCGTATTATTTTAGAAGTAATGTGTACCTATTTAATTAACTGAGCAAATTTATTTGATACCCACCTGTATCCATTTAACTTTATGAACATTTATTCATGTACCGGGTAAAATGGGGCAAAAGGTAATCAGGGGGTGAGAGAATGCCTTCTTTTTACATTTTTTCAGGTTAAATATAATGACAAAGATGGACTCTTAACTTTGAAAAACTATACGGGAGCAGTTTAAATGTAAAAAGCATAAAAAGCTTTAAACCCTCTCCAAAATTGACTTTAGTCACTCCAAAATCATTATTTTATATTCACTCCCTTTTAGTCTGTTTCTATCATCGGTACAAATCCGAGTTCCTTTCGTAGTAATTCATGTGAAGTGTAGATTCTTGCAAAAATGTTTATCTACTACCCACGAATTGCGCAAACGCAATCAGATTGTAAGTACCTCATTGTGAGTAGTGTAGTGCCTACAGTGTTTATTAACGGGCAGTCTAAAGTAAATATATGTTTAATGGTCCTTCAACTACAGGAAATGTCTAGTAAACAACAGTATCGTTACGTGCGTTGCTTTTTTTATTATTTAGTAATAAAATCTTAGAGAATGTCCCGACAAGACCAGTTGTCAGGATTTCAGGAACCATGGCAGTAAAAGATTGTTACGTCTTTATTGGAATTCTAATTTTGCTAAATCCAAAATATATTCCCTTCTGCAAACATTAAGATTTTTTTTTCAGTTTTTCCATTTACAGCCATAATCGTCCCGCCGCAGAACAAAGGGTCTTGGGCTATAATGTTGTCCATAGATTTGATAAATGAGTCAAGTTATAATAAGTGTGGACAACACCACATACATTGCTCTGAAACTCTGATTCCATAGTAGCTAAAGATCTTGTATTGGAATCGAAGTCAACAAAGGTATCAATGCTCGTTCCTTCTCTATAAGAGAAAAGCCCTGTGCCCAGCAATGGGACATTTATAGGCCGTAATTAAAATGTACCAGAAACACGCAGACCCGAAACAACCCGTCCGGGTATCCAACCCGAGACCTTGGAGCTGCTGCTCACAAAACTTTGAAAAGCGGTGAGTATGCCACTTAACCACGGAGGTCGTCGTCGAATGGTTTTAAATGTAGGTTTGTTGGCATAATACAACTCTCCGGCCAATAAACAGTAAGTACGTTTATGGTACTGGTACGACACAGTTAGCAGAAGTATAAACATGCAAATAGCATGCGATTAAGTTAGACATTAAAAATTTGTTTGTCTTGTACTCAGAGCAAATAACCAATGTTCTTTCTCTACAGTTTAATGACACGAAATTCTGCATCTTGCGTAAAGGCGAATGCGCAATACTTCGTTCAGATTATAATTGAACGACAGTTATGATTAATCGAATAAACAAATCGGGAAGCAGTTAATTGGACATTGAACTTGAAATTGCGTAATGGTGAGAACGGAGCGTGTTTTATCTTTCGGGTTCAAATAAATATTCCATGATGGTGTTTTCATAGGCTTACGGGCCACTTTTCAGGACAGAAACATTTAAGGTCTATGCTTGGTATTATAAAGTCGAAAGTTTGTGTGTTTGTTAATTCGAATGTTTGTTTCCCCTTTAAGCTTTAACGGGTAGACCAATTTTGATAAAATTTACGGTACGAAAGTAGCTTTTTATCCCGAAAACCATAAGTTGTTTGATAAACCTCGGGAATATTACCCATAAAATAATTCATTAAACAATTGTACAATATTAAGCATAAATATAGCCATTTAACTAGTTTATTAAATACGCAGGTCATCGATAAAAACATCAGATTCTTGCAATGTCTTCCCAGAACTAAGTTTTGCATATTTTTCTAGGATAACGTATAGTTATAACCTAGAAACCACAGCCGAATCAACAAAATGCTGTTTACATTTGTCAATATTGACTTATGATGACTTGCAATTACACAGAATTATCTATTAGCGGGTATTCAAGTGGTTCATAATATATTAATAGATATTATGAAATATCTAGGTAGACTAAAGTAATATGTTAAGTATCTTCAGAAGGGTAACATTGACCATATGATTTTAAGTTATTTTTCTGGTAACAGCTTTTCTATGATATATCTCCAATAAACCACCTTAATTTCTAGATTCAAGAACGCTTAATTAAGATCAGTGCTCGAATATTTTTTTTAGAGTAGCAATATCATGACTAAATCGGTTTTCGTACAAGCATTACTCGGTTTATTCAATGCCCATGACTATTTCAGCAAAGGCACACCTAGTGACACAATTTTAACGTCTGTTAATACTTAGTGCTCACATCACTATAATGGGAATCTCTCAAATTCGCTAGGATACTTGATCCCTACTAGTATCATAGCTGTTTTGGCGGCATTTTTCCCTTACAAAGCGGTATCGGTCGTCAATACTGAGCGTGTTAGTGAATGTGTCGCCCCCAATTACCCTGTTCGTATGTTGTACGATAGCGTCGTACTAATTTATAAGAAGTTAGGACCTTCATATAAGTTACTAAGGAATAAAATAAAAAAGAATAAAATAGTTAACCACTCACAACGTTAATAATTTAAAAGGAAAACTTAACAATGTAAGAGTTACATTGTTACCTTTGAATTAAGTTTTTCTTTGTACATAAAGAACAATGCGAACAAAACCAAGAGTAGGTCCAAATTGTTATTGTTATTACTTTTGTTGCTTATTACATTTTTCTCCCCAATATTTACCCTTTTAGGTAAATCGTGACTATTCTAAATATTTACAAAAACACTTTACTGCTTAGTTCCTATGTACCTAACAACCATTTCAAAGTTTCTGTCAGAATGAATCACCTAGTAACGTGACCATTCAAAGTAATTTATTACGAGATTTAGTACCTACACCAGGCGCGAAGTTTATACTCGCGTCAATCAACGTAAGATAACCATTTGCGGCACTTTAGATGACTACCTATATAATATACTCGTAAGTATTGGCCCCGATAGAATTTCCATAGACAGATAGATACTCCCAGAGGCGGATCAACAATTTATTCGGTCCTCAACCCCGCTGCGGGTAGATTTTAGCAGAAGAAATACTTCACAAAATGCATAAAACTTGAAGGTACGGGTAAGGTGGGTAGATAGATGTTATAAATCTCAGTGAATATAATTTAATAACAAAAGGGGACGACCAAAGAAACGATCGATTAATTGTTTAACTATGATGGCTAGAAAGGATGTCCTTGTGGCATGACGTCAGATTGAGAAATTAAGTTAAGGGCAGGAGGATGAAAATTAAGTTAGGAACATTCAGAATACGGACACGGTTAGTGTGTAGGGTAGATGAAAAAAGCGGGGTCGATCAAGAATCATATACTTCATAAAAGGAAAGATGACATCGCATCTCTAATCTGCTTGCGACCACGGCCGGTGCAACCTGAACTAACCATCTAGCCTTTAAAAGTAAATGCATGAGTTTGTGTTAATCTGTTAAAAGTTATTACTGCTGAATAGGTTTTGAGGTAATTTTGAAAGATAGATTATGACTTAGTAACAGAGTACAGCTTTCTATCTTTTCCACGAGTACGGAGATACCCGTGTTATTTCTGGAAAAGGTCAATTATTTTTTTTTGAATAGCATGAGAAGAAATTTGTTTGAAGAATAAGCTAAAAAATAATGTGTGAGCGCTAAGAATGTGACATTGAACAAACTAATCAATGTTACAAGCAAAAATAACAATCAATCAAAGGAATTCAATGTTTACTTGCGTTTCTATTAACGATCGAGGTAAACTAGAAATATTGTGCTAAATGTATGACTGCACTTTTACCGAGTTTTAATAAATAAATGCGGCTGTCTGTAGCCTATGGCAAGGGCGTTGGACTTGCGATCATATGATTGCCGTTTCGAAACCTACCCATTGCACTTCCGACGTGAACCCACGCGTAACACAAGCATTTAGCTTAGCACGGGGGGTTGAAAAGTTTCCACGAAATTTAGTAACCCTTCAATACAGAAACGCGAGTTTACACCATAACCTGACAAAAAAAAAATATATTCAACGTCTTAAAACTGACCGACGTTTCAATATTCGACCGTTAGAGGTACATTTTTGAATATCGAAACTTATGTGACTTTTTTGAAAGTATAGTGATACAAGCAATATTTTGGGGAATGGGTATTTCACAATTATTCGCAAATGATTTAGTCACTTGTGTATACATTGTAAAACAAGTAAATAGCGTGGTTAAACATCGACACAGCGTGGGATGTTCGTCATTAGTTGAAAATAATATTTACACAACCTATTTACAGTCAACAATATTATATTCAATGTTCAATATTTTTAACCGAAAGGGAAAAACGGGACCCAATTAATAAAATAAAAAAAAAACTTTTGGAGTTTGTTGCCGGTTCTTTTCCCTAGGAATGACATTTTGTAACCGCGCAACTAGAGTCGTTTTACGTTTTGAAAGTGCCTGAAAAGGCCTACTTGAATTAAAAATATTTTGAATTGATATTACTAATACCGTGATAGTTAAAGGTTCACCCGTACATCAACAATCGTGATTTTTTACCGTTTTTATAGATAATGGCATGGAACGCTTCTCGCGCGAGTCCGACTCACACTTAGCTGGTTTATTTTTTAATTTTATTATACATACATGTAATTTTATTTTATTTCGGTCAACATTGGGTTTACTCATGATTCGATGCAGTTTACACGAACTTAAATCTATACTGATAAAATCTAATAAGCTGAACTTTGGATTTGATAGCCCAATTGTTAAGGCAGGTTTTCGTCGAATTAACGATGTTACTTGCCTTAGGATAAATGCAAGGCCAGTTTAACCGCGAAACACAGTTAGTACAAATAAAATGAGGTGACGATAATTCAAATTAAATCTGGTGGGTATATTTTTAAACAAGATGTTTGGTAAGAAGTTCTTGGGAGCTATTATTTTGAAGCTAAAATTAATTTGTAATTACAAAATCCTTATTATTCCATCAGAACAATTAGATTGCATCAAAAATAATGGTCATAATTTTATTGAAATGAAAAGATGTCTGTAAAAACTACCCACTTTGCTTACACTAAGGTGATTTCAAAGCACTGTATCTGAGGCACATTGCAACAGGTTTCATTCATTTGAGTTACATACTTAAATAAATGTTGAGGATTGTGTTGACATTGTAGCTTTTATAACCATAAATATTATTATATTATTGATATATTTTCTGTGTGACAACAATGATGTTTGATCACAGTATACATAAATAACAACACCTGTATCTACAACGCAAGCCAAAGGTCTTTGTTAAGCCACATAAAGGCCAGTCTAGACCATTTTTTTACACAATATAAAATTTTAACAACTGTCTGGCTAAGAGGCTACAGCATCTAGATTCGTCGGATTGTAGCCAATTAGGAAATATCGCCTCTAAAGAGCTCAAGAAATAAAAAAGTATGTATGAAATTAAAAATTATGATATTATTCTATTTGTAGAAATTAACTATTAATAGTATTTAAATTTCAAGTGACAACAAAAGTTTAACAGAACTTACCAGATGAGTGTTCTAATAATGGTTCATATAGATCTTGTTCTTCCATTTCTCTTTTTACACCACTCCAGAAAATAGGCAAGGTCCATCTAAAACATGTGCATGTTAAAATCATGTGGCAAAGTGTAAACATATCATTACAAGCCAAATCATTCTGAATTACATTAAAAATGCAGGTACTTCATACAATTTTCAGAAATGTAATATTTTTTATTAATATTTTAGTTTTAATACTTACATGAATGTTAGGGCTGACAAGGGACCTGCCTTGGCCCTGGGGTGAGGAGGACGGCCTTTTTTGTTTAGTGACTCCATGATTTATCTACCTACAAAAAATGTGCAAAGTTTATATAATGTTTGCAATATTCAAGGCTAGATAAAAAACACATAACTAATTAGTGATTAGATTCTAATTTCAACATTTATTTTGTGAAGAAAGGAAGATACTTATAATGTCTAAAAAAAATTCAATACACTTTTTTTATGTCTAATGTACCTAGTTCATGGGAAGCTATAAATACTTACGGTAGATTCCGGCGGTCGGTATGGTTTTGTAACCTTATATGACGAGCAAACACATGACCTGTGTACCGGCACACCGCTTCACTCGGACACGACAATAAAACCACGTGAAATTGTGCACTACCTACATATTATTTATTTTATACCTACAGCAGGTAATATTTTTTGTTCTATCCAACCCGACGGTTAATTCAATTGTAAGGCACTGGTAAATAAGTACTTGCGCAAAGTTGTGAGGAATTTCATAAAACTAATTTATTAAGATCAGAAACAGGTAACCGATTCACTTTTGAATATAGCACGTACAATTTTATTATTGTGTCATATTAATATTCAATCCTTTCACGACCACCGCTAATTTTTTACTGATAAAATTGTAGTGAATGAATACGAGGATGACAATTGTCATTCTCGAAAATGAAATATGTATTTGACAGATGACACTTCCTTCTAGTGTTGACTGATATTCTCATCAGTCTTATTATTCCCGAATTTGTTATATAAAAGCGATAACTTAGTAAGTTTACTTACTTTATGTTAAAAGATACTAAATATTAGTTTAATAAATAATACGATTTTTTAGTTAATTTTTGTCTGATTACAAGCCAAAAACCAAAAAAGATGGAAATTCTTTGGATGCTGGACTAATAATAATAATTCCGGACACTTCACATACAAGGTCATTTGATTCCAAACTAGACAGAGCTTGTACCGCTTGTACTATAGTAACCAGACAACTGATAAACATACTTATCATATTATTCTAAATACATAAATAACATAGATAAATAACACCTATTTGTCCTGGGTGGGAATTAAACAGACTAGTCTAGTTTCGCAGTCAGGGTCATTAACCACTATAGCAACAGGCCATTTTTTCAAAGTTAGTTGTATGTAATTAAAGTTGAACGCACAGATGTCCGAGTCTTACGCGCTGCATTTTCCTAATCGCATGTAATTCCTTTAGAAAGGGGAGACCACAAGGTTAAATTAGGATTTACACGAGTTTTGCGGTGAATTTTTTGTCACAACAATGCTATGTGGTCTGTGAATGCTAGCTACCTTGAGTACCTTGACAAAAATTGACAATTGACATTGATGGTTTAAAATAAATTTAACCTTTTAGTTGTTGGCAGGGGAAATAGTAAGCGAGATATATGTTTTTAAAATTGTTTGTATGCATTTCCAACATTTAAGTAAACGCAGGTAACAGCGCCTTTTCTTAAATGATAGAATAAATAATTAAATACGTCATAATTAGTTGTGGAAGAAAAAAATACAAGACGTGTTTGTTTACACAATATTATTGAGATTATTTTGATTTTAAGGTGTTTTTACGGAGATAACTTACACTTGCTTACACCCTACGATGAAATATCGATCTCCACTGTAAATTCCTCTTAAAATGTTCGTGACTTTTCTTCGGAGATATAGAAGTATGATTCTCGCCAGTATATTTTTCTTTTACCTTGGCTGCGGTATAACTCTGAGTTTTCTACGGCTCGATTGTGCTGATGCTCTGGCAGCCAAAGATTTAAGAGATTCCCAAAGTTCACTAAGCAAAATTGAATATACTGTACTAGTCCTTAGTGGGCCTGATAATGAAGTCAAAAGGGATGCTATAAGAGCTACATGGATGAAATTTGCAAATAATATTTTTGTGCAAAATGGGGAGAAGTTGTACAAGTGGAATCATACTTGGACCGAGCAGCATGTTATGCCAGAATTTATTAAGTTTTATTTTGTAATTGGAACGCAAGGACTTAGCGAAACAAAGCTATTGAGATTAGATACTGAAAATAACAGAAGTAATGATCTCTTGTTGCTGGACAGTTTTGAAGACAGTTATAAGAACTTAGCAATGAAAATGCTACATTCCTTAAAATGGTTAAGCAGTAACTTGAATAATTTTAAATATCTCATAAAATGTGATGATGATTCCTTTGTGAGAGTTGACTTGATAATAAAAGATCTTGAAGCTTATGCACCAGAAATGAATGCCCATGAAATAAGTGAATATGTAACTTATAAGGTAAAAATCTTCTATTAATATTAATTATTTACATTTCATCCACAGTAAAAAACATCTCCACATAAAATTACCTGTTAAATATAAAACTGTTCCCAGGGGCCCCCTAATAAAGTCTCAGAATTATGTCTTAAATCCACATCTGTCTAGTTGTATTAAAAAAATATTATATTACACTAAGATAACTACTGTTATTCTCATTCACTGCTTGTTGAATTAATACATAAGTTCACCCAAATACAGGAGTTAATGTAAGACTAGTGCAACTATTTTTTTTTTGATAAGAGTAAATCTGACTGATGTGGAGTGGCTTTATTTCTGGAATAGATATTGTTTTCAATCCACAATAAATTGTTAGTTAAGCAATTTAAATAATAAATTAATTTTAATAATAAATACACGAATTTTTTTACCTCTTCACAATGCAGATTTTTCCCATATCCTCAAATTGTTGAAATCGGTATTCACCTGCAGCTTTGCTAGTGTGGATGTTGATTATTGTGGCATAAGGTAGACTATTTCTTTTAAGTGAACTCCGTAAGTCCACAATTTCATCTCAATCAGTTGTATGTTTTAGTTTTAGTTATGAAAGCGAAACTGACAGGCTCAGAAAGAGTTACTTTCAAAGTCAGATAAGTAATTGTATATTTTCTTTTTCAGAAGGACCTGCCTTCCTATAAGGGTCTATACTGGGGTTACTTTGACGGCCGCGCTCATGTTTACTTGAATGGCAAATGGCAGGAGAAAGATTGGTTCTTATGTGACAATTACTTACCTTACGCCCTGGGCGGCGGCTATGTCATATCCCGAAGCATTGTAGACTATATTGGGAGAAATGCTGATTTATTGGGGTAAGATATCTTTCACATCAGTTAGGCAGTTTAATGATGATATTTATCTATCAAATGACTTGATATAGAAAAACCCTAGATACACATTCACTTCAATAGCAAATTACAGGTGAAAGTTTTAAAATGAACTCATTTTTTCGAAAATTCAACTTTATCTACATATACATAAGGTTGTTTTTACAATGCGAGACTTTTTGAAATGACTGCACTTCTGTGGTAATTTTGAGAATGTATTTAAGGCACTGACTGTGTATACAACTTTGGATTTCTTCTATATCAATGCTCAAATGTTGTCAGACGCAAAAGGCAGCTTTGCTTTGAAAATAAAAAAATACTCTTAGAAACATAATTTGTTATTAGTAAAATATACTTTATCTGATAAAATATAATAAATAGCTTCATTTCACTAGATGTTTACCTGGAGTCTTATGCTTATACCCTTGTTTGTTGAGTGGAGCATCTACCAGTTCTTAAGTTATTGATTGTTTATTTCCAGAATATACAAATCAGAAGATGTTTCAATGGGTGTGTGGACCGCCTCACTGGATGGCATGAATCGTGTCCACGACGTCAGATTCGATACAGAATGGAAATCAAGAGGATGTTCAACACAAATGTTGGTACGACACAAACAAACACCAAGCGATATGTTTCAACTATATAAAACACTAGTCCATACACATGGAGACAAACTCTGTAAGACTGAAACTATTTTAAGAAAATCATATTCCTATAGATGGGATGTTTTGCCAAGTATGTGCTGTAAATAATAACTATTAATGTCTATGGATCTTGAGCAATCTATAAGAATCAGCTTGTTTAGGCATAAAATTTCCATTTTCATAATTCCATTGTGTTCAGTCTAATATTATAATAATGTTCAGTATTTTACATGTTTGTTTATAAGAAAAAGTAAGTGTAATAGTAATTAAGTTTTAATATTAGTTATGATCAAAAATATATTGCTTAGGCCGTCTATACACGGACTTCTAGAGCAGTTAGCCTGTGTACATACGCTTAGTACAGTGCGATTATAATTTAATTACACACTGCGCAGTACCTCGCCCCGCTACCCATGAATTTGTTGCTGCCCAGCGACGCGTCTCGCCGAAGTCATGAACACAGCCGCCATTAAGTGTGCGCCGTATTATACGCGTACTGCTCGAGCAGTCAACAGCTCTACGTAAATACTCTGCCACACGCGTACATAATGGCGCAAGTCTTGTCAGCAGAATTTTCACAACTATTGCTGTCCAGTTGCTTATTATTTTGTAGTGAATTATTCAGTTTCTTGACACGTAATACGACTGACTTGCACAAGTATTTCTGAACTTCTGCCGTTCAAAGTGAATGATCAAAATGTTACTTTTAGTAGCTTTATTATTTATTAAATGCTATTTGTGTGTACATATTTTTTTCACATACATATTATCATTTTTATATAATAGCGCTAGTTGCTTCCTTTAGATGTTGTGATTTATATTAAGTTTAGCGTGATTCAAATTTTAGAGAAATGAACTAAAAACCTATGTTGAACGAAAAAATGAGAATTTCATAGAAAATATACACGGTTAAATAATGTTATAGTGTTACAAACTTATATGCCCAGCGACGTCGTCGATGTAGTTGGAATTTAGTGTTTCAACTCAATCGTTTTTTTTTTCAATTGCAATAAAGAATATGAATATAAATATGAATATGAATATAAATATGAATCGTCATTTTAGGGTAAAAATAATGCCCTCGCCCAAGTTTGCGATAAGTAAATTCAATATTTATTTACGACTAGCTGTTGCCCGCGGCTTCGCTCGCGCGTAAAGTAAAGAGTAGTATTAAAGGTAGATGTATTCTGTGATTTTCAAAGTAAGGAGAATGTATAAAATTTTTCATCTAATATTATGGCATTAAAATAATAATAAAAGTAAAGTAAGTAGCAAAAGCATTTGTGTTATGGAATCGGAGACAAAAAAGGTACCATAAACACCCAGACTCCAGACTATGTATAAAAGTGATTTTCTACATGGACCCGTCCGGGGATCGAACCTGGAACCTTAGAGCTGGCGACACCTTAAAAACCGGAGTGAACGCCACTCGACCACGGGAGTCGTCATTATAGATATGTCTTAGATGGTCATTATCTTATCTATTTATCTTTTCATCTGTCTATCATTGAAAATACCGAACTTCCCATAAAAACTTTCAACCCCTATTTCACCCCCTTAGGGGGTAGATTTCTAAAATCTCGGAAATACATCTTATTTATTTCTAACTAATAACCCTTGTATGAAATTGAATGTGTCTATCTTTGAAAACGACACAATTCATATGCCTACAAACTTCCAACCCCTTTTTCACCCTCTTAGGGGTGATTTTTAAAATCGCTGAAATACATCTTTATTTATTTCTATTCAGAAACCCGTATACGATATTTCATGTGTCTATCATTGAAAATACCGAACTTCCCATACAAACTTTCAACCCCTATTTCACCCCCTTAGGGGATAGATTTCCAAAAGAAAAGTAGCCTATAGCCTTCCTCAATAAGTGGACTATCTAACAGTGAAAGAATTTTTCAAATCGGACCCGTACTTCCTGAGTTTAGCGCGTTCAAACAAACAAACTCTTCAGCTTTATAATATATAATATACATATATAAAGTATAGATAAATAATTATAGTATTTTAGCCGTGTCACAGATTAATAAATAGTTACTTGGCCGTGTGCAGCGCCCCTTATTGAACTCCACTGCGGGTGACGTAACGTAACCTACGACAAACTTATTATTTGCGGTTGGTACAGTATTCGGGTCTAGGGATCGAACCGCAAAATTAAGTTTGTTTTTTTTTGTATATACTTTTCCGGTATAAAAACTACCCAGTGTGGTGCCCAGGATATTAAAGAACAATTATACTAAGTTTCATTGAAATCGAACCGGTAGTTTTTGCGTGATGCCTGAACAAACAGACAGACAGACAGACAAAAAAATTTTTAATCACATTTTTGGGTTCGGTGTCGGTCTAGTAACACACCCCGCCATTAATTTTTTTGATATTTTCAATGTACAGAATTTTCACTTCTACAGATTTATTATAAGTATAGATAATGTAACACTAGAGCTAAACAAAATGCACTTAAAATGATATGTATTAGTTCCAGATTGGCCCACCGGGTCAGATAAGTTTGTAAGCACTAAGCTATAATAGGTGACGCATGTTCTATCTTTTTTTGCGAATCGATTTATACTATTTAGCCGCAGATAGTATGGCGATTCGACAAAAGAAAACTTTGAGAGGTGTCAAGGGACACCCGGATGGAACGAAGTTCCTTTCGATTAATTAGTGAAGGAATTGTAATAAAATTTGATTTTTTTTAAGTTATAATAAATTATAAATAATAATTTATTATTAAAATTTTTAGGTAATAAGACAGACAGACAGACAGAGAAACATGCGCACGCCGCACAGCTTACAATAGCTTACTATAGCAAAAAGTGTCGTGACAACTTTTCGTAAGAATTTTTTCCGTCTAGCCCCCTTTCACAACGCGCGATAAGGAACTTCGTTCCAAAAATATATAAAAAGTATACTAAAAACTGTATAGACTTCTATTCTAAAAACGGCACACATTACTTTCTAAATGCGCTAGTTACAGGCATTTCAATATTGCAAATTCGACAGAGAGAGCTATAATGTGTTCGGACGTCAATATTCATTTCCCGGCAAAATTTATAATGTGCGGCTTCTCCGTATAAAGCGGCGTTTTCAGAAAAAGAGACATGCGTCATTTACTTACTTTAAAAGTATATTAATGTTATAACCTGTACCTACGTATTTTCAATGTTTGTTCTCTGTACGACCATTTTTAGAAATAATAATTGTATAAATATTTCTATAATAGCCAAAAACTCAATTGAGATCACGTCATACAACTTAGCTCAGAAATGCTTGTAATTAAATGTAGTTTTTACAATTTGATACATACATTTTATTATATTTTATATAATAAGATTTTCTAATTAGCCAAATAATGTTTTTACATATTTTAACATATATTAACATTAGAAAACCTTTATTCAAAACTATTTTTATAGTTTCGAACTAATTGGTTTGAAATTGGGTACAGTTAAGTGGTACCAACGAAGCTTTTACAAGTTTAATTACACACTAATTACTATACTTGTAAAAAAAAAGAGTTGACCTAGAGGTTCAATGACCAGATTTGTATACACATGGTTGCAGTTTCGAACCCAGGCAAGTACCAATGTGACTTTTTCAAAGTTATATGTACTTTCTTAATTATTCTTAGACAACATTGAACAAACGGTGAAGGAAAACATCGTGAGGAAACCTGGATTAAAAAAATTGGAATCTGAAATCACCTATCCGTAGTGAGCTAGCGTGGTGATCAATGCTCGTTCCTTCTCCATATAGGACGAGGCGTGTGCCCAGCAGTCAGGGACATAGGTACTTGAATTACAAACTATGTATGTCATTTATGTTATAGAAGCTAGTTATCAATAGCGATAACATCATACTTAAATATATATATATATATGTCTTCGATTTAGGATTTCTAGTCAATTTTACATCTTAACTTGAGTACCAATAAATAAAACAATTTTCGAACATCAAGAGCAATGTGCATTTTTATTTTAAACAAATGATCATAAATAAGATACTGAAAACATTTTCGTCATAGGTAACCATACAATTAATGTGTCATAAATTAACAAAAAATGAAAATATTATTGATTACAAGGGAAACAACTGACAGCTATAAGCACACTGTTTATTTGACGTTTAAGACACGGTTTGGGGACGCAGCCCACACACACATATACATTTGCGCAAACACATATTTAACAATAATTAACAAATACACTTTCTTATTGATATTTATACAATTCTCCACACACAGGCACCGATATCACATGTAAAAAAGTAAAGATTCACAATTAAATTTAATGATGACTTTTCATATCCATATAAGTCTGATTATTGTAGAATGTCGTTCGTGACAACTCTTCTTTGAAATAGTCGATGGTCCTTTGCAGGCCCTCTTGTAAAGAAACCTGGAGATAAAAATATTATAAGGAGTTGAAACTTAAACAGGTTGTAACAAATCACTATTATCCATTTACGCAGACTTTTTTCTTGTGTATAAAATTTTACTGTCAGTCTGACTATTGGAATCTATTGGCACTTAGTTTTAAGTCGCCGTTAAGTCTCATGCTATCTCTGTCACATAACTGTGATAAGTAGCGTGTTTGAGTATTCAGGGGTAAAGCAACTTTTTTTCCTAAATTACTTTTACCCTTTTACTTTACGATGTCCCGTTGCACCTGATCTTAATAATACCTACAGTAGTGGAGAAGTCTTGGTTGCAAAGCGATTCAAAGAGCGAAGCACAAAGTTGCCAAGTTTGTGTCATTTTCACCATTATAGTACTGGACAATCCGTGAAGGAAAATATCGTGAGGAAATCTGAATTTCAAAACTTGTAATTTTCGCCAACCCGCAATGTGCAAGCGTGGTCGTCAACGCTCGTGCCTTTACGTGAGAAGGGGCCAGTGCCCAGCGCTGGGACAGTTATACGCCGGTATTAGAATAATACTCACAGATCATCATATGGGGTTGTATATATAACTCAGCTCACCTTAGGTTCCCAATGCAAGTTATCTCTGGCGACCGTGATGTCGGGGCGGCGGCGCTGCGGGTCGTCCTCCACGGCGGCTCCCGTCGCCACCATGCTGCGGCAGCCCGGGACTAGATTCTTGATTATCATGGCGAATTCTGGAAGGAACGTTATAGATTTTTTTGTAGTTGCTTACGTTGTCTCCACCAAGCTAAAAAAAATGACTTGTGTATTTGGTTGTAAAAATCCTAATTGCAAAATTATTAATTTGTATTTACTTAATTAGTTACAGTGGTGTAAAATATCAAAAGTAGATGTATAGCCTGGCAAATTCGCTCGTAACACTCCATGGTCCGCCGGGTGGCGGGGGACGTTACCACCCAAGGAAGGCGCTCTAATGAGTCGAGGAGTGACGTCCTTGTGTGTTAACCTCCGCCCTAGCACCCCGCTTCCTCACGACGCGTCGCCCGCAGACTATGGATGAGACATACAAATTAGCAAAGTTTTTTAATGATTACCTTGTATAGTATTTTCTACGGGGTTCCCGAGGTTGACAGGTAACGTGTAGCTAGAGGCCATCAGGCCCAGCAGTCCGTCTACGAGGTCGGACACATAACAGAAAGACCGGGTCTGTCGCCCGTTGCCGTACACCTGGAATATAAACATAAATATATTTTACTGTCATTCAATTAGATAAATGTCCCTTTCACCCTGGTAACACTGGTGAGTAGATTCCATTCCCGTAGGAATAAATATTTTCCAATGTTTTAAGTTTTTTATTTTTTCGTTTTTTTTACCAAAAATCATTTTTCCATAAATTGTTAGACGTATAATATACCAACACAAACCATCGCGGGAGAAAAAACATGATAGTCTGTCCATCGAATCCTGAGTTATAAATGGTGTTACTGATCCGATTTTTTTATTTAGTTAAATGAAAGCTTCCGTTAAACCAAACGCGACAAAATACCTATATGTCTAATTCTATGAATTTAAATAAATTAATCGAATCAATTATGGATATGCAAATTTTTGTTAAAAGCAATTTATTATGTCAGTAGGTACTCTTAACGATTGTAGTTGATAATTTATTAATTAGCATTGTAAATCGGGCAAGAGAATTTAAACATCGTGCGAAAACATGGATTCCAAAAAGTTCATCCAAAATCATCAACCCCGCAATGAGCAATGGTGATCTCTCGCTCGTTCCTTTTCTAAATGAGAAGCCCGGCAAGAATCTTAAATTAGCTGCAAGTTATTCACTTTTTATTACTACATCTTATACATAAATTCTCGTGTCACGGTGTTTTGTAGCTAAACTCCTCCGTAATGGCTCGACCCGTTGTCGTGAATATCGGTTAGGTCTGCGAACCGGACAACATCTATTTTGCTGGGTCAGCTAGTATTACTAATATAAACCATAAACGGTAGCCGAATTCCTATTACGCGAACAGTAATTAAAAGATAAGGAAGCTAACCATAACACTCTGTAAGTCACAAGTGGCTTTAGTACCTACAAGTCTATCATAACAATTAACGTCTTGATGCAATCCGATAAAGTGTAATTAGTATCAGTATGGCGCCGGTTGGTATGGTGCGCATGCGCAGCTGTAGCCAAGAAATTTATTTGTATACCACGTTAAGATAGTAGGAACAAGGAAAGACAATAATTCGATTCATATATCGTTTTGGTTACATAAAGCTAAGGACTTTTTTTTTTTCGGTGTGATAAGCTAAAGCTTTCAAACCGAGCCGAGGGCACGACGTCGGGATATGTCTGGCACTGCCTTGGCCGGATTCGTGGGTTCGCTCGCACATTCTCTATTCGACTCCAGCTATACAACGCTAAGGACTGCCCGTACCAAAAATATTACACACGTCGTTACTGAATTTTATTATAGACTAACTCTACTATATAGCTACTATCTAAAAACTAGATTCGCAATTTTAAAAAAATACTCACGGTAATAGTTAAATTCTGCAATGCTTGCATAATAAAGTTTGAGACGACTCGGCCGTCGGATATGAGCATCCTCGGGCCGTACGTATTGAATATCCGCGCTACCCTCACTGCCACCTTCTCCTGTTTAGCGTACGAGTAGGCGAGAGTCTCCGCGACTCGCTTTCCCTCGTCATAACACGCTCGAGGCCCTGAAATATAAAGAAAATCTTAATTGAATACTTAATGATGTAGGTACAGTCAGCAACAAAAGTTGATGTATTCAATCAGATTTATAAAACGCCCTGATGCTTTGTTGATGGTATATGTACATATATTATGTGGAATGATCTTCTCTTTTGTGTGCCTACTATAGGAAAAAGGATATGAATCAACATATAGATTATAATTATGATTGGAACGCAATAATATCTTTAGAATACTGAGGTCCAAAGATGCCCTAAATAAATTTATACGGCAAGTCTAAAAAATACGATTAAAGTAAAAATACTTAAAAGTCACTGTGGCATGGCAAATTCGTTTTTGACACTCCCATGGTAACGTAACCACATAATGCCGACGCCCGAATGAGTCTGACATTTCCGTCAAGGGGGTTATTCTTAAGTCCAAACAACAAACATGGCATAAAGCAGATTATAGTTCAAGAATCCCGGGTCCCCAAATCTTTTTTGTGTTCTGAGAGTCATCGGTTAGTGTTAATATATACGTTTTAGCCCGTTTAACAGATTTATTACTAAAAAGTATAGTACCTAATTCCAAAGAGATAAAGCATCTCTTAACCCAACACGTAAAAGCACGTTAACCGCTTGGACTTAGGGGTCAACTGGGGCCTTATTCTCTAGCGCCATCTATTTACCGCTATTACAAATTTTGGTAAACAAAATTAGACGTTAATAGTCGTCTGGAAAACTACTTGACCAAGATCACAGGATGACCGTGACCGCTCTATCAAGGTTACGATAAAGAAGACCAATCGACTAGCAAAAACTTATTTAACTAAGGAGCTATATATCTCCGCGATCCAAATAGAATCGTACCTACCTATTATAAATATACTAGGTGAATGGGCGTCCGTTATCATGTAAATTTATGCTGATACAATAGCGGAAGAGATAATATATTTTGTTTGTTTGAACGCGATCATCTCTGAAACTACTAATCGGATTAAAAAAAAAACCTTTATGTATATGAAGAATAGTGTAGTATATGATAGCCTGATTTATGAAGTATAGGTTACCTCCATATTAGGAAAATAATTGGAGTTCCGCGCAAAATATGAAAAACTCATAAAAGTAAAACACCCAGACGTTTTCTTGTGACGGACAATGAGAAACAAAGTAAGTAGAATCAATAAAAATAAAATATTTTAATTACAAAAACTGTTATGTTCATGCCTTTTAAAGTAAACACTTAACACGAAGATTTGCATGACTTCGTGACGAGCTATTAAAGTACAAAGTAATCTTAAATTGTTTAAAGAATGCTTAATTTTTTTTATCACTATTATAATTTGACTAAATACTAATCTAAATATTCTAACGTATTCGTTAGGTGTCAAACGGAAGTCAGCCACTTGTTATTCTCCATAACTCTATGGCTAGCCGCACACACACAAAGATATTGTCAATGCAAGATTGTCCTAAATCTTCATCAACATTATGGTCCCACACCCTACGTAAAAAAATACGATCTTGTGACGGTCGTAATAAAGTTCAATTTTCAGAAACGTGTATGAGTAGTTTAAACTGGTTGGAGAGAGACAACAGGCCACACACAAAGACACACACGATATTAATTACACACGTACTTTATTTTTGTGCCCATGATTTTAAAGATAAAACTACTTTTTAGTACATAGCAGATCGTTTTTACTAAATAATTCTATGAACACAACATTATTATTCAAGGACATGCATAATGGAAACCAGTTTCGTTATTTCTTATATATAAAGACAAACAAGCTGACAACCAGACAACCTAGGAGGTCATTGTCACATAAGGACACCTGTGAAATGCTAATACAGATATACATCGACGTTATAGATACAATTGTTAAAATAACAATAATATTTTCTTAAACAGATATTTCTTTCACACAAATGTGTATTGTCGTTGTATAACGATTATACGTGACTTGTATAAACGCAGCTGTGTTTTTTTAGTTTGTTATGTAATAACATAGAAAAATATAGTTTACGTAACTCGGAATTCTAGAATCAAAGCTATAAATTCCATTCGTGTGAGCGTGGTTAGGATTTCACTACAGTAGGCGAAAATACTCTGTAGCCAACTATACACTTCCTTGAGGTTTAAACTAACTACACCAAATTTCATCAAATTCGACTCAGGAGTTTACCTTGCAAGTATAACAAACGAACAGTTTAAATAAAGTTCCGCATTTACCAACGCTTGCATTATAATTAATGTTATAGATAATAATAAATATGTTGACTGGGTAAAGACAACGTAATTCTTTACCCTTTATTAGAAATCCTATACATCCTACTAATATTATAAATGTGAAAGCGTGGATTTTTGTTACTCAGTCACGCAAAAATGGCTGAACGGAATTGGATGAAATTTAGTACGCATGTAGCCTTTGACATAGAAAAGAACATAGGCTACTTTTTATCCCGATTCCTTTAGTAGTTATCGAGGGAAAATAGAAATTTTAATACGAGCTGAGCCGTGGGCAAACAGCTTTGAAATTCTCTATAACACAAATTTCAATCTCTATTACAGCGCAAGCTAGCAAGGTGAAAATTTTATTCCATTTTTCATTACTTTCACATTTTTGGATTTCTTTTTGGACCCAATTCTGAAATCCACGTAGACGATGTCGCGGGCAGAAGCTAGTACTTAATAAATGGTTATTAATACTGACCTATTGGATTGACGTGTCCCCAATAGGACTCCGGTTGTGGATGCACCATTGGATCACCATACACTTCCGATGTGCTTGCTATTAGTATCTTTGCTCCAACTCTTCGTGCTAAACCTGAAATACATTATTTTTATAGTTTTTCCTGGATGACATAAAACAACAATTTTACTTGTATTGTTGTAACATAATTGTATACTGAATGAACTGACCTTGGAGCAGAGTATTGCACAATAGAATAGTTTAAATATCATGTTAACAATGATCATTTAGAACTGAATTGCTGTTTTGCCTAGTTGCTTTGAATCATATGCTAACATATATAAGGTACATATTTAATTATAATAACAATTTTGTGTTCCCATGTTCCCCCATGATAGTATACAAGTTAAGTCAATTACTTACCTAACATATTAATTGTGCCTAAAGTATTAGTCTTAATTGTCTTTACAGGATTTTGCATGTAGTGGGGTGGACTTGCAGGACTAGCTAAATGATAAATTTCGTCCGCCTATAACAAAAGTAATCATCACTGTTGTAATAAAATTATAAAACAAACGAGGTTGTTATAAAAAGATCATTAAAAAGAAATAATAAACACACATTAAATAAACATTTATCATTATTTCTATCGTTAAGTGTACATAAATTATTAATTACATGCAATTAAAGTTACTTCTTTTTTACAGAGAAAATTCTAAATGTACTAACACCACCCTAGGGAAAACGACAAGGTTAAAGATAAAAGCTGCTATGGTGTTTCTCTGTCAATCAAAGTATGTACTTACCTCCACATATAGGGGGTTAACAATGTCATGGTGAATCATTTCGAAGTTGCGGTGACCGAACCAGTGTTCAACATTCCGCTTACGGCCAGTGAAGAAATTGTCTACAACAATGACCTCATGGCCCTGTGTCATGAGTACATCGACTAAGTGCGATCCTACGAATCCCGCACCACCAGTCACCTGCAATATTATGTAAATTCTGTTTAATTCATAAACATCCCACAAAGGTCTTACAAGAAACATTCCTACCTGTTTCGCCTTTGTTCGCATATCTAACTGATTATATCATAAAAAACCGCCATTGTTGAAGCTACAGCTACCTAACTTGATATTTAGCGTAATTATAAAATAATAAGAATACGTAGAACCCGGTCTAAGGGGGTAAATGAGATCTAAGATTTTACAAGTTATTAAAAAAACATAAAATTAGATATTAAAGTTTAGAGTAGAAAAAAACGAAACACTAAACTAATGGTCCGCAAAATCAACCCTTAAGGTTTGAAAAGGAGAAATTTCAAATATTTAAATTAGGTACATATTAAGGTTTATATGTAGAAGGAAATAACTCAAAATCTATCCAAGAATTATTATAAAGTAAGCCCTTTGATATGGGTAATATTCTGTGTTTTTAAGTTTTGAGTATCAGCTAGTTATTATAGTAATTATTGTATAATAAAAATCTATAAAAAAATATTAAAGTAGTAAACAATTTATATAGAGAAAACTGAAGACTAACCAATGTAGTAATTTTCGTTGTCATTACAAAAAGATATTATCTTAAAATTGTATTGTTTTGTATGCTCCTCTCTATAAACAACTTTAAGCTATGTGGTTAAGGTTGAATTTAGGAAAAAATATGTTCTTTCAAAACTCTCACTCTAACTTGACAGGTTTGGCTGTGACTGAGTTGCTGTGCTGTATTTTTTTTATATCTTTAAAAATAGAACAATCACAGGAGCTAACTAAGTCAAACAGAATGTATTTCTTAATTTCCATACTTAAAAAAATATGTTTGAAGTACTTCAGTACAGCCTTGTCATAACTACTAACATATAAGTTGTACAACACAATAAAGGCTACCTTTCTTGTCAACTATACTTACAAATAGATTACAAAATGTTTTGTTATCACCTCTTTGAATAAAGATAAGATATTGTTTTTACAAACATTACTGAACCAAATAGGTTCTACTTTATTAAGCAATTTATTAACACGCAAACAACATGGGAATAATCTTTTTTATAAAGTTTTTTTTTTCATAATTATATAAATGTGGACATCATCACATACATTGCTCCGAATCCAAAGTAAGTAGAGCACTTGTTATGGAATCAGAGACAATAAGGTACCACTAACACCCAGACCTGAGACAATGTAGAAAAGAGATTTTCTATATTGACCCGTCCGATAATTAAGTAGTTTTTGCTAATAGACGTTCAAATAAAAGTAATCTTACCAATATTCGTTTTCTTTCTTTATATCCAAGAAATTTGACTTCAGGATACTTTTGTGGGACCCTTCCTTCAAGAATCGCAATCTTTTTTTCCAATTGGTCTATCCGTGACTTAGCTTCCAACAGTTCTTGTTTTGTACTATCATCTTTTGGGTTAGGTTCAATCTGTTTTTCCATTTCTGTAATTATGAATGTATCCTTCTTTGGCAGTTGATTAAAACCTCTGTAGTTCAATTCCTGGATGTTTTCTTCATGTACTCTTTGGTGCATTCCATTTAATTTGTTTTCTTTTGAAAGAATTAATAATAAAAGGAGTACTGTAACATAAATTATTTACATAAATAATATATAGTTAAATACCTAGAAAAATGACATGATTAAAAATGTAAATTACATTTTAATATTTTTCATTTCACATTGTATGTTGTTGTTTTATCACATTTAACAAGAATTTTAAGATGCTTTATAAGTAAGTAAATATAAATAAATATTATGTCACAACATCACATAATTTAATAATCATTTTGATATTTCTCACCAATCTACACAATGTATCAGTATTGAAAGGTTTACTAATTTCATAAATTTTACAATGGGTCGTAAATTCACCATAACAACAGAAAAAAATCGATAAACTTGCCTACTTAAGTGTATAGTGACCGCAATCCAGTATGTATACAAACCATATGACGAAGGAAAAACAACACAAATATGCGGCAGCGTTTCTGTGAAATTATAAACAGAATAAAATTTACTTACATAAAGATAGCACGCCCAAGACTGATAATGTCTTTCTGTATTTCAGAGATTGCCTTATCATTTCTGAGTTTAATAAGAACCTGTTGCTGTTCACATTGCTAATTTTAAATTAGAATTTATGTTGGACGTGGTTCTGTATGGTATTGAAAGACTTAAATGTTTTAAATGTCACATTCCTATGACAGCGTCACATCCAGCTGACTGTTATGCTCACTGTTATGTCAAACTAACTTTTTTAAATAAATCACTTTAAATTTGGCATCTAGTCTTTTTAGTATGAATATAACAATTTCAATGTTCTAAGCAATACAATTTTAGAGTACAACAAAATCCTACTATTATTTCTGCTAATGGCTGGCATAATGGCGATAATTATTATAAGGTATGATTAGAAGGAATGTATATGGTAAAATGATTTTTTTAAGAAAAGAGATGTCCTTGCTCTGTAGTGGAATATACGAAGAGGATTTGGTTTTAAGATATAAAAGATATCATTTCACTTTCGATGACTAAGGTTCCGCTTGGAGGTCGACCATTCTGCCATGGTCAAGGTTTGGAGAGTTTGCTAGGTTAGGGTTATGCTAAGGTTAATTCAGTTTTTTTTGTGTTGTGACGATTGTGTGACGATGAGACTACTGTAGATACAGCACCCATGAAATAATGTAACAATTATTTTGTTCATAATTAGGTAGTATTGGAATTGAGGCAGGTAATAAATGGTCACCAAAAAAAAAGTTTTAGTAAAATAGTTTCATCGATTTATTTACATTTACCTTACAATCTATTTTAATTAAATGTCTAAAGGTTAAGTAAGAGACCTGTGTACTTCATATTATTGGTTAGTAATATCACTTTACGAAAGATATTTAATAATAAATAAAAAAATAATGTGGGTAGATATACGAAATATACTATAATTATTAACATAACTATTATATTTTCATTGTGGCTCTGGCTGAGAACTGATTATTACTGAAACATTAGGGTACCAATTTCATGACATAAAAAATAAGATTGTACTTGCGTGTATTTTCGTTGTAATGACTAGATTTCCAGATTATTTGGTGCACGGAGACCGAATACGTACAGGAATGTCCGGTTGGTCAGAAAAGAGGCCGTCCACACCAGCATCGAAATATGCTTTTATCTCAGCTGTTAAGTTTCCTATACTGCTTGATTTTCGATCGACGCTCTGATATTCTGCAGGTAAGAAGTTATTTTCTGCCCGGAATGTGTACGGGTGCACTTTTAAACCTACAGCGTGAGCGTCCCCAACGAAACTTGTCGCTTCACCAAGGTTATTATTTTCATCGCGAGGAATAATGTAACTTTTGTCTGGTCCAACAGCGTACGCATAGGTAGCCACTTCCCGAAGCCCTTCAGGCGTAGCCATGGCACCGTACGTCAATCCTGACCCCTCTTGAATTTGGTCATATGGCGACTTGGATTTGCTATCAAACAACTGCAATAGCCGAAGTTGAGTTATATTTTTTAGTTCTTTTAAATTGTTAACTTCAAAAGACTGAATGTAAACTGGCGCACGAGCTCCTTGATATCCATTTTTATGTAGGATATCAACTACCGCTTGTTCTAATGGTAGTCCGATACTACGGAAATGTGTGCTGTGTTTTATTTCCGGATAGAGGCCAATAGCCCTATTCTGACTAATTTGTAAACTTTTAGCCAAATCTATAATCTCTTGAAAAGTAGGAATTTGGAATGCACCATCCAATCGAGCATTTCCAGGTCTTATATCTGCGATGCGTTCAACTGCACGTAATGTTTTTAACTCTGCAAGGGTAAAGTCTTCAGTGAACCAGCCGGTTATTTCTGCGCCATCAATAGTTTGGGTCCTGCGACGTGAAGCGAACTCCGGATGATCAGCAACATCTGTGGCTAATGTCAGTTCATTTTCATGTCTTGAGACCAGTTGTTTGTCTTTGGTCATGACAAGATCAGGCTCTATGTAGTCGGCTCCCATAAGGACCGCGAGAGCGTAGGAGCCAAGGGTGTGTTCTGGCACATAGCCACTGGCACCACGGTGGCCAATTACCAAAGGGTGGCAGAATTCTGAGTCATAATCGGGGGGAGCACTTGTTGTTTTAGAGCATGGTTCAGCTGGCAATCCATACGTCACTCCCCATATATAACAAAACACTAACCACAGATTGAGATACATCTTCATTTTCCTGGAAGTCAACATAAATACCATTAGTATAAAATGCTAGTAAATTAGTCGGTTGGGCGGTATAGTTACACTATCTAGTTGTCAGAAGTATGGCCCTGCAAGTTATAGTCAAGTCACAGGAAGTGTTAAAAGTTATTAGCATTCGCTACTATCTCAACAAGTTTCTTATCAAAGGCACACTCATTAGTTAAATACTTAAACTAGGTACGTACCTACTCGTTATATTATTTTCGATTGTTGGTTTGATTTATCGTTATAACACAGGCAAATTTAAGAATAATAAATATTAGGTAGGTACGCATAACATTGAAAAAATAAGCGTAAAAAATTACATACAAAGAAAATATAAACAAAAGAAATATAATGTACTTACCTACTTACTTTGTTGGAGTTAGTTCCGTAACTATAAAAATACACGATAAATGCACAGATACAAAAACTGGGTGGCTAAACAGAGTACAGACGATGTCTAAAGTGTTACATGATCATTACGTGATTATTATAAATGCGAACGACGTACGGCTACGATGGACAAGAGGAAAATGCACAGCAAATGTTCTTTTTACTGATACCTACTGACCTTCACTCTTGTACAAATGTTTGGGTAGGTATAATACTTGATTTTATTGACGAAACCAGATGACTGCGGATACATCACGTAACCTCATTGAATATGTTATCGCGTTAACGTAAGACGTTTGAATACATAATTGTTAGACTTGAACTTATTAATATGAGCTGAATACACACAGTTGAGGTCCTAACAACTATGATTAGATACTATGAAGTTTGTGCATGTCGGCAATGTATTACATTATGTAACATTTTCTCTGTTTGAAAGTAAAGATGTTGACGTATGGTTTTATGATTGGTAGATTATATTTATGTTTTTCTTATTGATAAAACCAAGTGAACTTAAATACATAAAATTATCTTATGAGTAGGTACCTTCTCACAGTTCTATTATTAAATCTAGCTTAAAATGGTAAAAATTAGGATTAGAAAAACCTAGACTGGTTGTCATGGCTGTTTGAATTCAGTTTAAATATGTAAAGACTAACTGTTTCCCGCACCACCCGGGGGTAGTGTAGCTTCCCAACAGTGAAAGATTTTTTCAATTCGGTTCTGTAGATTTAGATTCGGAGCCTATTTAATTAATGCAAACAAACAAACAATAAAATCTTTCCTCTTTATAATATTAGATAGGAGAGAGAGATAATAAAATTACTTTTCTTTATTTATTCTTGGAACATTTTAAGAATAATTCAATGTGATTTAACTTTATTAATAAATTTAAATCGTTAATTCACTTTGATGCACTTTTTTGATACCTATCTAGGTACTTACTTAACCTATGCATTCTCTGGAATGATTACAGGACAGTGAAAACTATTTATTATCTCAATAAACGCTGTTTGTCACTGTACTTATGTTTAAGATAAAACTTAATACACTTCATATCTTTGCTCTAGATTTAAGAGTATAGTAACCATATTGTTCAGATACCAACTTAAAATCTTGTCTCTTATTGTGTTGCGTAAAATGAATAATATTAATTTATTTTACAACATTTTTTAGAGTACCTACCCTCAGGGGGCTCCATTTAGATAACGGCAATAGGTAGGTAGACGCTTGATGTATTCTAAGAAAAAATAATTTTAAAATTATTCATATGAAAAATAAATAATTTAATTAAAATATAACAAACGTCAAATTCTTGCCGTTTAAAGGTTCGGAATGGTTCGAAACCCTTCGTGAGTCCCACTCGCACTTGGGCGGTTTTATTTTATGTTATTTTTCTTTCCGTTACTAACGAGGCCTTTTAAGGGTTTTTGATGCCTTTTGAGACATCATACTCGTATGTAGTAATTTATAAAACATCCCAATATCATAATGTCGCATTTGTTGTAATTCACTTCTTAATTTGATAAGGTGATTTTGGGAAATTCCGTGATCAATAACATAAATAACCAGTCTAAGTTAAATAATTAACTCGGGTACTTATCATAATTATTGGATTATGGCTGCAACCCTTGGTGTTACACGCGGTTTATCAGATACCTCCGTAACTAATTTTATAAAAAAAAAAACCAGCCGTTTAGCGTGAAGAGGACGTAACAAACATAGGTACACACTCACAAGCTATCATCTTTATAATATACTACCTTCTGCCCGCGACTTCGTCTACGTGGACTTCAGAATTGTGTCCAAAAAGAAATGAAAAATGTGAAAGTAATAAAAAATGGAATAAAATTTCCACCCGTGTAATATCGCTTGCACTGTAGGTAATAGAGAAAGATACCAAATTTCAAAATTTCTGTTCGCGGCTTAGCTCGTAAACAATTTTCAATTTCCCTCGGGAACTACTAAAGAAATCGGGATTAAAGGTCCTAGGCTACATGCATGCGGGGGTCCCCCCACAGTGTTGACTTCCTCGTAGTGACCCCTGGGCAACGTCGCGCCTGACCACCGTAACGGAGTGGCAGGCCGGCGGCAAACGAACACTGTGCATCGAAGTAACTCATTGACGTCTGCTTCGATATTGTAGGTGGCAATGCCACAAACACCGAGGGACGCCTCCGGGCGCTTTCTCCCCAAAGGCCCTTCTCAGGGCCAACCCAAAGGCCCTTCTCAGGGCCAACCCACGTCCCGTGATGCTTCGGCATCGGAGACCAGCCGCGCACCATCCGTGGCCAGTCTCATCAGAAGGAGCGACGCCGTGTCGGACTTCTCCGATACAGAGTCACTTCTGAGTGGCTCGAACTGCGGTTCAACCCGCGAGTCGAGGAAGAGGGCCTTCCTCAGGCGGGGCTCCGGAGGCTCTCCGGACGCAGCGGAGAAACCCGCGAAGCGTGCGGTAATTCAAGCCGACTTGGAGGAGAGGATCAGCTCCAAGGAACAGCGGGCGCGAACCGCCAGAGCTAAGGCTGGCTATGGCGCCTCCAGTGTCCTCTACGCGGACCACTCCATAGAGGAAATGGAGCGCATGGCTCTTGAGGACCAGCAGGAGATCTTGGAGGTGGCCTCCAAGTCCTCCAACCTGAAGGGGACCTTCCAGAAGGTCCTGAAATGCCGGGCAGCGAGCTTGCTCGGCATTGTGAAGGGGTTGGCGCATCGTACCACCTCCGATGAGACGCGGCTTCTACAGGCGAAGGTGGATCGCCTGCAGAAAGAGGCGTCCGCGCTGCACGCGCGCGTTGCCGAACTTATAAGTCGGCCTGAGGTAACGTCGGAAGGTTCATTGACGATGCCTCCCCCCCCCTCTAAACTTGAGGATATCATCCGCAAGGTTGTCATGGAGGAGAGGGCCTTCACCAGGGCCTGTTTCGCCGGTATCGAGGACCGGCTCCTGCCGGAGAAGCGGCTCCGCCCTCCGCTCGCGGCGGATAAGGCACCCGAAGGGATGCCCAGCGCGCCGGGGCCCTCAACGGCCCCAGCCCAGTGGGAGCAGCCCCAGGTATCTAAGACCACCAAGGGCAAGGGAAAGGGCAAGAAGACCGCTTCGGTCCCTACCGCCCAGTCGGTTCCTCCCGAACCAGAGAGGGAAGACCCACTCCTGCCCTCCACCACCCCTTCCAACCAGCCTTGGACAAAGGTGGTCCAGAGGAAGAAGGGGAAGAAGTCGGCCGCTAAGCCCCCTGCAGCCAAGCCTGCAGCTCAGGTGGACAAGAGGAGGAAGCTCGCTCCTCCTCCAAAAACTGCAGCCGTGGTGGTCACGTTGACCCCAGAGGCAGCGGAGCGAGGGGAGACGTACGAGTCCGTGCTGCGGCGGGCTCGTACAAACGTTGACCCTGCCCAACTTGGGGCTGGTAGAGTCACGTGCCGCAAGACGCAAACGGGGGCTCGTATTTTCGAGTTCTCGGGGGCTCAAGGTGGCACCAGGGCGGACTTCTTTGCGACAAAGCTCAGAGAGGCTATCGCGGACACGGCCAAGGTCGTGAGGCCCGTCAAATGTGTGGCTCTTGAGGTGACCGACCTCGACGACTCGGTCACGCAAGAGGAGGTGGTGGCCGCGGTTGCGGTGGCGGGGGGCTGCGCCGCCACAGCTGTCAAGGGCCGGGCCATTAGACCAGGTCGTGGGGGTATGGGCACCATGCGATTGGAGTGCCCTGTCGTGGTGGCCAAGGCGGTTTTGGCCAAGGGTCACCTCCCGGTGGGGCTTAGCTCGGGAGGGGTCCGGGCACTGGAGGACGAGCCGATGCGCTGTTTCAAGTGCTTCGGCATCGGTCACACCCGGGCTCTCTGTCCGTCCACTGCCGAGCGCAAGGAACTGTGCTTCCGCTGCGGAAAGGAGGGGCACAGGTCGGCCACCTGCGAGGCTACCACCCCGCACTGCGCTGTATGTGCTGCCAGTGGTCGTCCGGCTGACCACGTGATGACGGGCAGGAAATGCTGCCCACCTAAAAGTAAGGGCAAAGCGCAGGCGCCGTTACGGCCTGCTACTACCGCCACCACTGGAACCCCAGTTTCAGTGCCGGCTACCGAGGGAAGTGCAATGAACACCGACTGATGGCTGGGCCTCGACGACGTTTCCTCCAAGCAAACATCAACCACTGCAGAGCGGCCCAGAACCTGCTGGTCCAAACCTTTGCGGAGTGGTTGGTGGATGTGGCGATTGTAGCCGAGCCGTACTCTGTCCCTGGCAGCTGGCTGGGAGACGACAACGGCTCGGTTGCATTGGTGACGCGGTCTCTACGGACTCCCCTCCCCTCTCGTTCTTAGAGAGGGGACAGGGATACGTGGCCGCCGCGTGGGGAGACATAGCTCTTATAGGGGTGTATTTCTCCCCAAACCGCCCTCTCACGGACTTTGAGAGCTTCCTCGAGGTCCTCGCCAGGGTGGCAGGCGGAGTGGCGCAGCGCCGGGTGTTGATCGTGGGCGACTTCAATGCCAAGTCGGTGGTATGGGGTAATCGGGCCACCAATGCCCGAGGACGCGAGGTGGAGACCTGGTCCGTGGCGTCCGGTCTGTCCCTTCTAAATAGAGGCAGAGTGCAGACCTGCGTGCGGCGGGTGGGGGGCTCCATCGTGGACCTCGCCTTTGCCTCCCCTTCTTTGGCGGCCTGTGTAGTGGACTGGCGGGTGGAGCTGGTGGAGACGCTGTCGGACCACCGATACGTCCGGTTCGACGTCTCCGCCCAGGGCTCCCAGGGTGCCCGCGCGGGTCGGTCGCGGTTCCCGCGGTGGGCGTTCTCCCGCCTAGACCGGGAGGCTGCCACGGAGGCGGCGTTCGTCCAGGATTGGCTGTCGCGTCCTGTCGACGTCCGGGGTGTGGACGCCACGGCGGTCCAGTTAAGAGACTCCCTTACCGAGGTGTGCAACTCTAGCATGCCTCGGTCTCACCGTCTGCCTCCTCGACGCGCCGTTTACTGGTGGTCGGAGGAGTTGGTGGAGTTGCGGGCTGCCTGTGTGGTAGCCAGGCGGGCCTACACAAGGAGCCGGCGGCGGCGATTTCGTGACCTCGGCAACGAGGACCGCCTCTATGCGGCCTACATAGAGGCCAAGGCGTCCCTGACGGCGAGAATGGGCGCGGCCCGGGATCAAGCGAGGGCGGAGATGTTGGAGGGTCTGGACGCTGACCCCTTTGGGAGGCCGTACAAGGCGGCGCGCAACAAACTGCGTCCGTACGGTCCCCCAGTTGCCGAGACCCTCGAGCCGACGTTGCTGGATGGGGTGGTCCAGTCCCTGTTTCCGCGCAGGGACAACTTCACTCCACCAGTGATGAGCGCCCCGCAGGGTGCGGTTCCATCGGCCGAGGCGGTCCCACCGGTGACGGAGGACGAGGTGGAGAGGGCGGTTTTCTGCCTCCGGGGGAAAAAGACGGCCCCAGGTCCGGACGGCGTCCCCGCAAAGGTGGTGGCCATCGCCGTCTCCCAGATGGGAGAAAGGTTTCGGGACCTCTTCAGTGCGTGTCTGACGTGTGAGAGGTTCCCGAAGCCATGGAAGGAGGGCCGATTGTGCCTTCTTCGGAAGGAAGGGCGGCCAGTGGACTCCCCATCGGCATACCGACCCATCGTTTTACTGGATGAGGTCGGTAAAATGTTTGAGGGGATCCTCGCCGCCCGTATCAACAGGCACTTGTGCACAGTCGGCCCGGACCTAGCGGACGCTCAGTTCGGTTTTCGAGCTGAGCGCTCGACAGTGGACGCCCTGTCCCGGCTCAAGGGCCAGGTGAGGGAGGCGATGGATGCGAGGGATGGACTGTTGGCTGTGTCATTCGACATAGCCAACGCCTTCAACTCCATTCCCCACTCCACCATACTAGAGGCGCTCCGCTTCCATGGAGTGCCTCCGTATTTGCGGGGCCTTTTGTCCGACTATTTGAAGGACCGCAAAGTCCTCCTTGAGGACAAGTCGGGTGAGCTCCGACGATACGGTGTCGAGTCAGGTGTTCCACAGGGTTCTGTTCTTGGGCCACTCCTCTGGAACATCGGATTCGACTGGCTCTTGCGGGGCAACCTTCCCCGGGGCACGTCTGTCATCTGCTATGCAGACGACACCCTTCTGACTGCCCGGGGGAGAAATTTTGCAGAGGCAGCCAGCTTGGCCTCGGCGGGCGGTTCGCAAGTTGTGAGCAGAATCTCCCGCCTAGGGCTAACGGTGGCGCTGCACAAAACCGAGGCCGTGTTCTTCCACGGGCCTCGGCAGCGCCAACCACCCGACGCTCATATCCATGTAGAGGGTGTCCGCATTGAGGTGCAGGCCCAGATGAAATATCTGGGTCTAGTGCTCGACAGCAGGTGGCGCTTCCGCGCACACTTCAGCGGGCTTTCGACGCGCTTGCTGAAGACTGCGGGCGCCCTCTCGTGGCTCCTCCCGAACATCGGGAAGCCCGGCGACCAATGCCGGCGTCTATACGCTGGCATACTTAAGAGTATGGCCCTATACGGGGCCCCCATCTGGGCGGACTCACTCCGCACACGGGCGAGCGCCGCTGCCATCCGCAGGCCACAAAGGACCATTGCACAGCGGGTGGCGAGGGCTTACCGCACAGTGAGCTTTGCGGCGGCGTGCGCTCTGGCGGGAACCCCTCCGTGGGAGCTCGAGGCTTGGGTGCTCGCCAGAGTGTACGACTGGACGGCGGGGCAGAAGGCGCTCAACCGGCGCCCGGACCCAACAGAACGGGAGGACGTGCGTGAGGAGGTTCGGGAGGCAATAACTCGGCACTGGGCCGAGGACCTTGCCTCCGCAACATTCGGTCGCTGGACGCTGGATGCCATCGGGCCCGCCCTGGGTGATTGGCTCGATCGGCGGCATGGCTCCCTCTCCCTGCGTCTGGTGCAGGTGCTGTCCGGGCATGGCTGCTTCGGATCGTACCTGCATCGGATTGGGAGGGAGGAGACTCCGCAGTGCCACCACTGCGAAGCCGCGGTGGATACGGCAGAGCACACCCTGGAGGTGTGCCCATCCTGGGCTGAACCCCGCCGCGCCCTGGTGGCATCGGTCGGGGACGACCTCTCGCTCCCCAGCGTGATTGCTGCCATGCTGGGAAGTGAGGAGGCATGGGCAGCGGTAGCCACCTTCTGTGAGGACGTCATGTCACAGAAGGAGGCAGCGGAGCGCATGCGGGAGGACGACCCTCTCGCGGTGCCGCTCCGTAGACGAAGAAGGGGTAGAAGACGGAGAACACAACGTCCGTCCTCATCCACCCCGGGGGCTGATCAGCGGGCGACTGGCGCGGGGGCGCCACCGCCTGCATCACAAGGATCACCTCGTGCGCTCCGGCCATTATAAAGGCCCCTCCCTACTAGGGGGAGCGTGAGGGGCCTGCCCGTAAGGCAGGCAGTCGCCGGTGGGGGACTGGACGACATAGACTCCCAGGCCCCCTCCACTCAGGCGAGGTCGGAGTGCCGCTGGGTATTTTTAGTGGGTATACCGGGAACGACTTTACCGGGGAGTCCCACATACCTCTCTCCCGTCCCCCGACGGGAAGGGCATGCGTAAAAGCATTTTTTCCCAGCGACAAAAAAAAAAAAAAAAAAAAAAAAAAAAGGCTACATGCATGCCATATTTCATCCAAATCCGCTCTGCCGTTATTGCGTGTTTGAGTAACAAACATCCAAACATCCACATTTTCACATTTTAATATTAGTAGGATATTAATGTTATAGTGTGATCCTAATCCTAATACATCATTTAACATGGTGTCTTTAGTCGTACCTATCAGGATTGTCAATCAAATGTACTTTAGTTCTCATCAGTATCAGTCGCGTGATGACGCCGTGCTATACACACGATCATAGTAAAACTCGGCTGAACCACGAAAAGTAAACTTATCTTGAGCTTCAAGTTATCAGAGGCGGGAGATTGACACATCTTTAAAGGTTATCTAACGTTGCCTTTATTTTGACAGTTTTCTTTTCGCTATCGTCAAGTAACTGTACTATTACGTGTTCATCAAGTCATTCAGAGCTAAAGAGAGTTGCAAAAATGCCAGAAGTTTCTTCTTTATAGCGTTGAAGTAAAGTATCATCCAGTGTTACCTTATTGTTTACTCATTTGTGACCTAACGTTAGAAACTAAAAGGCCAGCCCCAGAAGTCAAGTGTGATTTCTAGAAGCGTTAATCATGATAGGAATTGCTAAGATGACACTATATGTGTAGAAATGACATTTCGTTTCGATAAGGCACCTGACTTTGACCCTCCATCCATACATTTCAGCGATTCGATCAGCGTTAACGCTTGCAGATAAGTCAACTTGGCTATGGGGGCTGTACTTGGGCACACGACTATTTTTTTTCAGTTGCAAATACAGTCAGCCCATGCCGGGTATGTGTTCCACAGTTCCTCAAAGATTTGGCGGAGTGCAAGACTTAGAACTTAGTCAGCAACAACAATTAATCTAATTAGCAAACCGCTACGATATCCTTTTTAGTCAATTTCTGTCATTTCAGTTCAAGTGTTTCGTAAATTTTATTGTGTTTAACGACATTTGTACCTGACTGTACATCTGAATGTAGGTTCGGGAAGTAAAATTGTTTAATTATACCAAATTAAACCATTAAATTAGATTTATTTATTTCGTGTCGAAACAAACTTTTGTATAACTAAGCTACGATAGATTGATACACTGGATATACTTACTATTTTTTTTATTGTAATAAATAACTTGAACATACAAATAACACATGAAACACAAAACTTCTGGTTTTCTCTCTCTATTTAATACTAATTTGCTAAGTTTAATTATTTACATGGACTAGAATAAATAAATAAAATAATCTGACTTGAACGCTTTAAAACACTGCGTCAGCAAGTAGGCAAGTGTAGATAAGAAATAATAACAAAACTATAGCCAAGGAGCACAGCTTGAAGTATTGTTTAAATTATTTACAATTAATTGTAGATGCGCAACTAATAAACAGTAATTCAAACACATTTTTAGTCATCATCATTTGCACTACGCATAATATTCACAATTGATTCTTACAAATTCCGCGAACGCTAACCAAGTCATCAGGTTGGTCAGTAAATAAACCATCAATACCTGTATCAAGGAAAGCTCTTAGCTCACCGGCAGCGTCTCCCAATGCTGCAGGAGACGGGTCGTCGCCTTGAAACTCTGCCGGAAGGAAAAAATTCTCTGACCGGAAGGTATATGGATGGACCTTCAGACGAGCAGCGTGAGCATCCTTCACAAAACTTGTGACTTCACCCAGTTTATTGTCAGAAGTACGAGGAATTATATATCCCTTGTCAGGTCCGACAGCGTAGGCGTATGTAGCTATCTCGCGTAACCCTTCAGCAGTAGCCATCTGGCCATAAGTGAGACCAGTACCTAGAACAGCTTGATCGACTGGCGGATTGCTAGAGTTCGCTCCTAACAACTGTATCAATCGAAGATCAGTCATATTCTTTAACTCCTTGAGGTTGCTTACTTCGAATGATTGGATGTAAATAGGGGCTTCAGGTCCACGATAACCATTTTTATGTAGCAAGTCGACCAGGGCTTGCTCCATAGCTAGTCCCAGTCGTTGAAAATGAGTTGGATGCTTAATTTCGGGATAGATTCCAATGGGGCGATGTAAACTAACTTCTAGACCTTTTGTCAAGTCGATGATTTCTTGCATGGTAGGAACATCAAAAGCTATGTTCATTCTGGCATTACCTGGCCGTGTTTGAGGAATGCGTTCAATTGAGCGTAAGGTTTTTATCTCTGCAAGAGTGAAATCTTCTGTGAACCAACCACTTAATTCACGTCCATCTACAATTTGGGTCCTATAGCGAGAGGCGAACTCTGGATGTTGTGCTACGTTTGTGGTAACATCTAGTTGGTTGTCATGTCTCGCGATGATGTGTCCGTCTTTGGTCATCACGACGTCGGGCTCAAGGTAGTCGGCGCCCATAGTGGCTGCGAGGGCGTACGCGCCAAGGGTGTGTTCGGGTACATATCCGCTGGCACCTCGGTGAGCTATGAGTAATGGATGGCAGAAATCCTTGTCGTATTCTATGTTATCTGCATCTGATGTGTTGCGGACTACGGCGAGCGCGATAGCAGCTGTCAAGCCACCAGCGGCGATAAGTCCCACAACCACCCATATGCCCATTCGGCTGTTCATCTTGATTATAAGGTTTCTGGAACACGAAGCACATAATTTAAAAGCAAATATGTTTATTTTCACAACTAATGATCTAGAAATTCGGGACAATCTTTGTACACACAGACCTTACAATAGGCAGTAGGGTAGATAAGTGGGTGATACAGTTGACATGGTAAAATACTTAGTAATATTACTAAATTATAATTAAATACTTACGATTAGGTGTCAGCAATATTAGCACCTCATATTATTACAGGTACGACTTGTAACAGTAACAAACAAATAATAATTGGCACACCACATTGTTCCAACTTGTGATAGCACCAACTGAGGAATTAATACCCCCAGATAATATATTTGATAAGAATATGTTTGTTAAACTTAATGCTTAGCTGGTATTTAACATAATAAGGTGTAAGGCAAAGAACTGATTACAAAAAATATAATTTGTTTGGTACTTTCGGAGTGTAGAGGGGGTGTTGGCAAGAAGATAATGAGAGTAGGAACTAAAAATAAAATCTAACTAATTCAGTCGTTTATCAAATCATAAATCAACCACTGATATAATATGGGTTATCACCTGGACTGTTGATATTTTCACGACGGTACAATATTAGACACAAGGAGAGATAACGAAAATTTTAATACAACCTCTGCCTGGCCACGCCTCCACCTCAGGAGTTTAAAAATTCACTTATGACTGTTACTGCTTACGAAGATACATTTTGTAAGCTGCTGGTTATTGAGTACAAAACGAAAAAGATACACTTCTTTTAGAAGGCACACTAGATTTTATTAACGAAGAAACGAAACAATTTAACCAATGCAATAAAACGACAGTTGTGTTCATATGAATACCTATCTCGTCGTCATAAACTTTAAGTGCCTTGTACTTAGTAAGTATGTTAGCGACATATTGAGATTTCTGGTAAAGGAAGAAGGTTCAAAATCAAATAATGCCCTTAAGTAAAATAAATGTTGTGTACATACATAACGTAAGTACTAAGCGGCGGTAGCCTAATGGCCAGGGCGTCGGACTTGCGATCAAGTGGTTGCGGGTTCGAATCCCACCCATTACACTACCGACGTGAACCCACTCGTAACACAAGCATCTAAGCTTAGCACGAGGGGTTAACGAGATTACTAGTAATGTGCGACCCACATTGCTAGTAACCTTTTTAAAAAAAAAAAAAAAAAATACATTTATATTAGTACCATCACAGATAGATACATAATAGATAATACAATAATGGAAATAACTCTCTACTTCTGCTAGTCGAATGAGAACTGAAAATGAACGGAAATTTAAGATATACCGTGGTATTTATAAGATTGTTAACTATCACGTAATATCACTCATAGTTATTCACTTCGATTTAAAATAACGAAAAATGTCAATTTACATACATGTTGTTCTAATGCATCATATGTACAGGCTGTTACCAAAATATCTATGAAAAAAGTGGTAAACGTTACATCTAATATTATAGAGTCGATTCACTGAATTGGAGCTCAAAAAGAGTTCATAAAATAACTATATCCAATTATTTACATAAATTATTCGACAATAAATAATAACAGGCGTGGTACCACTTTGCGAGAGTCATCGTCTTATTTCTGTATCCGATGAAAAATAATTTACTGCGGTCTGGTTATGATTTTTGGTATAAATTATTTAAGTAACTCATTTTCAGCTAAAAATGTTTAAACTCTACACCAGATGTACTGTTCACCACGGGGTTTTTAAATATTTGGTTCACAAAACTGGATACAATATAGATATACCTACTCTTTCTGTAACATCACCCAGTATCCACCCAGTCTGCCCGTGACCCGCGACCATGACACCTGCAAAGGTGTTGAAACGTCGGGAACTAAAATCGAAATAAACCGCGATAGAAGTCTATTAAATACTAGTTTTATTCCAATGTATTATATTCGCGTAAACCTCAAACAATAAAATCAACCTGTATATTACTACTACACTTTTGCTATATGACTGACAATCATTCAAGAGCAGCGTGTCCTCGTGTTAAGGCTATAAAGATATTATAATACTTGTGTTCTACATATGGATTAGAAATGTACATGCAGACTAAAGATAAAACTGACCGGGCTGATCGATAAACGATTGATTAGGCGGTGTTCTTGGTTACGTCACACATAGTTTGATGTCCAAATGTAAGTTATGTTCTAGTCATCATACAATTACATGTAGGTACTTCCTACTGACAAACTATTAAGATTAAATCAAGTAATAGTAATTTGATAAAAGAGCTATTTAATTAGAATGATTTTAACTTAGGTACCTTTGTTACACAAGTAGATAACATTTGATTATTGTGTACTGCCCTGAGTTTTTCTTTTGCTTAGGCGCTGTGCAATCGTGTGTCTTGTGTCGGATAAAAACTACTAGTAAATATTTTGTTTTTAAATAATCAATAGGAAATCAGACAATCCTCAAGCAGCAGAAGACTCTTTTGCAACATTAGAATGCAAAAAGTGTCGTTAACAAAAATTTTTTGTAGCACAAAAATTTAAATAAAATGTCAAGTAGTAATAGTAAGTCGATCCAGTTCAATACCTTCTTAAGGAGATTCAAAATAATGAGTTGGAGCACAAGGTTTGCATGAAAAGAGTCTATTTTCATAATTGTCTGCTTGTAGCTAATACATGAGCTAAATTCACGAAATATCAAAGGAAACCATTGCTTATTGTAAAATAAAAATACATTAATAACCTCAGGCAGGTAGTCACGGGTTCGAGCCTAAAGTGCAAAACTTTTTCCTTTCTACTATTTGTATTCAATTACAAATGCGTATGCGTTAATAGAATGAAATAAAATGTCGTAGTGGCCTAGCGGTTCAATGGCCAGATTAGGATACACAAGGTTGCAGGTTCGAACCCAGGCAAGTACCAATGAGACTTATTCAAAGTTCTTTCTTACTAGGACTTTCTTAATAATTAAAGGAATACATTGGTATTTGAAATTGTCAACCCGCAGTGAGCAAGCGTAGTGATCAATGCTTGATACTTCTCTATATGGGAAGAGGCCTGTGCTCAGCAGTAGGACAAATTGAAAATGAGAGAGAGAGAGAGGGAGTCGTTACAACTTTTCGTCTTAATTTTTTCGTCTAGCCCCCTTTCGCAACGCGCGATAAGGAACTTCGTTCCAATAATAGATCTGTCAACTGCCAATGCACTCGAAGAACTCAGGATTGGCGCCCTACAACGACAAAAGGCCAGCGGTAGATCACGAAAGATATGTCGGGACAAACTGGATGCCTTCATGGAGAATCAGTAGAAAGAAGCGAGCTCGAAGAAATGGATTGAGGTTTTGCCCTGCAGTGGGAAAGTAGAGACTAAAAATAATCAAAAGTAATCAAATAATCTGTACCTAAACATCTTAGTGCATTGCTTGTAACAATTTAGTTCCGCAAAAACGCAGTATTCAATGGAAGATTGTTTTTGTTTGCAGAAGGATAAACTTGTTCATATTATTGCAAAATAAAAACTTTTAATAAAACAATCGCATCCCTTGGGGCGTGCCAACCCTCGCGGCTCGTGTGTTGACACTGAGATTTTATTCGTAGGGTTGACACACATATTTTTTTAAATATAGGGTTCTTATTTAAAAATAAGCTTGCTTCTTTGTTATTTTGATTAGGTTTTACATTATTTTTTAGATTTTTCATGTGACAAACGGAAATGTCCAATAACCTTTAAACGTGTTTAAAATGAGTTTTGCCTCTAATCTGCAGTATACTGTAAACCTACATAATTATGCACAATTCAGGCATTCTATGGTGTATTTTTGGTAGAATTTATGCCAACTTAATCATCTATAATTCCTACTTAGTACTGGTAAGTCTTTTACTTACAACGATTAAAGTAAATATGGACAAAATACGCATTTAAACTTATTCGCGTGTGGCATGCCATTTTATCTGATAATAAAGGATTTTAAATTTAAAAATGATAAATGCTATGTATACATATATGTACATTTATCTTAACACGATATTGTGTATCATGTATAAATAGAAATAATCCTAAGAATCCTAAGAACAAGCAATTACTTAAAAAACTTAATTATGTATGTACAATTATTATGAAAACGTACTCATTTATTTAACTGAATCACTCCAGCTTCTGTATTTTGTGACTGCAAAGAAATCTTTTTTTTTTGCAATTCTCTACACTCCTGTTGCACGCGTTTGGGTATTTTATTTATACTAGATGAAAACCCGGCTCTGCTCGGTTTAAATGTGACTCATGATACACAATGTAGGTAAATATTCTGTAGTCATCGGTTCTATAATATCGGTTCAATTGACCAATCTCAGGTTTAAATAAAGAACACATAACAAAGAGTTTATCAATGGTTTATCATAAAAAAGTTTCAAAAACAATATTTTCGCGAAACGTCAATGACTGAAGAAAAGTATTAAGTTTTGTTATGATTCAATCAATGTTTCCGGCAAGACGTTTCTATAATAATAATAATATGTAATTAAGAAATAAAATTACCGCTGACTGACAGCATTGATTTTTGTTATGGTTAGTATTCTTTTTTCTATGGTTGTTATCGCAATTGGCCAATCTCAGGTTTAAAGAAAGAACACATAACAAAGAGTTTATCATAAAAAAGGAGTTTATCATAAAAAAAGTTTCAAAAACAATATTTTCGCGAAACGTCAACGACTGAAGAAAAGTATTAAGTTTTGATATGATTAACTCAATGTTGCCGGCATTTTCAGGCTACTTAGGCCCATAGATATATACCTTACAGACTACACATATATTTTATAAGTACATTTTGTGTTATTAATATAAACGTTTCGTTTTACACAGTCAAATGAGTCACAGTTCTTTGTGATGGCTACTTCTTTGGCGCGACGCACGCGATGTGTTAATTGGCGAGGCGTATATTATGCAACGGAACGTGAAAAAAGCGAAATAAATATCGCGTTCCGAAACGATTTTGGTCCGGTCATGGTCCCAACTATCATGCAACTGTCATACGCCCTGTCAGCACTGTAATCACTTCAAGGAGGTTGTATGATAATAAACTCCTTGAATCACTTCGAAGCAGAATTATCTGTTACGGAACGCGGCCTTATTAATTACCCAAGATGGCGACTGCGGTTTTTTTGTTTGTCAGTGCCATTAGAATTTAACGAAATTCTCCATAATCCGAATTTTGCGGATATATGTTGTCGACTCGAAATCAATATTTTTTTATGTTTTGTTATTCATATAAGGTTTCGATCGAGTCTACCGTAGCCCTGAACGAAATTATTAATATAGATATAGATTTAATTGACTCACGCGAATAAGATAAAATTATGTATTACTTCAAAATACTTTACATCCATTTTACATAAATCGAAGTGAAAAAATTAAGTCATCGGTGAAAAGTCACATCCGGTTTTTCAAACCAACCATACGTAATTTTTTGCGTAAATAATATGAAAGATTTTAATGACATCAATGGCAGCATGTTCCATCAACTGCATGATATTAGTTTTTCAACAGGCGCTAGTATTTTCATTTCGTAGTAAAAAATTGCCATTTATTTTTCCTTTATTTTAACCCAGCTGCACCTCGCGATGCTACCCGCGGTACAGTCAACAGCGAAAGTAGATGATCAGAAATATAATACTAATGAACGGAGTTCGCGTCTACATGTTAATAGTCTATGGTAAAAAACATACGCACACACTCACAAACTTTCGCATTTAAAATATTAGTGTTATTTCAATTTAGCAAGAACATACTAAAAAATAAATTCAATGTTTCAAACTTTTTTTGTTTAGAAGATAGGAACTGACAACCCTACACAAGTGTCGTTTAAAGGGATAGTCCCGGAGGTATCCCTTTGCGAAATTCGTTTGTTTTTTCCCGTGTCCCTCTGCCACAGTGTGGAGTCTCTAATCCTAGTTGATCGAATTAATAAAGTTTGTCGTTAATCATTATCGTAAGCTTCGAATACCGTATTAGACATTGATTACAGTTGGGGTGAATGGATAAGTCGACTTTATTACGTTAAAAGATTTAGTACCGAACAAAACAGTTTATTATTTTTTATTTATTAAGATTTACTAAGCTGCATCATAATTAAACTGTACTGAACTTTAATCCAATCTTATAGGCTATGGCGATTATTAAAGAACCAATAGAATTACTAAATCTAAGTTTAAAAGTTGAATCGAGCGAGGGTTGTATTGAGTACATAATACGTCACATGTGAAACAACATATTTTTGTTTGAAAAAGATATAATGATTTGTTTTGTCAACTAAATATGAAAGTGTTACTTAATTTATTTACTCCCATATAACAATATTCAGTTCCCACGAAGAATACCCTTGAGGCTATGTTAAACAAGTACCAACAACACTACGTTTGTGTACCAATCTCTCCCCCGAGATGAGACTATCATGGGGTTCTAATAGCTGATTGAATAAACAATGTGTTGTTACACTACTACACTTAAAATGTGTACTACATCTTTTGCTTAGCTTTTATTGATCTATTCAGAAGTCTGATTGTTTCTGGGGTTTATGTACTAGGTAAATACCTATTAATTGTTGGTTTGGTTAGTGTTTAGTTGTCTTAAAGTTTTGAGCCATTCCTTTTTGTGTTGACAACAGGCTTTAGTTTACACTGTATTGGAATGTAGACTTTTTCCAACTGGAAATTGCTCATAACTCCTAACAAGAATTAGTATTGGTTGTAAGTTCAACACACTTAAGGGTCAATACACCTATAAACTTTGGTTACATTTTAGACAGTTTGATAAATAAGTGGTATGTAAATGGACACATTATGTTCCCATATTAACATTTAGGCGTCAAGATAACATGCGATTAAACGCAGTTTATTTCATTCTATGTTTCTCTATGTGTTCAGCAGAATATTAAAGGCCTACGTAATTATTCGGCATTTTAAGTAATTTAATAATAAATAAGTGTCGCGTTATATTTAATAGATGAAATATCAGTATCATGTAAACTAGACCTCCGGGTCTAGTACAACATACTTTCCCGAGTAGGTTTGTGAAAATACATCTGAACTCAAAAGTTACAAAGAAATTAGAAGATACCTACGTCACATTTAAAAAAACAAAATATTGTGATAAAATAAAATTAGATACAAAGAAATTCTAAATACAATTCCCACAAGTTAAGATGAGATATTTTGCACAGAAGTGATGTGTTTAAGTGGATAATAACTGGGCTGGTGATCCCGGGCGGGGCAACCACGCCTACCAACATGGAATGCCTTTTATTTAAAAGAATAACCAAACACAAATCATATGTTTTTCTAAGACAAATAGTAACGTTATTAATGTTCTGTGGTAGAACAATGCCTGTAAAAAAATGACCGAATTGGTCATTTTTTTTTAACTGATAGAAGTATTTGCCTAGTGGTTTCTGATGTAAGTTGTTGGTTTTTATGCCCGGCCCTTTTGTGTCATGGGCATTTCCAATGGAATAGGGAAATAGCTGAACCATGAGTAGTTTTGTGTTCTGTGCCTATCATATAGAAAAAACAATAAGTAGATAGGTACATTGTATAAGTGCCGTTGTAGTTGTCTGTTCCTAAAGAATTTGAATTATGAGTGGTTTCGTCATTTATCTAGAAATTTACAAATGGAGAATATTGATATTTAAATTGGTACGTAAGTAGGTACATAAAGTTTGGTAGTTAAAATATCATATTTTTTTCTGAGTAAGAATATGAATAGTGAATACAGATCTAAAAATCAATGTTTTTTCAAGAGCAATCATATTTAAACTCGCTTGGCATGACGTGCCAACTCAATACTTCGCAGTCAACAGTTTCTTTCACAAAAAGTTACGCAAAATTATAAAATGAGGAGGTCATGGGTCGCAGCCTTATTAAATTTTAAAAGATAACATCGGTCGTCACTCCCGACAGATGTGTATGTTCGGCGCCATAGAAATGTTATTCGATTGAACAATATCGATGTTTTGTATCGAGTAATCGGACAATCGCCCGCCGGCCAGCCCACCACAATCAAAACCATCAACACGGTCCACAACAATAACATCTATTGACGAAATCCTATAAATATAAAAAATGCAGCACAACAATATCTGACACAGACTAAATTAAAATTACATCTAATAGTATTTATTATGAGCGTGAATTATTAATTTGTGAGGCATTGTGCTGGTATCACGCGCATTGTGATGCATAAAAGAATTATTGTATCATGTTCCTATGTAGAACTAATGAGCTGTTATAATCGTTTAAATGCTCGACGACGACGCGACGTTGTAATCTAATCGAATATAACTGTTAAAAAACGTTGTTCAAATTCATCTGTGTGGTCCTTAAAAAAATGGCAAATATGGTTGTAACCTCAATTACCGATGAGGGCATTGTGGCTGATGGAAATTCCAAAATAAAGTCACAAACGCGTTTAAATCAGAAGCAAAATCTTTCAATTTTTTCTCAAAGATATCTTCATAACGAAATTATCATTGTACGAAAATATTTTTTACGACATTTATTTGAAAAGTTAATTGCAGTTTGAGCCGCACATCACTAGTATCAAGAATACTAGTGCTTGTGTGACGCGAGTCAGTTCACGTTGATATGAACCGGCAACCAAGGCGACGAAGTGGCCAACTAAACAACCGACACGATCGCAAGTCCGACGCCCTTGCCGCTATCGCCGATGTATGACATAATTTGTTAAAAAATATAGACTCTAATATCTGCGCGCCGATTTAAACCAAATGCGCATAAGTATTTCATTGAATACCTTACAGTTTTTTGGGTGTGACGTAAGCACAATAAATAAAGCACAAAATTAAATATTTCAAAGCACTTCATTAACCGTGACAATCGGCTATCAATCATCGACGAGCTCGCAAAACAATAATCACATTATCATTCTCCAATAATAACAAATGTAGCCCCAAAATGCATAAAGAACCCGCTTTGAAAGTTTTTACAAGATACATTTTGAGAAATATCGTCGCAAGGCTGCCTCTCCGACGAAACCGGACAATGTAAACTTATGAGTAAACTTATTATTTATTGAAAATAAGAAAAAGTGAAACGGTTTGACATATTGTTAAGGGTCCTTATAAAATTATTTGCTATCACGCCATCCGAGGCTTGTTACGAAGAAGCAATCTTTAAAATGAAACAAGAGTACAAGCGAGGTACATTTACGAGAGCCCGTGGCCGGACAATAAAACAATGACGGACTAACCGAAACATCGGCTGGATTAATGGATGGAGTGGATTTTGTCTAAGGATAAGTAATTGCTGTCTTCTCATTTTAATAATCATAAAGCGGGACCCACTTCAAGAGCGCTATTAATAATGCTTAGAATGAATATTTCGAATTCCCAAATGTCATCCAGCTTATTAACCGGCTTCGTTTTTTGTTTAACTTTTATTTGTTTTGGATTGGACAGAACATTTTGGTTTTGGCGCGGTCATTCCGACCTTTCGTTTTTTGTCTCGCATAATGCAATCTCGGCAGATGAAATATTGTTTAAAGTTAATTAGTTATCCACTGATAAAGTCTTTTTCTATAGAACTGCTCAATTTGTGGGTTTTAGTTAAGAGAGTTAAGAGAATGTTGGATAATTTGATTTGCAAGTAATAAAGTAATATTCTTTGTAGTTAAAACCGTAAATATATTTAAATGGTTAGCAATATCGTGCCATTTTAAATACAGTTACTTAATTCACGAAGTCTGTGATTAAAAATAATCTAGAGTTTACAAGCTCATAAGTAAACCAAGTCATGAGATCATAGGCAGGTAAACAAGCAGCGACCGTTTAAATAATTAAAATTAGACACGCTGATTGAAACTATAATTTAAGCTTAAACACGAACGATTTATCATTAAGTCCATACGTCAAAAATCATCTGCAAAAAGATGCCACTAAATGAATAAATTTAGATTCCAATGCGCGTGATCGATAGACTCGTAGATCGGATCTATAGATCATATCGACTTTGAAAATGGAATGCGTGAGTAAGACAAAATATAATTAATGATCGTCCTTCTAAATTCGAATCGGTCTGGTGCAGACATGTTGGCGTCGTCGCAATAAACAAAAGGCAAAAAATTTGTTTCATTTTTTCACAATACATTTTTTATTTCTGCATATAAAACGTTAGTAGATGCGTTCAATTAATCATTCGTCGGCGTATTGTTGCATCTGTCGTGTCGGCTGGTAGATCTGGAGTGCGGCCATTGTTGTCGATGGACTTTTGTGCATTTCGATAATTCCTAAATCATCTATTGCGCCACCTGTGCCACATTGTTCCATTGACTCGAACTCCATTAAAAGATCATTTTATTCGCTATCATTTAATGAGCTCAAACAGAAAGTTGAGTGAACTTATTTTTTTAATAAAAAAATTTTCTTAATAAAACAACAGATTACTTGTCTTCACTGTATTTGAAGCCCACATAATTATATGAAATGTATTTAATAACAATGATTGCTAGATAATTGTTACATCCGACAGTTAATATTAGGTACCTACAGCAGTCGCTGAAATAATAGTGCTGTTGATTGCTTGCTAAAATATAATATGCTGTACTATGTTTCCATTAACTTGAATTGGCGGGCCTGTTGGTGTAGTAGTTAGTGACCCTGACTGCTAAGCCAGAGGTGGGTTCGATTCCCACTCAGGACAAATCTTTGTATGATGAACACGATCATTTGTTCTGTGTCTGGGTGTATTTTATATGTAGGTATTTAAAACTATACGTATGTACAGGCCGTGTGTGAAATGACCCTAAACAAAAAAAAAACATAAAAAAACTCGTTCATTTATAGGAATTAATTCGTTTCTACCGTCACGTTAAACATGGCAGACTACAGTCGTTTTCATGGATTTAAAATGACTACAGAAAAAGTTTCATTATCATTTTTCGCAAGGCTTTTATTTTTCTGGGCAAGGTATTTCTGGACTATCCCCACGAAGTTCTGTTATAGAAAACGTAGCATGATTAGTTAGTCTTAAACACATTCGTGATTTATATATTTCACAGGCGATGCTCTTATTACTCACTGAATTATAAGTGAGAATTCTGGTTAGGTACATGAATTAGGTGTGTTGATAATAATTATATCTTAGGTTAACTGTCACCTGATCCCAAACTAGGCCATAGTCTGTAGCGTGTGGTGCGACTCTGTAATAAACCCGGTGCTAAGAGATCTAATAATGATGCTGTTTGTTCTTTAAAAATGGAATACAGCTCGAGTGTTTTGTTTAAAGTTAGAACACTGCGCATGAGGGTTTAGTCACCTGAGCTTACCTGAAGCCACAATCAATCGCGGCACAGACGGTTATGACGGATAACGTGTTCTGTCGTGGAGCAATCCGTCACGCTCGGCGGCGCGGGCGCAGATCAGGCGCCGAGCTTTTGTTCGACGTGGGAAAACTGTACTCAACGAGTACTTATTAAAAATTTAATTTTTTTTGCTTGCAAAATGAATGGTGAAGAATGAGGATGTGTTGTGTACCATTTATATTAGGCTCTTTGTTTACGTCACGTTAATCATTTAATTTTTCTTACAGAACGGCTTGGAAGTCAAATTTGAAATATTGCTTTTTATTGTTAGTCACAAAATGTTAGAAGACATTTGTCATCAAGTGTCAATACTAACGAGAATTTTTAAATCAACACACAAGCCGAACCTACTTGCTCTACTGCTTGAGCATATTAATGATTGCAGTGCTGTTAATTAACGTTTTAAATCATCAATGTTTATCTTTGTTTAATCTCAACCACAAGAAATCTTTAAACAACCGACCCATTGTTTGATAGACTATGTGATTTGGGTAAGCTGAAAAATGTACGAGCGCAAACATTTACATATTTTTTTTTAAATATCGATTGATGGCGATTATACCCAGTTGTTTAGTTTTGATTCTCCCATACCGTAATCCGTAAAGATAAACATATTCATCATAATTAGTTCGAGACATTTAGTTGGCTATCCTTTGTTGAGTTATGACACTAGTTCGTAGAACACACCTCATTTTTCTATTCCATACTATCAAACTGCTTGGGTTAACATGTCAAAAAAAGTAACAAACGAATGTGCGACCGGTTTTTTTTTCACCTGACAACACCCAACGTTCCTTTTTTATGTAGATACACCATTTTGAAAATTAAATTATAGGTTATAATTTTAATATGATAGGTGTGTAATATATTTCTTGAAGGAATGTTTTGAAGAGATTTTTATCTTTTAATGGTATTTATTTTATTCGAATCTAAACCATTTTATATTAAATCGTCCCTTTTATTTGTGTTAGAAGTTAATGAGTAAGTTATTCATTTTTTTATGAAGCACTTGGATTAAACCGACAGCTGGATTTAAGCACCGATATAAAACAAAATATTTTCATAAATATTGATTATGTACATTAATCTTTCGGTTGTAAAATCTAATTATCCCTTACGGCTGTGAAATGTTACCCACATTCATTTTCATGTCTTTAATCGTGAGGAGATAATTAGATAAGAAGAAATAAAGAGGCTGCTTATACATCAATATCACGTAAGGTAAAAATGTATAAGTTTCTCTATACGTATTCAGTATTGTGTGTATCTACTGTGGAATTCCTGTTTTTGAAACAGCAGAAGTATGTATTTTCTAATAATTTGTCTAAAATAAGCCTTTAATCATAAAAAAAATAGTTTTCTATCAAACTACCTTAACAGATTCTACGTACTTCATTACAAATATTTTAACGTTGGCCTAACTAATAGGTACATATTCGGTAGTTCCATGCAAATTTCTACACATATTTGAAATCATTGGCCGAATATTCCAGCAATCTACGTCATCGCTGTCTACGTGCTCCGCGTCGCGGATCGTGCTGCGTTGGGTACCGTGCCGAGTCTCCGCTGAGCCTTGCCGTGCTGACGAATTGAGGAGTGCCAGATAAGATTTATAACTTACTATTATATGATATTTATTCCTTTATTTTGGCATTATGGCATTGCAGAGCTAGTTTACAAATAGCGAGTAGTCTTAAAATTATTTTATTTGAATCATTTCTTACAACCTACATTACCAAATATCAAAAATGTCTCTGAGTGATGAAGCTAACGTTAAACAATTAAGGGATTTGTTTGCCAAACGTAGCTCGATCAAGGGTCGATTAACAAAATTTAAAAAATACTTGGATATTATCGTCACCTCAAAATTATCTAAATTACAAGTTAAGGAATTAGAAATTAGTACACAGAAGATTCGAGTAATGTCTGACAAATTCGATGAGTTACAGGGTCAAATAGAGGTCATAAATTCTGAAAACTTAAGCACCGAGATTGACGAGCGAGATGACATTGAAAAAAATATTATTTCTCTCTTAGCTATTGCCGAAGAGTTATTGACAAAATATAATTATGATCCTAATCGTTCTGAATCACATAATGCATCACAATGTCATCACGACCACTCATTTCACTGCCATAGCGTCGAGTTTAAATTGCCGCAAATACAAATTGCCAAATTCGATGGCGCATATTTCCGCTGGCTTGAGTTTCGCGATACCTATTTGTCCCTCATTCATCGCAATGAGCGTATCAAACCTATTCACAAATTTCATTACTTGGTATCATATCTCGAAGGAGAGGCAGCACGAATAATTTCTAACTTAGAAATATCTGAAGTTAATTATGAAAGCGCTTGGCAACTCATATGCGATCGTTATGACAATAAACGTCAATTAATTAATCATCACCTAAACTCATTACTTAATATATCAATGATTGTGCGCGAGTCGGACAAGTCGCTGCGGTTTTTAGCTGATCACATCACCAAGAATTTGCGAGCTTTATCTAACTTAGGCCAACCCACGGAACACTGGGACACATTAATAATACACATGTTCGCATCAAAGCTTGATAATCATACCATCACAAAATGGGAAGAATATCGCAATAGTTTAAATGACTATCCCACTCTAAAGGAATTCAATAAGTTTTTGGTAGATCGGGCTGACGTATTTAAAATTTATATCGTGGCAAATCCGATAAACATTATAAGGTAGTTCAAACGCAATCACGCCATATTGATAGTGCTTCACACAATATCAAATCTTTTGTTTCCAGTAACCAAGTAAATGTTAACTACCGCTGTGTTGTCTGCAAAGGTGATCATAGAATATATGATTGCCCTAGCTTCATAGCGAAGAGTATACCGGAAAGAAAGGCTGAGGTATCTAGATTGCACTTATGTGTCAATTGCCTAAGATTGGGACAAAGTGTACGCGATTGTAAGCTAGGTCCTTGCCGTGAATGCAAACGTCGACATAACTCACTCTTGCACTCACCTATTAGCAATGATAATAATACCATTGTCAATACAGTTGTATTATCAGTCAATAACTCCATACACAGTGATTCCATAGGTAATCCAGTTATTCTATCAACTGCTATGATAAGAGTCACAAACCCCTACACAAATCGACATGTTCAAGTGCGCGCTCTTTTAGACTGTGGAAGCCAATGCTCATTTATAAGTCAGTCTCTTAGGGACAGGCTTGCTCTCCAACAATGTCCAATAAATACAATCAATATTATAGGCATAGGCAACAACTTAGCACAAAAGGTAGACCAAAGTTGCATTGCCCAATTAAGTTCATCAGTTAACGATTATAACGTTACTCAATCATTCTTCGTACTACAACAATTGACAAGTAATATACCTAAGCAGTCTATAGATATAAGTCAATTAAAAATACCCATTGATATAGAGCTAGCTGATCCTTATTTTAACCAGCCTGCTGTAGTAGACGTTCTCATAGGTGCAGACTTGTTCTGGGATCTGCTAGGTTGTGAGCAGCTCGTATTAGGTCATAACATGCCTAAACTACGAAGTTCTAAACTGGGTTGGCTTATTGCAGGTTCGATTCCTTCCAAGGCACATAATAATAAATATTATAGCAATGTCCAATGTAACGTTTCATTCGTCGACAATTGCAATGACAATGACAAAAACATTCATACGCAACTAAATAAATTCTGGGAGATTGAAGAGGTTCCCGAAAGGCCTTTACAAAGCAAGATGGAGCAAGCATGTGAGAGGCACTTTTCCTTAAATACATACCGTTTAGACTCGGGTAGGTTTTGTGTTAGACTACCCCTATTAGATACACCAGATTGTCTAGGCGATTCCTATACGATGGCAAGGAAACGATTTCTTAGTTTAGAAAAGAAATTTCGGAAATTCCCAGACTTTAAGTCCGAATACGTAAGGTTTATTCGTGAATATGCTGACTTAGGTCATTTGGAGGTCTGTCCTAACTTTAAGCCATTCCCTTCATACTATCTCTGCCATCACGCAGTATTTAAGCGGAGTAGTGAAACTACTAAAACACGTGTTGTTTTTGATGGTTCAGCTCGTACTTCGTCAGGTTTCTGTCTAAATGATATTCATATGACCGGTCCTAAGATACAAGATACACTCTTTTCCATTTTAATTAGGGCACGTCAGAACAAGTACATGTTAACTGCTGACATCGAAAAAATGTATCGGCAAATTCAAGTAAACGAGCAGGATCGCAATTTACAGCTTATATTATGGCGAGAAAATGAGTCTGATCCTATTAAAACTCTACGTTTAAGTACAGTCGCCTACGGTCTTGCGAGTTCAGCATACTTAAGTACAAAATGTCTTTGGCAGCTAGGGGATGATTGCAAGGATGAAATCATTAGTAATATAATCAAACACGATTTCTATGTCGACGACTTGATTTGTAGTTCGAATGATGCGGAGGAATTGCTATATATACAACGTTCGGTATCAACTATTTTAAGCTCTGGTGGCTTCAATCTACGTAAATATAGATCAAATCTACCCAACACCTTTCATACAGAATTTATTGACAACAACAATGTAAGCCTGAGTGAAGCCACGAATACTTTAGGTATAAACTGGAATCCTACTAATGATACCTTTCATATTTCAGTTGAAGTCCCGACACAACATCAAGTTGTTACAAAACGAATAATATTATCTACATCTTTCAAAATTTTTGACCCTTTGGGGCTTTTAAGTCCTTGCATTATACAGCCCAAAATGTTACTACAATCTTTATGGCTCAGTAATACGGACTGGGACGAGCCTGTTGATGCCGATATATTAAATTCATGGAAAAAATTTACCAACAACTTACATCATTTGTCGTGTTTACAGATACCTAGAATGGTTTTATGTAATTCACCAATCAATGTACAAATGCATTCTTTCAGTGACGCGTCTCAGTCCGCATATGGAGCCTGTATATACATGCGATCATTCAACTCGAGTGGGCAAATCACTGTTAAATTATTATGTGCTAAATCCAAGGTAGCGCCTTTGAAGCCCATGACGATACCCAGATTAGAGCTGGTCGCTGCCTTATTGGCTGCAAGGCTATGTAAAGCAGTTAACGATTCATTACGATACAAAATTGATCATCTAATTCATTGGTGCGACTCTAGTGTCACACTCAGCTGGATTCAAGGTAGCACTAAAAAATTAAAAATATTTGTTGCTAACAGGGTAGCTGAAATTAGTGAACTTACCAATTGTAGTTTGTGGCGTTACGTTCCAACTCGTGAAAATCCGGCTGATCTCATATCAAGGGGCGTCAGCCCGGACCTTATCAAAGACATTAATTTATGGTGGACTGGCCCCGATTTTCTCAAGCAACCGGAATCGTCATGGCCCCACATGCCTGCATTAATTAATGAACTCGACTTACCTGAATTGAAGGCACATTCTACATTGATTCAGGAACTTGAAGTTATACAAATGAATAGATTTTCTTCATTTATTAGACTGAAACGCACATTTGCGTATGTTAAGAGATTTTTATATAATTTACGTCATTCTAAAAACAAGGTTCAAGGAATCTTAACACTCAATGAATTGGAGGACTCATTCTTAAACTTGTGTAAAATTGCTCAACAAAATTCATTCAATAACGAATATGAGACTTTACTTAAAAATAAAAATCTTAGTAACAAATCCACACTTTTATCTCTTACACCTTTCTTAGATGATAACAAGGTGATCAGGGTTGGTGGTAGGTTACATCTTTCTAATTACGATTTTAATAAACGACATCCCATTCTTCTGCATTCTACTCATCAACTCACTAAACTTTACTTCAGACATCAACATTTACACAATATGCACGCTGGACCACAATTATTGCTCGCTTGTGTACGGGAAACTGTTTGGCCGATTAATGGCCGTAACTTAGCTCGGCGCACAGTTAATACTTGCGTCACATGCAGACGCCTTCAAGGCAAAACTATAACACCTATGATGGGCAACTTACCAGCACAGCGTGTGGCACCTGACTTTCCTTTTCTTACCACTGGTGTTGATTTTGCCGGTCCATTTTATACAATAAATAGAAGGGGTCGAGGTGCTCGCGTCACTAAAACTTATCTGTGTTTGTTCGTGTGTCTTAGATTTAAATGTATTCACCTGGAGGCCGTCAGCGACTTGTCAAAAGATGCTTTCATATTGACTTTACGTAGGTTCATTTCTAGGCGGGGCAAGCCAGCGGAAATATTTTGTGACAATGGGCGTAATTTTGTCGCGGCGGCAAGGGAAATAGGTAACTTTCTAGCCAAATGTCAGGAGCCTGTGATTGACTATGCCATAAGTGAGGGTATAAATTTCGTTTTTTCTCCTACTTACGCTCCTCATTTCGGCGGCATCTGGGAGGCCGGTGTAAAATCCGCAAAATACCACATAAAACGCGTAATGGGGAACAGTCATTTGACATTTGAGGAGCTATCTACATTATTCGCACAAGTCGAGGCCATATTAAACAGTAGACCCTTATGCCCACTTTCACCTTCCCCCGACGACTACCACTTCCTTACCCCAGGTCACTTTCTGATAGGTCGTGCTCTTAAAGACATAGCAAGCCCATCTCTTGAAAATCATAAAACACACCAATTGAATCGCTTTAAGCGTCAAGAACAAATACGGCAACATTTTTGGCAACGCTGGCAAAAAGAATATGTATCGGAGCTGCAACAGCGCTCCAAATGGCGCACTAATACAAATTCGCTACGCGTGGGAGATTTAGTTCTTCTACAAGAAGACAACGTGCCTCCACTTAGCTGGCGGATGGGACGAGTCGCCCGACTTTTTCCAGGCTCCGACAACATATCACGTGTTGCTGACATTAAGACGACCCGAGGTTACTTCAGGAGACCGCTCACGCGCATCTGCCCCTTGCCAGCTGCAGAGGACAATGCTGAAGATATTGAAAGTGGTCTTTCAACAGGGGGGAAGATGTTAAGGCGCCTGCCATAACAGTCATAGTATTGCTGAGGATACGCGAGTGATAGCTAATATACTATAAATATTGTTTTATTCTGCCACCCACCGATTGTACTATTTTTCATATTGTAAAACTCACTTCAATACTAAGACTCTCGAGTGAACCCGTAATGTAACTGTGACCTAAATTTATAACAAATAAAAACACTATTGAGGAGGAACGAGGTTTGTTTCATTGCACAAACTTCGTTCCTCCTCAATAGTGTTTTTATTTGTTATAAATTTAGGTCACAGTTACAATTAAATACGCAAAATAACTTTTATCAGTTAAAGTTTAAATCCGCAGCATCGTTTGTGACCTCTACCGAACAGTTTTTCTTTCAGCGGCGCAAAACAAAAGCTTATCGTACGACATATCAGCTTATAGACAAGCTATAAAGATTGCATCTACAAAGAAATCGGCACAGATTACAGCTAAACGACCATAGCAATTGGACGATACATTTTAACGACTGTGTTTTTTGGCGCGCTACGATACGCTGGCGAAAAAAACGCGGCAGCGACAAAAGACGATCGTCGCTAAGATCCTCCTTACAGATAAAGGGACCATAAATAACACCATAGTTTTATATTGTTTTTATGGATGTTCCACAACGATTCCTATAAGTTGCTATCATTTGTCAATATGTGTATTATAATTATATTCTTTCTAGTTTTTAAATCGAATGATAAATTAGGGACGAATTGATTTTACCTGTCCTTTGGGCTTGTAAACTGTAGCCACATTTGATTAATCTATTTTCTATACTTAAACATCATTTACTTACGATAAGATAAGATTTTTTAAAAATAACCGATAATATAATATTTATCAGAGTGATCAAGAATAAGATTTTTAGCGAAATTCCACTTCCAAAGCTTCCCAAAACTTCCATTCAGCAAAGAATGATAAATAATATTACTTAAAGGGTAAACTAAGATCAAATACCTACACAGAATTAATTTAGCACGATCCATCTACCCTTCTAAGCGTAAAACATCAGTACCTAATGCCATAGAAAAAGTGTTAAACAAAATTGCGGTAGTTGCCCCTATGTTGAGGGATCGTTCCCTAAAAGTTTATTAAATCTTCTTTAGAATTCATTAGAGGCCTGTCTCTAAATTAAGTTTCGCACCCCACGCTCGCCTCACTTTACATTTTATGAGATGTTTTCGCTTACTTTGTACACTGATTTAATTTTAAACGTGTAATAAGATTTATTATTATTTATTAGTGGAGCTACGTATATTTTGTACCCCATGGCGTTTGCAAAGACAATTTTGTGTTGGTTAAATTTCTACCTATACTATAAGCATTTAGATTATTCACAACAATCTTCTTCTTTAATCACTCTATTACTGAAATTCATTAAAATCTTTTACGTATTTGAAAAGATCTAAGCGTACATATAAACACAGTGAGTGACTTTCTTTTATACGATGTAAATATTGAGTGAATAAACGAGCACTTCTAAAAACACCAGGCATACGTAAAAATAAAAAAAAAAAACCGGCCAAGTGCGAGTCAGACTCGCGCACCGAGGGTTCCGTACAAACCTGTAGGTATACCTATAAGTAAAAGTTATGGTATTTTTATTGCTAAATGAAATCCATAACATAACAATGTGGAAAGCTGACGGTACCTTGTCAATACATATATGAAAACATTATGTATGTTCGGAAAAATCTTCATCTCTTTAAGAAGAGAAGTGATAGACATAATTTTAATACTAGAAATAGGCACAATTTGGATCAATCTCGGTTTAGATTGGCTGAACCAATTTGCATGAAATTTTGTGTGCATATCGGGTAGGTCTGAGAATCGGCCAAAATCTATTTTTTTATTTTTTTGTTAATCGCATAACAACGTTTGCTGGGTCAGCAAGTCTAATATATAAAATTCTCGTGTTGCGGTGTTTGTTCCCAAACTCCTCCGAAACGGCTGAACCGATTTAAATGAAATTTTGTGTGCATATCGGGTAGGTCTGAGAATCGGCCAACATCTGTTTTTTTTTTTAATCGCTGAACAACGTTTGCTGGGTCAGCTAGTAAGTTTATGATTATTAAAAAAAATATACTATGTGATGTAACTAAAAATTTAAGATTTTCGGAATTTTTCCTATATGTGTACTTTATAACGTTGCTTCATGCCAAATTTCAAGATTCCAGGTCGTCTGGAAGTATCCTTTAGGTTTTGATTCCCTTGCGAGTAGTTGCGAGTTTCAAAATATGCGGCTTTAATTGCTGTATCTTTTGATTGCGTTGACGTAGAAGTTTGATTTTGTTACAGCTTAAAGATATTATAGACTTGAGTATTTGTTAAGAATTTCAATATAATACCACTACGCGTGCATGAGTAAAGGGGTAATAAGTTTAAAATTATTAAAAATATTTTTATTATATGATGTAACTAAAAATTTATGCTTTTCGCAATTTTTCCTTTATCTGTGTTATAAGACGTTGCTTCGTACCAAATTTCAAGATTCTGAGTTCACGGGAAGTACCCTGTAGGTTTTGATTCCCTTGCGAGTGTCGAAAATTTGCGGCATAAACGGGAGTATCTTTTGATCGCGTTGACTTAGAAGTTTGATTTTTTCACAGCTCCAAGAGACCATAGACTTGAGTATTTGATATGAATTTCAGCTTGATACTTCCACGCGTTCCTGAGAAAAAAGGTCCTGACAGACAGACAGACAGACAGACAGACAGACAGACAGACGGACAACAAAGTGATCCTATAAGGGTTCCGTTTTTACCTTTTGAGGTACGGAACCCTAAAAAATAGATTTTCTGATATTCCTACATAGAAATTAGGACTAGTTGGTATCTTATGGTCTAAAGGAACTGCTTTATCTAGAATAGAATAGTCTGCAAGTTTATAGTGTAAATCTTAATGCCCCACTACTGGGAATAGGCCTCTTCTCATGCAGAAAAGAAACGAGCAGGACTCACCACTCTTGCTCTTTGCGAGTTGGCGATTTCAGATTCTAATTTTTGGAAATGAGGTTTTTTCACGAATTCTTTCTTCACCGATTTATTGTTTTATTTGGTTTTTATTAGAACAATACATTAAACCAAATAAAACAAAGGACGAGATACAAAAACAAATTGAGAAGTTTGGATGCTGACAAAAGTTCACCGGGATTTTTAGGGATTATTAGGCATCGAAAATTACAGTCGTTTTAAAATCCCTTGCCTTATATACTTTATGACTTCAAAATTGTTAAAAGAACATTACTTTTTTATACATAAGGATAATAAATAAAACTGTAACTGCAAGTCAAACAAAAATGAAGTATGAACCTAAAGCTTAAGAGTGGTTGAAACTTAACTAAATGTCTTCTATTTTTATTATAATCACTTATACGAACAGTCACTGAAACTGAATAACCAAACGTCGTAGGAAACTGAAAGTGCGTGCGTACAAGACGTTTTCCGTCGGCAGGGCGGGCGCCAGGGAGCGTCCCGTTGCTAGGCGACGCGCCGCGGGTGGGCGTGGCAATCGATACCACCCTCACCTCACCCAGTCACCTCCAGACCTCGCCAGATAGCCCTTATCATACACCAGATGAGCTGGATTGAAATAATAATAATAATAATAATAATAATACATTTATTTTCTCACCACAACGTTTGCACACAATTAGGTAAAGTAAATACATAGTCTTAGTTTATTGTGGGAGACTGGTGCCTGAACTAGGCGTTAGCCTGTATTTCTGGCCACCAGGCCTCCTTTTCAGTCTGTACAGTTATTTTATCAATGATCAAGAGCAGATTGTTGTGATAGTTATAATATCTTATTTTATTCTATGACGCACAGATGATTTAGGGGTTAGTTAAGTTGTGTGTGTGTGTGTGCGTGCGTGTGTGTGTGTGTGTGTGTGTGTGTGTGTGTGTGTGTGTGTGTGTGTGTGTGTGTGTGTGTGTGTGTGTGTGTGTGTGTGAGTGAATGCCTATTTTATTCCACAACTTTCAATATCTTTTCAGTAGTGTCATAGTTCAAGGACAGAAGCCACTCGGTCACTGTTTTTTTGCATGCTAGTTTAGTAAGTGGGAATATGTTAAGGTTTCTGTTTATGTTATTATACAAGTACACTCCGAGAAAGCAGAAAAAGCGATTGGTAAAGCGGTAATGAAAACGAATACGGTCCGCAGGATTAAAGTGCCTTTTTCTTATGGCAATGGGCTGATTATAGGTCAGGAGTGAGTGTTGCTTAAGGACTGTATGGAGTATGAACAGCTGTCGGACAGTTAAAACTTTACTCTCCCTGTAAAGATCTTCTGTTGGGAAACGGAATGGCAGGAAGGATGAAACCTTTAATATCGCCCGCTGTGCACGTTCCAAAAGTATTAATGAGGTTTTATATGAGCCGCCCCACGTCGTAATGCAGTATGTTAGCAGGGACTGGCAAAGAGTATAATAGACCATCTTTCTCAAACCCTCATCCGCCACTTCTCTTAAGTTCTTAAAAACGAAAATCAGTTTACGGATTCTAGCGGTGAGGGATTCTATGTGCAGATGAAAACTAAGGGAAGAGTCCAATATGACTCCTAGATACTTTGTCGACAGGGTTTTCTCCAGGAATTTGCACGAGCAGTTTGCGACATGGGGGCTAGGACACGTATGTGCTGTAATGGATTGGGTGGGGACTGAAAAAACAGTATTTCGATACGCAAATGGCATGTACTTGGTCTTTTCCACATTCAGTGTCAATGAGTTACCACGCAACCACTCCGTCACTCTGTTAAATCCCCTTTGAGCCACTTCGTATACACCTGCCCAAGAGTCAGAGTGAAACAAAAGAGCTGTGTCGTCGGCAAAAGTGAAATTTTTTCCCTTATGTAGGTTGAGCGTACACAGATCATTAATGTAGATTAAGAATAATGTCGGAGCAATAACGCTGCCTTGGGGTACTCCATGTGTGGTGAAGAGTTCTTTACTTACGTAAGTATCTACCTTAACGCTCTGTGTACGATCACTCAGATAGTCCGAGAATAGTTTTAGTTGGATTCCCCTTATGCCTATATGTTCCATCTTCTCTAGAAGGATGGGAACAGAGACCGTATCAAAGGCTTTCGCCATGTCGAGGAAGATACCCAACACCTTTTCCCCCTCGTCCATCTTTCTAATAATATGATTCGTTAAGTCATGAACAGCATCACTTGTTGATTTTCCTGTACGAAAACCGTATTGAGACGTGGCTAGTAGGCCATATTTCTCAATATAGGCTGTCAAACGACTATTCATTAGGCGTTCAAGGACTTTAGATAGAGCGGGCAAAACAGCGATGGGTCTGTAGTTTGTCACTTGGTCTTTGTTTCCAGCCTTAAAGATAGGGTGTATTATAGCTCTTTTGAAGGCTTTGGGGAATATGCCAGATGCTAGGGACAAATTGCAAACATATGTTAGTGGGGGTACAGTAACGTTCTTACTCTGTTTCAAAATACTTGCAGAGATATTGTCCCATCCCACCGCACAGTTACTGCGTAAAGACATAAGCACTCCCATCACTTCCTTTTCATCAGTTGGCAGAAGTACCAATGATTTTCTATGGGTTTCGACAGTGTTATGTAACTTACGCGGTATGGGTTGTATTTTTTCTGCAAGTTTTCTGCCACTATTAACAAAAAAATAATTTATATCATCAATTGCCTTATCGGGTGTAGAGGAGCAAGAAAGGAGATTAGTAGCGCAAGTTCTAATTGATGTCCTGTTTGTTATTTTATTAATCGCTTGCCACAGGGTTTTAGTATTCTTGCCAGCGCTTTTTAACTCATCTTTGTGGTATTCATTTTTTAACTTTTTCAGGATTTTGTTGCAGAAATTTCTGTAGCGAGTATATGTTATTGCCAGAACTTGATTATTTGGTGATTTTTTTAGTTTTTTATGCATATTATCTCTATGCTTGAGACAGCGAAGAAGACCAGGTGTTATCCATGGTTTGAGGATTTTTTTGCGTTTGGGTAGCTTAATAATTTTGGTGTTGAGGTCTATTACCTGCTTGATAGAGCTTACAAGAAAATCTGCCGCAAAATTTGGATCCTGAATACAATAAATTTGCGAGAAGTCAAAATTCGAAAGTTCAACCGCTACTTTTTCATAATCTATCCGGCTAACATAATTGGGTGTTATAAATTTTGGCGTGTATTTTGAAAGGAAAAGGATCACAGTTTCATGATCAGTGAGGGCTGAATGTGCGATGAGGGCTTTAGCCGGTAGTTTGGTTTTTAATATTATATGGTCAAGGCAGTTGTTTGAGCGAGTAGGTATAGTATGAGCAGGTAATAGGCCAAATGACGCCATTAGATTCAGGTAGTTGTTTTTGTTAGGATCTAAAGAGTTTTCACTTATGTTAATATTGAGGTCTCCAGTAATTATTATATTACTCACATGATCTATTTTAGTTAAGGTATCGTTTAATGAGTTTAAAAATGATGTTATATCTTTGGAAGCTGGAGAACGATATATAGCTAATATTATAATGCTATGATTTACTTTTATGAGCAAACAATTCGAATCTGATAAGAGAGGTTCCTCTATAGATACAGTCAGGTTCTTGTTAGTGTAGACTACAACACCATCGTTTTGTGATCTATTATTCTTTGTGGCATAATTATCATATCCTGGTAGCGAAGGTATGTTGTTAGCTCCTCGAAGCCAACATTCCGTCAAAACAAGTATATCCCAGTCGACTCGGGTTCTAGCAAGTAGGATTTCAAATTCGTGTATGTTCCTATGGATGCTGCGTATATTTTGGTTTATTAATTTAAGTTGTTTAGTCAGGTCCAGATCAGGCGGGATACAATCATCTAAGTCGCAGGTGCTCGACTCCGCGACATCAATAGCATCGATTGTTTTAATGTTTTGGTTTATGCTATCGAATTTAACAGTGGTTTATCGTCCGCGCAAATAGATTCTCTATAGTATATCGGTTTAGTTGTGTCTCAACACTCGTGGCATCAACTATATGAAAGTGGCAATTTACTGGCAGCTTCATACGGTAATTAGTATATATTGGACCAAACATAGCTAGTATATAGGCGAGAATGTGATTTGTGTATGGGTAATGTGTTTGTGTTGTGTTTAAGTAGTTAGTTATAAAAACATAATAACTCATATAAATCGTTAAAAAACTTTGGCCAATAACAGCGTACATGAAAATAGAATGGGAAACATAATGAATACAATAACATCTCTTATAAACTATTGGGTAATCCTGAAATATAAATATGTAGAAACTTAGTCATATTCTATCATTTCTTAGCTTATCCAGATCGCTTTCAGACTGCACACGGATTTGGGGACTGTCTATTTTAATACTAAGTGCTACCTGATAATCTAGGTAAGGTAAGGATCTTGAAAAAGGTGTGTTGCTTATAAGGCATTTTTGAACATTAGGTTCCTAAAAAGATATAGCTATGGCTGGCATACTTTACAATTTTTTTTTGTAGAAATTATTTTTTTCTCTTTGAAAGAAATTATTAACTCACCTGCTCTTGGACTAAATAAAAGCTCATTCAAAATGACTGCAAATATGGCAAATGGTGTAATTTGGTGGAAGTCTGAATAGTTATTACAAATGTGTTAAAAACCGTAACGTAACTGTTGTATTTTATAATCGAAACGATATCATCCAAATACACTTATCCGTTTTGAATTTCAAGTACATAATTATATGCAACACGGTCAGTGGTGAAAGGCTAAAATGGATTTAAGTATTGCCTTCATTACGACACATGATCGAATTTATTACAGTTTCCAATTGCGTTACACCAATAACCAAGCCAAATACTTGCTGTAAAACGTTATTAAAATATCTATACTTATAATAAATCTGTAGAAGTGAAAATTCTGTACATTGAAAATATCAAAAAAATTAATGGCGGGGTGTGTTACTAGACCGACACCGAACCCAAAAATGTGATTAAAAAAATTTTTGTCTGTCTGTCTGTCTGTCTGTTTGTTCAGGCATCACGCAAAAACTACCGGTTCGATTTCGATGAAACTTGGAATAATTGTTCTTGAATATCCTGGGCACCACACTGGGTAGTTTTTATCCCGGAAAAGTATATACAAAAAAAAACAAACTTAACTTTGCGGTTCGATCCCTAGACCCGAATACTGTACCAACCGCAAATAATAAGTTTGTCACCCGCAGTGGAGTTCAATAAGGGGCGCTGCACACGGCCAAGTAACTATTTATTAATCTGTGACACGGCTAAAATACTATAATTATTTATCTATACTTTATATATATTATATATATTATAAAGCTGAAGAGTTTGTTTGTTTGAACGCGCTAAACTCAGGAAGTACGGGTCCGATTTGAAAAATTCTTTCACTGTTAGATAGTCCACTTATTGAGGAAGGCTATAGGCTACTTTTCTTTTGGAAATCTATCCCCTAAGGGGGTGAAATAGGGGTTGAAAGTTTGTATGGGAAGTTCGGTATTTTCAATGATAGACACATGAAATATCGTATACGGGTTTCTGAATAGAAATAAATAAAGATGTATTTCAGCGATTTAAAAAATCATCCCCCTAAGAGGGTGAAAAAGGGGTTGGAAGTTTGTAGGCATATGAATTGTGTCGTTTTCAAAGATAGACACATTCAATTTCATACAAGGGTTATTAGTTAGAAATAAATAAGATGTATTTCCGAGATTTTAGAAATCTACCCCCTAAGGGGGTGAAATAGGGGTTGAAAGTTTTTATGGGATGTTCGGTATTTTCAATGATAGACACATGAAATTTCGTATACGGGTTTCTGGATAGAAATAAATAAACACGATTTCAGCGATTTTAAAAATCATCCCCCTAAGAGGGTGAAAAAGGGGTTGGAAGTTTGTAGGCATATGAATTGTGTCGTTTTCAAAGATAGACACATTCATTTTCATACAAGAGTTATTAGTTAGAAATAAATAAGATGTATTTCCGAGATTTTAGAAATCTACCCTCTAAGGGGGTGAAATAAGGGCTGAAATAGTTGGTATGTGAAGTTCAGTATTCTCAAAGATAGACAGATGAAAAGATAAATAGATAAGATAATGACCATCTAAGACATATTATCTATAATGACGACTCCCGTGGTCGAGTGGCGTTCACTCCGGTTTTTAAGGTGTCGCCAGCTCTAAGTTTCCAGGTTCGATCCCCGGACGGGTCCATGTAGAAAATCACTTTTATACATAGTCTGGAGTCTGGGTGTTTATGGTACCTTTTTGTCTCCGATTCCATAACACAAATGCTTTTGCTATGTACTTACTTTACTTTTATTATTATTTTAACGCCATAAGATTAGATGAAAATTTTTATACATTCTCCTTACTTTGAAAATCACAGAATACATCTACCTTTAATACTACTCTTTACTTTACGCGCGAGCGAAGCCGCGGGCAACAGCTAGTCTTGAAATAAAACTGTCTAAACTAATATCAAATAGGTGATAGAAGGCGAATCATTGACGGATTTGAAATCTCCATTTCAATTCTTGACACGTCTTGTATATAAGGTAGTATTACCTACTGATCTGTTATGTGCTACAGTTAACTAATTAAAGTATGTAATTTAAAAACAAAAAATAGCAACAAAAACGTCGTAATTTCTGCAATAGGTTTGAAAATCGAACTGCTTCCATATTTGTTTAACAAAGCTGTAATTTTGAAAATTCGTCAAGTCTTTTAATGTTGCTGTCAAAAAGAAATTGAGTTTCCCTTCTCAGTGATGTGGGGGAGTGGAGCGGACAGACTCCGTGGTACTCGGTGCCTACTATTAGTGCACAAAGGTTGGCTGTCGCGTACATCCTGTGTCGGCAAGCAGGGGTGCGAATTATGACCTGTCAACAACAGATCATTGTCCCGTATGACTATACCTGACGCTAATTTGGATGTTTCTGAACTTTCCTTTGATTACGTTTGCTAATAATAAAATGTTAATTGGGTTTTTATAATAACATCATCGTCTCTTACTGGTATCAACTGGAAATGATTAAAGAGATGGCGATAGGAGGAATACTTACTTAAGCAAAAGATAATAAGCTCCACTTTGTAGGGTAGCTACGAAGTAGATAGGTTTATATAGTAGGTTACATTTGAGGTACCTAGGGCATATTTTATACATGATTTACTATAATGATATGTAAACATACCTTATCCATGATTTCGTGGCAACTAATTAATACAAATCGTAGAGCTCGCTCCATGAGACGCGTCCTGACGACCGTCCCTCCCAAATATATGGTCCATAAAACTACGATTACGTTTTATAAACACTACATTTATAACTACTTCATGATTGTATTATTTATTTTACGTAATATATTATGCTGCGGTGGAGATTTTGATTTTTTTCTAAACTGTGCTTTCAAATATTTAAAATTCTCTGGCACTGTACACTCCATTAATTTATAGTATTCGGCCACGTGGATTAACATGGAGAAGACTTTTATTATGGCTTATGACTTTTATAGTGATATTTAATTTTATAAATAATGTTTTCTTGGAATAACTATTTTATTTCACTTTTACATCCTTTGTTTTTTTAATTGAATCTTAGTTCAGAGAGGTATAATGTTTAGACATCTTATATTGTTAAAAATAGATGAGCTGGAAAGGAGGTTGTATTCCAGGAGATAGAATTAGTTGATGAACTTTACTACCTAAACTTCGTCGTCTAACAAACCATTAAAGTTTATATTTTGTATTCACATCTGAAACCTGAATGTAAGTTTATGCTAAAAAAAATGGTTTTTTTAATTCAGATTTATATTATCTTGAAGTTTGTACCGAAGAAGATGTGTCAAGTATTAGGAAGGTTCCCATTCCACAGTATGTAGGCAGTGTGATCCGTAGCGCACGGCGGAGCTGGCTGGCGCTCGCCGGCCGGGACGCGGCCGCACTAAATTTAAATATTTTAATCCTTAATTTAAATTTTTGACATTTTTATTTTATGTTGGTATTCGTGTAGTTTCATTTTTAATGTTATTTGTCATATTCAGGAGACGGTACAACTCGTGACTGGCGCCTCGGAACACCATTTGTTGGTAAAATATTGTCAATGGAAGAGACTGACACAGGACAATTTGTTCGAACATTACGTACCTTCAATGGCAAACATTTCGAATGAAGATTGTATTTATTAATAGAATGTGATGGCGTACTGTGATATGGAGGTTTGTCCTATCAGCGTGACTATCAGTTGATTTATTTTTAATGTTGGACTATGAAGTTGGATAAAAGTGAAGCCAGATAAACATTTTTACCAAAAACATTTTCGTTTGTGATCTTCATAAGGTTTTCCATTAGAATCGACCACATTTGACACAATTTTTCCCGATGCCTATGTATCTAATATGAGGAACAAAAGACTCGTAAAAAATATGGAAATGTTTCTTATTTATACGACTCGTGGTTGAGGTAACTGCTGATTTTTAAGTATGGTGCCATCACAATTAAATCTTTTCGTGTTTGAATTAGGTAAAAATATGATATACAAATATATATCCTCAATTACATTACATTTCGGTTGTTCAGCTAGCTCTACTTTATTTTTTAGTAGCTACCATAGAAGTATTCAACCTATTGTAGCTACATGTTTTATAATTAAAACTGTTTTATTAATGGAGACGTAAACGTATGTAAAATAATAATATCAATAACCAATAAATATGGTATTTAATAAATATATTTATAATGTCTGTTATAGAGTTTTCAGGATTAGTATAAAAAATACAAAGTAAATTATATTATTCGTAGTAAAATTTCTTCGATTCTATCAGTACCTAGATAATATTCACGTAACTTAGCTAGTGGTGACTATTTATATATAAATAAATACTATTTGTAATAAAAAAATAATCTTTTTTTTAAGCTGTTTACACGCAATTTGGCATAATCTAACTCATTTTCAACACCAACATATTTCAAGTAACCTGTCCGTGTTTGATTTCGTGTTATCGCGGAGAAGAATAAATGAGTCTTGTAGATCATTATAATACATATTGTTGATCATTAGTCATCGAGAAACGAGCGGCGCTAGCCCACCTATTACATTGCCTTTTAATATTTTATTCAAATGTCGAGTGTATTGTGAATATTCTAACATAAACATTATACAGTCGACCTCAAGTCACGTAACAACAAATAAAAATAAACCTTATCATCTTTTAAATAAAGGTGGTATTGATCATGTGTCGGTTGTAACCCGGACTACAATTTGTATAAAGATAAGTGTATTTTTATGGTTTTCTTTAATGGAAAATTTGATCTTTGAACCGATGTTATGGAGACTAGGCTTAACTTGTTTGGTCTGGTGTTGATTAGGTTCTGAGACATTGTTGACAAATTACTAAGCACTATGTTACACTTCATTAAAATAAATTAAAACATTGCTTGAGTCACTATCAGTATGTTACCTATATTTGAAAAAAAAAATGACAGCGCATTTGCGATTAGATAATGACATATAGATCCCCATAGAAAGCTGTAGCATGTCATATTAGATCAATTAAAACAGTCATGTTCCTATTGCATATATATTACTACGCAAAACAGGCGCAAGAAAAGACGTCGATTTGTGGAAAACTAGCCCGCATTTACCTATGTTCCTATTGCAATTTCTAAAGGTGTTTGGGAATCACCAATACAGTGTGTAACAAAAACCCTGTCCGATCCCTGAGAGTATTATTCGGTATCGTACTGCGAACACATATAGTACGTAACTATTAAATGGCTTGAAGATTATAATTTTCCCCAGTCAAAATAATTAAATACTAATAAAAACTGATCCAAGATAACAGCTGAACAACTGACCGCTCCTCAAAGTTCACGTACTTAATACCTACAGTTTTGTGTCAAAAGAGCCGCCTATGCGAGACGGTTCATGAACTACCACGTAAGTATACGCGTTTATTGGATCTGACAGGGTTTTTGTTACATGTTGTATATTTTGTGGTGGTATGCCTTCCTGTGGTCAATGTATCACAAATGCATGACCGGAGACCCTGGAGAACATCCACAGAGTACATTTTACATATAGCCTCTCTCACATAAGACTGAGTTAAAGAATAAATTGCTACTACATTTACTTAGTTTCAGTTTACAAATACTGCATAGGTCCCAATAAGACCTTATTTATTTATTTGTCTCTTAGGAAGTGTATAATGTAACATTTAACATAACATATCACATACATTGTGGACCTATGTTTGAAGGCGCTGTTCCCCTGGGGCACACGCGGTGCACGAAATCCACGTCCACGTAGCTGCATGTGTCATTAGTTGTTTGTTAGCGTTTGATGTTTTTTATGCGTAGCGTGTTCGTGGGTGCAGACCTAAACACAAAGATTTTTTATAAAAAAAATAATGAACTTTTATTTCGTTCTTTTTTATTTTGTAAAATTGTTGGTTATTTATAAATTATACTTTACTAGTGGACTCGGCCCGGCTTCGCACGCGTTGCACAGTAATGAATACCAAAGTATAACACATATTATCTATACAAAAACCTTCAGCTTTAATCACTCTATCTTTTGCTGTTTTAAAGATCTAAGCGTAAAGACTGTGGGATCGATCGACTTTGTTTTAAAGTATGCAAAGGAGAAGAATTACATAGTTTGTTATAGATTACAAAGGGCAACAACTAATTTCCAATTCAATTCAATTTCAATTTTAATTAAATTTCAATTGTTTGTCAAAATCTTTGAATGTCGACGTCCATAGGCAGTGGTAATCGATGCTTACGTACTATCATGTCTAACAAGCCTGTTCGTAGATACTCGATAGATATTAAAAAATGCTGTTTTAAAACGATTAGGCATTTAAAATAATTCCAACTAGGTACTACCAGCGATTCTTAATCATTTAAAGATAAGGACATGCTATACATGGTATTATATTCCGATTAGCGTGGAGTATTTTTTAATGTGAGCAAACAAATAGCCGACATTTTGCACATTATTGTATTACTTTTTTTATTTGTTGATTAATCATAAACGGTTATATGTAGATGTAGTGCTAATAGAAAAAAATTGTATGAGATTTTTCTGTTCGATATCTCATCTTGCCATTTACAACCGGCTTCGTTCCTATGACTATGAATTACAATGTAGGTAAAAATATCTAAAATACATAATTATTTAGCAATTACTTGTTCTCATTCATAATCATTTTTGTCAGAAATATGTAACAATATTAACACTCTTTAACAATGTACAGTCACACTCTGTATTATGTGATGTACAAACTCATCTTTCTACAAAAAAAAACATGCTTTCTATGATTCCATTGCCACTCACCGTGCGCAACAAACAACTACAGGGTCAACGTTCGATAAAATTGGATGACGTCATAGCACATAGCAAAACTCAACTCATTTTATGCTCATCATACACTATGTGGAACGTGGTCGGTGCCTCTTTAATATCTGTTACGTAATTTCACCACCCTCAGACATGACGAGGTGGCCGAGTGGTTAAGGCGTTGGACTGCTAATCCAATGTGCTCTGCACGCGTGGGTTCGAATCCCATCCTCGTCGGATCTTTTTGTTGTTGTATCATGTTTGTACAGTTTTGTTTGACTATATTTTTTAGTTATTTTATTAATAAAACCTGTTATTTTTTTTTCGAATTTCGTTTACATTAAAAAAAATCTTGTTGACTTTTCCCTTTATTGATATTTGGGTGCTATATCGCTGGCCCCGGGCAATATAGCGGTAAACGCCGGTTACGCCCTTTTTAATGTTATTTGATTTTTGGCTTCTCTGAGTATCAGTCTATCACTCTTATTTTTTTCAGATTTTTTCAATTAATATTTCTTTAAAATACTTGACAATAACAGCTTTATTGCATGGAAAATTCTCTTACGACTAAAAATGTTTTATTGCATTACTCTATGAAACATAACACAAAAAACTGTAAACATTGAATACGAAGTAATCACAAGATGTTTTATTCTGTACAAGCTATTACGCCTTTCTTCCCGGAAATTTATTGTGACCCCTGCGCCGTACTGTCGTAACAAATTGACTTTATAATGTGATTTATTTTAATTTTTAACCATTTTAGACAGTCTTCTTCTTCTTCCTGCCCTTATCCCATTCATATGGGGTCGGCGCAATGCGTATTTTCCTTCCATTCCTCTCTATTACTCGTCATCGCGGCATCCAGTCCTTTCTTTCTCATATTATCTTTCACACAATCCATCCATCTCTTTTTCGGTCTCCCTCTGCTTATATAGCCATCCACATGTCATACTTATAACTTGTTTTGTTATGTGACTTTCATCCCTCCTCATAACATGTCCATACCACGACAAACGCTTACCTCTTATCTTTTCATTCACTGGCGCTACTTTCAAGCTTCCTCCAATATACTCATTCCTTATCCTATCTAATCTCGTCACTCCAGTCTTCCATCGAAGCATTCTCATTTCCGCTGCATGCAATCGTCTTTCATCAGTCCCTTTCACTGCCCAGGATTCTGAACCATAAGTATGTACATCAATACAGGTCTTATAGCCGATTTATACATTTTACCTTTCAGCTTTACGGGCATGTTAGGATCACATATCATCCCAGTCATCTGTCGCCATTCAAGCCAACCTGATCTGATTCTGTGCTTAATATCTCGGTCAATCTCTCCATCATTTAGACAGTATTCTATGAAATTAATATTTTTTAGTGTTACTACTACCTAATTTTTGTTTACTAAAATTTTAAATAATTAAAAAAAAAACCATTACGAATCACATAATTATTATTTATTAAATATTAAACTTTGGAAAACAATACGAAAACACTGAAAAAAAGAAAACATACTATTCTACCTTAATTTGAATAAAATCACAATGTTAATTAGCTGTTATACTTTGGAAACAAAAATAAAATGGTCAAAACCTTAAAAAAATACTACTTTAATTTGAATCATCGCTTTCTATATCGATTTCTTTTTCAGAGTTCCCAACACAATGCAAATTGTTTATATCTAATATTATAGTATCTGTAAAGTATATAATTATAGCTTTACGATTTACAACACGAAATCAAGATTACTCGAGCACATCCAGATGTTATTTATTTACAGTATAACTTTGATGATGAATATATTCCTTTAAATACTGCATCAAACACCAGATCTTCAAGAGGAAGAGCCAAAAAGATGCTAGTGACTGATGTTTCAGAAGATGAACTGAGAAATCTGTATAGAGAGCCAATCGCCTTACCAAAACCACTTTACGACGATTTGATGAGTCTCTGCAAAACTGAAGCAATCCCGAAACATTATCATACATTTTATAACAATTTACATTGTGTTGGGAACTCTGAAGAAGAAATCGATATTGAAAGCGATGATTCAAATTAAAGTAGTATTTTATATATTTTTTTAAGGTTTTGACCAATTTTATTTTTGTTTCCATAGTATAACAGCTAATTAAAATTGTGATTTTATTCAAATTAAGGTAGAATAGTACTTTTTCTTTTTTTAAGTGTTTTCGTATTGTTTTCCAAAGTTTAATATTTAATAAATAATATGTGATTCGTAAAACTTTTTTTTTAAAAGGTCATTATTATTTAAAATTTTATTAAACAAAAATTACGCAGTAGTAACACTAAAAAAATATTAATTTCATAGAATACTGTCTAAAATGGTTAAAAATAAAAATAAATCACATTATAAAGTCAATTTGTTACGATGGTTACATAAAAAAATGACTCATTGATAGGATTCTAAAATAGCGATTAGTGGATGATACAGCTAGCTCTGGCTATAAAATTTCCCTGAAGAAGGTGGTAATCGGCTGGTACGCTCGAGACCTAAAGCGGAAAATATGTCGTATTATATTGTTATGGGCCTGAGTCTAAGTGGTCGGTGAGTTTATAAAGTCATTAATGATGTTACAATTGAATCAATAGCGTCTATAATTTGTATTATACATTTTTTCAATTATTTAATTAAATAGTTATACCAATAGAATTATTTTTTAAAGGTTAGGTTGGTAAAAAAATAAGCTTCCATTAGACATTTTGACCGCCTGTTTTGGATCACTATACGCTGCACTATATGAAAATTAGCTTCTTTTATTTCTCCTGTAAAAATCGAATTTTGATATTACCGCTTTATTGCCCGGGGACAGCGATATATTATTACCTACTTAAAATATATTTTTAATTAATAAAATTCTGTATTATTGCCATTTATGTGAAACCTTCACGGCCGACGCAATCCCCACATCGCTAGCAAGTCATTAAATCATTTTCCATCAAATAAGTTTTCATTTACACTCGAATTAACTAATGTTTGCGTATGGCCCAACCGCCGGCAGCTATAGGTTATGCTTCACCCGCAAGGGGACTTGAATCGAATACAGATTATATTTGAAAGGGCATGAATAAGTAAACACTCCTTGTTTATGATATGAACCAATGAATCTTCAAATGAAAAGCGAACTGTTTGTACTTAGAATGCGATTTTAAATTGAATTAGCAAATTGTTTTTGTAATAATATTGCCAAGGTTATGTTTATGTATGCGCTATTATAATTGTAGTGCAATTCTGTGCAATTAAAAATGAACGACCATTTGCTAAGAAATTTTGATTATAAAAATATTCGATATTATGTGTTAAAAATGTTAAAAAAAATATGCCCGATTTTTTTTTCATTTTTAATTGTTCATAATTTTTCAATAAAAGTGGTGAAAAGGTGTAGGACCTTTTTACCAACAAAAGGTAGGCTGGTAATATAAGAATAAGTTCCAATTTTCAATAAATTTTTCTTAATTGTATATCGACAGTTATTGGATATTATAACGTATTCGTTTTCTGTTGTTTTTATGTTAGATAGATTTTATTATTCCAGTTAGAACTTTTGGAAAGAAGAATATTTTGGGAATCTAATAGTTGTGGTTTCCGTTCTTCTTTACTGGCTTTCCTGCTACGGCGAGGAACTCTGACAAATCATATTTCGCTAATAAGTATTTTTTTTAGAGACTTGTAACTAAAATAAAATACGTGAGTGTATGAAAATGAAAATTTATACAAAGTGACAGGTCACGTGACTTATGTTAGTATAAAAAAAATCATTTTCAATTTTAAGATTTCGACCTATGTTCCTTGGGAAAAGTTGTTCAGTTTTATGCACCTGACTAGCTCGTTGAATAAACGCACTCCATAAAAAAATAATCCTGTATAGGGCAAGAATAGTCTACTCATCCCTGACACACACGTAACTCTATCAATCCATCCTCTACTTTGAGGAGCAGTTGTGGGTATGTGCAAATAATTAGATGTGGCGTTACCGAGCGTCGCACGCGCCGCGCCGCCGCGCGCCGTCGCCACGTGCAAGCCGTATTGTTACTAACGTTATTTATGAATATTATTCAGCGGCCGTCGAGTGTATCGCCGACACGTGACTCCTGTCCTATGATCGATGTACACAATAGTTATGAACGCCTGGTAATCTGCATGGGTTTGGATGTCAATGAGAAGGTGTAATCCGGATTCAAGGACAGTATGTGATGTTACCGAGTTGAGTGGCGCTTTTGCTTTTTCAAGTATAAGTATTTTCAAGATTATACTTTGCAGTGCGTGCGGAAATAAATTTGTTAATTAAATTTTCATTAAATCAAACAATTAGTGGAATTTATTTCAGAGAGTAACTTAAGGATAATCAAAGATCAGCAAGATTGTGACTAGATGTCATACTAAAAAACATGATGCGAACAATTACGCAAAAATCCCAATTTGCCATGTCGGTACAACAGAGGTCTAAAATTCATTATCCAATTCAAGTTTACTTACAATAAATGGTCTATTTATTCACGTTTTTATTATTTCTTTTTTATTTACTCATCAAAGAACGGGTCAACAGCAGGCAGTGCAGGCGCCTCTTCCTTTAGCGCTTAATTGTAGAGAAATAACTCGAATGGCATGCCTTTGCCTAGAGGTAGACAATAGCGACTGATTAAAAATATTCTCAAAGCTGTCTCTTCTACATTATGAAATACGAAGTGTTAGCTAAAGCTCCGATTGGTATCGGAAGCGAGGCGGGATGACGCGGAGGAGGGGTGACTTCCGTGTTCCGGCCTACTGCCTACTGCTAGCAGTAACTCATCATCAGCGCGCGGCGGGGCGCCGGCCACTCTCCCCCACACAAAGAAATATAAAGATTTGTGTGAATTATACCCACCCTAAAGGGAAAACGCATAAAAATGCTGGCTCTACTCAGAGTAACGTTTTTTAAAGTATCGAAATAAACATGAAATAAAGAATCCTTTTGTTTACATATCTTTTGGAACTGTGTTAATTAATTATGGCTGTCATTTCAATGATCCTTGCTTTCCCTACTGGAGTCCCGACTTATATTTGGCATGCCGCAAACAAATGATGCTATTAATTACAGTTTGTTAAATACCTATATGGGTTCTATAGGCTATAGCTACTAGGCCCAGTTTTTGATCCCGAGTTAACTCAACCAATAAAATAATATGCTAACTAATGGTTGCAAACTTCGGTCAAACGCGTTTATTCATCAATGTTTATTCTAAAAAATGGCTCTCCAGCTTATTTGTCAATTTGATAGACTAACAATGGATGAAAAAAACGCGTTTTGAAACTATTAGTAACTGAGCATGGGACTTATTGCAAAGGTCTAGCAGCAAAAGGCTACAGGATAATTTATTATTTGACTACTAATTATGCATCTTTCAATATAAAAAAAAACTAAAAATAACGTCCTTAAAAAGAAAGCATGACCACGGGTTTGTAAACAACAATAATTTCTTATCAGTATAAATTTTAGTACTTTAATTCTCAAAAAAAAAAACTAATTGGATCTTATTAGATTAGATGCCTGACATAATTATCTGATTCTTCTTTTAATTTCTTACGAATTATTCCAATTCTTAACGCAAAACCGGCGCAAGAAAAAACGTCGATTTGCGGAAAACTAGACCGCGTTTACCTATACCTATATTCCAATTATTATTATCTTATTAGCGCTGTGTATTTTTTTTTTCCAATAAATGATTATAAGCTGGCTTTTTGGAGCGATCTGCTTTATAAAATGTGTAGGGATTTAATCATCAATTGGAGTTTAAGGAATAAAAGTTCGGACCGTTTCCATCACATTAAGATTTAAAATCTCATATCCTCGCCTTTGGGTACCGTTAATGGCAGCTTGACGTAAATATAATTTCATGATATTGCTTTAATACATAGAAATTCCATATAAGGAGTTAGCACTTATTCACAAATTAAAATATGTAATGTTAATATGGCATGGTATCCTCAACTACTCGTCTACGTCCTGTCTAATTTGATTTACTATTAGAACTGCTTGTACTAACTTGATTTTAATAAAATTACGTCACGGGAAGTAACATGAACTTCAAATGTAGTTGAAGAACTGGGGGCAGATGAAAAATCTTCTACTTTGTGCACGGAGCTACGACACCGTATCTCCAGTCTGTTGCGACCACGGCCAGTGTAACCCAGCCGAAACGTCAAGCCGAAAAAGTAAATGCATTAGTTCGCGTTAATTCCCGTGACTTAATTTTATTAGAACTGCTTTGTTACATAGTACCTAAAATAGCTCAATTAGACCTTAGTATGACTTTAGTAGGTCTTATAAATAGGTTCACTGACAAGTTCAAAATAAAGTTATCTATCGCTTAAAAGAAGATCGTGAACAGAAAAACAAATGTCTTTAACATGATAATATGTAAATTATGCGTAGTTGCCAAATGTATTTTCGTTGTAATTCCAACACATGTACTTGTTTGCATCGCCCGCTAGGCGGCAGCACGTTCACCTGTTCCGATAGTGAAACAATACAGTTCCCACTGTCCAAACTCATCGCTTCCGCGCCATCGCATTTGTATTCAGAACACGTATTGAGATGTTTTAAATTTGAATTCCGAAAGGATGTGTAACTGTCGTAAAATAAATTAAGATAAAAAAGGTACTTAACTATTCTTTTAAAATTTAGGTACCTTACTAGGTGTAGGTACCTTTTCACATAAAATCTAAATCGATACATTGGTGATTTTGAGTAACATATCGATTAGGTTAAATTAATTTTGCTAATGTGCTAAACTATAAGGTACACATTCTTAAAGTATTTAATACAGTGGTAAAAACAAAAGAATGTGAATCATAGCTTAATTTCGATCCCCAATTATAATCTATCCGTCGAGTGGACAGTTTTTGTATCACGTCAATAACAATGCAACGGACATAAAACACTGGACTTTTATAATTTACCGATTCTAATAAATAAAGATTTCAGTCCTTACAGAACGGGGCCACACGAAAAACGACCGCCCGGGTTGCATGTATTAGAATTCCCAACTCTATTGTATTTTACCATACATTCTTTTTTGCACCTCGGCCGCATGCATTTGCAATTTTTATTCAGACCATATTAGCATGGAACTTTTTGTGCAGGACTGATTGTCCTTTCTACGATGTATATTTTCTAGTTCATAAGACGCCAGACACGTCATTTTCTGTTCCTAACCTATTGGAACTTACCTGGGCATATTTTGTATAAACCGTGTTCTCGTATAATCTTAAAATGCTTCTACTCCTTATGGAAATACTGAGTATCGTAAAGAATAGAGCCAAGGTTTGTTCTCTGCCCACCATTGTGCAAAATATACTGTTCTCTCTTCCTGACATAACCAACGTCACAACTTTGCTTCACTTCATACAAATATTTGACGCAAATTGTACTGACGCTTTATTTAGATGGAGTTATTGTGTAGACTGGATGAACTTAGACATGACTCATTGAGAAGAGCAAAGTAAATAGTAGATAAATAGATAATGCTAAATTATATTATTCTTAAAATTACTATTTTAACAACCTCTGTGGTCGAGTGGCGTAGGTACACACCGGTTTTACAGGTGTCGCCAGCTCTGAGGTCCGGGTTCGATCCCCGGATGGGATGTAGAAAAACACATTTCTATATTGTCTCGGGATCTGGGTTTTTGTGGTACCTTCGATGTCTCTTATTTAATAACACAAGTGTTTAGCTACTTACTTTGGTTTCGGAGCAATGTATGCAATGTTGTTATGATATAAATAAAAAACAATTTTTATAGTCCAATCTGGACTGTAAAACTGTTTTACAGTCATGATTGTCGTTATAAGTATAAATATAAAACGAGAGCCACGGCAGTTGTATTCACAAGAGCTCATGTGAAGATAGAAATTATAAAATAATTATAATTACAGAATACAGAAAAACTTGCAACTTATTTAATTCAAAAACTTTGTCGATGTTTTATACAATCGCGTGTATAAATAGCAATAAGATTGATTCGATTCTGCACTACAGATAAACTATTTTCCTTAAAAAGTCTTCAATCAAACAGGCTACCAAATCACAAAACGATATTACTTAAGTACTTATAATATCGCATTTTACTTGACATATAGCTACATTAAAACATTACTTATTTTACCTCTGCTGTACTTGACAAGATGACTGGCCTGGTAATTATCTGTATATTGAGTACAATGATAATACATGCTTCCCTCGGTGCACTGTAAACAAAAAAGGGGATAGTCGTGTGTAGGGGCTAGGGGCGGGGCCAGGTGTCACTGGCAGACTGCAGATCTTATCTTGCCGGGGATGCACGCACTCGCCGCCGCCGCGTCGCCGTTCCTGCCGGTCCTACCCGAGTAAGGACCCTCATAACAATATCTCACCCTTGCCATAAAACTTGCGCATTGCTTCAGGGCCGCATTTACGTTTCATAGTACCTTTATATTATGAATACTATATTTAACCGGCTACCGACTCTACATTTCGAGAAAGATATATTACTTAAACTTACTTGAATAATTTAGCTACTCTTATGTTATGCATAAGCAAGTCACTGAATGACATTCATTTCTGTACTATACATTTGTGATGTTTCAACGTTGAATCAATAAAATCATATGAAAATTGTAGCGTCAGTCAAGTTGCCCTTGCAGTGTACAGATTAGTTGACTAGTTCAAATAAGATTTAAACTCTGTACTACTTTAATTGATTGTATAATAAAACGTGCTTTACAATGTGTATTAATGTCATAATCAATAATTGTATTTGTATAGAACAGTACCAGCCGGGTTGCGCATGCAGCGAGCGCGGCGTCCGTGCGCCGGCGCATTAACTTAGCCAGCCAATTACCCGCAGTGTTCTTGGTGCACTCGGGCCAGTTCATTCCTCCACCAGCGTAATATGTTAACATATTTTTTAATTTTTCCATCGGACAGCTAAAGAGGCAATCGCGAGTTTATGCGCAGGAGTGAGATTTATAATAAGAAAACGCTCCTACCGCGCATGCACCATAAGGATCTATAAATCTTTTAAGTACTGGATCGGCCAATCCCTGTTGAGAAACGATAAATCATCCCCTCGGACAGTAAAGTCGAATCGAATACTGTTGCGCTCTCGCTCACACCCGTCGGCTCTTATGCCCTTTAGATCATTTATCATTTCTTTCTCTCGTTTCTTCTCAATGATAAATTCAATTCTCTTTTGGAATATGATTGTTCCTCGTTTTGTTATTGTGTGGTGTTTTATTGTGGGTATCGTCACGGACTTAGGTTTTTTGATCGGAATCCGATCGAAAAGATCGCGAGAATTGGATTTCCATTTTAGATTTCGTGACTCGAGTGATCAATCTTTTGACTTCGTATTTGGAATACAGGCTCATGTTTATGATCAAGCTCACAAGCAAAAACGTTACAAATTACAGTGCCATTCCAAATTCGAGATATTTATAATATTTTTATTAATACAATTAGCTACTTGTAACTTTTTCAAGTTATCTCTGAAATTATTAAGAGGAACAAAAAAGAAAATAATACATTTAACCATTATGTTAAAGAATGTTAATAATTGAATGATTATTCAATCTTGCCTTTGTGGTTGATATTAATTCGATTAGTTCTTGCTTATATTAGTTTGAACTTCAGAGTTTTAACCGCTATTCATTAAGTAAATAAATAGGTAACTATAGAATAAATAAATACAGGATTAAATACTTATGTTTGGTTGGCATTTGGGGTGTCAAGTTAAAGTAACCGCTATGAAATCGAAATATTTGTTTATTTATTTTTTTGCTATGTACAGGGCTGTAGAAAAGACAACAATTTCGTCTTAAAATAACTTAAAATACGTAATGTTCTCAGTCAAATAGGTAGGTAATAATATTATATAGTACACTTTAAACTTTTCACTATCTAAAATGTCGGTCCGTGAAAAAATAGCACTATTTTCAATATAAATATACATAATATAGTTTAAGAGTCCATAGCACAATGAAGTAGCGACACTTGCGTGAAATTTAACAAGAAATCAAACTCTTAAGTCTACTATCACTGGGCATTTCCTTAAAAATATATTTTACAGAGTTCTATCTAACTTAACATTAATATTTACACACATTTTACAACCTATAAAATCGTAGTTTTTATTAGACTTCGGTGCTTTGGCCATGCTGATCTTATAATTTTATGTTACAAGTCTCGTTTATTATTTGCTATATCTATTAGACCGCTGACAATGTTACCCGTGTGTTACATATACCTGTTCGATAAAGAATTTAAAATAAAAATAAATTGTTTTTTATAACTTTAATTTAGGTACTATAGTATAGACTATAAATAATCACCTATCAAGTGTAAAGCTGTCAAATGTATGAATATTTAATTATTCTCTTTTCGTAAAACCAATATTGTTATCACTACATCTGTTTGTACATACACAAAGGCTGTGATAAATCACTGTCAACAATTGCAGTAAGTTGACAAAAATGCTTGTCGTAGTGTTAGTCCCAAACACAACCCAAGGACACAAATGCTCCTAACACACAATACTTATTCAATACAGACATCGTGTGCCAAAAAAATAAGACACTTTTCACTATAGCAGAATGTTTACAGGAAATATATGACATGCTGTAAACATTTAACTAGCGGTTATTGTTTACAACTCAATTGTTTTACAGTAGACAACAGAACCAACTGACGTAAAGCTCTATTGTCCGCAGTTGACATTGTCACCGCTCTCACAAATAACTCTTTCTTAACAGTAAGGACCCAATATTAAATATCTCTCGGACGGCTGACGGTTGGCGATGATTTTTAGAAATGGTCGGATTGACTATGGACTAATTAGTTTTATATAATAAGCGTAACACATTTAAACAATACTGTTCCGTAGCGCATTAGTGAACTTTTCATTCCACGTTCATTGTGGACACGCTAGCCAAATTATACGTTGGCAATAGGCAAAGTTCTAACACACATAAGAACAAGACATGCAAGCTGTCAGTGGTTCTCACGACAGCTATTCGTCGAATGAAGAGTTCGCTAAGCGCGGTGCGGTCAGTAGGCGGCGGCGGCGCCTGAGTGGTGCATCAAATGGTGGTGATGGTAGGACTCTTGCGTCGGGCACCACCAGTCGGGCACGCCGTGCGGCATCGCCGGCGCTGGCTGCTGGAACTGCGACCAATGGCCGCCGAAGCCCAGCTTGTTGTCCATTACCCCGTTGCCACCGATATTAGTAAGGTGCGGGGGCTGATTGTGATGGGGCGGCGCTGGTGGACGTTCATAAGGCTTCTGGTCATGAGGGTTGAGGTATTTGTCGTTGAGGCTCTCTAGCTTGTCCGTGATGGAAGGGTGGTGGTGCGGGTGGTGGTGAGGCGCAGGCGCGGGCGGCGGTGGGGGCGCGGCGGGACTGGCGGCGCCGGCCGTCACACTCACGCTGCCCGCTGATGAGGAATCGTCGCCGTCGCTGTCATAGCGCGGAGATGCGTCGCCCGCCGCGCCGTGCACCTTCATGTGCTTGCGCAGCGACGACGGGTGCGTGTACGATTTGTCACAGCCATGCACGCGACAGTTATACGGTTTGTCCGACGTGTGCACGTGCGAGTGTTTCTTCCTATCCGAAGAGTTGGCGAACCGTCGATCGCAGCCGGCGTACTCGCATTTGAATGGTTTCTCTCCTGATAACAAAAAATACAATTCCGTGAATCTATGTATGTAGGCGTATTATACACTTGTATCCGTAAAGGAAACTATAAAATACGCTCAGCTCACATTATGACATGTTTCTTCTTTTTGTTACTTCGGTTATGGACACCTCAAGCCTACACAAAACGACGTTACGAAGTACAGATTTTGGTTGAAATAGTTTACTTCGTCACGTTTAAAAACACAGAAGCTGAGTTTTGGTTTATTAATATTGGATGGGATTCTATCAAACTAAACCAATCCTGACATTTGAAACCTACGAATAAAAGTATTCTTAGTCCACGAATGACAAAGAACCTATTTTCTATCGCAGTAATATACCGCGGTCGTATCTGACATAGCAATTAGAACATCTCCTCACTAAATCCACAGTAAGAAGAAAACGTCCAACATCGGAGTCCGCGAATGTCCAATCACGTCATAAATAACCAGATTTGCTCGTTGTTTATAGTTTACGAGCGTAAATAAATATTCACAACAATTGCACGGGATACTTAACACAGCTATAAATCATCTTTATAAGACGACTTTGTCACATTCCCGTAACAAAGCCTGGAGTAGTTCACCTCATACTAAATTGAGCCTTATTGTGACCGCAAACGTCATATTTTGGTTTTGACGTCTTCATAAGCCCTGTAACCCTGTGACAAAGGGTGCTCAACATCCGTTTTACTTCTGATAACTTGATGATGAAACGTGAACAATGAAGATAATCTCCTGGAATTGTGTTATCATACCGATGCCATCTTATTTACTGGATCCTCTACTCCAAACTTTGGTTGTTGTTTATTAGTAGATAGGTACGTAAATTATATTTAAACCTTTTCGAAACAAAACAAAATACCTTTTCCATAAGTATTTTCTCTCCCTGGTACGGAAATCCAATTTCCCGATCAGGGAATCACTATTAGTATTACATCAAATAATAATATTACGATTGGAATTTAACAGTTGCAATGTAACAATCGTTGATTGTGTAGTATCGTGGACACTCGGCCGAACAAACTACAAAAGACATATATCTTTCCACTCCGCGATTTCGCGGTGACCCTAATTTTTTTGCTATATTTTTTCAAACACATCACTGTATTGATTCCTCACAAGTTCACCGAATCGTGTGAGATGATATTCAATAAAATACATTATAAGTAGGAAGGTTTGGCTGGTGCGGGGGACAATGTACCATTACTTATTATATTGTCGTGTTTACAAATAAACCTCTTCGGTTGTAATCCTCGGCATTGTGTTTGAAACTTGAAGATCGCGTTGAGGAGCCACAGATGCTAATCTCAAGTGTCTGTTAACGCTACAATAATAGGGCTTTTTAGGCGTTCCCTTACCGCAAGTTTGTATACCGAATGAACGGATCACACGTTTTCAATAGATTGATACTTCCTTTCTTTCTATATTCCGTCACAATATATTTACGTGCTATTCCCCATTCTGAGCTTTAAAGTTACAAATGCATATGAGGAATGTAAGCTGTCAATATTGAAACTCAGGAATATAATCTTTTCGGGTGTATCTTTGTAAGGATTACATGATAATATTATGTGAATGATTTTACTAAGTTATTTCCCTCTGTCACCTACTTGTCTTCAACATACCAAAATATATAAAACAAAAGAGTCTCAAAACCTCAAGTCCTTGAAATCCGAATCCCACCAAGATAGAACCCCAAAAAAACTAGAAAATAAAAATCGTGATACCTAACCGCTTTGGGGAACAATAAAAACTTTTCGGTTCAATACTAATGAGCCAAATACAAGATAAAAGAGTCCAAAACATGTGTCGCCCGTCTAATTACTAATCGGGTGTCTCATCTTCGTCGCTGTTCGACACAAAAAAGGATCAACGACACATTCTATTACAATTTGATGCGTCCTCTGGGCACGCGCCGAACTCTCTGGGAAATAGTAAGGTAAGGAAGCAAGTTTTAAATATGTTTCACAAAATAGCTCCTGTTCAAACTAAATATCTAAGTAGTATGGACAATAGAAGCAATTCTTTATGCATAAGATCTTGATTATTGCCAGAGTTGTTAGTGTTTTGGCCCTACCAAAAATAACACAGAAAAAACCAAAGCAAAGCAAACAATATCATGTTTATTGCAGGTTCGTAGTATACAAAAATCATGTTGAAATTGTTCCTTTAAACATTTAGTGTCAAAATAAAACCAAAGTGACTATAAGATGGGAATGCACTTCGTGAATTCGTTGCGTTCCGCGCCGGGACACCGGCTAGGGTCATATGCTTATCTTAAACGGCTGTATCACCCACAGGAGACACTTTTTTGTTACGTTATTATCGATGTGTAACTTTATCTCATGTTTTTTAAAAGGAGTTTCTGACAGAACCAATCCATGTAAAGATAACGATTTACAATACAGTTACTTTTAAATTGAATTCAGATTATCAAGATGTAATTTACAGCCATGAAGTTATACAAGTCAATTTAATAGCATTAAATCGTCCGCGAGTTAAGCACGAGCAAATCCACAGTTGGCACTTCGCCTAGCCCAAATTACTCTGCGGTATTGAGTTACAAATCGCTACTTAAGAGCGCTCTGCTGTGAAAACAAGCTTTTTAGAAATAGCGCGAGTGATGTGTAACCTGACCCACTCGGCCTTTGCACCCAAATTGTGGTAAATGGCTTTAGGTGAGTTTAGAGAAAAAACAATCGCAGTTCACCAGGTGTCAGGTTCCTAAACAAAAATGTTCTCCTACAAAATGCTATTTATTACTTTGAAAGTATAATTAAATGAATCTTTATCATCTGAGTGTCTGGTCGACTACTGGCCGCGGGCTTGTCATCACCTTGAATAATAATTGGACGACACTTGATATCCGTGCACCTGTTTCTTTGAATATTTTCATTAGACATTAAAGTGGAATTTGCTTAAATCACGGTGACTAATAATTAAGATAAAACAAAATGTGGTGTCAATCTCAGACGCGGACCGTATGATGTGGACTTCTTAAATGCTTTCGCGTTTAATACTTACTTTTTAAGATTTTTTGATGAATATTTTCAAGCTGAGGTGACTGTCGCCAACTTATATGTGTGTGTGTTAACAAGTAGTATTTAAAACTTAATGAAATGAGATAATTGACTAAATACGGTTAATTCATATCAAATCAAGCAACAAAATCCTTGCATTGAAAGCATTTATTAAAAATCCATCGTTTAAGACGCCATGGTACGTGTGCCTCTCATTGTTTCAATCTTTATTAAACGTTACATATCCAAGCTAATTCAATCTCCGATAGAGAGAGGCTAATAAGCGGCGGATGACTGGGCAAATACATACAGCCGGCCCGCGCCAGACATGACCACGCGCCATGTTCCGTCTGACCCACAATACTAATCGCTACATACAATACACCATATCTAGAACACCCACTATATTCAATTAAAACAATAACACGACCAACACAATCATCCTTTACAAATCCTAACAACAACTGATTGACGACATCGACAGTTCTTCCCAGAAAACCGTTTTCTTTCGCATATTTAAAGGCAGTTCGTACAACGTGCATAATGATTTATGATGTACCTTTTATCCGAAACGTATTTCGAATTAGAAAGATATATTAATATCTTCATTTTTTCCACTTCTCAGAGAATAAGGGCCCTCGTCCGGAGAGCACAAAAAGAATAGTCGGGGTCGGGCGAGCGCATTCGGCGCCCAACGACCGTGTGACAAGGTGCTTTATGCGGACGATTATGAGCAGACCGAATAATGTTCCGATACCCGATAAATATCTGCCAACTCATACAAAAGCATCCCAATAAAAATATAATAGTAAATGTAGCAACAACACGGGCCACAAACTGCACAGTCATATCTCGCTGATAAATATAAATTAAAATGAAAACGTATAGCTCCGGAGGAAGAGGGACGGTGAACCTTCTGTGACCGAAAACAAATTAAAACTGATAAAACATTCAAGTGCGCACGCGCAGGTTAGTTGATGCAAGTGGAAAATCGAACATGTAGCGAAGCCTGGCCAGGCTTCGTATGAGGCCTTTTTTGTCGCACTGGAGCACCCCAGTGATTCACGACGACGCGACGGCCCGTGGGACCGGCCGCTTTCATTACCTATTACAATAATTCACTCATTGAACCTCATTTAATAATGTTTGTTATTTTGCGCCAATTAAAAAACTGAGCTGAATAAAATAACCATTTTAATTGATCCCTGCATTGCCATAAGTGTCGAACAAGCTATTTACTGTCATAATAACTCGTATGAGACCTATTTGCGAATTCAATACACGTCTTTGTAACGCTAGAAATAGTAGTAAGTGAAACAGACGATCGGGTAATGGTTTCTATAAATAGTATTAAAGGGTAAGCATTTTTTTTGCAAGCTCTAGAAAAAATTAATACACCTTGACATACTTATTTTATTTGTATGGTTATATGACGATAATGGTGGTTCCCGTCTGGCTGCGTGCCAGTGAATTAAAGCCTTCGCATTGTTCAGTCTGCAACTGGGAAACTACCATCCGTCTTGCTCTGATAGGTATCTGCTGAGAATGCGCGACAAGGACTAGGAAAGTGTATATTGTGTGCTGTTGTCTTAGAAGAAATGAAAAGGCTGTCATCACCACATACATTATGGTTTTCTCATTTTAGGTGGCACGTTGTAGTGCTGCCTGGCTGGTTTAATGACTTTATGTGTAGCCAGTACTTTTGGAAGCATTATTATATTGGTATTTGTAAAACGTTGAAGTATTTTCAAATTCATCACAAAATTCAAGTCAATTATACGATTTGTACGTAACATTTAATATGACCTCTACTTATTTTCACATCGACGCTTAGTAATTTAGTTCCCAGACGATTTTGTAGATAAACAATATGGTACAAGGTTGAACATAAAAAGGAAAAAAGCAGCTAAGCAGACAGGGCACGCTCGTCAATCCTTACGTCAAGCGTTTTGACAGCCCTAACCGGCATCATCGCTCCTCTCCGAAAAAAATACAAGAAATAATATCACAAACTTGACTTCTTATAAAATTAGGCGGATGTAAAAAACTAATTCAGATTTTCTTACATTAAAAAGATCCGCCTAAAATAAATTTAACAACAATTTATGTTTTCCTATGACTACAGAAATGACTGTTTAATGTTGAACGAGTCTTGACAAGTTAATTAATATTACTACAATTAATATTTATTTAATTTACGAGTTCTTAGAAACCAGCAAGTTTGCGAAGTCATAAATGACTGAACAGTTATGAATAATGACGGTATTTCACGTCACAACGCGCTTGCAGATTACGTTGAAGTTATAAAGAAATGTTTATACAATAACGTGTAGGATTTAAGGCAGGCGCCGTCAACGATGCTGCGTCGTGTCATAAGATGTGCGATAACATATCAATGCGTTAAAATCTACGAGGAGATGGACGGGCACGCGAGCGTTTTAATAAAATGAAGTTAAATTTGAATATCAAAATGTTTGTGGGAATCTTGCTTGGGAATTGAGACGCTTCGATACTATTTTAATGTTTAAGACATTTTATATTAAGACATATTTGTTTATTTTTGTTGGTAAGAAAAATTATAATTGCAGCCCAGAGTGTTCCTTATTTCAAGATTGCTTGTTGAATCAACGAATACACATAGGAGAGACTGAAATAAAATTTGGAAAACATCAAAAAATATAATCATATTTCTACATTTTCTAAACTCGAATCAAGGGATATGGTATATTAAAAAAAACCGCTACAAATAAAATTACAAATAACTTGAAAAAACGTCGTTTAAAATTAAATTTTAATTATTTTATAACCTATCACAATACTCTTATCTTTTTTTAAACAGAGCAACTTCTACAAGACACTTTAAATATAGCTCACCACTAATCAATTTAATGAACTTTTATTAAGTAACAAAGAATGAAAAATATTGAGAATATGAAGATACGTCGCGGACACAAGGCAGGATCGTTTTATTAATTGAGCTTGTTGGTATCGCATTTCTCGGTATTTGGGCTTCACTTGCAGAGGATACCCGGACGATACCGACCAGTGGCAGAATATGGACCTGTATTTATGTACTGATTTATTATGAAAGCCCTCCAATATAAACGATTATACTTACATTTCAATATATAAATACAACTTGAAGTCTAAATGAATAATTAAATTTATTCAGAGTTAAATACCTTGCTCAGTTCAAATTTAGTAATGCACGTGCAAATATTTCGTCGCTGACCAAATAAACGTATAAATACCGTTCATTAAATTATTAAGGGTTACTTTGGCTAAGTTTGCAATCATTGTCCGTATCGTTTCCTTCCAGCTCCATGAATATTAATATGTTCACAAATCATAAATATTATAATTTTGCGGTATGTCGTACGCAAGTCGCCCAATAAATCGGTGAGGTTATGTATTTGTTCGGGCCGCGGCGTGTCCACTCAACACCCACGCAGGATCGTGTTTCAGCCCCCGGGCACATTTTTGGGACAAACCAATATTTCTAACGAATATTAATAGTCTGTTTTGTTTTATTTGTAACATGTTTAATTTTTATTTTGAACGCGCCCACATTCCTCGCGCGTCAGACATTCCTGAAGGAATTTTTATTCGCATTTGATTTTTGGATGGATTGTTATCGATAAGTTATTAGTAACGTTTTGTCACATATATTGTATTATTTAAACATAGTTATATATGAACGGAAAAAGCCGAGAATATTCCAGTAATCTAGCCGGCTCATTATGGAAATCATTATCTCTTCATGAGTATTTATAGCGCTGTTTGTATATACATATTTTGTAATCGATGTCGACGCTTTGCAAAATATGGTGTAATTATACAAGTAACTTTATCATTTATTCTATCTATATAGTAAAAACAATTGTACACCTACTGATATCTCCAGAACTCCAAGTGTTTAAAATCAGTGGAATACAATTTTTTATCGTTGTGTTAACATTTCGATTGTTGTCTGATTCTGTCGATCGATGCGTTCTATCGACATTTTTTCGCGAGTGGTGTTAAATGCTAAGGGCTGACACAAACATAACGTATTTGGTAACTTTTTATGGCAACACAGGTGCTTTCCAAAATGTTTTAGAAATGAATATTACGATGGACGCAAAACGAAACGAGAATGTAGAAAGTTTAATAAATATGTATAGTGTTACAAACCTTGAGTGATACAATAGAGTCCTACTCTGTGCTATATATAGTAGAGATTTAGAACCCGACGTTTAACATTATAGTAGCCAGCAAGGAGCAAGTGAAAATAAATATTAAAGATAGTTCAGTGGTTGTCGAGCCGTGTAGTCGGCGATATCACACACTTCCATACATATTGATACGAGTGAGGTGTCGGCGAAAAAACGCATGAATGATGCAGTGAGACCCTCCGCGGTCGCCCTACAAGACGAAAGAATTTCGCACACTTAGGAACCTCAAAGCGCAAAATGTTTTTCTCGTTGATTTGAAAACGGCTGATAGCTCATTTAATTTAATGAGCCACCTATTCGATAAGATCAAAAAAGTACATCACTACAATCGAAAACTATTCAGCTCCTCGCGCTGAATGACAAAACCTACTCACTTCGCATATATAAGTTCTAACAGAATTATTGAGGATGTGCTACCTATTAGACCTGACAGCGGGAATACTGTGGGATCGCAAACAATGAAACTCTTAGTCAAGTGGAGTAAGGTGAACCTACTAAGATAAATATTTACTAAAATCGAATCATAAAAGGACTACTAGACTGGGCAAAATGTACTTTCCAAGACCGATTTAATTGGCAGTAACAGAATAAATCACATTAACATAAAAATCACACAAATAGGGAAAAACGAAAACAAATATGTCACTATAAAATGCGCGCATAGATAGTAAAGTGTCAGAGGAAACGATTGTAATAAGATAGTAAGGGTTCGAGCGAGGCGTAGGCAGGCCAACACTAGTGCATCCCGCGGTTTCCGACCTATTGTTACGTTGCAACCGTGCACAATTTATGTTAACCTGGTACCACGACTTGTTACAAACACATGGCAAAACAACTGGCCCATAAAATAGAAGGATGCTTGCTCATCGCATGCTGCAAGTTTTGTGAAAATATTTTGATCGCTACGACGACGCTCACAATAAATTAAATCTTTCGTCTAGACTGTTTCTAATTTAAGCTGAACATTAATATTGTTCTATCTAATAACTTTCACTTTCTTTTATAGTTCTAGATTTATTTTAAATTAAGGATTTTCTTGCCTCTTCTTCTCTATGGGAATTACACTTTGGAACCGTGCACCTTTTTTTTTTGGTAATTGGTTTAATAGCGTTTCTTAAGGTTTACATGAAATAAAAACTTTTTGATTTGATTTGAAGCTTTTTTAATTTTCTTTTTATTTATGTAATCAAAATAATTTGTTTGATAAAATAAAGTAAATAATATTATGTAATTAGGACGTCAGTAAATGCTGCCGATGTTCCATGACTAAATGATTCGTGTTGGGCGTGTCGGGCGGATATTACTAATACTTCGGATGTGTTCCCGATTAGCTGGCGGACGAGACCAGGTGAAACGCTGCCTAGTTGATTGATTGTCTGCTCTCGATACTTATAGCGGCCGTACAACAGACTCGTGATCGGATTCAAGATAATTTCATTATCGAATTGTTTGTATTATATGAAAAATGTCTAGACGAAGAAGAGATATTGTTGCTGATCAATCAACACGAATTGCAATTCGAATCAAATCTGTTTTAAATATTTAAATTGAGAACAAAATACATGTACAAATACAAAGTGTGTAGCCAGTATATTGTTTTGACACATTTGAACAATTTTAATGCAATTCTTGCGATTGGCTGTCACCGGTGGTCAGCGGACCGATAAAATTAGTGTTTTTGTCTATGCTATGAATAAATAATTGCTCAAATCGTGATGGAGATTCGAATCGCTGTTGAGGTATTCGAGATCCTGTTCAATATAATTCAGCAAGGAATCGTTGCTTGCAGTCCGATGCGTTCCGATTCGCGTATCATGGTGAAGCTAAAGAGTTTTTGTGCGCACTCCGATACCCTGTTCGCACTATCTCTTTGACGTTTAGCGAAATTCTCGAAGAGATAAAAACAATTTTCAAGTTTCAAGGAATGCTCAGGTGTCTGCTAAACGTGTCTTTGCTTGCAGCGCAATTTTTTATTTGCTACGTATCCAACAAAGTCTTGTTTTATTAATATCACTTGCTCGTCTATTGAGGCTGTCGTGAGACAATATTTATTCAAGAAAAAAATTGAATTTCTAACAAATATATTGCGTACTTTAGGGACATGATTGTACGTAATGCACAGAGCGTAGTCACTTCAGCGCCGTGTCAAAGCGTAGAGGGGATGTCGTGAGTTGACAAAGAGATAAAAAAATAAAGCGCTTAACGCTTTCATTGTCTATGGTGTACAATATCTATGGCGTGGTGTGGGGTAGCAAGTGTGTACATCATGCAAGGACGAGCATGTGTGCGTTACATGTTGCACATAAGTGTGCGTGTTGAGGGTTGTAATGTTACTACGGACAAGGGCCTGGCCACGCCCATATAATTATCGTTTGTTTTTATTTTAAATTCAGAAATCAATTGAAGGCATCCCAGATTCTGCAAATATATGCTCGATAACTGTTACTATCGATCATTTTTTTTTTTTTTTTTTATTTATAAAGGTTACTAGCAATGTGGGTCGCACATTACTAGTAATCTCGTTAACCCCTCGTGCTAAGCTAAGATGCTTGTGTTACGAGTAGGTTCACGTCAGTAGTGTAATGGGTGGGATTCGAACCTGCAACCACATGATCGCAAGTCCAACGCCCTAGCCATTAGGCTACCGCCGCTTCAATATATTTGTATAATATTAAATACATATTTCTGATCCTCTCATTTCGATTTTTTTTAGTAGTGTGCATTGCTGTTGCAGTAATCATATGAACTACGATTTGAATGCATCTTATGCATCAAACACTAAAACGATTTTTATATTTTGAGTAGGAACCAAGCATTGTCATTCAGTAATCATTGGTATTTAATGACTGATACTTATAAGTGCATTGTGCATAGCATTAAGCAAAGTTTTAGAATGGCTGGATGTTAAATCCCCTCTGAAAAAGTCTGGTACGCACACATACACATCACTATTGTGTTCGGCTCATTTTTTATACAATTTATCAATCCGGGGCAGATGGTCCCGGATCATATAAACACCTTTGAAAAGCTCCCAACTATTATAGGGTTACAACATTATCATATGTGGATAAAATGGCCGAATTCACTGAACTCATACCATTTTTAATGTGGAACATTTTTTAATATACGAAAAATAAAATTAATAACCATCATATCGTTTATTAGTCGCACATAATGTTGTTCAATTAATTAGAAATAGATGGTTAATAGTAATGAGCTTATATAGTCATAAATTATATTTGGAAGTACAATCAAGATCTATAAATTATTTTGTTAAGTATCTGTAGGTATACGATTAAGTGTTGAATGTATGAGAGCATGAGGTTTATACTTAGAGGTTTTATGATTAATTAATAAAGTTAAGACTTCATCAAAACTTTATTACTTCCCTTTCTGTTGAAGAGGTTAATTATTTATTTATTTACACACACATACAACTAACATTGCAGGTTATTACTACCAACTGCAATAGCATATAAACATAAAATTAAATATTGGTAACTTTGGTGAAAAACTAAACTAAACAAACAGCACAATAAGCGGACTGAGTGAATTCGTTCAGTGTACACGAAAATACATCTATTTAGCGTACGCAGCGCGCGCATGAGCGGTATTGACATACCTACTCGTAGTTTGTGAAAGGAATTGTACTTTTAAACCTTTTAATATAAGCTTTGAACACTTTTTTAACGGTGCTCTGTAAACAAACCACCGATATAAACCAATTTGAATACAGAATCATTTTGGATACACATTTTTTTCTACACGTTGGTACCTAATTGTAAGTAAGTATGGAGGTACATTTTTTTGTCTACCTACATCTAATTGTAAGTAATTATGGAGGTTGTGTTATGTTTAAGATGAAGTGTGGAAACGCTCTATTTGGAACAAAAAGATGTCAACAGAGAGGTAAGCTGAACAAGTTGAACTTATATTACAATTAAGTACAGTTTTGTAAGCTTCTGTTTTTCTGATAAAAAGACGCAATTAGGAGAAAATGTAGCATCTTTTTGTGCATGGCTGTAGTAAGCAGGTGTCTTAATTCCAGTTATTGCTACAAATAGCGAATACCAAGTAATTCTAATTGTCCGCGGTAACTACAACGAGGCTTTGAATATAGTCAGTAACATTAAACTGCTACTAACACATTAAATTAGACTGTTCCCCGCGACTCCGCCCGCGGTACTTAATTTTTTGTAAAAAATGCCTATGTTACTCAGTCTGAATGTAGCTTTCAAAGTGAAAGAAATTTTGAAATCGGCACAGTAGTTTTTGAGTTTATTCATTAAAACATACATACAAAAATAAAAAATACAAATCTTCCCTCTTTATATTAGTGTAGATAGGATAGGCCAGACGAATGGAGCCGCGAGCATTAGCTAGTATTATGTGTATGAAGATAGAAAACAACCATACAATTTTTACAAAGTCGAAGAGATCTTTTCTTTATTACGTGTAAAAATAGCAAGCAATTACAAACCGTCAAATACACCTGACTGAAACAAAACTAAAGTAATGTAAGCGTTTGATGTTGACGAGTGAATTACATGTTTGTTTGTGAAGCCAAGTGCTGCAGCCGACAGCCCCAGTACAACGGGTACGAAGGGTCCCATATTGTTTGCAAAATATTTTGAAAGCGTAATTTTATACGGTATATTAGATACTGCGTTTGATAGTCGGGGGATGTCTTCACCGGGCCAAATCATATCATCATTAAAGCATTGTGAACACCCCTCAAGCCGAAATAATGAGTACTATGAAGTTCCTATTCAATTTGAATATTAACAGCAACAACTAGTTAATTATTTTACGTCGAAAATTTTGTTTACACGGTTTGTATGAATTTTGTAAATATATATTTTTAAATTAGGTGTGCTCTACCTTATTTATGTCATCATAAAATGACTTTAAAAATATATCTTTTGATATGCTTTTGGGCATAGTCATTTATATGAAATAAATCATACCTTTGTCCTTTTAAAGATTGCTTTATCAGCTTAATTTTGTGCCAACATTTTTTTATGTTTATAGAAACCAAAGTTTAGGGATTACGTGTAAAAATACAAATATAATAACTTTTGCTGCAAAGACAACAAAGTCGTATGATAGGAGGTTGTGTACTACATTAATTGTTTTATTAAAACTTCGGCTATAATACTTGCATAAGTTTTTGATCAGTGATGACTGTATAATTGTAATGTATTAATTTGCCAACCAGAACCAAAATAACCTTCACAATAACTTTTAATTTGTAACTTAGATACACGTAATAAGTAGTTATATGAAATTTACATCTTCTTTTTTTTAATTTGATTGACGAAAACAGTTTATTTGATCTATCTGAATCTACGCGTTGACCTGTTGTCGCGAATCAGTACCTACTTAATAACTATTTACAAGATCTAAAGATTAAATAAATTACCTAAAGAGAAACTTCTAAAACTAAAATTCTTCATCTTTTGAATATTGTCTCTAACGCTGTCTTAGGTCATCGGGTGATTGTTTATTATCTCCTTGATTAAGTGTTTCATAAATAATTGGTGTGCTGTGGGCGGATGGCCGGCGGCGATTGACGCGACGCGTGCTAACACACCCTCAGGCAAATTAGGCAAAAACTTTAGATCTTAACGCGGCTAAATAACAATATTTTAATGTTAAATACTCTGATTTAATGAACATTTGATTTATTTATTTTGTATTCCTTATAAAAACAGTTGGAGATCGGTTTTTGTTTTAAACTACTTAGCTCTGTGTTGATTCGCAAAAACTGATTCATCTCTATAAATATTTAAGGATCGAAGTAAAAAAGGTTTTTTTTTACCCCACTATATTATACAATAATAGGTATCGGAATAGTTGTATATAATTCATCTTTGAATACTTTACTCAAAATATATTTTAATCTATAAGTAATCCACGTACTTATAAATTAAAATATATTTTAGAAAATAAAATAAAAAATTATAACTTTAAAGTAAAATAATAATTAAGTTTTATTGAAAATTTATATTTTGCTATTTTAAGAGTCACGTAGCGTCGAACCTTAAATACTAATATAGAAACTAGATACAGTAAAATATACGCATTATTAAATATTTACCTTTTTAAGGCATTCAGGTCGCTTACCTTATTATAAATTGCAAGCATATTGCTTATTTCAACTTACGAATATTTTTTATAATATTTAACAAATCAAACGTTGATTTCTTATAACCAATTCTTAATATTTATTATTATTAAATTCAAAATGAAGAATTATAGTTCTTTAAACACAAATTCCAAACTTATTCATATTTTTTATAGGTCAATCTAACTGTAAATTCATTGTTACCATTTTGAAACCTTTGAAGTTACAACTACAACTTAATCTTGACTTCAATATAATTTGCTAGTGCTATTAGTAATAAATTGGAGGAAGTATAGTGCTTTATTAGCACTTAAACGTGATGCAGTGTATTTATAATAACTCAAACTCCCTTGAATATATTTATGCCTACATACCAAAGCACGCAAACCTTCGGAGGTAGGTTTATTATTTTAAGTTCCAAATATATTTTAAAGGTTTTCAAAAAGCAATAAAGGTGGGCTTTTGTGTCATAAATACATAATTAACCTATTTAAGGTGAAGAGGCCTCACCTTCCCGATATTTGAACTGGACTAATTAAATATATAATAATCAGCAGCAGACCCCAACTCAATATGGTTCTACACAGCCTTCAGAGTAATTTATAGCCACCCATAAAACAATTCTTCAAAGTTCCCCACAAAAAGGTTTCGTCTATTCAAAAGCCCGTGTGAGATAATAGAGGACGGGGGCACAGGACAAAAGTCTGGATGCAACACTAAACAGTGTCGAAAAGAAAAAATATAAAACCAGCTGGCCAGTTCCTCGACGCCGGCTATACAAATTCCTGGGCCGTTCCCTTAAAAATCGATATTTAAAGTTAAGTACCAATACTTTACCAATAACAATGCTACGCCGTGCGACAGAGACAAGACACGAGGAGCCCGGCCCAACAACTGGACATTTTAATTTACGATCGCTTTTTTTTTATCTAACATACGCAGTTCAGATGAATCTTTCGACTTTTGTAATGAATTGAAAAATGGAGTTCTGAGTTAAACGGCTTTTTGTCCTTGCCTACTGAGAAATAGACTTCACAAGTCGACATGGACATTTATAGGATGCACGTTAGCTCCGTTGTTTGTGCTGGGGATCGAGTTACAAGGATATTCTTTGATAGTTTGTTGTGTGTCAGTTGTCATTGTGTTGGTTTGGTTATTGTTGAGGCGTGCTCAAATATATCGCAACAGTGGGCATCAGTCAGCCGCAGGCCTGCTCGGCCGCGGGGGGCGGTTCATTATGAATTAATGAGAGTCGAAATGTTTCGCCAGATCAACGCTCGTCCGCTTGAATGGCTTTGACGTCTTACTACGAATACGCCGGACGTGAACACTTCGCTACAAGACTAATCAATTACGTCTAAGAAACAGTTGTAGACCCGACTTATGCGCCAAATGATGGATAAAGTTGTAATTTAATTGCTTTATACACCTATACTGTGTCCATGGTAGAATAATAATAATAAAATTCAGTTCAAAACTCACCAGTATGTGTTCTTTTGTGTATTTTGAGGTTTTCTGATCTGGCGAACACTTTGCCACAGCCGGGGAAGGGGCAGGGGAACGGTTTCTCTCCGGTGTGCACGCGGATGTGATTCACCAATTTGTATTTCGCTTTGAATGGTCGTCCATTTCGCGAGCAGCCCTGCCAGAAGCACGCGTGCGTCGTGCACTCGGGTCCGCCGACGTGCTCCACTGTCAAATGCGTCACGATCTCGTGCATGCTCGAGAACAGTTTGTTGCACAACTTTCGCGGAGGTGGCTGTTCAGGATCTAGCCACTGACAGCGCATGTCTCGACGAGGCGGCGCGCGCACGTAGCGCAAGAAGGCGTGCGGAGCGTGCGCGTGCGCGTGCGGTACCAGTGGCGGCGCGCTGCCCTGGTAGTGCACGTCGCCGCGCCAGTCCCAGCTCTGCTCCAGTGGCTGCTGCGGGAACAGCTCGCCGCAGCCGCTGTACTCGCGCAGGTAGCCGGGCTGGTACGAGTGCAGCGGATAGGGCTGGTAATGCGGCGGGTGGTGCGGTGGCGGCGGGTGCGGCGCGGCGGCACGATGCTGTGCGCCCACGCCGCACGCCGGCTGCGGGGACATCTTCAGCCCATACGAGGCGAGGTGCGCGTGGTTGGTCTCGAGGAAGGCATTCATGGCGGGGGTGGCCGGCGCCGGCGCATAGCCCCATTCGCCCGCCACCATCCACGCGGCGGGGTATCCCCGCTGATGACGCTGATGGAGACTGCGTCGTTACCGACGCTCCACGAGGCCGCTGCGGTGGGGTAGCACGCTTCACTACACCCGACGTCCTTGGTTCGTAATCCTCGGGCGATAATGCGATGTCAGTAGTTTGATGACCTGGTAAAGAGCACAGAAAGCAATTATAATTCTGCTACTTAAACAAAATTTAAGGGCTCCAACTTCTCGAGCAAAAAATAAATAAATGGACCTCAAAAGTATCATAACGTTCCGAGACAAATTCAAAACCATTTCTCAAAATAATAACATACATTCGTGCACCATAACCGGCGACGAACATTTATTTATAATAAAAAAATGTGAAGCAGGTACTTTTGGACATTAAATTAAACTGTGGGTAAATTTATAGGACACTTTTATACGCCTGAGACAAAAATTTCGATTGTGTTCGTGTATATTTAATTTTAGTTTATTTGTTAGGCTGGCTCCAATCTCTTTTATGGTCGAGGTTTAGCATCGATAATTTATTAAAATAGTTTTATGAATGATAAAACCTGTTTCATCGTAGACAGCGTGCAACGACCATTTTATTGCTAACTTCACGTCCTTTTTATAACCAATTCATAGTGAAAAAGCATTTCTACTAAGCTAAGTCTTAGAATTACCTAATGAAGTATATATTATTATTTCTTTTAAAGTTAGTTAACAGTTGTGTAAAGACATGCTAGTTACCTGCCATTGACATGGTAAATCTGACATGGTAAACTTGAACTGTGAAGTCTTCCTCATACGTATATAGACTATATTAAAATTCATTCACCAATAAATTATAACGCTTGTGACATTACCCATTTAAGATAAATTTGATAGAGTCAGAGGCCGCTCTATTTAATATAGTCGTTTAATTAAAAATGAAAAATCAACTCTAGTGTTAATAACTACACGGTCCAAAATAAATTAATTATTAACTAGAATGTTTATGGTTTATTTTATAACAGAGCTATGAAAAATAATGCGGGACGTATAAAAACCAATATAGGATGGGAAAACTAAATAACTAATCCCCGCATCACACCCACTACTACAGTTAAAGTTAACTGTCAATCAACACAACTGTATCTACATTTTTTTGGGCGTCTCCATAATCGTATTATTTGAAAATAATGTTGTTTATGTATTGTTTAAGGTACTTGAGTGGGACAGAGGGCCAGTCGCTGGAGATCTACCTGAGACTGTTAAACAATGTCGTACCTTTCAGATCTCCATCTAATCTGTACATTATCTGCGCGGCTCCCCGCGGCGCGGACGCATCACCACAAAGCAACGGGTTGACACATCTCAACAGACGCTCATGGAGTAATAGGATTACAAAAATAAACCGTTTTATATCAATATCAACTGTCAAAGCATTTTGCGTCTTAATCCTGTTGAATTAAAACCTCCACTGAAGTTACCGAACGGTAAAATGTAAATTGGTAACAATTTTGCAGCTGTCTCAGGAACTTTTTCCACAGTTTTAAGGAATTAGTCATAATCACATTAGCGTTCTATTGAAATGTGTACCGTTCTTATCAGTTTAGCGAGTATCTGTTCACGGAGATACTGGCATCGGATGCATTCATACAAATTTACCAGCATTAAAAATTTAAAAACGTTAAATCATTCTAATAAAACTTAGATCGTGACATTATTGGTTTTGCTCTCATGACCTTTGAAGCCAATTAATTAAATGGCAACATGGCGAGAATTCTTCAGCTCAGCAAATATTTACAAAACTAATAAATAAAATAAATGTGGACAACACGACATACATTGTCCAAATCCAAAGTAAGTAGCTAAAGCACTTGTGTTATAGAATCGGAGTCAACGAAGGTACCACAAACACCCAGACCTGAGACAATGTAGAAAAGTGTTTTTCTACATTGACCCATCCGGGGATCGAATCCGGGACCTCAGAGCTGGCGACATCTTGAAAACCGGTGTGTACGCCACTCGACCACGGAGGTCGTCTATATATATTAAATAGTTAGATTTTTTATTTAATTGTTACAACTGTTAGAACGTTATAGAGCTTTTGATTGATACATATTGTCTCTACAAAACAAGACTCTTTCCCAGGTACAAACTACAAGTATGTAGGATGACTTCATTGACTAAGTGATTATAGCTATAATCATTGTAAGTAGAATTTAGGCGAAAGCTTTTCCAGGAATTAGCTTTCTATCAACTTATAATTCAATACAACGAGCATTCGAGATTAGATAAAAGAAACAATTAAGTATTATTTCAAGAAGGTATATAACATTTTCAGAGGAAATTGAACTAGAAATCACATTAGGTTGGTAATTGCTTAGGTTTAAATACTTGAAAAAAACTATTTTTAGAAACCTATCATGTCGGTATCAGTCCCCTTAGACAAGGTACATTGCTAAAAGCGTGAAAGATGATAGAAATCACTCAGATGACATTAAATGTATGACAATGACTTTTCTCTTCGATAAGTCACGTGATTTAGACTTGACTTTTTCATACATTTGAACGATTCGATCAGCGATAACTATAGTAGAAATGTACCTTGGTTAAGGTGGCTGACAAATCAATGCTACGTACAAGTAAGTAGTTGATTAGACTTCTCTTGAACGATTGACTCGAGGTTGAACATTGATCCTCACTTTTAATTAATAAATATTAATCAGAGATTGAAAGCAATGCGGTTCACTACATAATTTATTGTATTATACATAACCCTAAATTACCTACCAACTCTTAAAAATATTATAATATACTATGTAGCTATTTCCCGCATCTCCGCCCGCGGTCTATTTTTTTTTATGTAATTGAGAATTTTGTTTACTATAAACCTCACGGAGCCCGAGACCTTTCCAACGAATGCAAAACCGTGGAAATCGGTTCGTGCGTTCTGGAGTTATAGCGTCAGGAAGGAAAACCCGACTTATTTTTATATAGTAGTTTAAGTACACATATAAGAAATGGTGCATAAGGCGAATAATATAACTTTAACATATGTAACAGCGTTGTGCTGTATAAATATAATTCTAAGTAGAAATAAAGTTTTGAAAATTATTACTACTTAAGTTGGTTACAGTCATCAGAATCTGGGTTTGCTAAATTATCTAGGATCTAATTAAGATATAGCGGGGTCTCCAAACAAACCTTATTAAAGAAATTGGATTACTACTGTCATTGGTACTAAATAAATTACTTTGAGAACATATAGTAAATGCAAAAATAATGCCGAAACACGTGGTGTTCTTTTGACTGCTAATTTAAGTTATTCGTGATTTTGTGCGGAAATAAGATGAAGATAATAATTATTCAGCTGAATTCGGTGAGACTATTAGCCGATCCCAACTTAGCTTGGGAAAAGGCAAGGCGGATGATGATGAAAAGATAATAAAATTGATAAAGGTATATGACGACCAATATTAAATACAAGTAGACATCACCTAGATTTACCCAGCCTTCGCCAGTTTTATTATAGATTCCTTAGACTTACTCCACAACGATTATTTATTTCAATTAGGTTTGCATGGTATCTATGTATTTTTGTATAGTACCTATATGGAGTTTCTCGCCGGTTCTTCTCCTTAGGAGCGACACTTTGGAATTGCGCACCCAGACTCGACTCCAGAAGGGCTCAAAAAACTGTCACGTAGAAGTGATTGTAAATGCTAATTTCATAATAAATAATTTTAGAATCATTTCGTTTTAAAGGTGACGTTTCTAAAGGGCCTGTTTTAGGTTTACTAGAATTAAAAATATTTTGATTTGACTTAATTTGTATAACTATAATTATAACTTAACTAGACAGCACAAGACGAAGCACATTTTAACGGTCATTTTTCATACGTATGTCGCCAACTTCACAAAAAGTCTGACAACAAGACAAAAACTTAGAGATGCCGAGAATCATTAAAAAATATACTAGGCCACTGCGTGTATAACCTTGTATAATATGTATTTCTGAACTAGGATGTGTAAAAATGAAGCGAACCGCAACCAAAACCAGAAGAAATTACTTCTTATATCTGAAGTGTAAAAGTTTATAGAACTTTAGTAAATTAGTAATGCTTTATGGTTTAATCGTTTTTCCATGAAAGCCAAGAAGGAAGAGGCCTACGGATTTATTAAGTAAGTAAGAGAGCCACGGTTCCATGAAATCAGATATCGCACTTTAAGACCTCGTAAATAAAAGCTTATTAGGTAAATGCATAAATAAACGATTCAAAGTACTCAGATTAGTTTACATCTTATTCATAGTAAATAGATACTTCTAAATTGCTAATTTGCAATAATTACAAAACATGTAAAAGTCTATGTTATACCACTGAAACAGCGTTTTCACTAAGCAAATTACAAATATCTCTGATGATGTGTAACTAATAAGTCAATCAAACAATTTTATACCATTATGGTATAAGAAGAAGCCCAAGTTTTGGTAATTTTCATTATTTTACAATTTAAATGAATTATTGCGTTATGTAAATAAATATATTATATATAAATATACCGCTGCTTTGCTCCACTTATTTAATCACATCAATATTAAAAAAATTACAATGACTCTTTTGTAATCATATTTTGTTTGTTTATTTATCAAAAAAGAATAAACTGACTCTAAAGATAAGCTCATAAATAAATAGCAAAAAAAAAATCTCTCAAATACTTAATTTAATATCAGCATCTATAACTTTAAGTAGTTTTTTTTAATTACCGACTGCATATAAGTACACTTGCTAATCTACACTAATATTATACGGATGAAAGATTTGTATTTTTGTGTGTATATTTGTAATGAATAAACTCAAAAACTACTGTGCCCCCGTCAAAAATTCTTTCACCAGTAAAAAGTTACATTCACACTGAGTAACATGGGCTACATTTTTACTAATAAATTAGGTACTGCGGGCGGAGTCGCGGGAATCAGCTAGATAACAATAAAAATCGTTAAAATGACATCGTACAAATCAAATACATACCATTATATTTATTTGCTGTAATAACTTTCTGGTGAAGTTTCTAATAACAAAAACACTTTGAAAGAGTTATTACTGCCAGCGCTATCTTACATTAGTCTTATAGACCAAGACTGTTATTAGTTTGAAGTTAAATGATTATTTATTCCTACTCTAGAACTATACAGGCTTAATTTTTATGGAGTGCGTATATTCAACGAGCGTATAGTCTTATAAGAACGGTTGCTTCTAAATTGCGTTTAAGTCTGCGCGGTTTTCATCATTTTTTCTCTTACGATACATAATACATTCATTGTTTGATATGTAATGGTTATTGTTTTTACCTAGTGGTTAGTGACCCTGACTGCTAAGCCGGAGGTCGTGGAATCGATCCCCACCCAGGACAAATATTTGTGTAATGAGCACGGTTATTTGTTCTGTGTCTGGGTGTAATTTATCTATTTGTTTGTACTTAGACATATACACCTAAGTACGTTTTTCAGTTGTCTGTTTGCCATAGTAATGAGTTTGGCTAGTTTTGGATCAGATGGCATGATGATTTTCTCAAGATATATTTTTTTTCGCAACAATAAAATTTTACAAAAATGCGTTAAATTTCAGGAGTGAGGGCTGGTGAAGCCATATGTAGGCGGCAATAAACGTGATATGCAATAACAAGAGACGTGTGCGAGTCCCCACTTTTTAAATTATAATATCTTTATTTAAGTGGATACTCGTTGTTTCGATAAAGCAAAATATATTAATAGTTGAACCCCTACATATTACAGTCATCATAAATGTGATACATGATGTTTTATTTTGTTATTTTGGCACTAGCTTTGTATGTCATAATTATTCAGGACATTACAACAACATTCGCGCTTTAAAATGCCTAATTAATAATTATAATAATAATTAGGTATTTATTTTAAGACTAACTAATCCCACTGTAGGCTGGGGCAAACCCTGTTCTCTTCCACACTTTTTGGTTTCAGGGATAATTGATATAATAATGTTAAATAATAGAAAATAGATGTCGGAAATCGGAGATTATAAACATCAATGAATTAAAATCAATATACTTGAGATGTGAATATTTATTAGGGCTTTGCGTCATATGGACCAGATTCCTAATGATAACTTTCTCTGATTTCTGTTATATTAATCTACTTTATTAATATGTGATAAGCAATGTTTGTGTGTTGTTTCTACCGCGAATTGTTACGCTTCAAACGGCTAGTTCATTATGTTCCAATACTAATCAGATTAATAAAGGTACAAAATAGATATTCTAGACTACTACAAGTAAATATTACAGTATGGCATGGCTTTTATTTAATACTTAAATTTAAAGGAGAAATGCCGTTTTTGCAGATGATACAATTTGGCGATAAGATGGCATATAAACACAGACATTTATTGGATCATTGTGATAAAGACAGATTTTTGTAAATGGTAAACAGCTTACTTGTTATTTTAGTAGAAATCCAGTCTTCAGTAAATCGATGTACGCATGAAAATTAATCACTTCTTAGTTTTATCTAACACAGGTAAATATGAAAACACTTCACTGAACAAATACCTATGTATCTAAAATATATTTTCAGTATCCTCATGTAACTAGAGCAATTAGTATCACAGGTGGCGCATCGTTATAACCTCGTGTCGTGTTCACAGCCGCATTCTGCGATAACAGACCGTCTTGTTAATAACATAAGTTTTTTGGAAAAATTGTCACGCAACGATTTTTTCTCGTAACGATGAAAGGCTTCGCGACGTGTGTCCACTGACTCCGCTGAGGCTCTCAGCATGACTGCGGGCTCCCGCGTCGCCGCCCCTCGACACAGCCGACATACTGCTTCTTAGAAAATATTTTGTACGGACCGGGCCCAAGGCGCGAACGCAGCCCTGCACGCCGGAGAAGGGCGGGACGACACAAACTTTTTCATCCAATGGTACCGGACTCGAAATGATAATCACCAACCTCGTGCCATCCTGCTCTAAAGCACGCGACGAAGCTACTTTCGAAAGAGACAGAAGATCCCTGGTGAGCTCATAACGATGGTATAACAAAGAAAATTTCTTTGTGTTTGTGTCGTAATGTGTTCGTTTTATCAGATTTACGTTGAAAGCTCGCTGTTAGCTTTCGAGGGCGCCATATTATCGCTCCTTGTCAGTTGTAGAGCGGTTGCCGGGGGTGTGAGTGGGATGCAAGTCGCCGGGAAAATGTTTCGGCTAATGTATTTTCCTGTGGGAAGGAAAACACATGTCGTCGCTTTTAATTTAATACGCGTCACGCTGCGTCGGCGTGTCGTGCGGACCAAGTGCCTCGTTTTGTTTTTCGAAGCATTTTATTTCGGTTATAAATGTTGGTGCTAAATAAAGGGTTACTTGAAGCAATATGACTTGCACAAAAAATATTTTATAAGTAGGTATCCAATGACTGCTTTTCATTCAACACTTTTGTTTTAATATTAACTACAACTATTGTTTTTAGTATACATTTCAAAATGGAAAATCTAGATTTTTATTGCTTTCTAGTAAAGTAAAATATTTATAATCAGTAGATAATTTCAAGGAATTGAACAAATATTTACAATTATTTATTTATTATAAAGTATTAAAATGTTCTTATTTGAATCTTGTAAGTTTCAAGACCAACAGATACCAAGCCAAGTTTGTGCACGGTAATATTTAATTAATTCTACTATAATAATATTTAATTTAAGCCTAAAACATTGAAATCAATTTTATTACATGAACCGAACTTTTAGTTACTTGTGCAAATAGTACAGGACACTCAAACGACATATCTCGTCCGCCATTAAAATTTACAATTGTAAATATGCAGTAGTGTGAGGAGCGCCAAATATAATTATCTTAATTAATTTGACATACCGAGCTTAATTATTTTAGTAAAAAGTCGCATGCGCGGCGGGGGCGGTCCCCTCGTGCCGCCATTGGCTGGCGAGCAGGCTGCCGCGCACCGCCCCGCACTCCTGCGCACATTTAAGACACGTTTATTTTTACCAACATTTATTTTCATCCGCTGCACGAACGCTCGTGATTAATTTAATATATTTTTATCGACTATCTTTTCTCACGCAATACATTTTTTGCGATATTTACCTACCTATACCGATTCGATACAAAATGTTTTTCTGGTTATCTGGCGCGGTTTATTCACTTCGTTGGAATTAAATCAGCGTTTTGTTGCATGAACAACATTCTTCATACTAGTGTCGTTGAGGTACTCAGGAAAAACCCTGGACGACATCCGTTTGGTGACAATCTTAAGAACAACAACGACTTTTTAGGTCCATTAAGTAATCTATAAATTTGTAAAAGTTTAATTAGTGCGTGACAAAGATTAACGTAACAGTGGAAATGGTTCCTTACGACACAGCTTTTTAAGTACATACTTTTTGTAGCAAAATAATGATTACATGATTTCAAATTACAGTCATAACACTTGGATAGCGCAGTAGGACACCAGTCCAGGTACATTCAATTCCTCCCTACGTGTCGAGGGCTGGTAGATATTCCATTAAAATAAATAACGTTATTATTTATTTGGGTGTTTTTCGGCATTGCAAGCTACAAATTACCGCGGACAATGCCTCCGCGGGACTCCGGCGTTATTAAATGAAGCCCAACAGATGTCGAGAGCGCCCCTGTACGAGTCCAACAAACAATGTTTTAAAAATGTTCTAATAATCCCCAAATTAGTAAAACATTGCTGTTCTAATTTAATTTAGTGAAAAATAATTGAGTTGGACAGATAAGTATGTACAAATTATAGCTATCTGTTGCAGAAGACTACCCACAGTATCCTTTAAAACTCACTTGAAGAATTAAAACAATTTTAGAATTGTAATGTACCTATAAATTATCCAACATCTTCGACTTGCCCAAATCGGTTCCCTGTGTGTTTGCCAAATCTTTATATTAGTTACGATGACCTTTTATAGGTTAATATCTTAGAATGTACCTACTTACATAGAGATACCTAACTAAAAGAATTTCTCGCTCTGCGCTTTTTATATCGAGTAGTTCATGTCGCGGTGGCCTAGTGGTTCAATGATCCCCCGAACATTTATTTATTTAACAATTTATGTACACAAATAAGTAATAGGCCACAACATTTGGATAAATAAGTACAAAGATACTGCTTATTTCTTAAAGAAATCTCTTCCAGCAGACCTGCGAAAGGAGAGTCATTAGATATAATAGGCATAGTTTACGGAAATAATAAAGGGAGAGGAAACAAAAACAACAATTCCTACTTTTTACAACAATAATATAAAAGCAAAATATATGATACTGAAACGCAAATTAACTTTAAGATGTTTTTAAATGTCTCTTTTTCGCTACTTCACACTTTAATGTACTTCATACATTTGTCAGGTATCAGGTGCCATACCATGAGCTTATTAAGCAAGGTTGTTGCCGCTGTGGAAGCGAGACGCTGCTACGTGCATTGTATAGCGCTGTCTCGCTTCCACAGCGGCAACAACCTTGCTTAATAAGCTCATGGTATAGGCACAGATCCCTGCCTCAGAGACTACCAGTATACTAGTATCCAATGCTCTTTATAGCCGGCGCTTCATGTGACTGCAGAAACAAGTTATTAAATTATACGGTTGAAATATGAATTGGACTACCTTTTAAAACTGGAAGATAGAGACAGCCTCAAACATAATGGCGCCTTCAAAGTCGTTTCAGTATACAGTCATTAGCTTGCAGGTTCAAACAAGTTCAGCCAAATACCAATGTGACTTTTTCAAAGATATAATTATGTGCTTTCTTGTTTATTCTATGACATCATGGAGGGATTGAGGAAACCTGGATACCAAGAAAATGAAATCTGAAATCGCAAACGCAACGAGAAAGCGTGGTGATCAATGCTCGTTCCATATCTATGTGAGAAGAGCCCTGTGCCCAACTGTGGGACATTTATAGGCCTGTATTATTTTTATATCGACTAGATAAGTAAATGGAACGTAAATTCACGCTCCATTATATCATGGCGTTACTCAGGAACTTTATAAAAAAAAAACATAAAAAAACCTTGCCTAATTTGTTTCAACTGTGGAATTGCGTGAATTTCCATTCGAGGTCTAATGCCCTTCGATTACATAATGTAAGACAACTTTGCCGCTACTTAGTCACCATATTTTTTTTATCCATTATATAAATTATCCAACATCTTAGACTTGCCCAAATCGGGTTACCTTTGTGATACCGCGTTTGCCAATTCATCTTTATATTAGTAACATAACATACCTTATACAAGTAAAATTTCTACAATCGTTATCAAGTTAATTGCTCAAATGTATGAAAGTGACAAGTCTAAGTCATGTGACTTGTCAAAGAGAAATGTCATTTCCATAAATTTAATGACATTAAGCGATTTCTACCATCGTTAACGCTTGTAGAAATGTACCTTGTATAAGGGGCTGTCCTTAGTGTTTTCTTCCGTATTTACAAATTGTCGTGGTGGCCTAACGGTTCAATGACCGGATTCGCATGCACATGGTTGCAGGTTCGAATCCAGGCAAGTACCAATGTGACTTTTTCAAAGTTATATGTACTTTCTTAATTAATCTAAGACATCATTGAAGGAAAACATCGTGAGGAAACCTGGATTCCAAAAAGACAATCTGAAATCGCCAACCCGCAATGAGCAAGCGTGGTGATCAATGCTCATTCCTTCTCTATATGGGAAGAGGCCTGTGCCCCAGTAGTGGGACATTTATAGGCCGGTATTATTACAAATTGTGAAATTAGATTAGGTACTGGTAACTAAAATTAATCAGGATATTACACCTTTTGAATTACTTAAATCCTGAAACAACATAATAATGTGCATAATTTTTTACTATAATTATCTTTATTTATTAAATCTTTAAGATCTATTTCTAATATACTACTTATGTCCTACTTCTTGTCATCTGTGAATCACCTCATGGTTGACTGTTATTCAATGACATTGGCAATCCGTTTTAAGTTAAATTGACATTGTGTGTGTATAAAAAGTATAAATTAGAAAATAACAATTAAAATACGTACGTAAGTAATTATGCAATTATTAAATATCTTACACATACTATAATAATTTGTTGGTTTTAATGAACATGACAATCAAAATCTCACAATACTGGACAAAACTTAGCCTTTGTCGAGAGACGTTTAAGTCTAATGTACCGGACGACGCTGCTACGAGCGTAGAGGTTTTAGGAGAACACAACACCTATTATAAAAATATTTATTTTTTCTTTCGCATTGCAGTAGTATTGGCTGTTACATTGTGTTTGTTACTTCAGTTATGAAATAAAATATAATAAAAAAAAGGATTTATTCTTGCCGGTTACTTAAATTACAATTAAGTAATATCATTGATTAGACAAAACTTCTTATTGTTTTAGTAGGAATAATTAAATCATTACAGTTTTTCTGCTTCGATTCTAGTTACGTAATAGGTATCTAATAAAATGTTAAAAGTTTATAATTATACTTTATTATTATTATTACTATTACCTACGAGTTTTCAGCTACGCGTCCGATTATTTCGTAGTACAAAAAAAATGACACAAATAATGCAAAGTATTACTTTTGCGATTTAAAATACCTGGAAGTCTAGTTTGATCTTATAGTTAAGTCGGTGTATTAACGGCAGGATTTAAATAAAAATAATGCTGAGATAAAATCCATTTTCATTTTACCAAATTCGCGTAAACCTCAAAAAACATAAAGTAACATTTAAAATTAGTTCAAATAACCTTTATACAAAACATTGTGCCTTAAGTTCCCAGAAAATTAATGACTGAACTTCACGCCGACCAAAGACCGAACCTATATCGAATGGGAATAAAAAATCCACCTGTTCACCTTTTGCCCCTAACTGTAATAGTAATTAATTTGATTCCGAGTCAGACGTCGTCACTTTGGAAGGATTCGATGACTATTGACATCAGATCAATCGGATCGCGTGAAAAGCCGACAGAGAGATGTGATCGAATTTTTTGCCCCCACCATTGAAACGAAATTAGATACGGATTCGTAAGGTTTTTCATTAGTACCTGTATGTGTAGGTACCTGATATTTTTGTTATACTTATATGTTACGTAATTTAGGTTAGCATATTTGTGCTCAATTTATTTTGGTGTAATAGGTATGTCGGCGCAAATACTTAGTAGTCTAATTAATAATTAATGTTTTAACATTTAGTGAAATAAAATAAGAAATTACTTTGTAAACAAAACAACACGTGCGTCGCCACGTGCATTGAGTCACGTGTTGTCTACTATAAATAGAGGCGACGGAACGAGTTATGATTCATTCTTATTCGAGCTGTCGTAGCGATCGGACCTCCTCAGTAAGTCGAAGAATAAATTGAAGAAAGCATTTACTGTGTTTATTTTAATTATCCAAGATGAGCAGCAACCCTGACTAGGATATTGGTGATGTCAGCAATGCTGACGTCACGTTTTTAAAAAACAACCACGAGGACCCCTACCTCGTCATCAGAAGTGGGATCGGAACAAGCTCTGATCCCAACCACTTCCTCTACAGCTTCGGTTCAACCTGTCACGTCTGGATAACGCAGGGCAGTACCAGGCTGATAAGCCCTGCCTCATTGAACGTTTCACACTCGTTAGTTGGTGCAAAAAACTTCGACGCCATGCAGTCTACCGCGACGGGAATACCCGCAGGGATGACGTATACATCAACCGCAATGCCAACTGCTCCGAAAATACCAGCTTACGCAGGGGTGCCAATCACGTCAATGGCATCCACCTCATGTAATCAAGGGAACCAATCCAGCACCCATTACTGTTACAATAGGTGCAACAACAATACGTGCCATCTTCGATAGTGGAGCAGAGTGTTCACTGATTCGTTAATCAATTGCTGCAAAATTACCGGGCCAGCGACGCGCTGCAGTTAACCACCTCAAGGGGATTGGCCGATTTCTGGTAATTTCATTAGTCGAGATGAAAACTGTCTGCACCATATTGACTCCATAAGAATAGAAATACTATTCTTCGTGATTCCTGATCATGAGATTTCAGCTGACGTATTAATTGGTATGAATTTGATCCATGGTACCAACTTAAGCATGGTGAAAACAACAGATGGAACCAGACTGATGCATCAGCAAATGATTCATCATATAACGACAAAAAGCATCACATTTGACAAATTAGACTGCGACCTGACGATTGCTGAAGAACTAAACCAGTTACGCACGTTACTGGTCAAATATGAGCACCTATTTATTCGAGGATATCCAAAAACGCGCGTTAATACTGGTGAGCTCGAAATAAGACTGAAAAATGCAGACAAAAAGTTGGTCGGCAGAGGACGCTCCCGATCCGATGCCATCCACATCACAAGCTGGCCAGTCAGTTCAAATAGCTCACGACGACGAAAACTTATCATCGGATTAAAACCAGGCGAGTTAAAAATAATTATTTTCATGATATTTACAACACTAGTATCTATAATAACAATCTACGAGAATGAAAGGTCTGGAGAGTGATACCTCTGAGCTAAACCATGTGTTACCCTTGAGCTAACAACGGGTCCTTGATGCATCCACAAGTGAACCCTGAGATACCGTAGAGACGCCTTGAGGAACCATGGGTGGACAAGTATACACCACAGATTCTAACAGGGCGGGGCACGAGGGACGTCTTTATGTACTGTCCTTACAACACCCTAGTATCTATAATAACAATCTACGAGAATAAAAGGTCTGGAGAGTGATACCTCTGAGCTAAACCATGTGTTACCCTTGAGCTAACTACGGGTCCTTGATGCATCCACAAGAGAACCCTGAGATACCGTAGAGACGCCTTGTGGAGCCATGGGTAGACAAGTATACACCACAGATTCTAACGTAACAAAGCAGGGCACGGGAGACGTCTTTTGTGTACTGTCATTACAACAATATTCATAATAATAATAAGCAACATAGGTTGCTTACGGATACCTAGTTCAAAGGAAATCATTTTTTCAGGCATCAAACCTCACAAAGCAGGCAGACGCAGAGCACGCGCCGCCTGTCAGGATGGCCGGGTCGGCGGAAATTGAACAATCTCCACCATCTGAGATGGCCAGAGAACCTTTGTAGAAACCCAAGTACATCACGCGCTGAACCAGGTCAACAACAAGCACAAGATCAAAACGAGGAAGATCAACCAGCTGACCAAGATGCAGACTGATAAACATATATTGAAAACAGCTGAGAAAAAAAAAAAAAAAAAAAAAAAGGCGAAGATGAGGCTGGTGCAGAGCGCGCACCGCCTGTCAGAATGGCCGTGTCGGCGCAAATACTTAGTAGTCTAATTAATAATTAATGTTTTAACATTTAGTGAAATAAAATAAGAAATTACTTTGTAAACAAAACAACACGTGCGTCGCCACGTGCATTGAGTCACGTGTTGTCTACTATAAATAGAGGCGACGGAACGAGTTATGATTCATTCTTATTCGAGCTGTCGTAGCGATCGGACCTCCTCAGTAAGTCGAAGAATAAATTGAAGAAAGCATTTACTGTGTTTATTTTAATTATCCAAGATGAGCAGCAACCCTGACTAGGATATTGGTGATGTCAGCAATGCTGACGTCACGTTTTTAAAAAACAACCACGAGGACCCCTACCTCGTCAGGTATAATTAATAGTGGGTATAAACATAATTATGGGTACTTAACTCTTTAACTTATTTTATAGAACTCAAATCTACTACCATTTTTTTTTATTTATTTTTTCATGCAAATCTTGTTAATTTTTTTTTCTTGTACGGCATTGTATTTTTAAATGTTTCTTTGGTGTTTTGGGTGCTGGTAGACAAAAACCACTTTTCAGAAAAGATTTTGTCTAACTAATTTTATACAAAAATTGTGAAATGAATATTACAGTTATCAAGGCCTATAATATCTTTAGACTGAAACCATTTTATTTGATTAGGCCAAATATTTGGGATGCCAATGCCATGAAGTGTCAACTGCATCGGTAGGTACCTAACCGGTGCATTCGTCATAAAAATATTGAAACAATGAATAATTACTTTATTAAAGCAATCTTAAAAAAATTGTTCGGTACGTAATTAAAATACTAAAACATCACCCACGAACCAACACACATTCATATTCAAGCAAGGAAACGCCACTGATGGTTTGATTAAGATAATCATAATTTATGAAAAAGGCATTCAAGCTTTTATTTCTAATTGACTCTACACATTTGCCTTGAAAAAAGAACCCTGTCATTTTCAATTCACTTATAAACGTCTTTAATAACATATTTTTGCAATAACCTAACAAAAAAATAACTTGTTAGTGTTACATTAACAGAGAACAATTAGCACAAATGGTAAAAACACAAAAAAAGGCTCGAATAAATAAATGAAGTAACATTTTTTTTCGTATTAATTGCCAGCTGCCATTACATTTTTAGAATGAAAAAGAACAAATGTTTTTTTAAGTAACGGTATCCATATTTCAGTTGACTGGACAGTGCTAATGTTAACACGTACCAAAAAAAATGTTCATCATATTCATAGGTGTAGTTGATTGACGTACCTACATAACTTATGTCAATGCTTATTTATCAGTAAATCATTTCAAGTATATTTTTGAGCCTTTCCACAATAGAACTTCTCATGAGACTTATAATATCAGTCTATCAATGTCACACTGCTGGATGTGTCCAGTCTAGAGAAATAATGAGCATTGATCACTAAGCTTGCTCATTGCGAGTTTGCAATTTTCGATTCCAATTTTTGGAATCCAGCTACGATTCACGATCAACCTTCATGAAGTCTCTTAGAGTAATATGGAAAGTAGGTACATAATATGACTTTAAAAAGGCCCATCCCGCAACCATGTGTATACGAATCCAGTCTTTGAACCGCTAGGCCACCGCGACTTTCTTCTTCTCTTCTCATCAGGACTTGTAATATTTAAAATAATTGAAATATTATTCACACAGATGGTTACAAACCTTTTTTTTATAATGAACCAATCAAAGTAACAGCTTTTTTCCTGTTGGATATAGGCAGTGACAATTTCTCACCTATGCTAATATATTAATCAATAAAATAGGCAACAATAAACATAAATCACAATATTTTTCGAACTAGATTTTAATCCCAAGTTTTATTACCAACTATTAAAACTTTATCGTCATCTATTCAATCAACACTGCATTTATTTAATTTCTGCATATACAATTTGCTAGTTAACTCCCGCGGTGGTACAGTCATACCGGTAGCTAAACAACCTACATACATGATAAGCGATAATAATTTAATATGCTGTTTGCCAGACCAAATTGAGCAATTTATACACGTCCGGCGATGCATGATCTGCGTTCAGGCCCAGTTGCATATATAGATGTATTTATAGGGCCCAGTTGCGTGCGCGCACTGTAATGAATTCTTATTATTACAGTACCAGGTAGTGGTCAAGTAATTAACATTAACTCGTCCTGTTATTGATTTCCTTACAGTCGACGATCGGTTGATTACATTTCAAGAGCTTTAAATAAATTAAAGTGATGCGTCTGTGCTACTGTTACTGATGATGTATTTATTGATTTTAGACACAGAACGTTTGCGAACAAAGTGTTAAATATACATTACCTGTGTGTAATATATTTTATCAATACGAAATAGTGAAAAAGTCACCAATAAAACCATGTATTACAACACAATGCACATTCGTTTGAAATGATACGGACCTTCGAACATATAAATGGATGCTGACTCAGTATCGACTTTTTACACGATATCAGTCATTATGTCCGTCTATTATTTAGATATTTTAATCAAGACGATCGATTGTTACGCGTAGATATAAAGGAAGGTAATTAATAATAAGAGAGAAGAGAGCGGCCGTCGGCTCTGCCACATGCCGTAGCAAAAACCGAATAGAAGCGGACCGATTAGAAACGGATCCGATAACGCTATGACGATTGTTGTTCAACTCAGCCCTTTTTGCTTTGTTCAACGTATTTTTGATGATTTGCGGGATCAAATGCCGAAAACAGCACCAAACAAAAGGGGATCGTATAAACAAGTCATCAATTTATAGAAATAAAATTCATCCATTAACCAAATCTTTTTTAGTGATCGAATTTATAAAGAGCGCAGCGTTCGCGGAAGTTGGTCATAATTTATTCCTGGTTGATCTTGTGCATTCATATTTATTTTCATTTTTTATGTAGCTGTGTTTTTAAATAATGTGTATTTTATTTTATTTATTAGGGACAAAAAACAGTTACATGCCAAGCTTAACTTAAGTTTCTTAAATAAGTAGGTACATTACAAAGGAATATGTATACAAAAAATAAAATAAAACATATTTATGTTACTACACATGTAACCACAACAATGTCCACGAATTCACAGTAAAAATTCAAAGAAGACAGACAGTTAGTGTGCACAGCAAATGACTAAAAGAAGAAAAGTAATACATTATATTATATATTATAGACTTAAGAATTCAGTAACTCAATAGCTCCAACCTTGAATCGATGTTTGGAGAGAGTAGTTTTGTATTCTTATTATAATACACGTACACATTAAAATTTGATTATTTATATTTCTGTTAAGAAGATTGTTACCACACGATATTCATTATCAGTAGGTAGGTACTTAGGAAATCTTATTCTGTTTTTGGGAAGCAATGAAGTCAAGTCTACTAAATCTTTTCGTTAATCAATTTCTTATCTGTGTTCATTGATGGACAAAATGTTTTTTGAAACAAAATTACATATACATATTCAATAAATAGAAATACAATTACAATACATAGAGGTTTACGGAAAAGGTATACGGAATAGTAGTATTAAAGAATATTCAAGCGTAAAGTAAATAGTTACCGACAGTCAACACTACAAAATTTTCTAGTATTTATACATCTCTTTACTTACACTTAGACTCCGAAGACTCTGCGGTCATCTAAGAGGCATCTAATAGCTTGAACATTGTAATTCAACTATCGAGCGATCGAAACCGCGGCCAATCGCGGCCGCCGACCGCCCACAAAAACCGATCAAAGCCGCCGCGCCACCACGAATCAAACGCGACAAATTGCTTCCATTTTCAAAATAGACCAATCGGTTGAAAAAAATGAACTAAAAGAGTTTGGCCTCACGAGAAACTCAACCGCAACTAATTGGACATTTTAGTGGTACTGCGCTGTGAACCTGAAGTTACATATACGTTGCACACGTGATGCGGCAGCGTGTTGCTCTTCAAGTGGGGCTGCGTTACATTTGAAGGTCACATAATAATAATAAAATATATTAAATGAATAATAAATGTGGACAACATCACATACATTGCCCCGAATCCAAAGTAAGTAGCTAAAGCACTTGTGTTATGGAATCAGACACAACTAAGGTACCACAAACACCCAGACCCGACACAATGCAGAAAAGTGTTTTTCTATATTGACCCGTCCGAGGATCGAAACCGGGACCTCAGAGATGGCGACACCTTGAAAACCGGTGTGTCCGCCACTCGACCACGGAGGTCGTAATAATATCACGCAGAAAAAAAAATACAAATAAGATACTTCCTACATCTGTGCCACTGATAGACTACAACAAGCAAAAACGTTCCCAAGTTTCAATCCCAGTTCCTGAAAGCCTGAACAAATAAACAATAAATTAATATCATGTATTCATATTTTTCAATTCTTCAAAGGCGAGATTTATAAAAAGCTATATTTAGTGTATACCATATTTTTAGCGAATATAGATACATTCTAATCTGTTCCATTAACTCGAATGGGCTTACACTTTTATTATAGAAAACGTTTTTGATTCAGAAAATGTTAAATAAAATCCCTTCTGCATAGTAACATTATTAGTATACTAGCTGTTGCCCGCGGCTTCGCTCGCGCGTAAAGTAAAGAGTAAGTAGTATTAAAGGTAGATGTATTCTGGGATTTTCAAAGTAAGGAGAATGTATAAAATTTTTCATCTAATATTATGGCGTTAAAATAATAATAAAAGTAAAGTAAGTAGCAAAAGCATTTGTGTTATGGAATCGGAGACAAAAAAGGTACCTTAAACACCCAGACTCAAGACAATGTATAAAAGTGATTTTCTACATGGACCCGTCCGGGGATCGAACCTGGAACCTTAGAGCTGGCGACACCTTAAAAACCGGAGTGAACGCCACTCGACCACGGGAGTCGTCATTATAGATATGACTGTCTCAGATGGTCATTATCTTATCTATTTATCTTTTCATCTGTCTATCTTTGAGAATACTGAACTTATTTCAGCCCTTATTTCACCCCCTTAGAGGGTAGATTTCTAAAATCTACCCTCATAAATACATCTATATTGTATTTCTATATATATAAGAAATACATCTTATTTATTTCTAACTAATAACCCTTGTATGAATTGAATGTGTCTATCTTTGAAAACGACACAATTCATATGCCTACAAACTTCCAACCCCTTTTTCACCCTCTTAGGGGAATGATTTTTAAAATCGCTGAAATCGTCATTATTTATTTCTATCCAGAAACCCGTATACGAAATTTCATGTGTCTATCATTGAAAATACCGAACTTCCCATAAAAACTTTTAACCCCTATTTCACCCCCTTAGGGGATAGATTTCCAAAAGAAAAGTAGCCTATAGCCTTCCTCAATAAGTGGGCTATCTAACAGTGAAAGAATTTTTCAAATCGGACCAGAACTTCCTGAGATTAGCGCGTTCAAACAAACAAACTCTTTAGCTGTATAATATTAAATATTAGTATAGATAAATAATTATAGTATCTTAGCCGTGTGCAGCGCCCCTCAGTGAACTCCACTGCGGGTGACGTAACCTACGACAAACTTATTATTTGCGGTTGGTACAGTATTCGGGTCTAGGGATCGAACCGCAAAATTAAGTTTGTTTTTTATTGTATATACTTTTCCGGGATAAAAACTACCCAGTGTGGTGCCCAGGATATTAAAGAACAATTATACCAAGTTTCATCGAAATCGAACTGGTAGTTTTTGCGTGATGCCTGAACAAACAGACAGACAGACAGACAGACAGACAAAAATTTTTTTAATCACATTTTTGGGTTCGGTGTCGGTCTAGTAACACACCCCGCCAATAATTTTTTTGATATTTTCAATGTACAGAATTTTTACTTCTACAGATTTATTATATGTATAGATGTTGGTAACGCCACGTAACGTTATGTAATATCTAACTTCTAAATATATAATGAGCAGGATATAATGTAATTAAGTAAACTTGTATTCCCTATGAAACCGTACTGGCCTTAATGATAGAAGTTATAAAAATACCTGTGAATAAACGAACTGCATAAGACATAAAACTGCACCTATGTGTCATTAATTACGAGTTTACTGCCTTTTAAAGCAAGTAAAAGGTATTTTTTTAAACATTAACTAGATAAGAAATACTCAGTACAAATATTAAAAGAAAATTTACAATAGTAATAAAATAACTCTGTAAATAACTAATAATACTCAGCCAATTTTGATTAACAGCCTTTCATGATTCTCAGCAATTTTATTTTATGTGAACAAAAAGTCTTCATTCAATTTTATACTTTGGTCAATCAGCACAAAGTCTAATTTACTTTAAAGTCTATTAATCTAATAAACAAGCCAACAATTTAATACATTTATAGAAAAATCCGCATAATTGGAAGAAATTGATAGCATTATCGATATTTGTTGGGTAAACAAGAGGGTGATTCACAAAAGGTAATCAAGGGATACAAAGATACTGCAAATGGCCGACAGGGGGCACTATCAAGATGTGAGCAATCAGCGCTATTGAGAGACAGATTTAAATAATGACAAATAATCAAAATGATCACTTTGCTGATAACTTTTATGGTGAATGGGATACATTATTTTGGATGGTTACCATGGAAACCAGCTGATATAGCAGTTGTAGGTATGAGACAAAAACATCGTGTTTCGTTATTCAAGCTTAAATTACGAAATGTTTCTTTTGTTAATATGGGAGCGAGAAAAAATTGTTCAACTCAACATACGAACTGGAAATAAATACCAATAATTAAGATAACACTCTAGTTGAGTTAAACACCTCCATAGAATTGACACCTTCATAAAAGAAATAATTTAATTATTTTATGTCAACATATTATGTAAACATAACGAATTAAATTCATCTACCATATAAGTACATCAATTATGTACCCTTTTTACTTTTTCTGGGCAACTACATCTTAATCCAACCACAAGTCAAAACATAACCCAATAAATTAACCTCTTATTACTTTTATTAATTTTTCCATTAATATCGATATCTTAAATCAACAGACATCTCGAAGATAACTGGCTAATTGACGTTTAATTACAGCTTGTTGGTTTTTATGAAGAAATATGTTTTCTTGATAAGCGTGGACGCGTTAATGGGGTAGCACCACGCCTCCACACGCCCCTGCACGCCCAGCCACCTACATGCTTATTAAATTCTTCAAAGAATCGAGAAGATATCGATTTAAGTTATTCGATTTCTTATAATCATTTAACTAAGTAAATATTATGTTGTGTAGTTTTTTCTATTTTTGTTTTAAGTTTGTAACAGTCAATTAAAAATTGTTGTCATTCTGCAATTAACGGTTATTCATTATACAGGGTTATTTTTTATGGAGTGCGTTTATTCAACGAGGTAATCAGCATAAAACTGATCAAGTTTTCCCAAGAAACATAGGTCAAAATCATAAAATTGAAAATCATCTTTTCATACAAACATAAGTCACGTGACCTGTCACTTTGTATGAAAAGTTCATTTTATCATTGATTTTCAAGTTTAGGTATATGTACTTGACGTAATATAATGGTATTTAAGGCTGTACGTACACGGTTGCCAAAGAACAGCGTTACATAATTTACTCTATCACCCCAGGCTATATTCCTATCTTACTCTTCTTTTTCTTCGGCCTCTACCCCTGGAGATGGGGATCTCCAAAAAGGTTTCATATATTTTATTTATTTTAATAAATGATGATCGAATAACTACAGACACAAGATTTGAGATCAACGATGAGCAAACAACACCAACCTGGCGTCAATTTGATTATGCTTCATTACAATTCATAGATTCCTTTTTATAGTGTAACTATTCATAAAAATGTTTATGGCGTCAATATATCGTTAACGAAGCAGTATCTATGCTTATTTGTGTTTTAAGTGTTTAGCTTAGGCGTTTAAAGTTTTTGATTCAAGGCGATTGTTTCTACTTATGCGTAAGATACTTCTTCAAAAAATTATCATTACCTTAAATCGAGTAATTATTTGTATTGTACCTACTGTAAGTACTACGTACGTGAATATTAAAATATAAAGACTAAATTCATCATAAATCTTCTCGAGTTAACATGAACCCTTCAATAACTGAAACAAAACAAATTCATGACTTTATTATGAAATTTTTCGAAAAACCTGACGCGTATATTCATGCCTACGAGATCATACGCATCTTAAACTGAGTAAGTAGAAATCTTTTTCTTCTGCTCCCAATTACGAAGTATCAACATAAGGTTGATCCTATTACAGTTACTACAAATAGATACTAGTGTAACTATGTAACTACCTTCGCTTATCGTTACCGGGGAACACGAGACAGGTTGCAAGACAATACAGCCAAATGGAAGCCGGAATTGAACAAGCACGAAATTTTAAAACAAGCGGCTCTTGATAATATTTTGATAATCATCAATTCCTCGTGAACATGTCTTGCAACCCTTATAGCGGCGTAATATAGCCTTGGTAGTGTTGTAGAAAGGCACTTATGGGCCTGGCGCGTTTTTCCCGGCGTTATGGCGACTCCCGCGGGGCGCTGCGGGGTGCTCCGCCCCCACTTAACGCAATTTATTGCGCGACCCTTTAATAAATAAATAAATAACCGAGGAAAATTCAATGATATACAACCGCGCGTGCTGCGCTCTTGTTCTTCGTAAGAAAAACTTGTGAAACATTACCGCAATTTCAGAAGTGATATTTATTATTTTATGACTTAAAATGAGGATGTTGTAACGAGTGTATAACACGAGATGCATCTTCCTTCTTGCCTTACCTTCTTCATAAGGATGCTGGATTACAGGTAAGAAGATTCGTAGAGAGTAGGTGGGTACGAAGAGTTTCCTTCTAAATCAGCTTTTGGTCCCTTTCAGATATTAAGCCAGTATAGTAAGCCTTTTTATAATTAATAGCTCTGTAAACTAGTTTATCTATATTATTAATTAAGAATATAAATCAAATTGAAGTTAGAGTGCCTAAATAATAAGGAACCTTTATTTGCGGTCACTCAAAATGGTGGATGACACTTAAAATGTAACGTGAACCTGGCAATCACAACAATTATTCGTTTTTCTAGTGAACTTTATTTCCTAGGCGAGTATGCATAGTTTTAAAGTAAAAATAAATGTCATGATATTAATTTAATTTGTTTATTCTTAATTAATTTTTTATAAGTTGCTTTTATTTAATAAATACTATGTATTTTAGATTTTATATTATTTACTCAATCGTTGTAGCCCGCTGTGATAAAGTTAATTCATCTATCCGTTCATTCACAACAAATATTATCATAAGTAATCATAATATGCAAAATAGAATTTTAAGAGGTTCATGAATGAAATTTTCCGTTAACTTTCTCATATTTGTTAGTTGTCAGAAAAACGATAAAAGTGTTATAAACTGTATCCTACCTAATCTATCAACTGTTTAATCTCCATGTTTAGTAAAAAAAAAAACATTTGAATATTTTCATTAATATAAATATTTAAACGAGATGAGTTGCTCATTCCAATTATTTTAACAGAGTCGAGTTTTTCGTCAGTCACCATTTAATACGAATTGAAATTATATTTCCTCTATTTATATCAACATAAACAAGTTTGATGAGAATCATTAGTTGACAGCATCAGCTGCATAAGTTTAGATAACGGGTTCGTATTCTAGTCGCCGGGACGTGGATATTTTACATAAACAGCAGACAATCGAGTCCCGATATAGACGGAGAACGTACAAAAAGTACAACTCATTAGTAAGCCCGACCGGGAGCACAAGAATTAATGAAGGTGAACAATAATTTAGGGTTTAATTAAAAGTGCAGCCCCCTGCGGCGCCGCCTCCGCGCACCTCCCGCGCCCTGACACACAATTATTATTTCTACATAATTTGTGAAAGCGGTAATTTAATAAAACTCCTACAAACCTCGTCTAAAAGATAGCGTAATAAGGAGTTATGAGACCTCCTTGTCAGTGACCTAGTTAGTTTTAGAATCGCAAGAAAAACACGTCCTTATTGATGTATGCGTGCAATGCATTTGCCGTTACGTAAAGGGTTTTACTACAGGTGAGGACATCGTTGTTGCATCGAAGAATTTCGTGGAAGCAGAAAAGGAGAAAAACAAAAAAGGCGCTTTAAAAAGCTCACAGTAAGTGTTTATGCAACATCAATAATTATTTGTTTGGGTACAATTTCGGATACGCGAAATAGTTATAAAAAAACCATTGAATGACCACTTTTACGGCTCATATTTAACTTCGTACCTGCCTCTTCACTTTAAGTTTACTGCCCGCATAAACAAGTGTTTGACAATTACTTGTAGTACTTGAATAGCGTCAACATTTAAGTATCAACGACTTTTCTCACAGGTATCGCGTTGAACAATGCGCATTGAGCGCGACCCCGTCCTAAGAGAAAGGCGATTATTCACCAAATCACTGTTATTACAGCACCACAATAGCGCTGATGAACAAGGGGGATAAATAATAGCAAAGCTCCATCAATTACCAATCAAGATACGACAAAAATAAGAACACATTATATAAATTTTACATTTAATAATTACTATTCTATTTTATAGTACTTAATCGAAATTAGTAAATCAATTTAATTAGAAATCATTTTTTTTTATTAGATCTGGTCTTCAGATTAATGTAAAAACAAATACGTATAATAGACTCAGCATGTTGTACGAAGGCTGGACAAATACAAGTTTTTAACGACATCCCATTGAATAAGTTACGCCGACGCTTCAGATGCCACACCCATTAAAGAACACGTGTCTTCTGTGGTTTTTCCTTCGTGGTTGCTGTAATGTTTCCCGGACACTTGTGCGTATAAAAAGTAGAATGTGATCGCAAATAACAAAGCGGCCGTGACACTATGTCGCGCTGAGCGCATAGCGGCGCGCGCGCACCACCCTTGACGCACAAAACAATGGCGCTGCGACGAAACCCGAAACCGAACGGAAGTGCGCGGACCCCCGGGATGCGGCGATTTTCTTGCGCTCGCGCTCTTAAAACTGTTCAACTGAATGGCGAAGAGGGCTAATGGGCAATAGCATTTTTGTTATCGGCGTCGCATTGAAGTCAACTCCGCGACGTTCATTGTTCAAGCGTATAATTATCCGCGTATTCTTTTATTGTTGCGCACGAAATCAAAGAATATGTTATATTAATTTTCCCCCGACTTATGACTCGGAGCGTATTGAGCAAACTCAATGGAAGACGGTTAAATGTTCTCACGATTTAATGCGTTTCAAGTACATTAAGACGTATTTCAAGAGAAAATGAACATTACTTAAGTTAGCACTTACGTAAATGGTAAGTACATAGTCGTAAATACTACATAACGTTGATTCTTATGCTGAGAGGACGGAGAGATTAGGATAAAGAATTTATTGTAAACTAATATTGTAGTGAACCTTTTATGCCCTCACTCTGGTCAAAAGGCTGCAGTTCAGCATAATTCTTAAGATTCCTGATTTCCAGATTCCAAAGTGCGGACAAATAGAATTTCGTGTCATTTGAAACATAAGATTAACAAGTCCTGAGAGAAAATCACAAAGCATTATACATATAAACGGATAAGTCGGTAACATTTGGCAATAAATTCGATAATTTTAAGTAAAATGTTATAATTTTCTGAAAAATTAAATTTTGATTTACCTCAGGGTTTAATAGCTCCACTCAAGATCATTTGACTGGAGGTGCTCCACTTGAAGTGTGCGCTCCATATGTCGTCTGTTGAACGTTTTGTCACCGAGTACCAAGTAGGTAGGTACTTATAGTACAATGTACATAGGTTGGCACTCACTCCCCTACGTCACGTGCTAATGTCAAGAGGACTCGATAATGCTTCCATGTGTGATTTAAAGACACTAATCGCTCTTTTGAGCTGTGCTTGATAAGGTATTGTTGTACGCTTAGCACGCGTCGGTAATGAATTGTTGAAATTCACTTACACGAATAAAAATATTGTTATTATATGGACGTTAGGTAGGTACATAAATTGCTTTGTAATTATGTGATATATATTTATATGATAGCTTTATAATTAAAGGAGGGTAGTTGAAACAAATTTTCTCAAAACAAAAATCACATTTTGGTTCGGGAAATTTTTTTTTTCCTAAACTGTCAATCTCAAGATCTTCCTTAGTTTGAAAGTGCCAATATAATTATTAATTAAGTATTCATAATGATTATAGGCTCCAATTCCTCAATATAAAGGAGTTATTACTTACAGATACCATTTAAGTTGTTATGTAGAGGCAATTAGATCTCCTTTCCTACTTCCCAACACAACCTCTCTCAATACATTTGCATTTAATTAAATATAGCATCTTGTTTAACTAGTTATCTCTTCATTATGTTATTTAGGTACATTGCTGACTGTGAGAAGATTCTCACTCTACACGACCAAGCTATATTCGTTAAGGTTGAGTCAGTGAATGTCAGTTGAGAATGAGACCATTTTTATGCACGTATGATACATTAATTTATTACATTTATTTTTATTTTATTTATTCTTATTTTATGCGTCACATGTTGTGCTAATGAAAGACTTTTCTTTCTTTCTCCTTTGTCTTCAATCAAGGTGTCGAAAAATATTTTTTGAATCATCTTGGTTTGTAAGTGTGAAAATCAAACTGCATTGTAAAAATAAGGAATAGTAACGCAAAAATATACATAATATCTGTTCTAAATATTTGTATAACAAAAACATGCCACACATAAACATATTTCCTGCAACAGCATTGCATCTGTCCACTAACAACACATTTGACTTCATAATTACCAAATTGTACATACAGATAAATGTACGGTAACCATGGGCGGTTCGACCAGGGTTAAAGAGTAGTCGACTTTCAACAAATATAATTTGTTTGATTTGTATGGAGTGAATGGTTGGCAGTAGGTCTGTATATCGTTGCTCAGTCTTCATTGTTTGGTGTTCACGGGTGTCCGCGGAACCCCGCCATTTTCCCCACAGGGTTCTACTAAAGACCCACTGCAATGTTAATTTCAGTCACTAAATGCACTGTTAAGTCAGCGAAGAATGGACTCTTGCCCTTTGAACGCTTTATTCGCGTCTTCACAATGTACTGCGAAACGTTCGTATTGTGCTTTGACACGATTCGTACCCAAACGACATTGTTAACCGCCTCAATAATATGACCATACAAATTACGTTTAACTCTTTTTCAAATGTTACTTTACTTATCGTTCGAAAAATTCTGATCAGATTAAAACCTGGCTGATGACCCCTAACCATGTAAAAACTTCCACAAAAATTCACTTTACTTAACTATTTACTACCTATATTAGCGAAAATTGATTTAACTATAGCAAGGCAGGTAGATTGCCATTTTTTTAAGAACCAAGAGAATTCACAATTTTTTTTTTTCAAACTATACTTGCTGTGCCCGCGGTTTCACCTGCGTAATTCAATTTTCCATTGTTTTTAATATTTATTCTGCTATATCTGGGACACAGAAGAATCCAACAAATCAAGGATCTTGAAAATCGGTCGACCCATTTTCGATTTACCTATTAGTGTGGCAACAACCCCGGCTTTATTTTATTTTATCTATATATATAAAACTCTTCCGTTACTGACTGACTGACTGACTGACTGACTGACTGACTGACAGACAACGCACAGCCGAAACTACTGATCGTAAAGAGCTGAAATTTGGCATGTGTGTTTGTTGGAAGGAGTAGGCTACCACTAAGAGAGGATTTTTGGAAATTCCCCCCCAAAGGGGAGAAAAGGGTGGTAAATGACAGACAACGCACAGCCGAAACTACTGATCGTAAAGAGCTGAAATTTGGCATGTGTGTTTGTTGGAAGGAGTAGGCTACCACTAAGCCCCCAAAGGGGAGAAAAGGGTTGTAAATGACAGAAAACGCACAGCCGAAACTACTGATCGTATAGAGCTGGAATTTGGCATGTGTGTTTGTTGGGAGGAGTAGGCTACCACTAAGAGAGGATTTTTGGAAATTCCCCCCAAAAGGGGAGAAAAGAGTGGTAAATGACAGACAACGCACAGCCGAAACTACTGATCGTAAAGAGCTGAAATTTGGCAGGTGTGTTTGTTGGGAGGAGTAGGCTACCACTAAGAGAGGATTTTTGGAAATTCCCCCCCAAAGGGGAGAAAAGGGTGGTAAATGACAGAAAACGCACAGCCGAAACTACTGATCGTATAGAGCTGGAATTTGGCATGTGTGTTTGTTGGGAGGAGTAGGCTACCACTAAGAGAGGATTTTTGGAAATTCCCCCCCAAAGGGGAGAAAAGGGTGGTAAATGACAGAAAACGCACAGCCGAAACTACTGATCGTATAGAGCTGGAATTTGGCATGTGTGTTTGTTGGGAGGAGTAGGCTACCACTAAGAGAGGATTTTTGGAAATTCCCCCCAAAAGGGGAGAAAAGAGTGGTAAATGACAGACAACGCACAGCCGAAACTACTGATCGTATAGAGCTGGAATTTGGCATGTGTGTTTGTTGGGAGGAGTAGGCTACCACTAAGAGAGGATTTTTGGAAATTCCCCCCAAAAGGGGAGAAAAGAGTGGTAAATGACAGACAACGCACAGCCGAAACTACTGATCGTAAAGAGCTGAAATTTGGCAGGTGTGTTTGTTGGGAGGAGTAGGCTACCACTAAGAGAGGATTTTTGGAAATTCCCCCCCAAAGGGGAGAAAAGGGTGGTAAATGACAGAAAACGCACAGCCGAAACTACTGATCGTATAGAGCTGGAATTTGGCATGTGTGTTTGTTGGGAGGAGTAGGCTACCACTAAGAGAGGATTTTTGGAAATTCCCCCCCAAAGGGGAGAAAAGGGTGGTAAATGACAGAAAACGCACAGCCGAAACTACTGATCGTATAGAGCTGGAATTTGGCATGTGTGTTTGTTGGGAGGAGTAGGCTACCACTAAGAGAGGATTTTTGGAAATTCCCCCCAAAAGGGGAGAAAAGAGTGGTAAATGACAGACAACGCACAGCCGAAACTACTGATCGTAAAGAGCTGAAATTTAGCATGTGTGTTTTTTGGGAGGAGTAGGCTACCACTAAGAGAGGATTTTTGGAAATTCCCCCTCAAAGGGGAGAAAAGGGTGGTTAATTGAAAATGTTTATTTCTCAATGGATTCACTTAAAACTTTGTATGTAGGTTCCACCAGTGAAGCAAGTGAGCATAGCATATGTATAAGTGAACATAGCATTTTTTAGACCATGATTTCATAGAGACATTTCTAATATAATTGTAAAGGGAGACAATTTGATTTTTTTAATATTTGTTTACACATGTAATCGATAGACCATGGAACAGGCGATAAATAAGTGAAAAACCCAAATTCTGACGGAAGTCATTACTCCACGCGGACGAAGTCGCGAGCAAAAGCTAGTCTATATATATAAAAGTCTTCCGTTACTGACTGACTGACTGACTGACAGACAACGCACAGCCGAAACTACTGATCGTAAAGAGCTGAAATTTGGCATGTGTGTTTGTTGGGAGGAATAAGCTACCACTAAGAGAGGATTTTTGGAAATTCCCCCCCAAAGGGGAGAAAAGGGTGACGGAAGTCATTACTCCACGCGGACGAAGTCGCGAGCAAAAGCTAGTACAATATAAGATTCGGTTGATAAATCGGTATCTACTTTTGATCATACTCAATGATCTCACCAGAGTTAAACAATGAAGTACCAACCAGTTTTTACATTGTTCACTAATAACGGAAACAGTGGACCTGTGAATTCATTCGGAAAGATATTGTGATTTGTTATTGACAATTAAAAGTAAATTATCGGGTGTTATGGTCGGGGGTGTGACGGATTGCGTCGGACGTGTCCCCACGGCGCGGCTCGGTGGCTGCGGTGACGGTGTTCACTGGGCACAGCACGACGCTCTTGTTGCTCCCACCAAACTACAAAGAACAGTTATCATTTTGATTATGTTTAGCATTCAGTCATGTTTTTCTCAATTTTCGGCGAGTACGCATGGCGATTTTCTAGCATTAGGTGACAAATTTGACATTTATTCACATTAATAGGTACAATCAGGATTGTGTTCATGGTGATCCATAGATAAACTTACTTTAATATTTAAGTATATACTTTTCTGTCCTTGCGCTGTAATTAGGTACTTCTTTGATTCGGCTGTGCATTAATATACAACTTTTAATATTAATTTGTCATTAAAAAAAGCATCTACTGCAGTACCTAGTGTTTAATGAGTCTGTTTCAATACTGATCAAACAGGTAGAAACTTACTTAGCTCTTGCTAGTCGAGAAGGCCTTGTAAGTTGTAATTCCATGTTATTCAATATAGGACCATTTTTGGAATTCATGCACTAATTAGGTGAAGAAACGTATAAACCATATTGTATCAGAAGACTACACAAACGCAGTTACAAAAAAGTTCATTAAAATCATTTAAAAATAACGTAGGTACTTAGCTATTGTGGTTCTTGTAAAATATTTCGGTTTTTACCTCGGTTTGGATGTAGTCCCGGCAAATACAGTCGGACCGCGCCGACCAGCGGGGCGCCGCCGACACCGGCCCTTGCATAAATACTACAAATATTGAAGAATACATTTGAATACATATTCGTTATTTAGATACTAAAATTAAATTATTCATCGGAACGGCCGACAATTCTGGCACTTCCAATAATTGATATTCGAATGCTGATAAGTGATCTCCAGAGTCCATCTGTATGTTCGTTTATCTTCATCTATTTAATAAACCTCTCCTCTAATATTTTTCCTGGTTCAGTGGGTAGGTACATACAATCAAAACGTTAATTGCATGAATCATGAACTCTAAGGTGCCTGCCTAAGTTGAATCTACTCTGAAAAATGATAAAATACAATTATGATATAATTTTCATATACAGTGACGAGCTACGGACATAGTTACAAATCTTATCGTGAATTCAGCCGTAAATCGATATGCCTACAAACTACAGGAACACCGTATAACTGGTATAACTCCAATAAAACTGTTTATCTTAAACCTATATTTTTTTCCTAACTTTCACCATTGTTATTCCCATCGAAATTTTTTCGGTACATACAGTATTACAGCACGTTTTATGCTCTTCATAATTTATGATGAAACATAATGCTCAGTTTCCGCACTTGGACGTCGCACACTGAGACAAATTGATCAATTAATCATTGTTTATTGTCGCTCACATCGCCTTATCGAACCATGAAACATTCAGTTTATGTAATCACTTTGTAATCGTTTGCCAGTGTCGACTAATATCATATGTTTAATTCAGTTAGCTGTTTTTCTTCACTTCAGTTTATTTATTGTAAACTGTCTTTCTCCATACATGCCTATTATGTTACAATATATACATACCTACATATATAGACTGATATATTTCCGAATTTTCACCCAGATGATTGAATTATAACTTGAATTAATATTTGCGAGAAGAGTGGGAATGCAAAAATGCTGAAAAATACGATACATTTTGCGCTAATTCAATGATAAGTTACTTTTCTATATAAGAAAGGGCCTGTGCCCAACAGTGAGACATTTAGCACCAAGTAAATAGGTAGTTATAACTCTAAGATCAGTTTGAATCGAAAATACTTGCTTTAGAGAACGGAAGCGTTTTGCGTATATTACAATCTGTATATTTATATCCTTTGATGCTACTAAGTCGGTTGTTATGGTAATGCATATAGTCTAATCAGCTATTATGTGATCCATAGTATTGTCGATAAATTAAAATGAGACATCGTTTGTGTGGTTACGAAAACAAAAGAAACCCAGGGGACTTATTCACTAAATCCAAGCAATGAACATGCTGTTACGTGTAGAGTTAAGTGAGGGTTTATCTCTTTTTCGACTTACTTTTCTTAAAAATCTGTTAAATGTCTTAAAAATCTATAAACGAACTGTGTAATGGCCTAAAACGAATATATTAAAACTACTCAGTGATTCTCAGAACACAAAAAGTATATCTATGGTATGTATTATATAAAATTCAGTGTCACGATGTTTGTCTGGGATGAACTCCGAAACTACAGAACCGATTTTAATCAAATTAACACACCGTGTGCAGTTTGATCCAACTTGAAAGATAGGATAGCTTAAATCACAAATATTAAAAAAAATTGAGAACGCGGGCGGAGCAGCAGGAAACAGCTAGTATACTATAATCTGCGTTATGCTACGTTACGTTTTGTTTGGACTTAGTAAATAAGACCACAGATTTAAACAAACTCAGATTTAAAAACTGTAATTACCAATCAAAAACTGAAACAGACTTCTTGCTTGACTCCCAACAACACAGACCATACATAAACATCTATATACTTCTTTAGTTACATAGGCAACACATAAAGCCCAGTAATTGCAATCATAAATATCTGTTATAGGCTATTTATAACCGGAGCGGGGCTATCTATTAGACAGGCTGTCGGTACCCTATTTTCACTTAGTTGTTATTTATTTAGCTTGCCTTACTGTGGGAGTGAGCAATTGTTTCGCGGTAAATACGTGGGGAAAGAACATCTGTTAAGCTAGCCTATTCCATCGATCTTAAGTGTCGGTTCACTGGAAAATCGTTGAAGACGAAAATTAAATGATTAACCTGTATTTTAAATTAATTATGTAGCGAAGAAGCTTAACTGAAGAGACATCTTAAATAAAACACTTTTACTGTTCCTCTACAGACTTTCTTATCCCAAAAAATTAGTGATATGAAGAGACCTGCATTGAAAAGACCTTACCTGTTAACCCAGGCATGCAGATCCAGGAAGAATTTGGTTATAAATTCAGAGGTAATGGCTAGGGCGTCGGACTCATAGTTCGAGTTCGAATCCAACTCATTGCATGCAATACCGAGACGAACTCGCTAGTACCTAACACACGCATTTGGGTTAATACGAGGCTGTAACAAGAATGCTGGTAATGTGCATCCGACATTGCTAGTAATCTTCCTTTTCTTTTAATTTGTATTGTTTTCAAATTGGAAGAAAATACCTATATACTCGTAGTTAAGGTAGGGATGTGATGTTAAGTACGAATGCATTTCTATACTTGACTATATCAATTTCTTACATTTTAAATACATAATCAACGATTAACATATTTATCAGTTCCTGTGATTTAAACTAACAAATATTTACAAAGGCCCTTGGGCGGTTTAATATTTTAGATCCCTGTCATGATGGATGGATGGAAATAAAGGCTGGAATTCTGTTCAGAGATATAGTACCACCGCGTGTCTTCTTAACAGAGAAACAGAAGGCGTTGGACGTCTTATCAATCTTAAACATTATATTTGCACTAAGTAGCTTTAGTAGGAACTTCAATACTTGAAATAGGATCTATACATTTTAAATCCTATTCTGTCTTGACCTGGGAGATAAAGTCCAGTCTATAGAACATATAGGTACTAATAATGTGCTTTAACTTTGTAACCATTTTAATTGACTTTGTACCATATATAACACCAAATACTTAAGTATATATAAGAGTATGTATAAATAACAACATACATATTTTTGCTAAAGTGGGCGGTCTACGGGGCGTGGCTCTCCGAAACCCCTCCCAAGGAATACTCCCATCAAAAAACAGATTCGCAATAACACATCCAAGTATATTTAATAAGCTTTATACACAATACATGACAAAAAATATTGGCGAAGGAAATGCAGTGAATTAAGGCCGAATCGTGGATGTCTTGGCTGGTTCGTGTAATCTGTTTAAGAATAAAAATCAAAAAAGGTGTCCCAAAAGGACGAAACAAGGAAATAATTCAAGTATAAATCTAGAAATGCATAGGTACAAAAATGGTCTGGTTAGAACCGTGGTCGCACCCACTGTACACACTTTGTCTGATTGAGGAGTTCCTGGCGCCCAAGTAATCAGTGTAGGTATACCTACAGTACCTAAGTAAGTAATTGCGACCACAGCTCTATAACTGTACTGTGACTGTACTGTTTTCTCCCAAAACAATACAGTCCTTTACATAAAGCTTATTATGATACTGTTTTCTGAGGCTTATTATGACTGTAAACTTATTTCAATAAATTTAATAATAAATAAGTACATAAGCGCTGATTTTTCCATTGTCAAATAACGTTGACAGAAATTTTGCCAGTTGTCTCATATAAAAACTGTCAAACATCAATTTTATTCCCCGAATAAAAGTTGTTTGACGGTGGAAAAATCAGCTCTAAGTGGTTGATGATGTCAAACAAGTTATCATGTCACCAATTATCAGTGATTTGATCTGAAGTGGTGTATTGGCCCATCAATGTATAAACTGAAATTATAATCTCAAGGATGAGTTTAGAGCACAGACAAATACGGAATAATGTGACTTATAAATGTAATAGTAGGTATATATAGTCGTGTATCAATACTCAATTCTTTATTGCATTCCATATGTATTACATAGATGGTGTAACAAAGTAAAAGTTCAATAAGGACCGATAATAATATGGTAATATATAAATAATAATAAGTTAATAATATTGTAGCCCCTACATATTTGCACGTAGTCAGATAAAGCACACTTTAGGATAAATTATAAGATAAGTTTAGATAGTAATACGCACGTACCACATTAGTATATAAGGTTTAATTGTATTCAATTATATCAGACTATTACGAACATCTGAGTCTCAATTATACCCTTGCCACAATTGGCAAATTGGTGACCCTCGACTACACTACGACTCTCGCTCTACAAGTGGACCTCGCAACAGAAACAAGAAAACATGAATCAATCAACTTGCAAACCTAGCTGCAGCCAACAAGAAACTTTGGAAGTTGCGGCCGGCACCTCCATTTTATCGCGCATTCCGGAGTTTTGGAGAGACCAACCAAGCCTATGGTTTAACCAATTGGAAGCAATATTAGCACCGCAAAAACAAGGTTAGTGACATCATTACTTCTCCGCCGACCACAGAAAAATATAAGGCCCTCAAGGAACGCTTAATCAATTGCTATGAGGAATCAGAACAACGTCAATTTCAAAAATTATTGTCGGAAATGGACCTCGGCGATCAAAAAACCATCCCAACTCCTAAGAAAAATGCAAGTTCTCGGAAGAGGAAAAATTGGAGAAGAAACAATCAAACTTCTGTGGCTGAGGCTTTTACCATCATCTATTACTACGGTTTTAGCAGTCACGGAAGACATGGACATGGACAAGATGAGCCAAATCGCAGACAAAATAATAAACAATTCCAAAAGTACGGAAGTATCAGCTGTAAATATAAACAAAGCGGACGAAAGTGCAATGACATGCATATCAGCACAGTTAGCGAAAATACAATTGGAATTAAGTGCAATTCAAGACGATCGCAGAAATCATCGACGCAGCACTCAAAGTCATTATAATCGTCAACATTTCTCATCGAGGTCAAGTTCAAGAGCAAGCAGTCGGGAAAGAAAATACTTTTGTTTCTACCACAACAAATATGGAATAAATTCAAAGAGATGTATTAAACCATGTGATTGGAAACAGAAGTTTACCACACAGGACCAGGGAAACTAATAAAAGCGCAGATTACGGCGGATCTCTGCGCTATTCACCCGTCAAAACGCCTCACTATTACCGACTCAAAAAGTGGTATGAGATTTTTAATAGACACGGGAGCAAATATTTCAGTAATTAATAAGCCTCAAAAATATTTAGGTGCACAAAGTGAGCACTATACACTTTACGCCGCGAATGGCACAAAAATTAAAACTTATGGTGAAAAAACTTTCACTTTAAACTTGGGATTGCGGAGATGTTTTACATGGAATTTCGTCATAGCAGACGTGACGCAACCAATTATTGGAGCGGATTTTTTTAGAATATTATAAGCTATTGGTCGACATAGCTGGTCGGAAACTTATTGATAGAGTTACGGAGCTTACAACGCCCGCAACCCTTATCAAATCGACACAGCAAACAATTCGTACCATTAACGTGGGAACAAACCCACACATTACGCAACTCCTGAACAAATATGAAGATATCACGAAACGAGCTTAAGGAATGCTCACACGTGTTTGTGAGGTGCGACAGACTCAAAAAAAAAAGTCTGACACCACCCTATGAAGGACCATTCCCAGTGTTAAAAAGAATGGATAAGTCATATTTAGTTAAAATAAGAGATAAGGAAACATTAATATCTATAGACAGATTAAAACCTGCTTTTGTGATAAACAGTGAAACTACGAACGTGTTACAATCGGAAAATAACCTACAACGCGGACAGCTGCCTGAATCAAAATGAAGCTGACCAATTAAGAAGCCTTATTTTGGAAGAATTAAGGGGACCAGGAACATCGCGATTGGTCAATTAAGCATCACATTCGGAATTTTTCTCATCTACGGTATACTCAAGGCCATAGACAGAAGAATGAAAATACTTACGAAAAATAATCAACATAAATGCAATGGGTAAAACAAAACATTCACCCGTTAACATCGAGGCCTTGAACCTGGGAGCACGCCGTCACAACAAGCGTCAGCAGTCTGCACAATACTTACACGTCAGCAGTTGGGTTATACTGACTGAGCCAGCAAGGTTTCCATGAATTAATTAGTCATACGTTTAAATATAGATCTATTTATAAGTTATCTTAAAGTAATATGTAATTTTTATTTTTTATAAAGGGGGGTGTATATGTAGCCCCTACATATTTGCACGTAGTCAGATAAAGCACACTTTAGGATAAATTATAAGATAAGTTTAGATAGTAATACGCACGTACCACATTAGTATATAAGGTTTAATTGTATTCAATTATATCAGACTATTACGAACATCTGAGTCTCAATTATACCCTTGCCACAATTGGCAAAAATATCAATATGGTAGTGCACTGTAGTCGACTGCCTCGTTAGTCTGCTGGTCGCAATCTACGGTGCACGAGGTTGCGGGTTCAAAACCCAGGTTGGGTCAAAAATAGTTACTGGGTTTTCTGTTTAGAAATACCCAATGCTGCTCGGCGTCAAGAAGTGTGGCGGTGTTTACACCTTCTTGCTTCGGAAACTACGTGAACCCGTTGGTTCTGCACCTTATCTCTCTCCAGTCCGGTGATGAGAGTGAAGGAACAGAGAGAGCGCCTGTGTTTGCACACACACTCGTGCACTTATCTTCTGCAAACATGGCTGATCTCACTTGAATCTTGCCGCCGAGGCGGAAATTCGCTCTGGAGATTATAATATATTATTAGTAGTATTAGTTATTTTAAGTAATTTAAGAGTTCATCACGTAATTTAAGAAAGGTAGGGCAAAGAGGAATCTTAGATTCATTTCGAATTGGAGCAGAACGACTGTTATGATATCCATAGGGTACGGGAGATCGCTCCCCAAGACCATTGCGACCGTTCCTGCTATAAGTAGGGAAGAGGACAAGTTGATAAGGGTTGTGGAACTGGTGGTATTATAGTATATATTAGTCATGGGTTACAATAACCGCTTAACATCAGGCAAATTGTATTTTCATTTGCCAAATTCTATAAAATAAACAAGGAATCATTAAATGTATGCGTTACGATGATGAAGTGTTTAAGTCCCTAAGCGATTTGAATATATCTATATTAATAGTATAAAGGTAAAGAGTACGTTCGTTTGTTTAGTAGAGAGTGCGAATCTCAGGACCAATTAGCACGATCAGAAAAACGATGACCAAGCGGGCGGACTTACCTAGATAGACCTACCTATATAATTGTAGGTATGCACCTACAATTAAGTTGCAAATACATAATATGACTGTACCTTTGCAGGGCAATGTCCTCCTTTCATCTTTACAAAGAAAAAACAAGTATGATACCGAGCTCATTAGGTAGGTCAGTTACACCAGATACCTAGTACTTAGTAGTAGACTGGCCTGTTGGTTTAGTGGTTAGTGGCTCGATTCCCACCCACATGTATGTATTTCGAAATATTTAAGTATGTTTATAGGTTGTCTGGTTGCCATAGTACAGTCTCTGCCTGGTTTGGGATCAGATGGCCGTGTGTGAGCTTGCCCCAGGATATTATTATTATTACATTATAGATCTAAAACGGGTATTATATTCTGTATTATTATACCTTCAGTAATTTCGAAGGTAAGTAGCATATAACTTTGATAAACACCTTCTCACAGGCCTGAATTCGAACCTGCAGCATCTAACACTACACCTCATCGTTAGTAGAACTACCCGGACATGACATTAAGATAACCGGAAATAAATAAGTTGTAAGAAAACTGAACGACACAATCCAACGTCTTAATACATACCAACAGCTGTCCCATTCAACCTCCACTACCATTGAATACACTCCATTTACTCATAAAACGGTTTTCAACGACCACATCGTTTAGCATAGAATTTGCACATAAGTCGCCATAAATGCTCATTCGTGGTGAGCGCGTGCGACGGCGGGAGTTCCCGATATGTGGTCGCGACCACCGCGGCGCGATCATCGCGCTCCGTCAACGATCCTTCACAACTATGTGCACGTGAACAGCTGTCATGATCCGACGACTCAATGAATTGAAGGCCACTTATAATATTAAATGTTACGCAAAACTTGGTTTGATAACGACATCTTCCATTGATGTTAGTTTTGGGTAGCGAAAACCGCACCAATGCTGATGTATCCACTATCAATTAATTAGAAAATAACACACATGTAGAATGTATGTATAATAATATGTAACCAAGTGAAGGTCAGATGTCTTTTCTGATATTGGAACACATTTAAAAAATCTGAATTCATTCTGATCCGTAGCTTTTGGTCTAGTTAATTATAGTAAATCCAGGAATAAAGGGGCTATATTTTCATCGGCTACTTGTTTATTAGGTATATCTCAGCAAAAATTGGTAGGTAATCTAGATAAACACTCAGGGGCTTTGAATTAATTCTAAAGACAAATCAGATACAAGACTTATCAGTAAACTCTTAAGTATTGTATGACTTGTATATGATTCTTCCAAAAAGATATCTCTTACGAACATTGCATAATAACTTGACATATATTTCTTGCTTACAGTATCAAACACGAAGTGTTTAACGTGTGTGATTTAAGCAAAAAAAAACCATCGTAACATATACGTCACACGTCGGCAAACAAACGGTGATAAATGAATCATCAGTGTTTATTCGTATTTGGGAGTATTAAGTACCAGGACAGTGCGGAGACACATCGCGGCGTGCCCATAGCCTCACATTGATTAATTATGAACACAATCATTTTGCGAGTGTATTGTCAGTTGGTTTCATGATTTTCGAGGAGTGGCCGTTCAGTGGACCGTGCAAAGGACTCGGCCAAAATGTTTCAGCCGCGAATCATGTTAACGTTTATGGAAGTGCCGAAGAGAACGAACATGGATCAGCTATCGAGTCCTGAGGAACGATCCAAGTTGTTATCGTCTGGTGTAGCTGGACTACTACAGGTACGTTAATGATTTGCATTGGTTAATCTTATTGGGTTTTAGAAACCTAGAGTTTGGAAGAATAATAATTATGTTCTGTAAGTATATAAAGAGAATTTGTGAAATAATAAAGCTAACAAAATTTTGCAAAAGAACTGGTTTCTTGAATGTAGTAGGTGTCTACGTAGGTACATTATAGACAATGTAACAATTTCGTTCAACATTAACATTCTTAGAACAAAATCATATGTAAACATATGCAAACATTTTTTACGTTCAATTGTGAAGGTCATTTGACTTATTTGTTGAAGTTTAAGGCTACGCGAATAGTCAAGATAAAAAACGGAGTTACTTAAAATAATAATAAATTAAAACATTGTACCAATATTTTTTCTGTTTCTTACTTAAAGTAATTTATGAATTTAAATAAGTATTACGCTACTGTCTCAAAACACTAACGAAAGAAAGGCAAACTTAAAACCATAAATTATGAGAGCATTCAATAATAATGTTTACACTGAAATAAAAACAAACAAATATTCTATTCAAAAACAAAACGATTCACTCAATAACAGGAATTTCACAAAATCTGTCACTCATGTATTCGTTACGGCTAAATAATGTGTAACAGGCTTTTGTCAAATTGTCATGGAAGTAAAAAAATGTAAGAGTACAATGTCTGGAGTACAATATGCGCGCCCAACGTCTTGTTTACGAAACACACTTTATGCGAAATAATAGTGGAGAAAATCTGTGGCCCACCGTGACGGCCCTCACATAATAGTGTGCCCAAAAGGCAATAAATCACTTTCCTAATGAATATTGTCCTTGGTCAGTTATCTTTTTTTATATTACAAGATAATTCAAAATGAGAACTATTATTTTTTTCTTCATTCTATAATTGAGTTATTTTAGACAATTTAAAACAAAATCATTTTTTTTATATATAAAACTATGCTGTTCAGAAAGTAGGAAATACGTATGTCCTAAGTACATAAAACATAGTGATTTGTGAAGACACTGATAGTAATTGAAAAAAGTTATTTTTAAACGGATTCTATCGCAGTTTATTTAACGTCTATCATGACACCCGAAAAGGCGTTTAAACGTCGTGAACTAAAATCAAAATAAACCGCGATAGAATCCGTTTAAAAAGTAGTTTTATTTAAATGTCTAACATTCGCGTAAACCTCAGAAAACAATACACTGATAGTAAGTTATCAATTAGTATCTTCGGCAAGCTTTTCATTATTAATTAATGTTGTCATATCATTTTATTTACAGCTAGTGTCTCTAGTTCATATCAATTTACTAAGAACAACATAAAATTCCTCACGCAACAAATGAGTTACTCTATTCATCAACAATTTGCCACGAACGCCTTGCTAATCATGACAACAAAATGCCAAAAGCCATCAAGCACACAACACACAATCAATATCTTCTTTATGATAAAAACATTACCTGTTACGGTCTGACGTACTCTACAATGTATTTTTCATTAAGGTATACTTGACAACAAAATGATTTATTTTATAATATATACGTAAATAAATATTACAACATATTAGAACAGAAATAACCAAATATGTAAGTATAATTTATCGATGCGACACTCCACCTAGCCACAAAACTCATTTTATAGATTAAAAATGTAGCGCCGTGTTTCATTACTAAGCGTCAGAACTACGCTCGTAAAAAAATCTACATAGTACTGATTTTCGTACTATTTGTAGATTTCCCGCTTCAAGGGAACATACGCCGCCTCTTGACGCACATGTAGTGATTTACCGAATACTCTTCCTACAGTCGGATTGTAGTTTAGCTCAGTCTTAACATATTTTATCGAACTGATAAATTGATAACGTATCATGGATATGTTAGTCGCGATCGGTACAACCGCAGTATAAACGTTACGCACCAAATACTATTTATACATTATAATGATTATTTAACACTAAGAATACCCGCCGTCGTAGTGTTGTTATTTCCTCATTGGTTGATCGAACTTAATTATTTACAATGAAGGATTCCGAGAACGGGTGGAAACAAAAACCTGGAGACAAGGATATTCGCCACAGAATACCAGAACTCAACAATGGAGAATTTACGAAGGATCAAAACACCGATACGTAAGTTTGTTTTGATACTATCTGCACTGACGCACTGCATGTGACATAATTATATTACACAAAAACAATGTTGGAGTGGTATCTATGGAAACGGATCCCTAAACACGAATGGCACTGAACACAAATTGTTTCAATTGATCGGCGACTGACATTAAGACGCGCGCACAACAGTTATATTATATTAGTCTAGAAATTTATAGCACGTAATTGAAGCAATATAAAGTGTACAAATACTTCGTCTAAGGCCTGATTAAAATGATCTCATCGCCGGTTTTAGACGCGGTGTAGTCCACAGATGTTCGATGGTTACCTTAACCGTGAGATATAAATAAACTCGCCACATACTTGAGTGACGCCGGCGTTGTTATCAGTTCACTACTAACCGAATGATGTATATTTTGGCAATAACATTAAAAAAAAGTGTGTTCTTATCAATATACATGACATTACTAACGTACATTAAATTATAATAATTGACATGTTTGCAGTAAACGTATAGTGTTTGTTTTCGTTTTCCATAACATAATTGATGATATTATGTGCATGTATGTTCAGATTGATAACAATTTCAATATTAAAATATTAAATCTTACTATCACAGAAAAGCGATCAAGAGTTTAAGTAAAAATAAACACTCATTAAATTTAAATATGTAGTTCCGTCATCAGTCTTATTCATTTTTATAAAGTATCAATAAAGATATCTGATAACATTAATCGCTATTGAACGTCAACTTTATCTTAAAAAATCAACGTAATAAAAATATTGCAAACTATTTGATACCTATATCAATTAAAATGACTACTTTATCAATTAAAATTACCATTTTATCCATTATAATTACAAATTTATTAATATTAAAATTATAATTTCCTCAACTATAGTTTGATATTTTGTTTTTTTTTTGTTTGTATGGTCTTTAATCTCTAGGACTTCAGTATTGTGTTCCTGATGATCCCTATATACTTGGACCGAACGCAAAACTATCAAAGTGAAACGTAAAAGTATCAATTTGATAAACCTTCAATCTTTTATCGCGTCAGAATTATTCATAACGAAGAAGTGGAGAAATGCTGAAAACTTAATGCATACTTAGCACACAAATATTTTCAAAGGCAGGAAGCGATCAAGGATGACAAGGTGCATAACTGCACAACTAATATGTACCACCATGCTTGCACTTTATATCCTGCACCATGCACCATACCACTTAGTACGTGAAATGCGTAGTCTTCAAAACAATGGAATAAATGTGCCCTACCTAAATGTTGTTTAATGATTTCATCGTTAAACTATTCATATTATACTACTAACACGTATGATTGTGGATTGACGAATTTCTACCAACAACTACGACAGTAAAAATAAAAAATTAAGGTACTTACAATACGGGTCAACTATAGAATTATGAACCATATACTTATTAACAACATAAAATAGATTTTCATCTACCGCAATCTGTTCGTTATTACTTTGCAAGTATTCTATGAGACCCCTGACTTGTTTGTGTTGACATTAATATTGTTGCAGACATTCAGAACCAGAGGAAAAAGAAGATGAAGTTCCAAGTATATCATTTATTACTCTGGTAAGTATTATTAAATAAGGCCAAGTAATTTGAATTAACGGGGTCTATCTAGCAGCCATTCACATTTTAATTAATCTCTGAATTTCTCCTTAAATAATTTTAGAAGAATATTTTCGGCGTCTGTTTCATTTTCATTCTGATTCCTAACTTCGAATACCTTTACCGACTCAAAGCCTACGTTAAAAATTGAAATAAGAGAACTCTAAGTGTGAGAATAGGTACTAAAAATAGCATTGGATTAATCTCCTACCTTTCTTCCTCTTTTCAGTTCAGATTTGCGACCACAATGGATAAATGTTTCATGTTTTTCGCAATAATATTCTCTATGATCGCTGCCTGTTCTACGCCGATCAATACATTGTTATTGGCCTATTTACTTGAAGCTATGGTCGAGTTTGGAATATCAGCAATAGGTGGTGCACCAGATACAGAAGCGTTCATGGACTCCTTGTTTTATTTTGCTATTTATAATGTAATCACCGGAGCACTACTCATTGTGCTGTCGTATGCTGCCACTACGCTTATGAACATTTCAGCGTATAACCAGGTGTGTATAGTTGAGATCGAATACATTTCTCTGATAGCTAGTATTCCCTAGGGTTGACTTAGATTGAGTTAGTATCTGAGACAAAACAAAAGCCCATCAAGGAATGTCAGTACTGAAGCAATACTTTGTTTGTGTAAATTGGCTGTGTGAGTTCTTACTAGATTAAAACAGATTCAGTCGACCTCAGGTGCCTAAATCAGCCTTAGAAGCCATAATACATTTCTGTTAAGTTTATCGTTTTCTACTGGAACAATGGTTCTTTGTAATATTGCTTTAGAAATTTGTTTCGTAACTACCTTAAAATAGAATCTATATTTAGATACACAATTTCAGGTATACGTCATTCGACAAGAGTATTTGAAGGCAGCTCTGAATCAGGACTTTGGATATTTCGATATACACAAAAATGGCGACATAGCTTCTAAAATAAACAGGTACTTGTGACACAATAATATTAATAACATAATACTGCCTTTACAATTCATTAAAATGATTGAAGTAATTTTTTGCTAGGATCTTAAATCTGCGATGAATAATTCCATCTTCCACAACTAATACGTAGTTATAGTAATAAAAAACCTCCTCTATATTTTGAAGTATCTAGTACTTATTTTTCTCGATTGTTGGTTCACACTGCTACACATTAAGGTATACAATTCGTATAGGATTGTCGTCACTGCAAGGTCAGCATAAACTGGAAATAAATAGCTTGATATATAGCCGTGTGTACCAATATCAATCTATTAAAGCGGTCTAAATTTTCAGTGACGTTGTGAAGCTAGAAGACGGTATTGGCGAGAAACTGGCTACCTTCGTGTTCTACCAGGCATCTTTCTTCAGTTCAGTGATAATGGCCCTCATTAAGGGCTGGAAGCTGGCTCTGCTGTGTCTTATATCATTCCCCGTCACTATGACTCTTGTGGGGGTGGCAGGACTGGTAAGATACCAACCTCCTTTGTGTCTATATAATGGTATAATTGATGGTGTCATATCTATGAGACTAAAACACAACATTTAGAACCATGTTTTGTTTCAATGTGTACTACAGCACAAAAAACAGAAAAAAATAGAAACCTTCTGAACTTTGAACGACTTATTAAGATAATGGATTAAAAAGTAATAAAATGTTCTTCCAACTGAATTTCGTTCACTTAACAGAGATTAGCCATCTGCAAAGCACGAGTGTGTGTGCGAAAACATTTGCGTTCTATATTCACGCTCATAGTCCAAGAGAGATCAGGAAAACAGCTGTACGTGATTTCCGAGGCTTGGGGTGTAAACACCGCTTAACTTCCTTACTCTGAGCTAAATATAGTATTTTTAAACAGTAAAACCGAGTAACTATTTTTGGCCCGACCCGAATTCGAACCCGAGACCTCGTACGCGACAGTCGCTTGCGAACACCATGGATTGAAATATCTATTGCCAAAAAATTAAAACTCATTTCTTATATTTTGATTAGTACCTACTCGTAAAAGTCGTGTCTATGAGTAATTATACTAACACAAAGAAAATATAAAAAAATGATGAATTAGATCAATGACGCCACAGCTGCTAAATTATTATCTAAATGACTAAGGACTGTAGAAATACTTGAAATGATTGTGTAATCTTGTGGTGTGTTCATACTAAAACACCACGATGTTAATGGCATGATATAAACAAACTTATTTGTACTGATAGTGCTTTATCGATAATTGCCCAGCTATCAAAATAGGACTCGCGATAGATCCTTTCTGCTAATTCTTTTACTAGCCTTAGGTATTTTGTAAATCCTAGTCAGTTCTTAGTATCTACAAACAAAATTCTATTGAGATCAATCCTATATACTTTAATATTATAAAGCTAAAGAGATATTTTTTGGTGGATCGCGCTAATGTCAGAAACTACTGGTCCGACAAAAAAAAATTCAGTGTGAAATTGTCCATTTATACCGCGATAAATGTCTCCCACGCAGGCTAAGCCGACACCAAAAGCGAGTAAAAAATGTGCAATGTCCCATCTAAATGAAACCAGAAGCAATCAGCTTTTGTGTAGTTTTTAATTAATCCTGTATACAATTACTAGCTAACCCGCCCCGGCTTTGCACGTGTATTATACCTACATATCAAACTTGACTTGACTGCACGGATAGCTGAATGGTATAGGTCACCACGCTAATTACCACTGTGCGCGACGTGCTGCGGGTTCGATCCCCGCATGGGACAAGCATTTGTGTGATCCACAGATACTTGTTCCTGTTGTTGTGATTTGAATGTTTGTGAAAACCCCGCGATACAAGGATTAAATTCCTTAGTGCGGGCGTCGTTTTTTAAAAGAGCAAAAAAAGAGAAAACTTCCTTTTGACTCACTCTATCTATTAAAAAAACCGCATTAAAATCCGTTACGTAGTTTTAAAGATCTAAAGATACATAGGGACAGCGGGAAGGGACTTTGTTTTATACTATGTAGTGATGACACAAACTAAATGCAAATAGACTTGTATATTTTAACGTAGAGTAGCGTTCGACGTCTGAATGTTGAGATTGGAACTGCAGAACTGCTTCCTTCAACAGGTAGCTTCAAGACTCTCCAAAAAAGAAGCGATAGCATCAGGGAAGGCTGGTGCCATTGCTGAGGAGGTTATATCAGCTATACGTACGGTATACGCTTTCAGTGGACAGAACGAGGAACTAGGGAGATACGAGGAACACCTAAATGAAGCCAAGAAAATCAACATTAAGAAAGGTAAATCTTTGACCCATTTGAAGTTTTTTTTTGTTTTCGATGCATGATGTCCCTCTGACATGGGGGTCTTTGGGTGCAGGATAACTGGGTGCGCGACGTACCATTAGAAGGTTACACCACATAAAATATGTGTCTAATATTTTTTATTATATAACTTACGGACTTTTTAGTCCGTAAGTTGATTGAGATTATAATTATCATTTGTCAATCCTAGTCCGTACTCCTATTCTACCATTGGTTACAACAAATGTATATTTCAGGGCTGTTCAATGGTTTGGCGATGGGATTGCTGTTCTTCTGCATCTTCTGCGCGTACGCTCTCTCCTTCTGGTTCGGATACCAGCTCATGCAAACAGATGATTATGATGTCTCTACAATGATAGCTGTAAGTATTATTTCTCGTAAGTTCCTTTAATGAGGATATAGATAGTAACAGATACTATTATGACAAAGAAACGCAAATCCACTATTACCTTGAACTGATGGCAACAAGTAATATTTTTATCTTTATGGCGCTTGATATCTTATCGTTTACGGTATTCGGTAACATTTCATCAAAAGATAACAAGTTAGTATAAATTAATAAAAAAAGTTTTTGCTCTGTCACGTCCGGATCCATCTTCGGATCAATTTTGTTTATCAAAGAATTTAACAGGTATAGAAAAACTCTGAAACATTGTAGATTCCTAAAATATCGCCAATTCCTAACTCTACATGTTAATTTTAAAAGTACATGACCTATAAGGAAATACTAAAAAAATTAATTATCTTAATCACTTTCAGTGATAGACGAATGATTTGAATAACGACACGGAGAATTCTACGTGCAAAGATAGGGAACATTATTATAAGATATCTCTAAGATTAGATGTATGCCGTATGTCTACAAATGTTATCCGTCTCATTTATTTTTTCTTTCCTTGTATTTCTGGAGCTGAGTGTACAATGAGGAACTTGTAGACCTGATCTGACTCAGCTTGAACAATCTTCAGTTAATATAGACTAGCGATTCTTGCTCTCAGCCGACAGAGGCTTCACATACTACACTTATATTAGTCCATCTGTATCTTTTTCTCTTGTACGTATTTAGAAAATTACAGACGAAAAAAAAACTGTCAAATTTAGATCCGACTAAAATTCCCATGCAGCCGACAAGTAAAAAGTTGAAAACGAGTGTATTACAAACACAGTGATGATCAAGGTGGAAACTAGTTTGACATATTTTCCAAGTTCGTTGTTATTATGTTATCGTTCTTTTCTCACACTTTATGGGAATAAAAGACAGCAATAAACCATTGCTGTCTGAATTCGATTTAGTTTGCGTACAGAGGAATCAGCACCAATCAGCATCAGATCTTTATCGGGCTTATAATAAAACCTTGACCTCTATATTAAAAAATATGCTAACTAGCTATGTGGATCGCATATTAGGGGTTTTCTTGTTAACCCCTCGTGCTAAGCTAAATGCCTTAGTTACGAGTGGGTTCACGTCGTTAGTGGGAGGGTTTCGGACCAGCAACCAAATGATTTCAAGTCCGACACCCTAGCCATTAAGTTACCGTTGCTTAACTATTTGTCTGTCTTAGGTGTTTTTCGGTGTAATGACGGGTTCAGCAAACTTCGGCATATCGTCAACGCTGATGGAGGTGTTCGGTGGGGCCCGAGGAGCTGGGGCCCAGATATTCAACATGATTGACAACGTTCCTACAATTAACCCGCTGCTAAACAAGGGAACAGCTCCTAAGTCTATTGATGGGAGCATCGAGTTGAGGAACGTCGTTTTCCATTATCCGTCTAGACCAGATGTTCCTGTAAGTGTTTTGTACCATTCTAACTTGGTGTGACCTGAAAATTTAGAAAATTAATGAAGAATAATCATCATGGTCTTCCAATTTTGTATGTGTTTAGACTTTTTAAGGGGTTCCCAAAATTATTAGCACACGCAAAAACATCGTGAATTAAATCGTAATCATAAAAAATGTGGAGATAACCTTATCTACAATTTAGATTCTATACTTAGCTTAATAGAATATAAATTATCTTATGATTTATACATTTACTTAGGCTTCTGGTATAATCATCATGACGAGACAATTTAAATGTAGAGCCCCAAGCATTAACATACAACCCATACTCATACAATTCAATTATTCAATGCACCAAGTACCTTTTTAACTTCATACCACATCAGGACGTTGGTTCAGACTGGCATTCTTTGAACTTTTACAGTCGTTTCCTACCATTCTGATAACCAGTCTTAATAGAATTCTGCGTTACACATTAAAATGGGATTCAGCTGATGATTCAACAGAGCTTGTGAAAAGGCTAAGCAGAACAAACAACAGAACCATGAAAACTGGGTTACAACCTGGTGGAAACTTTGGCGTCTAATTTTATTACACTATCGACTATGATCATTGATGGTAATCTCATCTTAGGTGCTAAAAGGCGTCAGTATTAACGTTCAGCGAGGCCAGTCCGTGGCGCTGGTGGGCCACTCCGGTTGCGGCAAGTCCACCATCATACAGCTGATTTCCAGATTCTATGACGTCATCGATGGTTCTGTGAGTATATTCGGCTAAAAATTAAAATTTAAAATACGTATAACATAATATAAAGTGTTGCTTGCAGATCAGACGTTTTGGATTTTTGGAAGAAGCACTCTACCCAAACTCCATAATTATTTAAACAGAAAATGCCACATGATAACATTTAAAGTTATTAGTAAGTAGAATATTGAGTTCTACATTTGGCTTTTCAGGTGGCTATAGACGGTCACGATGTCCGCAACCTCCAAGTTCGCTGGCTGCGCGACCAGATCGGCCTGGTGGGGCAGGAGCCCGTACTCTTCAACACCACGGTCCGCGAGAACATTCGCTACGGACGCGAAAACGCTACCAACGAAGAAATTGAGGAATGTGCGCGTCAGGCCAACGCACACCACTTCATTATGAAACTCCCTAAGGTAAATTAGTACCTTATTTAATATCGTTTGATTTACAAGGTTAGGGCTATGTTACCAATAGCAACTCAATGTCTTTATAATCCCGTCAAAAGTGTTTGCTACGAGTCAAGCTAGCTTAATCAATATATATATTTTTTTATGAAAAAATTACTAGCAATGTGGGTCGAAAATTACTAGTAATCTCGTTAACCCCTCGAGCTAAGCTAAGATGCTTGTGTTACGAGTGTGTTCACGTCGGTAGTGTAATGGGTGGGATTCGAACTCGCAACCACACATTGATCGCAAGTCCGACGCCCTAGCTATTAGGCTACCGCCGCTTCAAACTTAAACTTCATACTTCATGTACTGCTAACTACAACTGCGAACTAAAATGCTATTTTCTTATAGGGTTACGACACTCTCGTTGGCGAGCGTGGAGCTTCATTATCAGGAGGTCAGAAACAGCGCATTGCTATTGCACGTGCGTTAGTCCGCAACCCGAAAATCCTGCTGCTGGACGAAGCCACGAGCGCGCTTGATACTTCCTCCGAAGCTAGAGTGCAAAAAGCCCTTGACAGAGTAAGAAGTCTTTATAATAATATAATTGAATACATAAGATTTGTAAATCTGTATTTACCAGAGTATCAGTGTGTCCTGGCTATCATAAGAACCGATTTAACAAATTTATGTAACATACCTTGATCAAAAGAACGATTAAATCTTGGAGTCCAGATAGACTCTCGATCTCGAAACTTCTCTCCTCCATTTTATTTTATTATTTGAGGACCCATTTTATTTCCCGGTTAAAATCCTTCCTTATACAAGATTATTTTAAAAGGAGTGCGGATATCCTACGAGGTAATCAGGTGCATAAAACTGAACCACTTTTCCCAATCGAAATCTTAAAAATAAAATTCAACTTTTCATACAAACATAAGTCACGTGACCTGTCATATTGTATGGATATTTCATTTTCCAATTCAAGATTTCGACCTATGTTCCTTGGGGAAAGATGATCAGTTTTATGCACGTGATTACCTCTTAGGATATCCGCACTCCTTTTAAAATAATACCTGTATAAAGCTTACAACTCCTTTTCATATTTCAGGCTCAAAAAGGTCGCACTACAATCGTAGTAGCGCACAGGCTATCGACCATTAGGAACGTGGATGTGATATACGTGTTCAAGAGCGGAAACGTTGTCGAGAGCGGGAGCCACGACGACCTGATGCTGCAAAAAGGACATTATTACGACATGGTGATGCTACAGAATTTGCCTGGTGGAGATGATAATGGTAATTGAAACTTATTTTGATTTATACCTGTGTTGCTTCTGGTTGGAATAACGTAGATGGTAGATTCGATCTAAAATTACCAATGTGCTTCGTATCCAATGTTATTAGTATCCAGTCTGATCCGGTTATAATACCTAATTTATTTATTGATCTTCCAATATGTTACAATTCCAGAGAAATCTAAAGGTTTGAGCCGTGAACTATCAGTTACAAGTGAAAAGGACGACGAAGATGAGTTCATCCAAATCAAATCTGGCGTAAGTCATTGTTTTTCAACACCCTTTTGGTGAGTTCAGTAAACTTTATAGCTATAACAGGAAATATTGATTTTTGAATAGGATGCCGAGGAAGACGACGAAAGCGCCCCAGACGTTGCGTTCTCGACTGTCGTGAAACTCAACAAGCCGGAGTGGAAGAGTGTGACTGTCGCTAGTATATGTTCACTGATGAGTGGCTTCGCCATGCCCCTGCTTGCTGTTATATTCGGAGACTTTATTGGTGTAAGTTTTGATTTTTCTAACCTTTCAGGTATTTTTTTTAAACCATACTTTGTTATGTGGTCTCTGTGTCGCGGGGATTTCATAAACTTTACATTGAAATCACACAAAGAACACAAGTATTGAAATAATGCTTATATTCGTGATTGCAGGTTCTCTCAAACCCGAATGAAGAGGAAGTTTTGGAGTCAGTAAGAAGGTACGCGCTGATTTTTGTTGGAATCGGCGTTTTCTCGGGAGTCACCAATTTCATAGTGGTAAGAATGTATTCCCATAGTTACCTGTTTTGATCCCATATGCGATTACAACGAGAGGGTTACAAAATTATTTACAATTCTTGCATATATATTGCCTAAGAATAAATTATCATTTTTTTCTCATTTCCAGGTGTTCTTATACGGTATAGCTGGAGAGTGCCTAACAGAACGGCTTCGAAGACAGATGTTCCAGAAGTTGTTACAGCAAGAAGTGGCGTTCTATGACGACAAGAACAACTCTACTGGGGCTCTTTGTGCTCGCTTGTCCGGTGAAGCAGCCGCAGTGCAAGGGGTAAGATACCTTTTGAACTAGAATTTTTCGCTATAGTCGTACAAAATACCGTTTTACAAATGGAAGCTTCCAATTTATTGAAACGTTTGTGATACATATTCTACTCAGAAGCCAATGAATAAACTTATATGTCTTGGGATCTGACTTTAATTCTTTCGGGTATGTCTGAAACATTCTACCCATACCTCTTGACCAAGAGCTTCTTTTGAAAACCGTCCAAAAGTCTACGGAACTATTCGGAGCAAGTAGTACTAACAAGTGATTGCCACGTATATAGGTAGAAGCTTCAAGATACAAGTGACAAGATAACAGTTAACAAATAAATCTTTAACCAAGAAGAGAAGAAAATTTTTGGAACATTTGTATTATGATGAACTAGAAAGAAACCTTATAATCACTATTTAGTATGTCTGTATTCTTTCATAAATATTTACTGAACTCCTAGGCAACTGGACAAAGAATCGGCACAGTGCTACAGGCGGTGGGCACGTTCAGCTTCGCTTTGATCTTATCTCTGATCTACGAGTGGCGCGTCGGATTAGTTGCACTGACCTTTGTACCGATCATTACTTTCGTCCTCTACAAACAAGGCAGAATGACCTATGCTGAATCTGCTGGAACTGCGAAAACTATGGAAGCCAGCTCTAAGGTAAAGGTTTTTGGTCTAATATTTTAGGAAATAATTATATTCTTACATGAATGTCTAGTAAGAGTAATAAGACTTGGCTTGACTTGATATCGTGCTGACCTAATGAGAATTTGAAATCAGGATGATCTCCAATGTAAAAATTGAAGACAATTAATTCGTAAAGACTAGTCCATCTGAAGGCTTAATATTCCAGAGGAAATGCTTAAGTATATACCTGATACAAAAACTGGTGATAATTTTATAATTAAAATTGTTACTTCTAACTGCTTGCCTACATTCCAGATAGCCGTAGAGGCTGTTGCCAATGTTCGTACCGTCGCATCACTAGGCCGGGAAGACACATTCCGCAAGGAGTACGCGAAGCAGCTGCACCCGGCCCTGGTCCTCGCAAAGAGATCCACTCACTGGAGAGGTATCGTCTTCGGCTTGTCCAGAGGCATCTTCAACTTTGTCATAGCGTCCTCCCTGTACTACGGAGGAACTCTTATTGTTCAAGAGGGTCTGGATTACTCCGTGGTTTTCAAGTAAGTTCTTATAAAGATGGAAATAGGTATATTTCGTTCGCCTTACAGGAATTCTTATCGGAAAACTATACTTACTTACAAAATTTATGATATAAGATAAAATTTACTATTTATAACGTACACTGACATACCTACTAATCAATATTTATAAAATTGATTATAATTATCTATAAATTTATAGTATCACATCAATCATGATGTGATACTATAAATTTATAGATCTAAGGGTCGAATCTATTAAGATTCGACCCCTAGAAAGATAGGTACCTACCTGATACTCTACCATAGAAATAATTTGGTACTTCACGTTTCAATTCAATTTTGTTGATTATGGCTCCGTCGGGGTGTCGACGATTCTGCCAATGTCAGGGTTGGGAAAACAAGTGTTATCAGTGAGAAAAATAAAAAACAACCCGAACGCAACATTAGAACATGATACATCTTTTGAGCAACTTTTTTTTTTTTTAACCGTTATACCTACTGTGCATAGAACGAAGAAATAAAATAACAAGTATATCAAGAATTACAAGCAAATATTATTACACAAAAGGAACTTAGATAGGACTACATAATAAGAAAAGACAGAGAGAGATAAAAGAGTGTTAACATTGATTGGACGAGGAAAATCTGGAGGAAGTAAGTCATACAAAGGAACAGAAATCTTGGGACAATTAAAAAATATGTGGTCCACCGTTCCATCCTCTAATCCACATTCACAAATTGAAGAGTCTCTAATGTGTATTTTAGCCAGGAAAACAGGAGAGCAAACATGTCCAAGACGAAGACGAATGATGGTAGAAGTAACTGATTTTGAGGACCTACGAAATTTAAAAAACCAAGGCTTACTAGGCAAATGGTACTTCACGTTTGATATTACATTTATACATTTGAAAACTGTCATCGTCCAGGTCAGCTCAAGCACTGCTCATGGGTGCCTCGTCGGCTGCGCAGGCGTTTGCATTTGCGCCGAACTTCCAAAAAGGCATCAAGGCGGCGGGCCGCGTCATCAACCTGCTTAACCGTCAGTCCAAGATCACTGACCCTGCACAACCAGCTTACCCCAACTTTGTGAGTATTAGATATATGTACATTTTATTGCGGAGATCACCTATAAAATATTAATTGGAAACTTTTGAGCAACAAAGCCTGTCTGGCTTCAGATATTCCGCTCTACGATAGCTTGAAAAAAAATCTTATTTTAATAAACGACATCTAAAAGTAATTTACTATGCGTTAGGTTTAATACTTTATTGTACACGTATGTACGAACAAATACAATCATATAAAATGATATGTTATTTAGAAAGGAACTGGTGAAGCAAGCCTACAGAACGTGCAGTTCCGATACCCCACTCGCCCGATGGTGCAAGTACTGAAAAGCTTGAACTTGGAGATTGAGAGGGGGAAGACGCTTGCGCTGGTGGGTGCTAGCGGCTGCGGGAAGAGTACTGTCATTCAACTCTTGGAGAGATATTACGACCCTGACGATGGTATTGTGGTAAGCTCCATCTTTCCATAGACATCTTTTTTCTGACTCGGGGTATCAATGACTTCCTACGCCCGGGGGAAGGTGGAGGGATATGCAAATCGTACCGGCTAAAACCACCGCAGTGCAGCTCCCTTCCACCGGGGACCATGCGAAAACACGCTCCAAACTAGGAACTACCGCGAAATCCTTCCATAAACACCTGACTTAACTGCCTATAACAAATTTGAATAATTCTGTATTTTTTTTTTATTAGTTTTAATACCTACTTTTATGTCAATTTACTATGTCTGTGTGTAATTAAGTTTGAACTATCTACGGAATATGGTAAAAAGGTTATTAACCTATTTCCTATCCTGTTGTTTCCTATGATACATGGCCTAGCCATGCAATTTTGATCTAGTTATTGTATTATTATAATATGAACAGCGAATCTGGAAGATATGATTTTTTCCTTTCATAAACTACTTTCAGATATTTTATTGAATCTTTTTTTTTTATTTAGGCCCAAGATGGCGTGCCTCTCACGAAACTACGGCTGATAGATTCGCGGAGAGCGATAGGCTTCGTCCAGCAAGAGCCGATCCTGTTCGACCGGACCATCGGCGAGAACATCGCGTATGGCAACAATGAGCAGAATCTTACCGCTGACGAAGTCATCGACGCTGCTAGGCAGGCCAACATACATAACTTCATCTCATCGCTACCTTTGGTAAAATCCGATCAAATATTTTTATTTGTGATTATTGCACCTTAATGGCGTCTCGCGTATCGCGTGTCGAAAATCCTCTAGGGTCACTACTGTCGCTTAAGGTCTATCTGGCAATTTCGACCAATCGCCGGCCAGTAGCTTGTCTCTGCTTGGTGAAAAATGACAGATAAGCCTTATGCGACACTAGCGCACCTAGCGGATTTTTTGATATGCAATAGCCCCCATTGCACCTATTCACGACTTCAACATTTAACACCGCCTACTGTTTTAATAGAAATTGTTACTTATTTCAATAATTTAATAATCAAAAGGCATCCCAATATCCTTAACACATACAAATTAAATTACAATAAAATTTTAATTGTGTTCCAAACCCTTTTTTTTTAAAAAACATATGTTAATTTTTATAACTAGGGCTACGAGACCAACATCGGATCGAAAGGCACGCAGCTATCTGGCGGCCAGAAGCAGAGGGTAGCGATCGCGAGGGCTCTCATACGACGTCCCAAGATGTTACTGTTGGACGAAGCCACAAGCGCCCTCGACACGGAGAGTGAAAAGGTAACACCGTATTTTTATCTAAAGAATAATCTTATAAGGGACGATAGGGAGAAGATGGAAAATTTTTGTTTCATCATCCCCTAAAGATTTGATCGGGAACAGATAGGAATTGAAAGTATCATCGGCCACCGAAATACCTATTTATTAGTGAGCGTTTCCCCTGAACTTCAGATAATATCACCTTTCCTTACCGAAAATAGGAACCATCGTCATTTATTTTTACAATTCTTGCTTATTATTTCAGGTTGTGCAAGAAGCGTTGGACGCTGCGAAGGCGGGTCGTACGTGCGTGATGATCGCGCATCGTCTGAGTACAGTTCGAGATGCTGACGTCATCTGCGTCATACACGACGGACAGGTCGCGGAAATGGGCACACATGATGAACTTATCAAACTAAAAGGACTATATTATAATCTTAATAGAAGAGGATACGCGTAGAATGTAAAACAAAATGTAAAAATTACCTCGATTTGTCTGAGATAAGGAAGTTACGTTTATGTGCCATTTTTGTATAATGAATGTAGAACGCATGTTAAACGTCAGTGGTACCTAACAGCGATACGAAAAGGAATCTTATTGCTTTATAATAAAGATAAATATTTGTTAGAGTGGTACCACAGATGAGCGATCGGCTTTACCTCAATATTTTTTTACTAATTTATTTAAACTGAATTAGTTCCAATAATTATGAACAGGAACCTACCCAGTACTATTTGAGATGAGTCCAGTCACACATTTTTAATGTACATTACTATGTAAATTAAGGTACTTACATATTTATATTATACTTATACCTTCGTATTATGTAAGATAAAAAATAATTATATTTTTTATTATAAATCTTCGTTTTTGTTTAGCGTCTTCAATCAGTATCTCACCCCGTAAATAAAAGGCCTTATAACTACCAATCTTAAAAGGACTAGGCTGGCTGATATTTTTATTTAGGTGGCTTAGGGTACTGAAACGTCAATCAGTTTAAAGGCACCATTAAGTCTTATGCTGTCTCTATCACATTAACATATAAAGTAGCGACAAATAGACGTTTATGAACGTGTTCAAGTTAAATGGCATTTCACTATATGGTGGTTTGTATCTACTATCTATATATATATACTATCTCGTAACTCTTAAATGTTGTGCTATCAGTTCAATGAACGAATTTTTGTGCAAAAGGTTACAGCTTCAAACCTGTATTTCAAAACTGTATGTAGGTACCTACTTTCTTAATTATGTATTTTAAGACATAATTGAAAATTCAATCGGTGACGGTAAACACCCTTAAGGAAGCCTGGATTCCTAAAATATGAATCTCAACATTTCCAACCCGCAATGAGGAAGGAGGCCTGTGCCCAGCAGTAAGACATTAATAGACTGATATTATAAATTCTTAAAATGTAAATATTATAAGTTAGTTACGCTACCCGTTCGTACAAAAAAAAACAATAATATCGAAATAAATTACTTCCTTGTAAACACTAAATCATGTAAAACAAATATGTTAGTGTAGAATAAAGGCGAGGGCCAACTACCCCCAATAAATGACGACAGTTTAATTGTACGCAAAAGGACACAAATGATTAACAACTTATTCTAGTTTTACAACACGAAGCATGACGTCGTGTTTTGTTTTATTTTATAATATTACCAGCTATTGTTTAAGATATGTCGCAGACCTTTTTTGGTAATCGTGGGTAAATGAAAAGGTCGACTATATTGCAAGAAGTTGTTATGTCTGGGCTATAGCAGGTTGTGGTTGTATAGCTATTGCGTATAGTACCTGCATACGACCTCGGGTACTTAGGTTATACTACCAATTTCATTTTGTTTATGTCAGCGAATGCAAGAAATATTTGGATAGTAGATAAAGCAACGTTTTATGCTGTTAGTTTGACGAATTCGACGCATAACAAGAATTATTAAGAGAAGTCTGTATCAGCCACATTAACGGTCAATTAATAATAATTACTTGTTAGGGTACATAAAACAATTAATGTCCTACGGAGAGGCGTGCGCCGGCGATAAACTGATCGAAATCATCTCCGAGAGCAATAATAAATTAATTGTTTTATTGTGTCACATCAGATGCGATAAAAACCGACAAATTACTAAATAGAGACATCCCGCTATCTGCCTTATAGACACGTGAAACTCTTTAATGAACAACACCCGTCATAAGATAAAATAGATTCTATCAAATAACGAAAATAGTTGGGCCTCCATTTTTTTCCACCCCAGCGTGAGCTTTATGCTAATGAAACCCAAAAACAAACATTGTTATAAGCCAAATGTGTAACATACGATAAAAATAAATTAAATAATAAAGGGAATCGTTAAAATGGAAGAAATGTCCGTAATTTATCCACGAGTCACCTTTTAGGCATTCCGTGGATGCCATCGCGGCGGGGTCCCGCCTGCTCTAGACGCGATCTCCAAATAAAAAGGCGCCACAAAAAGACGTATTCAATAAGCCGTTGGCCATTACCGGACGTAATCGTTGAGATAAATTAGTTATAATAAAATCTGTGGAGCCGCGGACGAGCTTGTGTAGGTACGTCCACTGAATGTCTAAGCAGAACGAAAAGTTGACATGGAGTATGCCGCGAATACAATGTTTAAAGTGGTACCTACCTACATACAGGGCCTCTAACTTATCTGGCCGGGTGGCGAAATTTGGAACTAATATTAAGTATTTTACTAATTTCATTTTGTTCATAAATATTAAATAAACTAAAATTAAGATTTAATTTACTCCTTCCACTCGGGCGAGGGCATTATTTTTACATTCTAAACCACGAAAATTCTATTGAGTGAAACACTAAATTCAACAACTGCGATACTGTAAATTAGATAAGTTTGTGACACTATAGTATGAATAAAGACTATTAATTTCATTTTAATTAAACCTGGATTCCAAAAAATTGAATCTGAAATCACTTACCCGCAATGAGAAAGCGTGGTGATCAATGCTCATTCTTTCTCTATAATATGGGAAGAGCCATGTGCCCTGCAGTGGGACATTTATAGGCCGGTATTATTTAAATCCTTATAAATACATATTAATAACAATTTTTATTTTCTCATCAGCACATCAAATGGTTACAATATGGCCATCAAAGAAGGGCGTATTTTATAAAAACATACAGAGTGAACCTCCTCGCGTGCCCTGGTTCATGTACAGTGATAAAGTTATGTTACTGCTCTTAGACTTAGATCTGGATACATTCCATGAAAAAAAATTGCCGTTATGATGAATATAAAACCGTTTCACCTAATTGTGAGGAATGTGGAGTTGTAGAGGACCTTCAACTTATTGATGGAATGTGGCCAATATATGTCCATTAGAAATAAATTATTGATTATTAAGGTCCCTGAATTTGCACAGAACCGATGTAGGCACGTTCCATAGAATCAGATCCAAGTGGCGACGATGAAAACGCAAATCCTTTGCATCGTCGCCATTAAAATTTTCATACAAAGTGATTGTCACGTGACTTTGTATGAAAAATTGATTTTCAATTTTAAGATTTCGACCCATGTTTCTTGGGAAAAGTTGTTCAGTTTTATGCACCTGATTACCTCGTTAAATATACGCACTCCATAAAAAAATAATCCTGTACCTAGATATATGCGAGTTTTTATTACCGAAACACTTTTCTATCCTATCATAAAATAAGTTAATCAGATAACTGTTTCGGGATTAAAATTATTTACATGCGTTATTCCAGGGTGTCAGCTATCTGCATAAAACATAATTTTATCAAAATAAGTCCAGCCGTGAAGAGGCAACAACTTTCTCCAAAATAACATTCGTGTGATGCACGACGAGCGATAGTGTTTTGTTATGTCCTTATATACCTATTTGTTACACCTTTTGTAATACGTAGGTAAAGTATGAATCCGTTGATGTTTTAGGCTGATTTTTTATCAGTGTTACAAACCAATCAATAGGTACTTACTTACCTATTCTATAAATCTACAAGTAGGTAGGTACTTATTTAAAAATATGCTTTTTATTTTAGCTAACTAGCTGTCCTCCGAGACTTCTTCCGCGATTTAAGGATATTTGCCAACAACAACAACAACAACACGGTCCGAGTAAATTGCGGTCCCAGTCGCCGGAAACCTCCAAAGGGATAATAATATAATATTTCAAAGGGTTTTTAGACGATAGGGTAAACATACCGGTTATCGGCCGTTTAAGCGACTTGTTGACTTCAGAGTGGATATCTATCATAATGCTGCACTACAAGACTATTAATATATTTTTTTATTTCATCCTACAATAGTCTAAATTCATATAACCTAGCGTTTATAGACGTATCAGTGATACATAATTAAACAAAAAATATTTTTCGTAAAAATAGCAAATATACCGGCTATCGGCCTTTTCAATCGGTTATCGTCCACCAGTGCACTGGTTATCGGCCACCTAATCCTTGGTAGAAAAACGACTCATATTCATTAGCTCATAGGGTTGATAGTAGTATGAAAGTAAAATAGAAAAAAATCATAAAAAGCGATGCCAGAAATATGAAGGTTACATTTTTACCACTTAGCGGCAGCCTTTATTTCAAACGGCAATTTTACCTGTATCCAACAGGTAAAATTTTTACTAATTTTCGGCTTTTCTTTATTTCAAAGTTTTCATACGGCCGAATACAGGTTTTGTTTTTACTGGTTATCGGCCGCTAAATGTAATGTTTTTATGGTCATATCTTTGAAAATATGGGGTATATTGGCGGCCGGAATCTAATTTTAAATTCACAAAATTCTAGGTGTTCACAAATATTATGGGAACTATGTTGGTAAATTTAAGGTTTCCGCAATAAAGGCAAGGAGAAATGACTTGAATAAACCGGTTTTGCGACCACCTGGTCGGAAAGTAGATTTTGAAATAAATCGTTGACGTATTGTCCGACCACCAAAAATATAACAATTATGATAAGTTTTATGAAGTTTAGGCAATTGAATATTAAAATTAAACATGCTACATACACACAAACCAAATCAATCACAAATAAACCAACAGTAACAATTAAAAATTTATCTTTGAAAATTAATCCACGTCCTATTTTTTCTCCTAAATTTGACACGCGTTCACATACAAATTTTTTAAATGGCGACTGAGGCCTCAGTTCGCAAATTTCGAGACCATGCGGTTGTATTATGAACCGTGAAGATTGTCAGGATCGAATGGAGCGAAATTAGAAAGGAGCAGTCTTTATCATTGGTTATTATTCAAAGTAACGTGCTAAGTGGCCGAAAAGGGGTAGTGGCCGGTAAACCAGTACGTTTACCCTACCTGTAGGCAGCGGCTGATCAAGAGTTCTGACCGCCTTAGGCTAATAATCAGGACGCGCCCCCACCATGTGTGTTATGGTCGGCAACAGTAGTATATTACTTACTTTTGTCATTGTTTGTAAAAAAGTTAACATGATTCGTAGTCATACTACTTATAAAAGTTTTCAGATCGATCTGCAAACGAAACTCACGTTGTCTTTTAATCTGCGCGTCATTCAACAAACCCTTGGGTGGCAAACCATTTTATTAGCTGACTGTCCATAAAGTCAAAGCACTTCACGCATTATTTGACCAAAATCATGACACGTGACTGCAGGCTACCCGCTACCTTGTAGAAAACCAAATCCATGTCATGTTTGGCCGCATGACTTGTATTGGCTTAGTTTATGTAGACAACTTAGTTGTCTCCATAAACTAAGCCAATCCACTTTTGGCAAATACGGATGTTCCTCCATATAATTTGCAAGCACCACAAAACACACGACCTGTGGATTCTGAGTATACTAACCAGCTTCTCTTCACAATTTCGCCATTAGCAAGCTTTATCTCAAACATATTTTTAGATAGAAATCTTTTTTGATTTTTATACTGTCTTTCCGATCTAGAAAAATCTAATTCTTCGTTTTTTTGCAATCCTTTATTAACAATATAATCTCGTAATTCATCGTTTACTTGCCACAGTGCAGGGTCACTTGATGGAATAAACGGCTTTTCTTCTATTACAATGTTGTCTTCATTGTAGATCGTTAGCGTCGCTACTATAGGGCTAGTGTTAGACGGAGAAACGGAGAATGAACAAACCGCGGTAGAGGGACCAGGGCAAGAAAATTCTGGAGATAGTGCAGTATTCGTCACCGTTTCGTTCCATTCTGCAGAGCTCGTAAAAAATGTTTCTAGTTTACGAGTATGTTTTAAAATGTTTTCTATCTTCTTTTCCTTTTCTTTTGCTTTTTTCCTGTATTCTGCTCCACTTGGCTTTTTAACTATCGAACTACTCTCGTGATTGTGTTTTTTTAAGAATCATGGTCTTAAAAAAACACAATCACTAAGGGAAGGACAATAAATATCAATCAACAAAAACGAATATACGCGAGCGCGTGATATGACGGACGAGACGAACGACGAGTAGATAGCAAAGGACCTTTATTGTTGTACTTTGTTTATACTATGTATATATTTGACTCGCAGCATGGGTTATAATTTTAAACCTGTATAATAAACATACTGTGATGACCATCATTTGTTTTTTGAAGTACTAGATTTATAGTGCTTGCGAAGATACGATTTCATCGCGCCCCCCCGATCCTCGCGCCCTAGGCTGCAGCCTAATTAGCCTAAGGGTTAAACAGGCCCTGCCTGTAGGTGTATCTATGTTTTGATAAACTGAATGAGTATTTTTTTACAGTATTTTACATGGATCGATTGTCTCACGGAACATAAAATTATCAAGAGATTATCTATCTGTCATCCAAGGATGTTTTCTGTAAGTACGAGGGAGGTACGAGGTAAGTACCTAGATAATAATGAAATGCATAAATATCTGCGAGTTATTTAGACCCTTTTAGACTTGAGTAAAATAAATCTTTTGTAGTGCCACAAACTTATCTGCCCGGTGGCCAAATTTGATACTAATATTATTTTACTAATTTAATCTCGCATATAGCATCTTTACTATAGCATAATTAGAAAATTTCTGGATATTAATATTTTTTCTGTGTACACTTGGGCGAGGGCGTTCTTTTTACCCTAAAAACATTAAATTCAACAATAGCGACGCAATCATGTCTTGTCTGCGGCACTATATATAAGACCTACTAAAAACCAAATTCATTATATTTCGATGACTATCATTCTAAATCTGCATGCCGCTGAACCTAGAACAAACGTGTTTAAAAATTATGACTAAGCCACTTCAAGGTTAAACGCTAATTCGAGGTCATCGGCTGACAGTCTAATGAAATGCTTCCAATTTTTTGGTTAAATATAGGTGTAAGAAGGCGTCAGAAATTGCAAAAATGTGTTGTTTTTTCATGTAAAATGTACTCTGTGATTTTTACGTCCAACTACTTTACTCAAAAAAGGAGGTGCCTGACAGGCGTCGATATAGTTGCAGCATTGAAATTATTATTTTTACTGTTTTTTTTTATTTACCAAGCAGTATTCTACAAGTTACCATTTTTCCTTATATTTGCAAACTCATTCATACTGGATGGACGTTTAGAAATAAGACGAAAGGGAAGTGCCTGTAGTAGTCTAATAAGTAACATTTATATTCTGTAATCTCTGTTTTTCGAAGAAATTCGCGTTTCCAGATTCGTACGATAGCAGCGAAAACAACAAGTACTGCGCAACAGAAAGCGGACTTCAAACTGATAAAAATTAAGTGTTGTTCAATAAATGTAATGATTTTTATGTAACGGTGTAGACGGGCGAGGGACGAAATACCTACCATCGTCTCTGCATTGTTCATTACGGCTCACTCAGTACATGACCACAGAGTACATTTTACATAATTATATGGAAACATGACAGCAGCAGCGTGGTATCTATATGCGTCAGCATGTCGGGCCAGGCACTGCGCAGCCTGTAGCGCATCATACTAAGTGATTTGCTGTAATGAGGTATCCTTAGAAGAAAAACAAAACCAGATATTTCTGTTTCTTAATTTTTATTGGTAAATTCACATTCAAATTATAGATCACGTCGAAGACAGATATTACAATATGGGATTTTCTACTGACAAAATTTAGTAATTATTTGCTATGATACTGTATCGGTACTTTTCAATTTCTAAATCTACTGCTTCATTAGCTACATCGATTTTAGGGTGCGTAAATGCTTCAAAATTCCAGTGTCATGAGTTAAGTCAGCTATGAGACTGTCAGGAAATAGAAAATCGAAAATACACAATTACATTGTTCACTTACGAATTCACGATACAGATCGGACATCAAAAATATTTCTATATTAATAGACTACTTCACATAATCGTTACTAAAAAAGACAAGACGCGTGCGAGTCACGACGTGCGTGACGCAAACGAAACATGTAATCAAAATTTAATCTATCGATTACTTCATAAATGATCGCGAACTACCATTCTCGCGGAATAAATTCACAGACATTTGTTAAGCATGCCCATGGTGTAATGTATGAGGTTAAGAAACAAGGCCCGGCCGCGCTCACGGGCTGCGCACCTGAGATTCAGCGCCCGCGGCCGGCGCGAGCCTGACACATCTCTCTGTCGCACCGCTCTCTTCTATTGTACAATACCGTATTAAATAGTCACAGGTCAATTTCAGTCCAACTATTAGTTTACGAATTAAAATAAAATATATTAATCTAGAACGTTTCACATCGCTTAAGTTACGAATGAGGGGGTCGAGTACGGGGTCGCGTGCGGTGCGAGGGCTGCGGTGATGCTGCGGGCGCTTACGAGTCCCACCAGTCGGGGCCGCCGCTGCTGCCGCCGCCGCCGCCGTACGACCCGCCGTAGTTGCCGCCGTACGACCCGCCGCCGTACCCGAATCCTGCAACACCAGGCATCAATCACGCAATTAGTTATCGCTTGCGCAAGCAATGTTAACAAGGTAGGAGTTGTGGAGTAGTATGCTGACCAGAGCCAATAGTGGAAGGCCCCGCGGAGCGAGGCGTCTGGCGCGGCTGCGTACGGAAGTCCCTCGCGCCGAAGCCGCTGCCGCCGCCGCCGCCGAAGCGCCCGCCGCCCGAGCGCGAGCCCGTGCGCCGCCCGCCGCCGCCCAGCCGCCCGTCCGCCGCCGTGCTCGTCAGCCAGCTGCCACACGCACACGGTGAGTTACACATATTCTACTACTTTAAGACAAGTCATAAGTAACCGAAGTTATTTGTTTTATTTTGCTTATAATTTTTTTTTTTTTTCATAAAATAATTATGTAATGTAATAAGTATATCCATACTTGGGCACATCCTGCTTAGCCTCAACGAGGAGCTCAACGAGGTCCCGCGCGAGGCCGCGGTTGGTGTCGTTGAAGAAGGACGTGGCCACGCCCAAGTTGCCCATGCGGCCTGTACGACCGATGCGGTGCACGTACTCCTCGACGTCCGACGGCAAATCAAAGTTAATCACGTGACGCACGTGAGGTATGTCCAAACCTGCACGCAAATAGAACATTTTCGTAAATAATACCAATAATTTTAATAATTCCTAGAATAGATGTTTAACCAAAAGTTTCACGAATTATTGTCTACGTATCACACTTACACACAAGTTACATTACACACAAGTTACATTAGGTAAATATATGGCTGAATTTCAATATATTGTTGACTATTGTTTCCGAACAATAGAACTGTTAACATGTTTTCGTACAAAAGCTATTATTATAAAGTATGTTTATCATGCTAACCTCTGGCCGCGACAGCCGTAGCAACGAGGATTGGGGTCTGTCCTGTTCGGAAACGGCGAAGCGCTTCCTCGCGCTCACGCTGTGTTCGATCACCGTGGATCGATGTCACTGGGTATCCTAGATTTCCCAAATACTCCTCTAGTTGATCGGCACCTAAAGACATCAATAGCATTATTAATTAGTATTTGGTCAATGTAAGTTATATCACATGGATATTATTAAACTGTTATTCAATGTTACCTTTCTTGGTCTCGACGAAAACTAGAATGAGTTGGTCCTCTTCTGGGTGCTGACGCTGCAGCAAGTTAGAAGCGTTCAGCAAATCCAACAGGAACGAACGCTTATCCATTTCCTCCACCCACACCACCTAAAAATAGAGAAAACACTATAAGTCCACCAAATCATATAAATCATCATCCTCCTTACATGAGGTCGGCGCAATGTGAATTTTTTACTATTAATTCTTATTATTCGTCATCGCAGCATTCACTTCTTTTTATCATCAGTGTTCACATTATCCATTCATAATTTTTTGGTATTCCTTTCAAGTTCAATCGTATAAATATTTACACCAAAATCCCATGCTAAATATTCTAATATTTACCTTTTGAGTAATGTTCTCGGATGTGGAACCGACGCGGCCAACCGCGAGGAAAACATAATTAAACAAGAAATCCTGTGCTAGCACTTGGATCTGTTTGGGGAAAGTAGCTGAGAACATGAGAGTCTGTCGTTCGCCAGTCTTGGGCATCGTGTGGCTCTCGACAATCTTGCGAATCTGGGGCTCGAAACCCATGTCCAGCATGCGGTCAGCCTCGTCCAGCACAAGATGGCGGCAGTGGTCCAGCGCCACGCGCCCGCGCGCCAGCATGTCCACCAGCCGGCCGGGCGTGGCCACCAGCAAGTGGCAGCCGCGCTCCAGCTCGCGGAACTGTTCGTGTATCGGAGACCCGCCGTACCTGCACCAATCACATCAATCATCATGCGTCCGTCGCATTTACACACATAAATGCACAAAAATGCATTTGACATATTTATACTTACACAACACAGGGACGAACGCGGGAGCGGTAGGCGAATTTTCTAGCCTCATCATAAATCTGTGTAGCGAGCTCACGCGTCGGGGCCAGCACCAGTCCAAGCGGGTACTGCTTGCGGCCACGGTTGTATGGTCTGAAAATACGAAGCATGATACCATAAATCAACAATGTGGAACTAGAGAGAACGTATTGGACAACAGTACTCACCCCATGTGCTTGACGGGGCCAGCTTCGTACATCTGATTGAGGATGGGCACAAGGAATGCGGCCGTCTTTCCTGAACCAGTCTGTGCGCACGCCATAACATCTCTCCTGCCGAGCACTATCGGGATCGCATACTTCTGGACCGGCGTCGGCTTGTCATAGCGAGCGGCCGCTATATTCGTGCGCATTATTTCCGTCAGGTTAACATCCTCAAACTGCAATAGAGGACATTCATAAGTCTAAGCTAACATCCTACAAAATGAAATATGCCTAGTGAAGGATTTACTTACGCTAGTGATGAAGTCTGGAACGCGGTCTCCGCTGGCCTCAACTGGTATATCCTCATATTTCGAGAAGTTAATGCCTGTGTTTCCAGTGCCAAACAACTCCAACTCCTGCCGCTCGTCGCGAGGTAACGGAACTGTCCAATCATTCTGTAACAAATGTTTATTATAACTCTGTCCTACACATGCATATCTAACCATGGTCAGATGGCCAAAAAAGCGGGCGAGTCGCTGTAAAGCAGTTAGTAGCTAACCTTTCATTGGTTAATAAGACAGCTGCAATTCTTAAGCAACAACAGTTATTAAAGCCAAGCCGTGTGCATTGACAATTGACATAGATGCATCGAATGTGTTGCAATTGCAACTCGCCCCGTGAATAGGTAATAAAAGTTGGACTGACTGAATTGCTTTCATGGCCAACCTCGTCCCGGCGGGTGCTAGTGCGGCGCACATCGTCGGAGGGCCAGCGCGAGTTGTTGCGGTCGTCGGCGCGCGGCTCCGGCTCCTTCCAGCGGTCGTTGCGCGGCGGCGGCGGCTCGTTGTTGAAGTCCTCGTCGCGGCGCACGTCGCGCGACTCGCGGCTGGACGCGCCGCCGCCCGCACCCGCCCCCGCGCCCGCGCCCCCGCCCGCGCCCCCACCCGCGCCCGCCGTGCTGCGTGCGCCGCGCTCCCCGCCCCATCTCTCCGATGACTCTGACCAGCGCTGCGGCTCTGAGTCGCCATTTTGGTATCCCGAATCACGACCTGTACACGCAATACTTTTTAAATTCTACACATATTGTACCTTTTTTTAATCTGCAAAGCGACATTAAAATTATCTTCTTCATGATAGACACTCCAAAAACTATAAATAGCTTACAGTCAGCACGTGTTGAGATAGATGATGGCATCTGACCCGGTTGCTTAGGCAGATAACTTCGATAATATTGTGCCCCGATCAATAGTCTCGGCGGGGACGTCATTTATCGAAGTGGATACCAATAGTTAGGCATGCAATAGTTAGATTAGTACCAATACGTAGGTGCAAAAGGACCGCGTGCGCATCAAGTGCACAGATCTGATACGTTCAATCGAGCGATACCAAGTCTTGAGTACAACATGCGCAATCTATGTATAATGCAGACCGCGTGAGTAGCCTGCATATTTCATATCGCTTCCCGGTCATACAAGATAGTCGTGATTACTGCTATGGGAAGTTAATGCTTGTACTTCCTGGTACAGTCTAAATAGTCAATTATATAAAATGATATAAAAAAATATGATCTCTAGGCACTTAGTAAATATGAATATAGTGCTTGGTATTTTGCAATTTACGCTTACAAACGTCAAAACTTGTGTTAAGGAATAAAACCAATCAATACATTGATAAGAGCCATTGTGATAAGATCGAGATAATTTCTGTCTAGTAAAGTGAGTTGGCGACAGTAATACATTACGTTAGTATGTTAACATTTGTGGACATACCGCGGTCCCTGCGCGGGTATCGCGAGTCGTTGCCGCGATCGTATTCACGTTCGCGGTCACGGTCGCGGTCGTCGCGCCGACCACCACGGTCGTAGGTTCTAGAGTTGCCTCCGAATGATGAACGTTGATCCCGTTGATCGTTTGAACGGGCGTCTAAGCTTGGGCGCTTAGACTCTTCCCCTGCACAAATTAATTACTTCATTTACTGAACCAATTACACGAGTACCGCGTGTGGGCACGGCTCGACCTTTCATTTACTTTATCGTTTGAGTGATAACCATTTCATTGAAATTGGAAATCTAGGAACATACGACAACAGCTATAACATTTTCTATTGCTACGTCATTGAGTTGCATTAAACTCAAGGCAACAACTTAACATGAGAAGTACTAAAATGTTACTATCAGCACTTGCGAAAATACAGCATTTCAGTTACGTTACCATTTAATCATAAGCTCAAGAGACCATACTATTTTAGAACATAGTGAAATATAATATTATTTGTGCATGTTGCAATATCTTAAGAAACAATCAAATCTTATAGTAGCAATTGAATTAATCAATTAATATGATAACAATACAAATATTAACGTAAAATTACACATACAAATAATTTCTTACAGATGTCATTGTCTGTCTGTTGCATCATAATATGAAGATGAAGAGCGATATTGACGTTGGGATAAAAATAAGCTTTTATAATGTTTACATTTCTTTAACAGTATGTGAGAGACTGTTAGCCTATCATATGTAATTTACCCTATGGAGTACACTATAGTTTCTTACCGCTTCGTCTCCAATATAATGATATTTTGTAATCGCGCAACTTTCGTTAAACGAAAGTACCTAAAAGTAACAACTAGAAATAAAAATAAAATTCTCGTATGATTTTTAATTCCTGACCAGAATAAAAGAAATCATCCAGAAACATTTGCAATAGAAAAAGAGTTTTTACTCCACACAGGTATAAATAGATCCTTTATTTCTATGCTTAAAACAAAATAAAGAGATAAGATAAAAAATCCAAAATTTTATCAAAATGACCTAGTTTGACAAAGAAATCATTGAAAAAAATATTTTTTACAGAATGCCATTATTATACACAATGAACAGTTAGTCTGTTTTATGAATCAACTTTATCTGGTTACACTGACCTCTCTTCAACTTGTATAAACAAAGCTTAATAAGTAGGAAACATGTGTAGTTAATTATATTATTATTTATGTTTGGGCTACACTGAATTGTTAGTTAGACTTGTATTGATTTCAACGATTGTAAGTTGCACTTAGTACAGAATTCCAGACTAAGAAATTGGTAAGATCTTAGGTACCTGTAATAATTTACATATTTTCCTTAATACAATTTGTAAAAGTTTGATTTTCTTAAGAATTTGATCAAGGAAAAAATAATAAGACTAAGGAAAAATACATATTATAGGTATGTCATCGGAAAATAACAAGAACCGCAAATTTATAAATTTTCGTAGGATTCTAAACGAGACAAATTGTATTATTTTACGCTCACATTTTCGCAAATTGGTAAACTTACCGAGCTTGCGTGTAAAATAGTGGCAACGCACCAGCCACTGTCAACATCGACTAATCAGAGAGCAGTGTGTTATTGGCTGTACATTAAAAAAGCGTAAAATTATAAGCTCTTTTGTGGTTGGTCGAACCATTTAGAATCTTACAAATGGATATCCGTTAGTTTATAAATTTACCATTAGACGACGCAAATTGATAGATTTGCGAAAATGTCGGCGTAAAATAATACAATTTATCTCTCATTTAGAATCTTACGAAAGTTTATAAATTTCCTAAGAAATACATAAACTTGCGTGCCTTGTTATCTTCCTAAATAAGGTATAATATATTTTTGTATTCGATTTCAGCCTGAAAGATTGCTGGCGGCCAAGAGTATGTAAAAAAATCTATGAATACAGTTTTACTTATTTTTTAAAGTAACTAGCAAATTATGCTCAAAGGAAACATTCTTTGAGCATAATATGCTTGTCTCCAGTATTAAGAGTACTTTCTCTTCAGAAGGCATTAATTAAAACATTTCACCCTGTATTTATTTAAATTGAATAAGTCACTCATGATTATTTAGTATATTGTTAACTTTAATGCCTTACGTGAATAGTCTAGCCTAAAACTACATTCATAGTATTGTGTTCCTAAAGTCATGCACCCATAAGTAATGCTACAACCGTGACATAAACAAGTTTATGACATTAGGAATCCAAGTTATTGTAGGTATCTGTAATATACCTTTCAAAAAGAATATTCGTACTCAACATATTTCGTAGAAAAGGTATCTAATCTATTGGTCATGGATTCTCAGCTAAAGTGCTATGCCTATTTCGACATAATTCTGAATGTAGTAGTCGGATCCACGAGAAAGCTGTTTTAAGATTAAAAATGTAGTTTTCTAGCTTATATATTGGTTTTGGTTTTCCGGGGCCGTTTCCGCACTTAAGCCTCTTGATTGGGCGTGTGATTGTGCGTGATCCTCTCCTGTAGCTTATAAATGAAGAGACATGGACATTTCTCAGGCTAGGTACAAATATACATCAATAAATGAAAATGGAAAACATACAATTGCCAAGTGCATTCATTATAGAGTAACTACTTGATGCTTTTTGTTTACTGCATTGTTGTATGCATGACATCACTAAAGAAATGTGATCACAATCAATATAAACATGCTGCACTTGGATTTGGAGTACATTCTATGCACTTGTAATAAAACTAAGATGGTTATTCTCAGATAACATCTATATAGGGTTGCCAGATCTGAAAACCTGAACAGGACACATTCAGATGAAAATGCCTTATCATGGCATAAGAAGAAGGGAACCTTTGTGGGATGACTTTTTTGTCCATCTGTCTGAAAAGTAAAGGGAAAAATCCGAAACCACCCATAAAGTTATAAGTAAGCAAGGAGAAAACATTATGAAACTGACTTTGGACTGACCCTCTGGTTCTAAATACATAGGTAGGTACATAAGACTACTTTATTCTTAAAATCAAATGAAGTAACAATAAGTAGTCAAACTAATAAAGCCTAAAAAAAGGCCAAAAGGCTAGATTCTGCATAATTTGGCTGGACACACTAGGTAAATGATTTGATTTTTTTGTGACTAGAGTTTGGTTGCTGCCTTTATGAAAACTACCTCTAACATTGAATGAAGAACATTCAAACAAAAAAAGGATCACAATTTAGTTTGCCTTGCAATTTTTAGGCTTGCAAGAAGCGTAAGGAAGATTATGAGCACTACTATTAAAAGCTAAAGTTCAGTTTAAAAAGTATTTTACAGAATGTCATAAATTTTTTAATGATCAGACTAAAAATAAAATTTCTCCCGTCACTAATATATACATCCACTCTTACCTTGTGAAGTGTTGGCCTGCAACTGCCTGCGCAGATGCGGGGGGATGTAGCGGCCAGCACTCTTATTAGCCTGAGGCTGCAAGTCCAGACCAGCAAGCTGCAAAGGCAATTAAAGTAACTTAGTCACATTTAGATATACCAAAATAATGCTGGTTTTTCATGAGGGTTAAACAGTGAAATAGAACAGCTGGAACACAATACTCTTGGAAGGATAGTGGCTGTCAAATATATTATAAAGCCAAATAGTACGACAATGTACGAGTGATAGCAATAACATTGAGAGTGACTTCAGGTGGACATACTCATGGGCTGCGACAGCCACAAGACAGATGGGGTGTGGGGAGAGCGCAAACTTTGAAAGGGGCAAGTTGTTACTCTTCTTCTACTTTAGTTCCTGTCAAGACTACTGTTCACTGCATTTACTGCACTATCTATCACTGTTCTGCCCACATGCCAGTAGAGATTTTGTAGACTATCAGCACCTTTACTTAAAAAGATGATTTATATTTGCAATTCTTTGTCACCTCTATTGTGCAATCAACTTACAGTATGGTTGATCGCACTTTAGTTGGAACACTATTTGGTGGTGAAATTAATGACACTGACAACACTCTTTTACAATTTGACAATCCATTTAGGTTGATTTTGGTCATTCATAGTTACCACTGTCTTGCAGTTGACCATACAGATGCTGTCTCAACAATATTTTAGAATTAAAGCAGGTGATGCATACTCAAGATTACTTAATGAATCAATAAATCATAGAGAACCAAGCAAGGATAGTTATATTACAAGATGACCCAATTTATGACACATGACCTTTAGTAAACTTGTTTGTGAATTCTGAAATAAAAATGAATTATGTAGAGGGTAGATATATTATTCATTACTTCTACATCTTCTTCAGAGAAAAGTTACTACCTACTGACTAAACATGAAAACTTAAAAAATACTTTTGTACAAAAAGATTTTCATACTACCACACCTTTATTCATACTTATTTTGATAAACATTTGTAATTTGATACATCAAAAGTTTCCTGATCATTGTTATTGTCTAGCTGTTATGTAGAAGTTTAGAAATGCGATTATAACTACAATTTCATTGAAAGTATACCTATCTACAAATAACCTTGTACATAGTTGTTTTACCTGATTGATAGGCCATACTGAAACTTTCCATGCAGTAAAAATACATCAGTACCTCGAAGGAAATAGGTATCTAATTGGCTAACTAACCAACATCAACTCAGTTGGTACATATCGCCATCTAACTATAGCAAATTAGGCATGCTAACATGACTATAGAAGCATGACAAAATACTGCATGATTAAAACTCAACGTGAACATTATCAAACAAAGAGTTATAGCTCTTTATTTACTATCAAGTTACAACTACCCTTCTAAAATCTAAATGTAACATCATCATGTGTTTAATCCGGTCTAGGACTTAATAATTGCGAAACATTTTATTTCCTCCCGCCATGACACGCGAATATAGCATGACAATGACCTCACTCGTAAGTGCCTTTGGAAAACTACTGTAATAACTACGTACGTATCGATGTCATATGCAACTTGAAAATTTTACAAAATCAATGAAATAGATACCATAAAAGTGGAAGAACTAAGTCGCCATGTTGGTTATTCTGAGACACGTAAAGCATTGCGATTTTAGAGATCCATAGCTTTATCAAAAAACGTAATCTTTTTATGAATTAGAAGATCTCTAAACGGTAGGGACACAGCATGGAATAGTGCTAATACATTCAAAAACTCTATTCAAATTTGTAAAAATCAATACTAAATGCATGTAGGTACATGAGGTACAGACCTGCTGCTCTAGACCTGTTCCATTTTGGTTGGTAACATTACTCATATTACTACCAAGCGGTACGTTTTTTTGGGAACTTTGCTCCAAAAATATTATACAAACACAGTCTACAATGAATTTTGCACAAACACAAATTCACAAAATCACATGAAAAGGCTTCAATTTTTCTCTCCGAAATCACTTTTCATTCGTAGTTTTTGTTCTTCACTGATTATTTAGCATCTCGCTTTAATTCGTTCGTTCACTCCCACTCATTCGGTCAGTACTTCCATATGAAAAATTAAAAAATGCAACATTAACTTGGATTTCTGTCTTATTTTATTTAATCATTGAATATTTGTACTATTGGATATCATTCAAGGAACTAAATAATATAAAATATATGTTTTATGATATCATTATAATAACATTTTGCATAAGTAAAATGATAACGTTACCGCTTGACCCCTAAAAATGGGAATTGTGAACAGGTGGCAACTCTTAGATCGGTAATTTTATACGAGGACTGTTTTATCAATAGAGCACTTCCGCTATACATTATTTTTCTAGTCACTAGATGTCAGTGATTGCTATAGATAGAGCCGGAAAATTTTAAGCCATGACCACACTTACTCTCAAAATATTGATCTAGAATTTCACCTAATCGCACTCGCTACCGTATATTATAATCTCAAAAATAGAGTTTGATTAGATAGAACTCTAGAATGTACTGTGCCCGTGTGCAGTATCGGACCCACCAGCCCAGACGGAGATCTGACAAACGTTTATAACCGCCGAGCGACTTTCCACGTGTCACGAGCCCTTAAATTTGTATTTTACGGTTGAACGCACGTACAGTACTGAAAATGAATTATTCTAAGGTTTAGGGTGACTTTTTTAATCCGTTTTCAGTATGTACTATACGTGTCTTCGACCGTAATATACAAATTTTAAAAGCAACAATATTTTCGTGTTTTCACTAAATTGCGATCAATTATTACAATGGCATAAGGACTATAAATAGACGGTATACAAATAAGAAATTATGTTGTAAGTTCGCACTTAATTATCAAATTTGCATGCAATTTCAATTTAATTTTGCAAAATGTTTTTGCAATGTGTTGCATCTATGATCAAATATTCGTGTTACAAACTATTTGATCATAGATGAAAAGGCTAGTATCCGATTTTTTTTTTGCTGTCACAATGACTAGCAATGTCTGAGCCAAAGACATTGAGAATACATTACAATGTCTTTGGTCTGAGCTGAGAGCAAGCGCCTAGAAGCGCCTCAACCATGAAGGTATAGATGAAATTTCATCTATACCTTCATGGCCTCAACAAAGCAAGCGCCAAAGACATTGTAATGTATTCTACTCAATGTCTTTGGCAAGCGCTGAATCAACAGAATCACTGAATCAATTGACTTTGACTTTGACATTTTGACAATTGACAAAAATGACATGATGATAAAATATTCGACAATAATAAATTTACTTTTGGTACAAATTGGTACATTAACTAACTAGGAACACAATAAAAACCTATCCAGCGACTTGCAGGTAAATTTAATTTAACTATTATGTATCCAGGCAATTATAATACGGTGGAGATAAATTATTTTCATTTTCTGTATGAGAAAAAGTCTGTGTTTGTAGTTGTACTTCTGTTGACTAAGTTCAGGCTGGTAGGTAGATAAATAATTTTATTAATTAACTGAATTAGTAAACATTTTAGAAAGAAATAATTTATTCTTGTCTAATTTACCGAATTGTCTCCATAGTTGATATCCCTGATTCATGAAATACCTTTGACCAAATTTTAATAATTACTAAAGCAAACCTACACCACAATAAAATTATTCATTTTCATTCTATTCTAAAATCATTCCACTTTTTGTTGCTGTTTTGTGACAGGTAGTGAATATACCCACTTAGAGTACTTAGGTACCCATTTCTGTTTCAAATCATGTTAGTAGGTACTTTAGGTTTTTGATTAGGTACCTACTGATTGTCTTCTAGTTCTCCTTTCATAGAAGAAATTTTTAACATTATTAAGTAATTTTTATCACTATGCAAGTATTTTTTTTACAGTACATATCATGTAAATTGATAAATAGCCTTTTTTATTCAGGATGGACGCAGCATCTTTCAATATGCCACCGCAGCCAAGAGAGCGGCACGCGCCGCCGGAGCCTCGAGCTCGCCAGCCGCCACCAGCGCCGAGGCGCGAGACCGCACAGCTGCCGCCCCAGCCGCGGGAGCGTCACGCGCCGCCTGCTCCTAGGGAGCGCCAAGCACCCCCGCAGCCGCGGGAGAGACACCCACCGCCTCCGCCCAGGGAACGCCATCCACCACCACAACCTAAATATTGATTACTGACATGATATCCTTGTGCAATACCTCTCTACATAGCACAAATTATTTTACAAAAAATACAAAAATTTTCTACTAATTAAATACAAATTGTAGAAGGAAAAACTTAAACCTCAGGCAGGACTCGAACCTGCGACCACTGGCTTGACGCGCCAGTCGCTTTACCAACTAAGCTACCGAGGTCACTGCCTGGAAGTTTAAATTTCTCCTTCTACTTATGACGTCTTTATAGGGCGACGTATGCGACATCTAGTGAACCTACCTTACGGTTGGCCTCACTGACTCTGATTAACAATGTGTTAATTAGAAGTCCGAGAGATGGCGCTGGCCCAATACTTATTAGTTGGTAAAGCGACTGGCGCGTCAAGCCAGTGGTCGCAGGTTCGAGTCCTGCCTGAGGTTTAAGTTTTTCCTTCTACAATTTGTATTTAATTACAAATATTCGCTAACACATGCGATAATGTGTATAAATAATTAAAAATAATAAATTTTCTACTAGTTAAACAGTAGGTACAGGTACCTTCTCTGGTGGGAATCAGTTCATGTTTCGTTTTATTACCCAACAGAAAACTCAAAAATTTTAGCATGTTGTATGATCATAGAATTTAAGAAGCAGTAATATTTTTTACATTCAATGTGCTTTGACAGTACTTTAAATTCTTGTAGGTAGTTGTAAGTTTCTCAAGTTGCCAAGCAGTAAAGTGTGCTATCAACAATATTTTTAAGATATACTGAACTAATCAGTAAAAATGTTGATCTCTGTAACAAATAATGTTATGCTTTTGCATTTGTATTAAATTTTATAAGAAGTTAATTGTAAGTAAGTATTTAAATTTGTTACAGACAAAAGTTTTACAACCCTGTTGATGTTACTAATAACGTTGATAGGTTTTGTAATTTGTGATATAAAATAAACCAAATAACAAAATCAGTTGTATAATAATTATTTCATAATTCCTTATTCATCATAGTAGGTACAGCTAAATTAAAAAAATGTGTAGGCTACAATGCTAAAGATTCAAATACATAATAAACTTTGAATTTTTTTATCAAGAAAAAATGGTTTATTTTGTTTTTTAAACTTCATTTTTGCTTTGAAATGAGGCAACACCGCCAATCACGACGTGGAACTAATTTAAAATAATAAAGGTGATTTATCACAGTCTAATTGATTTAATTTTAATAACATAAATAATATAAACCTGGTTTGCTTGGGTTCTTATTCGTGCGTATGATAATAGTTTGGTTATAATACCAGCCTATAAACTTCCCACTGCTGGGCACAGGCCTATTCCCATATAGGGAAAGATTGAGCATGTATCACCACACTTTTTCATTAATTGCGTCTGGCGATTTCAGATTACAATATTTTGGAATCAAGGTTTCCAAACGATGTTTTCCTTCACCGTTTGTCAATGATGTCTTGGAATGATTAAAAAAGTACATGTATAATAAATAACTTTTAAAAAGTCACATTGGTACTTGATTGCGTTTGGACCTGCAACCATGTGCATGCGAATCCGGTCTTTGAACATCCAGGCTACCACGACATTTTGGTTTGGTTATCGTTACACATTTTTTTTTTTATTTCCTCTTTTTACTATAATTTCTACAGATTTTTTTATTTGCCGAACAAAAAAAGATGGCTACTGTATTTTGGGTGATTATATGAAGCTCCTTACCTTAAATCTTTACGCAGTACGCTTAGATCTTTAAGTGTTTTAAACTAAACAACTGATTTTAATAAAATATTCAGCATTGACGGCCGCCGCCGGCTATGATATTCTTAAATTAATAATATAAGAATATCATAGCCGGCGGACTGCCCCACATTAGTAAATAGGTATATTTAATATAGGTAAAGTGGGTCTAAGTACTCATTAATGATTAAATGAGTACCTAGTGTACATTTATATATATATTTTTAATTTGTACAACGCAGAAACGCGACGAATGCAGGAAAAGGTGAACAAAGGACGTAATGCAATAGTGCGAGAGGGGATTGTTTCTAGTAATGTCTTCATTTTGGAGCACCCTTAAAATACAATAGTCAGAGAAAGCGTTAACCAGAACAAACAAACATACCTGCAGACAGACAGGAAAAAAAAAGTTAAATTAATAATATAAGAATATCATAGCCGGCGGACTGCCCCACATTAGTAAATAGGTATATTTAATATAGGTAAAGTAGGTCTAAGTACTCATTAATGATTAAATGAGTACCTAGTGTACATTTATATATATATTTTTAATTTTGTACAACGCAGAAACGCGACGAATGCAGGAAAAGGTGAACAAAGGACGCAATGCAATAGTGCGAGAGGGGATTGTTTCTAGTAATGTCTTCATTTTGGAGCACAATAGTCAGAGAAAGCGTTAACCAGAACAAACAAACATACCTGCAGACAGACAGGAAAAAAAAGTTTGTATACAGTATACCTACGATTTTTTATGCATTTAGTAAAAACATTTTAATAATTAAGTACGTAAAAACTGCCACATAATTTATAGTTCAGTTTTAATATAACAACGTAAGAGGTTGATTTCCATACCTAAATGTACCTAAGTTCATTGATTTGTTGTTCAACAATCTAAGTGCTGAATTTTTTAAATTCATGCGTAGACTACTTAGATTCCCAAACAGGAGGCCAGTGCGTGTCCGCGTGGGTGAAGGAAGTGCCTAATCTAAGTGCGATAAGAACCAAATCCTAACCCTCAGTCCTCATTCATCTCCCGACATATATCAGCATATAGAACAAAATGAATATTACGTTTTTAATTCTAATGTTAATCCTGTGTTTTGGGGGGTCTCGGCAACACACTCTGGTCATCAAAGAAAAAGATATCGCACCAAAAGTCCAGATGTTTTCGGAGGTTGAAGATTCACCTGCTTGGGTCGACGATTGCCCTAGTGGTTTGCAGTTGGACATCAGTGGAACTTGTCGCGAAGTTTGGTTTGAAGACTATGACCGTTAAAATGGTTACTAGCGGTCATGTCTCGTGTGCAGTGATGAGTGTCGAAACTTTATAATCTAATATTCCTAGGCAGAAGAAACCCGATTACCTAATGTATATTTTTATAATTAAAGTTCTTTTAAGGTGATGATCAGTGTTCTTATTTACAAAATAAAATAGGCACCTGCCATGGTAGGCAATTTAATTATATGCATAAAAATACATAATGTGTTTAAATCTAAATAAATTATGAAGGTGCCTTTTATATACTTCTTTCAAAAATAATGTTATTTTATTCTTTTTAGTTTTCGTGTAAATTAATTAATAATTTTAATATTGTTAACTTTTTTTTAAATACGAAGGCTCAATCTGGGTTCCCACGGCATTGTCCTGCACGTTTTTCTGTGCCTATTTGTTTTTTTGAACGTAGGACTATCAGCCGGGTGTTCATAAGGATTAGATTTTATTTCGTGAAAAAATTAATAATCTTAATATTCACACGGTTAAATTATGTATGTACCACCCCAAACCGGATACTTACGTTAAAGTTCATTCGTGTTGCTTGACAATTCGTTTAAACGTTTATATATTATGGTGTAGGATTTTTTACTGTACAAACGACGTGTAAAGAGTCCTATGTACAATGTATGCGCTATTGTTTATTCGGTGAGACATATACTGAAAAAAAAAACGTGCCGTACAATACCGTGCGAACGGTGCCTAAGGGTTAGCTCACACCGAGAGGCGACGCGACGCAACGCTACGCGCACACTTCGTTATGAGCTGCGCAGCGCTGCATGGCGCAACGTATTCTGAATTCTCACAACGAAATGTTATCACGTGTAGAAAATAAGGTTATACATAATGATTTTGATTCGCTCTCTAAAAGTGTCCGCGCAGCGTCGCATCGCGTCTCTGTGTGAGCTGACCCTAAATAGGTAGGTAGTACATCAAGCGCCATAGTGCAATAGCACCACAACTTGTTTGTTAGCTGTCAAAATCAAAATTAATTGAAAAGAATTATGCCTACATTGTAGTAGGTACCTCTATCGTGAAATACTTTATCATCATCAGCACCTACACTTTGTGCTAACTATAACCCAGCTTTAATTATTTAATTTAAACACGTTATTATAATAAATATTTCCAATATAACTATGTACACTTCTTCTTCTTCGTCGTTACACTCTTGGCAGAGTGGTCGTGGTCGTCAAATCTGGTGTAGTGGCTAGCTTAACAATCCGTCGCCATTCCCCCCGTGCTGTAGCTTGTCTCGTACATTCACAGAGTGGAGCATTAAGTGCAGCTTTAATTTGATCGGTCCAACGCATGGGCGATCGGCCGCGCGCTCTTTTTCCTTCAACTTGGCCCTGTACAACAAGTCGTTCCACGGATGTGTCTTCTCGACGTACAATATGGCCAAAGAAAGTGAGAATACGACTTTTGACGATGGAAGAAAGACGCTGTTTGATATGAAGTTCTTGGAGAATTGAGACATTGGTTCGGAATTGCGTCCACGATATGCCAAGCATTCTTCTCCAGCACCACATCTCTAAGGCGTCTATCTTTTTTTTCTCGTTCTCTCTCAATGTCCATGACTCAGCACCGTAAAGAAATAAGGGAAACACTAGTGCCCTGACAAGTCGTATTTTTGTGGCCTTCGTGATGTTTCTGTTTCTCCATATTTTCCTGAGCCGATCCATGGCGGACCTGGTAATAGCCATGCGCCGTTTAATTTCATCCATGTACACACCTAATACTAAACTATAATAATTAAACAAAACTAAAAAATTGCAAAACTTCCACATCGCTGTCGGCTGAAGGTGTGCCCATAACTGGCAGCATTGCCAAGTTAAGTTCTAAGTGGCCTAATTCTCGCTAGTAAGTAGGTTATTTCCTAGATCGACTCTTATGACTATCTTGTATCCATATAACTAATTAATCTAAGCTTGCACCTATCTCAGTTTTATATCTATTGTACCTAATGCGATAGGAAATAATATAATTATATCGGTAGTTAGGTAACTATTTATCTACCTATCAATTATTTTGCTAAAACTTGGGAAGGTTAGAATGATACACTAAAAAATAAATGTAACATAATTATATCATATTAATATATTAAAATAAACTTCTATGTGTGTGCAAAGTAGATGTGGTAACACTGGGTTTCGCGTTATTTACACGATGTGTGTCACGATGTGATGAGCAATCTGCCGTTTGGGTCAGTTTCTTTATTGAATAGGTACATTCTATATATTGATTTAATTGTTTGAGCGTGGCAGCAGTACGGCGATGTACCGCCAAGTGTCAAGTTGGTCGAGTAAGGGATTGGCTGCGTTCACGACGATACGAGCAGCGGTGCTTGAGATGGCACCCTGGAACCTGTTCACGTAGTCTATGATCACATCTTCAACCATTGAGTTGACGATGCCGTCGATGTCTCCACCGCCAATAGCACCCGATATGTTCGACTGGAATAAACAATTGTGATAAGAAAAGCAAGAAATAAAGTAGGGATAATTAGACCCTCTAAATGTTTTATTTCGGTATATTTATAATTATTATGTTGTCCAAATGGAATTTGAATCTTCAGAGCCTCTAAAAAAGGCGTGAAACTTTAAACGAAATTCAGGCGCAGAGGGCATATAGGTATGTAGGTACCTACTTAGTTTGACCATTGAACACGTCCAAATTTAGTGCCTCCGTAAACGATAATTTTTTTCGATTAGAATATCGGCAAGAAAATCTTAATGAACGTGAACAACTTCGTGAGATATTTCTTCATCATTCATCTATGTACACCTACTTCCTTTTTATTCAAAGGCACACAACAACCTACTTCGTTAGTCGCCATCAACACATGGAAGAAGTTTCTGTCAATTCTGTCTTATTATTAGTAACCAGTAAGTACTAATGAAAAGTGAGCTCATTACTAATGTAGTACTTACCTTGAAATCGGGAATTGCAAAAGAAGCGTTTTCGATTCTATCAATGAGCACTGATTTGCCGTCATCAGATTGTTTCAGGTACAGTTTAGCTTGGAGCCTGAAGCCATCAATCTTGAACCTAAAGTAAATTATATAATTTATAAGTATTAGGTAATACACGTTGAGTTGAAGATTGAATAACAAATCTTTGGAATACTTACACAGCGTTTCCTTTTCCGTAGATGGGGATGGCAGTAAAGAAATCACCCTGGAGGTCGTAATGCTCTGTAATGGAAAAATAAGAATCTACGGTTATCCTCAAAATTATGTAATAGATAAAAAAAAATCTCTTGATATCATACCCAAAAGAATAATGGTTTTTCTGCTGACCGTTCAAATACGGCTTGTTTGTTTGGGGAGAACCACCCAAATTGACACAGCGTTCAAAGGTTTTTTATTGTGGTGATATATTTTTAAAACTTTATTTCGGATTATAAACATTATTATTATTTTTTCAGGCGAAAGACACGACTGCCGAGGGAGGTGTTTTTCGAGTGTAGGTAAAATTAATACAATTTTCTGCAATAACTTACCAGCAGAGGCATCGATTGTTGGCACTGAGATGTCCAAATCGAAAGACAGTTCGGAAAGGTTGAGGTTGCTTCTGTGGACAACGAAGGAGCCAAGACCGGTTGCGAGAATATTTTGCAGTTCTATTTCCAAGCTGAAAAAATAATTAACACATTATTGGATTAAATAATATTAACCTAGGGGAAAGGTATTTTGTATGTTGTAAACATTAAAATTTATTGTGTAAAATATTACAATAATTTTCCACTCATGAGAAGAAGATAATCGCTTCGCTTTGTCTATTATACGAACTCAAAATATGTCTGTTTTTTGTTATTTGAGGTGATATCTTACTTGATAAGTCCAGCAGGAACATCTAGATGGAAGTGGGACAGATCTAGGGGGTCTAGTGGTGGGATGTTGAAGATGTAGGAACCATTGTTGATGACGTGTCTGACGTAGGCAATCAGCTGGCGGATCAGAGCGTTGACTAGGAAGTTGCGGCTTTCTAATGAGCTCTCAGGATCTGTTTAAGATATAACATCCATGTTTAATAATTTGTTGAAAATCTTTGATTTTTTGTTACCCCATCAGTATCTACTTCTCAAAGCGAGTTTGAAAAAAAGCAGAGAGTAAAAATATCGGCAGTATATCGTATCACTGAGAGGTTCTATGGAAAAGCTAGATATGGGGTATATTCGTATATTGTAAAGTAAGCAGACGGTACAAATTCAGACACTGGTTTTACTAATATTCTAGCCGAGAATGTAAGTTTATTTGCGATTGTTAATAATTACGAAATCGAGAATTGCCAGTGCCTTAATCATTTTCTTATCAATAATTGAAGATTGTGGAAAGTTATCAAGATTCAAATCACAGTAGCAACAAATTTATTTATTTATTTATTTATTTATTAAAGGTACTCCAACGACTTATCCACTAATACACATACAATATAATTAATAACATGAATTTCAGATTATGGTGGATTTGTCACTTATAGAAGTACACAGCACTTACAAGAAAAAAGCTAATACTAGTTAATTAAAGTAAAAATTTCAAGTGAGATCCAGATCAAACAAACTGTTAATAGAGAAGACAAACGAAAAACAAACAAACATTTGAATGTAGCGTTAGTTAGCGAGTGCAATACGTACATGTTTAATATTGAGCTGTATATGAAGCCAGTTGAGTCAAGCATGTGAATTGTCTAAAGCAGCTAAGAGACTTTTGCGAAATTGCGGAAATGTGTCTGAAAAGACATCAATGATATTGTTGGAGAAGCTTATTTTATTATAGTTAGCCATTAACCGGTTCATGGGGGCAGTTTGACCAAGGTTGGTTCTAGACGAGGATATAACGAAAGTATTTATTTTGCGTTTAGATCTTATTGAGGTACGTCTTGGTATAGCTATATTTATTTCAGATAATAATTCAGGTACATTAGCCAAACCATGGATTATTTTATATAGCAATAAAAGATCAGATGAGCTTCTAAGGTGCTCCAATGACAACATATTAAAATGGCTAAGCCTATGGGAATAGATAGCGTCACGGGGGCAACTAGCGCATCTAAATCGTAGGTATCTGGTAAAACTCTTTTGTATACGTTCAATCCTGTTGACATGAACACGATATGTGGGGTTCCAGACTGGAGATGCGTATTCTAAGATGCTCCTGACGAGGGAATTATAGAGTAGCTTAAGTGTCATCGAGCTCCGAAACTCTGAGCAGGTTCTTTTCAAAAATCCTAACATTTTTGAAGCTTTAGCTACAATTGTGTCAATGTGATTAATAAATGTCAGCTTTCTATCGAGTTGGACTCCTAAGTCGCGGATTGTGTCGACCTTTTGCAAAGTTATGCCATTTAACGTGTATGATGTTAGCCGTATGTTCTTATTTCGCGTGAAAGTCATGTGGTAGCACTTACTCGCATTGAGAGTCATCATGTTTAGTTGACACCATTCGTGTATTGCATTCAAGTCTTCCTGAAGGAGGATGGTGTCTGAACTCGTTTTAATTTCCCTATATATTTTAAAATCATCAGCGAACATGGAGTATTTACAGTGTCTGATTAAATGAACTATATCATTCACGAAGATTAAGAAGAGAATCGGTCCCAGGTGAGATCCCTGTGGTACTCCGGAGGTAGAATAGTAAAGTGGTGATTCGTAACCCCTAACTACCACTCTTTGTTTTCGTCCGGACAGGTAAGATGCGAACCACATGAGTAGTTGGCCGAATATGCCAAAGTTTTCGAGCTTTTTTATAAGTATTTCGTGATTAACCTTATCAAACGCACTGCTAAAATCAGTATATATGGAATCTACCTGTATGCGGGAATCCAAAGATTTGCTAATGTCATTGATGTAGTGTACTAAATTGGTGGTAGTAGATCTGCGAGTACAGAACCCGTGTTGTTGGGGTGCTAACTGGGTTTTAATGTGAGACGTTAACTTAGGACATACAAGCGATTCAAATAATTTAGCAAAGACTGAAAGCAGCGATATGGGACGATAGTTCGTAGTATTGTTTGCCTCTCCTTTTTTAAATATAGGGAGAACGTTAGCTATTTTCCATTCTGATGGGAATGTAGATGTTTTTATTGACATGTTAAAAATCAATTTGAGCGGAAGTGATAAAGAAGCTGCACATTTCTTTGCAAATATAGGAGGCAGACCATCAGGTCCCGGGCCTTTACAAATGTTTAATTTGTTCAGTTCTTTGAACACATCCCTTTCAGTGAAAGCCATTTTACCTAGGGCGAATTGAAAGTAATTCTGCGCACTAGAATATGAAGCGTTAGGGCAAGTTGATGGTAAAAAGGTAGAAGAAAAGTGTGTGGCGAATAGCTTACAAATTTCCTCTCCTGATGTTGCAACATTCTGACCCAGAAACATAGTCGATGGAATCTCACTAGACTTAGATTTTTTGGCTTTCACAAATGACCAAAAGAGCTTAGGGTTATGCGTGATATTCTTCTCGGTATTAGTTACATACGTCCTATAACAGTCTTTGATCATTTTTTTCGCGCGGTCATCTAGGATTTTATACTCGTATTGATCTCGAGGATTTTTATATTTTTTATAGCGAATCCTATATTTTTCTTTTTCGTTTAAAATACTAATGAGAGGCTTGCAGAACCAAGCAGGAAACTTGCTATTGGGCACCCTAGAATGAGGAACACATTCGTCAATTATTTTTCTAATATTTGTATACAGCACCTGCACCATGGCATCGACATCAGATAATTTTTCGGAAAATACTTTTATCCAATCGACGTCATTTAGCATCCTATTAATCAACGCATAATTAGCGCGTCTGAAGTTAAACTTTGAGTGATTTCTATTTTTTAACAGAGCTGGTGAGACATGGCTAATATATAAATCTAAAGGTGGATGATAAACATCTACTGCAGACATTGGATGAACAAATGACACAAACACTACATAATTAATTATAAATAGGTATTATACTTCATAAAAAGGTTGTTGCACTGTGAAACAAATAACGTACCTACAATCTAAAAGCATAATTTTTGATGAATTGAAAATCTGAACTAGCATTTCTTTTATCAAATTTTGAGAATGATTTCATAAACCGGCAAAGTTCTAGTCAGACTATAAAACAGGAAAAAAAGATCCCTGTTGTTAGGGAGTCGAAATATTTATTATGTTCTGATTTTTAATATTTTGATAAAGCGACAACGGTAACACGTTAACATCATCTGTAAAAATGTCAACTATCTACTATCTCGGTTCATGAGATACAGTCTGGTGACTACCGTCTTCCGTACCTCGACGGTGGCGGGGTCTTAGTAGTAGGTTCCTGTTTTATCCCTTGGGTACAAAACCCTAAAAATGACTTGGTACATTTGCTAGCGTCTGCGTTAATTCATATCTAATGACCGTAATTGCAAATAAAATAAGCGGATGTGACGTAATTCAATACGTTTAAGCGTGGGTTCAAAATTTATATTGGAGTCATGTGTTGTCTTCCTTTCGTTATTAGTAGTTATATGAAATATATATCAAAGATTTACTTAAATTTACCTTAATAGGTTGGGTAAGTAAAGGTTAATAAACACAATTCGTGAATAAGGCATTGGGTAACTTACCGACATCGAGGGGCATGGGCTTCCCAACAGTTGACGCAGCCGCCGCCAAGCCGCACAACATCAATACCAGTAATAATTTCATTCTGCAACAAAATATACATTTTGGCATGTCATCGTTGGCGTAAATAATAATGATCATTAAAATCTATACCTTACCCATAATGTTGATCGTATCACTTTTTAAATTATTATTATAAACGTATTCTGAGTTAGATCTGTTCTATTATTTGGTCATAACCTGACAGTATTAGATAATAATGTTTTTTTTGTTATACGTCACGATTTTTTGGGTTATTGAAATGTTGTGAGACCTTGCTAAATTTGCAAACGATTTAAGTATTGATGGCCCTTTCTCATTATACTTCCATTATCTATTGTTATTGCAATGTAAACCAGAAAAAAAACATTTGTTGTTTACGTATAGTTCAATATTTCTCGTTAAGAGGTAAGAAAGAGCTAAATAACTTAAGCTACAATTAAATACTTTTACTGAATCGAATCTACGGGTTTCTAAATAAACAGTTTTGCACCAATCAATAACGTATTAGTATTTAAAGAGCTTACAACATCAACTTACAGGTTTACATTAAATTAAGAGATAAATATTTTAGCACTCGATATTTACATTACACAGTATCTTGTAGGTAGAATGTGGTCCTTTTTACCCGACTGTCCCAGAAGCAGGGTTTATTATTGTGGGATTAAATTTTTTGTCTAGATATAGTATAAAAAATACAGAAAAGAAAAACAACAACAAAAAGAAAACGAATGATAACAGGTTCTAAAATTATTGGTTTTCTTCTTACTACCTACTCACATTTTTCAAGATTAGTCTTCACAAATTATTTTGTATCTGACGTTTATTTTAGTGTTATAAAAACTAATAAAAGCTTATTTGTACACTTACCTAGCAGATTTCACGAATCACTGAGACTCACTTCGCCTCCTACCTTGTATCACGTATTATCTTAATCACTGTGATCAGCACTGATTTTTAATCACCAACAAATAAGATGATAAAATATAATCAATGACAGTTATAAAATTATCTGTTCTAATCGCGTATACCGACCAAATAGTGCAAACTTAGGTAATTTGTAACACTAAATGTAAAAAACAATTGACATAAATATAGCAATTAAAGTTCAAGTACCTAATTGAAAAAAAAAAAATTATCATTAGTTACGTCAAACTTGTCTCCCAGGTCTGACTCTGGGTTTACTTAGGCCTTATACAGAAATTACCTCCTTGTTGGTCTAGTAGTCGCAAGCACGACTGCCGTGCACGAGGTCTCGGGTTCGATATCTGGGTCGGGTGAAAAATATTTACTGTTTTAAGTTTGAAATTCTCAGTACCGCTCAGAGTCAGGAATTAGTGTGGCGGTGTTTACACCCCTGTGCCTCGGAAAGCACGTAAAGCCGTTAGCCCTGCGCCTGATCCCTTTCCGCTCGTGTCGGTCAACCGTCCCATCGGACTATGAGAGTGAAGGAACAGAGAGTGCACCTGTGTTTGAGCACACACTTGTGCACTATAATATCTCCTGCGTACATGGCTGATCTCACTTGAGATTGGCTGCAAAGGCCGAAATTCGGTCTGGAGATTATTTTTATACGGAAAGAAAGCTGGCAGCCTGCGCCGATCTAACAACGCTTATTTGAAGCGTCGCCTGTCCTGGCAAACCCACCAATTTGAGAAGTCAAAGACCCCGGTCAAAAAAAGGTTTGACAACTATTGCTGTAAAAGTCGTCTTCCAAATTTGTAGTAAAAAAGAAAAATAAAGTTTATTGTCTTAATTACCCCAGTCTCCTCAAAACGCCATCAATTGTTTTTCAGCGGTTTATTAACATAGAAATAGTAGTAGGTACCTAGCAATATAATAAATTTAATTTTGATTGAACGGTGCGATCTTAATCAGGATCGTCGAGGTAATTGTTGTTTGTAGATAATATTATCAAGGTAACGACTTTGATATATTTGCTAGTTTATCGAGCGATTTACATATCGAAGAACGATAACATGATCGTAAACATTAAAAACAAAAATAAATTATTTTACGCTATACTTTAGACTGATTCCCAGAAGACGAAAGCAGGTACCTACTTATCTAAAGAATTACCATACAAAAATAATAAAAATCCAACTTTTAAGTAAGTAAATACCAATGTTTTACAAATAAAAATTCTGATTCCGATTCTAATTCTGTATGCACTTCTCTACACCAAAAAGATGGAGTTTTGAGAAACTTTTGGCAGTCGGTTAAAAACAACGAAATTTATCGTGTAGGTACCTACCTAAGTATAAGTAACGTCATTTCAATCATATTTTTTTATTATGCTATGACGCTTTTATATAGATTAGGTAAATATTAATTGATTACACTACATATTTCATTACACCAATAAAATTTCTACAAAAACCACAAACTACTTATTTAATATTGATGTATTTAGATAACAGTCATATGTCTCCAGGTGTCGTATCATTGATCTCGTTTAGCAGTTTTATGAAGTTTTCCTTATATGACTCTGATATGTAGGTGTTGAAGCGATTGAGGTTTTCGGCGAGAAGGTCTTCCACCATGCTGCTGATGATAGCATCTATGTTGTTGTCGAATTGTGTGCGGGACTGAAACATACGACATGTTTACGTGACTGAACGACTATGCTAAATACTGTTCTTTTTCGAATAAAAATTAAAGATCAGAGAGATGCAGATTATTATAATTATTTACCGTACGAGAAAGTTATTAAAAACAAATTTTAGGAGCGAGTAGAGACAATTTGACGCGTGATATGTAGGTTTGATTTTCCCAGATATTAAATAAGTACGCACTTTCAAAATCAAAATAATTTTATTTCAAGAAGACTTTTTCAGGTACTACTTTCAAAACTTTAAATGATTTTAGTTGCGCGGTTCCAAAATGTCATTGCTATGGAGAAGAACCGGCAAGAAACTCTTTAGGTTACTCTTCAGGTGGCAATTAGAGAAAACTTGGTGTTCCGACAGCAGTAGACTTTGCATTGTAGAGATAACTTCTCGACTTTGTAAAAAAATTATGTGATAAAAGGAACAGATTTAAATATGTAACAGTATAGATTTAATGTTTACTTACGATAATCTGTTGTATGCTGAAATGAGGGTTGTCAATCTTATCCAGGAGCATAGATTTGTCGTCGGCTGACTGTTTCAGATAAACTTTACCCCATAACGTGATGTTTTGTACTTCAACACTGAAATTTTTATAAGTATTTCATTTACTAAGTTCGTGGGGGTTTTCTTTGAAAACTAGAGTATTCTGAGAAATTTTGTAACGGGAGACAACCCTATCGTAGCTTAGGAAAAGGCTAGACAAGCTATGCATTTGAAATCTAAATATGTATACAACACAACCTCGAACCAGCACTCTAGGTAGTGGTTAATGGTAGTATGGTTTATTGATAAGTATTATCAAGGTTGCAATTCTATGCATAAAAATCTTACTTTATTAAACCATCACCAATCTAAAATACGCACTGTGGGGAAGTTAAGCAATAAATAAATTAATGATCTAATCACGATCTCTAAATTTAGTTTTACAAGTCATTTTTATGTAGATAATAATTCAATAGCTACTTACTAAACTTCGCCTTGTCCCTTCAGCGGCAGTAGTTCGTATATATCACCTCGTAAATCATAATGATCTGTAAAAGTTGCGTATTTGACATACTTAAACTTGAAAAGAAAAAACAATAAGGTAAGTAACAAACAAAGGGCTCGAGGCTAAGAGCAAGCCGTACGGTTCGATCTAATATAAAGAATTAGCAGTGCTCGCCGCAGGTGGTCCGTGGATGGGTGACCATTTGTAAACATACCGAGCCACATACATATCGAAAAAGCACAATAAGTCGTTGGTCTGTCATACAGTGATCTTTGGCAGTCTTTAAGTCATTACAAATCTCAAAACCAGTCTTACTATGGAATACTATATTACCCAGCAATGGGTTGTGGAGGTCAGATAGGTTGTCGCTCGATTTAAAATAAGGTATTCAGCTAAATCCGGTAAGACTGGCAGTCGACCCGAACATAGATTGGGAAAAGGCTAGGCAGATGATGATGATGAAACAAACAAGTAGATATACCTGCATAAAATTCCAGACGTGGAATGTATATTTCTAGATCAATAGATATTTCACTCTTTGTATAGTTGAAAGATATTAACTGGAAACTTGATAAGCCTGAAATCCTTCCTTTATATATGTTTATGTTGGCACTGAAATAAAGAAATACAATTAATGTAATGTAAGGGTCAGTTCACACGGAGACGCCTCACTTTTAGAGAGCGTCGCATCGCGACTCGGTGTGATCTGACCCTAAGTGTTCAATTCGATACACGACAATTTATGAAACAAATGACAGTCTTTATACCCGTCTTCTTTATTTCTGTAGTTTTTACTGTTATCTAGCAGTGACACTCTACCAACGTCCACAATGAGCACTTGTTTCCAAGTGTAAGACACTGCAAATACTGTCAAGAAAAAAGTGTAGGACACTTGTGTCATAAAGTAACCTCAGCTTAAAGCACCTTAACAACTTACTTTAAAATTTCACCCGCAATGCGAAACTCCTTCGTATCAAACTCATATGGATCTAATACAGGAACTGCTTTGGCCACGTCACCGCCTTTGATTACATTTCTTATTTCTTCAGATAGGTGTGGAATATCTGCTACGGGAGTAAACTGATCGCCAGAGTGACTTACATCTGTAAATAGTTTGCTCAGTATGTACTTCTTCACATCTTGGTATGATTGTAGTGTCCTATCTTTGTAATATGACGTCACCATAAGTTTGGTCTCTAACTTTCACCATACAGGACTATATACAATATGTAACTAAACCCCTGTCCGATCCGATAAAGGCGTATTCGTGGTACAGTTCATGAACCGTCTCGCATAGGCTCTTCTTCTGTTCTCTCTTTGACACAAAACTGTAGGTAATAGGTAAGTACGTGAACTTTGAGGAGCGGTCAGTGTTGCTGTTAGCTTGGATCAGTTTTTATTTAATTACTAGCTGTTGCCCGCGGCTTCGCTCGCGCGTAAAGTAAAGAGTAGTATTAAAGGTGATGGATGGATGTATTCTGTGATTTTCAAAGAAAGAAGTATGAATAAAATTTTTCACAAACTATTATGGCGTTAAAATAATAATTAAAGTAAAGTAAGTAGCAAATGCATTTGTGTTCTGGAATCGGAGACAACGAAGTACCATAAACACCCAGACTCAAGACAATGTAGAAAACTGATTTTCTACATAGAACCCATCCGGGGATCGAACCTGGGACTTTAGAGCTGGCGACACCTTAAAAACCGGAGTGAACGCCACTCGACCACATAGCTATGTCTTAGATGGTCATTATCTTATCTACTTATCTTTTCATCTGTCTATCTTTGAGAATACCGAACTTCACATACCAATTATTTCAGCCCCTATTTCACCCCCTTAGAGGGTAGATTCCTCAAATCACGGAAAAACATCTTATTTATTTCTAACTAATAACCCTTGTATGAAATTTAATGTGTCTATCCTTGAAAACGACACAATTCTTGTACCTACTAACTTCCAACCCCTATTTCACCCTCTTAGGAGGATGATTTTTAAAAATCTCTAAAATACGTCTTGATTTATTTCTATCCAGAAACCCGTATACGAAATTTCATGTTCTATCATTGAAAATACCGAACTTCCCATACAAACTTTCAACCCCTATTGCACCCCCTTAGAGGGTAGATTTCTAAAATCTCGGAAATACATCTCACTTATTTCTAACGAATAACCTTTGTATGAAAATAAATTTGTATATCTTTGAAAACAACACAATTCATATGCCTACAAACTTCCAACCCCTTTTTCACCCTCTTAGGGGGATGATTTTTAAAATCGCTGAAATACGTATTTATTAATTTCTATTCAGAAACCCGTATACGAAATTTCATGTGTCTGCCATTGAAAATACCGAACTTCCCATACAAACTTTCAACCCCTATTTCACCCCCTTAGGGGATAGATTTCCAAAAGTAGCCTATAGCCTTCCTCAATAAGTAGACTATCTAACAGTGAAAGAATTTTTCAAATCGGACCAGTACTTCCTGAGATTAGCGCGTTCAAAGAAACAAACAAACAAACTCTTCAGCTTTATAATATTAGTATAGATTTATCTTTTCATCTGTCTATCTTTGAGAATACTGAACTTCACATACCAAATATTTCAGCCCTTATTTCACCCCCTTAGAGGGTAGATTTCTAAAATCTCGGAAATACATCTCATTTATTTCTAACTAATAACCCTTGTATGAAATTGAATGTGTCTATCTTTGAAAACGACACAATTCATATGCCTACAAACTTCCAACCCCTTTTTCACCCTCTTAGGGGGATGATTTTTAAAATCGCTGAAATCGTATTTATTTATTTCTATTCAGAAACCCGTATACGATATTTCATGTGTCTATCATTGAAAATACCGAACTTCCCATACAAACTTTCAACCCCTATTTCACCCCCTTAGGGGATAGATTTCCAAAAGAAAAGTAGCCTATAGCCTTCCTCAATAAGTGGACTATCTAACAGTGAAAGAATTTTTCAAATCGGACCCGTACTTCCTGAGTTTAGCGCGTTCAAACAAACAAACTCTTCAGCTTTATCTATACTATCTATACTATCTATACTAATATTATAAAGAGGAAACCTTTGTATTTTTGTATTTTTGTATGTTTGTATTGAATAGGCTCAAAAAGTACCGGACCGATTGCAAAATTTCTTTTACCATTACTTAGAGGGATTCTTCCGAATCCGTATAGGCTATATTTTATCCCGGAAAATAGATAGGATTTTTCGTGGTAGTGAAAATTGTGGAGTAAGTCGACGAAAAAACTGCCGTACGTTAACGATTCTCGCGAACGCTGCCTAAATGGTTAGAGATGTATGGTTGACTTCTATAGAAAAGTTGTAGAACTCAATAATGCCTGCAAAAAAGTCCGCGATAGTATAAACCAAACATTTATATTTTAGCCATTATAACCACTTTTCCATAGAATAAAAGTAATTAAAATTATTAGTCTATGTTTATTGATCATATTATCGTTAAATACTAATCCTTATCCAAATAAACTATTTATTGAGCAAGATTGTTTCAATATCTATATATTACTTTTTATTTTATTCCAATCGGACAATTCATTCAAAAGATATTACGAATTTAAAATTGTAATTGGTATTAAAATGAATGATGGCCGCCGGCCGATATGTGTTGCACGACTCGCACGGCGAAACCGCAGGGGAGGGGGGTGCACATCTATGAAGAAATAAATGTCCACCCGTGCGAAGCCGGGGCGGGTCGCTAGTAATATATAATGTAATAATGTAAATATAATGTATAATGTATATAAAGTATAGATAAATAATTATAGTATCTTAGCCGTGTCACAGATTAATAAATAGTTACTTGGCCGTGTGCAGCGCCCCTTATTGAACTCCACTGCGGGTGACGTAACCTACGACAAACTTATTATTTGCGGTTGGTACAGTATTCGGGTCTAGGGATCGAACCGCAAAATTAAGTTTGTTTTTTTTTTTATATACTTTTCCGGGATAAAAACTACCCAGTGTGGTGCCCAGGATATTAAAGAACAATTATACCAAGTTTCATCGAAATCGAACCGGTAGTTTTTGCGTGATGCCTGAACAAACAGACAGACAGACAGACAGACAGACAGACAGACAAAAATTTTTTTAATCACATTTTTGTGTTCGGTGTCGGTCTAGTAACACACCCCGCCATTAATTTTTTTGATATTTTCAATGTACAGAATTTTCACTTCTACAGATTTATTATAAGTATAGATTTTCACTAGGGAAAAATATTAATCTTCAACCCATTTAATAGCTACATTTGATACGTGTTCGCAGTACGATACCGAATAATACTCTTAGGGATCGGACAAGGTTTTTGTTACACGCCGCTGTATAGTCTTTAATTAATCTCCAGGCTGAATTTTGTCTCAGCCGCAGGAATACGGTAACGTGCTTTCCGAGGTACAGGGGTGATAAAACCGCCGCACTTCCTGACTCCGAGGGGTACTAAATATTTCTAAATAGATAACCCAGAAACATTTCTGACCCGAGATTCGAACCCGAGACGTGCACAGTAGTCGCGTTTACGACCACTAAACCGACATCACCGACATGGCAGTCAAGATCTTGTATTTTATATAATAAATAGCTACCTACCGATACTAAAACCGTTACTGATGTAAACATCTAAAACACAAAGCACTATAAATGAAAAAAGAAATTTCATCTTACACTATATTTCTAACTAAATTAAATCACAATTATTTTGTAGGTACTAGTCAAACTTCAGTTAGCAACTGTGGCAGTTAAACCATACATTAAACCATGGAAGTTATCTTAAAGTTACGAAAACCGGATTTCGTTATCTGATAGGTAGATTAATATAATTATTTGTAATAATAATTAGTACCTATTTGTAACAGTTAACTATTTTGTAACAAAATTTTTTATTTTTGATCGAAATAATTAGGGCTTTGCAACTACCTATTAGTATATTATAATCTATAGTGTTATACTTATCTATACATATAATAAATCTGTAGAAAAGTCATTTTTGTACATTGAAGAAATTGAAAAAAAAAATAGCCAGCGTGTGAAAAGATAACTAACAGAACCCATTTCCATCACTTTTGAAATTTTTGTCTGTTTGTCTGTTTATATGTTTGTTTGTGCGCGCATCACGTAAAATCTATGAATCCAATGCAGACAATGTTTATATACAAAAATTATACGTAACTTGAGGTATTACTTAGTTTTGGTTTCATCGAAATCGGTTCATAAACAAAAAAGTTATGTACATTTGAATCAATAGAAAGCGATATCGGCGACACAATGTCCAATTTAGGATGAGCTCTCATCAATATGGTCGTCCATATTAAATAGGGATCAAACTCTAAATTTACATAATCTCCATTCATCTGTACACGTAATCTTTGACATATAAACAAAAAAGTAACCATGGCGAAAATAACGTTGCCATAGCGATCAGTTTATTGAAGTATGAATAACTATTTAAGATGCTTACAGTAGTATTAAACAGCTCGGTGGTTATACGATAGGAAATGTGAAATATCTTGCTGCGTGTTCAAATCCTGATGTTACTGCATATTTTGTTTTTTATTTCTAGAACCGACTTTCTTACAGAAGTACGAATATATCGAGCTAACCCTTTTTGTGTTTTGTATTATTTTTTAGTTTGTAATTTTTTACATGGCTAATTTTTTAGATAGCTTGCTGCTCATGTAATTTTTGATGCCTGATCGAGACAAACAAAAATGCATAAAGTTTTTACAATCACACTTTACTGTTAAACAGGTGAAGTTCATAGTCAGTTAGTTGATAAGTCCATCATCTAAATCCCGCAATTTCTGCGACTTACATAAAAGAAACCAAATTGTCAAATACCCGTATCAGGCGACTTGAGCCATCTAAAGCGCATTCAGTGATTCAGTCAGTCAAAAATATTTTTCACATGCATACCTATTACGACTGATCAGCGCGAACAACGTCGCGGGTACAGCTAGGTCATCAAGGTTACTTTATTCATATTTTTGTCTTTATTAAACTGAACGGACGGTATTTGAATCTCGCATCCACTACTGATGAATGCCTGTGTGTGACGAGATCTGATGGCAAACTGCTAAGCTGGCATAAATAAATATACTTACAGGATATAGCGCATGTTCCAGCTTTTGATCTGGTCATTATTATCTATACCTACTAATATTATAAAGCTGAAGAGTTTGTTTGTTTGTTTGAACGCGCTAATCTCAGGAAGTACTGATCCGATCTGAAAAATTCTTTCACTGTTAGATATTCCACTTATTGAGGACTATAGGCTATTTTTCTTTTGGAAATCTATCCCCTAAGGGGGTGAAATAGGGGTTGAAAGTTTGTATGGGAAGTTCGGTATTTTCAATGATAGACACATGAAATTTGGTATACGGGTTTCGGGTTAGAGATAAATGAAGACGTATTTCAGCAATTTTGAAAATCATCCCCTTAAGAGGGTGAAATAGGGGTTGGAAGTTTGTAGGTATATGAATTGTGTCGTTTTCAAAGATAGACACGTTTAATTTCATACAAGGGTTATTAGTTAGAAATAAATAAGACGTATTTCCGAGATTTTAGAAATCTATCCTCTAAGGGGGTGCAATAGGGGTTAAAAGTTTGTATGGGAAGTTCGGTATTTTCAATGATTGACACATGAAATTTTGTATACGGGTTTCAGGATAGAAATAAATAAAGATGTATTTCAGCGATTTTAAAAATCATACCCCTAAGACAGTGAAATAGGGGTTGGAAGTTTGTAGGTACATGAATTGTGTCGTTTTCAAAGATAGACACTTTTAATTTCATACAGTTAGTTAGAAATAAATAAGATGTATTTCCGTGATTTTAGCCTTTTAGGAATCTTTCCTCTAAGGGGGTGAAATAGGGGCTGAAATAGTTGGTATGTGAAGTTCGGTATTCTCAAAGATAGACAGATGAAAAGATAAGTAGATAAGATAACGCCCATCTAAGACATATCTATAATGATGACCCCCGTGGTCGAGTGGCTTTCACTCCGGTTTTTAAGGTGTCGCCAGCTCTAAGGTGTCAGGTTCGATCCCCGGACAGGTCCATGTAGAAAATAACTTTTATAAATTGTCTTGAGTCTGGGTGTTTATGGTATCTTCGTTGTCTCAGATTCCATAACACAAATGCTTTTGCTACTTACTTTACGTTAATTATTATTTTAACGCCATAATATTTTATGAAAAATTTTATTCATACTCCTTACTTTGAAAATCACAGAATACATCCATCTACCTTTAATACTACTCTTTATTTTACGCGCGAGCGAAGCCGCGGGCAACAGCTAGTAATGGATAAAATCTCTTTGAGAACCTCAGACCCAGTAACGGACTCAATTTCGAAAGTCGGAAAGAAGTTATACATCAGATAGAGCTCAATTTTCTGTTCCGTGTCATCATCTCTTGTTTTAGTTATTTATTAGAAATATATAAAAAATCTCTAATAATTACATTTAATAGGTACCAATAAACACAGTATTTGCAATATACACATAAGAGAGCCAAGTTAAACGGTCACCACTGAAACATACTGGCAATCAGCTGGTACTCCACCACAACCATTGTTAAATCGTACATCAAACGTTTGTATAATAAATTGAATTAATTTTCCCATGTGGACTAGACCACACAATGTCACAATCCGTATGGTATTAAGTCCTTGGCACAATTCAAAGATAAAACGTTTTAAATGCATATCTGAGTGAATCGGCGCACCCGTCTTGGTGAGACTAGGATTTTATTGGACTATTGTACGAGTTGCATAACATATACCATAACAGTTGACCGAGACATATTGTGTTGGCTGAAAAGGCATCTGATGTTTATGGAGTGTATATTGTAACCATGATGACTCAGTGATATGTCGTCAAGACGAGATGTTTAGATTTTAGATCATTGACCTCAACTTGTGTTAAATATTTTATATATTTTTTAATAGCCTATGCTGTCCCACTCCAGTTCAAAGGCAGAGGCCAAAAGGATTAGGGGGAGCCCAGCTCTTCCATTTAAGCCTATTCTGCGGCACCTCGAACCAGTCCTCACGGTATGCGTCTAAATCATATATTATATTTTTTTCAGAATATTATTATGTGCAATGTAAGATTTAAATAAAAGCTATTTTCCTACTTATGAATGTAACAAATATATCAAGACTTTGACCAAGCATAATTTGTGGACTAATCATGCGGGGACCACATACTTTTTGTATGTGCCTGCTAAATGAATTTTATACAATTTCCAGCTTTCTAGCGTGTAGAGTTGTGACCGTCTTACGTTGATAAATGACGGTAGATTTAATTATTCTGTTTTCTTTCTCAAAATAACACAAACATATCACTTACGCTCACTCACTACGTCCTAAATACCTCTATCAAATTAGCACGGGTTAATAAGATGGCACACCACAGTCGTAAAATAAACTTTCAAATTGTACCTTCAATTACTTTATTGTTCGCACGTACGTAAGTGAATGTTGGATTTTCATTGACAAATTGTGTAGATACATAGCCGAAGTGGTGCTGAGATTTATAAAACTGTCTACGTTGTTGGTCTAATAGTTATATACAGCCCAATAATATCGTTCCTGATTCTTTATAGAGTCGTGTCTCATCATCAGACCGAATTACCGCATTAGATATCAGCGATTAAGTTCGTAAGGTTCTTGATTCATGTACCTAACCATGACTACATTGTTTATCAGGAATATATAGACAAGTTCTGCGAAGATGTCGCCCGTGGGTAAAGAACTACTTTAATATCAACCTTAGCCCAGTCTTATCTAAAGGATACACATGTCTTTAATAATAAATAAGTGTTGCATACATACATATATAGTCCATACAAACGTCAAACTTTAACGGATTGCTTCATCGATAGTTACGGCTCAGATTTATAGTCCTGTATTATTTGTGTTCCGATTGAGCGCACGCGACGCCAGATGTCAAAAGCTCATCAAAACGAACAAACAGCCGTTGACATAACTAATAGTCAGAGCTGAGAGCACTACAACACTCGTAAATCAATTAGAAGCCGACGCTTGACCGTAAAATTATTTTTTTATGCTCAATTTAGTGCTTGCAATCGGTTTGGGCTGTCTAGATATAGGTCAACGATCCGGCTCAGTGGGACGAGCTATAAGGAAACGAAGATTTATCAACGATATCTTTATATCATACAATTCGAGGCAATGCTTCGAACTGAGAGTCAAAGTCATACTGAATAAATGTGTTGCATGTTAGATGCACCCAAGATGGTAAAGATCAAACCAACGCCAGACTCCTGGATAATATAGAGCTGGTTACCTTTAATAAATAGTTTGCACAAGTAAGTGTCAGTGAGACGAAGATACGCCTTGGACTCTCTCTTAAAGAAATGGTAATTTGAAAGATAATTTATGCATATTAAAGTTAAATTACGCCCAGACACAGAAAAAATTATCATGCTCATCACAAAAAGATTTGTCCTGGGTATACTGCAAGGAACAAGAGCTGGGTGACCTCTAAGACGTAGTAAGTGATAACTTTAAAAAAAGTTAACCAAACATAAAAATACGTCGGTAAAGTATGGCTCTTTTGCTGTATCGTAACTATAGTAGTGATTGTAGTGAATACGTTTCTGGCACTTATGTCAAACGTGCCAATGATGAAACGGCCCAACAACGCGTTTCGTCACGAGCGGCGCCAACGTTCTGCAGTGTTTTTAATGTTTCCGTTACATGTACCAACAGGGATTCCCTGAGCATTGTTCTTGAGATCATTCGTCATTCGAACACAAGAGGCCAGACATAAATGACAAAAAAAACTCATAAAATGTATTTTTATCGACTCATAGTTGAAAAGTAAACAATTGAATCTATGGCGGCACTCGAGCTCTTGACTACTGATAGTACCAGTAAGGATAAAAAAATACGTTTACGATTTGTATTTAATTAAATCTTTTTTTTTAAATCGGTCCTGTAACTTTTCAGGTCATTCGATATAAACATAAAAATACAAATCTTTCCCCTTCGTAATATTTGTATAGAACTGTAGATGTCATATCTCCTGGTAATATTTGATTAAGTACACTTAAATGTAATAAAAAAACAATTACAAAGTTAGTTTTTATATATTTATTTAAATTCAAATTTGAAGATAACAATGGAGGAGAGCACAAAATACGCAATATCGTATACTGAAATGGAATTCTGGGCAAAATGAAAGGGATCCCTATGATGCTGATGAAGTGCACTCGCAACGGAGAGGAACGGAAGGTATTTATGAAAGAGCTTAATCTCTCTAATCACCGCTAATGAGACACAATTGATTTTTTATTGTAATGCGGCGACCGGTCGCCGCTCGGGGACGAATATGTTATAATAAATAGACTTGATATGGGTATAATACAGTCCATCTCATCAACACCATCTTCAAAAATTACGAGAAAACTGTGCTATTTAATTACGCTTCTACCTGAATAACTCCTGCCCCCATTAACCACTACTCAATGAAAGAGAATTAATATTATTCTGCCATTGAAAATCAATGTAAAAGGGTACGACGGGGCTGACATATTTTGTTATAAAAGGCTCCTAATAAAAAGAGATATAAAAACCCTGACATGATAATAATTATGATCGTAAGTTCGTAACGTGACGAGGTGGTGCCATAAACCACCTGTCACTTCAGCAGTCAATCTAGAGGTTACCTAATCGTTGCGATAAGCCGTCATTAAATCTTCATAAACACATCGTTAAAAAGAATGATGTTAATTCAATTAACGTTCTTTGGAGATTGTGTATATTTGCAAGAAATAAAAAATGTATCACATCACATTTGCATAGTTCCCATGTTGCATCAAAACCATCCATAGAAAAACCAGAACTTATTAAAAATGCACCCAAAAATATTTAATAAGGAACCTAATAATTTTGTCAGCATAGCAGTTAGCTAGAAGCATATTCGAAGCACAAAATGAAATAAAATGGAAACGAATTTTATTCAGCAAAAAACAATATTGTTCTTGCTGTGTGCATCACTACATCACCACATAGATGCGTAAAAATACCACAGTTTATCTTTGTACGTTTTTAATCAGCCATAACACTATTTTTAGATTTCTAACTCGCAAGTTGGATATAAATACCCACATTTACAGCAAATGTAGTTAAAACAATAAATTCTTCTGGTTTCTGTTGCCTAATGCCCGTAAATTCTATTTCTGTCAAGGTCACGCGTTACCTTGCCCTGTAGGTATTTTCAAGGCGGAAACAGTGGCTACGACGTAGGCAATTAACAGAACCGATTAATAAAATTGAGGGCCTCGTAGGGTGTCCAGATGCTACGTATGAATTATATTGCACGCTACGAATTGACGTAGCCTTTTTCTAACATTTTTTTTGCAACGGACGTTTTTTTGGTAAGGTCCTGAAACGGAAATCTAGGAAGCCAAATCAGTGCGTTGCTTCTTGTTAGGTTTTATAATCTTAAAAATAATCACATATGTCCCCACCTTAACATAAATCGTAAATACTAAGTAATTGCATTTGCCTGTATCATTGAATAACATTTAAATGCATGTAGCACAACATTCAATCAGTTGCAATATTGGAATTCATTATAGTCTGGGACTAAATAAAAATCTTTGTGCCTAGGTACCCTAACCGTAACAGACCAACACTAGCAATGAATCTAGCCTATTGAAGTCCTGGTTTTGGACGATATTTTGTCAGTGTATTTGCTACTATTTATTCCCCAGTCAACGAGTTCATTTCGATCAGTAATCGCTGACCTGTGTTACATACACCATAGAGTGAGCGTCTCGTCTACGTCTGCTAAGGACGCGCGGTACCTTGCTCGCTCAAAATTTAAAAATGCTTTATTACTTTTAATTTTGTATTTTTTATTGTTTTATTTTTTATCAGTGGTTTTTACGTGTTTCGAGATGTGGCGGACTGTTTTAGGGATGTCGGTATTTTTGTACGCGATAGTAGCCCATGTCACTACTGCGCCTGCGTATTACCATAACAGTAAGTATTTTTAATTGTTTATAAACATACTTTTACCGTCCTTTAGTAACCGCATCTATGTGAATAATATATGTATTGTTATATCTTTTAGTGGACTTAAAAGAGAACACGGAAATTAATTTTCAAATCTGAATTTCGTGCATTTTTAAGTGTATAATACCGGCCTATAGACGTCCCACTGCTGGGCACAAGCCTCTTTCCATATAGAGAAGGAATGAGCATCGATCATCACGCTTGCTCATTGCGGGTTGGCGATTCCAAATTCATTTTTTTTTTAATCCTGGTTTCCTCACGATGTTTTCCTTCACCGTTAGTCAATGATGTCTTAGAATGATTAAGAAAGTAAATAAAACTTTGCAAAAGTCACATTGGTGCTTGCCTGGGTTCGAACCTGCGACCCCATGGTGCATTTTTAAGTAGATATATTTGGGTACCTAGTATAAAGGTATATCTTAGATTTTGAATCACTTCGAATTTCTCGATTTTAAAACGTAGTGACTGGTTTCTGTTCAAATAAGACAAGGAATAAATTAACATTGAATCGGCGAATAATAATTGTCATTTAAAACGTTTAATTACCGCGGTTCATTATGTATTAAGTGTAAAGTTTCTATTTCAATGTAAGATTAGAAGAAATTCTCTAAATCTCCTGTAAATAATGACTTCAGTTAAACTTAACTAATCACTGTGTACCTAAGCCAGAAGGGCTAGGCAGAGTGCATAAACAACAGGGTATGCTAGGCGTCTTCTAGGCGTAGGTATGATATTAACTTATGATAAAATTCCTTATAAGTAAATCAGAGTCACTTAAATTGATATAAGGGTGTCAGTTTCCATTTTTAATTACGCTACCAACGCATTGAGAAATTCATAAAGGAAAACTGTTTTGTTCTTATCTAATAATTAACTTATTTTTTTCGAAATGACCTTTTCCCGTAGATAAGCATTTTGGTTGGCCTCCAGTCTCACCAGATTAAGTTACAAAAGTATGAGTTTTTTTTTAAACGACGCCCGCTATAAGGAATTTAATGCTTGTGTTGCGGTTTCACAAACATTCACATCACTTGCACAAAGCAAACCCAGACTTGGAACAAGCATTTAATTTTGTGGATCACAAAAATGCTTGTCTCATGCGGGGATCGAACCCCCAGCACGTCGCGCACAGAGGTAATTAGCGTGGTGACCTATACCACTCGGCTCCGTGGAGTCGTATTCGTGTAGTCGTAAGTCAATTTTAAATATAGCGACTATAATATATTACCTCTTATCTGAGATTACACCCGAGTCCCAAATGGTATAAGGTCACGAGCGTGACGCACCGCGGGTTCGATTTTCGCACAGGACAAAGTAAAACTCCGCGATAAAGGGATTACATAGGTACCCTAATACGGGAGGCTTTTATTAAAACCATTTTGACAGCATTCTGACACTTTCCGCTGCCGCTTTTTTATCCATTGGTTGAGTTAACTCGAAATAAAAAAACTAGGCCTTAGTAAAATTCCCTGAGTTAACAGCCAAGACTAACAACAACGTGTTGATAGACAATTTGAATGCTTGTTTAATCCAACTTGTAAAATCATCGTGTTCTTGACTCTCAGTTCAAGAGCAGAACGAATAGGTGTCTATTAATCTTATCCACATCGTATTCAGGAACAATTTACAGTTCCTAGTTAATTGATTGACCTACTTATTTATCTAGGAACATTTTGGCTACCGGATCATGGTATTGTTTATTAAAAATAATTGTACAGTTGTTAAGAGTAGATAAATCAATGTGTGATTAGTTAGCTTTGAAGATTAGGTAGGTACCGCATTTCGCAATAATACCGCGATAAATGTCACTAGCTAGGTAGCTAGTGACATTTATCGCGGTAGTATTGCGAAATGCGTTCCCGTGTGGCCCCGACAAAAGGAAATGAAGAAGAAGCACTTCTGTGGTTTTAGTCGGTAGGAGTCCGGCACGCCCCTTCTTCTTCCCCAGGGCAGAGGTAGTCCATGAGGATTTCCATCGGTTAACGAAAAATTTTATTCTTGAATAATATATAGGTACCTACTATATTTCTTACCTAGAATAAAGTAGGACAGCGGGCGGAGGCCGGAGCTGCGGGTAACAAGTCAAAATTAAAGTATAAACACTTATGTAAAATTTTTATCCTACTGGAGTTGCACAGAGCTTGCGTAAGTGATCCCGCAGCTCCAGGAAAAGCAAAGACAGGACCGGGGTGCTTTTAGTCGGTGCAAGTGCGACATATCCCCATACTGTGCCCTCAGCGTGGGTTGAAGTTATTAGCGTTTCACCCCGACAAAAAGAATAATTTTATGGTGTAATGTTGGTGTAAGTAGGTATACGTACCAATCTATTATAAAGTAGATACCTACTTATAACATAAATTGTTATGTTTGCTGAGAAGGATAAGTGAAGGTGTGTCGATATACTAACAAACTAATAGGTGAAACTATTAGTTCAGATAGGTACTGTTTATACTGTAAACAAGAACAAAGATAAGTTATGAAAATGCAAGGACATGTCTTGATGATCTAACACCTAGGTAGCTACACAATTATCTACTTGAAAGCGCAGAAACAATAAATATGCATGTGCATCGTTTGGTTACGTACAAAGGTGTATGTATCTTTGTACGTACGCTTAATGGGCGAGCTATGTATTTCATAGGCTCTTTGTCAGGAAGTTATGACATGAAGGACTTTCGTTTCGTTCGCAGTAAATTTTCATTCTTTTATTTTCTTTTTTAAAAAAGAAAACGACGCCCGCATTATAGAATTTAATCCTTGTGTCGCGGGGGTTTCACAAACATTCAAATCACATGCTCAAAGAACACCCAGACTTGGAACAAGCATTTGTGGATCACACAAATGCTTGTCTCATGCGGGAATCGAACCCGCAGCACTTCGCGCACAGTGGTAATTAACGTGGTGTCCTATACCACTCAGCTATCCGTGCAGTCAGCATTCTATTACGTTCAGTGTGCACGTAACGAAGTAGGAAGAAGATATAACTGAAGAAATCTGTTTAGTTAGTATCTAATATTTTGATTTTTCCTTTCCGACATTGTTAAAAGGTTAAACACCACATGACAGTAAAGGCATTCAATAAATTTTCAGGGTTGGTGGCGTGTAATTGTTTGTTGTTTAAGAATATTTTATGAGACATATTTCACGTAGGTACTACGTATACTTATTTTGTTGCCGTCTATTTATGTGATTATGAACTCACAAGTACCTACCTACTTACTTACTGTATGATATATGGACATGACCTTTATCCTGTCTATATTTCTGTTTATTTCTTTATGAATATAATTTTCCACAGCCCGCGGACCCAGTTACTCGATAAGTACTCCAGAATCGCATCGCAAGCCGTTCATAGAGGCGCGGAACTCGACGTACCACGGTAGCGGACCACGTGAAGAGGCGCGCGCTATGTGTTCGGTCAGGACGCAGGAGGTCAACGCGACTGCCAACGCCACCATCACTAGAAGACTGCACGGTGTTGTTACTTCTAGTAAGATGATCTTTGATGAGTATTACGTTGTTGCATTCTCACGAAAACCTAGGACCTTTTTGAAGGAGACTCTGCGTGGGTACTCAAAGTTAAATTTAAGTTAATTTGCCCATTCATTGTCGTGTTGATTCATTCACGCGACTCCTTTTAGTCGCAGGTTTTTCATATTTGTTAGCTGTCCAGTAATGTATAGGTAAATCGTTACTCTTGACTTCGTGGGATTATTTTTAAAGATCATTTCAAAAGAGCTGCTCTATGTGACTATTATACACTAAAGGTGTTGATTAACATGCCATTCTTATGGACCTATTTCACCATCGTCAGATAGCTTTTATTCGACGAATTGACGATTGACAGTTTCTGTATGAAACAACTGCCGAAATTTCAAAATTATTCGTCGTCCAAAGTTATCTGACGATGGTGAAATAGTCACCAAACACATCGTAATCACATCACAACACAAAAAAATATATCGTTATTTTCTCACAAAATTGTTTAATTTTTGCAGGAGAACTCCACAGCTCCATTCAACGTCTGGAATTGATAATCTTCGGTCAAATGCAGCAACTGTGGCAAAGCTTAGACGCATTGCGGACGCAGCTTCCTGGAGACGTCCGTAGTGCCTACCCAGCTAGGAATACCGTGTCCTTCAGATACCAACCCAATGGGCAGATGTACAAACAGAATCATTAATTATTCACACGAAGAGTCAAGTTTGTTAATGTACTACCTTTAAAAATCTAGTATTTTAGAATAGAATAAGCCTTAAATTACTTAGGTATTTTGATTAAGTGCCGATTTTTCCATCGTTGGATAATTTTATTCGAAGAATAACTTAGAATTTACGACAATTCTTTCATAGAAAAACTGTCAAAGGTCAATTTTATTCCTCAAATAAAAGGATCTGAAGTTGGATATTCTGCTTTAGGGGCGATTTGTCCTAAATCAGATAGCGTTATTCGTAGAATAAAAAGGCGTCCGGCAGTTTTTGTTTCCAAATAATAATTATGTCAAATATTACATATTTATCTGAAGTCTATCCGAAGCCTTATATTATGGAGAATGAGTTTGATAAATCCACCCTAAGGCGTAAACATACAGGGCGTAATGGAAATAATGGATTTGGCATTAAAAAAAAACAGCGTGAAAATAAGCAGTACTGACGATTTAATTAAAACCCTAGTTGAGCACTGGTTTTGGTACTCTTGTACTTTCTGTTACCATTTCTGGATGGTCAAAAAATGTTTAATTCATTCTCTACAAGGTTACAGGAAATCTAATTGGTAGGTAAGTTGCTAATTAATTTAAGACAATTATCATACATCAGTGTGAATGTAGCTTAAGGAAATGCTGCTTTTATAAAATGTGGTTCAATGTACCTGCAAATGTACGAAAAAATAAAACAAATAATATTTATAAAGTTCAATTTATTAACAATTAGTAACTGAATAATTCAGCAGCTTACGGTGTCAAATCTGTGTGGTTAAAGGATTTGACCCCGTAATAACAATAAACAAATACCTCGTTAGTTACAATAGTTAAGTTAATCATGTAAACCTAATGTCATTATTAATAAATATTAACAAAGTATTATGCATTTATCTCTTAAATTACATTTAGAATTTTGCATTAGAATGTATGTACTTATAGACAATACAGAGATTCTATTAAACTATTAATTTAAATACTTTTTATTCCGATCATGGCGGCTTTCCATAGATTACAACTGAAGAGAATTATAATATTTTGCCTACTACTAGCTACACTTACATACGGACGGAATGTTATTTAGAATCAATATTATAATACAGTAATTCAGAAGCATTACATAAATAACGCATTCTTGCGATACAAAAATTTGTTCGTACAGATTTTAATAGAAGTTACCAACCAAACGTAACATTATGTTACAGCATTAAAAAAAAAACGATATAGACAACACAAGTGCAGTGTTAAAAACCCAATTAATTTACGGACACAGAACATTAATGAAGTATCTTGTGTTCTGGCAGGTTAATAATAGGGTATTAAACATATTTTTATTACCTGTTTTTAAATTATGATAAAACCTAAGACACGTATGGTTTCTTTCGTCTAGTAAATAAATACATAAGACAGAATGGGAAATTCGCGTGACATCACTCTGTCCTACAATTCTGTTTACGTTGTGACGTTAAGGAGTGACATGTTTTTTTTTTTTTATTGTTTGGATATATATTTTTTAAACTAACTGACAGACGAAGTATAGTTAAAATTTTCGTACACAGTATAATACCCTATTACTTAAATTGATCATTATTTGAGTAAATATTGTATGAGTTTTACCTTTGAATACTGAAAAGCTACTTAAATTTGAGGCGTACTTATCTATCTGTATATGTTCGTGTAGAGACAACACATGTTTCAGTATTCGGCCAATGTCGGCCATTAGTCTGTGTTGTGTTGTCAAGCGGCTGATGCTTGCATGTACCGGCGTAGCTCCTCTTGTGTGTCGAAGATCATGACGGGGAAGGGGGAGCCAGGGACGTGGCGATTGGCCCATCGTACTTCCACGCGGTAATCGCCGGGCTCGGTGGGAGAAAACTGTGAAAGATATGTAAGAATTATTAATGAAATTTAAACCTTAAGGACAGATTTTAGTGTCAATATGAAAAAGTTTTTATTTCGCAGAGTCCAATACTTTGGCAAGCCTATTCTATAAATAATCTTTTTTATTTTTGAATATTGTAAAACATCATCAAATATTTATAAGACTATAGATACGATACAATAAATTAGGTATAAGAAATTAAAAATACTCAACACGTACCTAACAAGTAAAAAACAAAGGAGTTGGAGTAAAAAATAATCCTTATTATTTAGATCTATATCGAAACGGAACGATCAGGTCTTATCTTATAATTACTGCTATGCAATGGAATTCTAGCTGATTAATACGTAATTAACAATTATATATAGGTATAGATATTTGATAAAGTTTATAATAATTATATTTATTTTAAACCTTGCTATTCTGACTTACTGCTATGCTTTAAGATTTAAAACCTTATAAGTTCAAGGGACAGGTAAAATTGAGTTTATATTGATTTCCTACAAAATAAAATTCAAATGAAGATCCTTCCAAACATAAAACCAGCCTCCACAAAAATGAAACATTTATAGAGTTGACTATGATGAAAATCGCTAAAATGTTATTAAGCGTCTGGATATAACATGTAATTCCCATAAGTCACGTGACTTGTCACTTCCATACATTTGAGCGATACGATTATAGTGCCACAAACTTTTGTGATCCGGTAGCTGAATATCTACTGAGATAAAGCGAATTTAAGTAAAGGAGTGGGGGTCACCACTGTCCTTGAGTGAGTCCTACTATTTTCGCCTACTTATGAGGTCACAAGCCCACACTCCTGAATAAAGCGCCTTATCTTTGTCAAATTTAATTTTGTTGTTTGTTACCTAGTCCGCGCCCATATTTTCTAGGAGTGAAGAAAAGTACTCACCTTGCACAATATAGTGCGGTCCTTCTGGCTCTCTCTCTGCATCTCAACGCGGAAGGCGCCTTTAGGTCCTCGCACGCGGACGGTGAGCTGGCCCGCGCCCGCGCCGCGAGTGTCGCATAAGAACCGCGACTGGAATGTGGCTAGTACTCCTGGTTCTACCCCCGGACCGTATACGCGGACCTAATACAAAAAAGAGAGTCCATCAAATACCTATACCAATTCGAGATGATTTATATCAAGTAGAATTAAAAGAATACATAAGGATTCAAAAGAATTAGAGCTTAGAATCGTCTGCATCACATCAGATTTCCAAAAAAATCGCGTCAATGAATTAGTCCATTCCATTCACTCCAGTCCAGTCCATTGCACTTATGAAACTATATAATAATCCCCCTTTATTATGGTTAACAAAGCAATTACATAAATGTCATCAGGTTTTTCATGTAGACCAACAGCGACAGTTAGCGGCTTTCGTTTATAAATAGTTCCATCGATTGATGTCTCGACTTAGGCAAACTTTGCTTTACCTTGATACTTCAATATTCGAAATAAAGACAATTATCATGCCAATAGTCACCCTTTCCGAACATGCCTTCTTCATCGCTGTTTAAAATAAATTGACTGAACACCTTTAGTAAGATATAATTGTTTTATACTTTCGAACAGTAAATTATTGTTCTTTTAAATAAGATTAATCACAAACAGAGAATTACAGCGCATTAAACTTCTAATTGCGCGATTTATCGACAAATATTTTCGTGCACCTACCGACCGTGTCTTACATACACAATACGAACCAGGCGGTAGTGGCTCGGAAATAATTGTCGCATACATGCGACTCGCGCGGTTAAAAGGTAAATAAAGAGATTGTAAAAATCAAGTTACCTTAGAGGGGTCAGGAGCTCCGGCCACCTTGAGCACGAAGGGCGAGCCGGGCACGTGCTCGCCCGCGAACTGTATGCTCAGCATGTGTCGCCCCGCCTCCGCTGGCTTCACGTTCAGCGTGAACGTGCCGTCGCCGTGCTCGTATAGTTCGCAGTACGCCACCTGTAGCAAGCACGTCACTTTTAATTAATTCCGCTGGTAGGATAGGCTTTTAAATATTGATGAAGAAAAATTGCTGTGATATCAGGCAATAGCAAGCAGATATGGGTTATGGAAGCCATTTTTTACATTGGTGGTAATTTTGCAGTTGTGATTAGGTTTTTTCAGTGTCAGCCCGTGTCCAGCAGCGGCACCGCTTCATGAGACTATGTTAGCGTAGAAGGAAGGTCAGTCCAGAAAAGACTGTATTTATTCCTCAATTTTATACAATCATTTGTCTGGACTATAAAAGGCGCTATGGGTAGCCAGTTAGGAAATATCGACTCCAGCGAGCTCAAAAAAGTGACATGTGAAAGTGCTTGTAAATCTTAATTGCAAAATAAATAGTTAAATAATAAATATTATTTACCCCGAATCCAAAAAAATCAGAGACATCGAAGCTAAACCCAGTTCCGAAATAATGTAGAAAAGTGTTTTTCTCCACTGAGCTGGCAAAAACCGGTGTGCACGCCAGTTACGCTATTCGACCACGGAGATCGTCAAATACTCAGGCTGAGAGTAGCGTACCTTGTTGGGGCCGGTGCAGTGCGCGGTGAGCTCGCCGGGCCCGGCGCGGCGCGTGTCGAGCCAGGCGCGCAGCTCGCGGCCCAGCACGCCGCCCGCCAGCCCCGCGCCCGAGCACACCACGCGCGCCGCCTCGCCGCCCGCCGCGCCCGCCGCCACGCTCACCGACAGCGGGCAGCCTACGGACACCACACCACTCATTATGACAACCAGATTTTGTTATTTAAAAAAAAAAGGTTGGTAGACATATGGGTCGGACATTATTACTATTTTATCTATTAGGCTACCGCCGCTTCTATTTTTTATCTATCTTATACTGTCCCACAGCTTAGCATATCTTCTAGCGATCACAGTCCCTCGCTTCTTCCTGCCAATTTTTCCAGAAAGGCATCCTGTTTGCCAGTATAAGGCACCAAGCCTGAGCTCTTTGAGCCCATTGCTCATTTGGCATATTATAGGTTATCAACATCATAGACGCTGCTATCTTGTCTGTCCTTGGTGCAAATAAAAAATTCATGTTAACCTTTTCCCAGTCCCGTATATCACATGTGATCCAAGTCTACTGAACTATTGTTTCTATTGCCTGGACAACGATTCTGGTAAGACGGTGAAAAGATAAGACGGTCGATATGCAAAAAAATTGCATTTTAAATCTACAGAGAAAAGTTCAGCACATAGGTATTTGATGAAGAATTTAGATGTACTACATACAGCGTACGAGCTGAATATCTACCATACAAATTAACTGTACGAAGGGAAACAATATATGTAAAAGTCTTTCTATATACAGACACGGTCACCCACAAAATTAATTTATACTTCCAAAATTTCATTAACTAAACAACAAAAACACACGTAATATTATTAAAACTGCAAAGAACAGCTGAACAAGTCATACAATCATATCACACAGTAAGATTCGTCCTTACCTTTAACAAGTCTTCCAGCCCACAGCACTCGTAGCTGATGGTCACCAGCACGTCGCGGTGTGTAGGTAGCTCGCCACAGGCCGGGGCCCGCAGCGGCTAACGCTACAGGGATGCTGTCCCCGTCTGGAGACATTAGGGAAGCTTCAGGTGCTCCCGGGCCTGCTGCACTACCATCTATATACAAAGACTTATGTTTAAAATACGAAAATGTTGGTAGAAAAGTCTGAACGAAAATGTATGTGGTAAAATATCCCAGCTTGGTCTTACAATGTATTGTTTTATTCTATCAATTAATTACTGAATATGTCTTTTATAGTCCGGTCAATTTAGACATCCAAGGTTACATTAATTCGCACTAAGCTGAATTTTGGTAGGAATGTTCAATACACTATTATAAAGGAAATGTGAAAAGTCCCCATCGATCCGGCACGTGCAAAAAAAGTTACTCGGGGTCAAAGGTCACAAAAACGGGTTTTTCGCGATTATCAGCAAAATGGTAAGTTTTATCATAAAATTAGCTCTGACAAAAATTGTAGATCAGATAATTATCTATAAAAAATGTCTCAACACTTTTTTCCTAAGAGTCACCGTTTTTGAGATATAACGATTCAAAAAGTTGTAATCGTCATAATATGCACACGTTTCCTCACGCCACCTTTGAGGTGGTGTACTTAGCGCGTTTTTTTTAATGTGGTTTCCCCGGTAGGCCTATTCCACTGATCTTTTATGATTCTGTTTAATTTGAAACTATTGAATAACTGTAGATATTGACAATGGTTGAAAATGATGAAAGAATTCAAATTCAAAAATAGTTTTGTTACACACACTGGTTACACGTAAAAATAAAAGATATAAACATCAAAGTGAAAAGTGTCTGTGCAACAACGAGGTGCCCACTCAGCATCATGCTAGTTGTGTCGTTAGACACAATCCAGCGCTGGTTTTCAGTGGTCAACCCAAGTGTCGTAACAAACGTGATAACATCATGAAATTAACAAATAAAAAACACAACGAGGTGTAAATTACAAACGGAAAGGGGTGTAAATTACAAAAAATAAGAAAATTATCCATCCGAATCTAAATTATCATTAACTTCTGCTTTCTCTTGTTCTTGTTTCTTCTTCTTCTTCTCTTTCTTCTTCTTCTTGTTTATCTTCTTCATTCTGGATGTTAATAAATTGTCCCAATAATGACACATCGCATGTCTCTTCGTCAAAATCAAATGAATCTTCAATTGTTGGCAATTCAACATTGGAGCATGACCGGCCTTGACAGTTTGTTGTACATGCTATAGAAAAAAACAGTGAGGGGCTCGTGGCTAAGTGTAAGCCGTACGGTTTGACCGATAATAAAGGTAAAGCCGCGCTCGCCGCGGTTGGTCCGTGGATGGGTGACCATTTGTAAACATATCGAGACCCCTCCGTGCCACGGAAAGCATTAAGCCGTTGGTCCCGACTGTCATACAGTGATCTTTGATAGTCGTTAAGTCATTACAATTCTGACAACCAGTCTTACTATGGAATACCGATTACCTAGCAATAGGTTGTGGAGGTCAGATAGGCAGTCGCTCTATGTAAAATACGGTATTCAGCTAAATCCGGTAAGACTGGAAGCCGACCCCAACATAGCTTGGGAAAAGGCTAGGCAGAGGCAAAAGAAGCTACAGAACAAAACAGTCCAACTTTTTTGCAACCACATTTAGCACTACATCCCATTATTCAATAGTTTCAAATTAAACAGAATCATAAAAGATCAGTGGAATAGGCCTACCGGGGAAACCACATTAAAAAAAACGCGCTAAGTACACCACCTCAAAGGTGGCGTGGAAACGTGTGCATATTATGACAATTACAACTTTTTGAATCGTTATATCTAATAAACGGTGACTCTTAGGAAAAAAGTGTTGAGACATTTTTTATAGATAATTATCTGATCTACAATTTTTGTCAGAGCTAATTTTATGATAAAACTTACCATTTTGGTGAAAATCGCGAAAAACCCGTTTTTGTGACCTTTGACCCCGAGTAACTTTTTTTGCACGTGCCGGATCGATGGGGACTTTTCATATTTCCTTTATAATAGTGTATTGAACAATCCTACCAAAATTCAGCTTAGTGCAAATTAATGTAACCTCACCCCAATTTTTTAGTCTAATTTAACCGGACTATTAAGATGCCTTGTTTTTTATAAGAAAAATACAACAAAATTTACAATACAGTACATTACAATTTAGTAAAATCATTTTAAATAACAAGGTGGACATAATATTATTTATTAATGTATGCCTTTAAGGTAAATTGTGCTGAGCTGACTAAAAGATCAATATTTACACAAGTTCTACTAATATGCCATAATATGGATTATTATTGAATAAACTGATTAAAAAAACAAAAAGAACATTTAAAATCAAAAGTTTGATAACCGGGCAATGAATGACCCCGACGTGATTTGAACACGCAACCTTCTGATCTGGAGTCAGACGCGCTACCGTTGCGCCACGGAGTCTTGTATCCGTAACGTTGAATTTGCAGTTCCTAATGGGAGTGATAGATTCCTATTATCTTGGGGTATTTACTGAACGCAAAAAATCTTTAGACGTTTTTTGGCAATATATTAATAAACTGAGAAAACAAAATCTCTTATTATTATATAGAAAAATTAATGAGCACTGAGGGTTGGCGATCTGAGATACCAATTTACTCGCGATAAAGTATATATTTGCCTGTACTGGGTTCGAACCTGCAACTTTGTGAACACAAATCCGTTCATTGAACCTCTTGGCCACCACGAAAATTTTAAATATTTGCATATTAAATACGATAACGTCATTTATGACATTAGCCAGTGAAGTGTTAAGTTAAAAAAAAAATTAAACGGCCGCCTGTGTTGCCATGGCGCATGCTTCAACCGACCCGTTTTATTTAATTAGAAGGATTAAAATAGATTAACATACCGATGGTGAATACAGCGGGCGTGTGTGGCGCAGCGTGCGCTAGTCCGCGGCCTGCTAACGTGACGCGGTCGGCGCTAGCAGCCGGCGCTAGTAGCGCGCGCCGTGGTGCTCCTGCGACTAGCGCGCCATTGTACGTTAGTTCTAGTTCCGCCTCCCCACCCGCGGAACCTGACCCGCCTGTTAGGGTCACTACTGCACGGCCTGATACTGTTTCCACACCTGAATACAAAAATTGTCTTTTAAACATGTATTCAAATATATAAATGCATAGTAAAACCCTAGAAGAGATATGATATCAGGAGTCAATTGTATGTGTATTTGTATATTGATGTAATCTAGAGTAAATTTGAAAGTACCTGAACTAGGTCTACTTGTTTTTAAATATATTTTGATCTAGATATGAGAAAGAGAGGATTGAATATCGAGACATGATGAATGATCTAATAAATTTCAATAAAGGAATCCTTCTGTGTTCCAGACAACAACAAGTGTTAGTCATTCTTTCATATAGAAAACAAATGTTTGATAAGAAGTAAATAATAAAGAAGATTAATAACAAATTATACATTATTTTGTTATCTGAGGTTTACGCGAATATTAGACGTACGACTAAAACGGTTTAAAAAGTAGTTTTATTTCAATAAACATGATTTTATTATAAACAAAATGATTGAGCCTTAAAACAGGCACATCATGTACACTTTGTTATCAAATTCTAGTATTTTTAAGTATCAAAATATGTAATATATTTATGTATAGCCAACTTACGTTGATGCCTGCCGGCTAGTAAGCATTCCAGAGTGCCGGGTCCAGCGTTACTGGTGTCTAGCACTAGTTTCGAAGGCGCTCGTACGCGACCCGAGTTGTCTGCGCCCCAACCACCGACAGGGACGATCGCTGACGTATCTATTACCTATACAAATAAATAAAACATGAAAAATATCGTACGTCATAAGAAGGGTGCCCGTATTGAGTGCAAGAAAATGCGTGATTACGTATTAGAAATACAGTTTCTACATAAAGAAATGAAGTTTTCGCATGTTTAGGGACGTCTATAAAAACAATTAGCATAAAAAAAATGCAAGAAAAATTGAAAAGGAAGGTCCATTGATTATATTTTTTTATGAGTTATTTTATAAGTTTGATATGAGGAGATTTTATTTAAATGTTATATTTTTGGAACTAAGATAAAAATAAAATTATCGCCTTATAGAACCTATGTTTTTCTTAATTTTTTGGGACCTTGCATTTATTTTTAAAATACTACCTATATCATTTTAACGTTGCTGTTATATCCCCGTCCATGCAAACGTGCTACCGTGAACATAACGAAGTTGAACCTTACCTTGACTGAGAACGGGCTTCCCGGTAAAGGTCCGGTGGAGGTGAATATCCGGACTTCGTATAGCCCCACTACAAGCGGAATGTACGCACAGAGCCACTCTCGCGGCGCTCCGGCCACCACCCTACATTCTAGTAGACCAGTGTCTGAGTTCTCTTTGTCTTCTTTTTCATCTGTTGATAATCTTTCCACCTGGAACACAGTAAAAATATGTTTTTTTATGTAATGTTCTCCCCCTTTCACACACTTTTGGGAAAATCATTTCTTATCGGATGCCTACGTCATACAAAGAACACACCCTTCAAGTTTCAGGTCTCTACGATCAGCGATTGAGGCTGTGCGTTGATCCGTCAGTCAGTCAATCAGGACAAAGCATTGATTTTAAAATCTCGATACAACTCACACACGGGCATCTGATCCAACTGTTCTATGTCAATTAGACAACTGATAAACATACTCATAAATTTATAAATGCATACATATTATAGTTCAATTACATCCAGACACGGAACCAATTATCGTGATCATTACACAAAGATTTGTCCCGGGTGGGAATCGAACCCACGACCTCCGCCTTAGCAGTCAGGATCACTAACCAATAAACCAATAGGTCATTTTATACGTAGATTGGCAAATAACGTCCCCCACCACCCGCGCTGACGAATCGAACGAATTTTCCAGGCACAGACATTTTTTTGGGTCCTGGGATAATAATCTCGGTATAGATACCTGCACGGTGGGCGTGGCGTCGTCGTTGCAGTGTATGGTGAAGGCGGCCTCCTTGCCGACGTGCGCGTGCGCCAGCCCCGTGCCCGAGCAGCGCGCTCCTCCGCCCGCGCGTGCGCTCAGCACGCCCAGCGACACCGGGCTGCCGGTCACGTTGGCTCCTACAATCAAATAATAAATAAAATAAATGTGGACGACATCACATACATCGCTCCGAATTCAAAGTAATAGCTAAAGCACTTGTGTTATGGAATCAGAGACAATGAAGGTACCACAAACAATTCACATCATCATCACATCAATTCAGACCCGAGACAATGTAGAAAAGTGTTTTTGTAAATTCTAAGACCCGTCGGGTGACGGGTGACGCGACTAATTAACTTTCACCCGGGTTAATTAAACCCGGATATGAAAATCCGATAAAACATACAAATTTGTAAATGATTATCGAATCTTTTAACACCTATACAAGTACTGTCATTTGTTGTGATACAATCACATTAGACATCACAACATATTTAACTGACCAGCATTTAAGTAACTAAAGTTTGTTCAACATCAACAACAAGTAAAACACTTTTCGTTGCTTTTAATACACTTAGAAATGTATTACGATGCTGTTCATATATCTTATATCTTTAAACGAGCAATTCTTGTATATATATATATATATAATCTGAATCTCGGAAACGGCTCCAAGGATTTTCATGAAATTTAGTATGCAGGGAGTTTCGGGGGCGTTAAATCGATCTAGCTAGGATTCATTTTCAGAAAATATCGTTTTATTTGTGTTTTCAGTAATCTTATATTTTCAAACGAGCAATTCTTGAATATACGGCCATCAATACTGTTACAATTGAAAATAAACAAAATAGGTATTACATTTCATTTGAATTTGGAATCTGTCATTTTTATATGATTATTCATTGTGATTTCTCATTTTGGCGCCAATACATTGTACAATCAATATTTTGCGATATTAAAACACAGCTCTAAGAAAGTTTCCCAATTAGTCGACAAAGTGCAACGTGGGCATTATCCAACTTTAGTGATGGCTTAGTCACTCCTTCATAGCTAAGAGCCCACTTAGCTATGAAGGAGTGACTAAGCCATACTTTTGTGAAAAAGGTATCAAAACATCGGCACAAGGGTATCAAGATACCATTCTTGAGAAGGTAGTGAAGCCCCTTAACAACACCATGTTCAATAACCAAGAATGGTCCTTCCAGCAAGACTCGGCGCCGGGTCATAAAGCTCGGTCTACGCAGTCTTGGTTGGAAACGAACGTTTCGAACTTCATCAGAGCTGAAGACTGGCCGTCGTCTAGCCTCGATCTTAATCTGCTGGATTATGATTTATTGTCAGAATTAGAGAGTACGGCTTGCTCTAAACGCCATGATAATTTAGAGTCCCTAAAACATTTTTTTAATTCTAATGTTATTTGTGATGTATTGATTAACTGTAAAAAAATAAGTATTTGTTTATAATTCAATATTTAAGCTCGTGATTTTTTATTTAAATAACCAATTTCTATTTTTTTTATTATTATGTCGGAAGATCGAAATATATGATTCATACTTCCTCATTTCATCAGTATGTAATTCGTTTTTAAATATAATTTAAAAAAAAACACACTACTTAAAAAAAACGAGCAAAGCTCGGTGATCCAGGTACTTTGACTTATGTGATCTAAAAGTCGAAAGGATATTTACCTCCATAAGTGATATAAATTCTGTAATGCGCTGGCACAGACGGTCGCAGGCGCACTCTGTATGTTTGTCCGTCCTCCCTTATGTCGACAGGCAGGCGGATACGGCGTTCACCCATAGCTTCGCATATCACTTCTAGTTCGGCCACACCCGCGTCTTTTGTATCAACTGTAAAATAATATATGACTTTTTTAGTCCTATGCATTATGTTTAGTTTCTAAATCCTTTTCGAGCAGGTAGAAAGAAATTTAAATTTATTGTTTTCGGTCACTGATGACCGATGAGGCATACAGGCAATTGCTTTTCGGTCATCGGTGACCGACGCGTTCAATAGGCTTGTTGCTCTAATAAGCTTGTTTTAAAACTCTGAAGAATACAGTTTTTTTGCAAGATAGTATTAAGTGTAAGATATAGTGTATTTACCAGTGAAATTGATTGGTGTTTGAGCTACGATATTCCCTGTAGGTAATCCGGATATAATGACTCTGTTGGGGTCAAAAGACTCGCAGGTGAACGGGCTCCCAGAGACTGGTTTCGAAAGGTGTAGTACCTCTGCAACACAATAAAACAAAAATATACATTCAGAATTACGCAAAAATGAACCTTAATTACTCAACGGCAATATAAGGAACTTTAATTCAATGTATCATATTTCACGCTAACGTACCTAGGACGACGGACGTAAGACAGTGATTTAACTAGGTACATAACGCTTTTTATTTCGTTCTCTTCTTTTCTTTTTACAATTTATGGAACTACCTGTTGCCCGCGTGACTTATTACATGCCAAATTTCATTAATTTCCGTCCAGCAGTTAATTCGTAAAAGCGTAAGAGACCGACAGACAAACAAACAAAATTACTTCCGCATTTATAATATCAGTATGGATATACAAACCTATAGTGCTTTGCCCGACTTCAGTGATGGTGTATTCAGCTTGCAAGAGCCCCGACTTAGTTTGATAGCATCGCACGGGCAGGGCTCTTGATCCGGGCCCGGATACGACCACGTCGAACTCTCTAGCCGGACGGCCGAGCGTGTCGATACTGAATGATCCTACTCGGTTGACCTGAGCTTGGTATAGTCCTAGGCCGGAAGCTGCCACCTATAGAGAAATAAACTCATGAAAATAGAATGTACTATAAGGTTATACAGTCCATAAGTAGGTTGTATAAAATTATGAGGTCATTTACCTTCGTGCTATCGAATTACTTAACTAAAGTAATAATGAGCAATTTCGCCCTTGTCTCTAGGTTTAAATAAAAAAAAATGTGAGCCGTCACGGGACGCCTGGCAGATGTGAAACATCGACATAATTTTGTAAAAGTAATATGCAGAAAAGAAAGATTGTGATAGGAACTAAATAATATGTCATAATGATAAAATAAAATATTACGATTTTTTTTTCCAGTTAACGATGACTATTTATTGAATAAACATTAATTAAATTAAATACAAAAATTTACAAATTTATTTCAAATCGAGAGTACTTAATTCGTTTAATCAAAAATTACAGACAAGACAGCGGCTATAGACTGTATATATATACCATCATATTATAGCGTGGCGACGCGTCGCCACGCCAGAAATCGGTTTTACGTTTTATTTGCTAATTTTCCTCGGCACCATCTTGGGTTCTAATTTCGACCCCATAATCGTTTTTAGCGACCTCAGGAACCATGAAAATGACACCCATGACGAAAAATTAGCATATTTTCCTCGGCGCCATTTTGGGGTCTAATTTCGACCCCATAATCGTTTTTAGTGACCTCAGGAACCATGAAAATGACACCCATGACGAAAAATTAGCATATTATTTTCCTCGGCGCCATCTTGGGTTCTAATTTCGATTGCGCATGGCGACGCGTCGCCGCACCGGTCACACTACTGCATATAATATACCATCATAAAGCGTGGCAGAAATCGGTTTTACGTGCGGCTATAGATGTTTCACATCAAAAAGACAGGATAATAACGAAAAGAGAAATGTGTAGACAAATAATAAAATTTTCAACGAATTCAGGAGCGCCGTTCCACGGCAACATGAGGCGGTGCAGCCATTAGCATTTGTTCCTACAGCTATAACAAGGGTCTGGTACTATTAACCTTCTGTCTATGATGTTCATCGACAACTGCAAATAGGGAAAGGCGCATCGCTTAACAGCAGCGTCAGGCTTTTATCGGCATTTGTTTGTTCACTATGTTAGGGGTCTATGTACTGTTTACCTCTTGTCCATGATGCGCGGGCTGCACGTCCACCAGCAGCGGGTCGCTGGCGACGGGTGCGCCGCTCCACAGCAGCGTGAGGCGGTGCGGCGCGGCGCGCGCCGGGTGCCACACCAGCTCCTGGCGCGCGCCGCCGCGACGACGCACCGAGTGCGGCACGAACGCGCCGCCGCACGTCACGCGACCGGAGAGACGACCGTTGCCGGCGCCATTTGTGCTCACTGTGGATATTCATGATATACAGTTACAGCGACAAGTTCGTTTGTGACACTCCCGTGCTCCGAGCGCGAGTAGGAAGACGTTTCTACCCAATAATGATGCTTGTTAGTTGCCCTCTCGGGCGTATATTGTACAACTCCCGCTGCTTTATGACCCCTTTTTCCGGACATTATGGGAGTGTCACGTGCGAATTTTCTAACTATAGCATTTATTAATTATGTTAAGATTAAATGAGTTTTTTCATTGAGTGGCGGGAGGCACGGCTTATTAACACACATCGTGTTAAGAGTTTAATTTGCTGTGTTGGTTTTCGCAAAAACGTTTTGTAAAAGTAAAATTCGAAATGAGACGCAATTACAATTTACCATAGAGTTGCAGTGAAAGATGCTACTTCTTGTTAAAAATTCTTTCTCCAGGGTTGTCACAGTATAAATTTTTTAGAACTTCATTAAACTACATTTTATATGACTCACCAGTAAGTATAGCCGGTCTATGTGCCACAGCGTCACCAATCGACAGTACTTTGACAGCGGACGCGTCCAGCGCCTCAACATCCGCGACCGGTCCCCTTGCAGATTTCACCACATATCTACCGACGCGGCCCGCCGGGAATGTTAGCAGACCAGTATCTTCTAGATGTGCTTCAGCTACTCGCGTCCCCGTCGGTGATATGACCTCGATGTCCGATAGATTTTCGTCGATTTCTACTGTTGCTATGCCGCCTGTTATAAAGAAATAATTACTTAAATTAGTTTTGGCACGAAATATCGATTGACCTTACAGGTTCGAAGAATGGGAGGAAGGTAATTTGCCTTGCAGTGGGACTAAAATGGCTACCAATTACTTTTTTATTATAAGAACGAAAACCATAGTGTTGCGTAAGACAGGTCGAGGGCGTGTAGAAAATTAAGGCGTATTCAACTTATTGAACGTTTATTGATCGTCCGTACTCAACGAGTTAAAGTTTTGTAGTTTTTGTACAGCCCGTACAAAAAAAAAATGTCCATTGTATTTAAGAGCAGAACTTGCAAAATTAATTTGGTTTTTTTTTTAAGAATATTAATTGGCTGACTGACATTCTACCGACTGATATTTTATTCAACATTCTTTAATCCTTTATCGCTATATATAAATAAGTAATATTTTTATTATAAAAGTATATAACTAACCAATCTGCACGTATGTGTGCGGCTCGCTGACTCGACACACGAAGGGGCTTCCGGGCACGGCTTGCTCGTTGAACGTGACAGAAACGCGATGCGGTTCCCGCGATACTGGCACGAATGTGACGTCATATAAGCCACGGGCTACTGCTACCACCTGTACATGTCAAATATAATTTACCAGCTGTAATGTTTATATAATAATATATATGTACAAACTAGCTGTTGCCCGCGGCTTCGCTCGCGCGTCAAGTAAAGAGTAGTATTAAAGGATAGATGGATGTATTCTGTGATTATCAAAGTAGGGAGTATGAATAAACTTTTTCATAAAATATTATGGCTTTAAAATAATAATTATAGTTAAGTAAGTAGCAAAGCACTTGTATTATGGAATCGGAGACAACGAAGGTACCATAAAAACCCAGACTCGAGACAATATAGAAAAGTAATTTTCTACATGGACCCGTCCGGGGATCGAACCCGGGACCTTAGAGCCGGCGACACCTTAAAAAACCGGAGTGAACGCCACTCGGGGTTCGTCGTTACAGATATGTCTTAGATGGTCATTATCTTATCTACTTATCTTTTCATCTGTCTATCTTTGAGAAAACCGACTATTTCACCCCCTATTTCACCCCCATAGGGGATAGATTTTCCTAAGAAAAGTAACGTATAGCCTTCCTCAATAATTGGGCTATCCAACAATGAAATTATTTTTCAAATCGGCCCTGTAGATCCTGAGATTAGCGCGTTCAAATAAACAAATTAACTCTTCAGCTTTGTAATATTAGTTTAGATCATGTGTCTATCTTTGAAAATGACACAATTGATATAAAAAGTTAAAAACTTCCAACCCATATTTCACCCTCAGGATATATAGATTATCAAAATTGCTGAAATATATTGTGTTTGCTTGTATCGAACCAGAAGCACGCATAAGAAAATTCATATCCCTATCTTTAAAAATTTAGTTTTTAATATAATACCTTGCAACCCCTATTTTACTCGGAGAGGTTTCCAAAATCGCTAAAATACGTGTTCATATTTTATTGTACTTATTTTCGTGGGGGATACTCACACACCACGTACTGGCGCCGTTGTAGTACATGCTATGTATCAGAGATGGCGCTGTATGTGAAAATGATTTTCGCTTCCTGCTTTTTTCTTGAAATTTTTTCCTGAATTTTCTTTACTATAAACCTCACGGAGCCCGAGACCTTTCCAACGAATGCAAAACCGTGGAAATCGGTTCGTGCGTTCTGGAGTTATAGCGTCAGGAAGGAAAAGCCGACTTATTTTTATATAGTAGATGAACTTTTCATACAAAGTGACAGGTCACGTGACTTATGTTTGTATGAAAATATGATTTTGAATTTTAAGATTTCGACCTATGTTTCTTGGGGAAAGTGGTTCAGTTTTATGCACCTGATTACCTCGTTGTTTTAGTCCAGAGGGTGGTTCTGACTGTTGCCTGTCCGGTAACAGTTATGAATCACTACGGGTACGCGACCCCGGACTGCTCGAGCTTCTGTTGTCACACTCCTCTCTCTTCCGTGGCAGCAGTATCCTACCTTACTCTCCTTCACTCCCAAATCCCCAAAAATCCCATATCCCAAGCAGACGCCTCCTGCTAAGATCCACTGGCAATCCCGGCCAGGCACAGCCCTTCTGATGGCTCATGGTTTGTGTCAGAGGCCATGCTGACGCTTAGGGACGTTTCTACCTTTCTCCAATCGTAGCGGTCCACCGTTCCATTGGATACAGGGAGGTGGGGATAAGAGTGCACCTGTGTATGCGCACACACTGTCGTTGATTACGTTTCGTGCACTTTAATATATCCTGCGCAAATGACTTGGTATGCCAAATGGACTCTGATTTAGCCCTGCGGCGATGGACAGAGGTAGAGAGGTCCGGTTGTGATGCCAACCGGGCTTTGTCTGATGTCTGCACGCAGGCGGCTCAGGGTAGAAGGTCGCTTTGCACTGCATTGGGTTAACAGTGCAATTCGGCAGCTCCCTGGGTGACGAAGCAGCTCTATTTAGAGAGGCCCTGCTTCCCCCAATCCGGGGAGGGGGCTAGAAAAGGTGCCCTAAAAAAGGCTTAACCCATTATTATACAGAGAGATAGTAACCACGGCTGTCTCTGCATCAATATCTCGTGGTCGAAAGATACAGAATAACGTAAGACGTAACTCTATTAAAACTTATAATATGACCTTTGCAGCGTGGAATGTAAGAACCCTCCTTGATCGCGAAAGTAGCCTGTGCCCTCCTCGTAAAACCGCTCTCGTATCGAGAGAACTGCGACGCTATGGTGTGGACATCGCTGCGCTTAGTGAGACGCACTTGGCTGACGAGGGGGAGAGAGTGGAGCGCTTGGGCGGATATACTTTCTTTTGGAAAGGTACCCCGTCCTCAGAGCCCAGAAGATCTGGGGTTGGATTCGCGATCAGTAATGATATAGCTGCCAAATTGGAGGAGTATCCTATACACATCTCCGACCGTGTCACCACGCTGCGCCTACACCTGGATAGTGGCAACCACCTCAATATCATCAGTGTTTATGCACCAACGATTGACAAGGATGATGAAATCAAGGCCAAGTTTTATGAAGAAGTTACACAAACCCTATCAAAAATCCCCCAAAGGGAACAGATACTCTTGATGGGTGACTTTAATGCGAGAGTCGGACGTGACTTTGAAGCTTGGCCAGGAGTGTTGGGAAGATATGGTGTTGGTAACATAAATAGTAATGGACAACTCCTTTTGTCCCTCTGTGCCGAATTCGAACTGACCGTCACCAACACCATGTTCAGACTTCCAGCTAAATATAAAACCACCTGGATGCATCCGAGGTCTAAACATTGGCACCTGATTGACTTTGTAATCGTTCGACAAAGAGACATTTCCCAAGTACGGATCACACGCGTTATGCGTGATGCTAATGCAATCTGCTCCACGGACCACCGTCTTGTCGTCTCCAAGATAAAGCTTCGACTATACCCTCCTCGCAGATCTCATGGAGTGAAGCCTAAGCGCCTGGACTTGGAAAAATTTCGGAGTCTGGAGATACGCGAAAACTATGACAGGCAATTAGTAATGCGGTCCAACGGATAGACATTGAGAATGGTGATTCTGTAGCTAACTGGCATACCCTCTCGGCCAGAATAGTCGCTAGCGCTTCGCAGACACTGGGTATCAAACCAAGTAGACATGAAGACTGGTTTGATGAAAATGATAAAATTTTAACAAAAGCTATCCAGAATCATCGTTCTATGCTACGTCAACATAGGGACGACCAACAAGCGGATCGTGTTAAGCAAAGTGGTGCCGAGCTGCGGAGATATGTGCGGGAAATAAAAGACAAGTGGTGGCGACAAAAAGCCGAACGTATGCAGTGGCTCTCTGACACTAAACAGTTGGGTGCGTTTTATGATGAGGTTCGCAAACTTGTTGGTAAAGCCGGTCGTACAAGAGTGCCCCTAAGATCCCTCGATGGCACACAGCTGCTTACCAACAAGCAAGACGTACTTAAGAGGTGGGCAGAGCATTTTAACAACTTACTTAATGTTGATCGAGCTGTGGACATGTCTTTTATCAGCTCGATGGTATCACTTCCCACAGTGAATAAGCTAGACGATCCACTGTCTCTGCGTGAGGTCATTGTTGCCGTTCAACAACAGCAGAATAAAAAAGCGGTCGGTATTGATAATGTTCCTGGAGAGCTGCTGAAGTATGGAGGTGCGGAGTTGCACGAGACCATCTGGAAACTATTCGTTAAGATGTGGGATGAGGAGCGAATACCTGATGAGTTTCGAGTCTCCCGGGTGTGTTCTTTGTACAAGAACAAGGGCGACAGATCTGACTGCAACTCTTATAGAGGTATCTCTCTCCTGACTTCTCCAGGCAAAATCTTTGCACGAATTTTACTAAACCGCTTGATGCCCTTGTCTGAAGACATTCTGCCTGAAACCCAATTTGGCTTTCGGCCGAATCGAGGCACGTGTGAGGCCATCTTCTCTATCCGACAACTTCTAGAGAAGAGTCGAGAGCAGGGTCAACCTCTGTTTCTTTGTTTTGTTGACTTGGAGAAGGCTTTCGACTCGGTACCCCGCAAAGCCTTATGGGAGGTACTGGCGAAACTTGGTTGCACGGACAAGTTTATAAGAATGATGCGACTCCTCCATGATGACATGCGCTGTTGTGTCAGTGTGCAGGGCGAAGACTCGGAGTTATTTACAGTGAGCTGCGGTGTAAAGCAGGGCTGCGTACTCGCTCCAACTCTCTTTGCCCTGTACTTTGCAGTTGTAGTTCGGGAAGCCTTGCAGACCTTGTCCGAAGGTATCCGTATTCGTTTTCGTACCGATGGTGGTGGTGTCTTCAACTTAAATAGACTCAAAGCTCGCACAAAAGTGTCCCACACGACTATCACTGAGATGATGTACGCAGATGACTTGTGTTTTGTAGCGGAATCCACAGACGGGCTACAGAGGCTTATGTCGAGACTACTGCAGGCATGTAACAGATTTGGCCTGAAGATAAATGTCAAGAAGACCGAAGTCTTGGCACTTGATACTTTAAACAGTGCCCCAGTTGACATTAGACTTGGAGACGTCTCGCTTAAGCAGGTAAAGCAATTTAAGTATCTTGGCAGCACCATAACATCCGGGTGCCACCTTGATAACGAAGTTAACAGCCGAATAGGAGCAGCTGCTGCCGCTTTTGGTAGACTTCGTGCCAAGGTGTTCCGCTCGCATGACATAAAGCTGTCTACAAAAGTATCTGTGTACATGGCAATAGTTCTGCCAAATCTCCTTTATGCCTCGGAGACATGGTGCCTATACCGCGAGCATATTAGGACCTTGGATAGATTCCACCTGAAATGCCTACGCGACATTCTGAACATCCGGTGGTCGGACCGTGTTCGTAATACGGAAGTACTCAGACGAGCTAATGTTAGCGGTATTGAGGCTTATCTGATGCGCCGACAGCTGCGATGGGCCGGTCATGTCTCCCGGATGTCTGAAGCTAGAGTAGCAAAGCGCATCTTTTACTCAGAACTGCAGGATGGCAAGCGTAAGCAGGGTGGCCAACTTCTGCGGTACAAAGATGTGCTGAAACGCCACATGAAAAGGTGCGACTTACATCAGTCACACTGGGAGGCTATGGCAGCGGATAGGACACAATGGAGGCGAACTGTAAGGGAAAGGGTGAGCGAGTTCGAAACTCGGCGTAAAGAAGAGCTCGACGCCAAACGAGAAGAGCTAAAAGCCCGACCACCTGCGGCCATCCAGTATACTTATGTGGGAGGAGTGCTGACTTGCAGTGAATGTGGACGAACATTCACTGCAAAAATTGGCTTTGTCAGTCACTGGAGAGCACATCAGCGAAGCTCTCAATAATAAGCGCAGATCCAAGTCGCTGTGGCCGAAATCGGCCAGGATCGATATATATATATACCTCGTTGAATATCCGCACACCTTTTAAATTATTCTTGTATATATGTATCATATTATTATGGTAGTATCGTATGGTATAGTATATTTTGTGTTTAAATAAGTAACTTAGAGACTACCTTTTAAATAGACATGTGTGTAAATAACAAACATAATAATCTTCATTGTTTAATAAGCAATTGTACACAAAGGGAGACAATACACACATTTTTTAATAATAATAACAAACTAGTATGCACGCTAGCTACGATAGGTACAGTAAGTACTATTGTGTAATGAGACAGTTGTGAACAACTTTTTTTTAATTCAAATTATTATAATAATTATGTAGCTTTTCAATTAATTGATTGATGAGGCAGGTTGATTTATTAAACATTATGCTGCCCATGTTTTATAACATTTGGACTAAAGGCTAGATTGCTAACTCCAAAATTATCATCACATGCCCACATATTTCACAATGGGGGCTATCGCGAGTCGAAAATCCGCGAGGGTCGCTAATGTCACTTGTCTCCCATTGGTATAAAATGACAGGCAGGAGTTTAGGCACGCGATAGCCCCCATCATATGGGGTCATCGTCATCGCAGCATTCACTCCTTTCTTTCTCATCTTTTACACAATGCTTTATTTCTTTTTCAGTCGTCTTCTGCTTGTATACCCATCCACAAAATACTCATAAAATAAAGAAACTCTATGACGTCTTGAGTGTGTGTGTGTGTGAATTCGCGATACGTCTGTCGCGATATTTTAAAAGTTATTAGACTCATAAGATGTTAGTTATGAGACTTTCATGTAACATGTACGAACGCTTACGTCTCATCTTTACGTTCTCGGGCGCTTCTTTCAAGCATTATATTATAATATAAAATAAATACGTAGAGTTCAGCGACGTATTATGCTCCAATAATTTACTTATTTATCCTACTAATTATTATAAATGTGAAAGTGTGGATGTTTGTTACTCAATCACGCAAAAACAGCTGAACGGATTTGGATGAAGTTTGGCATGCATGTAGCCTTTGACACGGAGAAGAACATAGGCTACTCTTTATTCCGATTTCTTAAGTAGTTCCTGAGGGTAAATTGAAAATTGTTTCCGAGCTAAGCCGTGGGCAGATAGCTTTGATAATTTGAACAAAAAAGCACACGGGTGAAAATTTTATTCCATTTTTCATTACTTTTACATTTTTCATTTCTTTTTGAACCCAATTCTGAAGTCCACGCAGAAGAAGTCGCGGGCAGAAGCTAGTATGTAAATAAATTGTACAGTAGTAACCTACCTCGGCTTTAACAGTCGTAGATGGTGTTGACACGACTAGTTCCAGCGTCCCTTCTCCAGCGCCGGCCGCGTCCACACTAAACGTCACCGGCTTGCCGACTTCTACTCCTCGTTCTTCGTCCGCGCCCTCATCCAAACTGAGGCCTTCTAGTGTTCCCTCCAGTTCTATGCATGAAAAATATTTTGTTTAATGGAATGAACAGGCAACAGTTAAGATTAGTATTTTACTTAATGATTGATATTATAAAGACATAAGTGTGTGAGTATGTGTGTGTGTGTTTGATACGTCTCCACGCTCAAACGGATGTATCAATTTTGGTGAAATTTGGTAAGGAGGTAGCTGTAGCAATCACCCTGGGCTAACACATTGGCTTTTTATCTCGGAAAAACTAAGTTGTCTTATAAACCGCGTGTCGTCCCGGGAGTCGCAAAAGTGTAAATATAAAATTGTACTATTATTCATTTCAGTTCACAAATAAGAGCAAATAAGAAAAATAATTATTTTAGTATAGTTACATGCGTCGATATTTATGACACCTCTACATAACCATAAAGATTGATATGGTTGGCTATGTTACATACATTGAGTTATAATGTACTACGTACTAGAGAAGCTATTTCAAACAAAATATAGCGCGCGCATTTGAAGTCAGCGCAGGACAGCGCATGCGCGGAACCCGCGCATGCGCGGGGCAAGCTTGTTATTTTCTCATAGATAACAATCAATGCGCGCAGATGCGACAATTTTTTTATATTCTGCCTACGTGTGTAAAAAAGTATTTCTACTGTTAAAATACTTTAATTTTCTTCAAATAAAATAAGTTTAGTTAATTTCTGCCGTTTGGTATTAGTAATCCACAGTTGGATCAGTTTTTGTAAATATGTATCTAGCGTTACAGTATTAAAAAAAGCCGCCATTTACCTACTGGTTCTGCCTCTCATTAGTAAGTATACTGAACATCAAAAAAGTTAGTTTTTCTAATAACAAAGTAAAACAAAAATTCCAGCAATGTTTTACAAATATAATATCATTTACGTTATCGCATGGTAATTCAGATTTCTTTAAGTATAGGCATACTCTTAGTGTTTTCGTGGTGTATTTGTCGTTTTCTTGGAAATGCACGGAACATAATATGCGTGAATAATCTGAAGGTAACCAAGTTTCTTCGCTGCGATTTATCTGAACTTTGATTGATGATTCTCTTGTTTCATGACATAGCCGTGGAAACCTATCAAAATCCAATCCAAACAAAAATGTGAAATATTATTACAACATTACTATCATGATTAAATATTAATATTTTATTGCTCATAGTTTTAAAAAGTATACCTACATCGATAGTGTCTAGTCTGCGAATAAAAATGTTTTACTCTTTGACATTCACGTAAACAACCGCCGCCACGGTGACAGTTGCAATAGAAAAATTATTATTAAATAACGCGTGGTTTAAAGATAATAGTTGAACTTACTGGTGAAAAGTCACTCCTTGACTTTTATTTATGTTTTTGGAGTTGTTGGAACAGTACCTCAATGCACACGAAGGCATATTTTAACTATCAAAACTTCACTCAATGCGTCACGTTGCAGCAAGCGCTTGGCACAGACTAAGTGAGTTTAAGTCCGTGGACCATAACTCGTGTTACAAACAATTGGATTGAGGTGTCTCCTCTAGTACGTAGTACATTGTAACTCAATGGTTACATATGAAACTTTACTAAAAGAAAAAAAATATATAACCCGTAAAAGAATATACAAGAATACTAGTGTAAGTGACGTCACAAATTACCTCCAGGTCCAAGTCCAGTAACACGTACTCGTCGCACATCATACACGTTACAAGTGAACGGCGATCCGGGCACGTGTCGGCCCGCGCACGTCACCTGCACGGTGTGGCGGCCCACCGCGTCCGGCGTGTACGTCGCCGTGTACCGGCCCTCGCCCACCGGCGACAGCCGCGTACGGACCGTACTGCCGCCAGGACCCGCCACGTACACCGTCGGCTCGCCTGCTACAAAACACAACACTACAATTACGCGAAACTTGTAAAACAACTGTGATGTTTAAAGCAATTAAGAAGGGTATGTAGCTGACACTATTTTTGTTTAAATAAAGCTTTTTTTGTTTTTGGGATGACTATAACATACTTTCTGCTAAAAGCGTGTCTAAGAAGCTAGCTGCTTTCAGTCTACATGCTACCTTGAACAAAGTAACGTACAGCGACATTTTACACAACCCCAAAATAATGACCGTAAATGATATCGAGCGCGCGTCGGCATTTGGAGCACGGCTGCACCAGTACTAGATGTCTGAAATAATTTACTAGTACAAACATTCACCTAGACAATGATGCCCAGAAACAATTGTGATGACAAGGTATTGAAACTATCTATATCAAAACAATGCATAGTAACAAATAGGAGTATTTAAGATTTGATTAAGTAATCGAATGTGATGCGATAATAATACTATTTTAAACACAATAGCTTAGAAATGTACCGCGATCGTAAACAAACAATACACAATAACTACAATCGATTTCGAAACTTTTTAATTAGTCATTTTATACTGTTTTATCGAACATTATCGTTTAAGTGTTAACTCTTGTATTTCATATCTGTCGACAACTTCGATATCCGCATTTCTGTTTCTATAACAACCTACACTAAACGTTTAATCTCTATTAAATATACAAAGCATGATGACGTCATTAGCGAATGTAATAATAAATGATATTTTGAAAGATACAAGTAAATCATAGATCAATTCATAACACAATTCATATAATATATTGAAACAAAAGAAGCCGACTGCGGGAAAAATCGAATCGAAATAAAATAAAAAACCTTTATTTTTTTTTTCATGAATTTGATGTACTCATCCCCGTTTTGGAAGGGCTGGTAAATTTAATGTTACCAAAACAAGTGTGTTTTGTTGACCAATACAGCCACAACCAATCTCAGCATCTAATATGAGGTTTGACAGTTGATAAACAAATTTGTGGGTAGATCAAAATTTCAGAAATACCTTTCAAGCTTCATTACTGTCAAACCGTTTTAGGCTTTAAAGCGTCGTGTTAAGGACATTTCCTTAACACGACGCTTGACACATGGCTAAGTCCATACACTTCAACCCTCGTAAAATAACCCTCTTCCGGGCGCAATTATTTTATTTTATTTGTGTAACAATAGAGATGAAAAAGCAGTTTCTTTACCGTCTATTAAAAATCTCAAATCTACTCACTTTGGAAGCCTGTAAGCGTGATCTCAGCGGATTCGGCGCGAGGTGTTGATACAAGTCCGGGGCCGGAAGCGCGTGCGTCAGCAGCGGCGGCCGGCGCGGACACCGCGCACGTGAACGGCGAGCCGGGTACCGCCTGCCCGTTGAACCGGACGGATAGCGTATGTGGTGCCGCTTCTACTGGCTTGAAGTTTACCTACGAATATGCGATGTTAATATAATTATTTTGTACGCCAAAGATGGTAGAATACATGGCTTTGGGCGAACGAAGCTCTTTTTCTACACTTTAGGTGAAATATTAAGCCAATTGATTAGATGAACTATCTTAGAAGACGTTATGTTTTTAATGCAATGGAGAAATAAATTAATAGATGGATTTTTACAGCATTCGGGCTTTTTTTATAGAAATATTAGAAACCATACTTACTTTAAACCTAGCATTTCCTTCACTTTGTACATAATTTGGCACATTTCTTCCATTTACAGCTACTATGATTTCCAAATTTCCGGCACCTAAAACATAGTGACCACATTTTGATTAGATATCGTTGTGAAGTGTAAGAAAAAAAGTGCTTTGAATTATCACTGCATTTCTTGATGTATTTACCTGCATGTGACGCATTGATGGTAAAAGAGACGGGTCGTCCAACGACGCCGGGTGAGATGTCCGTGACGTTAACCCTCGCCGCGCTGTAAGCTTTCACGAGGAACGGACTGCCTTCTACGTGCCCACCCATAGCGCCGGCACGCACCTAGGTACCAAGAAATAAATAATTATTATTATCTAATGTGTTACGGAATGGGTTAATATAATAATATGAGGTGGATACCTATGCTATGAAGGGCATATTTCACCACCGTCAGATAACTTTATTCAAGGAATAATTTTGTAATATTGACAGTTGTTTCATACAGAAACTGTCAAACGTCAATTTTATTCGTCGAATAAAAGTTATTTGACGATGGTGAAATAGGCCCTTGAATATAAAATTAATAAGGTACGTAAAGTCTACTTTCAATACTTATCAGTAACTCTTATGGCCAACACAAACCGGGACGGCATGGCATTAATTGCAATTTATGTCTTATTTCCATACGAATAAGTTTGAATGTCCATTGGTAAGTTTTTCATTTATCGTTACTCCGTGATGTAAAATTAGTCACACGATTCCGTGATCTTAAATTTGTCACACGTTGTTATGGATATTATTAGCAATGGATATTATTAGCATAGACATAATTATATTATGTATGTTGATAAATAACTCTATTACTAATGATAGTTACATACCTCTATGCTGTGGTCTCCAACGTCGACAGGTACGAATGAGATGGTATATCTTTTACTGGCCTCATTCTCACCAATTGTTTCTTCAGCGGATACCTAAAATAACACATTTATTTATAATCTTAAAAAAACTACACACGCCTGAATAAAACACACAGACTTTGAAGTAACATTTGAATAAAAGTACAAATACAGATATCTTATACGGGAATTTAACACACAGGGCGTCGCACAGTAGTATCATAATAGCATATACCTCAGCCAACCATTGTCAAAATATTGTGTATTCTGTAATAATTTTACTATGGATAAAAACATACCTGTACGGATACTGGTCGTCTAGCAGGGCCTAGAACTTCGACATGTGGTGACGTAGGCGAGTCTACACTGAAGGTGTAGGTCTCCCCCACTGATACTTTGTCGGGAGACTCGCCCGAGCCTGCACCGATCACTCGAGCTGGCGCTGACACGTGGCATACGAATGGACTGCCTGAGAATGAAATAATGTATGAGTAACAGTGAGATAATAATTACAGATGTTAAAGCTCCACCCTCAAACGATATTCAGCCATTCCGGTATTGAAACCACAGAAAACAGTTTTTTTTATTTATCGCTAAATAATTCGTACGTGATACTCCCATGGTTTGCGGTCGAAGGGGTGTGTAAGGCAGCGGGAGTGGTAATGTGTGCGTGCGGGACAGGGGATAACCGACAAGAGCGTCATTCGACTCATACAGGCAACTTTATTTAGTAACGTCCCCTACCACCCGCGCTGATCATATCGGAGTGTCCCGAACGAAATTGCCAGGCTATGTGGCGGGGATAGGGTTGCGAAACATACATGCTCCGCGGCGATATTACCTACCTCTAATTTTTTAACAAATATTCTATAACCCATTATAGTTGCTTAATTCATATAAATCACGTTTAGGATAGATCCCTGCTTACAACAAAAGAGGACAACTATTCTGCAAAAACTTTCATCGCACCTTGGCTTGCAAGGCCAACTTAGTGGTAATTGTGGAGATAGAGAGGTGATTGTTGAGTCCTGTGATAAATAAATGAAATTACACGTATTTCGCGAAACTAGAGTAATTACAATCGAGGCTACTATCCTGGTTTTACCATAACTATGTATAGATAGATAAATAGATAGATAAGTTCTTTTATTAGTGCAAACAAGAAACACATAACATATAAATTAAAAAAAAAAAGAAGCAATACAAAACAATACACAGAATGACAAAAATATATATATATATATTAGTGATGTAACGGATATTCGCATTCGCATTCGCATTCGCGAATATCCGCATATTTTTCAATATTCGCATTCGCATTCGCAAAAATTATGCGAATATTTAGCGAATGTTTTTAATAATCAAAAAGGAAATTATGATATGCATGCATATGAAATAATAAAACAATAGATAACACTTAGATATTTTTATTAAATCATACTTCTACATTCTAAATTAAAGTCTCATTTATGAAAAAAGAACTTCAGAGATCTGATCAAATCTAACATTAATCAGGCTTGTTACAACTATGTAAGGTTTGCATTTATTTAGTAGTACATTATTACTCATGTTTTTATGCCACTTTATCCCTTAAATATCAGTTAAATTTGATAAATAACATAAAACTAACCTCAAAACAAAACAAAACTTTTAGAATTAACTTTCTGTGACTAAATTCATTCAATTAACCAATATCGGCTCGGCTATGTTCAATTTAATCATGGCGTCACGAAACGTCAAACCAGTCAAACATTTTACGCGCGCTTTTTTTGAAATTTTAAAATACTAGATGAAAACCCGGCTCCGCTCGGTTTAAATGTGACTCATGATACACAATGTAGGTAAATATTTCTGTAGTCATCAGTTCTCAAAGAATATTAAAGGTAAGCAAGCCATAGATTCGTATAGCTTCGTTCATAGTGTTTAATTATAGTAAATAAAAACTGCCATAGTTTTCACACAAATACTTTTTATATTTTCGCGAAATGACAACGACTGAAGAAAAGTTTTAAGTTTTGTTAAGATTCAGTCAATGTTTCCGGCAAGACGTTTCGTTTTACACAGTCAAATGAGTCACAGTTCTTTGTGATGGATACTTTTTTGGCGCGACGCACACGACGTGTTGATTGGCTAGGCGTATATAAGAGCTAGTATGCAACGGAACGTGAAAAAAGCGAAATAAATATTCTTGAACTTTTATTTTAAACGCGTTCCGAAACGATTCTGGTCCCAACCATAGAATAATAACTAAAGTAATAGAAGGAGCGCTAAAATAGCAACTAAACTCAATGTATTTGCTTTATTTTGGCTTATGGAGCCGCTCTCATGTTAGAGAGGGACGCGTGTACAGAAAACGTTTCAAAATTTTGCCCTTGTCTAAGATTTTATTTAGGCTAGTGACGTGACCCATTAAATTTCAACATCGATAGAATTTACTGTGACATGCGTTATCGCGAACCACCATAAATAATAACCGTACTTAAAATATATAAATTACTAACAAAGAGACGATATAATTATTTATCAGGTTTTACAAGTTCATTCTGAAAAGATCATTGATAAACAGCAAAAAGGGGATATCGATATTTTTAAAGAAAGCCGGATATTGTTGCGGAAAATGTTTTTATTTCAAGAAAACTTAAAATAGGCGCTTTAGAAGCGTTAAAGGAGTTGTTTCACTTTCGGCTGGCACTGTGCATAATACCTAGTTATCAAAAATTTAGGAAAAATATTAATCCGTAAATCTATTATTTCCTTTGTCGTAGTTTCAGATTTAAGCTTCAAAATTATTGCCATTGTTGGAGTTGTGGGACACTATGCGGCAGCGCTGCCAACAAGCGTTCTGAAAACAGGATCGATCTGAAATAAATGTGAAACCTCAATAATGTTTAATTAAGTGAGATAATCTATGATGTTAAAGGTCTAGGAGCTTAAATCTAGTGAAAATCTTCCTATCATAGTCGACACATTGAATAAGATCATAACATACTTTAATATCTAATATCTTGGAACTAACACATATCCATCTAATCCCCAAACTAGGCAAAGACAGGCAGCTTGGCAACCAGACAACCGATAAAAATACTGATATATTAACAAATACATGCATATTATATATAAATTACACGTAGACACAGAACAAACGATCGTGCTCATCAAACAAAGATTTGTCCTGGGTAGGAATCGAATCTAAAAGCGAACCTAAAATCTTTTCTCTCCGTCTTTAGAAAATCTGTACAAGAAAAGTATCGACAACATTATTTACGTCACTATGAATGACCATGATAACCTAAAAACAGTTTTCGAATATTCACTTATTACTTCTTTTGAAAAAGATATTGAGGCTGGTTTCCGCTACAAATTGATTCAGCTAGATTTTAACATATTTATATTCGTTTTTCAGCTCACATTCAACAATAAATTGAGCAAAAACTTACCGATGGAAAGTCAGTAATTGGTGATTATGTTCTTTCCTTGATGTATGGGACTTGCACCCAACCACCGCACAAGACATCGCACCACAACGTTCACAAAGTCACTATTTATTGTTAAATAGAATAATTATTGCAGTACAACAGCAACAATATTAATAAAACTTAATATAACAAACCAAAACAATACGGTTTACGACATATTTGTCAACATTGAATATGCGAACAAATTAAGTGGTTCAATGGAACATACTGCCAAATATGACGTAAAGTTCTCTCAAATTTGGTCATATTACCAAACCAAACCAACGAAACAAACTACCAAATCTCGTCAAATCTTACGTCATGACAAGAAAAACTCAGAAAAAGTAAAACAAAGAATAGTCATTTATCTCTTTTCCCCGTCCATTTTGTGGTATAAGATAGAACAGGAAAAAGAGTAGTCACATAACTCTTATTTTAGCGCTCCTTCTATTACTTTAGTTATTATTCTATGGTCCCAACTATCATGCAACTGTCATACGCCTTGTCAGCACTGTAATCACTTCAAGGAGGTTGTATGATAATAAACTCCTTAAATCACTTTGAGCAGAATTATCTGTTACGGATCGCGGCCTTATTAACTACCCAAGATGGCGACTGCGGTTTGTTTGTCTGTGCCATTAGAATTTAACGAAATTCTCCATAATCTGAATTTTGCGGATATATGTTGTCGACTCGAAATCAATATTTTTTTATGTTTTGTTATTCATATAAGATTTCGATCGAGTCAACCGTACCCCTGAACGAAATTATTAATATAGATTCTCATTCGCATTCGCATTCGCGAATGTTGAAGATAAATATTCGCATTCGCATTCGCGAATGTGAAAAATCCAACATTCGTTACATCACTAATATATATATCAGTAAAATAAAGAAGTGTGGTGTGTGTCTCAAGACTGCACCAACTGGGTGTCCAACTCAGCATGTGTCAGGTAATAAATACCTGACGCTGATTTTCAGTTGGAACCCTGCAGTGACATCCGGACGCCTAGTTAACGGTACCCACTCTTACTTGGTGGGGATCCTGTATCACGAACATTGTTGTTGTATAGCTTAACTTACCAGGTACATGATCGCCGTTGAACCTCAGCTCCACAGTATGCGGGCGCGGGTCGCGCGGCGTGAAGCTGATGGCGTACGTATGCGCGCCTTGAGCGGCAGCAGCTGTCGGTACTCGTCCACCGTTGACTGTGACTTCTAAGTTGCCAGGACCCGCTGCCATCGTCTCCACTGTAGGTAGACGTATTTAAAGATTGTATTATGATGAAAATACGAAGATATGTAGTTGAGTAGATTACTTTATATGGGATATTTTGATGTCAATTTATTGTCGTATATATGAGAAGTGGCTTTACCCTGCACTATGGACTACCCACTGTCGAGACTAACGGCTGATATCGTATTCATTTAAATAAAAAAAGTAGCTTTTATAATGCGTTAAATAATAAATACCTAACTAGCTTATCCTACACATAAATTGTTATAATTTGATGGACTCTAAAGATTTTTCACTTACCCAAAAATGTTACTGGTTTTCCGACAGTGCCGTGTGTGACATCTTTAACTCGAATGGCGGAAACATCGTACACCTAAAATAAAAACAATAGACGATCAAACACCTATAGATCAAATACCCAAACAGGACAAAGCAATATTATTTATGTAAAAAATATAGAGGTTCATTACTGCGTGCAAACAATAACGGAAAAACATTTCCTTATTTGAATAAATATTTTTTAACGCATATTATATAGGGTAGTAAAGGTACTTACTTTTAGGTGGAACGGGCTAGCAGGAATAGGCACGGAGTCCACGAGCACATTGAGGCGGTGCTCGCCCACGGCCCTGGGCACGAACTCCGCGCGGAACACGGCGGGGCCCGCAGCCGCCACGGCCGCCGGCACCGACGCGCCGTTGGGCCCTGCAGCCGACCAGCCGCTCAGCTCACCGCCCCGCCCTAACACCTACCCCCTTGTTAGCAGTTAGGGCGAAGCGGATGAGCTTATCGATATGAATGTTACACTTCAAGTTATATTAATTCTCTGGAAACTGAAATCTTATTATCTGAACTTACTACTAACCGTTATTGATACCCTAATTCCCTATATGATTATATAAAGTGTTAATAATGTTAGTAAATACCTAAGCGATTCTAGGTGATATAGTTAGTGCAGCGAAGCATATGATTTCTTCTAATGTTAACTTTGTATAGTAATGTTTTCTTTTTTCTATAACTCCTTTGACCCCGATAAGTCCCCTTCTCTAGTTCAACTATTTTTTAGATAGGTATCCAAAAAGTATTTTATGTATCTTTCATTTATACCACCCTGGAAAAAAGAACCAAAATATTATGATACATTAGCTTAGAAAGCAAGTAGCTGCTACAGGGTGTGTCATTTTTACTACTACAGTTACTATTTGACCAAATGGTCCTCTTCAATAGATATGATTAAATTAATTAATTTAATGTTAGTTATAACACGAAGACAGCAATGACTACATTATAGGTGTTGTTTGATACATAGTTTCATTTTTACTAGCACAACATACATTAAATAATGAGAAAATATTTGCTTCATTTATACTAAGTAATTGTAAATTTATTGATAAAGCTGTGTTTTATTCTCTTTTGCCATATTTTTAACTGATCACGTAATATTGGATGTAATATTAGATACAAATGCTTTCATACTTAGGAAATTGAAAACACAGTGACGATTGAGGACGAAATGATTAAATTGTTAGTTCACACAAGGTCATAAAACGCATGAAAAACATAAAAAACAGGTACCTATCTTAAACTAATGTATCAACCAATACTTGTACAATAAAACTAAAACCTTCTACTATGTATAAATGGTGATTGACTTAAATCTTAAACTGCCTATTTGAACTCCACAATCCATTTTACAGGCTAACACAGTATCCCATAGTAAGTGCCTAATAATTACTGCAAATATTTCAACTTTACCACATAGATACTAGGACCTCGTTGTTGGAGGCTGGTGTGGCTAGCCTGAAGCCTGTACCTCTGTTTGCATATGTCATAGAACTTTCTTTGGTGTTACTGGGTTTGTTGGCTTACCCTCAACATTAACTTCAATCTGGTCGAGCGTGGCGGAGGGGTGGTGTAGCGTGAGGGCGGCGGGCCGGTGTAGTGGCGCGGGGCCCGGGACTGCGACACGCGCGCCGCCACCGCCGCCTTCTGACACTTGGATGACGAGAGGGCAGCCAGGGACTCGCATCTATAACATAAGTATATTTATTAATTAACATTTAACATGGTGTCCCGCTGTTCAACCAGTGTAAGTTATCTCCCCCGTTGCGTAAACTTCATTTTTTTCGTCAATTTTTTATTGTTATATATTTATTCCGCTATTCGGGACGAAGTAAGTGATAGTCTAGTATGGAAGATAGCACAACAAAATGAAAATGTAATGAGATTTATGAAAATATAATCATGTGTATAATATTCAATATAAACTCATGTACACTTTGATCATATAAAATCATGTATATGATCAAAGTGGTCTAGCTAAGGCTGTTTTTATAGGCTGATACTGTTACAACTTTTAATATGAATACCTGGCAAATAGTGAAAAATTCTCATCAAAATAATACTCACTTTATTGAAGGATACATTGACAACATGGTCACAGGCTTCTGTTGGTGTGAATGATACCATGAACCGAGCATTTCCCTGAAACATATAATAATAATAAAATACACAATATACAATAATATATATTACATAATATCATAGTTATGTTTGTGGGAAATAACAAAGCACAAACACTAGTTATTAATTGTAATTAAAATTTCTATTACTTACCTGTGGGTGTACTTGTGTGGGAATATTAAGTCCTCTAGCAGCAACTGTTATCTCAAGGTTCCCTTCTCCAGCTTGGGCGGCATCCACCGCTAGTTGCACCGGTACTCCAACACGGGCAGCATTACCACCACTTACACTCACCAACTTACTGTCATAAGCTTTACAGACAAATGGTGTACCCTGAAACATAATTGCTGTTACTATATGAAAATAAACAAAGGAAGGCTGATGGTATGACTTTATATCCAATTATATTCTTAGTATTATTATTTTTAGCTTGAAGTGCATGAAAGTAACAGTTATAATTGAATTAAAGGGTTGTAGAGTCGAGTAGTAACCATGAAACTTACCGGAACTATTTGGCTGTTATACTGCGCGGTCAGCGTATGAGGTCCTACATTCTTCGGTGTAAAGCTAGCGACCAGGCCGGTGACAGCGTCTCCCGTCAATCTTACTGGAGCTTCGCCTCTTGGGCCTCGCACTGTCACTGTTAACTCTCCACCAGCCGATCCTTCGACTCGAACAGAGCATGATGCCACTTCACCCACAGGTATAAGTTCTAGAAAAGAAAAATCATGTAGTGTTAATTTTCTTAAAATACTAGACACTGTATTTTAGTTTCAGCTATTACAGGAATAGAAATGTTGAATTAATTTATTTCCCGCCAGTCAATTGAATGAAACGAAAAAAGAAAACTTCAAAACAAGACTAATCACAACACAACAAACAAAGCCAAATGTCAATTACGATTGACTGTAAACTGACACCTACTAATTGACATATGGCATATACGTTTCAGAACTGTAATAAAATTATATTTTGTAGAAAATTGGTTTTAAAAAATAAAACTATTGTCACTGCTATTATAATGTACAATAAATATATTTGTAAATACTGTGGTACAAAAATACTGGCTGACTAGTTCAGATAACAAACTGGTAAGTTATACATATTATGTTTACATGAAAGCCAATAACGCTAGAAAAATAAATAAAGTTTTAATTTTTATTCGGTTTATTGGCTATTATTTATTTTTTTAACACCATAATTATGGCCTAACCATTATATTTTATGAATTGAGACCTCTTTGATGGCAAGGCAAATCACAAATACAAACCAATTAAGACACCGCCCCAAATTAACTATGTTTATAAGTCTGAATTATTTAGTTTTTTATTACGTATCTATAATATGAAATTTAATATTTCTACTAAATTATTATTATTACTAACCAACTTGTGATGTATCGATAGTAACCCTCTGTGCTGGGGCAACATGGAAAATAAAAGGTGATGATGGCACAGGTTCTCCATTGAACTTGATGTCTACCCGGTGAGGAGTAGCTGCTTCTGGTCGCCAAAATACGAGGCATCGTCCACCGCCAACCACCTGTAAAAAATATAATTAATTTTAGGTAAAAACAGTAAAAATACGGCAACAAAACATACCTTCTTATCTAAAAACAAAGCCTTTACTTATCAGGTGCATAACTACAGACCAGAATAAAAAAATAAGAATATTAAGGATTTGGTCGTAGAACCTCTTTTTAAGATTTATGTAACCGAAGTGTGGGCAAAAATTGTCTCAATTCTTTTTTTTTCATAGATCTGTGAATCACCTGTCGAATATGAAGATCTATCTCAATTTTAGATGAGTGCGATAGCAGATTCTTCTAGAATTTCTAACAGGTATTTGGTTTATTAATTGACTCATTAATTAAACAGACTAAGCTGTACCTGTATATATACAAGATCTAAACAACGTCATTCCAGTGGAACTAGGCGTGTGAAAAACATACATACTAATAGGTATGTGCAATAGTTACATGATAGTTATACATAAATACTGTAGATAGTTGGACCGCTCATTAGATTTCATTCAAAAAATCTTTTCTTTTTTTAATTTAAACTGTCAAGCAACTTATTCTGGCTGAAAAATAACAAAGTAATTTTCCAATTTAAAGTTGGAAAGGCAATTTAAAGGGCCTCATTTAAAGTTACAGCCAGATAAATGACGTAAGCTTACCTGCACGTGATTAGGAACTTCTCCTTCGTTTATTGAGATTTCCAACTGTCCTTCGCCAGCAGCACTAGCGTCCACTAGAAATAATAATCACATTCAATATTTTGCTCCTCGTACTAGACGTAATTAAAAGAATCCATTAATAACTCCATAATAATTACAGATATAACAGAAACTTTAACGGTCGATATTAATGTTAGTATTTAAAACAGATAAAGTTTAATCTAGATTTTATCTGTTTCAAATAGTCTTAAACAAATTTCCGGTAAAACAGCTTTTTGGCAATTAATGAAATTTATTACATCCAATTAAAGCAAAATCCGGATAGCTAATAAATGAAGGAGATATTCCTTGTAACTTGTAAAGTTGTCCAAAAAAGGGGGACCATCCACTGTTGATGAAAGTTGGTCTTTGATTACGACGGGTTTATAGCTACCTACGTACACACATCAAAAGTGTCTAGGGATCAAGCATTTTTATGCGGATTTCTTGAGATTGAGATGTGGCTTTGTAATAAATTTATGATTTTATAAATTTATATGGATCCTTTTTGGTGCATTTCATAATTCGAATCAGGAACTGTGAATCAAATTCGAGTAAAAGATGAAAATCAGCTGTCAATATTTTCCCTATAAAAACATACAACGCATTGAAGACATTATTAGTGCTACTGTTTCCCTACTACTGATTAAAACCAACGTTATTATGGAGCGGCGACGTCATTTAAGCAGGGAAGAAATGCTCAGAGCCGTGGGAATGATAGAAGCTGGTTCCCGGCAACGTACTGTGGCTTTAGCTCTGAATACAAGTCAGAGTGTTATCAGTCGACTTTGGACACGTTACCGAAGCACTGGTACCGTGGTTGAGCGCCATGGAGGACGGTATCGCTGCACCACACGGAGACAAGACCGATACATTCAAATCTTAACTCGAAGAGCTCCAACAATAACCGCCATGATGTTAGCCGTGAGGCTTCATCACTCTTCAGGGAACTTAATTAGCCACCAAACAGTCAGAAACCGCTTGCATGAAGTGAACCTTCATTCCCGAAGACCGCTACGGGTACCACCTATAGCAATGCACAATCGTAGGATTCGATATCAATGGGCTCTTGAACACAGAAATTGGGCAGAAGAACAATGGCGTTTCGTGTGCTTTTCTGATGAGTCTCGTTTTGGTATGAGACCGGATACAAGACGTATACGACACTGGAGAACCCCTGGACGCCAACAGCGATTAAAATCCTGCCAGGAAGTCCATCCTTATAGTGGTGGAACCATCATGGTATGGGCGGGTATTTGGATCGGCGGAAGAACTGAGTTGATTTGGATCAGAAGCAACCTCAACGCTCAAATTTATGCTGAGACGATTGTATCAGACGTCATCGTTCCTCTACAAGTGCAAATCGGTCCCTTATTTCAGTTAATGCATGATAATGCACGACCGCACACCGCAAGAGTTGTAAGACAGACTCTCGCCGCAGCTAACATCAATGTCCTGCCCTGGCCTGCTCAGTCGCCAGACTTGAACCCGATTGAGCATGCATGGGATATGCTACAGAGAAGAGCTCTGCCGAATATGGAGGGTATCCAGTCGCAAGAAGACCTTTTTTTGTTGTTGCAACGAACATGGGCGGCCATTCCACAGCGTGATTTGGATGAACTCATTTTGAGTATGCCAAACCGATGTTCTTGTGTTGTTAGTGTTCGCGGTAGAAACACGGATTATTAATTGTTTAAGTTACCCAATAAAATTTTAAAGAAAACTGTTATTTCAGTCTTTTTTTCGAACTTTTGTGTTAGTGGTTCAAATTTCAAAAATCCCTTTATTAGGAAAATGGCAAATTTCTTTATTAATGCAAAGGTGACTTGGTTTATCGTTACTGTGACAAACGAAAACACTTTATTCGATGAATCCTTAAAGAAAATTTTAATTAATATCAATCAGGAGAAAAGTTATTGCAAAAATATATGTTGATCCCTAGACACTTTTGATGTGTGTACTTACTAGATGAATTATTTTAAGTTCTGTTAGATACGAATAAAAATATGTTACCTCTGAACTGGCATTGTTGACCGACTACAGCGTTTCCAACGTCCGTCACTTTGATGAGGTTGGCGTCATAAACTTTGGCCACAAGTGGACCTGCTGCCAATTTGTCGTCCGCGATCGAGACCTGCAAATATAAATTATATTATATATTTATATATTTAAAATACGGTATTATATATTATATAATACCGTATTTTAAATAATGTAACAGTAACACCTATTTGTGAAGAGATCATAGGCCACTGCGATGCGATGCATAATGGCGATTTCAAATCAGGAATAATTATTTAGATCTTCCGCAGAACAAAATTTATAATCGGTCATGCCGCATGCCGTGTGCGAGTTGCATGAAATACCTTTACCAACATGCCAGGATGTAGGTAATTTGTCTATGGATTTTAAAAGTGAAAAAAATAAAAAATGCTAATATTCTTATTTTAATATGTATTGGTATGAAGATAACCTTCTGCGATAATTTATAACAGTTGTCGACCGCTAAAATAAAATTTAAACTTAAGGCTGAGGCCAAACGAGCGTAATTTTATGAGTCGTGAGTCGCAGAATTTCGGTCGCAGAAAATCTGCTACATTCGGTTTCATACAAAAGTCCTATTTGATTCACACGGCAACGCAAAATGAGTTGTGAATTCTGGAAGGCAAAATTTCTACAACCGAAATTCTGCGACTCACAACTCAAAAAATTACGCTCGTTTGGCCTCAGCCTAATGGCATACTTGATAATGTAACATAATAATATGCTTGTGAAATGTTAGTGTTATGTGCTCCGTTATTGTCATTTCCATAAGCCAAAATACTGGCACTTAAGACATGATGGAAGGGACGAATGGGGAAAAATACGCATTGCGCCCACTATCAGTGGTGACATGACAGGGAGGGGGAGCATTGTAATAAATATGATTCCGTGTGACCGTAAATGTCAAAGACATTAAAACGATCGTAATATTCATGTCTTATCAATAAAATAATAGAGTAATTTGGTTGCTAACTTTATATGCTTAGTAATATAATAATGTATAACTTATTTTATAATTATTAAAATCTTTACATACTAACGTGCAAAAATGTATGTCTGTCTTTTACGGCTAAATCACACATTCGATTGTGTTGAAAGGTATTTATAGAGTTAGATTGTACTCCAAGGGCTACTTTTAACCGCGATAGCCAACTTCTACGCGGGTGAAGCCGCTGTCGAAATCTAGTTAAAAATATTTATAATTCCTACATTGTTTGTGTAAATTATTAGAATAAATTCATAAACAATGTGAAGTTAAGCAACCTGTTCACGATTTAGAATCGGCGGTAGCCTAATGGCTAGGGCATCGGACTTGCGAACATATGGTCGCGGGTTCGAATCCCACCCGTTTGCACTACCAACGTGAACCCACTCGTAACAGTTGTAACACAAGCATTAAGCTTAGCACGAGGGGTTAACAAGAATACTAGTATCTAATGTGCGACCCACATTGCTAGAACACTTTAAAAAAATCACACTTATATTAAAAAGCCGAAAGTTGGTGAGTGTGTGTGTTTGTTACGTCTTCACGTTAAAAACAGATGGACCAATTTTGTTAAAATTTGGTGTGGAGGTAGCTGACACTCTGGATTAAAATTAAAGCTAAATTTTATAAATAATTGTGATAAACCGCAGGCAGATACGCGGCACGCAGCTAGTTTTCAATAAGGGACAAACTTGTATCAAGGCTAAGTTATTTCGTCGCTCTCAAATTACATAAGTATAATTTTAACATAACAGATAAGAAAAATCACTGAGCATAATATTATGTGCATATATTAACAACATTTTGGGGAAATTAATATTTAAATAGCTATTTTTGGTAAGTAATTAGTAATAATAAGACAAATGATAAGAATTAGAATAAGTTTCAATGTTACTGGGAGGCGGTTTTCCTTTGTGTTACGTAATTCATGGCAAGCATGCTGTTAAACGATTCCTTACCTTTTATACTCATAAGATTCTGGCGATAATGCCTTTCTTAACTAACTTAAGTCACGTAATTGAAATTGTAACATTACGTGAGAAAGATTACAGTTATATACATCTGAGGACTGGGCAAAGATGCTTTGCTTTGCAAGAATATTTTCACAACACAATATTAAAAATAATAATTGCGTAAGACCTATGTATTTTTTCAAACATCTCGAGTTCGTATTTCGGGACGAACATTTCTGAAGAGCATTTTAATCTCGATTAGATCCCAATTTGATTAACTAATAAGTATGAAAATAATTTTATTATTTTAAATTGCAATATGAACCACTCGTACTAAGTAAATGTGGGTAGGTTTCGTTTACTACGACTTGACATTTTACAAAAATACATAAATTCGGGGAGAAAACGACTGAAATATACGACTCTGCGACCTTTAGGGGTGAAGGTCAAAGTTCTGGCTTAGGTTGACATTTGCACTGTAGCTTATGTAGGTGCCTACCAACCATAGGTACCTAGTTTTAGAATGAGAGTTTTTTATTGAAACTAAACCTCAAACTATGTATCTTAATTTCATAAATTTATCTAATTCGTAAATGCGAAGGGATACATATGATAGAAGTATGGAATGAAAAATGAAGGACCCAATAACAGGAGTAAAGAATATTAATTATTAAGTATTATAAATACAAAAAGAATAGGCACCATATAGTATGCTTTTGCGTTAAAGGTACCTGCCACGACTCCTACTGGCAATTCAAAATTCGACATGGCCACCACTCAATCGGTGTTCAAATATTGTGAACTTTGACGAATGGTTCAGTTCACCTCCGAAACTAGCCGAGCATTTCCGAAGTACATATGCATGTGAAAACCTACAGCTACCACATTTCTGCATTCTGATTAAACACGAATAAGGTTAAGTACATAAACGACTTATGTTTTATGTATTACATGCTGGTCCGAAGTCCGAGCTAAGTTAGTTTACTAAAGACTACACAGTCAAGTCTTTAAATATATAACACGTCTTGTACCTACTTAGAAAGTAACTCTATACTACATACACGTATCAATTAAGTTTTGAAGTATGCAAGATGCAAGATTGACGGGTCTGTTGGTCTAGTGGTTAGTGACCCTGACTGCAAAGCGGTCGTGGGTCCGATTCCCACCCAGTACAGATTGTCTGGGTGTAATTTATCTACAATATTTATGTATTTATAAATATATTAAATAAGTATGTTTATCAGTTGTCTGGTTGCCATAGTACAGGCTCTGCCTAGTTTGGGATCAGACGGCCGTGCGTAAGATATAAAAAAAAAGTAGTTCCAAGCGCAACCGTTGAACTATGTACATCTCGATTGTCTAGATTTGGCAAAGTTTTAGCCCACCCAAATCTAAAAACTGTCGTGTCAGCGACACGAAGAAGAAAAAGAAACATTTTGAGTAATTAATAACTTACATCAATGAGGTGGGTGCCGACTTCTTCAGGCGTGAACTCGATGCGGTAGACTCCTGGTCTCTCAGCCACGTCCAGAACGCGCGCAGTTACTGGCCGTCGAGATGGAGCTGTCACAGTCACACCAACCTGAAAAAAAAAACAAAATTTGATGAATAAACCAAATAACCATTGGTTGAGTTAACGCGGGATCAAAAATCTGGGCCTTAAATAATCTAATATATCTTTGCTTAGTTGCTACTAGTTAGTTACAAGTTATAGATATACACTTATTTAAACTTTACATCAGTAGGCTTACACTCACGTTAAGAAAATACAAGTAGGAAAAATTTAAGTCGCGAAGTAAGCCATGTAAGTACCCATAGATTGTCTTTTATCTCTGAAAACCAAACGTTCAAAGCTCGCAGATGTCAAAGGATTATCATAAAGAAATGTTTTTATATGGAGATATATAAGTTAAATAAGATCTTTAAATAAATAACTCTTTGTGAAGGTCTATCCATATAAAACAGCTTTTTTCTTTTATGTCTTTTTTTACTAATTGAAAGACATTTTATATTTGATATTAAATTGAATTCGAATTTGCCAGCAGCAATTTGTAGAATATTTCGATTTTTAAGTCGACTCAAATGGTAAAACATATTTTCAAAGGTGCCCCAGCCTCGTAGACAATATTATTTGTAGTGCGATGCTTGAATCAAGGGGCAATATGCTACAAATTAATAAGAGTTGTTCGCATAACGAGCCCTGTTTAAACATTACCAATCATTGAAAGATCGCACCTCCCCCTCTGCAGTTCCCCTTGTGAAATAAATGAGTTTCAATTTAACGATTGCAATATTGGACTGTATCAGATATTGGATGATAAAAATTGAAGATCGGGCAATATTTTCAGCTGGCATTAAAGTGTTCGTCTGGATAAAAATTGCTAAGTAGGTTTAATACAACGAAATAATTTTGCGTGTTCTTGCGTCCAGCCAGATGGCCCCGTTATATTTCGTAAAATAGAGACGTACCTAGGTATACATTCGTAATAAAAATAAAATATCAATATAAAATTATATTATTTTAACCGTATCTAGTTTGTGGAAAACACATAAAGAACACACGAGATCATTTATAGTTAACTAAAATAATTTTTTTAATGTAATAATGTGTGAAATGACACTAGATGATCAGAATGGATGGTTTTTAAGCATTTTTGGGTTTCAGGATACAAAGCAAATCAACAGATTAAAAACTCACCTCATTTTTACTAAAACTAGCAGTTCCAGGTGAGGTTGATATTTCGAAGACGGCCGGCACTCTCGCAGGGATCAGCCGAGTGGGCTCCCCGCCGCCGCCCCCCGCAGGCCCTGCCATCACCTCGACCTTCCACGGGGATCCTGGGAAAACAAGATAAATATATTAACTTTAAAACTATCGCGTTGCATGATTTTAATATAATTACGTCACGGGAATTAACGCGAACTCATGCATTTACCTTTTAAGGCTTGACGTTTCGGCCGTAACCCGGCCGAAACGTCAAGCCTTAAAAGGTAATTATATTAAAAAGGTAAATATAGTTTAAAAAGTCGAAATCCATGGTAAATAAAATAATAATAAAAGAAAACACTTGCTGCAAGTTCCAAAACCATTAGAAATACTTTACTAAAATTGGTAAGGAAGTGAAAATAATCATCTTTTTTTCGCCATTCTATCATATTGTGACCAATAAACATGGTCGCATGGCCTGCAAAGAAGTGGCTTAAATAGACTTCTCTGCTAAAAAAGTTTCTTATTAATTAATTCGCTAAACTTCCTGAACTAAACTTCCTGAACAACAGAAATATTAATGAAGGTACGCAATAACTAATCTGAGAGACACATTTTTGGCACAGTGGTACAAAATACTCGTATACACAGAGGATTTCCTTGATCGTAAAAATTAACAGCCGCATTCGCCTACATTCCGTTAAAGTTTCCATTGTACATCCTTATATTGGAGCTTCTGTAAATGAGCCATGTGACTTACGTAATAACAGCGAACAGTCAACTAAATTATAAAACAAGATAGGTCCACCTATACACGATTGATATTAATGTACCTACAGTCATAATGATTATAGCAATACCCATTATGGATTGGGAGGAGCTGAGGATGATATAAGCCATGTTTCGTCACAATCTTTGTAATTACTATAGGCAAGTCTTAATTATCCGAGCGTTTTCATAATTTTAATTCACATCTAAGCACTCGACAGTACTTTAGCGTCTTTGTGTACAAATTCATTGCCGGCATTTTGCTCGTTCATACTCAGCCCTTCCTCAAATATAGCAGAGCAATATTCGTAGTTACAAATATAGTACAACGGAACACAACATGACAAATGATGTAGATGATGGCACTTACGAAGGTAATAGTAGTCATTACCGCTAAGTTCTTCATATAACCAAGTTTTTGGGCTCTGAATATTTTATCCCAACTTATAGAACAGACAGTGGGTGTTATTGTGAACTCACGAATATTAGATATTACTTGATGTAAGTTGGCAGACAGGTTTGGATGTTATTGTTTGGATCTTGATGGGGTCTTTGTTTAGACTGTGTGCTGGCAATGGTTACTTAAGGTACGGTACGACGTATATTGTGTTGTATAGAATGTTATTGATATATCAATATGCGTCTAGTAATTTTAATGTATAGATACTAGTAAGATTATCATGTAAAGAGATTTTCTGGTTCTGTCTATGTGAACGTTTATATTCTTTTTCTACGAGTAGATATCGCCCGTGGCTTCGCTCGAGTTAAGTCTAAGCAAATAAATTTTGTAAAATAAATATACTTAGTCTAAGTATGTTACTCTGTGATAATGTGGCTTTCTAAATATTTTTGAAATCAGTTTTGTGGTTATTGTGTTTATTTTTACAAACATACAAATCTTTCGTATTTAGAGTCTAATCTCTATTATAAAAGCCCACGTCACTCACTGACTCACTGATTCTGGAACGCTCGCACACTATGATAATTTTTAAAGAAAGAACACATAACAAAGAGTTTATCATAAAAAAGTTTCAAAAACAATATTTTCGCGAAACGTCAATGACTGAAGAAAAGTATTAAGTTTTGTTATGATTCAATCAATGTATAATACTTTACGCGCGAGCGAAGCCGCGGGCAACAGCTAGTAAACAAAGAATTGATTAAATTTTGAGCGGTGTTTATATCACGATAAAAGAAGATCTATATCATTCACAATAACAATATTCAAAAAATTGCTTTTTTTTATAAACCGACCTGGGGGCTATTCTCTAAGTCCAGACAAACCGCAGATTATAGTTCAAGAACCCCGGGTCGCCGTTTTTGTTTTGTGTTCTGAGAGTCACCGAGTAGTCAGTTAGTATATACGTTTTAGGCCATTTAACAGATTGTTTACTTAAAAGTATAGCAAGTCGAAAGAGATATCGCCTCTCACAAACTCTCAACCCTACTCGTAACATCACGTAAACCACTTGGACTTAGCGAATACCTAAGGCCCCTGCTAAACATTACAAGTGTTAACATTAGAACCACTTTAGAACTTGATTATAATCGAAGGAATTGCTTGATGCGTGTCGCTGTAAATAAGAATCTACTTTAAACGGATTCTATCGCGGTTTATTTTGATTTTAGTTCCCTCTAAAATAAACCGCGATAGAATCCGTTTAAAGTAGTTTTATTTCAATGTCTAATATTTGCGTAAACCTCAGAAAACAAGAATATATATTTATTTATTTCATTACAAGTCATTTGAATTGCATTGTTACCTAAGCGATTATATTAGGTATGTTAAACCACTAGAATCCTTGAAAAAGACACTGCCTACTGTTAGCTTGGTATTTATTATATTTTCATTGCAATTCGCAGGTGTCAGTCAGTTGTTTATATTCTTTACAGCTATGGAAACTGCGTGTTTATGCTGTTAAGATACACACGTGTGCAGTTAATACTCCAAGTGCGCAAGTACCAATTAAACTGACTGCTTCGTTTCCAAGAATGCTACTGACGACGGAATGTGCGAAGTAGCTATTTAAATGTTTTGCAATAAATTGTAAATTCACTGTCTACAGTCTATTCATCTTAACTTGGCACAAATAGTAAACAAACCGGCCTCGATTACAACTCACACATTTTTAATTAAATCATATCATTCACTGGATGAACATTGAAGTACAATTCTGAATAGATCACACAAAGTTTCCCATCACTAATCTTATTGACATTTCTTACATACGCCATATTTGTTTACATGTTTGGCCAAGTAAGGATGAATAGGGTATATGTCTAAAATGGTTTCATAAAATATATTTTTTTTTGTTATGACTACACGTCGTTCTTTTGACAAATATCATTCTAATCGTAGTCGTAAACCTAAACGTTGATAACTATCTATACTAAAAGGAAATCACACACTGAAATGTGTTACAATATTTTTGAGGTAGAAACGGCGGAACAAATTACTGTGAGGTCGTTTGTAGAAAATAGACAGCAAAAACTTTTCAATCATGTGTGGACACAAATTCCATAGTTTACACGACAAGCACACGTTAAACGGTAAAAAGAAACATTCCGGGTGAAAACACATTGTTGTGAAAGACGCCTTGCAATGTTTGTGCTGTTTGAGCTATGTCTAACATGAAGGTAATATTTTATAGGATGCTTAAACGTACCTACGGAAACAATTGTAGGTCCTGTAATCGACTGAAATAAGTTGGGAGTTTTTATTTTTAATAACAAGCCAATGCGACGCATGTTTCGTCCAAGCTTCAGTAAATAAGTTTTATTAGAAATCCCATAAAACGAAAGATCGTTCAGATTCGCTAAATTAAAAAAAAAATCGGCTAACATTCCATTTTACGACTGTTTTTTGACCTAATGCATTTTTAAACATTTTATTTAATCAGTAGATAGTTTAAATTATTTAAAAATAACACAGTCACTTATCTATTGTTAAGTAACATATTTTGTGAGCCTTTTCTTACGATAATAAAATGTGTGGGAAGATCTTGTAAAACAGAAAGATCGACTTAGTTATTTTTGTGTTAGTTCATTAAACCTATTTAATTTTTGAATCTGTATTAAAGTTACGCCTACAATTGAAATGTATCCAATCTCTATCCCTCGATATTAAAACGATGCTTCGATTCGTTTAAGGTAATCAACCTCAAACCTACTCACTTGGCAACCTTTTTTGGTATCGTGAGCTATTCGTTTTTAATAGTTATTAATCGAAACGATCTGAAAATCAAAACGAGCTGTATACGTTACTGTAGAACAGTAGTTTTAATTAACTTTTATCCGAAATTCCTTTAAAATTGGCTGGCTGTTAACCCGTTATATTTTAGTTTGTATATTAAATTTTCTTTCAAACGTTTTTACGTTCGCGCCATCGTTAGAGTTAAGTACCGATATGCAACTTCACAAATATTTAATTATATCTTCGACAAGTTCGTGCCGCAATACAGTACCAAGGTATTTAAAAATGGGCCATGTACAATAACTCAAGAGTATTCATGAATACACAAGCACGTAGTTTTCCTTCCCGTTTGTTATCTCTGTTCATTACGACTAATCAAAATAATACAAAAAAAAACTGCGAGCAATCATTATGTTTTTAATTAAACAAATGCCATTTATCGACGGCACGAGTACCGTTGTTGCATCGTTCTCGAGTGTACAGAATAGGGACGCTGTTGACCGACTTTATCTGTGAAGAGTCGACGTGGGTCCATAACACCTGTTTGTAGCCCGTCCGTTACTGGCAACTCCCTAGTTACTACGTTACATTGAGGTTCGGTCATGCGAATATAAATAACGGTGAATTATAACGACCGATAACAGTTGCTATCTCAGCCTATAATTAAATATTTATTTATGTACAGTGGTTTATGTCTTGACCTTTATTATTGGAATAGGGTTTTTAAATTGCTTTCGAACGGTAACATCGATTAGATAAGATTATTTTATTAATACGTTTTTGTTCAGCTCTTATTTTGTAGATTTGTGTGGTTGCTGCATTGTGTAAAGAAAATGCTACCTAATAGGTAGCATAACTTTGAAAACTATAAAAACGAACTGCTAGGTACCTATTTAAAGTATTCTAACTCAGTTTCGGCACAAATAGAAATAGGCACACGATTCTTATGTAGGCCAAACAAATATAGACAATGTCTGCGATATTTTTAATTACCATTGTTGCCGGTTGAGCAATATTTTGTGTGGGTACCTTGTTATTTATCGCCCCCAGATCGCGACGCTCATCCTTAGAGGCTACCCACACTTCGAATCCTCAAGTTCGTTGTGCCGTAAACAACAAAAAGGTACAAAAGAATTTCAAGTTTAATAAGCGAGTGATTAAATTGAAGAAGTCTTTTATTTTATGAGAGGGATGCTCGTCAATCCTTACAAAGACAAGACGGAGCGTGAAAGGAATTGTTCATTTGTTCCGAGATTCAGTGGGATAAAAGATGTCCATTATAAAATACATTTCTATGATTTACAAGTTGTCACTGCATTATAGAGGCGTTCGTGGCGTGGGCTGTGGCTAGTCGAGTGGACTCGTCTAACGGTGGGCTGCCGTAAATAATGAGAGTAAATACAAACGCGACTATTCAACTTATGACCATTTACGTTCAAAGTTGTATGTTTTTTTTACATTTGATTGATAAACGTTGTTCCATCCGTATTTGGTTTTTATGTGGATTAACTTTAATTTTATTAATTCTCAGTATGTAATAAATAATTGAAAATAAATAATTGAACATATGTTCCAAACAAGAATGAGGAAATACAATTATAACAATTGAAATAGAGTTATAGTTGAATTGGTAGAGGCCGCAACTTTTACAAATTAACCTCGCTACGGTATGTAACCGTGGCGCTATTAATTGAGTAATAATTAATTTTGTCAACTTTCTCTACTCTATTTACTATGGTGACAAATATTTACGTGATAAGGCGGATAGCATAATAACGTTATTAGCTGTAAATATGCTACGTTTGGAGGTCGTATGCGGGAATGAAGAAAGTATGCAACTTTATTTAAGTTACATAATTAAAAAAAGTGTGTGATTCTAAATATCACAAACAAGTTTCATTGATTTGGAATGTATCTAGAACTGTGTTTAATAAAACGCAGATGTAATATGAAATAAGCTAATTGAATTTTGTATCAAAACCAAAATATTTTTACTTCAGGTAATTTCGTAACATAAACTGACTCTAGAGTCTAGTTCCAAATTGTCGTTCCTTTATAGATAGAACAAGGAACTCCTTAAGTTACTCTTTTATAAATGTAAATCAATTCTCTACAAAGACAGCTGTTGAGCTCATCCAGGATGGGTGCTTGACCCGCAAATACAACATGTGTGTTCATAATCATAATGGTCAAAGTTTTTTCAATGTAGCTGGGTCAGATAAAATTAAAACCATATTCAATAGAAAATCCTTTATTACGACTAGTACGCATAATAGTTTATTCAGTAAACACAAACAGCGAAAAGTCGATTCCATCTTACGTGTTTATTTATTATCGTCTGCATATAATTCACGAAGAGGATGTCTGATTACTTATTCTGATGTGCCGTTAAGATTGGCGATTAAAACTAATAACGCGTTTGCATTGTCTAACATTCTTATTTGTATTAAGTATGTGGTTAGCCTTGAATCCATACAATATGACTAATATTACGTCTTGCAGAGTGATTGTGGAATTAAGAAGGTGGCATTCAAATTATGCATTCTAAAGATATGTCAAGATTAATCAATGTGTTTTTTATTTCATTTCTCAATAAGGCAGATGCAACCTTTAAAAAAAGAATACTAAGTCAGAGATTATGACATTCAGTACCTATTCAGAAATTAAGTCCGGTCAAGACATTTAAGCCCGCGATCAGGGTTACTGCAGTAGAATTCTTCAAAAAACCTATATTTTTTTATTAAAATAAAATAAAAATATTAAGTACCGCGTAAGTTATGTGTGTTAACGGTATGTAAGATAAATCTGGCTGTATTAAACCGTGTTCTAGTCATCATGTCTACCTCTGTCTATGCCTATTAAAGCGTGAATGAGCTACACCATAACGGTTTAAACGTGTTTAATAGAAAACAGTAAATCCGTTTTAATACAGCCACATGTTTATTACTTTTTATGGCTGTATGCTAAACAGCGGCAAAACTATATTTAGTTAAATACTTAGTTAATTATTCCTAATGTAAATTAAATGTTACTCAATCAAACTTTCATTAGTTATCATCAAAACACCGGTTGGTCTCAATCCTTTGAGTGTTTACGAACGGTATTACGAGTTTATAACTAGATCTGTCACTTTACTTGCAGCAATTAATTAATGATATCTACATATGCGATCTCCTTGTTTCTTGAATGATTTATGGTAAAGAGGAAAATGCATAAACTATTTTCACAGACACGCAACACGCAAATGTGGGTTAGATTTAAAAGTGGAACTATTTTCGAATATTTATACCTAACAGAGAAAATGTTCGCGACATTAGCTCTCTCACAATTTCCGTTGAAATATAACGTGTACAAGTTATTTAGGTGTACGCATTCATTCGTGCGAGCTCGTTCAAAAACGGAAGACGTCGTTTGTAAATATGGCGAAGCGAGAAGCGATTTGCTGTTACACCTTTATTGTTACGAAAGTTATTAAATGGAAAGTTATTCGCGATACGAGGTAACGAACTATCGCTAAATCTTAACGCTCGAGGGAGTTAGTACAACGGAGAACGAGCAGTATGATCGGCGTAAGAAAACTGTGTTATTGCCTGCTGTAACAAGCAGCTGAAGTCGATAAACTTATCGATAACATTATATAATCAGAGTGCAGCGTACAATCGATGTAGGTATAATGTTTTGACAAGTGTCGACGATTCGCCATGTTTTAAAACAGAAGGGATACTGTACCGTATGGTTTTATAGAACTGGTTGAGGCACGGTCATCGCATCGTAAAGGTTCTCCGTGCCGCAACTTCTGACTTAAAGTTTACAACATGCTACATCTGGATTTTAAATAATTACTATACTCGTTTTTGATTGGTGTTAAATAATCTTGAATTTCGGGTCATTTTATTAATGTCCTGGTAGGTATAGTTCAACGATTACTCATAACTATGAATTGAGTAGGTATATAAAATACTTCCAAATGGAGGTAAAATTTACATCATTTGCAAGGCAAATTGTTCAATCATAAAGTTAATAACATATTGCAAGAGGATGCGAGTTCACTTCACAGTATACCTATTTAAACATGCATTATTAAGATTCTAATTACGATGAGGCGCTGCATTGTAGGTGCAAGCCACTGCAAGCTAACGACGAACGAATGGACAAAAGCAACATGACAATTAACCTTTTTGAGAAATATCAACTAGGTAATATTCATGTGAATTATAAAAAGTGAAAATATTGTTTTCTGAGGTTTACGCGAATATTAGACATGACCATGACACCTGCAAAGGTGTTGAAACGTCGGGAACTAAAATCAAAATAAACCGCGATAGAATCCGTTTAAAGTAGTTTTATTTCAAAGTGAAAATATTCTTTGATTTTTAATCCAAAATGATATTTTATTTTTTTATAATTGTTTTAAAACTCTCGTCATTAATTTTTTTAAACATGTATTTTTTGAAATATATATATAGGTATACCTAATCATTACCAAATAAAAAAAAATCTGTAACTTAGTTCACAACAAGGACCTGTGTTTTTTGACAATCGTTAAGTCATTAGTTAACGTTTTGACAAGCAAGCTTACATGGGATACCCGTAAAATGAGTTGGAAGTTAGTTTCCCAAATTGCTTGGGAAAAGGCTAGGAATTTATACTGTACAGCATATTCAGAATATACAGTATCTAAAACAGTAATATTGGGTAACTGAACTGGCAAGATATAGATTTACCTTTAGTACCTAGAAATTAATAACTTCATACCGTCGTCGTCTTGTTCAAAGTTCGAACTCAACTCTGATAGATTAATAATTATAAGTTATAGTTTCAAAGGTATTCATAATTTATTATAAAACGTATTATAATTTAGAATTTGAGGTCACCGAAAATGCCTCCTTAATGACTAGGTTCAATGCTCTGTTAAATTAATTTGGTATTAATTAGTTTTTTGATAAACTAGGTTTACTCTAATATTATTTTTAAGCCATGGAAGAAAGTAGGTCGTTTATTGTGAATTTGTCTCGGACGGTCTCGGTACGACAAAACACCTGTTTGTTGTAAGTACATTGCGTTGTTGGTCGTGTTTTGTTTACAGTCATTTCCGACGATCGGTTATCGTAATCTATTTCCAATGGCGCATGAGCGGATGTCACGAGTCCTGCCATTGTTCCACAACCAATGGTGTTGCCAACACGACTTCAACTTACAACCAGTGTTAAACGTATTTACTTTTCAGTGATTCTAAATTTGAAATTGAAATGCCAGTTATAAAATCGTTCTTTACATTTTCATATTTTACGTAAACAAGAATAACCCAATCGGAAAATAGGCCGCTAAAAAGGCGTGGTGCAATAAATTTCAAATTCATCTATTCGAAACAAAAATGTTCAAACACAATGATGAAGGCGTGTTATCCGAACATAATGGAGTGATTACGGACGCACCTATTTACCCATTTCCATCAATTTACTCGTACATGTATTGTAAAGTATTTGGTATTGTTTCGTCCGCGCCCCGTCTGGTGACCTCCTTAAACACTTTGCCCAATCAACGGTCGCGAGAACTTTACCTATTGGATGTGTAAAACATGCGCGAACGCATGCGCCGCCGCGTCATGGCAGTTTAAGTAGACGACTTACTTACCAACTTAAGTAGGTACCTAGTTGCTGGGTGAATAATGTTTGCAAGTTTCTATTACCAGATACCTAAGTTTTTAGGTTGAAGCAAATCACATATGTTTAGTTGTTTTATTTTCGGAGAGAGTTTATTAGTTATTTCTAACTTGAACTACTCTAATATAATTATTACCTGTAAAAATTGTAGCTTTAATATTTATTTTTTATTTATTTAATACTTTATGCACAGTGTACTTTATACATAGTTGGACTTGTTATAACATAAAGGCGCTGCTCCACTGCCACATTGGATGGTCATATCCGTTTGTTAGCTTGTGTTTCAACTTGTTTATTTTTTTCTATTTTGTCTGAACAAGAAGACGGGAAGATCCCGCCTGATCTTATGCAGCAGTAAAGTCCAGAAATGAGACTCATCGGCATCGGCGATTTCAACGCCGTCGTCGATCAGGCTCACTTTGTCGGCCTAAAAGCTTTTTCACGCTTCATTTGAAAAACCCTGGATCAAATGAAGAAGGAAATACACGGGCTGATAACGAGTTCCATATTTTAATGCTGCGGTACAGGCACGAGCTGGCAAACTTTTTAGTACGCGCAGGTATATTATACCGCGTGAGGATGATTTTTCAGCCCACTGCGTGTTGTTCTGGAGAGGAATGAAGACGAAAGTAGCGCATCCTTGGTTGCAGTGTATTAGTGCCATTTTCATATAAGGTGAAGCTCAACACTCATGCGTTGCTTCTTCTTACGATTACTAAACCCAGGGTACAATATTGATAGCATAGATTAGATATAATATTATCGCCTTTAATAAACAAAAGCTATCGATTGCTCCGTGAGTTGACAAATATCCGCATATCGCTGGCCCCGACAGCGTCACTCTGAAATGTAGAATGGTATTTAGACAGGTAATGCGGGCGAGCTTGTCGTCCTCGATGACTCGTCCAGTCAGCTACCAGCCTACAAGCTCTATACAACCTCCTCCGACTCGTTAACCGACCTCTTTTGATGGTCCCTCTATGAATTTACAAATGATGACGGTACTTCTAAATTCAACCGTTTGTTTTCTATGTACGTATTACGCGATTGTCTCAACAAAAACTTTTGTTTTCTTAAAAAAAGTCTTTGTTTCAGTTGAATTAGTCATACTTGAGGCAAGTTTCAATATGAAACTTCAAATTCTTCATGAAGCTTTGTAGTCACATCATGTATTTAGTTGAGGAATCATATTAGGCTAAACCGTTAAACAGATTTTCACGAAACTTGATCTTAAGCGAAGGATAGAGGATACTTTTTGCGACGATAACCGAAACGCACGCGAGCGGAGCCGGAGGCAACAGCTAGTCAATTATAAGTTATAACTAACTGCGACATTTGCACTACGACATACATAACGCGTTCAATTACATGATGAATATTTGCGTTCCAGTTTCAGTGAATTGTATAGACGGTCCACTGAGTCGAGTAAATAACTTGTGTATAAACAAATGCTATATTTGAATGAATATTTGCATTGAAACTCTGAACATTTTGATTAATGCTACAACATGTCCGTATGCAAACGTTACGAATTTAATATGCGTACTGAGGACCGATGCCTTTTTATTTCGGACCGATTTCATTAATTAATTTACAACCAAAATGGCTAGGCTCAAACATTTAATAAAAATTCTATAAAATTTTGGGACCGTTAACGATTCAATTCAATTGGCTAGTAATATCCTTTCCATTTTGTAATTTAAATATAGTCGTTCGGAATTTAATGGGAGAATACACTTGCTTGGAAACTCGTTTTTTCTCGTAGTTTCGAAAGCGATGCTATAGCTGTACAGTTAACCTGTTCCGTGAAGGTGTAGATTTACTTGCTTTTAACCAACGTTAAAATACAGGAAAAACCAATCACAGTCTGCAATATTCAGTCATGATGGAATAATCTCTAATACTTTAAAACTATCAATTTCCGGCTTTTAAATGCAAGTTTGCTAAAAATCTTCTAGTTTTTTTCTCACAACACTAGCTTTAAAAAAAATAAAACGAATACGTCTATTTGATTGATTATGCGATGTTTGATTATTATTTTATTTACTGTTCTTAGTCGTTTCTTGCAGATATATAGAATTTGTATTTTAGTAATTTTATGTTTTGAATGCTGCTTCAATAACCTACAAAGTGACAGCTGGAAATTGAAATGAAGTAAATTAGGAGATTGAAATAAATATATTATTCGTGAGACAGGTTTTTTCACTTTCGGAGAGTGAATTATATAATTCACTATTACGAGATATATCATATTTTATCAATCGATATTTTTTTTGCCTGCAGTTTATTTTTTTGATATTTATAGCATTTTTATTAAGTAGTATTCAATAATAGATGAAGTGACTTTTTTATACATATTATGCAAAATGTGCTTTGTGTCGATACTTATGTAAGATACAAAACGAGTTATCTAAAGTTGTTAGCAGTTTTAATTAGCAATTTAAAAAGGAAGAGTGTTACAATGGTCTAGAAATACATAATACCTAGCGGTCCTTTCCCCTTGGACAAGGTACACTACTACAAGCCTTAACGATTAGCAAAAATCGATTAAATGACATTAAATGTATGACAGTGACATTTCTCTTCGATAAGTCATGTGACTTGGACTTGTCATACATTTTGAGCGATTTCAGCGTTAATGATTGTAGAAATGTAGCTTGTCTAAGGGAAAAGGACCGCTAGGTATTATATATTGCTAGCTGGGCTTCAGTTTTCTAGTAAACATATATCAGTAACTCAAGGATAATGTTGCATTCTAATGGTGTTTTTGAGTTTATTCTTACAAAAATACAAATCTTCCCTGTTTATAATATAATTATATAGCCTATAATATTACTCATGTTGAATGTAGCTTTGTATATAATGGTGAAAGAATTTTAGAAATTGGCAAAGTAGTTTTTGAGTTTATTCATTATAAACATACACACAAAAATGCAAAAATACAAAGATTTCTTCTTTATAATATTAGTGTAGATTACGTAAATTAAGTAAAAAATACATAGATAACTAGATATATTACCTCTAAGCACAATATTCTGCATGATAAACATATTTTATACGTATGAAACTATTTTGTATACACGTACAGTTATTGCGGTGACAAAAAAAAGAGCTGTGTACATGTACCACGTTCGAGGCTTATGTCCGTATATATAAAAACCAGAATATAAAAATTGCAAATAAAAACTATTATAAGGAAAACATTGCAATAACACTGTATACGGACGGTATGAACGGGAGCAGCGTGGTGCAACCCGACTCCGTCATCCGTCGCGACACCCGACACTTCAGAGATACGTTACAGGGCAGATTGTAGTAATGTACCTCATTATTAACTGTCTTGTAAATAATTCAAATGCGAATATGTACATATTAATAATTGTTTGACATGCAATGGCGCATCACTAAAACCAAAAGAGTGAAATTTTGCCTGTCTGCTTGTATTTGTGACGTGTGTACGGTGTGAATGACCATAGGTAACGAGATAACTTGAGATTTAGAAAAGGATAGGTTTAAAAACATTAATTCGAAAATTATTAACAAATTATTTGAAAAATAAACAGTTCAATAAGAAAATATAATCACTCAATCTTTACATATTTTTAAAGCTACCATGTATTAATTATTACATAGGAGAAGAACTACGTTTTTTTCTTCGCTACGTTTCAGTTAGAAGTTTTAGGTGATTTAAACTGCGGGGGAAAATAAGAATAAATGTTGGTACATCGTACGTATTGGTTAAGTGTAAATCAATATGAAATCTTTTCAAACGCCATAGGCAAATGTTTCCCAGTTGGGAATAAATGTTATCGCATTAGAGACATTCCCAGTGTTAAATCGGGGATTGGTAAAATAAATGACTATCTAATAAATTCGTCAAACGTTCTACCCATTTTATACCATTAGATAATACCTACTTACTCATCTGCCTAGCCTTTTTCCAAGCTATATGGGGATCGGCTGCCAGTATTACCGGATTTAGCTGAATACCGTATTTTACATGGAGTGACTGCCTATCTGACCGCCACAACCCATTGCTCGGTAATACAGTATCACATGATAAGACTGGTTGTCAGAATTGTAATGACTGAACGACTGTCAAAGATTATGTATGTATGACAGTCGAGACCAACGGCTTTAAGTGCTTTCCGAGGCACTGAGGGGTCTCAGTATGTTTATAAATGGTCACCCATCCACGAAATGACCGTGGCGTGGCTTAAACCTTAAGTCAAACTGTAAGGCTTACACTTAGCCACGAACCCCTCCTAAATAATACCTACTTCATTAGTACAATAGTAAATAAAGATGATATACAATTTATTGTGATTAAAGATATTGTATTGAACACGTGAAAAGTCCTAAATGATTTGTATAAACAGCGTAATTTTTCAATTATATTCTATGTGAAGAACAAAAAGGATTGTTTTTGATGTGTGTTAATTCATTCGCAGAAGATAATTCGTTTTTGTCATCACACTCATTATGTGTGTTAGAACGACACACGTAACTAATAATGCATAATTATTCATTCAAAATTCTTTTGAATTCAAACAAGTTATGTTTGGTGAAACTAAATATACAATACAAAGGTGGAACACATAAATATTATGTGCGAATGTTATAGCTGTTAAGCCACAACGAATTAAATAATTATTCTCGATCTGTATTAATAAAGTATTAGAGTTAATAATGTCGTGGTGGCCTAGCGGTTAAATGACCGGATTCGCATGCACATGGTTGCAGGTTCCAACCCAGGCACGTACCAATGTGACTTTTCGAAAGTTAAAGTTATATGTACTTTCTTAATCATTCTAAGACATCATAGACAAACGGTGAAGGAAAACACCGTGAGGAAACCTGAATTCCAAAAACAATAATTGATATCTTAAATCGCCAACCCGCAATGAGCAAGCGTGGTGATCAATGCTCATTCCTTCTCTATATGAAAAGTGGCATGTGCCCAGCAGTGGGTTGTTTATAGGCCGGTATTATTTAAGATTTAATGAACTGCATAATCTTTAACAAATATATGAGTTTTTCAGCCATTTAATACTGTTCGTTCTGTAATTGGTATTGTAGCTGAAATTAATGATGGAAAATGAAAGTGTTTAGTTTCATAGTGAAACACATTTTTGTGTATTAATGCTTCTCTTTAAAGCCCTTACTATTTATAACGTTTTTAGAATATTTAAATAGAAGCTGAATGTAAAATATGATGGATTGTAAATGTGAGTAGCTGCCGTAAAATATATTCCTTAAGGACCTAAGTTAAAAAAAAAATGTTAACACCTTCCCTGTCCTGTCAGAAGACACAATGGTTAAACAATGGAAATGTTCGTATACTGTTCATGTACTTACTTTTCTATAGGTTTATATATATTTTAATAATAGATAACTTTATAATGCCGAGACCCCTCCGTGCCTCGGAAAGCACGTTGGTCCCGACTGTCATACAGTGATCTTTGACAGTCGTTAAGTCATTACAATTCTGACAACCAGTCTTACTATGGAATACTATATTACCTAGCAATAGGTTGTGGAGGTCACATAGGCAGTCGCTCCATGTAAAATACGGAATTCAGCTAAATCCGGTAAGATTGGAAGCCGACCCCAACATAGCTTGGGAAAAGGCTAGGCAGAAGAAGAAGATATCTTTATAATTAATTTTAAGTAACTTGTCTATTGCATTAGGCATTCTCTGTCTTGTAATAATAGACTTCAGTGGATGCAAATAAAAAAATAATAATAATAATATGTGATTCACGGGACAGTGAAAGGGTTAATGATCGTATACTGTAACGTCAATCAGTTTGAAGTCGTAAAGTCTCATGCTGTCTCTGTTACTTTAAGGTGTGAAGTAGCGAATTATATACATTTTAGAAGATCTTAACGTTAATTACGTTAAAACATGTTTACAAAAATCAGATATGTAAATAGTTGCATAATAGATACACCGTACACGCACAGACACACACTCGCACTCACACACTTACACACACACACACACACACACACACACACACACACTCACACACACATACATGCATGCATGCACACACACCTTACATATGTACGAATTTACGTTATTTAGCCACGAGCTTCTACTAAACGACTTTTGTATATGTATAATAATATAATCTTGCTAATTTCCATAAACTGAAATACATATTATGTAATTAGGTTTCATATAGAACAACACACAAATAAAAAGATTATTTGTACACGAAGTAGCAGTAGAAAACTGACTCCCAAGTCACAGGTTCCCCCTAGTTTGGGAGGCAGGGTTTCATTACTTAAGCCTTTTGTATTGATCTTCAACCTAATTTGTAAGTATTTTTTTTTTTTTTGTAAAAGGTTTTTGGCGTCAATAAACTATTTTTATTTTTTTATTTTTTATTTTATAATTAGCATTCCAGTATTCGGGGTAAGTGGGTTATGACTCTATATTCTATGCTCTGATATTCATAAATAAATTAAAAAAACTTTTGATAGAAAAATGCTATTACCATATTAATGAATACTTAGATGAAACATTTTAATTCATATATAAAACACATATTAAAATATGTTCCTCCTCTCTCCTACTCTTGCCGTGCCCGACAGGGTCCACAATTGTTACACTTTATATTTATAAGATCTTTATATATTGTGGAGAGCAAATAAAGTATTGAGTATTGAGTATTGACTATTACGGGTTTCTTATCAGAAGCAACGTCAACATTTTTTTTATCGATTTGTGAAGATTATTTATAATTAATTTTGTATTTTCGCAGTTTAATAGACATGCGTTTTTAATACATTAAGTGAGAATAACTTTTCCTACTTTCAAACATTATATACTTGTACATAAAATAATGTTCAAGTCATTGTGAAGTATAAATCTTCTATAATTACAAGACGATGATATTCCAAACTATATAGTGATATATATATATATTATTATATAGCTAGTTGACAGAGTAAATTCTGTAGAACGAGCATCAAATTTCCGGGCTCTGAACATAATTATATAAGAAGAAAGTGATAGTATACACACGTGTTATATATGTGTGAATATTTAACGTATGCAAGTAAATATCGTTAACTGTGCTTTCACTCTGCTCGTAACGAGATGGTTTAGGAAAGACGAGTTAAGTTTTATTGCTATTTTGGGCGGAAGACGATTACTTAAAGTTTGGCAGCCGCGTGTGAAGTAGTTCATCGCATTCGAATATTCCGTAAATTTTACTTAGATTGGTATATAAGTTAGTACATTACGTAACTCGATAATTTCATATTTTCACTTTTAATTAAATTATACACAATACAGAACATAAAAACAAAACACTACCAGAAAGTTCAAAACCTTCCTATTCCTAACCTTCTGTTGAATGCCATTTTTTTTATAACCTTTTAGGTGACCCACTGCTGGGCAAAGGTCTCCCCCAACCTGCTCCAGGCCAATCGGTCTCGAATGCCATTTAAAGATTAAAAATAAAAATTGTTTCAGTTCAATTCGAAGTTTAAATTTGTAGATAATGATCGGGTTTGCGGGTAGTTTTTGCACATCTGCTGCGTAGTCACGCAACATCGGACCGAGTGTGCGATCAGGTGTGATGAGTGCTACACATAAAAACCTTACATCCGTTATCTGTTACTACAAAGAGATTTTTACTTACATACACTAACCTACATAACTTTGAAGTGGGTTTTGGGTTGCATTCTGCGTGGCTCAGTGTAAGGGGTGTGCGTGAGAAGCGGCCCTTATAAAAGAGTTCAACGCACGTTGCTTGCTTTGTATGTACCCAGTCGCGCGAAACGTAGCCTAGATCCACAATGGACTTACCCGTAGGAACTGGATATGGTGCGGCTAACTGTCAATTAGTTAATCGTCGACACCATTTAGGTGGAACTGAATTAATCATCTTTTGATACGATTTTGCTGATAAGTCAAGTTATGACAAATACCCCTTACGCTATAACTTGTTTATTAAGTATTATTTTACATTATACCCACATTATATTGAATTTACTTCGAAGTTCAAACTCGATTCTGCGTGGGCGAGAGCTGCGTTATTACTTATATTACTTTTACAGAGCTTGAAACATGTTTTTTGTATTTGCGGTAGTCGTTCTCACGGTTGGATTTGACTACAGCTAAATAAAATGGTTCTTAAATGAATGCATAGTAACAGTACCAGTACCTTCTCACAAAACCAATTAAGTAGATCTATAAGGTTGTGCAAAGGTTGCGAATGACGTGTCGCGCCCACTCTCATGGATACAATACGGATGTAAGAATTTGTATGCAAATAAACTCACTTATCGAGGGCGACACGACCTCCGGAGACACACCCGCGTCCCCTCAGCGACTCCTATGTGGGGCACTGCACTGACCAGAGGAAAAGAAATCACAACAATAACACTTTCATAGAACATTCACTACACCATGGAGTTCGTATGAAGTCTAGCTCAACTGTTCTTGTTCAACGCTAAGATCAGAGAGGCACTATTACGTGATTTAGTATTTAGCACATATGCGAAAGAATACGCGGCGAAAATGCATTTTGTTGTTTCGGAGGCATTGCCTCGTTCGGAAGCGAACGCGACTCAAATGTCAGACACAGGCGGTGCGCAGGCGCAGAGTCGCCCGCGCCCAGCTACGTGACGTCACTGTGGTATTCAAAATGGCGGCCCGGAATTCGAGAGCCTACATGTAGTGGTAGCAAAACAACCAGTTTGCCGCGTCGTCGCTACTCACACAGGATTGGACTAGCCGGCATCAACTCGATCATTGTTTTAGGTTTTGCAGTCTTTTAATTAGTGGAACTATTTTAAAATAGGACATAAAAAGAACTTAATATTTATTTCAAGAAGCTTCAAGGCTATTTTTTGTTAATTCAAAAATAATAGCTACAGTTGCTACACCTATTGTATTCTGCCGCCTAGTAGCCATGCTTATATTTATAACAGTGTACAAATAAATGTAAACTACATCTGCAAAACGATTTACAGTAAAATATGGGTCCAAAGCAAAGAGTAAAGCTAAGAATTATGCGCACTCGTATATTACAAGCTCCATATGTTTCATCCAGCTCTGTTAGCAGTAAAGTGTGTCAAGTCGTGGGCAATTTGTATAGATCTCACGAAATATAGCCGTGACATGACGTCAGCAGTTACCCTGCACTAAGCGACACCTACTCGCGTTGACAAACGGGCATAAAGGGGAACAAACTAACATGCTAGTTCGAAACTTAAAAGCGTTTAATTTTAGAATTACTTGCATAAACGGTATTTAGTTTAAAATATTGCTGTTTCAATTTAGAGCATTGGTAATGAATAATTTACTTTTTAACACATTACTAAGACTCTAAAACCAAGTTATATTTATTTATAGGCGATCCTTTTTCATTTTTGTGCGTAAAGAACAGAAAAAATAAAAAAATAATGTGTGAAAAACTTCGTGAAAAATAAGAACGATTGAAAAAAAAATGTGTGAATAAAATCTAAGAAACTTTTTAATGATTTTTAACCACACTGTACACAAGCCCCTTTCACTGTCACGATACGGCGGGCTTCTATCTCGCTCATTGTGCAAATAAACGAAAGAGACAAAATATTAGGCTTTGTATGCACTTCTATTACCGCATTTAGCGTTCAGTCGACGACTCCAGCCGATGTCGACTCGGAACTGGGGCAGAGAGCTCTGGCTATTTGTAAACTCGACTCTTTGTACGCGTTAACGAATAGTCAGAGAGTCGGAGATTAACAAGTGAATTTATTGGAAACCTAGATTAAATCCTATGCAAATTGATGTTACGTATGTCCTTCAACGTAATACATGCCATCACTAATCGATTCGCCAGTAATTATGATGATTATGACGATATATGACATGTATTATATCATTTTAACGGTATGTAGTAAGTACGTTGTTATTTACCTGCGGATATAACGCACTAATAAATCTAAACTAATATTATAATGAGGTAAGAAAGAAGAAATTTGAAAAATAATTACTACTACTAGACCAATATTTCAAAAATGCTTTGAACCAATCGAATATTACACTATCTTTGAGTAAGATAGGCTACATTTTTTAGGGCCTATTTCACCATCGTCAGATAACTGTTATCTGACTAATAAAATTGACGTTTGACAGTTTCTGTATGAAACAACTGACAAAATTTCAAAATTATACCTCGAATAAAGTTATCTGACGACGGTGAAATAAGCCCTAAATGTCGTTACTTATAGTTACACGGGAACAAAGTCGCGGCCAATAACTAACGCTCATAAAAACCTATTGTAAAAAATCAATATAACACGTATTATGTAACATATCATGTAAAGATTAACGTGTATTCAAACTCTTGCAAATTAAGTAAGAGAAATGCTAATTAATGCATTGAATTAATTAAGATTGTTGCGGCGAGTCGAGAAAATAATGGTTTAGTTTTGATGTTTAGCAGAACTTAATAATGTTCCTTACGTGTTGTACCAGACTACAGCTTCAAGAGAGTTTGGCGTAAGTTGAGACCGCTTCTAGTTCTGTTTACTTTATAATTTACAGGTTGAAGCTAAAGCTGTAATATAATTAGTTAACTTATTGTTTGGAACATGATTTTCGTTTTCTTAAATGCATCTATTTACATTATGAATTTTGGTCGGTAGATTACCTTTTCGCCTGGTCTCCAGGAAAGAGAAAGAGTTTTTAACTTTTTTTTTTTTTAATATTTCTAGCAATGTGGGTCGCACATTACTATTAATCTCGTTAACCCCTCGTGCTAAGCTAAGATGCTTGTGTTATGAGTGGGTTCACGTCGGTAGTGTAATGGGTGGGATTCGAACCCGCAACCACATGATCGCAAGTCCGACGCCCTAGCCATTAGGCTACCGCCGCTTACACTCTGTAAGCTGTCTTACAACTGGTAGGATTCAGGAAATATATACGCGCGCCTTCTTTATCCCCAGGGCGGAAAAGTACTTGTGGAATTATTTAATCAACACAATTCAATGGTAGGAAATAGATGATGAGATGCGAGAGGATAAGAATATATTGTGATATTGTAATCTCAGTAAAAAGTTATACATAATATTTTTGGGTTAATGTTAAAACTGCAACGGAGCTTCTTGATAACCATTTCATACATTTGGCGACGCTATAAATCATTCAGGCAGCTCTCGTATGGATATTCTAGCTTTGTAACATGATTGATGTAAGTAGGCAAGGCAGTTAGGTGCGCTGAGTCCGCGACACGAGAACGTTTAACTGGCCGTGATAACACGCGACCGTGCTTACTCATTAAAACCTGTGTAATTTACACATGCATACCGGTTTACATGTATGTTCCAACCGTGCTGGATCTTAAGTTTTCATTCATTCCTGCAGGCAATCATGTGGTTCAAACTTAAACAAAAGACGATCACCGCAGTGAGGAACCAAATCAAAAAATAGCCAGACTTAATGCTAATATTTGTGGAATACGCAAATGTCTGACGGGCCTGTTGGTCTAGTGGTTAGTGATCCTGACTGCTAAGCCGAAAGACGTGGGTTCGATTCCCACCCAGGATAAATCTTTGCGTGATGAGCACGATCATTTTGTTCTGTGTCTGGGTATTATTTATCATTTATCAATTTCTTTTCGTTCTTTCTTAGTATTGTGAGCTGTGTGTTAATGATCACCGTGGTCGAGTAGCGTACACACCGGTTTTCAAAGAGTCGCTAGCACTGAGGTCCCTAGTTCGATCCCCGGGTGGGTGTTTGTGATACCTTCGTTGTTTCTGATTCGATAAGACAAGTGCTAGAGCTACATACTGTATGTGATGTTGTCCTGTCATTTTTTTATTTTTAAAACATGCATTTGTTCTTCTGTTTTTTTTATTAATTATGGCAATCGGCTGTCAGAGTGTCAGCAAGTTCTGCCAGTGTCATGTTTACGTCCTTCTATTAGCATATTCAAAATATGACAAGATGAGTTAGGTATTTTTAACTTGTCTCTTTAGAAATATAGGAATGTCAGGTCAATAGCTCACTTAACTACATCTTTAAATATGACATTGAATGAAGCGAAAGTGGTATGTCGTTGGAGGAACTGGAAATCCGTTGTCTTTATCTAGCCTTATGGGCGTGACTAAGTATGCGTGTATGCAAATTCCTTAGTATAAGTATGATTAAGAATGAATATTGTTTTAATTTATATTAAATTTTCACTAAATTTAAATGCACTGAATATAAAAGGTCTTGCAGAAATGCCTATATAAATTATTCATAGAAAAAAAAGGTTTATTAAGAGTTCTCCATGGTAACAATTGAGAGTGCCAGCTTAGCGGAATTACTACGTGATCAAAGAATGTTTACGTAGGCAAAACTGATCAAATCAAATATTTGTTCTATCATATTTTGTTAGAATCGTATGACAGACAAGAAAATTAAAATGAGAATATCAATACAAACTAATTGTACCTACCTGACATTTACAGCTATATATTGACAATAGTTTTGTATGATCATGGTCCGTATACAAAGCTATGATAGTTCCGTTGTAAAAAGAAGAATAGTGACAATGATACGTGTATAATACATATTGTTAAACCTGTCTATGTCTGCAACGATAATATATCTTGAGCATTGCAGCAATGTTCCCCAAATAACACTGGAGCTAAATGGTAAAACGTTGTTCGATACTAAACACAATTCGAATTTTTATAGACCTGCTCATTATAGTTTACAGGTTCGGCATTTAAATACTTTAAAAGTGAACAGGTTCATGAGAACGTAAATTAAAAGCAATGTTACATTGAATGAAAAAAGGAAAAAAAGGAATACCGCTAATGCAAAAAAAAAAAGGTTAAAATCTTTCTGCCGAAGAGTTCAGTTGTAATTACGAAGATCGATACCCAGTGTATATAGCAGAAAGAAATCATCAGAAAATGATGGAATAAAACCAGACAGTAAAGTTAGAGAGTATGAAATTATAGACTGGACAAAGAGCTCTGTCTAGGCCATAAATTAGGTATAAACAAAATAAGTTTTCCATTTGTTTGACTGCGAAAATTACAGAATTAGTAATTATCTATACGAAAGTCGGTAATTAGAAATGTCGAAAGTAGTGTCTCGTTGACACTTTCATGCATACTAGCACAGGTACGTACTTCTGTAAGTCGTTGGGCTGTTTCTTTGACCAGGGAGCCGATTCTGTTTGCCTGCAATAATTCAACTGTTGTTTTTTTAAGACTAAGGATTCCGATTGCCTTCGATAGAAATATTGTATATAATATTTGTGTCTGAAAATATAACGCTGAATTGCGATATGAAGTAGACATAAGCCAATCTGATATTATAAAAAGGTAGTTAGTTAGTGTTGGTTTTTGAGTTTGTTTGTAAATAGCAATCTGTGGAACTAATTAAAAACCGATTTTTAAAATTCTTTCACCAGTCGAAAGCTACATAATTCCTGAGTGCCATAGGCGTATATTTGCTGATGTTCGATGCTAAGCGAAGTGGGCACGGTTCAGCTAGTTGTAGATATAGTTATTCTAGAAATAAGAATTTTAAAGCGGAAGGTATTAAAGCTATGAATCTAAAGAAAAACTGAAATTTTCATTTTTCTTTCGTATTTTATTGGATGCAACTAAAACAAAACTGAAACTTGGCAGTTTTTGTTAAGCAGGGTACGTAAATACCGCGGAAAGCCGTGGTCCAGCTGCAATAGGATTGCGTTTGCAATAACTTTGTAGAATCGCCCCCTAGACAGTAATGCAGCCAGATTACACGCACCATGGAAACGCATACAATGAGTGTAGAAAGTGCTGCACGGTGCATTACGTTCTACTCCACTCTAGGTAATACACTGAGTACATAACACCGGCAATTTTAGTTATTTTACATGGAAATTGGTTCTGATTGATCGAAATTACTTTGATTATGTACGTGTTGAGACGTAATGAGAAAAGGCTTCCATATTCGTGTGGTTTGAATAATGTGACTTGTTCCCCAAATAAGTACTTACTTGCGTGGAATTAGATATATTTTATAATATATATAATAATTATACATAATTTTATATTATATATGTATAGTTGAAACGTAGGTGCGCGGAAGTACTTTTATTTCAATTATATTATAATTGTTTTTCTTTCTGAACTCCTTATTAAATTATTAGTAACAATTTAATATAGCAAAATTTACTTTAATTACTAACTATTTATAATCAAAGATTAAAACTTTACTAAACTAAATGCTTATAGTGTATCTTTGTAATTTGACTTATTATTCGTTGAATACATATATTTATTTATTTAATATTGTTGATTATGTTTAATTATTGCTAGGGACGTCTACACGACGTATCGATATTGTAATGCTTAGTAACAAATAGGCTTATGATTGTTGGAACTGTAGTTAGCTTACATAAATGACTCATAATTGATATTTCAATTAAATATAAAATAATGATCTCCACATTAAACTAAGCTGATAAACTCAGCTCAATCTGATTTCCTAGGACAATACTCGATTGAATTACTCGAATAACAAGTTAACAATAATTACGTAATCGATAGGATTGGCTGCAATCAATTTAGCCGGCCTTTGTTCATCTATAAAGAAATCTAGTTAATCGATAATTAGCATGGATTTCATTAAAGCATCATTCACATCCCTGTATAGCGGATCGGATTAATTATGTTGTTTTATTTTCTGTTATGTTCCTTGATGTTTGGCATCAGAACAAAGTGTATTGTCCTCAACACTGGATAAATAGCCAAAAATAAAAATGAATGTTGCTAACAACTGCCTTCCTCATGTGGTTTGACGATTTCTTAGAAGGTTCCTTTGATTCACGTGAATGTTCAAAGAAATCTTTTCTCTCATCGTCGTTTCTGTAGTCTAATAAATAATACCTAAATTAAAATCTTTTTTTACCGTATTTTGCTGAATTTATCACATGATGTTCTCAGCTATTTTAATTACAATTAAGTGTTCAAAGTGATAAACCTATTTTTTTAAATTGCGGTATTTTTAATTACTATTTGAAGAACAGGATTGAATTAGTCTAGATTAATTTGAAGACATTAAAATTTCACGTTTTTTAAATGTCAGTTGTCTCTTGCATTACCGCTAATTGTACAAACGACTAATTTAAAAAAACTTAATTCTATTATTTACGACTTAATTAAAGAACGGTTTTTCTAAAAATGTTTTGATATTTTATATTTATCTAATTAACAATTATAAGATTAACAAGGTTGTGGTTGCCTAGCGGTTTAATTACCGTATTCGTATGCACATAATTATAGTTGCAGGTTCGAACCCAGGCAAGTACCCATGTGACTTTTCAAAGTTAGGTATATGTAATTTCTTAATTGAATGATATTTGAAGACAACATCGACATACAGTGAAGGAAAACATTGTGAGGAAACCTGGATTCTAAATATTGGGATCTGAAATCACTAACTCGCAATGAGCAAGCCTGGTCATCAATGCTCGTTCATTCTATATATGGAAAGAAGCCTGTGCCTCTGGCCTGTGTGTGTGAGGTTGATATAAAAAGTAGGAACAACAATAAAAATTGCGATACAGAGGTACCTACTGCTTATGAAATATCTGCTAGACCTACGAAAGGAGAAATAGTATGTAACTGCAGTCAACAAAGTATAATAACTTTAAATATAACTATCAATACTATATCTTTATTAAAAAAGAAATACAGTCGAATTGAGAAACTCCTCCTTTTTTTTGAAGTCTGTTAAAAATAACTATCAAATAAGATCTTAAATAATGCGTGATTATCTATTATGTATGTCAGTTTTGTTTTTATCTTCTGATTCTATTGTTTCAGAATACGTAATGAAACTCATACGTTTCGCATTACTGTAGCATGAAAATAGTAGCTTAAGGCGTTGCAGCTGAAGAAATACAGTCTACCTAGTATTAACAATGCGTTCTGCAATGGAGCACTATTGTTGCAATTTTGATTTGTTTCTTACTGCTGGTGATTCGCTCGCTCCTTTGTTCTCGTGTTCCCGTAATCACATAGAATTTATACAGCCAGCGTGTTCGCGGATAAGGCCTCTGTTACACGAAATAGTATTTAAGGAACGTATGTCTTCTTTTAATTAATGAGGCTGCTATGAACATTGCCCAGGTTACATACATTTCGAATTTTAAATATTTAATTTACGGCAGCGATTTATAGATTTCGAAAAGTGCTGTTAAATGCTTTTGTTGCTATAATAAGTTTGTAATTGAATGAGATAAAGCCTCTTATTAGCAATGTAATCTTTGCTTAATAATTACATGGCAATTGCTATAATATACCTATAACTGTTATATAATGTTCGTGTAACAACATGACAGTCAGTGTCATTTTATGCAATTTGCATGCAATCAGGTGACATGTTCTAACAGTAATATTCGAGTTCTCACAACCAATTGTACCTGTTTCGTCAGTCATACAACACTACTGAATGCAACAATATTACATTACTTGATATCGTCTCTAGTGACTATGTTCTTTAGAAACCGTACGAGAACGCATAATAAGAAGCGAATGCTCAGACGGCAGCAAAGGTACATGAACACCTCTAAACGCAATAAAATTTTATGATATGATTATTCAGGATATCATAGCGTTAACTCTTTGTGATGAAGCTTTTTAAAAAGATAATAAATGTGGACAACATCACATGCATTGCTCCGAATCCAAAGGACACAAAGAACTTGTGTTATGGAATCAGAGAAAACGAAGGTACCACAAACACCCATACCCGAGACAATGTAGAAGATTGTTTTTTTTCTAGCTGTTTTGAATCCTAATCGCAATATAATTGATGGACTTTAAATTGTGTTCTAATTTTTTTGTAAGACTGATAGTGTTTACTGTTTATCAACTTTTGTTGCTGATTGTACCTGTTACTGTTAACACAACAGATTAATGTGCAACATATCAGATATTTGAACTTTAAAGAAATATAATAGATACTCCATTTAAATTAATTTTAATCGTTTAGTTATATTCGCGTTTATTAATAAATTAATTGTACCCATAGCTTGGATATTAATAACGCCAACGGAACTTTGCAAACATGTCTTTAATTTGGTATACATTAAAACAGGATTATATGTACTGTGTTTTGTGCTAGTTAATAAAAGATTCAGCTTTTTTATTCCGCCATTAAAATCGTAGTTATTTATAGGTCAGAAGATAACGTGTTTTTTCTACAAGGACGACAGCGTTCAGTGTCTATTAGTTGTCAGCTTAACTCCGAGAGTTATTAAAGACATATAACCTATAGTTTTAATCACAAAGAATTATACGGTGACTCAATGTGTTACAGTCGTTATATATTAATAAACAGTTTAGATGTTGTGTAGATTAGTGTAAACAGTGTACCGTAGTAAACAAACTCTGTATATAGAATCGAAGATACTATAACGAATCTTAAAAGTGAAATGGTATAGAGATAGACTCTCTCTATTTCTATACAGGATTATTTTTTATTGAGTGCGTTAATTCAACGAGGTAATCAGGTGCATAAAGCTGAACAACTTGTCACAAGGAACATAGGTCGAAATCTTTAAGTTCAAAATAATTTCTTCATTCAAACATAATTCACGTGACCTGTCACTTTGTATGAATATTTCATTTTCAATTTTAAGATTTCGACCTATGTGCCTTGGAGAAAGTTGTTCAGTTTTATGCACCTGATTACCTCGTTGAATACTTATACGTACTCCTTTTAAATTAATCGTGTATATACACTTACACATCCAAGATCTTAGGTAATATTCTAATACCAAAACGGGCAAACACAAGATTAATTCACAACGTAGACTTTATGCAACTGATTACCTCGTTGATTATACGCACTCCTTTTAAATTAATCCTGTATATGTAATGTGGGTGAAACTAAATAAATAAACATACCGTCGTGACTTAAATCACTGAGTTTGACGTGTCGCCTAATGTTCAATCATAGCTTTCGGTTTCTCATAGCATCGAAAGCTAGCCTTACCTGATATCGAAAAGTAATGATGACGAGTGTGACGAATTGTTATTATATAATTCAACTATCGACTCCAAATGTTCCTAGGACACGCGAATCTAGACTAGATGTGACTGACTAGTATGAGTTGGCAATACCAGCAATTTTAGTATAAAATTTTGTAACTCACGAATCAGAGTTTTGAATTCAATGAATTTTTATGAAGGGATGTTTTGTAAGTTATTCAGTATCTACGAGTATTTAATCTAAAGTTAACTTTGCTTCTGTTTACTCTACTAGCTATGTACAAGTAAACAGAAGTATGCCTTTTAATTAATCTTAGGTCCAAGATTCTTTCTTGTAGTCAGCTGCCAGAAACAATCTTGTAAATTCGCTCAGTCTATCTTTTAATCTACTTGCTTGCTGGCTTGCCCAAATTCTAATCATATCTTATGACCGGATATTATCATGAATATTTGGAATATAATCAAAAATTACTGCTAATTTCACAAAAAAAAAAATGGTTAATAAATAGGTCAAACTAATTAGTCAGTCGGCCCTTCGGGTACTTAGCAGGCTCAACTGAATGCAATATCTATCGTCAATTTGGGACAGTACCGTGCCATCGTCCACTATACTAATAAGCTTCTTTAAACTGTATCAACATACCTGGTACATGCTCGTCATTAAACGTGACCCTGACGGTGTGCGGTCTAGCCAGGCGCGGCGTGAACGCGGCGGCGTACCGGTGCCCGCCGAGCGGCCGTACCGAGCTCGCCACCAGTGCCCCGTTACCGCCGGATACCTCGAGCTCCAGGTGGCCGGGGCCTGCCGTGCTGCCGTCAACTATGTATTCAAAATCACTATTATTATACCAAGTACGCAGATTAAACACTACCTACTTTAAGGGCACTCCAATCCCTGGATAGGTCATCTGGAAGAGATCACAATTAGTGATAAGACCGCCCATTGTATTTTGTTTTTCTGTAAACTTGTTTTGGTGTACAATAAAGAGTTATTATTATTATTAAATATTCTTCAGATGTAAAAAGAACCATTTTGATATAATTATGCATTTTGATAACACTAATTAACTTTTATTTGTGGTTTTAGTTCCTAGAAACGTTAATCTAACAATTTTAAATAGGTATCTAGTAAAGAAAAAAAATGTGAATAAGGTTACAGCCAATCATTATTGATTACTTGTAGAAGACCTTGATTGTACCATGAATACGTCAAAAATAGAGCACCGATGTTTGCAATACCGATTATCGACGATAAATTAAAAGTTAACGAAATAATGATTGTTAATTATTTACTTATGCACACCCATACTAAACATTCTGAGTTATAATAAAATTGTAGTCTATTACTATCACATCATACAATTATGAATCGCACGCCACTTGTGGAAGTCCCATCCTTGAAGTGATTAATCTATCTATACTAATATTATAAAGCTGAAGATTTTGTTTGATCGTTTGATTGAACGCGCTAATCACAGGAACTACGGGGCCGATTTGAAAAATTCTTTCAGTGTCAGATAGCCCATTTATTGAGGAATGCTATAGGCTATATGCTTTTTGTCGCGATAAACGACGAACAAAAGCTAGTCATGTATAAACCGCCGTTCCTGTATGTATATAGCGAACCTATTTGTATTGACATACATGATTTTATTTAACTGTGACCCAGACAACTGGTAACCAATGATTACCAATCATTGCAAACAATGAATATGTACTACAAAAGATTGACCCAGCATTGTTTAGAAACAGTTTGGTTGGCCATACATTACTTTCAGCTTTGACTTTCTAGTTACTTGCGTGCAGTCTAGAATTTTTTAAATTAAATATTTAGAAGGGAAAAATCTCTAGCACTCTTTGCCTAGTTAGGTGTGTAATAGCTTTGGGTACCTATTTTATATTGGAATTTGTAGAATTAAAGTGTTCTTTAGTTGTTTCTTTATTTTAAGACTGGAAGTACAAGGTTTGGTGCCTCGGTTGATGAAATCAAATTAAGTCGGTGTTAAAATGTGGTTACATTAAAATACGACTATACATACAATAGTCATGCGGACTATTTCTTTTAAATTTCCGGTTTATAGAAAATGAAAAAATATTAACACATATTTTTTGCTTTTTCGAAATAATTCTACTTAGATACAGCGAATTTAAGTTAAGAAGTGGGGCTCGCCGCGTCAGTTGTGGCTACTATTATTGCCTAATTATGATGTAACAAGCCCTCACTCCTGAACTATAATGCGCCTTATCTTAGTCAAATCCTATTGTTATGAAAACTGAAAAAATATGTTTCATTTTATTTTTTTATTTTCTAACTTACGGGCTAAATACATTTTTAATTTTCACACCTAGACTGCACCCCTATTATAATCAATATACTGTACTACATCTATAAAGTGATAACGACAGTTATTTACTCATATAACAAAAGGAAGGAATTAATAATTTCAGAACTTAATTCTAGGAAAATTAAACCAATTTCCAGTTGACGTTTCAATTGGCGAGTGGCCAAACGAACATCTTAAGCAGCTACAGATCTTGAATAGAGAACAATTTACTAATTTAACTATCATAATATTGTGAAAACTTTATAAATACTACTACCTTTACAATTTTGTTTTAGATTTCAATATTACTAGCTTCTGCCCGCGACTTCGTCTGCGTGGACTTCAGGATTGGGTCTAAAGCATCACTCGTTGACAATTTTTAATCCCACTGAAACTATTTGAGAGATCGGGTATAGAAAGTATATGTCCTTTTCCATAGCGTACGAGACATGCACATTTGCTCGTAAACACTTAAATTTTTCCTTGGGCATTACATAAAGGGTAGCCTATGTCCTTTTTCATGTCAAAGGCTACATGTATGCCAAATTTCATCCAAATTCGTTCAGCCGTTTTTGCGTGATAGAGTAACAAACATCCAAACATCCACAGTTTCACATTTATAATATTTGTAGGATTACAGTCAAGTGCTTGTTTGTTTGTTAAACGAGTTCAATAATTAATATATCTTAAAAACTGTAGAAACAGTCATTAATATATTAATTAATATTGCCTTTTTATTCAAAATAAGAACTTTAATAAAAACTCAAACATATGTGCGGAAAAAAAAACAAAAATGCACAATACAGGGAACGGTTCTCCGAATTGGAGTTTCAATAATAAGAAACCACTTACCTATGAATTCTACTGGTTGTCCTACAGTGCCTTTATACGTTGGCTGTACAACGATTCCTTTGGCACCTCTGTTATTATCCCTTTGAATTGGTCTGCAAAAAAAACTCTTGTTACTAATAACTACTCACACAAAAATGTAGCTGATCAGTTTCTTAAATACTGTTTACTAATTACCAACACAAAACTTTTGAAATACACTAGTGCAGGTGGCGATAAAATGAAAAGATGGCGTCGTAATTTTACAATGTTGAACCTTTAAAATTTTCATCTTTTTTCGTGCATAAAATTATACGTTCGGAATAAAAATAGTTTTGCTGTAAGAATGGACTGTAAAATTTATGCGACCATGAAACTGTCTAGAGTGTTCAACAGCTTTCTATTTTAAGAAGAGAATAAGCACAGAAACTTCAGGAATGCTTTTTTATAAAATATTACAGAACCCCATTGCATTGGTTCTATTTACATTCAGTTTCACATTTATTTCTTATTGATCAACTGTAGTTTGATGTTGTCGATTATTTTCTTTTGTGCTGCGTTTGATCGGTGTTTAACATCGGAGAATATTACTTGAATTATATTTCATTTGATTATCTTATTTCTTCTTGTAAAGCAGCTATTTCCCTATACTATGGTTGATTTCTGAACTACGATTCAATTTAAAACAGACTTAGAAAAAATATAAAGATTTATAATAGTCCATCATTTTATGCGTCTCTCTTAAGCGACATTCTTGCCAATTGAGAACCTAGTTTTTGTAATATTTATTTATTTAATAATTTCGAACATCGAAGGTGACATTAATAAGTACCTGAAACGTGCGTGTGCGGCGTCCGTTTCAGTGCGGGCCCCCCCGGTAGGGTCGCGGGGGGGCCTATTGGATAAAAAAGACTGCTGCTGCTGCTTCTCCTCTACGCTGCTGAACGAGGAGTCGCGCACCACGTACGAGCTCTCGCGTACCTCGCGTTTACTAAACTCCTGCTGCAAGAAAGACAAGAAAAATAGGGAGGTTTTTAAACTGCAAACAAACCGGTAAATATAATTATGCTATATTCGCTTTAAACGGTGACGCGATTTGAAGATAGGTAACCAACAAAGTCTGTGGTATCAACCATAGTGCCTGAAAGATGTTTTGATTTGAGTCGATTAAAGTTTGATTCGAGCAAGGCATCTATGAGGACATAAAAATTAGGACAAATAAAAAAAGATAAGTGTACTTAGTACCTAGGAACCAATTCATAAGTATGTAATTACCTAACTATAGAACTTCAATTAAGGCGCAAAAATAACCTAATGAATCATTACATGATATCGACATGTTTTACGCCAAACTTATCAGTGCTTCACTAATTCTATTAAGGAACCTATTACAGGGAGTCAAACACTATTAACATGTTGACGGCCTGGCCGGCTATAATGTCCGGTACTTACAAGTATCATTTGTCCCTTGGGGGGTCAAAATGGCCGCACTACGACCCGAGTTCGGCATCAATTGTACGACATCTACGGACACGCACCTGGGTATCAACGGTACGCACGTACCAGCCGGGTATACTGTATGAAGCCAATAATGTTGGACGTGGCTCCAAGTTTAATACGAGTTTGGGTAAGATCTTCATGTTATTATTGCATTATTATTTTATTTCTTTAAATAGTTTGTAGGTTATCATGTAGATACGTTCAAGAACTATGTTCTTTACGTTCTTATTTTGAAAATAATTCACGCTGAATGCTGAAAGTGTTTTCCTATTATTTTTTCCTTAAGTAGATTTGTGTATTTTATTATTATTTATTATTGACTTTTAATGATAGCCAGTATGTAAAACGTCATTAAATTAGAAATTTGTTTTGTAAGTGTCATATTTTTCGTGAAAGTAGTAGGTATAACTTTCAGTGCAAGTTGTAATTTTAAAGAGGCTACCGTAAAAATCAATAAATTATCTTATATTTATTATGTCCAGGCCACACGCAAGACTTTACGACTTCCAAGATTATTGCTCGCTATATATGTAAGTATGTTTACTTAGACTAAGTACTGACTAAAACAGACGCCCAAGTCGATGGTCGTAATGTTAATCACGGGAAGTTACCCCACTGTAGGAGCTAAGAGAATGTAACTGTCGTAACTATGGGAGTCACGCAAAATGTTTACATAGTTGGTACCTACTTGTTTATAATCTTACGTGTTACTACTAGCTATTGCCAGCGGCTTCGCCCGCGTGGTAGTCGGAAATTATCACACAGGATAATATGTGTTATACATATTATAGGTGCTATAATCAACCGCTGTGCCAAATTTCATCCAGGCTCGTTCAGCCGTTATGAAGTGATTGAGTTACAAATATCCAATATCCATCCATTCAAACATTCGTATTTATAATAATACGCATTTATAAATAATTATGTATTTTCTAAAGTAACTTTGTCTGTCTGTATGTTACGCAATCACACCTAAACTACTGAACCGATTTAAATGAAATTGGGTAACAAGATAGTCTAGAGCTCTAGAGCCTGAGAAATGACATAAACTACTTTTTGCGGCGATAGCCAACAAGTCGCGGGCTACAACTAGTAGCCTAAAACCTTCCTCGATAAATATGATATCTAGCACTGAAAGATGTTTTCAAATCGCACCAGTGGTTCCTGAGATTAGCGCGTTCAACAAAACAGATTCTTTAGCTTTTATTAGTGTAAATATAATGTTAGAGATCAAAGGGATGAAGGTCTCGTCTGTTACTTGTGCATTATGATTCCTACAAACTTTATGATTCCTTACATTGGATGGTAAAGTTAGTTTTAAATTCTGGTTCACATTGGCCCGCTCTTATATCGAGTTTCGAGTACTTTGTACCGTAGGCGCGTGTATGTTAAGGGGATTCAAATTACAACTTTTATATTTAAATAAACGTGTTTCCTTTATTTGTACACAGACGGCCCGTAAAATGCGGACTTCTTGTTTGCTTTTCATTCAAACATTAACCTTTATAATTTTTAATGAATAATACCTTTTTGATTCAGGTTTATGTATGCTTAGTTATTTAACAAACTCGAATTATACGCGAACAGACTTACGCAACAGTAATTACGAGTGAACAGTATGTAACATTTCTTTTTTTATGTACAATGGTCGTTATTAGATATCTTTAGATACTTGATCGCAATAGCAAACATTTAATTTCTAAAACAAGTCTTTTTATCCTATTTCTATTTGACTGAAATAAAAAAGTTATACCTAATTCCTACTCTTAAAAATACTTAAAATTGAAATACTTAGTTTTTTTAAAGACTACTAGCGATGTGGGTCGCACATTACTAGTCATATCGTTAACCCCTCGTACTAAGCATGTTGTTGTGTAAAATTTTTAATAATGTTTAACATTGGTTTGTACGGAACCCTCGGTACGCGAGTCCGACTCGCACTAGGCCGGGTTTTGTTTTTTAAATTTCTGTACCGAGATCTAAGCTCGGTGTATCCCAGGTAAACGATTTAAGCTCGGTGTATCCCAGGTAAACGATTAACTGTCTAGGAACTGACGACGAAATTAATTTGAATTAGTTTATAGGAGTAGTTTTCACTTCCTAACATTGCAAGCAGGAGACAAAAAAATGGCAAAGAACTAAGTTCAGCAAACCATAGATGAAATTTTAAAATAAATGGGACCTTTAAGTCCCTTAGGAGCTGGTATGGGTTATAATGATTCGGTTTCGTTATTTCTTCTCCGATGTACAGTCGCGAGAATAAATATGTATACACATAGCGAAATTGTAACACAATAATTTAACAGGAACTCACCATCAATTCAACTTTTAATCATTTAACAACATAAAATTATAACAGTTCTCAAATCATGTATATATTTTTGAGTTTCAACAAAAACTTCTCGCTAAATAAGTTTCACAATTTCACTATGTGTATATTTATGATCGTGACTGTACTTATATTAGTGTAAGGTTGCTTACCCTGCTAGTATACGTGTCAGAGTCCCTGTCGTCGGCCAACCGGTCGAGCTGTCTGTTAAATGAGTCTCGCGAGAAGTCGCTGAACTTGTTGAGTTGTGTGTTGCGTTTCGTTTCGCGATCCAACGTGCTCTGCCCCGCATAGCGCTCTGGCGGACTCGTGGGCTCCAAGCTGAACAAATGTTTAAAATAGGTAAACATCTTATTTTAGACTTACTATACAATCTATATTATCATATAGTTATGCTATATAGATAAGCATGCTTGTTCACTTGCGGGTTGGCGACTTTATATTCCATTATGGGATTTTCTGGTTTCCTAACAATGTTTTCCTTCACCGATTGCCAGTGTCTTTCGTAGAAAAATTAAAGAAGTATATAATATAACTTCTGAATAGCCGCATTGTTATTAGCTTGGGTTTAAACCTGCAACTACGTGTATGCGGAACCGGTCATTGAACTACCAAGCGTCCACGACGGGCGACGTTAAAATTAATATAGACCGCAGAATACCCTTTATCCGCGTAAAACAATATCTACCTTTGAATCATTTATCAAGCTTCGTATTGTAGCGATATTATCAATATGTGTACCTGTGTGCGCTCATCATTTGTCTTGTTTTTTCTATGCTCTCCCGGTCCCTGCGCGGGTGATAGGATTTCCCACCCGGATCGCCTGGACCTGCAACGAATGGTTTCGTTATTAAATACGTAATTGAATACATCCTTTTCTTTTGTCAACTGATTAGTATATACAGGATTAATTTAAAAGGAGTAGGTACGTATATTGAACGAGGTAATCAGGTGCATAATCCTGAACAACTTTTCATTATTCTTCTTAAAATGGCAAAATGAACTTTTCATACAAAGTGACAGCTCACGTGACTTATGTTTGTATGAAAAGATGATTTTCAATTTTAAGATTTCGTTGACTATACACACTCCTTTTAAAGTAATCCTGTATAGCTGCATAAAAGAACATAAAAGTGTTCAAGTACTAATTACTGGCAATAAGTACGAACACTTTTCATTGTCATAAAGTATTAATTATCTCAAAGTAAAGAAAGAGTTTTGAATGGAGGAGATATTAACACGGTGCAAAGGTTCATTGATTCGAAATGATTATAATTAAATCTTAATCTTAATAATAGTACGAGAGTATTAGCATACATTAGTTCCCTGCGTGTATAGACCACAATCTCCACGCACCCTCCCAAACTTATAGTAAACGCTAATTCTATGCAAATGAAGTGATGTAACTCACTGGGGCTGCCGAGCCTCCTGGCGCGGTCGTTTTCTAGGGAGGATAGTGGGCTCTGGTCCAAATTGTCTTGCGAGCCGCTGTACGAACTGTACATCTTGTAGTTAGAACGCTTCTCCACTACTCGCTTCGTGGTTGTGACTGGACTGCCGTATCTCTCCGTTGGACTATTCACTCTGAGGAATACATATTAGGTGAGTTTAAATTACGTATTAATTTGAAGAAAGCTAACATGCAAAGTGATAATATTTGAGCAGGTCTTTTAAGTCATTAGGCATTTTTTTTTTCAAGATATTTTTTTATTTTTTACTAGCTTTTGCTGGCGGCTCCATAGCTCCGCCCGAGTGGGCGTCGGTTACTGCGGCAAATTATATCCTCTAACCTTCCTCAATAAGTGAGCTACTTTACAGTATAATAAATTTTCAAATCGGCTCAGTAGGACATGAGATTAGCGCGTTCAAAGAAACAAACTCTTCAGCTTTATAATATAAGTACCTATATATATACATACTCTTTACGCATTAAAATACGCATTGCCGACCCTATATAAAGGACAAGGAGATGATGATGATGAATAGGGTCATACTCTTTCTGAGGCTATGCCAGTCGCCACGAGACGTCGAGATGTGTGTTAAAAAATATTCATGTTTGTGACATTTAATCCTTATAGCATGTTATAAAACACAATACGATGTCATTTACGATACAATATTTTATTGCACATCAGTGTACTATAAAATGGAATATTACGACAAAAGTATTTATTGAAACAAAAATTGAAAATGGTATTACTAATGGATTATTCCAATAAACTCTTTACTTATTGTATTACGAGCGAACTAATAATGTTGCCACGTATTAAAACTCAATACATTTTTGTTCCTGGAAATACCGCAATACGGCTGAAACTATATGAAAATTGATTTACAACGTAAATATGAGCCAGCTACTGCACGAGCTTTAAATATAAATTAATTAATTAACTTTCGCGAAATATGTTTTCATTGTTTTTGTGTTGCACGAACCTGATAATTGGGCTGGCGGTCCTGTTCAAAGGGCTTTCTTTTCTGCCGAGGGGGCTCGTGGTGCGGCCCACTGGGCTCGTCGCTCGGTACGGGGAACTCGCTCGATACGGGCTGTCAGACCTATTCATATCCAATCGAGAGCCATTCCCTAAATGTTTTGTCGTTATTGGACTCGCTGTCCTATTCCTCGGACTTTCTGAACCGTATCTCGTGTAACTTTCCTTCTTAGTAGCCTTTGATGTCGAGTACGCGGAATCGGTCACGTCGTAATTTTTTTCTTTGACATCCGATCCGAAAGTGGACTTGTAATAATCGCTGGAATCACGTCTGTCCTCCCGTCGATCCACTGAATTCGTACTGTGTTTATTTGATTCGTATAAATTATACTGATTCATGGGGCTCTCAGATCTCAAACGAGTGACTGGAACAAAGAGGAAAAAGATTACATAAACTATCAAGCTTATTAAGTTTTATGGGATTATAAAAAAGATTAAAGATTAACTTTACATTAAAAACTACATAATTTACTTATTGCTTGTTGAGTACAAGGGTAATACCTGGACTAGATATCCTCGCGTAAGCTGGTGAGGGGCTGGAGCTCTCCCGAGGAGTCTTTTTAGACCGAGAGCCCACTCTGAACATATGCGGAGAGCCGTGAACATCGTACCCGTTGAAGTAGATGTACAACTGAAAATACATGACGCAAAAATATACAATCTCGAAAATGTAATATAAATAAGGATTTGAAGAGGCTGACTTTTTTATTATTTCATGTAGGTATGCAAAACTCTGTTTTGTGGCTCGTGATATTTGTAGGTTAATTAAATGAAAAATTGACGAAAAAATGTGGAGTAGACATATCAAAGGTATCCAATGTATTTTGGGAGATTGTAATAACTCTGTGTTGACGTAAGCTCTTGAAATAAAAATGATGACGTCAACAAAGTTTTTGTCTTTTGTTACCGATATTTTGGTACTTGTTGGTTTTTTTAAATATCTACGTCGTAAAAATTACTTTTTACGGCTTAAGGCTGCCATTACATAATGAAGTAGGTAAATTGGATAATACAATGTACAAATATCGAATTTTTAAAAATATTTATACTTCGCATATTTGCACCAAATTGTTACTATGAAAAACATGATTGAAATATTTCATTCGTTTACATATTTTCATTATATTAAAGCTTAATATTTTGTTGGTAATCGAAATGTAATAGTTTTCGGAAATCGTTATCCACAGGTTATGTAAACAGTTGCCGACTCGCAAAGCAAGTGAGATGAGCAATTACGTTCCTTATTTGTATCATATTAGGTATTACATTACACAATTTAGTGATACATTGGTGCTGATTCCTCTGTACGCAAACTACATACTACAAAATTTAAACCATTGCTGTCTTTTACAAACATAATAGCGTGAAAAAAGGACGGCAACAGATAACAACTACTTAACTTAAAAATGACAAACTAATTTCAGCCTGTTGTTGGCAAAATTGTATGAGAATTTTAGTCGGAACTAATTAGACAATTTTAATTTTCGTCTGTCCTTTTCTAAGTATGTACAAATGAAAAAGATACCGATGGCCTAAAATTAGTTTATCGGGGCCATTATTTAAATCAAATAGTATCTTACTCTATGTTTTCCAGGTGCCTTAGGCATGAAGGTAGCGCGGTATTTGGTGGCGGAGAGTTTCTCTAGGGCGCACATGACGCTTCTCTTGTCATGTACGATGTCCAGCTGTAGGTCGCCCTTCACTCCACAGCCACTCGTGTCCAGTTCAAAAGAGTGAGGTTTGAGAGGCTCTGCACCTTCTAAAGCTCCGGGACTCAACCGGACTCCATGAGGATCAAATACTTCACAAGTGAATGGTCCTCCCTGGAAAGTAGTTATTCAGTAAGTAGGTGCCTACCTACCTATGCAGGTAATAGTTTAATTCGGTACTTGACTACTATCGAACTATTGATTTAAGATTTTTTTTTCTCAAAATAGTCGACATTATAAGCAAAATGGCGAAAAATCATTATAAATTTATACACGAACTAGCTGCCCGGACAGACTTCGTTACGTCAAAAGTAAATTAATTAAGGTAATTCCCGAGTTTAGGAACAGTTCTTTTTTTTACTTATTATTTATGTTTTACACCTTTTAAACCTTCCCTGGACTTCCACAAACATTTCAAGATCAAAATCAGGTAAATCGGTTCAGCCGTTCTCGAGTTTTAGCGAGACTCACGAACAGCAATTGATTTATATATATATAGATAAAAAGTTATAGGTTTTTAAAGTTAGTTGGTGATGCAAGTTCTCTTTTTCGCAAAACGACGACTTGTACGGGGCAGCCCCAGATTAGTATGAAAGTTGTAATATGACCTCACACTTTCTATATCTCTCTCTGTCTAATTACCAATATCGAAAAGCTTGTAACTCGGTCAATATGCAAGTAATTAGTGTTCCATTTTTAGAATTCGATTGTTTTTAAAATTTGAAGTAAAAAACGTAAGGAGTTCTTGAAAACGTATTTACAAAGGGTTTTTATAAATCGGATCGAAGCAGTCATGGCCAAAGCGGAAATATAATAACTTTTTATTTATTTATTTATTTATTTGATGCACAAAACACATTACAATCAAAGTATAATCACATTGAAATAAGACTTTAATTTAGTATTATGAAAGTAAATAATATTTGCCTGTACTTGTCTCGCAGCTACTCGAATTCCTCTTCTTATTTAGAAACGGAACGTTTGGACGTACGGACAACTAACTTACAAAATTTCTACTAATTATTACAAAGACACGAAGAAAGAAGAGAGATGAAAATTTGACAAATTTCAATCCACGATTTGATCACTTGCCTGTATATGATCACCCTTGTAGGTTATAGCTATTGTCCACGTGCCCGCCTCGTCAGGCTGGAAGGTGGCGCTGGAGGCAGTGGTTCCTGGTGCCGAGGGTGGCGGGTGACGCGGCTCCAGAGGAACTGCGCGCCCGGTGGGAGAGTGCGCTGTCACGTCTATGTCCTCTCTTCTTGGTGCTCCTAGAACAGTAGATTTACATTGTTAAATGAGTTTTTGGACGCCCTCGTAGCCAAGAGCAATAGTTAACATTTCTACAATCATCAGCGCTCATCGAATCGCTGATTTTGACGGAAGTGACAAGACATTTATAATTTAGAAATGTACCAGCTGGTTAGGCGGGCAATACATATTAGCACTTTCGTTTCGTAAGCCCACAGCAGACAGCTTTTGTTCTAGTACAGGAACACTGCGTACATAATGTTAAAAAATGTGTTTCTGTTCTAGTTTGACCTCTTATACAGGGTTATTTGTAAAACACCGGCAACCCCTTATGAGGTCATTGTACTCAACATTATGAAAAACTTTTACTTTGGGACCATAACTGAATTCGCGAAAAAAAAACAGCTGTTCCATACATTTATGTTCGTATAACTCGTCAAAATGTATGGAACAGCTGTTTTTTTTTCGCGAATACAGTTATGGTCCCAAAGTAAAAGTTTTTCATAATGTTGAGTACAATGACCTCTTAAGGGGTTGCCGGTGTTTTACAAATAACCCTGTATATTACATACTTAGATATTGTATTTACATGCATAAGTGTGACTTCATTACTTGGTTAAACCATTTAATTCTCTGTAGGTACTTACTGTCGAACTTACCGTACAAGAGGCCATCTAACAACACAGTCGTGTTCAGAGGTCAATTGATTTTAAGGAGTTGTTTCCTACACGCGTCTGCTAAGGACATAGTGATGTAATCATATTGAATCAGAGCTGTTTGTTTACCTGTAGCACTGACTAGCACTTCCACGATGCTTCCTATGGCACACGGCGCCATGCCCGGCGGTGGGACTGACACGAGACGAGGTAAAACCCTGAAGAAATATCTTCCGTCCACCCTGGAACAATACAAATAAGTTATACAACATGTAACAAAACCCCTGTCAGATTCAATAAAAGCGTATTCGTGGTACAGTTCATGAACCGTCTCGCATAGGCGGCATCTTTGTCACAAAGCTGTAGGTAGTAAGTACCTACGTGAACTTTGAGAAGCGGTCAGTGTTGCTGTTGCCTTGGATCAGTTTATTAATCAAAACAAATACTTAAAATAATTAAGTAGGTACTTATTTATGGGTCAGGTCATAATGAAATATATATCTTGAGGCTATTTCATGTCACTGTGCGGTTTGTAACAAAAAAGCAGATGATACCGTAGATCACATCTAGTTTTAATTACTTAAATATTCAGAAACCAGAATCCAGATTGAAACAAACTTTTTACCAGCCACCATTACCATACCCGATTCATAAATCGATAAATTATTATCTCATTTTCGCATTAAATTTTATAAACCCTTACCTACTATTACGAAACTTATACTTCATAAAATTTAAAATTAAGATTTTCTGCAATATTATATTTAATTAAGTTAATAAGCAAGTTATAAAAGTTTAAGTGCTTGAAAACGTGGACCAGACGAACAGGATAGGTAATTCAATAAAATGTCTTAAGACAAGGACCTTCTTTTATTGCTTCTAATAAAACGTTAATAAAATACCTGATGTCATCAACTGTGAGTACTATCTCATGCATGCCAGCATGTTCGGGGACGAACTCGCCGGCTCCCCGAGCATCGAGCTTCAGTCTGGACTCCTGTTCCAGAGGATTCACAATGGACACCTTCACGTCTGATATGGATAAGTCATTTGACACACTCTCGATCTTAATGTAAGTCTGAAAGAAATAAATTGGATGATTATTTAGACAGCTGTTTTGTAAATTCAATGTTAAAGAACTAATGAAGTAGCTCAAGGATTATTGAAACGCATTTAGTGATGTAATTCTTCTTTAGTTTATATCAAATTGAAATATAAAATATTAGAGTCTACCCGTGACAACGGCCTTTGCAAGTTGGCCAAAACGTCGGGAAAATTATTTATACCTTTTATTGCGTACGCGGTTCAGACCTGTATTTAATTTGTTTGATGTAAACAAACCGCAAAAATCTAAAAACTTATTTAAAATAATGTGTATTTTCGAGGTGTTTTCTCTTACTATGTTCTCGAATATTCGTTGGTTGGTAAAGGTGCTACTCGTAAACATTGGAAATGAAAAGCTAATTTCGCTAGTTACTTTGAACAAGCGCTGACCACAGGTTAATTATAAGTTGGTGCTCATTCTAACCGAAAACTGGTAGCAGTTAGCTCTTTGATAATTTTAATGCAAAAACACGTTTACGTTACGTTTTCCTCATTTTACTGGGAAATTGAAAACTATATTTTCCTTCACTCTTTTTTACGCCTTCAATGGAAATAAGTTTAGTAAGAAAAATCATCTTTTATCTTATAAAATATATTTAATTAAAGATAGCTAAGAGTTTTGAGTTGGTAGGTATTTCAGAATTTAACGTTAATACCTACATCATTTGATCAAATTCTCATTAATCTTCTCTTCTGTCGGAAATATCAAATGGGGCGCTTCCGGCTGTGATAGACATCGCGCATCGGGGGAGGTTTTATAAGGCTTCCGTTTTCCCGTTTGAAGTTGAGTCTCATAAAAATACAGATAAATTAGCTCTCTAAAGCTTGTAAGATCAATGCCGGCTCTTTCAGTTTGCGTCTAATTTGAAAGAGAAGGCAATGTATTTTTACGATAATTTAAAGTACCTATTTTAGTCTGCCAGCCTAGTGGGCACACTTCCGGTCGACAGCGATGCGGATGAATACTTTGACGCCATTTTTTAGATTTTAATTAGTTATGTTTGTTTCATTTTTTCCGTGTGTATGTAAATGATTTATTATTTTAGTTTATGTTAAGATTTTAATTATATACTTTGTTAATCATTTAAATAAATATTATAGTTCTTTTAATGTATTGTTAATATTTAAATGATACCTAACTACATACATAGCATAGACAACAACCTGTTTCTGGAGTAGGCATTTATGGGTTCCTCTTATGATTCTTGTTACATGAAAATAATAGGTGATAGTTTATGAAAGATGAAGATAATTATCAACTTTGAGTTGTACTTATGAGCGTTTATTTCGTCGTCTTATTATTATATATTACATAATATAAATAAATTACACCTAAACACCTATCCTGGGTGGGAATCGAACCCGACTTCCGGCTTAGCAATCAGGGTTATTAACCACTAGACCAACAGACCAGTCAAATATAATAGTCTCTTACAAGCACTACTTTAAACTGAAAGAGATACAGAAGGGCCGGTATTCTTTTGTCGTGTACTTACAGGTTCTCCAACTCTTCCAGAGGTGGAATCAAGGGCGACTCTTAACATGTCGTGTATTGGAGGTCGTGGCGGCACGTTCTTGAGTTGTGTGGCCCACGCCATTACCCCGAGGTGCTCGACATCGCTCTGGCTGAGGTCACGAGCTGATAGTACCGGCTGAACACCTAATGGGAAATGAAATAATCATGTCAAAACTAGTATCAAGTATGTATTCCTTTAAATAAAGAATTACAGTAGTATGAATTACCGTATTAGTGTAATTATAAATATGGACAACATCACATACATTGCTTCAAATCCAAAGTAAGTAGCTAAAGCACTTGTGTTATGGAATCAGAGACAACGAAGGTACCACAAACACCCAGACCCGAGACAATGTAGAAAAGTGTTTTCTACCTTAATCCATCCGGGGATCGAACCCGGGACCTCAGAGCTGGCGACAACTTGAAAACCGGTGTGTAAGCCACTCGACCACGGAGGTCGTCATAAATAAAGTTGTGGTTATATCTCTAATAGTTCCTGAATTAGCTCGATAATTTCAACTGGCAAGTGAGCAAGAGTGATGAGAATTGACCTCAGACCTGTTATGGGGCAATAATTTACAAGTCAATATATTCTGATAACTACAAAAAACATTTGTTTTCCGTGAGGTGTATTAATTGACTTGACTAATAAATATTTTTTTGGTTTTATACCATGAGAGTTCTATATATAATATGTTTTTATTCAGTTTAATTAATATTACTCGCGTATAAATTTTATAAAATATTTCATGCGTTGACAACTTGATATTGTTTATGTGATAAACAGTGTCAAGTTGCTCACAATGCATTGTACAGCCAAATTGCTGCATTATATGCCATTGACGGAAATCGATGTTATTGTAACCCTAGCTATTATTTATTATGCTCGTGAATCAAGCAATGACTGTAATAAATTATCACAACGTGGTGTCAAAGAGTCCAATGTAAAAAATACCTACGGGGGTATTTTAACGTATCATTGCATATCGATACGTCATCAGTAAACATTATTATGGTAATTTGTTAGGTTGCATTCTGATTTAGTTTTGGGATTTTATTATGAGGTAAGCTGATATACATGGTTTTTTTATTTACAATAATTACCTTTTGTTTTGATTACGATGAATTTAAATATTATGTGTATCAATTAAATCAAACTGATATGTAATCTTGAAATGAAGTTGTTATTCTTATTCTATATTGTACACATGATAATGTTAACGAAAATCAATAAATACAGATTTACTGTACAAAGAAATTAAATTTCCCGTTTACTGCATGACAATTAGTATTCTTAATGAACTAAGAAAAGCACTCGACCGACTTTAAATTAAAGATACCGTTCACGTTAAGGCGTTAATAATTAATAAACGTTAATTAACGTGAGAGCTATTGTTCGTAAATAATTACCAATTTTCTTCGCAGCGTCGATGGCCAGCTGGTTGTTTTCCTCCCACTTCGCAGGGTCCCGTCGAAGCCGGCTGGGCGGAGGAGCAGGACCACCAATAGACCGGACCAGCTCATTCGACACGCGACCATCGTTCCAGTCCGTCTGCGAACAAACGAAATATTTCTCATGCCTTGTTCTATGACATTACATCATGTATTGTTCTATTCAGGATTTAATGACACGTAATACGGTTGTTTACTTAACCCAGTCATTTTTAGAAATAAAAACAGTAAGTTATTGGCCATTAGAATAAGGCTGTTTTATTGATATTTTTTGCGGTTTGTTATTTATATTTAATCTTTCGGTCTGGAATCTCGAATTTCCATCAGATTTCTTTTTCTTTTTTTTAAGCGTTAAGTTATTACGTAAAAATAGAGGTTATGGCCAATTAATAAAAATAATTTCTTGTAACAACTTACACACGGCCATCTGATCCCAAACTAGGCAGAGCCTGTACCATGGTAACGAGACAACTGATAAACATACTTACTTACATATTTATAAATACATACCTACATATTTTAGATAAATTACATCCACGGAAAGAAAAAATGATCGTGCACATCACACAAAAATTTGTATTGGGTGGAAATCGAGACCACGACCTCCGGCTTAGCAGTCAGGGTCACTAACCACTAGACCAACAGACCCGTCGCGTCAATTGAAGCTATCATTCTAAAAACCTTTATTTCTATAAATTATCAAATCGATTCTATTTCATTCGTTTCCATATTTGCGGTGGCTAATGTAGTGCGGCAATGTGGAATCGAAAATGTATTTATATCTGTATTTCGGGCGACGCGTCCAAATGTAATTTCGAATCTGTTGCGAGTAAATTAGATTGTAACAAAGTGTGATTTTAATGAAACCTATAGGGAAACAGAAATACTGTGGGGATATTAAAATATACTGAAATAGAGATTTTCATATCCTTATTGTGAATTATTACGCGACATTATATGTGTTATTTAATTTCTTGTACATTTTAATAATCTAATTATTTTATTTGAGTCTTAAAGGACTGTTTTGTTGTCAAATGTTATTTGTAGCAGCAAACAGTTTATATAGCTTAACTTTATTGTAACTAATACATACCAAGGTATAAGTATAAACTTTCCACATCAGGCTTATCCAGTTTATTCTATGTCTATTGTAGAGCTTTTGTAACAGCTAGTGTTATTATCTCAAAGATTTCGTGAGACTATAGTTGATTTGACGATGCATCGTAAACAGTGAAACGTGACTGAATAACTTAGGTATTTGTTAAACTATTTGCACTATCGGTTGCGACAACCGTTAAGATATGCGTTTAGCCGCCTTCACCTATTAAAGTGACGTAATTTATGCCGAGGAAAGAAAATATTGCCCATGGCTACGATATCCATACTTATCGAACACCTACATAATTAATCCGCTATGGTAAACGTGTCGAAACTTACAGTGAAATTCGTAATTCCTCTTTCTAATCTGGAGTTCACCCATTCGAGAGTTGTTTTGAATCCCGGGGAGTCTGGCTTCATGAAGTAGGAGAGGTACGTCATGCCAGAGAGCTCATCCAACCAGGGCGAGGCCAGGTACTCCGGCTCCAAGACCATGGGCACCTCCAGCTCCCGGTGTGCCAGTCTCATCGCACGACGACAATTCTCTACAGCCTCGTGACGGTCTGCGTACAAAATATAAATAAAATACACGCTCACATTTATATAATACAAACAAAGTACTTTATTCTATGTTATCAGTCTTCTCACGGATATTAAAAAGTCTACGCTCGAGACATTTAGAAAACTGCATCAGAAACGTTCAAGTTAGTTCTCAAGGCAAAAACAGTTGCCTATTAATTTCATAAAATCTATTTACGTTACGCCCTTACAGAATTTCCAATTACTTTTAAAGTCTGCTCGGAACGTTCTACCGTGTAATGAAATCTGTCATAATCAATACTGACTGAGTTCCCGCCAGTGCGGGAAAATGCCCGGTTTGCAGTAGTCGAGTAATGCGGAGAGGAGTACGCCGCTGTTCCAATCGGTCGTCAAGTTGTTGACGCGGCACTCCGGCATCGCCGCCTGCAGCCACGATAGCATCAACTTTCTGCAAGCAAACACCAATAAACGTGCAATTTGCCACTCACTCGCCGCCGCCGCCAGTGCGCCGCGCCGTTAGCACTCTCGGTCACCGGATTATACAGTTTCTATTCTAGTTGCCGCTAAGGACTTGTTAGCGTTCTACAGATTACATGAATAAACCAGGATGAGAGCACTCATAACTTAATCGTGGAACAATTTATATGAATGCTAATATTTGTGGAGATGTTTTCCAAATAAAATTTATTGCTAAGTAACACTACTTAACATAGGTAGCTCATTCGCTGGAGCTTATTGTGCAAAACATACCTACTACATAATCTTTAGCACATGTAAGTTCTTATATAAAACTACATCTTTAGCTGTTAAAACCAGTCATAAGGTCTAAATTGCGGGGTTGTTAAGCAAGCCCACGAAGCGTGGCCTAGGTTCATTTATTTTAAACGCAGTCTAGGTAGGTACGTGGATGGGTGCGCCTGCGCAGGCGTGTCGCACTAATTGCTATTACACAAAATAAATGTTTTGTACGTTTAGATACAGTTAGTTTTACTTCAAGGCTTATTGATTTAGAAGATGTTGAATTACATCATTGGCCTTGCACGAATGCAGCGTTCGCATGAATTCATTGCATCTGTAAAACTCGTTATTATGCATTGTTATTTTTTTTCGTCTTTGTTCAAATGATGTCTACAGGAGATTATGTTTTCACAGAGTTTTTTGTACAAGAAATATGGTTTCCGGATGCATACATAATATTTTGTGTGGGACAATTGTACACGCCAAAATTGGCACAAAACAAATAGGTATTTAAATGAAATCTAAATAGATAGTTATGAGGTAATAAATTAAGCCTGTTTATATTGTGTTTCTTTATGTTGATTTAACATTATCAGTGAATATATAAGTACAATAAATTAGCATAAAATTAAAGTATCAAGTGGTTTTACAATTATTATTGTGATCGTAACGTAAACATAATTAGCATTTCATGGCTAAAAAGCCTTACCTTGGCGGGAATTTGCTGCGGCCGATCTGGTAGCGGACAATTAGAGACCAAATCAAACCCAGTATCAGTTTCAAATTACCATTCACGATATCGACGTTACCTAAAATAAAGAATACATTAAATAAACATTAAATAGTCTCTATACAAAAGATAAAACTCAAATAAATCGTTATTAAATTACATAACATATTGTTTAATACGATTTAAATATGAATTTAATATTGAAATTCAGTGATAAAGCAGAAACTGCGTAAATCTCATTCCTAATCTTTTTAATGACGTCATGGACTAACACTTATATGATTGGTAAATAATGGTTTATGTTTTTAACGAATTGATAACTCCAAATAACAGTGATAACGATTCAAGTTTCAAAGAATTAAGCTCGGATACTAAAAGATTACCTTTTTTGTTCACAACATCAATTTCAATATGCATAAAGTTATAATTATGATTTTTTTTTAATTAATTGAATTGGTTAAAGAACTATTTTGGAAACTTTTTTACATAAACAAAACTTATTTGAGATACTTGTAAGCCTGTAACGTACAGACCTAATTATGATAGTAAGATTGCTATAAGACTCATACCAATGTTAACAAGTTTGACCCCGTCATCTTCAATCGCTTGAAGCGCTGTAGTGACGTTCTCCAGCTTGTGGTGTTGGTTCGTTGGGTTGTGACTCCAACCCTTTAACTTTCGGCCTTGCAGGGCTTCCACCAGCGCACATAATACTGTACCATCTCGTAGGTCTTCTACTAGATCTAAAACCTATGACACAACATTTTGTTATGCTACATGTTTGACGTAAATAAAATATTTATTTATTCAGCAATAAAAATACGTTATTAACACTACGTATAAGAGCTGAAATAATAAAAACAAACAAGTTCTCTGACTCTTTAACTAGGTATGTATTAGGATTCTCATATTTTACAATACGTTACAAAACAATGGACAGGTGTTACAACAATTACAAAATCAATGAATCATTCACGAGCCGATATAAAAAGCGCAACAGTGTTAATTTGTGAACTCGTTTATCACGGTATTCTACCTTTATATTCATTGGCTTCAGGGTCTCGTTGACCCAATTTCTGAAGGTGTTGGCCTGGATCTCCACCCAGAGGTCCTCGTGGCCTTTGATGGCCATGCCCTTGGCGGCGGTGCCCGCAGTGCTGCGGGCCGCGAGGCCGGCCTGCGTGCTGCGCCCCGCCGAGCCCTCGGCCGAGTGAGCCCGCACGCCCTGGTGCGTCACCCTCACCCCTTCCATCCTTATCAGTTATTTATACGATATTTTCTATTTAATATCACTTTATTTTCTTTGGCACTGCACATCGTTGGCATCTGAAAAGATTATAAGTTGATGTTATAGTATTTTGCATACATGATATTATTATAAGTGGTCCAAGACTATCTCTATTAATAATAATAAATAATAAAAAATTGTTTATTTGTACACAAAAACCAAATAGTACTAGGCGAGGACTTATGATTAAGTTGTACAACAATGTCATAGTTGAAAGTCATGGAAAAGATAAGTATTAGGACAAAAACTTATCTTTTCCATTGGAAAATTATAAACAGTGGAATTTAAAACGTTGAAGTTTAGTAGAGTAGTCTAATTATTTAATATCAGTAAACTAAACATAATGCACACCCTTATATGAATCAATAACAATTCTACGGTGTACCATAAACTAGCTAGTATAAACGGCATGGTAACGAGTCCTCTAGCAGTGATATAATTCAGTGGGGGTCGTGCGGATAGCCGATCTGCGGTAATACGAAGGCATTGTTTATGCACAGACCGTAACCAGCGCACCCGACCACACCCATCTAATAAATATGTTAAAAGTACGCAGTTAGTTATATCAGGGGATTACTGTGTTTTTTTCTAACTGTAAGAACAATCCGTAGCACGTATACGTACTAATGCTATTTGTAAACAGTGCATTTTAGTCTCAACATTTCAAATATTATTAAACAAATTTTAATGGTGATGATTTTTATTATGATATGTCTTGAATAAGCTATGGTCGCTGTGTCACGCAACTCGCTCTCGCCGTGTCACTGAAGCCTGGATCTAAAGTTTTAAGCAGATTGATGACGCATTGTCACTTCGTCTTTGATTGATGACTCTTCCCGACAAAACCTAACGACACTACGCTATTGTGAGTTACTTAACGCTCCGTACATATAAACTACATTATACTAAGTACACTTACATAAAATGTTATCTATATTACTGACCAACAGACCGTATCAATGATATAATTAATTTAATGAGATGTTTATATCAAAACAAAGCCGGGATAATGTTCTTACGACTGACATACAGAATTATAATGACGCGGGTTAGATGTTATCCCTTTTTGTCACTGGAATGATTACAGCATTGTCACTAACTTGCTTGTTAGTGTTTAATTTAGTCGGGTATTAATAACTTGGTATTATTTATTATACAAAAAAATGAGTTTATTTATATTAACATATTTATATTGAGTATTTTATAGTAAGGGTTTGTAAAATTCCTATGTCTATAAGTTATATATTGGTAAAATTAAAACAGAATCTAATATATAAAATTCTCGTGTCGCAATATTTGTTACCAAACGGCTGGCCCGATTTGTATGAAATTTTGTGTGCATATCGGGTAAGTAATAGGGGTAGTCCTCTTCAGAATTTCTTAATATGGCAGAACAACGTTTGCCGGGTCAGCTCGTAAGTATTATAATAATAATATGATGTAGAAAAGATTTTATAACAAACATTTGTCTTCATTACCTACCTATCAATAACAATAGAAACCGAACTGATCAGACCATGAATACCATTCAAACTTATGTTTGATTTGTATAAACAATACAACATAACGTCCTTACTAAACGGGAGGCAAGCCTTATCTAATCCTTAGTTCCCTTTATTGTTTCGTATCTTGACTTCTGTGGGTCAATTGTTCAGTCAGGGGAAAGGGTAGATTTCACAGTTCAATATGAACGCGATCAGTTGAAGTTTATCTTTGTTCAATGTGAGTGAGTTCAATGCTCCCATTTGCATTCACCGATATAAAAACGTAAGCTAAATTGCTGTCAATATAGTATTTAAAAACAAAGGTTTCAATATAACATTTGAAATTCATTCTAAAGGTGGTAAAAAATGATAGCGACACTAGAAGTTCTATCTAAATTTCTGTTCTGTAGAAAAACATTTGCTTTGACGTTTTCCGATTCTATCGCGGCTTATTTCAGATTTTAGTTCCCGACGTTTCGACGCCTTTGCAGGTGTCATGGTCACGGGCCGACTGAGGTGGTATTTGTCTTGACAGGGGTTGCTCGTTCACTGCAAGACTTCAAGACACAGTGAGCTCATAATGCGTAGGTCGGAACACAAATAATTAATAAAAATAAATGAAGGTAGAACGAGCAACATGTCAAGAAAAATACCACCTCAGTCGGCCCGTGACCATGACACCTGCAAAGGCGTCGAAATGTCAGGAACTAAAATCTAAAATAAACCGCGATAGAATCCGTTTTAAAGTAGTTTTATTTCAATGTTTTCCGATTGTTAAACTCATTCCGGGAAACTTAGTTCACAGCAAAACGTTGAAATCGGCCCTAAGTGTAGCGATTAGATCGCGCGATCCTGGGTACAATTATTCGCTTGAGAATACCGTCGCAGACTGTGGCACGCACTAATTAGTCGCTGCGGCCTCGTACATGTTCAAAGTACTCAAAGCGAAGTAGTGTTGTATTTAACAACATGGATCGGTGACACCGTTTCTTTATGGTAAAAGTATGAGACTGATACTTTAGTGATTTTTAAGTATCATCAGCAGGTTTTTATAGAACACTAGCTGCCCGGACAGACTTCGTTCTGTCAAAAGTAAATTAATTAAGGTAATTCCCGAGTTTAGGTACAGTTTTTTTTTACACCTTTTAAACCTTCCCTGGACTTCCACAAACATTTCAAGATCAAAATCAGCTAAATCGGTTCAGCCGTTCTTGAGTTTTAGCGAGACTAACGAACAGCAATTTTTTTTTTTATAAGTAATAGATTAAAGCCAGCCTCTTTGGTTTATGTATTTGGTTTTCGGAGCCAGAAGCTATAAATAAATCAATCAATCAAATATAAATAATCTATAGTAATATGTATATCATTTTGTGTTTTGAGGTTTACGAGAATCAAAAATCTAAATAATCCACGATAGAATCTGTTTAAAAAGTTGGTAGTTTTATTTCCATATACCTAAATATCATTGTAAATTTTTTTACTGGCTTAGGGTTTGTTGGGAATTTCCTACAGTAATTGACTATGTAGTCCAGTTTCTTCTGTTGATACAAAACAATATAGTGGTAGTAGTATGTAGTTTTATACTATAATTGGCAAAAGTCAGCTTTTCGCAATTTTTTTATAGGCTTGTACGTATTCGCATGCAGATATAACTCAAATTTCCATTTAATTGTCATGTGAAGATAAAGTAGAATTTCTCTAGACACGAAGACTTCAAAATCTCAAGTTTCTCAGTACCATATTGCAGAGTAATTGTCTTGGTACTAGTACAATGGCTTACCAAATTCGGTAAACTGAAACACGTGTTGTTTCTATAAACGTACAAGAACTCTTATAAGTGATCCGGAAAAACGTGACCTCTTTTTTAAACAGGAAAAAAATTATCGACGATCAAAAGAAGTTTTCCTATTATGTAAATGAGGAAATTACTCGGTAACCTGCTTGCTACTTTACGTATATTTCTCTTATTAACATGCATAATGTGAGGAAAGAAATTCTCACTACTGTTTGTACAATCAACAGCAAAAGTAGATGATGAGTTGAGTTTATAACTTTTTGACTCAAAACTGATCACGAATTTAAGGCAGTTGTATTAGTAGTAAATGTATGGTATAATTTACAAACACATACTTTTGAATTACTTCGACGCCACAAAGTTCTGACGCGAACGCCGTTCATTCGTATAGAATTTCAGATTTTGATCATCTACTCTTGCTGTTGACTGTACCTATTGATTGTTCATGAGGTTACAATCGAGAGATGGTAAATATTTCTTGTCGTTCAATCCCCGCATGAAAAATAACTTGTTACGAACAGACATGTCCCCAGTCCGGATGTTTGTGCGCGAATGATTCATGTACATAATCTGCATCAACGGAATTGATTTTCAAGTACACTGATGATGCAATCTCACATAAATAAAACCTTTGTACCTTAAAAAACTCGTTTTATTTTTATTCTATGCGGAATAAGTAATATTTTAGCTTTATATTGAAATCGTTTGTGTGTCCAATTTTAGTCTCGGGAACATAAAAATTTGCGCTAGAAAAATTTCGTGTTGAATGCTACGCATATAGATTATATTACAATCCTTTTTTTAAACAAAAATCGGATACATTCATTGTCACGGTTTGAGCCTACAAAATAATAGAGAACGTAGAATTTATTAGTACGGCAACACCAGGCGAGATAAAATATGTCTGTTTTTCGCTGCAAAATTCTATCGAAACTCTTTCAAGAGTTAGTAGTAGTAAGTACTAGCTACTACTAACTATTGTACAAGTACAGGGATAACTATAATAATTATTTTGAAACAAATAAAAATCATATTGTACTACCTAAAACTAATAATAAAAAAAAATATTGAATTTCGCTATCACAAAGCAACGCGACGTGAATGTCAAAGTTTTAACAAATGACAATCAATATGCTTATTAAATGAAGCTTTTTATTAAACGAAGCAGAAGATTCTTAAGTCACCATGAATATATAAACGCACATAATAAGTCCAGAGCCCAACAAAAGAGAACATGATGGAAGCTGCGTATCGAGGCGTGGGTCGCGTTTAAATTCATCTGACACTTATTATATAAGATATTCTAATATTCTATTATCGATAGTAGTGGGCAGTGTTAGCTACCGACATCAGCTGTTGTACCGTCACTTCTATTTTGGATGATCATTACGTCACTAAATACATCTTTACTTAGAAATCATATATTAAGATGCGCAGTCGTAAAGTACGCGTTAACTAGTAGAATTTATGCTAAATTCTTAATTATGACTCTTCTTTTGCGGTAAACGGGTTCTTTAAAGGCATGATGATTCATTTAATTAAATGCACTTATGATCAACTTCGATAATCTAGGTCTCTGGTTAGGCGTCTACGATGGGACGAACTCTACATTAAATCAAGGTTATGCATTAATATATTTACATATTATCTCATTATTCATTACTAGGCAAACAATATATTTTATTGATGTATGTTTCATACTAGGAAACTTAATAAACGAGTACGACATTGAAGGATTTACAAAAGATGAGAATATAAATAATACGATGTCACAGGTTTACATCTAAAACTAAAACTCTTCACACACTTTACGACTGGAACTTACGTTATGAAGTTTAAGGAATAATTATTTCATGCATAATCAATTGTTAAAATAATTGTTAGACTAATTAAGGTAAACGCAGCTATTACCGACCCTGTTAAGGTAGTTTTGTAATCGATGATAATTATTAAGAGTTTTGATTGCTTTCACATGCAGTGTTTGGTTTTTATATGAAACTCTTACTTATCTAGTTTATAATGATTACCTTATAAACCCAAAATTAGAAGATTTTCTTATAAATTTAAAAAATATTAAGTGGACAAGTCGATTCTGGTATTACCGACCCATAGGAGCAGCTATGTAGCTATTAACGATTTTGCTGAAGCTATTACCGAGTGTAACAAAACTAGAAGATTAATATTTTGATTAATATTATGTGATTTCGTTAAGGATATTAGCATGGATTAAGAAATGTAGGATAGATTCAAGTTCTTACCTATTTCATACAAAAAATTGGGTGGCTAAGTTGCTTTTCCTATGTATAGTCTTCAACTCAGCCTATCGCGGTCCACTGCTGGACATAGGCCTCTCCCAAGTTGCGCCAAAACACCCGGTCCTCCGCCTTCCGCATCCAGTTCGACCCAGCCACCTTTTTCAGGTCATCGGTCCATCTGGTTTGGGGGCGTCCTACGCTACGTTTGCCGGTTCGCGGTCTCCACTCAAGGACTCGTCTGCTCCAACGGCCATCAGTCCTTCGACAGACATGACCAGCCCACTGCCACTTCAGCTTACTGACTCTGCAAACTATGTCGGTAACTCCGGTTCTTCTCCGGATAATCTCATTCCTGATTTTATCCTTCAAAGATACTCCGAGCATAGCTCGCTCCATAGCTCGCTGAGCGACTTTGAGTTTGTGGACTAGCCCTATTGTCAGTGTCCACGTTTCGGCGCCGTAAGTCATGACAGGCAGGACGCACTGGTTGAAGACTTTTGTCTTCAAACTTTGCGGTATAGGCGACGAGAAGACTCGACGAAGTTTACCAAACGCTGCCCAGCCCAAACGGATCCTCCGGTCGGTTTCTTTCTCGAAGTTGTGTCTACCAAACTGGATGGTTTGTCCTAGGTAGACATACTCTTGCACAACTTCGAGAGCCAACGACGAATAGAACCCTTCAACGAATATCGGTCTCGGCACGATATGAAGGTTAAACATGACCTTGGTCTTGGTCTAAATTCATGCCAAGACCGACACGTCGAGAAGCTACGTTGAGGCTAAACAGCATCTCGCCCAAATGTTCCAGCGACTCTGCCAACACAACGATGTCATCGGCAAAGCGTAGATGAGAGATGTACTCGCCGTTTATATTAATGCCCTGTCCAGTCCAGTCCAGTGTCTTGAAGACGTCCTCCAATGCGTTGGTAAACAGTTTCGGGGATATCACATCCCCCTGTCTTACCCCTCTGCGCAATGGAATCGGATTAGTCTTGTGGTCGTCGATCTGGACAGTCATTGAAGCGGCGTTATACAAGCATCTCAACATCTCAACGTAACGTTCGTCGATTTGACATCGCTGAAGAGCATCCAGAACCGCCCAAGTTTCGATGGAGTCGAAGGCTTTCTCGTAGTCCACAAACGCCATACACAGCGGCTGATTGTACTCTTCGGTCTTCTGCACAATCTGCCGTACAGTATGTATGTGGTCTACGGTACTGTAGCCTTTTCGAAACCCGGCTTGTTCCGGTGGCTGGAACTCGTCGAGTCTTCTGGCGAGACGATTCGTGACAACCCTCGAAAACAACTTGTAAACATGGCTCAGGAGTGAGATGGGTCTGTAATTCTTCAAGAGGCTTTTATTACCCTTTTTGAAAAACAAAACCACCGCACTCCCACTCCACGCCTCCGGTGTAGTGCCTTGGCGGATGACGGAATTAAAAAGGCCCTCGAGCTCCTTTAGAACTGGAGTACCACCTGCTTTTAAAAGTTCTGTCGTAATTCCGTCATCACCCGGAGCTTTGTTGTTTTTAAGTTGCTCGAGAGCCACCCTAATCTCACCCTGGTCAACGTCCGGGAGATCCTCGGTGTAATGGCGCGTGAGTCGGGCTCTTTGGTCATCGTTGCTGGAAGCTGCTGGTCCCACTGTTTGCGCTGAGTATAGGTTCCTATAGAAGCTTTCGACTTCATCGAGCATCTCGCTCTTAGAGGTGACGACCCTGCCATCCGCGGTTTTAAGTTTCATCAGATGGGTCCTCCCTAACTGCTGAGCGAAGACTTTTGGCCCCCTGTTTTGCTCAATCGCAGCTTCGATAGCGCGGGTATTGGAGCGTCGGAGGTCGCGTCGCATCAGCTTCCTGAGTTTAAGGTTTAAGGACCTTCTTTCTGATGAAGACACCTGATCGGATGGCATCTCCCGTCTCTTTCTCATAAGGTCGAGAGTCTCAGTCGAAAGCTTGGATACTCTACTTCTGCGCTGCAGCGGAAAGTGCTTACGAGACAGTTCCTGCAACGTTTTGACCGAAGTATTGGTCTTCTGGTCAATGTCTTCCGTGGTTTCCAACGAGTCGAATCGATTTTGAAGTTCCAGTTGGAACTTTTCAGAACCTGATATGATTTGGGGCAGTGCAGGCCTAAGAGTTGACCTTATCAAGCGCGATCTTTCAACTTTCACATTGATATTTAGAGTGCCTCGGACAAGTCGGTGGTCACTTCCGGTATTAAACCTGTTGATCACGGAGACATCTCTGAATATATGCCGCTTATCTGACATGATAAAGTCAATCTCGTTCCTTGAAAACCAACACCTCCTTGAGAGAGTTGATCACCTTCGCGGAAGTAGAGCAAGTTGCCTGACTCCAGGGTTATAGTGTCCTCCCCCTTTCTACGGACTTCAGATAACTCCAGTATATGCCAGTTAATGTTACTTAGCTCCACTTCTAGTTCGGCAAGGTGAGGGTCTAGCCTCATCGTTCGTCCATTATACGTTGCCAGATAAAGTCGTCGGTTTTGGTAGCCTGCCGTAACCCGGAGATTCTTAGCACCCCCCGTTTCACCGTGACCGCAACCACTACCGTGGCCAGGAATAGTGGGACTACCGGGAACTGGGGGCCGTGTGTTATGGCGCACAATCATGGGGTGTTTGTTGCCCTAGTCACCACGCTGGGCAAGCGGGTTGGTGACCGCAGTTAACTTTGGTTATTTAGGAGAACGCTGCTGCCCATTCTCCTTGTTTTATATCCCTTAGTCGCCTCCTACGACACCCACGGGTAGAGAGGGGAGGGTTGTTATTCTAAGCCGTAACCCCACGGCGAGTATGTATAGTGCTATGTATAGTAGTATGTATAGTGCTGCAGAGGAAAAGCCACTTAGCCACCTATTTTTTTTGTCTTGAACATCGTGAAATAACTTCTTCTACTCTGAGCGGAAGAAGTTATTTGAAGTTATAGTGTAAGACTTTTTCTGACTAATACCTACACATGTTCCTTCAGATACCTGTTGCCAGGTCCACAGTAACTTTTTCGAATAACCCGCGAACCTAGCAGGCATCGGCCCTAGCGGACATCCATGTTTCTGCAAAAAGTTATTTTATGTATTTCGTTTGCCATATCTATATTCATAATTATTTTTGTTATTAGTTTATAAGCTAATATTTTCTGTAACCAGTTAATCAGTGTAATTTAACATTATGGATAATGATTTGTATAGAATCGGTGATAGGCTCCCATACTTGCTATCACCGACTCACATGGATCGGTAATAAGCGATGTATATACAAATATAAAATCGTTTCACCGACTCACAAAAACTAGATAATATGTATTGATTTGATCTTTCTAATTATAACAGGGATTTTAAACAATTGATTAAGCAAATAGTATTAATGAATGCACACATTGTTATACAAAGAAAGGTATTTTAATAATGTTTCTTTAAAATAACAATTAATGAATAATTTTACAAAACGTGGTGAACACAAAATGATAAAACAAGTAAACTAGACAAAATAGTATAGGTCGCTAATAGTGTGTAACAATGGCTGATTATTTGAGATTATAATGTCATATTCATATTTTTTCTTTGTCATCGCATATCGACGGGAAAGCATTTAAACTAAATATAATGTGCAGGGTAATTACCGACCCATGGATCGGCAATAACTGCCACTATTAAAATCATTGAAGCTATTACCGCTCTATTTAAATTTCAAGTTTTATCCTATTAAATTACTTAAACTTTATGAAATACTATACGAAATAAAGAATTCACACTCAAAAGAACACATTTAATAATACACAACCAGTACAGGTTTCGTAAATCGATGTACAAAGTCTTAAGCAAAAATTTGATGTGCTTACCTATTAGGAACAAGGACTTGTACTACACGGCCGGCGAGCTCGCTGTCTTCACGGAAACTAACGAATTTTGTGTCTTTTCCGGGATGCCACACACACAAACGTTAGTTTTTGCGGTGCTCAAAGAACAAACATGCGTGTTTCGTCAAGTGTCTTCAGCATGAATCGTTCCAGTAGCGTAAAAATTACAAATTAATGGAATGGATCGGTAATAGCTGCGGATTTTCGATGGGTCGTTAATAGCTGCATTTACCTTATAAACATGTAAAAAAAATGACTTCAATTGCAAGCAAGTACAAAATACGCTATTTCGTAACCCTTAATCAAATGAGGGGAAATTATTTCCCACTTCGTCCGGCTTAGCAAATTCTTTTTTTTTATTTTAATGACAAGACTTAGCCGTGCCAACCATAGAGAAAAATAATCTTGGATATATTTTTTACTGAATAATGGCAAAATTTGTCAAGAAGTTGATAACCTGACGTCGTATGACAAAGCCAAACTCACAATTTGTGATTTTTCCGCGAAAATACTTGCTGTGTTACGAATTTTAGAAAATTTTTTGAAAAAAAAATCTGTTAAGTGAGTACACGTTATAATAAACTAAACTAGACTTATTCTCCGAACGTTTAGCTGAAAAAGAACCGTGAAAACAATTAGATTTCTTGGAGAATTTTCATCTTGAATTAGTGGGAAATAATTTCCCTTTGTCCGTCCCTGTCTTCAAAAAAAACTTTAACTATATAAAAAATTTATAAATTAAATACATAAAATAACTTGGCTGATTTATTTAATTAAGTTTTTTATTATTAGGTATTTGTATTTTTGTATTTTTCTCATTATACCCATTGTAACCTAACATTATTGTTTAATTTTGCAATTTCATGTTAGAATTTTTAATTTTATATTTAGTAAGTATTCATAAAATATAAAACAAAGCAGGGTGAGGAACTAGTATAAAAACAGTACTAAAATTTCTTGAAAACTCGTAACCTATACCGGATAATGGGAAATAATTTCCCACTTGGTGATATTTTGCAATGCCGTTATGAACAAGGGGAAACTATTTCCCACCGCAAAACCCCCCTTTCCCCCCACTTTTCCAAGTTTTTATCATAAGATTTGAAATCTACTCACAAAATTCACCTAAGAACCGATCTCAGTTTTTATTTATCTCACAAAAAGTATTCCATTTGATTAAGGGTTAAGACATTAAGTACCTACTGGTAAAATTTTTCAATGTACAGATTTAAAAACCAAACTGCAGCATCGATGTTTATAAAATTTATACCTATGAGACAACCTCTAAGTTATACTATCGAAGCGAAAATAATTATTTATGAAATATTTTTTGAAATTGATCCAAAAGAGAATAAAGTCGAAATGAAAACCTTTTTTTTCAAGTCACATAAAAAGTTCTGATAATCTATGTAGATTCAGAATGATTAAACGAATATCCTAAAAAGACAATCACAGATATTAAATTTTCTAGAACTTACGTGTCGTAAACATTCCACTACTTAAATGATTACTAATTAAATAGTACCTTCAACAAGGACAGGCACGAGGAACACAACCTACCTACAGCGCCCACTATGGGGCGATGATTTAAATAAATCATACGTGATGTCTTGCTTATCTTAATTGTGATTGAATCCTGTTTTTTATCTTTTGGACTCGTATTCGTATATTTATGATTCAATTAACATTTTGGCAACATATTATTTTAGCTATTTAATATCTAAAGCGGCGATTTTGATTTCTCTATCTGTAAAGTATTTTCAAACGTAATATTTTTCTAGTAAACAGTAAGTTGAAAAGAAACCCATAATCTAGGCAGACAAGCCTTTGAGGTTACAGGTGCTCAGAGAGGACTCTGCCCTCCAAGTGACCTCGGAAAAGGCGGTAGCATTGACACCCTAGTGAAGCTTAAGGCAGACCCCTTTACAGATTTCCCAGAGAAGTGTGCCAATACAGGCGTTGTGTAGGAGGGTTTCTGGTTGGGTCTTTCAAGGAGTGACAGAATTCTCTCCCATGCTGATGGTGATCAACGGGGTGTTTTTAGTGAGGTAAAAATCCCAAACTCTCCGGTTTTATGCACCATAAGGCATAAAACGCGCCTTCTGAAGGTATCCCCTAGCAACAAAAAAAAATACCTTTTTGAAGGATACACTTTTTTTTGAGCAATTTTGATGCGTAAAATATTATATGTTATTTAACTACATACATTTAGTAAACATTTCAATATAGCATTTTTTTAAATTTTTTATAAATATTTATTTTCCAGATACAGCGAATCATTAAAAACAAAAAAAACGGTTTGTAATAACCATGTTATTTTAACACAGTATTTATCTGCATGAAAAATAAAATGATTGGATGTTGTTGCAGAAATTCACAGAAATTATTATTGCTGCAGGTTTTATATACACAGTGAAGTATTTGTATATATTGTTCCGAAAATGGAGCCTTTGATAGCGATTCCAGTTATTTTCCCTATATTCGAGCTTACCGTGTATTGTTAGAATCCCAGCTTCATTTGCAATGTTCCGGAACTTGGTATTATGTGTAATACAAATGTTAATTGCTCGATAATACAAAAAGTTTAGCTGTGGGTCGTTTGATATTGGGTGTGTATGAGGCTCGCCACAGACGCCACCCACGGCGCGATTTGAATCAATTTATGGTTCAGCAACAGATCTGATTATAATAATGTGCGTGCAACAGACTAGTATTAACCTGAGAACCGAACAAAGGTGCGGTACTAAATAATGTGAATGAGTTTAAAAGGTAAAGGTAATGACGCTATAAGTCTGTGATATCACCTGAATATCTATACCTAACACTGCAGTTTATGGTATGCTATAAAAGTATAAGTTATTTGCAACATACATAATATTATACCGTGTAAAGTGAGGTGAATAGAGAATTGTTTCTTTTTAAATGTTACAGATGAAAGGTACTTATAACCATTAAAACAAAAGAGCCGAGATGAGCTGTTTATATACATAAACTTCATGCATATGACATTATAAAATGTATAGAAATACTTTTCCAATATTTTTCAAAGTCTAATTACCCAAAGCTTTCTTATTCTCCCCATTTTACCTTTAAGTTGAAATAATCAGTCATTTACAGATTATAGAATCTTAATCAATAAATAGAGCCAGCGTCTTCTACATACGTATTATTATTCGCTCGTGACACCTACGAGACGCGACGTAGATTGATCACTTGTTGTGATACACTTACCATAAGTACCTCTGAGCTACCTAGCAACATATTTTATTTGATTAAATTACACCCACTTTAGATCTTTCGCTACGATGATATTAGGTTGTCCTCTACGAAAATTGACACTCAAAATTGTATTACAATCTTTAGGTTAAGTAACATTACTAATTTTAATTAGTTTACGGATAATATTTATTTGCTGCAGCTGCCTCTGATTTCAACTGAATAAGTTGGTCCCGTACCCGCTAAACATGTGATCTATCATCGTCTGTTACATTTATTCTGTTATGTTTTTTTTTGTTTTAAAGCAATCTTCCCCCTAGCCAAGACATTTCTACAAGCGTTAACGATGGAATCTCTCAAATGTATGGAAGTGACAAGTCTGAGTCACGTGATTTCTCGTTCTCCTTTCCATACAATTAATGCCATAAAAGCGCATAATTCTATCATCTTTAACGCTTGCAAGAATGAAACTTGGCTAGAGGAGGCAGATCATGATAATAATGAACGCAATAAATTAAAGAATTATCCAATTAGCAGTTGCATTCGTTTAGAAGTTTTTCACATAAAAATATTTCGGTGATTCATTTTTATTTATATACCTAGAAGATAGATATACTATGTACTAGTAATGTCTGTGTTACCTCTTGTAATTGTATATAGTTCATACTTTTATTTAAGTTAAGTAACTTACAATAGTTTGCTTCGTGCTTCTTCCTGTTGTTGTTTTGTTATCTCTTATCTCCTTATTTATATTGTTAAAACTTAAAATATTGTGTCCACACCGTACTCTAACCTAAGTAATCTGTGGAAACGTCGTGGATTGTACATTTGCCAAATTTTTTATATGTTCTGTATGTACTGTTTTACACATTGTACAATTGTTTGTTTTCCCTAAATAAATAAATAAAATAAAATAAAATAAAATAAAATAAAATAAAATAAAATAAAATAAAATAAAATAAAATAAAATAAAATAAAATAAAATAAAATAAAATAAAATAAAATAAAATAAAATAAAATAAAATAAAATAAAATAAAATAAAATAAAATAAAATAAAATAAAATAAAATAAAATAAAATAAAATAAAATAAAATAAAATAAAATAAAATAAAATAAATGTAGCAAATAGAGAACTATGTAGTTAAAAGAAAACCGCTCTTATTAGATTAAGTATTTTTAGTAGCAATTCTAACAAGCTTCATGAAATCATCTAACTAGACACGTCATTAATCTTCTAAAAAATAAACATAAGAGCCCATCTTGCTAACAAATAAAGTAAAATGAACCATAAAACCTCATTTTCCTTGTTTTCTCAATGCCGCGGACCTTAGGGTACATATTTGTATGGAAATGTGGCAGTTAAAGAGGGCCGTAACACTCCAAACTTGTTGTAGGTCAGCCTTGTGTTCAGACTTTGTTGAAATGAAAAACATTTTGTCAAGTTTCCTGTTCGAATTTATCGTAATTGGACAAGTCTGTTACACATCTGTAGGTTCGGAACACCCTTAGAAGCTCTTGGACTTTACCTGATTAATTATTATACTTTATGCAAGGCTATAAATGTTTTAAGTTTCAAAGTAAATTAAATTCTAATTAACAATTATTATTCTAGGGTGTTTTTTTATATTTTTAAATGAATAGGTAAATCCGTTTAGAGATCGATCGATAATAAGTTTTTCATCTTCCTTGCGCTGCTGGCATTGCCTAAATATTTATTGCCATCATTTGTTACATGCAATTTCCAGAAGACTCTTCTTTGTTTTTAAATTAAGAACGAAGATTTTACTGTCCCTATAGACTTTGGTAGCAAATTACCTTCTCTACATCCCATAGCTCATCTTTCTTATTTGATTCTTTAAAATTTTATTTAATATTGGTTTTAATTGTATTGGATTTTAAGTTTTGTTCGGATTATTTGAATTTTTTTTTTGAACTTGACAAAATATTTAATTAAAAAACACTCTTAATACTAAACTATATTAATTAAACAAAACTAAAACTAAAAATTAGCATAAAAAACTGTCGAATTGGTTAAATTGTATTGGACATTGTATTGGATTAACTCGGGAAATTTCACGTCTATGATGAAAAGTCGCAGCTCGTATTTAAGCGGCCGGTTAAGATGCGGGCCTGAAGAAACCGAGAATATTGATACGTACGTGTATCCAATCCTTGTCAGCCATAACCACCATCTATTTTAATGCAATATAACCGGAGAATTTGTTCTAACGGTTTATCTTTCTAACATGATACACAATATTATGGTCTATACAGCTATTATCATACTGTTACCATTCTAATATCGTAAATGTAGCGGCTAATGCCGGCTGTATATTATGGTGCAGGGTTGCCAGATTAATCGGGCTATAAAAAGCAACAAGAATAATGGCGTATGTTTGTGTATCATGCGTTTGTTCCCGTAAGGGGCTTGTAGGTACTGTGTGTGAAAAACGTTTTGAAGGAGACCTAAGTGTAACAAAAGTATTCTGGCTACTTAATATTACTTCTTACTTAACAACGTATATAAAAACAGTTACCTAATATTTTACAATGTACAGTAAATTTTCTGTAGAAGTGTTGTAAATAAGATTCTATAATTAAACCAAAAACAATTCAATAAAAGTCATTAATTGGGTTTCCTGACAACCCTACTGTGGGACAATAAATAAGACATTAACTTGTATATACCTATCCGCAATTCTGCATGTTGCCGTAAAAATCCAAAATCAGATTTTCTTCTAAATGACTGGAAACTCAACTTTGCCTGAGTTCAAGAGTACGTTAGGAGCTACCGGTTGATAAAAGCCAACAGTGGCTCCGATTCTGTTGAACTCATACTAAACAAATTTTAGTCTATCGTCATTTTTTTCACTTGTACATATTAAGAAAAGGACAGAGGTAAATTAGAACTGTCAAATTTTGTTCCGACTAAAATTCTCATACAAATTTGCCGACAAGTAAAAACGTGTGCCCTAAAAACCTTGTGATGTACAAGGCGAAAACTAGTTTGACATTTCTAAGATACTCAATACTCAACACTCAATATTTATTGCTTTTCCATAATGTACATTGTAACAGTTGGTATGTTAAAATAAATAAAGAAACAATTATGGACCCTGCTGGGCACAGCATATTTGTAGAGGAGAGGAAGAATGCTTTCTTATACTACTTTTACTTATTTTACTGTTAATTATTATATTTCTTTGTTTACTTATATACTACATGCCTATAATTTGTGCTTATTTAGGTACCTATACATCTATTTTATTATATATTAACTATTAAATATCATCATGCTATATTATAAACTATTAACTAAATTAGATAAGTAGTTGTCATCTGTTGCTATCCTTTTCTCACGCTTTATGTTAGTAAAAGATGGTACAGATTTAGTTTCGTGTGCGTACAGAGGAATCAGCACCAATGTAGAGCTGACCGCACCGATATAGTAAACTAGATAAGATAATGTAGTACATAAAGTTTTGAAGTTTCCACACGCCGCGGTTACTTGGGTTCTCAACTTCTCACTAGTCTTCTATTAATTAGTACTAGATCTAAAGTATTTTAATTTTACCCTTAGAATTAGTTTAATTTTCAATCAAGAGTAAATAGTTGTGAGGAATAGTTGATAGCAAAGTTATAAGGAGCTAACTATTGATTATATTAATAATACGTGCGAGAGATATTCGTCCGTATTCTTTAATTTTCTAATTTTTAGTGCCAGTGCTTGGAAGGAGTGGTGTTTTTGTAAGTAATTAATTTTTTCCGTTTTATTATCGACATGTTTAAGGATTAGATATAGAGAAGGCACATCTCTATATGGGATGAGGCCTGTGCCCAGCAGCGGGACGTTTATAGGCCGGTATTATTATTCTATATTATATTATTTTAAAAAAGGATGGCATTTATGTTTCTTGTCTCACGATTATCATTTTGGCAACCATTTTAAGTGTTTAAGTACTAGTCGATAAACATAGAAAATAGTTTCAAATAATCATATTTCAAAATAATAGGTCTTAAGTAAGAATAAAATTGTCGAACAATGAAGATTTCTTTGAATTATTGCCAATTGACATTACAATAAAATTCATCATAACCAGGAACTTTTCTTAATGACTCATTTCGTCTCTTCACGCTAACTCATCCATCACGACTTGTAGGAAGTGAGGTTAACTGTTCCGTTCCTTTGTTATCATTACGAGCGCTACTCATGCGCAGGCGCAAGGCACGCACTCTTCCTACGCGCATTCAGTTTTTGCTGATGATCTATATATTTAATAAGCACCGGGTAATAAGCGACTTGATGACTTAAACGTTTTTTTTTGCATTCTTAGCCCAATTAATTTTATACCCAGATAAGTTTTATTGACGACTTTAACAATATATCCTTTGATGAAAGTCTTAAGGAGTTTTTTAAATAATTAGGTAAAAAATATTAAGTTCCTGCCCAGGAATTTTCAAGCTATGTTGGATCTGAATAGCAGCTAAATCTTCCGAGTCAGAACGCCGACTACTCTGAACTGAATATTTGATATGGAGTTGATGCGTAGTTGTCCCTCACAACTCATTTTTATTGGGTTATAAATTAATGTATTATTTAATACTAGCTAACCCGGTAAACCTTATTTTGGGCCACCCCCATAACCTTGGGGTATAAAAAAATTACCTACTACCTTTTCTCAGACTTACCAAAGAATCAATCAGTGAAGCCATTTAGGAGGAGTTTGATAACAGACACATTGACACGAGATTTTTATAAATACTTGTATATACAGATTACTATAAATACTTGTATATATAGATATTAAGAGGAAAAGCGGGCGGAGAGACTTTTGAAAATTGGGTATTTGTAGTAAGTAAGGGTCGCTTAAGGATCGCTGTCGCGATTTATACGTAGTGTGTTTGATAAAGATAACTGTACAACCGACTAAATATCCAATGTAAAAATGACATTTGACTCTCGACTTTTACCCTTCCAATTTTGGACCAATTTAAAAAGCATTTCTTAAACTAAATGAGATAGTATATTTTTCGTTAATAGTTATTTTTATATACTACGGCCGCTATATCTTAGAGAGCATTAAAAGCGATACAAGACAGTTTGCGTGAGATGCGAGTGCGTTTCAGACAACTGCTATCGAAATAAGCATTTTTGGAAGATTCTAGCTCTTTTAAATATAACATATCGACTAAAAACAAAACGATAGCAGCAGAGAACTTGTTTATATCTTTATAAATGCAATACTACGTTTTGGCCTAATTATTACACAGTCTATAAACGCATAAGTTAAGAGCATAAACCATTTTATCCCTACAAAGGTCCTATTCATAACCCTCTCGTATTTCAAACGCCACATGTAAATAATAGTCTCTTAATTGTTGTAAGTCACGGTGTGTAAACCTCAATGTCTTTAGACTTACATTGCACCTAACATTGCGACCATTGTATTAATAATGAAACAAAGTATGATGCCGCTGCAAGATTACAGTTGGTAGTCTAGACAAAACCAAGACTCGCTTAAAAGTATTAAAAAAACTAAAGATTTTAGTATTAAAGATACCAACTTGTAGCTACTCGAATACTCGGTGTATTCAATTGCTACATGAAATCCAAAGGTTCGTAAGTTCCAGAAAGTTATTGTGCATCAGTGACTTGTAAAATTAGCTGAGGTAGTAAATTTTCTGCTTTATTAAAGTAATAAGCACAAATGTTATTACTGCAGAACAAAATTTGGAATAATTTAGCGAATTTCAATGCTTGCTACGACAAAAGCTTGTATTTGGTAACAAATTCTGTCGCGGTTTATTTTGATTTTAGTTCCCGACGTTTCAACGCCTTTGCAGTTGTCATGGGCACGGGCAAACTCCGATAGAATTTTATTTCGATGTCTAACATTCGCGTAAACATTAGAGAACCATAATCGGTATTTATTAAAAAATAAAGCTTGTTAACCAACACAGGTTGTAAGAAATCATACGTTAATAGGTACTACCAATTCAGAAAACATGTTATGTTAAAAAGCTTTAGCCAGACTTATAGAAGGAGGATACATCATATCGAATATCGTCGACATTAATAATTTAACCCTCAAACACCGACGGTACACGAATCCTCACAGATTCAGCTTATTGTTCGTTTATTTTTCAATCTTGCTAACAATACAATACCTAAAGGTAACAATAACGACCTTATTTAGGTATTTTTCTTGAATTGTGAACGAAGTAGGTGTGTACAAAAGGAATAAAACTGAGGGGGTGCTAAAATTGTATAATTTTATTTTTAACAAGCGGCTGGCTAACGACGTGCTTCGTGCTCGACTGCGTTCAATAATGTGCGAGCCATCCACGTAGAAACACCTATCTATAAGTGAATATTACACTTAGAAAACGTGTCTACGTTATGTTTAGTTACGAACGTAATTAAGTATAGGAAAATTTTATTAACCAGTATTTTAATAGCGAGCCATAAGCGTATCCGGAGTATTTCCAAAATCTTGCCGCAAACAAAACACCATTAGTTTCGATTATTTTAAATGGGACTGAACAGATTTCTCAATCTACACTAAAATAATAAAGTAAAAAGATTTTCATTTTTGTATTTTTGCGTGTGTATGTTTGTAATGAATAAACTCAAAAACTACTGTGCCGATTTCAAAAATTATTTCACCATTAGAAAGCTACATTCACCCTGAGTAAATAAGGCTATATTTTTTACTGAAAAATTAGGTGTCGCGGGCGGAGTCGCGGGGAACAGCTAGTAATATATAAAAACAAAAGCATTTAAGGTCTTTTAAGTAACCAAATCGGTTATTTCGTTTATTACTAAAGTTCTCGATCGATTCTGTCGACCTGATTCGATAACAGGATTAGTTGTAAATAATAAAGAAGTCAGGTTTTTTGTTAAAGTTTCTGAGCCAACTTATTTAATCTAATATGGAAATGTTAAGAGAACAATCAAAGGTATTTGAGTGATACGTGTGACTTCTGTAGGATTTTGCTAATTGGTGTATCTACTCAAAAAGATACAGCTAGGTTTGCAATTCGTAATCTGGTGAAATGAAAGAGTTTTATCACATTTGTGATGATGCAGGGATTATTATTACATACAAATGCCAAATTTTTTGTGTAATCAAGTAAGTAGTGTTAACATTACGTCTAGCCTCTTGGATCAATAGATAAATGATTAAAATATACAAACAATTATTAAAAATTCGAAAATAACTTTGATATTAAACTAATATATAGGAGTCGGAAATAAAAAATGTTAATAAAGATTTGCGACCACAAAATTATATTTAAATGATTAACCTCATATACATACTCGTAAGTTGTAAACAAAGCCAAAGTTGTCAAAGATACAAAATTATAAAAAAGTTTCTTTTGTTTTTTTATATATATATATTTAATTTATATATTATAGGTACTGTCCAATTGGACGTCAACAGACGCCATAGTGTGCAAAACAAAGTTGAAGAGGTTTTTGCCTTCATTTTCAGTCATTGTCATATTGTTTAATTGTCAGTAATCGCTGATTCGTAATAACCTCACGACACGTGTACTGGTGCTGTGGGTGGAGTGCGAACATAACAGAATGATGTCATTAACTCGACACTTCGCAATATTTGTCACTTACTGTACTTGAGAAATATGCTCAGAATACGCAGGCTTCGATGACACACTACTCTATTTAAGTTATGTTATGCAAGCCACAAACCGGTCGCCAGCTATTATATATACTCTATACTCTCGAGTCATTCACAAAATCAGAAGCACCTGTGTCAAATGATACTCTACTACGATGACATTCTTTGTAGTAAATATTACCATGGTTACTTTACTACGCTCATTTAAAGTTGACTTACAACTGATAAATATTATAATAAACTGCATAGCTAACTTACACATGCCCTTGCTGATCATAAAAGTGCAGATAATTGTATTAAACATAGTATTTACAGCACTGTTTACCTTATTTGTCAATATTTACGAGCACATCACTAGATCTTTCTGTCACTTCACTTGTTAAACACTTATATTTGGTTTGTTTTGAATGTTTAAGGCACAGCGGTTCGTGGATTGTGTTGACTGCGAGTATGGGCGCGGAGCATGCGCGGGCGAGGCACTGGCCGCGAGGAGTGACGGAGGCAGCAGGTTGCGCGGGAGCTCCCCCCCTTCGTCCCTCCCGCACGGCAAGGCTGCCCTGCGCCCGCGCCGTACAGGTATTCCGACTGTGACGACAACGTGCCCATTTATGTCTTTGGACATGGTTGATGGCCATAACGGCCATATGGTGTCTTGCACTCGGCGCGATTATGTTTTTTCAATGGCATTCAGTAATAGTTGTGAATTACTCACATAGTGTGGGAATTCATAAAATCGTGAAAATTGCTTCCCTTTACTCTATAATTTCACGTTTTATCTTAAATGATCGTAAAACTTTGTGATTTATTGTAGTTTTTTTAGGTAGGTTGTAAATTGATATACCTACGTGTGTCTGAGAATCGTAAATAGTATTTGGTATGAAAATTGGAAGCGTTTACTGTTATAGGTGTAGAAAAGGATTCTCGAATGTTACTATTTATGTCAGTTGACGTTTGGACGTACCTATTAGAGAAACCTATTAATATTTTTATCGATAACTTTCAGTTTCAAATTATAAATGGCCACCATTTGTGTGCCGTGTTACCGTATCTGTAGAGTGTAGGTAGAGCCGACTTCATAAGTACTTGTTAATGATTGCTTTATAAGACATATTATTTTCTGTCTTACTTTCTAAAATGTTAAATGAAACCTTACGTATTAAAAAAACAATTATTTAGTCATTATTTTCGTCATTATCATTGTTTTTCCAAATAATTAGGCAGGTAGGCACATTGGTTAGTTGTTTTCCTTTCTTCCATTATTCTTAACTACAAACCAAACTCTGAGTTTTCTAAAACTTAGAAGCAAACATTTTCCTTGGTTAACCTACCTTTTAGACGAATCCTTTTCAGAACTGAGTCAATGTAACACATTGTAAACTGAAACACAATGTCATATCATCAGAATACAGCAATGAATTATACTCTCCACACGTACGTGCCTACATAAGCATATGTACTCCGGCAAGTAACAAGTAGATATTCGTAGAATTTATTAGTGTTTGTTGTGTAAAGGGAAGGAGAATGTTTTCGTAATTTATGTGGGCATAAATTATTAATATACAGCCCCAGCGAGCTTGCAGCTATCTGTGGAACAGTTAAATTGGATTCAAGGGTCACAGAAGGTTTAATTTGATGCGGGTTTGGTCGAGTGGGAGCCCTTTTGTTAAACAGAACTTGTCGATTTTAAATTCTTTGCAATATTTTCTCGTTTACATACATGAACGACGCTTGGTGCATAGCCTTTAATAATTCAATTTGCTTTAGCTTGATACATAAACAGTTCATAATTAATAAATCAGATTCAATCATTCATTTGTTTCCGAACTCAATGTAGCGATACAGTGTTGTTTCAAATTATAGACGCGTGCGCCACGAATGCACGGATGTCGAGAATTGTCAAGCGAGGGAGAAGCCCGGGGCTTCCTAACTCGTGAATAAATTTGAATGACTGAACAGAGGACACGACGACATTTGGCCTACAGGCCACAGGTGCCGACGCTCTATGTTTCCATAAAATCCCTCCCGTTGAAGGTACGGGAAAATCTGTACAACAAAAAAAAAATACATTAAGCACGAATGACTTTCTTTTTGATAGCGATTTTACTGCCAGCAATATATTTGGTCCATTTCTATGACTCTGTTTTGTTCGTAACACCACGTTACGATATTTAAGAGGAATATAATGTCATATAAAAACATGCATGAGTAAATCGTAACTTTATTTTAACGACGCCGTAGATGGGAGGTTCTATCTAACTTGGGAGTGCTGAAACTCGGATTGATTTTCATGTTTACTGGGCGCAGGTGAAATGTTTCAAGAATATTTTCTTTTAAATGAAAAATGGAATTGGTTTGCCACCGGTAAACGTATACGCAAGGCGACATGTTTCATATTTCAGTATTACGTTTTGAACGAGTACCGTTCCGTGGTCTGCCTCCCATCGTTGTTCCAGACTTTATTGAATTGAGAAGAGCTTTAGTCTTGTATTTGTTGGTAAGTGAAACCAAATTGTTGCAAGTGATTAAATAAAAATGGCTGCATTGAAAATTAAATTAATTTTAAGATACTCTGGAATTGAAATAGACGTCACTTTTCCGCGCGTAATATTCCGCTTCCAATCGAACAAGAATGCACAAAGAATTTCACTGGAAAACTTCAAAGATTGCAGAGAGCACCTTTTATTTGTGTTCTAATTAAATGCTTTGCGGGTTCAACAACGACGTACCTTTCGAGAGACGTGCGCCGGCGTCAATGAGCTCAGGAACAGATTGTGGTCGGTGCTCGCTTCGCTATAAAAAAAACTAGGGGATTACTTGTAAAAAACAATGAAAGTTCGCTGGATTACCTCATTTTCATTATTTAAAATGTTCGTATGTGGATGAAGGCTAATTAGCTGACTTAGCTGTGGTATCCTATATATGTGAATTTAATACATTTAGCTAATTGCACTGCTTAATTTATTTAGTCTTTTTGGTACCAGTTTTATCCATTAAATTTTGAATGAAACCTTACTTAATGCACCGACTACAAAACCGCTTGATTGTTTTACGAAACCTTTTCACACACTTCCAGTCGGACCTTCACATGAGTCAGTGGGTCTCTGTGGATGACCGGTCTCAGTATGATGTCACTTATATTTTTATAGCTGATTAAACAGGTCAGATACGGTGACACGTAGGATTATTAAGAACAAATATTACTTGCACTAATTTGGTTATCGCTGAGGAAGTCAAGTTTCCTGACTACACGAATCCCTTTGAAATTATCGGTCATTGTTGTGTAAACTATGAAGTATTACACGTGTCTTCTGATGGATAAAGTCCTCATATCGTAACTAATAGTTAGTACTTGACCATAATACCATACTGGTAAGCTTTTTGAAGGTTAAAAAGTACGCAAATGGTGGAAAACAAATGGATCATGGTGAGTCACCGAAAGTAGGAGTATGTTATACCGGCCTTTAGATGTCCCACTGCTGGCTGCAAAGGCCTCTTCTCTTATTAAGAAGGAACAACCATTTATCACCACGCTATGCGGGTTGGCAATTTTGGATTCAAATTTTTGGAACCCAGGTGTCCTTACGATGTTTCCTTTACCGATTGTCAAAGATGTCTTAGAATATTAAAGAAACTATATACAATAATATAACTGTGGAAAAGCTACATTGGTACTTTTCTGTGCTGGGTTCGCACCTTAGACCTTGTGCACACAAGTCCGTTCATTGAACCGTTAGGCCACCACAACACACACACGAAAGTAGAAGTATATTACCTAATTAACTCAAATTAAGTAACAATAAGTATACCTAAGTGATTGGTGTTAAGTAGCTCAATACAGAAAAATATGGAGCCAAACGTAGGAGACCTTTGCCCAGCAGTGGGAAAATCACAAGTGTACGAAAAAAAAATTATATCTGTAATATAATTATCTATACATAATATTATAAAGAGGAAATATTTATTTAATGAATAAGTTAATATGATGTATTTTTGTGTGTATGTTTGTAATGAATAAACTCAAAAACTACATGACCGATTTCAAAAATTCTTTCAATATTAGAAAGCTACATTCACCCTGAGTAACATAAGCTATGTCTTTTTACAAAAAATTAGGTACCGCAGGCGGAGTCGCGGGGCACAGCTAGTATTATAAAAAGATAACTAGCCACAAATACAATAGCCTAAAAGCAAGTATGTATACCTCGTTTGTCAAGTATGATGTGGTTAAAAGTTTCAGAAGTTCACTGTCTAGTGGTTTTGGGTCAGATTCGATTACTTTTGTTTCTTCTTTAAGCCCTTTTGACCAAAGACTGCAAAAGTAAACAGTGCAGTAAACACAGCTGCATTGCACACGTAGTGTTAGTCTAAGTAACATTCCGGTGTAAAACGTAGGTGCAAGGTAATAAAACGAAACATTGACTCAGTCGCTAAGTCGATTAGTAGGTAAAGTCAAGGAAGCTAGTAGTTTGCTTAGAGCGGGAAAATGGGGTTTACAGTACCGTGCTGTTTCTAAAAATTCGCTTGATTTTTTACATATTATTGTAACTCTTTTCTAGAAAAACATTTTCATGCGAATGATAGAGCGTTACATGAAGTTTGCTTTTGTTGCGGATGTTAATTACACTCGAATTTAATAATTGTGATATTTTTTTACCTACGACGGAACTGTGAGAGGATGTTTGTTTGTGCAAATCCATGTTGGCATTTTTCTCCAAAACTGCTAGTCCGATTTGGACGCAGTTTTGAGTTATAGGTTCGGGTTTGATTGGTGCATGTTTTAGATAGGAGCTTTATCTTTTTTCATAACCTTTTAACAGTCGTGGGGATTTTCCATTTTTCTTTTATGCTACTCTTTCTTGAATTTAAGAACATCATTAAAAATATGCAAACTTCTTAGCACAGATACCTGTTAATGTGATTAGCGCAGTTGATGTTTAATAGAAAAGTAGTAGTTGTGACGAGGTTTAAACAAACTACAATTATGTCTGTTTTAAATCCAATAACCGCATTAAACCTGGTTCACCTGGAGCAGACTATGCCCACGCTGCAATGTAATGAACATCGTTTTTGTATGCGTCTCACTGCGGGGCCGATGAGCGCCAACTGAATTAAAAGTTTTGCCGTCCGCGGCCGATGCGCCCGTAAACTGATAAACGCACCATTACATGCTTCGTCCCACGTAATATAGTTAGCATTTACGATGTTTTACTGGTTCATTCCCGACAAATTTGTTGTGAATTTTATAAGAAATAATTATTAAAAGGGCTTTGCAGAACCCTTTTAGGTTACTCGAGTTTTTAAGACGACTATTTAATTTAACTTAGAAATTTAAATAATTTAGTTTTAATAACGTGTATAATATTATCTGTAACAGTTTTCTAGCGGCACTGTGCACTTTTTGGGATACCTAGGTAAAAAAATTAAACTCACGTCAGGGGTCACTTGACTGATCCTAATGTAAGATATCATCCGGTGTCAACTGAGGGTGTCGGTCAGCTTTTACTTCAGTTATTATTCTATGGTCAGCTTACTTTAGTTATTATTCTGAAGTGTCAGCATACAAAAATATGTCAATTGTTGCTAGAGCACCAACGTCCCCGGGCCGCCTTTTTTTTTGTGAAAACTTCTTTAGCGGCAATAAAGTGCATCTATTGATGCTATTTTTAATTGCTAGTTTTCACTTCTACCGGCACGACTGTAGTGCAACCCGTGGTTAATTTTTTATCAAAAGGTTGTTAAACAAATATTCTATTAAAACAAAATATCTTATTAAAATTTATAAATTTATATTTACAAGTTTTTATAAGGTGTTTATCTCAATGGAATGTCAATTTCAAACCATAAAACCAGTGGCTGACTTGACATTTCTTGCCTGCAGTGGTCTGTGTGAAATAAAATACTTTACACATTTACAGTTTTGCGGTTCAGTTGAACATCTCTCGGACAGTGCTTCATTCAGTAATCATATTACAGTGGCGTTGGAATTGTGCCCAGTTAATACTGATTGGTTCAGCCACCTTAATTTTTCTTACAACTTAGGTACCTATTTAAACTTTAAAAAGAAATACCTACAATTCAATTATTTGATCTTTGGTATTTGTTTAATCTTCTGCCTAGCCTTTTCCCAAGCTATGTTGGGGTCGGCTTCCAGTCTTACCGGATTTAGCTGAATACCGTATTTTACATAGAGCGACTGCCTATCTGACCTCCACAACCTATTGCTAGGTAATACAGTAGTCCGTAGTAAGACTGGTTGTCAGAATTGTAATGACTTAACGACTATCAAAGATCACTGTATGATAGTCGGGACCAACGGCTTAACGTGCTTCCCGAGGCACAAAGGGGTCTTGGATGTGATTACAAATGGTCACCCATCCACGGACCAACCGCGGCGAGCGCGGCTTGATCTTTGTCATCGGTCAAACCGTACGGCTTGCACTTAGCCACGAGCCCCTCCTTTGGTATTTGTTTAATACTTATAAATATTTGAGTATTAACTGCCTATCATCGGAATATCGGTAGACCACTTCTACACAAAATACGAAGGATCATGAGACATCAAGTCTCTTTACATAGTGTAAAACAAAGTCGTTCCCGCTGTTTGTTCGCCTTGATCTATTAAACTACGCACCAGATTTTAATGCAGTTTCAGTAATATGGTGAGAGGAATGTTTTAATACATAACTATAATAATGTTCATTTTTAGTGTGCTATCCGTGCGAGCATGGGGCTGGTTCGCTAGTTGATGGGTAATTTGAAACAGTTGCTATAAGTTCACTAAATAATTGGGATCCAAAATAACTATAACTAGCTAGATAAGTCTACTTTATGAGAGCCCAAATTCATATTCGTATATGAGTAATAAAACCCTCATATATTTAACCATTCTTAATTAAAACAATGACCGAAAGGTATGTTATTTAAGATACCTTTGTAACTATCTGTTGTTTTTTAATTAATCGCTACGAAATAATGAAAATGAAGCGGGGGTATGTTTTAGAAGAGGATAGTTAAGGGATGGTGAGACAGGCTTGTTATAGCCACGTGTCGGGTATCTGAATTGCAATTTATAGCTTTCTCGTTGTTTTTCATAATTTATAAGATTAGCGAGAGCGGCGGCATCGTGATACTATTATAAATTTCAAATAAGCTTGATTTATTTTGTAACAGTTGAAGTTATGTTTTAATTACAAGTTAGATTAATTGAGGAACTTTTTGAAGAGGTTCATGGTATTATTTAGATGTTTTTTGCCTTTGTATTTTGATAATTATAAAGATATCGGTACACGAATGCCCTTTTATGTTTGTTGTTATCGTAGGTCGAATAACTTTTAGCGCGGAAAGCTGAAACTTTGACCTTATGTAGAGATTAATAATATTTAGCCATTGCTTTGCCATTGCAATCCTTTTTTATTGTGTATTCGAGGTGATTGAACCATGAAGTCCTGCACTTATGTTTAAATCAGGTTGATGGTAATAATAAGCTTAGTTGCATTTCTAAATTGTTACAAAATAAGTTGTCTATTTTATGAATCATATTGTAGAAAAACAACTACATTCTTGACCCCGACATAACTTTAGTGTTTGTAAAGCAAAAAATAAATGCTTTCTTTTGTTTTTCATTTCACAGCGGTCTGCATGTGAGTATTGTAGTTTATACATATAAATAAAATCGTTGTAACCAATCTACGAACGTTTCTTTGTAAGTTGTTCTCAAGCGAAAACATAAGAATTTGATATTTTATTAAAGTAGCGATGTTTTAAGAAATTCATTAAATTTCCCGAGTCATGTTAGCTCGTGTTGTATGTATGGCTTAGGCCCAGTTTTTTGATCCCAAGTTAACTCAACGAATGGATAAACATGATAGCTAATGGTGTAAAAACGCGTTTTTTCATCATTATTTAGTCCATAAAACGGTCAAATAAGTTGGAAAGTTAAATAATTAACCATTTATTAGAATAAAAATTGATGATTTAACGCGTTCTACCGAAGTTTGAAACCTATAGTTAGCATATTTAACTATTGGTTGAGTTAACTCGGGATCAAAAAACTTGGCCTTAGTGCATTAGGTTTAAATATTTCGTTTTATAACTGTGCACTTTGCAGCCAGGCTACTGGAATGAGTGCAAGTTTTCAGTTAATTTACTAAGTAATCTAAACCAACCTGAGGTTTGTCTATCTAGTTCGTTATTGTATCTACTATTGTGATACTCTTCTCTGCCAATTAGCACGAGTGGGTCTGGGCTCGATACCTTCAAATATGACCTTTCACACGCCACACAATGAACCCGCCCTTCATTTTATTTTTCTAATGAGTCCTGTATATAAAGTCTGTTTGGTAGAACTGTAAGCGATAAGGTCGCCTATTGTGCTGTTTATTTATTTCTAACATTGAAACCTTTTGTCTGTTTTGTGTGTGGTGTAGATTGGATTTTTTTTCTTTTGTACCAAACCACATTATGGAAAGGCTCCTACCAAATTTAGCTAACAAGACAGTATTTAAACTATATATAGTAAGGTACAAAAATAAGACTGAAAGAGAAGCAGTGATGGTGAAAATAAGAAAAATAAATGCGTTATTGCTCCGTGTGACTGTTTTGCTTATTAATTGACGTTTTTAACCATCAGTGATAATCAATTTTTTTTTGTTTGACTTTTTAGGTACGACGAGGCTGACATGTGACTGTGGATAAAAAAATCGCTTATTTTTTTTTTAATTATTTATAATTTTGATTAGTTTCGAAGAAATTCATATCTAAATAAATCATATCCATTTACTAAATACAATATTATCTTCGAAACAATAAATCCCAAAAAAAGAAACCATATTATTAAGAATACCGCTTGCCACCACATCTCCAAAAACATATAACTAAATTTGGTGAACTAAATATATTTCGAACTCGAATTTCCTTTGCTTTAGTTCATACAATTTCTTTAGCAGATTTGTTAAGGTAACTCTATGTCCTGTTGAATGTTAGTCATGTGTGTGTAGGTATAGGTACGTGGGCTAGTTTCTTTAGCTCCGGCTTTTAGTTATTCTAGAGACACGTTGTCGTCCACTCGGAGCTACGTGATTCGCTTGGAGAAAACGTTCGACAAACACTTCCGTGGTTTGTAGATACATGTCCGTTGAAGCTGCTGTTTTAACCTGTATGTACCGTATACATAGTACTTACTTATACTAGGCAGTACTAGATGACTAGAACATAAGATTTTTACTCGAACAACGATTTGTTACGGATGCCACCTTCTGACGTCCTAAAGATTTTGCGGTTTTTTTATAGTTTTAAAAATTTGATATGAGTAATTTCGAACAATGCAAAATTAAAAATTAAAATAATATAAAAATAATGAAAATAATAAAATAACCGTAACATCTTCACTGTTTTGTGTTTAGAACGGTAGATTTTTTTAAAGGTATTTTTTATTAACACATCATTTCATATTCATTCGAGAATCCCATTATAGAGGCACAGTTGAATAGTTCTGTGTAATCTAAGTCTAGAAAAAAACACACTTTTCTTTACAAAAATTTCCATTTAGTACGTCGCCTAAAACTGTATTAGAGACGACTTTAGTCTGACCAAATACAGCTAAATCCCAGTTGACGGACAAACCAAATAGGTACATTGAAAATAAACGCATCTAGTCAGCAATCTCTAATTAATGGAAATTGTAGAATATCAATGTCACGTCGGCGCAGCATAAGTCCTAACTAGATTCCGAGAACTGTGACACAGGGAACATGACGTCTGCCGCAACCGATCATTATAACTTCGGCGGGCGTTCTATTCAACACCGGATTCGATATTAGCCGAGAGTTGAGGCACAGATGTAGTACAAACACGAATGTTTTATCACGACACCATGTTTTGCGGGAAACAGCTAGTAATCCTATATAAAACAAAGTCGGGTTTGTTACAAGACTTATAATTAGAGAACGGGTGGCTCGATTTAAATGGTCCTTTTGGTTAGATTCGCCTCCGTTCCGAATAGTGGAATAAAACACGAATTCAGAAAAATATCTTCATTAAACTGTGACTAAAATAATGGAAATTTTATTTTTAAATTATACCTACATTATCTTGGAGTAGTATTTGATGAAAAATAACATTAAAGTTAAATTAAACTTAACGTCATTCTAATCTAAAGATCTATTTAAGGTTTTTGTTTGAATACTTTTATGGAGTTAAGTACTTGCCGGTTTTTTTCCATAGGAATGATAATTTGGAACTGCGCAACAAGAGTGAAAAGGTCTACTCGAAATGAAAATATTTTGATACTTCTAATTTGATTATCTTATAAAAGGAGTTGCGACTCTTGGTCTTAAATAAGTAATTTATTATAAAAAAACCGGACAAGTACGGTTCCGTACAAAGATGTTTTCATGTTTTAATTACAAATGTATGTATTTCAGACTTTTCTCTGTACTTGTTGTACCTATATGACGATATTATTTACCAAATTTCAAAGTTCCAGATTAATAGAAAGTACCCCATTAATTTAATTTACTTTTCCTTTGAGAATGTCGAAATCAATGTTTTTTTGGTTAAGTACCTTATAATCTATCTTCTTCTATATTAATAATTTCGTTCAGGGCTACGGTAGACTCGATCGAAACCTTATATGAATAACAAAACATAAAAAAATATTGATTTCGAGTCGACAACATATATCCGCAAAATTCGGATTATGGAGAATTTCGTTAAATTGTAATGGCACTGACATTAAACACAAACAAAACGCAGTCGCCATCTTGGGTAGTTAATAAGGCTGCAACAGATAATTCTGCTTAGTGATTCAAGGAGTTTATTATCATACAACCTCCTTGAAGTGATTACAGTGCTGACTGGCGTATGACAGTTGCATGATAGTTGGGACCAGAATCGTTTCGGAACGCGATATTTATTTCGCTTTTTTCACGTTCCGTTGCATCATATAGGTACGCCTCGCCAATTAACACATCGCGTACGTCGCGCCAAAGAAGTAGCCATCACAAAGAACTGTGACTCATTTGACTGTGTAAAACGAAACGTTTATATTAATAACACAAAATGTACTTAAAAAAATATATGTGTAGTCTGTAAGGTATATATCTATGGGCCTAAGTAGCCTGAAAATGCCGGCAACATTGAGTTAATCATAACAAAACTTAATACTTTTCTTCAGTCGTTGACGTTTCGCGAAAATATTGTTTTTGAAACTTTTTTTATGATAAACTCTTTGTTATGTGTTCTTTCTTTAAACCTGAGATTGGCCAATTGCGATAACAACCATAGAAAAATAACCATTACAAAAATCAATGCTGTCAGTCAGCGGTAATTTTATTTCTTAATTACATATTATTATTATTATAGAAACGTCTTGCCGGAAACATTGATTGAATCATAACAAAACTTAATACTTTTCTTCAGTCATTGACGTTTCGCGAAAATATTGTTTTTGAAACTTTTTTATGATAAACTCTTTGTTATGTGTTCTTTCTTTAAACCTGAGATTGGCCAATTGAACCGATATTATAGAACCGATGACTACAGAATATTTACCTACATTGTGTATCATGAGTCACATTTAAACCGAGCGGAGCCGGGTTTTCATCTAGTCTATATTAATAATTTCGTTCAGGGGTACGGTAGACTCGATCGAAACCTTATATGAATAACAAAACATAAAAAAATATTGATTTCGAGTCGACAACATATATCCGCAAAATTCTGATTATGGAAAATTTCGTTAAATTCTAATGGTACTGACAAAAAAAAAAACCGCAGTGGCCATCTTGGGTAATTAATAAGGCCGCGTTCCGTAACAGATAATATTCTGATTCGAAGTGATTCAAGGAGTTTATTATCATACAACCTCCTTGAAGTGATTACAGTGCTGACAAGGCGTATGACAGTTGCATGATAGTTGGGACTAGAATCGTTTCGGAACGCGTTTGAAATAATAGTTCAAGAATATTTACTTATTTCGCTTTTTTCACGTTTCGTTGCATACTAGCTCTTTTATACGCCTCGCCAATCAACACGTCGCGTGCGTCGCGCCAAAGAAGTATTCATCACAAAGAACTGCGACTCATTTGACTGTGTAAAACGAAACGTCTTGCGGGAAACATTGAGTGAATCTTAACAAAACTTAAAACTTTTCTTCAGTCGTTCGTTTCGCGAAAATATTAATATTATTTGTGTGTAAAAAATAAAAATTATTTGTGTTAAAACTATTACAGTTTTTATTTACTATATTTATTAAAAACAATGAACGAAGCTATACGAATCTATGGCTTGCTTACCTTTAATATTCACCTAAATTGAGTATCATGAGTCACATTTCAACCGAGCGGAGCCGGGTTTTCATCTAGTAATAATAATATTCTTTATTGTAAACCGTAAAGTTGAAACTATAAAAAAATAACTGCAGAAGAAGTGGTACAAAGGGCGGCCTTATTGCACACGGCAATGAATCTTATGTATCTTTTTAGCGCGAACCTAGTAGTATGATCTTTTTACAACATCAAAGGACTATAGACCTAAACGTATGATTTTAATTACAACTCGATAGCTCCACGCGTTCCCGACATAAAGGCTTGTGACAGACAGAAGGATGGATAACAAAGTGATCCTATAAGGGTTCCATTTTTCTTTTAGGTACGTAGCCCCAAACATATAAGCCGTGTCATACTTAATCAGATTGTGAAATGCATTTAAAACTCTTACCTCGATTCTATTTTCTTTTTCTAAGCTTTAAAGCTTGATGACTTTTCTTTTATGTTTCATTATCTTCCTCTAGCTGAACCCATATTTTAATGGCACTGGACGCGTTTGTAGCCCTCCCACTGGCGAGATTTTAATTTTCCGCAATATTCATCTGAACTGGTTTGGATAGTTCTTGGCCACCTTCTACAAGTACGAAGGTACTGTTATAATTTTATCTATAAATATAAAACAAAGTCTGGTTTTTTACAAGACTTATTATTTGAGAACGGGTGTCTCGATTTTCATGATCCTTTTTGCTAGGTTCGTCTCCGTTCCGAATAGTGAAATAAATATGAAAAACAATAGAAAAATATTTTTTAAGGGAACGGGGTAACAGATAGTTTATTTAGAAGCATATATGAATATTACGCTTAAGGCCGAAAATACTGCAAGAAAAGTAATATTGGAAATAATTTTGGGATAACATGATAAAACAGCAAACGAAGAAATTTTAATTCAGATCACTACTGATTAGAAACTTGTAGAAATTCTTTCTGCATAGAAGCCAAATGTTAGAAGGACAATGTTTATACTCTTAGAGTCCATGAGTAAAAGAAATCGTCCGTTTTATGCAAATTTATAGCATAAACATAAATTTGGACGTATCCTGCATGCGAATGTTATAGTTACAGCTAGTCAGCTACAACGCTAGTGACAATGTAAAATGTCAACCAAAAACTTTACTTATACAGGATTATTTTTTATGGAGTGCGTATAATTATTCTACGAGGTAATCAGGTGCATAAAACTGAATAACTTGCCCCAAGGATTTTAAGATTTCAACCTATGTTAGGTTGAAATCTTAAAATGCAAAATGAACTTTTCATACAAAAAGACAGGTGACTTGACTTATGTTTGTATGAAAAGTTGATTTTCAATTTTAAGATTTCGAACTATATTCCGTGGTATAAGATGTTCAGTTTTATGCACCTGATTCCCTCGTAGAATATACGCACTCCTTTTAAATTAACTTTGTATTTACGACGATTTTCTCCAACACAGTCGAATTAAATTTGTATGGTTTGGCATCAAACGGCATAAAACCCTGCTCATTACACAAAAGGGGACCGTACATTGGTGCGCTATCGAAATTATAGGGCCCGATCGCATCAAACTCACGAAACAACGGAGAGAAAACCTTTTTGGAATTTTCCTTGTTTGCGTTTAAAACATCTACAAGAAATAAAACGTGTTGGAGCTTTTTGTTATATTATTTTCTTGTAATGTCACGGGCGACAAATGAAATGTTTATAACTTAGTAATATCTAACTGCAAATTGTGAAATTCATACCTTTATTGAAAATAAATATGCGTTACCTACATCCGATGGTATATCATATAAACGATAAAACATATATTATATTGATAGATGTTTTTATATTTTTACTATGTTTTTACCAATCCCGGAGCACAATAAATATTAGCGTGAGTTTCAAAGTGCAAACTTTTGCTTACGTATCAGATTAGTAAGCTACTAGGTCAGCACGACCTTCAAAAGTATAATTTAAAGCACTTTTAACATTCAGAATTAAAAGGAATTTGTTTTTTCCTTAAATAAGACAAAACGTGACAAACAGCTATTCCTTTTAATTATTTCAGGAAAGTGCGAGAAAATACTCAAAGAGAACAAAAACTTGGCTTTATGAAGCCCTTTTTACGAACGCTAACGAATGTTAGGATTTATATAACAATATCGTTGTTAAGTAGACACAGAACTGAACGAAATTCGAGAAGCAAATTAGTCCATGCTGGTGCTGACAAAAAGTTTTCGCTCAAAATTCGACGGTTCAAAACCCTTTTAAACGAATAAAAGCACTCATAGTATATTTCAACCTAAACAAACATAGTATCCGAAGTATGAAAAATAATTGGTACATTTCACGATAAAATAGCTGGACTTGCTGAAGTACAAAACTGGTTTGTGAACGGGTGAGTACTTGTTGAATTTCTTGCACTTGAGCCGGTAATTAGTTTTGGATTGGTGGCGGCTGCGAACGGTGGACGGAGCAAAAATCACAAAGCCGCCTATTATAATGGATTTAGGGAGGAATTGTCGCGCCGCTGTCCGGACTACGGACACTTGAATTAATGAGACTACTTCAGAAATCCTAAAATAGCTGGCGACTGTATTCTCCGGCTAATAACTTATTTGCAGTCACAGTTTAATCTGACTTTAAAAATACTCAGTTATATATACTTTAAATGAAAATCCTTTCGCTGGGTTATGGAGACGGATGCTCTAAACTAAATAAAACTGTTTTTAATTCAAACATTCTTTAATAATACTTTCCTCAAACGAAATTTCTTTTGAGAGTTGAGATGGGATGGGGATAGAATTAAGTAGGTAGTCAAGTAATATAATATTTATATAATTACGTCGGAACATATGTATAAGATGAAGAATAACATAAATAATATTTCTATGTTATCAGTTATCAATGTGTTATTAAATCAACTAATTATTTGTAAATATTAGCAATTATATATATTTATAATGAAAACAAGACTTACTCAATTGGCCGAATAACGTCAATCAGTTTGAAGCCACCATTAAGTCTCCTGCTGTCTCTGTCACTTTAAGGTGTGAAGTAGCGATAGATATATTCAAGAACTTGTTAAAGTTACTTAGAGTATCAGTATGGGGTATGGGGGTATTATATCCATAATTATGACCCTTTTCAGAGTGAGAAATATTGTTAGCAATAATTAACTACATAACCCTACTCATATTATAAATGTGAATGTCAGTTTGTTTGTTACGCTTTCACGCGAAAACTACTTAACCGATCATCATGCAACTTTGAACAACAACTTTTGATTGAAAAAATAAATGTTTTTTGAGGTTAGGTGTCATTTTTGTGGTTAGATGCTATTCATGATCTAAGATCTTTCTCGCTGGTACTAAACATACATAATTTGTTAAGTTTTTGTTTACATTTTGTAACCAACATCCACGCGGGCGAAGCCGCGGGCACCAGCTAGTTTTATGTAAAAATGTAGATGAAGAGTAAAATGAAGATGTTTATTAAAATAAGGATATTGTTGTTAACGTGCGTTTAATTACTGCTTACTGTTAGTTTAAACGGTAATCAAAAGACATAATATATAACCCCACAGGCGCCTGTCACATTAGTTAGTTCTGGCACTACGAGTCAACAGTTTGCCTACAGTGAATACCAGTGAATATTAAATAATGAGTCACAGGATGTAGGCACCAATTTTGATTATAAGCACGTTTCAATTGTCACCCTGTCATAATTCCCACCCCAACCGCGATGGTATTAAACAATAATTAATACCTCAAATGATTAACTGTATTCATATGCAAGACGAAATTGAAATATACAAATTACATTTTGAGAGAAATTAGTAAATTATAATTAACATGAGTTTAAAATATTTACTTATACGGGACATGATGTATCTCTTATAATATGTATAGGTAAGTGTGTCTTTGTATTTCTCTATGTATCTGCGTGCAATACGTGTATGTCTTAGAAGCTTTGAAACTCTGTTGTTTACATTATCTTTACAAATTTTGAATGATTTTCTCTTATGCGATTTTCCGATATTGTTTTAAACATTTTTTTATATTAATTAAATATTTGCACATAACAGGTTGCAGTTTGTCTCCCGTATAGTCATAAATCGTGTAGGTACAAGAACTATTCTATTTTTTACTATATTATTAATATGTAATTTTTTATAATAAAAAAAATGTTTTTATTTTAGGATTTCTCGTTAACAACGATTAAATATAACAACCATCGTCGCAACTAAGTAAGTATATTTCGGTACCAACTTTATTCTTTTCTAAACACCGATACTGTCAGCTCTAGTAGCGAGTATTTTCATCGAGCGACGTTGTACCATGGATTCAGCGTGACAAGTTATCGGTGGCCAGCACCCGGCAGTCCGAGTCCCGGCAACAGAGCAACGCCGGCCATTCACTACTCTCTCAAATGCACTTTATCATCCGCGATATTCATTGGCTGAGATAGCAAACGCTTTTTGTATTTAGAAGCTTTTGTTTTAAATCATAGCAACGAAGGTCGATGTTTTAGTGATAATAAATGTTTGCTGGCAGGTTAGAGTAGATTAAAAACAATATGAATTTGAATTTAGAATGTTATGATAATGACGAACGAAAGAGCGCTCTAGTAAAGTATTATAGAATGTTCAAACAAAGAGAACCGAATGTTACAAGCGAAATCCGTACTACCCTCGAAGAAGTCCTGTAATAGTATTCAGAACTAGTGTTTGTTATGTTGATGCGTAAACTGTTTTGTTTTGCCTTTGTATATTTTGCTTTTCGTCAAAATTATTGTGAAACTTCTAATTGATCAATCTTGAAAAAAAAAATGTAGGTTATTCATTCCTTCTAAATGATTGGTATCGAATCAATATATATTATTGTGTATCAATCTGAGGCGGCTTTTCAGAACAATACATGCGGTATTGTACTGGATATTCACCTCTTCGGGTTTTCGGTAAACCTCAGTGTTGGTTGAGGAAGATAGTGTATTAGTGTGCAAGGTGGCATTCGCTCAACATAATGTTATTACGATCCTATTGGCTTGTACGACGGCTCGTTGTCAGGTTTAAGTGTTGCGGTTTCTATCCGCACGAGACACCGTTAGATCGAATGAGAGTTACACCTCTAAACACATCACAGATTATCAGAGATTTATGTGGAATCATTAAGGTACATAGTATTGTGTACTACTATTAAATGTATTTTTAATATTGATATGATACCCAAATTAAGATATTTTATTAAGATATCATCATAACCTGATAATTCTACATTCCATCATTTAAAACTAGCCTGTTAGCAATACAGGATTATTTTTTATGGAGTGTGTATATTCTACGATGTAATCAGGTGCACAAAACTGAATCACTTTCCCCAAGGAACATGGGTCTAAATCTTAAAATTGAAAATGAAATTTTCATACAAACTGACAGGTCACGTGACTTATGTTTGTATGAAAAGTTGAGAGAATTCTGTATAAACGGTCAGATTTTATCACAAACAAGCCCGAAAATCTATATTAGATACTGACGGAAGCCCATACTCATCATACAACCGTTACCATATCACCGTATAACAATGGTTAAAACCGAAAACAAAAGCGGATCAAATTCCTTTTTCGTGTATCAGCTGTCTCATTGTCAGAGCCACTGTAGAGCTTTTTGACGATCACGTATTTGACGTAAATTGTGAAAAAACAATGCTATTTTGAAATAAGAATAAATACAATTTATAACAGAAGTTGAAGTGCGCGTCAGACTGAAGGTGGCATTTGATTGGTTAGGGGCGGCGGCCCTTTCCGCCTTTCGGGTGACGCGCACTTAATTGTAAATGACGAAGGTAACAGGTTAATTTGTTATCAAAGAGACTGTTAGATCAAGTTTTGAAAGATGCCACTTTAGTTGATAGAAACATTCTGTTCTTGACAGCAGTTGATGAGATGAATCTCTTTCTATAGTTGTAGCCAAAGCATCATTTATTGTGAGTTGCAGCTAAGCTTGCGATACCTAAAGCAAAATATTTAGGATCTGCAGAATCTGATAACAATTTCGTATTCATTTCGATTGCGAAGTTATACAAATAATGTCTATAATTTATTTAATTTGGACCCTAAAAAAATGACCTCGGCGAAGTTTTTATAAAATCCCTCAAAAGTTATTTGCAAGATCTGAAAACAATCAGACATTTAGAAATCGTTGTGCGACGTACCACTCGATACTCTTTTTTCGTCGACGTCGTAGAACTGTTTAAAATAAATGATTAAGTAATTTATAAACTTAGTTAAGAATCCTAATTCAATAAAAAAAAAAACAGACCATACTGCACATACTTTTGAATCGAATTTTCGGGAAAAGCACATAATCATAACGATAGATATATAGATAAGGGACTATAATATATATTTCAAGGAAATAGCTGATGGATGGATGATTTTAGATTGAAAGGAAAACAAGGCGAACCTTTCGGAGTAACTTTGTATAAATACACAAGTATCATGTGAACCAAAACTATACGGTTCACATGTTACTTGTGTTATTAAATTGTTAAAAGAAAATAAGACTTATACTTCACTCTAAAATAAAAATAAAATACTACTCAGTATATTATAATACTATTATTTCTTAAGTATGTATAATTTTAGATACTTATTTATCCATTGCAGTACTGTATGGCACACCAAAATATAAATGGTACTTTTTTTATTTATTTTAAACCAAACCTCGGAACATGTCAGCATGCAGACGCCGGACGTATTGGATAGCCTATTGTGGGGATGTTTCCAGTTTGGATTCTAGTTGACTACCGATGGCGTGGAGCTTTTATATGACGGGGGAATATTTGTTTTGCTTGTAAATCGAAGCCAATTAGATATTCCTACAATAAAAGTGTACCTATCTTAAAAACAGGCTAGCAAAATCAAAATCAATTAATATATTTTTAGACTAGCTGTTGCCCGCGGCTTCGCTCGCGCGTAAAGTAAAGAGTAGTATTAAAGGTAGATGTATTCTGTGATTTTCAAATTAAGGAGAATGTATAAAATTTTTCATCTAATATTATGGCGTTAAAATAATAATAAAAGTAAAGTAAGTAGCAAAAGCATTTGTGTTATGGAATCGGAGACAAAAAAGGTACCATAAACACCCAGACTCAAGACAATGTATAAAAGTGATTTTCTACATGGGGATTGGATTGAACCTGGAACCTTAGAGCTGGCGACACCTTAAGAACCGGAATGAACGCCACTCGACCACGGGAGTCGTCATTATAGATATGTCTTAGATGGTCATTATCTTATCTATTTATCTTTTCATCTGTCTATCTTTGAGAATACTGAACTTCACATACCAACTATTTCAGCCCTTATTTCACCCCCTTAGAGGGTAGATTTCTAAAATCTCGGAAATACATCTTATTTATTTCTAACTAATAACCCTTGTATGAAATTGAATGTGTCTATATTTGAAAACGACACAATTCATAATTATGCCTACATACTTCCAACCCCTTTTTCACCCTCTTAGGGGGATGATTTTTAAAATCGCTGAAATACGTCTTTATTTATTTCTATCCAGAAACCCGTATACAAAATTTCATGTGTCTATCATTGAAAATACCGAACTTCCCATACAAACTTTCAACCCCTATTTCACCCCCATAGGGGATAGATTTCCAAAAGAAAAGTAGCCTATAGCCTTCCTCAATAAGTGGGCTATCTAACAGTGAAAGTGAAGAATTTTTCAAATCGGATCAGTACTTCCTGAGATTAGCGCGTTCAAACAAACAAACTCTTCAGCTTTATAATATTATATATATAATATAGTATAGATAAATAATTATAGTATCTAAGCCGTGTGCAGCGCCCCTTAGTGAACTCCACTGCGGGTGACGTAAACTACGACAAACTTATTATTTGCGGTTGGTACAGTATTCGGGTCTAGGGATCGAACCGCAAAATTAAGTTTGTTTTTTATTGTATATACTTTTCCGGGATAAAAACTACCCAGTGTGGTGCCCAGGATATTAAAGAACAATTATACCAAGTTTCATCGAAATCGAACCGGTAGTTTTTGCGTGATGCCTGAACAAACAGACAGACAGACAGACAGACAGACAAAAATTTTTTTAATCACATTTTTGGGTTCGGTGTCGGTCTAGTAACACACCCCGCCATTTATTTTTTTTATATTTTCAATGAACAGAATTTTCACTTCTACATATTTATTATAAGTATAGATAATAGGATAATTATGATCTAGTCAGGTATGCGGAGAAATCGACAAGATAGAGAGATTTGGAAGAAGAAAGGGGAGGCCTTTGCCCAGCAGTGGGATCTAAAAATTGGATAGTGTAGAATTACAATGGTGAAAGAAATTTTGAAAGAATTCCAGTTGTTTTTAAGTTTATTTGTTCCAAACCCAAAAATAAGTGGGCTCATATTGCGTAGATCGGAACACAAATAATTAATTAAAATACGTAGAACGAGCAACATCTCTATCTTTTCTCATTATAATATAATTTTATTTAAGATACTTCTCAATACTTTAAAATGAGAGTTCTAATCCAAATCAGATTAATGTTCAACCACAACCATAAACTATAGCACACTACAGTGTTAAACTATCAAATGAGTGAGGCGGCCTCGGGCCCATCAAATACCCGGGATAAGTTATATCGTTGACGTTATGTAAATTAAGTCTCATCACGGCGCAAATTTGCACATCATTTGCCGACTTGTTATATATTTTATCAAACTTTTCTCTACTTTCGTACTTAAATAGGCATTTCGAATGGATTTGAAATGTAAATTATATTAAAATTAACGCAAAACTTGGAAATGATATACATTTATTGTGCTGTGTTTGTTCAGATTACAAAAGCGTGGGTTCCTGCGACCCACGCTGTGGTTGATCAACTGGATTTTATATAATATTTTTTGTGGAAGTTTCGCAATAGACCTGAAATGATATTTTGATGTTGTCTATATCGCCGATGTTCTATGAAAGTGGCCAGGGCCTCACAAGGTATTGGACAGATGGCAGAACAAATATTTCAGGGTAGGCTAGTATTTCTAGGTACTGAAATTGGAGTGTGTCGTTCGTATAACAAGCAGATGATACTTGTGTCCTCAATTATCTTTTTAAAACACATTATGGATAAACCAAGTCCCTACGATTTAAATACTTAGTTATCTTTCGAAAAACTTCGTTTGCAACCTTTCTGAAGCTTGTTCTACAGAGCGTTACTGAAATGGTGTATACCTAGTTGGTGTAAAAATTAATATCGAATTTATCGCCTCAATTATTCGAACCAAAAATTATAACCAGACTGCTTAAGCGATATATCGTAAATTTTAAGAAGGAGGTAATAAGATATTAATCCTAATGCACGTATTTTTTTGTGTCGAATAAATTTATGTAAAAAATTGGTGTATCAATTTTTTTATTAACTCGTTTTAAACTGAAAAATTGTAAACCGACTCTGTAATTTATAAATATACCCTATCGATTACACGTTGTACATGACATGATCTGTCATGACTATTTGATATATTATGTTGGACTGTAAACAAAACAGCTACATGTGGGACAAAGAAACTAATTAGTTGTCTCGATTATCACCCTTTAAGAGAATTGTAGGACGGGAATCACGGACCAAGAACAATGGACATTAACATTCATTACAACTGTATTGTCCTCTTGGGATAGTAAATCGACATAGTTTTTGCTGGAACCGAACTCCATCAAGAGGAACGTTCTGGAGGACTAATGATGTGAGGTTGATCTTCTTTTGTTTGGCCTTTGGCTTGAACCTTCGGCATCATTTACCTATTTATACACCTTCTATTTTATTATCCAGCGAGTTCATTGCTTCATACTTTACTTAATACTTACATTATATTTTTTACATTTGTACGCTGAAATGGCAAATACAACCGGTATTCATCTTGCATGCTCTATATAATATGTTAACTTAAGTTTGGAAATAATAAATGATCTATGTAGAAGTACCAAAGAGCAATTTTTTTATGAATAGCCGATAGTTTGCTAAAAATATAATTTGAAAAACAAACGCTTAGTAGTATTTGCAGAGAACAAATACTATTCTGATGCTAAAACCAAAATACTGCGTAATATTTTTGTATGTACCCGTTACTGTAGTTGAAAACATAAAGGAAGTTTATAAAACCGTTATTTATTTCGCACTGGCCGAGTATTTATCTAAAAAAAGCTTTTTTCTACCAACCAATAGGTATACAGTGCCGAATTTGAGGGAGGCAACGCTAAAAATCATTATGTGCCGTAAAATACGTACTCAGCGACTATCTGGACATTCAATTGTTTTAAATACATTTTCATGAAATGCTCTTTATAATATTCCGTATGTTGGTGTATTATTTTGTAAGCATTAATACTCACGTGTTTGAGATATTGATAATAATTACACAGTCTCGAACAAACGTCACAGCCAAAACTGACTAAACTGACACTGCTACTAAAGAAACATATTTTTTCGCAAATTCAACCTTATCTGCATGGCATTAAGTTGCAAAGCAGTGTATAAAACATAAGATTTTACAGCGGAAATGACTGCATTTTTGGTCATTTTTGAGGACTGATTTCAGACAGTGACGTTGCATCTTACGTTTTTTCTATGTCAATGGTTTGAAAGGTTATTTTACATTGATTGTTTTTTTCTTCAAAATTCAATTATTTCAAATGTATTTTTCTGATTTTAAATCAAATCAAATCAAATCAAATCAAATCAAATCATTTATTATTTGTTAAACATAGGTGAAAAATACATAAAAGATCTTAAAATTATAAAAGAACGCTATGTTTTGCCTGCAAGTTTAAAGTAATTGATGTTTAATAATGTACATTATTTTTTTAAGGTACACGGAACTTAGCGCATACAATTTGTTCTTTGCCAGTTTTTTTATTTAAATAACGGGTGTCAACACAGCTATCGGTAAAATACTATGGGGTCAACCCTTTATGACCGTTTCCGCCTTTATCCCTGTTAATGACGGTTCGACCTTTATTTCTGAAAATCGATGTGAGAATTGTGGAAATTTCCGTCGCCATCGAATTATTTGTTAGAGGGTTGGTAATGATTGGACACCCGAGTGTCGATTTACACGAATTTAAATTGTAACACCAATTATAATGGGTTCAATCTGCAGCTTTCGGTGTTTTATTTTAAAAGTACAATTTTGTTACGATTATTTCTTTTGTCAATTTCCCTTTGGGTTAGGATTTTGTTTTCCAAAATCTATAATTTACACGTAAATTATTTTAAGAGAATACATTTGTAATAGTGACAGGAGTAGCGCAAATACTTAAATCTGTCAGTATATAAGGAACACCAACAGAATCTAAACAAACGTAACAAACGAGTATTTTGAAAAGCCTACAGTTTGAACAAAGGAAGTCGGTCAGTCGGTCCACTGCCAGTCTTTTTTATCGCCTTGCCACCCGCCTCAGTTACTGGAGACCCAACGTCCAAACTGTCCGTCACCGCCACTGATAATGCCACGGATTTGGTTTTATCTAAGCGCCAAATCGCTGTCAAGATAATAATTATTTATATTGAATTCTATGAAAATAAAGGGAGTTTTATTCTAGGAACTCTTAAACCGGGTTTTAGTACCTTCTCTGAGAATTTACAACCTAGATGTCGATGTCATGAGCCCATGGATTTAGTATGCCCTAGAGAAACTATCATACCCCTTCGCCTTAAAGGCGCCGCTCTCCGTTCACGTTCACCTTTTTCTTCACTAAACAAGACGGTATCGCATTTACAACCCACCGTGGTTCTCCCCAGTAGGTTGACACACTACCCCCACTCTCTATGGATGTTAATAGTAACTGCTAAACCGCAACAAAAGCCTAACGCATAAATATGTCTAAATTAACTTTAATTATTATAATTATTTATTTAATAATATGTGGCTGCCGGTATACCTTGTTTGTTGTTAAATTGAATAAACCCGATAATTGGATAGACTTTATAATTAAGCTATAATTTGGGAGGGACGTAAAGCTGTCAGGTGCACGGCTGTAGTGCAATGTAAACATTTTGCGGTACGTTTGACACACGTTGGCAAAACAGTATCTATAAGCTAAATAAATTGTGTAATATTACGTCATAAATTTTAATCGTGGTTATGACAAAGAGCCCGTGTGTTTTTGTGTTGTTGACATAATTTAAGTATTATTTAACGGTATTTGTTTGTTAACTGATTTATGTACCGAATATTTTATTATAAAAAATATTTTTAAGGATTATAAATATTATTTATTATATTACGTTAAGATAAGATTAAATTTGAAATGAAACTGTTTTTAAATGGATTTTATCGCGGTTTATTTAGTTTTTAGTTTCCGACGTTTCAACACCTTTGCAGGTGTCATGACTATTCGCGTAAAACTCAGAAAACTAAATTCAGAATATTTTTTTAAGCATTGTTTCAAAGTTGTGTTGTTGTGACTCATAACTGACAAGTTTTTTATTGCATTTCGTTGTAGTTTTTCCTTGAGTTGAGGTAGTAATGCATATTTATTCGAATCAGCTCACATTTCCGGACACCATCTTACAACCAACTTAGTACTGGGATGGGAGAGACTTAATAAACTTATCTACTTAACAATTTACACTTCACGATACTTCAGACACTTGTTGCAATATCGTCAGTTCTACTTTATGGCATAATTTGATTGAATAAGTGGATTAACAATGTTTTTATATCGTAACAAAGTGATTAGCCGATTGGTGTGGTTAATAAGGCCATGAAAATGAATGATGATGAATTAGGTTAACATTTTTGACCTGAATTTAAGGTAATAATTCCAGGTTGGTCCCTCAGTCCTCACCACTAAAAATATATGATACGTAATATGCACAAATATTTGTGTGATCCACAAATGCTTGTATTGGATTACAAGCATTTGTGGATCACACAAATATTTATCTGGGTGCTGGTATATTTGTCTGGGTGTTCTTTGTGCATGTGATTTGAGTGTTTGTGAAACTCCAGCGACACAAGGTTTAAAATTATGAGTGCTAGTAATCGTTTAAAAAAAAAAGCAAACAAAAATATTATCAAAAACAATTGAAGTCACACTTATTAATTCAGATAAATCTGTAGTTTCAATTGCATAACTCTGAATAAGATTTGATTCAGAGTTATATATGTGTTTAAAAAACTCTTCATAGCGAAACCAAATAGTACTTTCATCTACCAACATTCATCTGTAGTTACGTAAAGCAAATAAAAGCGTTTAAAAAATCATGGGAATTCGATACCGGCGCGGCGCTATCTTTTCATTCCATGCGTCAATACTCTCTGTAGTTCCGACGGGCGGCACATGTCACACTTTTATATCGTTTTAATATAAGCAATCGAAATTATATTTTGTTGAACAATTTATTCGTAATGTCTGTCGAGTACATATGGTTATGGTCGGTTTCTGTACTTCCTGTGAATATGAGATATGGGAAGACCTTTTGCTCTTTGAAACCCTATTATTTGTGACCTTATATTTCTCCTATCCAACACACGCGCGTATCAACAACAAAGTAAAAATCATGAACTTTTTTAGAGGGACACAAGTTTATGAGTATTATAATTAATGACAATTGTTTTGTGTGTTAAAACATCTGTTACACACAAACTGTTGCAAATCATCTTAATAAGAGACTCACTCGGCAAAATAGAAACAGTTTGTCTGTCACACAAACATAGATTAGTATAGTTATACATTGATTGTCTTCAAATGAATAAGTACCAACAACACTTTACGTTTTACTATGATTTAACTCAAGTTTAAAAAAAAGGATGTAATTTCGTTCAAACGTTTTTGGTAAAATTTTCCAATTTTTTGATATAAAACCAAACCAAGGAACGTATTTCGGAGAAATTTGTATGGTGTCACCTCCGAGGAATATCAATGACACGAATTTCTTATATTGTCAGAGTTGTCGCGATTAGTATATTCAAAAATTATATTGTTTTATTGAAAACCAAATAGTTGAATTGAAAACCTCTTTATTTGAAAATCATCTCTTTTTGATATCTGTTAAAAACAGTTTAATGCAATCTTTTTTTAATTTCCCTACACAATCTAAAAAGTGGCCATTTACATAGCATGTAACATTAGTAGCTGCTGCCGGCTCTGGAAAACCGTCACACAACCGTGGTCCGATTCCATTCATCAAATTCTAATCCAGCGCTCCAGCGACCTGTTCAAATTCAGTGGTTCGTGCTATATATGGATTTGTTATAAAATACAGTGCACACTGCACAGTGCATTCACATTTCAGCACGAACAAGGCACGTACGTCCGAGTGACGTCTAGACAGCGGCGGTGTCGGCGTCCGAGACTCGCACACTACGACAGTTGGCGCGCAATTCGTCAAGAGACCGCTCTACCGTAACTAGAGCTCTACTATTCCGCTGCTTTTTGTTCACAAGCAAAATAAAGAACACAGAATGCAAAACAAGCGAGCGATACGATACCCTGATACACAGCGAACGTTATTGATAGTGCCTGAAATATGCTCCGTCATTTTGTCTGCAGCTGAAACGAGCTACGTTGTTAGTACAAGATGTATTGTACGTATAAATTCGGATGAGTTATTTCTCGAGCACAGTTCGTTTATTTCGTAAATAGATCCAGCAAACAGCAGAGCCTGAACTGCAGAAGCGCGAATAATAACGGTGGTCAGCTTATGTGTTTTTAACAAAGTTGCAGTACGGAAACAAAATGAGATTTTGGGAGCACATGGTAGCGTTGGCTGTGAGCCACAAGACAGACTTAAAGAAAATTTACTGCCCACAAAAATTTAGTCTCGCTATACTGCGGCCTCTCCTCCGGGACGCACCGCCACCGGTGAGATTAAAGTTTTGTTAATATGGAAAGGTTGCTGCGGCGTACGATTTCCCGTGGGATTAAAATAAACACATTTTAGATATTCAAACTCAACTCAACTTTTAATAGTTCGACACTATGGTGAACTATGATAAGAGTGTTCAACCTGATGTAGGTAGAAATATATCACACAGCCCACACAAGTAACACTTCGCTGACCGGTAATAAATGTGGGTTTTTCAAACGAAATCCGTAAATTGTAAAAGTTAAACTGACAAGGGCAGTAACTACAAAACATTTAGAACATAAGTGTGTGTTAATATGGCGCAGACACAGTTAACTGAGGTCAAAACGCCGGGTGCACTTTGTTAACGTATGTAGCGATCATAGTAAAAAAATAAAGTGTCCAAAACTCACAATTCAAAAGCTTTACAAAGGCTTTTATTTGCATTGCAAAACCTCGTCACTAAGCGCTCGTGCTATTAACTCAATAATTACCGGAATCTCATTACAACAGTGCTAGCGAGCGTTATCAAGATCGGCTAGTGTTGTAAGAGTCTGTGTTATATTACCCGGTGCCAATCAGTATAGTTAGCGGACGCCTTAGGAGCTTCCAGACAATCTCGGCAAATGGTATCATTAGTTGAATGCGTAGCGGCTCACTGGCGGGTAACGAGCGGCTTAGCTCCGGAGCCCGCGATCATTGAACAATTTGAATAATACATGAAACACTTTCACCTCATATTGGCAAAGTTACTATGGGAACAGATGCGAGGCTATGTCGGCGTGCAGTGTGCACCGAGGGTGGGCTATAGTAATGATTAATATCAGTTCGATAAGCGCTGTACAAATGAAGTGACAGAGACAGGGCGATAGTTTTCTCACGGGGGGTAATTAATCAAGGCAGGAGCTGCCTGCCGCCGCGGACGATAAATCATCTAGACCGGCCTCTAACGAGCAGCTCCTCCAGGTTCCAGCTATGAATTTACCAAACCAAAACGATGGTATAATAATTGTGTTTTGAACCGAATTATTAGGATACACCGATTCACGATCTAACTGTTCGCTTTTCACACAAGTACTCGTCTCAAATATGAGGGCATTGTAGTCTTGGACCTTGGTGTTTTTAAAGATTATAATATGCAATTCCTATGTCAGATCTATTTAAAAAGCAGATCTATTTATATAAAGCAGACAAAATAAATTTGGTATTGGTATTTAGAAAATCTAAAATCTAAATAGCAAGCTAACGTGTCCTCATTGAGAAACAGGTTGATAATATGAAAGGTATAATATGGGCTTAAGAATGTATGCATCTGAAGTGCTAAGGAGACCTCACCACACGCCGTCGCCTGGCCCGTCTTATAATTATCTCGCTCCAAATCTGTAAAATAAAGTCCGCTACGAACTCGTTTAATTAACTCACCCGTTATTTTAGTTGAAATCCACCGAACAGGTTGTCGGGAAACTAGACAAATTAAATTAAAAATTGCATGAGCAATGTTACGACCAGCATCCATTTACGTAACCTAAACCATACGTAGGTATAAGTTAAATAAGTTTTTCCACAGATCACCGAATCTTTCTTAAAGCGTTTTTTCGATAGTCATTTACATGTAGTTTCCAGTTTATAGGTCAGTTCGGGACCCTTCTCCACAATAATGTATTTCATAAAACCCTAAAACGGACAAGCGCGACATGAACCTCGGAATATATAAAAAAAAATCCAAATTCAAACAAAGTTTCACTCGATGGTTTGCGAGTTTCTGGTCCACCGACATTTTCTACCTGTATTGTACGCCATTTTGTGAACTGCAGCCCTTTGTTAATATTTATCTTTTTTCACTTGTAATAAATATAGCCTCTAGGCAATTTATGCTTTTACTGATAGTGTTATTGGTGATAGCTTAATTAACAAATGTATTTTTTGGCAACGGATGTAAAATATGTATTTCATGAAACTAATGAAAGCATTTTTTTTTTAAATAAATATTTCACATTTAAAATCTTTAGTAGGTAGGTACGCCTCCTGTATAAATACTGAACGGTTTTTGAATAAACATTAGCATTCCTTTAAAGTGGTCGAAGTAGCAACATCAGAGGGTCCGTACCTTTGTATTGACATAATAACATTTTCCGAAAAGGTATATTAGTTGTCGTGTTGACAGGGCTGCCTCTCAGCTGGGTCGGCTCGGAGGGTCCGTACCTTTGTATTGACATAATAACATTTTCCGAAAAGGTATATTAGTTGTCGTGTTGACAGGGCTGCCTCTCAGCTGGGTCACCGCACACCGCGGCAACCCTGAATGTTGCGCCATACACGTACCATAGGCACTGAATACTTTATGCACCACGCACACTTTGTAAAATATGTGTACATTTCCCTTTTAATTAGACATGTTGGAGCAAACTTTGTATCCATGTTAATTGTTAACAGGTGTTTAGTTACAAATTTTATTTTTCTTTAGTTACTAATAAACAAAAATATTTTTAAATTTATTTATTTTGAAAAGAAGCAATTTCATTACATCCTAATCACGATTGAATGTCTTTTGAATGAATTGAATGAAAATCTTCCGTCTTTTCAGTATCATAATATGATTGTACACACCTTTAACTCAAAGATGTTGCTGATACTGCAAAAATGCAGTAATTTAAGTCTCATTATGTAATAATTATAACTTATTTATGCTGCGCAAGGCTAATGCCAAATTAAAGAGCTGATCCTCCGTTGGTGCAACCGAAAAAACATTATTGAAATAAAAATTCTGTAAGGGAAATTTATTGTTATGTATTTCCTGTGGAGCCCTAATGTTTTGTCCAATTATTTTTTCTCATTTTTCCTCCCATGACCCCGGTATATTTTTGAGACAGCTGTGTTATAGAATTGTTATGGACTGGCTGGAATCAGCATTTTGAGGTTACGCACCTAGAGTCATTAGTTTTTAAAGTTAACGTTTCTAAAGCGCCTATTTTAGGTTTACTAGAAATAAAAACATTTTGATTTTGATTTTTCAAAACCTTTACAATACGGTTATTAAGGTAATAACCCCTTCTCAAGAATTCTATTTGAGTCTTTCTTCTACAGAGTAATTTGGTGTGCAAGCATACATCTGTCCAAACAACAGCAGATGTAATAACAGTGAGGACTACATTAAATATTTAGGTATAGCTCTCAAACTCTAAGCAGTTTAATATCAATTATTTTACTAAATCAAAATTTTAGATTATTTTATAATTAAACGAAATGACGTTTAATTATAAAATAATCGAAAATTAGGATTTAATTTATTCCTTGTAAAACAACGAAAATTATATTATAATTTTCGTTGTTTTAAAGGGCCAAAATTATGCCCTCGCCTAAGTGTACAAGAAATAAATTAAATTGAAAACAATTCAACAACAGCAACCTCACTGGGTCAGGTATATTTGTGGTAATATACGAATCAGTCCGTTCTAGTATGTTCATATAGCAACCACCTTCGACGGATAACCATGTTTCTATTTCTGTTAAAAATGAAAAAATATTTCCATTAAAATGGCTGGTAGACTCGTCCAAACATCACGTCTACGCCTAAAGCGAGGACTGATGGCCGCGCGATCTATTGCTAACGATCACAATTTTATTCGCGGTCATTAGTCCAGAGTCCGTATAGAAGTCTATACATGCTCCATGACCGCTGCATCGCCTGAATTATTTACCATCAACGTGCCTTGTTTCAGTTAACGACGGCTTACTCTGACCACGGTGCGGTAATCGTGAGGCGTGCCTTTTTCTCACCGTTCAACACTCAAGATAAATGATAAACGTGGTTCTAGTTTTTCGAACGGCATTTATGGGCTTCGAGCACTTACTTTAATGGTTTTAGGGGAAAACGATGAGACAACAGAAAGGTTTAGTGGGAGATAACAAACTTAAGATAATGCTCGGCAAAGCAACTCGTCAGTAAGGAGGTAGGTTTTCGATTTCCAAGCGGATATCGCGCTGAATTTTATTGATAGTTTGCGGTTTGAGCGCTTTTCTGAATCATGAAAATTTCAAAGAACAGAATTTTTACTTTCACGTTTCATATTAGTTGTACATTTGGGATGAAGGTTACTCTATAATATGAAATCTGAACTTGTGAAGACAGGAAATTTAATGGAATGATTAACTACAAATTTTGCTTTGTTTCCTCACGATGTCTTCCTTCATCGCTTGTCAATGGTGGCTTAGAATAATAAAGATAGTAGACATAACTTTGAAAAAGTCACGTTGCTCGGGTTTGAACCAGCAATCCGATGCATACGAATCCAGTCATTGAACCGATAGGGCAACACGACATTAGTGTCAGTTATTGACGTCAATAAAAACACTGATCAACGCGAACCACGTCTCGGGTACAGCTAGTAAATAAATGATGTTAACCTAGTCAGATAAAGATTTGCTATAAATGGTCGTTCAATCAACCTTTGTTTGAATAAACAAATATTGTAACACCATTAATTTCAAAATAACAACGCTTCTTATTTCCGAAAAACAAAAGAGCGACTTTCCTTTTAAAAATTCAGATTTAATAATTCGTTGGATATCAAAACGAGGTAATAAACATGGTGGATTGTGGTGTAGCAGTTATAAATGGCTCTCATTTATTGTCTTCGCGGTTCCCTTTGGCACTAATGAGCCCGAGAATCACATTTCCGACCGAATTCGTGGAAATTTCGATTAATGTACACAAATGTACACCTGTTTAAATAAATCACTGTGTAATTTGTCACGTTGTCAATATATCGTTTTGTATGTTTACTCTCCTCCGTATCAACTCGGACGAATATTCTGCTTTTATAGGGATTATAATTTCGCACGTATGGTTTTTATTGTTAAATAAGTGTATTTATGATTAATTGGGTACATTATTCAAAGTTATATTATATGTGACAGTCAGTTTAGGTAACATCATCTAGTAGATATAACTTAGCCAATTTTTAAGAATTATGGAAGTACAAAGCTTGGGGCATAACTGGCAGTCCTCGTAATAGATGTGATTGTTCTCTTTTTTTTCATATTTTTTTCTGCTATTCAAGACAGAGACGAATCCAACTAATAAAGAATCGTGAAAATTGGTTAACCCGTTCCCGAGTTATAAGTGTTGAAACAAAGCCGTTGTTTCCTAAATATCTACCTATTTAAAGATTTATTCCAAGCCTGGGTGTTAGTTCATACAAGAATTCAAGTTTGTAAATGAATCAGAGGAATTACTTGAACAACACTTTCCTTTATATCTTTTTTATGTAAAGCAAAAAGTTTTTTCAAAATAAAGAAACACAATAAAATCTAGATTTGAACTAAAATTCAATTGGAAAGCGCAGTTTTATATAAAAATCTTGATAAATTCGATCACACAGAGGCTGAAAAGCCACCTTTTAGCCTACCAACCGCAGCTCACTAAAGCTGTTGAAAAATAATTGATCGACATTAAAATGTTCCGCCTCCATGCATATTTAACTCATTCACACATGATATTGAATGCGCCAATTACAACAAATTGGCGCATTCAATACAAAATACAGTTTCCAGCTATTTATAACGAAGGGAGGATTGAATAGACGAGACAAAGGAAACCGCCGGTCGATGCCAATTTAGCAGCTGGAGCTGTAACTAACGGATAAAAATTCAACGCGACACGTAACACGCATTCAGTTCCTACTTTATTATGAAACGGACTGCTTTTATATTCTGATAAATGTTGTGCTACTTATTGATGTTTCGATGTATGTCTGTATGTTGTTTATAGATATCTAGTGCACATATTATGTTTTACCTATATTTGAATATTATTATAACGCCTTTTGGTGTTAAAGTTAAAGTTAAACTACGGACAAGGCCCAACATGTTATCAAACATGTGGTTATTGAGCATTTTTATTAGATATAGTCCTATAAAATTTAAGAATATAACATTAGGTCTGTGATGATAGGAAAATTAACATACGATGGGTCATTAAATAATTAATTGATAAGTTTCTTGGATGATGATAGGGGGTAAGATTCATTATTTTTAAGCTCTTAACCTTAATTTTAAACTACCTTCAAAAAGAAAAGGCTCTAATTCGAGTTTAAGTTTGTTACCCGATAGCTCCGACAATTGTTGATCGATAAAAAAATATGTTGTCATGAATATATAGTTCGTAGGAGGTCCCATATAAATTTAAATCTTTTTAAATTATAAAGATATTGGAAAATTTTACTAAGAATGTATGAACGAAATTATGTACCTACTTTGTGCCTTCGTGCAATTGAAGTCGATTTTTTTACACCTATGAGCTTTTAATTATTTTATTGAAGCACTCAGAGTTTATTATTGATTCTGTAATATTAAGTTTAGTAGACTTGCCAAACTAATTTTATCAATATCCATTTCGCAGTACGCTGATATTGCATAATTGACAAACAAATTGACAGCCGAAGCCTAAACATCAAGCTAATTATAAAAGCGAGTTAAGTAGCATTTAATGAAACATTTAATAAACAAGCTATAGCGCTAATTTTCTGTGATCCCTATTCATTTAAAAAAAAAGTTTAGTGTTTTCGATCCAATTTGCTGCGAACCCATTTGATTCAGATTCTCGAGCAGGCGTTGCAATGATACCGTATAAATATAAAATACTGAGTTGGTTCTGTGAAGCGGCCTGGAAACATAGAGTTGTGACGAAACTTTTAAGAACGCAATTAAAAATAAACGCTCAGCGGAGTTCGAGCGCGTTCGTGACGTCACGCCGCCCATGCCTCCCTAGTAATTTTTATTTACAATTTTAAACGATGACACTTTTAATTAATGACGAATCATACATTTTTCTTATTGACTTATTTTAAACATGAAAATGTTTCAATTAAAAACAATATGCTTCGTTTGTCAAAAGAAAATGCCAAATATCAATTGTAATGATCATTTGGAAATTTTAAACTGACACATGCGTGTTAATTGTCGGCAAAATTCTCTGAATTTTGTATAAATTTTAAATAACTTCATGCATAAATAAAGGTTATAAATAATAATGGCAAGCGAAAGGTCCGAGTAAAAACAGAGAGTGGTATTTATGACTAGTAAGTAATCGCGCGTGGATAATTTATGGTGGAGTCGCAAACCTAACGATATAATTTAGAGCGACCTCCGTGACGCTTGATAAATGAAACTACAGCGGGAAATTTCGCTTTTCGACACATTTATTTTCTCGGAGACAGGACCCGCCCCCCACTGACTCATGACGTAGTGTCTCTAACAAAAACTCGACCTACTAACGAGGTTCAGGTAAACATTAGTTACTAATGTTTTCTTTTGACCAACCACCGCTTTTGGATTCTCATGAGTAAGAAGTAAGTAATAAATAATTTCACACGGATTTAACATAACGTAGAGGATTATTCCGTTGTCAGATAATTTTTATTCAAGGAATAATATTGACGTTTAAAAGTTTTTTTATGAGACAACGGTCGAAATTATTCCAATGGAAAAACAGCCTTTAGTTCATTATTTTATTTATTACATTACCTCATTATAAAACTGCGTAGGTAGATACTAATACACAGTGCATACCTACACACGACAAGAGGGAGGTACTTATTATCCCCTTAACGCCCACACAACTTGCACCCATGTATATAAAAAATATAATATTATTGCTACTCTAAGTGGAAAATGCAAAACTAAAAATATCATGCAACTTAAGCTATTAATAGCTTCCAATACATTCTCGCCTCCACTCATTACCTTATAACGTGAAGTTTCCGAGGCGCTGTAACAACTACCCACGCCGGCTCCTTTGTGCAGCCCGCCATTTATTCTCCGAGACACTCAATATTTTCCATCTTCACTTTTCTCAGACCATTGAATAGTTACTAATTCCCCTTGAATTCGTACAATTTGAAATTTATACAAGTTCATTCTGACGCAAAATGATTTCTATTGTAAGTGGTTCATTTTTCAGATGCGGTGTCTTCATTAGCGAGGTTCAGTGAAATAAAGTTGGAAAAGGTACTGCTGTAAGTTAGATTAAATTTAAGATCTTATGATCCCAACTTAAATCACAAGGTGCATTGTTAGTCGAAAAGAATTTACCTTAAACGAAACTGTTTTTATCTCAAAAGTTTTGAAGATGGTGTGGTTATACAAAAATATAACTTTACGAAAATACTTGGAATAAAATCCTTATTAATTTTAAACATCGCAAATTTTAATAAATGTGTATGAATGAACAACTCACCTACCTCGGCGTGTCGGTAACAAAGGGCGATGCTGCTAATTACCGGCGACGAGTTCCTTTGACAGAACTTTCTAGTTGTTCTGCAGTGCTTAGCTCTTGTTAACCTCGTGTGAAACGAATTATAATTATCAATTACAAGATAACGAGTAGCATTGATTATTTGGTACTCCCTTGCAGCCGGGCAATTTGATATGAAGCCGGTCCATTAGCCGCGAGCCTGTAAGCCGGCGGCTGACCACGATGTAAATGTTGTCGATTTGTACGGCACGCCGCCGCCCGACCACCCGGATGCCCGGATGACCGGCCCCGGACACGATCCACTGAGCTAATGAGGCCTTTACAGAGGTGGTTAGATCATTTCTCTTTCACCTCAAATCGTATGATATAATAGATTTTTTATCAGCGAACATCGACAAATAACTGAAAAACCATCACAATACTTCATAATACAGGTAAAATTATGCTAAAGAATTTATTCTTACATCTTTTCACCTGACGTCAACTAAATATTAATACTACATACTTACTCACGTTTGAAAATTTCGTAACGTAGTTGACTGGGCAGTGTGAGCAAGATCGTATCGTCGCCGTCGTTCAAAGAGACATTTTCCGTTCACAGCATTTTTCAGCGGTTGCCCGATAAGGAACCTGGGTCTTGGCTGTGAACTATAACCATATAATAGATTTGAAATGCATGTGAATGTTTGACCGGACTACAAAATCTACGTAACTAGGTGCGTTTGTCATCTATTCGGCTAATGCTATTTTTTTTTACTCGATCAGATTAATATAGCTCTTCGAACTCCTTCAGGTAAAGATTAAAACTACACAACGAGATATGTGGGTAGTGTGGGTACATCTTATCAAAAGGTAAGAAATATTCAAAAATCACAAACTTACCAAAGTTGCCTATTTCCTCTTCTTGTAATGACAATACTTTCAATTAAGAAGACACTTCTAATTACATAAAATTCCCTTCAGAGTGGCAGCATAGTGCTAAATATGTCAGTAACAAACACATAATTTCGCAGTCGGAAGGATGAAGATAAGGAATGTAATACCTTCATAAATTTCCGAGGGTTTAAGATAGAGAACAAATATCCACGAGAAAATGAGACGAAACCTCATGTGGTTTTAAAATGTTTAGTAGCGTTATCTGATGAAAATCTGTGGGAATGAGAGGTCATAATAAAATAGATAGGAGAAGCTATAAAGCAGGCTACCTTTGCTATCGCAGCGGAAAGCTAATTTATTTACGTGCTATAAACTGATGGTCGGTGTGTGATGTCGAGGGATTCGGCCCAAGTTTCATAAATATGCAAGCACAACACGTGGAATACTCTAGTTTTTCTGTTGTGATTGAATGTTTCACTTGCTATTGTAGTTAGAAAAAGCTACGGTATTTGTGGAACAAAATCTTCGCGTAAGCGGACGATATTTCCCGGCTGTACCTGTACGGGTGAAGTCGGGAAAATTGTGTTTAACGGTCAGGCACACTTGGCTGGAGCGATGCGGTGATTGAGGCGTCATACTGGTGCGCGCACCGAGCGCTATCTCCTCACCTGCTTTACGAGCAAAACGGACTTTGATATAACGGTTCCATTTAAATCAATTTTCCTTTGGCCTCAAAGGAAAAATTGATCTCGATTTATAGGTATACTTATTGAAGAATTTTTAAAGCAAATCAAACACACGAAACTTACTTATTATTATATTTTTTTTTTACCAAAATATACAATTTTTAGCTACCTGCATTTGTTACACAACAACTTCGCATCGGTGTTTAAAAAGAAATATTTCAACGTAAAAATGTGTAAGGTTTTGAAAAGGGTCGGTGGCCGTATATTACATTAACTCTGGGAGGGTCATTCATAACAATTATAACGTTAATATTTTGCCTCAAAACATGTTGTAAACAATGAACATAAATATAAAGAAGTATTAAACAAAAAACTAAAACATCATAAGTGGAAGTTCATGTGTGTGTATGTTTGTTACATTTTCACGCTAAATGGCTTGACAAATTTTAATAAAATTTTGTGTTAAGGTAGCTGAAGCCCCGAATTAACACATAGGATATTTTTATCCTAATAAAATTCAAGGTAAACCGCGGGTAGCACCGCGAGGCGCGGCTAGTATCTTCTTATGATAAATGTGAATAAAAACTAGAAATGGTTGAACCCAAGACACAATGGAACACGATTATTATGTTGGAGTGATTATAAAGTTGAACTTTGAACAACTAGCTGTGCCCGCGGTTTTCATTAATATTATATGTATAAAATTGGTATTTCTTCGGTGGGATCACCCAAACGGTCAAATCAGGCTGCATGGGCCACTGCTCGCAGGTCCTCCCTTTTTTCGCTCAGTGATAGAACGCTATCCTGGGTTGGCAAAATTCTTCATAATTTAGTTGCCTTCAAAATGATATATACCTACCAACGTGTGAATATAACGTATTGAATAACAATAAGATACATAATAATCTAAGTGCCCTACATCAAGGTTTCAATTTAAGAAGGCTCTCTTTAGTTATGTACCACAGAGAGTTATAAAAATAACTGATTGATACCATTCAGTTCTGCGCAACACTGAGGCCCTTTTCAAACGCCCGTGACGTAACAAATGGACAGACCAACTTTGGCAGTGCTGACTTTATGTATGGATGTATGCATTATTGAATGGCTACGAGAAGCTGGCGTACGGGGCAGTCTGCGCGTGATTTCTGGCACGCGTCGCCGCTCATAAGTTATTGTTCGTCAGTTACATTTTCTTATGCAAATTGTTTTGCATATTTTTATGCAAACGTGAGAAAACCGTGTAGTACGTGCCAAATCTGGTCAACGAGTGCTATACGTACAGTCACGAGCATAAATATGTATACACATAGCGAAATTGTAAAACTTATTTAGCAAGTTTTTGTCGAAACTCAAAAATATATACATGATTTGAGAACTGTTATAATTTTATGTTGTTAAATGATTAAAAGTTGAATTGATGGTGAGTTCCTGTTAATTTATTGTTTTATAATTATATGTGTATACGTATTTAGGCTCGAGACTGTACATACATTACGTCCCTACTATTTTTAAAATTATGGGTGGTGTGTTATTATGACCCGTGTTGTTCTTAAGGTAAAGGCAAGATATCTTCAACCTGTTTTATGATAATCTTTTTATAGTTATGACAAAAGTTTAACCAGGGTAAAAGGCAGTGCGTAATTAACTGCGTATCACGGCCAGATAACGTCTGGAATAAAATTATAAATTATATTTCCTTAAAAACCTTTATCGGTATTTAGAAACTTATACACCGAAAATTAGTGACGCCAGGTCATTTGAACTGAGTTACGATTGGGTAATTTAAACTCCTATATATTTGTTTGTATTTCTATTTCTAATTGCTCACCAACTGTGGCCTGGCAGCCGCTATGCGGATTGCGGCATTGAGCAATAAAACTTGTAAGGATGAAGCCTGACGTGGTACAAATTGTAGGCAATAAGAGCCACGTAATTAATTCAATTGATGGGTAAGGAAATAGTTTAATTTGTTTTGTACTATTCAAATGCAGAGATTTGGGATTACATTACAATAACCCGTAATCCGTAGACATGTATAAAATATTTAAGGAAGTCTAACCAAAAACTCGTGTCATTTTAAGGTCCTGTACCTACCTTCTGTTCAGTGTGCTGCTGTGCTGCAATTGCTGACAAATTCTGGCCTATGTTATTAGTATTACCGTCTCAGCCTATACCGAAGTCGCACCGTTCTCTCAACACATAAGAGTTCAGTGCACCTATTGTGCAACACAGTATCAGATAAATTATTTTAATAAAATAATTTCGTATTATTTAAAGTCATTTATTTCATTGGTCTTTATTTATATCTACATAAGTTCAATGACTTTAGATAATATTAATGCTACGTGATACGTCTTTCGAAATAAACTGAAGTCTCCACAAACTTTACACTCTGTGGAAGCTAGAATATTTGTATCTCTGTCAGGGTTATATAAAGCGGTGACTATTTCAAGACGGAGTGCCACGGGGCCTAGTGTGTACTGTGTACTAAATATACCGACACCCGGCCCGTGACGTCATCGCCCCACCCTTACCGATGCAACATATTTTACCGTAGTTGACTTTAAATATCAGAATATCAGAAACAAAAGGTTGAACACAAGTGCTTGGTTTTTTTTAAATACAAAATGCCGTTTTGTAAAGCGGTCAAAACAAATAAAAATAATTAATCCGTTGAGAGGGGGACGTGTGGGCCTTTGTTTACGACTCGTGAAGGATTTTAAATAAGATTTAATGAGCCTTTTGCAAAAACAAGTTTATTTGTAAATTCCACAAAAAATGAAAGGAAGTACCTATTTAAAAACACCCTATTTAAAAATACTTTTCTACTACTGTATTTGAAATCACAGACATTAAAAACTCTAGCACATTTACAAATACCACTAAACTTGTCCGCTTATCATACACACACACATATTTATCTCACTTAGTGTGTATGAGTGTGATGTGTATGTATACATAGTTCAAAATCTTGCATATACTACTAATTCAGATGAAAAACCTCAAAATTGAAAAGTTTCACGTAGATGATTTTAAATTATTCGGTTCCAAGTAAACTTTTCATAAACTATTTTCTGTGTAAAACTATATTCTAAGTACCATCATGTTGTAGTTCAAATATCATCGTACTGTTATAACCCTTATAACAAGGCAATAAGAGCCAACGTAATCGTTTCCTTGTTTCATTTAAATATTAAGTTTCCATCAGTCCTGCTGAGTTGCATTTCTGCTACAGCATGGCTGTATTAATTCAATAAATTAGTTAGTTAGATTCTGGACGCCGTCGCGTAAATACTATTAAGTATTTTTGGGAAAAACTTAATCCAATTAAATTGTGACTTTTAACAATAAAAGTGTGTGTGTAAAAAAGTAGTTTTTTTTAAAAAAGACACCAAGGGTGTGCCGCCTAACAATTGGTGTCAGAAGTGGGATACCAGAGAAGTCTAACGACGTAGAGTCTATACGACGCTGGTATCTCGAACTCAGGCGACACCCGTGTCTCTGACCGACAATAAGACTTGGCCTAAGGCGAAGCCTGCGTCAGCTACATAGGACGACGATAAGTCTGCGCTCTTCGAAGTCAGCCCGCTCCACCACCACATCGAGACGACAGTAAGTCTCCGCCCAAGGCGAGCCTGCTCTCAGTTGGATTATACTGAACTGCGCTGTCTAGCGTGAGCCCACTCCAGGACGACGGTCAGCCTCAGCTCAATAGTCTGAGCCCGCTCCAGCGATTTTGGTGGCCCAGGTCTAACTCACCAACACCATCTCCGAGCCAGAAATTCCCACGAGCAAGCGTGAGAACCAACCGCATACATCGTGTTCTGTCGACGTCAGCGCAACAGGACTCCGGTTCCCGCAACAATGCACGTGCAGTTCGTGTTTCTGTGAGTTTTTCTGTGCTTCTTACTTAATTCAATTCTACCAAATTTTAAAAAGTGAATCCAGTACAAAGTTCTTGTGACATCGAAGATCGTTAATTAATTCTCTAATTCTAAAATAAGATTTAATTCTAAAATAATTATTAAGTAATTATACACATTTTACATTGTGTTCTGCAATCCTTTAAAACCTATTGCAATGTCACTAAAATCGGAATCATCAAAGAAAGGTGATAATATGTCTGAAAAAATTACCCTATCATTCTTAACAAAATTTATTAAAAGTTATAACGGTGACAGGGAATCACTCCCCGCATTCATTACAAACTGTGAAAATGCTATGAGTCTTGCTAGTCCCGAACAACAATCTATTTTGTGTAAGTTCATAATATCGCAATTAGATGGCAAGGCACAAGTAACTTGTAGTTTAAAAAATTTTACTAGTTGGGATGAACTCAAATCGTTTCTTAGGACAACTTTCGGCGAGAAAAAACACTCTACCCATTTACTATCTGACTTACAGCATTGCAAACAGCAACTCAACGAAGATGTCACGAAATATTCAATTAGGGTAGAATCTATTCTAACAAAAATTCAATCCGACATTCACCACAGTTGTAAAGATGAGAAAGAGCTACCTGGTAGAATAGCTGCCATGGAAGATTTAGCCATGAACTCATTTTTATTAGGTCTAAATTCTTCAATTTCAACTGTCGTCAGGTGTAAGAACCCTTCTACTCTCAGTGATGCGGTACAGTTTGCAACTGATGAGGAAAAATTATTTAATGTAACTAAAAGTAATAATTCAAGGTCGCAAAAACAGTGTACCGTCTGTAATAAATTCGGGCACAATTCAAGTGAATGTTTTAAAAATAAAAAACCTAATTCTAATAACATTCAACAATCATTCCACGTTAATCCTAATTCTAATTCAAACCTTAATTCTAAGCCTAATTCTTATACTAATTTTAATATGAATTTCAAAAATCAAAATCCTAATTTCAATGATAAATCTTGTAACTATTGCAAAAAATTGGGTCACACGATTAATGAATGTAAAAGGCGCATATATAACATGCAGCGCCGGCAAAACGCTGACTATGTTCAACGTGACAATCGCGCACCTGCGCATACGTGTGAAACCGAGAACATTACTGACTCATGTGAACCTTATGAGGATAACAATTTAAACTAAATAGGATTTCGGTACCGTGTCTGCCGAAATCAAGTTCAAGTCGAAATGACACGTGCTATCAATGTTGTTATCACTCTCATACAAACCCTTTTACTAAATCTTATAATTCTCAGCCTAAAGGACTGAGTCTTACAAAATCTAAACCTCAACTAAACAAGTTGAGTACTACTAAATCTCTAACTAGAATGGCTCAGGTACCCAAGGAGGACCCGAGACCATTTAGTTCCTCAGTAGCCTACCGACAGGGTAACCAGTCCCAAACCGCAGGTGATCTCAAAATCAATTCGGCTCAGGTACCCAGAGAGGACCCGAGACCTTTCAATTCCTCCGTAGCCTACCGACAGGGTAACCAGTCCCAAACCGCAGGTGATCTTAAAATCAAATTGGCTCAGGTACCCAGAGAGGACCCGAGACCTTTCAATTCCTCCGTAGCCTACCGACAGGGTAACCAGTCCCAAACCGCAGGTGATCTTAAAATCAAATTGGCTCAGGTACCCAGAGAGGACCCGAGACCTTTCAATTCCTCCGTAGCCTACCGACAGGGTAACCAGTCCCAAACCGCAGGTGATCCTAAAATCAAATGGACTCAGGTGCCCAAAGAGGACCCGAGACATTTCAATTCCTCAGTAGCCTACCGACAGGGTAACCAGCCCCAAACCGCAGGTGATCTTAAAATTAAATCAACTCAGGTACCCAAAGAGGACCCGAGATATGCTAATCCATTATCAGTCTACCGACAGGGTAACCAGCCCCAAACTGCAGACGATAATCAAGCTCAGAAATCCAAGTTGGATCTGAGATCTTCAAAACCTACACCTCAGTGCCAAAATGAAGGACTGATCTTAACGAAATCTAACCTTCAGCCAAAGGAGCTGAATTTTCATAATTCTAGTAATAAAATTAAATGTAATAAATGTCTAAATCATGCTACAAATCCCTATGATATCTCTACATCTAACTTTAATACTAAATCTAGTAATAAGTTACCTAATCCTAACTTAAATAATAATTCTAATAATAACTTACCTAGGTCCAGCCTAAATACTAAATCTAAGAGTAACTTACCTTTACCTAACATAAGTTCTACCTCGAGATCTAAGCCTATGTATGAAGTAAATAATTATAGTAAAAAGATAGCCTTACCTCACGCGTACTTGTACTCCGGTTACGCTTCGAAGAAACTATGCTTTCTTATTGATACTGGATCATCTATAAGTATAATAAAGAGATCCTCTTTGTCGCAAATTCCAAAGCTATCCGACGAGATAGTGAAATTAAAGGGCATTAATAACTCAGAGAATCCTGTTGAGACATTAGGTACTTTTCAAATGGAATTCGATCTTCCTAATCAAATAATAAAATTTAAATTCCATTTGACGAAAGACGACATTAACTTAAATAATTACGATGGAATTATAGGTAGTGATTTTTGTAATACGTTCAAATCTAATATTGATTATTCGTCTAAGTCTATGTCAATAATGAATCATCGTATCCCTATTATTTATACGCAGCCGACATATGTCATTCCGGCTCGATCTGAAGCCGTTATCGAGTGTTCTGTATCAAATTACTCGAGCGTACTTTATAACAATAACGAAGCTCTCGTATTGGATCACATCTTACAAGAAGGTGTTTATATCGCTAATTGCATTGTCTCAATTAAACCAAATAAAAAGGTCAATATATCTGTTTTAAATACCACGGAATCTGATATTGAGATAAAAGATTACTGCGTAACATTGACACCACTTGAACGTGAGTGTCCTGACCTTGAGTCTTGTCATAATATTAATCCAACTCCTTGTTCTAAATCTGAACGTATTAATAAAGTTTTAAGTCTAATTCGTTGCTCGCATCTCAATGACGAAGAGCGAAAAGCTCTCCTAGAATGCTGTTCCCAATTTACAGATATCTTTCACCTTGAAGGTGAATCCTTAACATTTACGAGTGCTATTGAACATACCATAAATACAGGTGATGCACCACCTATTCATGTCAAATCGTATCGCTTCCCTGAGTGCCATAAGGAGGAAGTTGACTCTCAAATCCGCAAGATGCTCGATCAAGATATCATCCGCCCTTCTATTTCACCTTGGAGTGCCCCAGTTTGGGTAGTCCCGAAAAAAATGGACGCGTCTGGTAAACGCAAGTGGAGAATAGTCATAGACTATCGCCGTCTTAATGACGTCACCGTTTCAGAATCTTATCCACTGCCTCTTATCACTGATATCCTTGACCAATTAGGTCACTCTAAATATTTTAGCACGCTAGATCTTACTAGCGGTTTCCATCAACTTAAAACTCGTCCTCAGGACGCACCAAAAACCGGGTTCACAATTTCTACGAATTCTAGCATGTCTGGACACTACGAGTTCACCAGAATGCCTTTCGGGCTGAAAAATGCCCCCGCTACTTTTCAGCGGCTCATGAACACCGTGTTATCAGGTTTACAAGGCCTTCATTGCTATGTTTATCTAGATGATTGCATAGTATATAGTCAAAACTTACAAGATCACATGAAAAAGTTACAATTGGTATTCGATAAATTCCGCGAATATAACTTAAAACTCCAACCTGACAAATGTGAGTTCTTAAGACATGAAGTAACTTACCTTGGTCACATCATCACCGATAAAGGTGTGTCTCCAAATCCTGATAAGGTCAAGGCCGTGTCTCAATTCCCAATACCCAAAAATCAGAAAGATATTAAATCCTTTCTAGGCCTAATAGGCTATTATCGTCGATTTATAGAGAATTTTGCTAAATTAACAAAACCACTTACCTCGTTACTAAAGAAGGATGCTACTTTCCTCTGGAACATAGAACAACAACAAACCTTCGATATCCTAAAAGAAAAATTAACTACCGCTCCTCTTCTTCAATACCCAGATTTTTCACAACCTTTTAATGTCACGACCGACGCTAGTAATTACGCTATAGGTGCGATTTTATCACAAGGTCCCATAGGCAAGGATAAGCCTATTTCATATGCGTCGCGCACTTTGAACCGACCTGAAGGTAATTACTCTACAACCGAAAAGGAATGTTTAGCCATCTTATTTGCTGTAAAAACTTTCAGACCATATTTATACGGTAATAAGTTCAAGATAATTACGGATCACAGACCTCTTGTTTGGTTATTTAATGTAAAAGACCCAGGTAGTAGACTTATTCGTTGGCGCCTCAAGCTTGAAGAATATGATTATGAGATTGTTTATAAACAAGGACGCCTTAACTCTAACGCCGACGCGTTATCTCGTTGTCCCGTCACGGTTCTCGATATTAATAATCTAAATAATTCTTCTTATGAAAAATACTTTAAAGACCAATTTACAAATCAACTTCCTACTTCAAATACTATTATAGAAGAATGTAGTCAAGGTTTACATCTATCTAAATTAAATACTATCGCGTGCCCAGTCTCATTGGACTTTGATAATTCGATACCCCATTGTGAAGAAATTCTATCTCAGCTTGATAACGTTGAAGATTTACTTAACTCTGAACGCGAACCCTTTACGATAAAAAATGTTAATTATAATAATAAGAATTACTATTTTTTGTTTACCAAAGTTCATCATTACGAACAGACTCAGTTTAGAGACATTTATAACATACTTATTAAACTTAGAAATTTGTTAATTGAAAACCCAAATATTACTGACCTAGCTTTACCAGATTTTACGGACCCCTTTTCTAAATTAGCTTACACTAAAATCTATAATATGGTCTCCTATATCTTTCATAATACTAATATCAAAATACATATATATAAAAATCAATTAATCTATCCAACTCCTATTGAAGTTCCAAAAATATTAAAAGAAAAGCATGACTCAGTTATCGCTGGTCATCCCGGATCACAAAGAATGTATAAACGTATTAAAGCCAGCTATTACTGGAAAGGCATGCGCTCCGATATAGAATTATACGTTAAGAAATGCAAGCTTTGTCAAATTAATAAACCTTTAAGAAAATCTAATAAAGCTCCGATGGAGATAACTTCTACTTCTACCAGGCCATTTGAAAGATTGGCCCTTGATATTGTAGGCCCCTTACCCGAATCGGGTTCTCAAAACTTTAAATTTATTCTAACCCTACAAGATGACCTCACTAAATTTACAAGTGCATATCCGTTAGTCAGCTCTACTAGCGAGGAGATAGCTCGAGATCTAGTTCATTTTATGTCTCTTTTCGGCTTTCCTAAAACGATCTTAACAGATTTAGGCACTTGTTTTACGTCAGATCTATTTAAACAATTAACAGAAATCTTAAAGATTAAAGCTCTCTTCACCACTCCTTATCATCCACAAACAAACGGAGCCCTTGAACGCTCTCACGCTACTCTAAAGGAGTACCTAAAATCATTTGTAAGCGAAAATCAAAATGACTGGCATTGTTATCTATTTACCGCAATATTGTCTTATAATACTACTCCTCACTCTACTACAAACTTTACACCGTATGAGTTATTATACGGTCATAAACCAAGCATTCCTAATTCTCTGTATGAAACTCCTGGCAATACTACTTATAACGAATACATCCGCGCTCTACAATATAGGATGCGTTTTAGTCGCGAGAAGGCTATAGAAAACATTATAAATAGTAAAGAGAAATCAAAACAATACTATGATTCTAACTCCCGCGAAGTCACGTATAAGACAGGTGATATGGTATATTTAAAACACCACCACAGATTACGCAAAGCGTTATCGCCAGTATGGAAAGGCCCTTACAAGATTATTAAAGTTCATAATAAACATAACGTGACCTTGCAAGTAGGTCGTAAGCATATTAAATATCACACTAACGAAATCAAACCTGCAGTGTCCCAATAACATCTTAACTTAATCCTAATCTAATCTTAATCGTAATTTTAACTAACTTAGTGAATATCTTATTTCAGAGCGTTATGTTATGGATGTTATGCTGACTCCAGGATTATTCCCATCTCTCATAGCCCTGGAATATATTTTGAGCCAACTACTCATGTATCCTTTTATAATGATTATTGGAAGGTCATTACTCATATAGATTTGATATCCTTAGACCCTTATCTTAAGAAAATTGAAAGTTTATTGCATCAAACTCTTACGCTATGTGATAAAATTAAATCTCAAGACTTAACTATGTGTCAAGATATTTCTAGCCCAATTGAAGTATTAATTCAATCAAATGTAAATAAATTAGAATCGTTCTCTCATATAATTAGCGGAAATACTCATAATAAAGTCAAAAGATCGCTAGAATTCGGTGGCGAGATATTGAAATTCTTTTTCGGCACCTTAGACGCCGATGACGCTAGAAAATACGATGCTGCCATTGAGTCTTGCCGTAAGAGCGAGACAGAACTATTTCATTTAATGAAAGACAACATCCACATAGTTAAATCTACGATAAATAACTTTAACTCTACTATTTACAAACTTAATCAAAATGAACTTAAATTAAATTTACAAATCAATAACATGAGCGAAATCCTGTCTCAAATTACTGGAACAGACAACTTACTCTTATACACGTCAAAAGTAAACAACTTATTAAATATAATTGAAGGTTCCCTATTATCTATTTCAAATTTATTGGATACTACGTTAAATGCTATTTTGTTTTCCAAGGTCAACATTTTGCACCCTAGTGTAATAAGTCCTCTTAACTTATTTAACGAATTGAATGAACATAGTAACCAAATTAATAAAAGATTAGATTTCCCAGTCCAGTTAAATATACATAATATAAACTCTTTGATTGACGTGTCTAAACTAAGCTCTTATTTCTATAACTTTAAAATCGTTTTTGTCTTACAAATTCCTCTAATAATACCAGACAAGTTTATTGTGTACAAGAATATTCCCTTACCTACTCCTCATGACGAAGTACATATTAACACTTTCGCATTGATTCAACCTTCTAGCCAATACATTGCAATGAGCGATGACAGATTACATTATGCTATGTTAAATGATTTAAAGGATTGCAATATAATAAGTAACAATTATAGTATCTGTGAATCATATTCTATTTATTCTAGTGTCAATAATCCTAACTGTGAATCGAAATTACTTACTGAAGTAACCTTTACATTGCCTCCTGAATGTAATGCTAAATTATTATATGGCCAAATTGATATTTGGCAAAAGTTAAGAAACAACAAGTGGATCTATGTACAATCTAATGTTAATAAGTTAACTATTAAATGTAATGATGATATTAAAGATTATCCTTTATCAGGCACAGGTATTGTCAAATTAACCGAAAATTGTATAGGTTACTCAAAAACTGTTCAGCTAATACCAACTTCTGTGTATTCTTTTAAAGTTAAGTCTCCTTTAGACATAAGTTTTGATATAACAGCTGATGACTGTTGCAAGAAGGACGTATTTAATAAAGCTTTACCTCAGTTGACGCCTATTTCCTTAAGTAAAATAAATTTAGAATCTTTAAAACACGTTACGCGTCAGTTGGACAATTTAGAGTCCGAAATCAATAAAGCACAAAATGAGTCACATTTTATTAAATATGGACCTTATTATTCTACATTTACTTATATATTAATTGTTAGTCTAAGCTTATATGTAGGTTATAAAATCTATCGCTACTTTAAGAACAGAAATTCTTCTAATTCTGGATGCTGTATTCAAATATTTAATCATTGTTATAACAGTAGTGAAACTAAATCTAAAATCTCTAACTCTTTAGAAATGACAGAAATGTCCTCGTCATCTGAAGATGACAAAAGATCAATCCAATCCTACCAAAATTGTAAAACCACAGCTATAGTTCATAAGGATAAGTTCCCTTCGAATATAAATTTAAACTACTAGATTAAAATTTAATATTTTTTATAATTTAGAATATAATGTTTGTAATTCCCAAAGCTACTTAATCTATTTTATTTAAATATCTATTTAACTTCGCTTATCTTTTAATAGATAATGCTCCGTTTAAAAGGGGGAGCTGTTATAACCCTTATAACAAGGCAATAAGAGCCAACGTAATCGTTTCCTTGTTTCATTTAAATATTAAGTTTCCATCAGTCCTGCTGAGTTGCATTTCTGCTACAGCATGGCTGTATTAATTCAATAAATTAGTTAGTTAGATTCTGGACGCCGTCGCGTAAATACTATTAAGTATTTTTGGGAAAAACTTAATCCAATTAAATTGTGACTTTTAACAATAAAAGTGTGTGTGTAAAAAAGTAGTTTTTTTTTAAAAAGACACCAAGGGTGTGCCGCCTAACAGTACGGATCCAGAATTCATGGTAGGTACCACTCGAACGCTTACAGTGAAACGGATCTGGATAAAGTTTCGTTCAAACCTTCGTCTAAATAAACTCTGACGTTGGTATTTATGTAACGACCGAAACTCCAAATATACGTCTAAATTCTAAACTAAATTAATATTTATTAGTGTATTGACAGGTAAATATATTAGTTCATTGAATGGACTACGGAAGAGGGTTTTGAATGGAATGACCGAGAATATTATAGACTAAATTAATTTATTCTTGGGAACACAGGAGACTTATATTCAAGTATGTCAAAAGATTGTTATAATAGTTTTTCAAAATATTAATAAATTATGTTAAAAACAAAAACTGACAGTTCAGTTCGTTTCGTTATGATTATAGGCCCCGGTCGGGTTCGAAATTAGTCGGGCTGCTCCAATAAATATATTATGTGAGTAAAGCCGGTTGTTTCAAACATAGTAAATATGTCTCGCTTATTACACAAGAATATAAATAATTAACACTTTTCATAATGTTTCTCTACTTTCCGTATAAAGGTATATTGCTGAAGACCGTGAAATTACTTTATCATTTCGAAAGATCGGTACGGAGTTAGTTCTACTTCATGTTAGTTCGATTATGTGTAGGTAGTCATAGAAGTGGTAAATGTATTGTACGTACTTAGAACAATAATATATAACTGTTGTATAAAAACAAAAAAGAAAATAATAAGAAAATATTAAACCTTATTGCATTGTTGTCGAGTATTGTTGAACGATACCCTGGTTATTATTGTAATCAAAATATGCATTTTACATAATTTATTTTATGAAGTGTGGTGGCCCATATACTTTAAAAGCATTTATAAGCCGGCTGTTGGCCTCTGAGTATAATCAATAAATAGCTACTATAAGGTAAAATGTGTATATCGAATAAATCTGTCGTTTCTTCGATATATAAAAACTGATAGATTTTTAAGTGGAATCTTTCCCGATAAACCATTTCACTCAAAACGGTAAAGCTAAGAGTAGTTCGAGCTCCAAGTCACGGCGGACTATTTCTATAAATATGGAACAATATTTATGAAGTATTAAATTTAAACAGCAAACAATCAATATCGAGCTGACGTTAGTTCCAACCAACCCGAGTGTAGCTTTAAGTAATTTTGTTTGAGGAAAGACTTTTTACTGCTTTATTACGACATTTTCGCTCTTTCTCCCCACCACTGGGAGAATTAAAATTTTAATGGATTTTCAATGGCGGCAAGTGAAATAAAACCACCAGCACGGTGATTACATAGCTCCCGCAAAGAAAACAGTACGTACTGGCTGAACACTGCCAATTTAATTGCGGTATTAAGTAAATTAATTAAAAACGAATGCAAATTGCTTGGAAACCTACCTCTTTTTAAATAGAACTGAATTTGTTTACGTTACCCATGATTTCATTTTGAAACGTTTGATCTAACAAAAGCTTTCGAGGAGAGATTGAAATGAAACCTGGATGAGATTGCATCAAACCGATCTCGTACCGCAGTCGGCAGTAATATCATTCTTATTTACAACAGCGCATTTACGGTTGATACGTACTCGAAGAATTTACATATTGCTTGTTATCGGAGGTTTAATTTCAGTTGAAGTATCTCCACGTTGAATTAATTGAAAGGATTATTTAAATATATTCGACGAACTGCCGCATATATTCGTTCCGTGAAATTATTGATTATAACTACCTACATGACCTTAATCCTTTATGAATTGCGAAATGTATCAGTCAAAGGTTTTCGTCGGAGCGAGCTTCTTTTGTGCACCTTTTTGCTCCATACCAATTATGCTGTCGAAGTTCCCTTTTAAAACTGGCTCGTATGAAATGAAAACTTTGGAGTTTGAAGGTACCTAATATTTCGCATCCGGTACTTTAATAGCATCTAATAGAAAATTTATTAAGTATTTCGGTATTTATAGTCTTTTTCATTAAAACTTTTTGTTTAATTTATATATCCTAAAACGTGGTATTATAATTCACATTTTTGTCTTAATTATTAATAGTGTAGACCCGATATTATAAAATTATGTTCTAAGTCTGTTGATTTCAGTGAGTAAGTAAGTTTTCTAGTACGTATACGATAAGTAACGATTATTACGATAGGTACGACAACTATTAATGTCAATGTTAATAATAAATAAATGCGTGAAGAACAATTACTTTACTTTACTTATTATATATACTTAGTTACGATTTTTTTTCATAATAACATGTAAGCTTTAAATTTTCCTGTATTTAAGACTATAAAAGGCTAGTAACACGTCCAGAGGTCCAATATGTTGGTAATCATATAGTGTGAAGTAGGCTTCTCCTTAGAGGCTCGACCCACGTCGCGGCGAACATCTTACCGAGTTTTTATTGTCTATCGTATAATATTGATGGTTTTGGAAACGAGTTTTGAATTAGATTTAGCCAGCATATAAATCCTGTAACTATGCCACAAAGGAAGTCAAACAAAATCACTTTTGAAAGTTATTTTTCCGTTGCTGTGACTTCATGTGTGATTCGCATTTCCCTGAAGCAATTTGATTATCTCGTTATAAATAAAATTAGTTAATTTTGTTTTAGCCTACAATTAACACGTTGTGTGTATGATAAATATTGCTTGTGATGGACTAGAGTGCTACTATAGAAAATATATTTTTAGAACTAATTATTTCAAGGAGGACGAAGTTGGCTTGCTATGTTGCCGTCCCATATTATTGTGGTATTTCAAGCCCTTTATAGCTATTACTTCTAAATACACTGACAAGTTTCTACAATCTTCCACTTAAAAGAATGATTTCAGCGCTGTACTAATTCCTTATCTTAGCAAAAAGGGTTTTTTTTCTAAGAAATAGATACTTTAACTGCATCTTGAAGTATGGTTTAGACAGGGCTAATGTAAGGTCTTTCCCTTCGCTGGCTTGGCTAGTCGTTCACCGGCAGGCAGCTTCGTGTAAACCAGTCATAAGACATCTCCCGTGACTCCCAGAAATATTCTAAGCTCTTCTTAGACAATTTTTTACTGGACTAACAAACGGCGTGTTTGAATTGTCGGGTATTGTTATTGATTGTACACGATTCATCATCGTGTCATCTATCTTAGTAAATCGATAAAGCCCCTTATATGTTCGGACCGCTGCTTAGCATATGAAAGAATCATCCTGTATTCATCACTCTTATATATTTTACTTACTATGCTCTGGATATCTTTTACATAATTACTTTTATCAACAAAGTTGGTAAGTACAAATAGCAGTCAAGTAAAATTTTCACCTTTTAAAAACTTAGTTGCATTTTAATGAGCGCTAAAATTACACAAAGAGCTAGTGCTGCAAATATCCTCAAATATATGGGCCTGGGTGTCAGCACACTTGCAGGCTCTGCGGCTCAGATTTAAGTGCAGCCGAGCGGAAGGAATGCAGACGAATGATATTCCTTAACAGTCGTGAGTTGGGGATTAAGACCGTCTCAAGTGTCATATATTGCTGTACGAAGCGCGGAATTACCAATTAAGTGTAAGACTCAGCGAGAATCTAGTAATTAATGCGCCTCTGCAATGTTTCCCACTATATTTTTGGTTGTTTTGCTCTCGAAATATAACAGGTATGCACTCGTGGAACTCCGCCATTTTCTTAATGGTGCGCCGGCTTTAAATGTCTGTGGTCCGCAATGAACGGGAGCCGCTTAAGACCCACTTGCGAAATTGCACCTTATTAGGTAATACCTAGTTGTTTTCCGTGAATTTGTGAGGCTATGATTAATTACTCGCTTTTGTATAAGCCGTTTGTTGTCGGGCAAAAATTAAGCTGGAGGAACCTACAGACTATAATCTTTTAATAGATTAAGTAGCAACTTTGGTCCGATTCTAGTAAACACTTACTAAACAAATTTAAGTCCATTGGTATCTTTTTCAATTGTACATGTTTAGAAAAGGATATACAAAAATAAGATTTGACGAATGAGTTCTTTTATGTCAAATCCAGATGTATTTCTGACGAACTAATATCTTTATATGTATAGCGTATGTAATATCTAAGTATTTTCTCGTTTTAGCACTAAATAGGTAATGAAAAGCGATTCTTTATAAGTAGGTACTGGTCGGCTAATCAATCAATGATTGATTGGCAGACAAATTAAAGGTAGAGATTACTGATACAGGTACGGTACATTTTTCAATAAACTTTTTTTTATAAAAACGAATTTGTTAAAATAATTGTGTATCGAAAGTACATATTGAAAGCAATAATAACTTTTTATGAAAAACTGAATTAAAATTCGATACTTTCCTGGTATTCCGACAGTTTTGTCGCACAAAAAATATAAAATACATAATGCCAAAATCTTAATCCTGTCGAGTTTGTTTTCTGAGTGTTCTTTGTTTACCAAAATACTTGGAGGATATTGAATCTACTGAAAATTCTATCAAGTACAAATATTGGCGACCAACAGCCAACATATAATATTATTATGGTGCAACAATTACAGTAAATATCACTATATTCTGATAAACTGAAACTTTAACCAAGTGTTAAAACTGGATATTTTAGTCTTAACATGAAAACTACTAGGCATATATGGTTTTTATTAAACTTTCTTTATGTAATCCTGATATTAGCTTCTTACTATCATATAACAATGACTTTTATCCTGAATACAAAAATCAACTTTCGATTCCATACGCAAAAAATAATTTTAATATTACACGCGCTCTTAAAAGCGGAAAAAAAAACCTAACGTCCTACTTAAATTTTCTATTACACATTAACGCTGTTGACAGACAATATAAAGCGACATGAAAGAACTTTTAACGTTAAAAACAAAACTTAGTCAGTCTTAAATACAGGTACGATGAATAAAAATTTAGAAAGAGACCCGCAAGGCAGCGGATTGCGCGTTAGAGCGAAATAAAATATTAAGCGAGAGCGGGAATCTCGGTAACCTCACAAAGTAGGCTCCGCGTTTCTTCCCATTGAATAGCATCCGACCTCCAGATATATGTACATCCATATTTAGACCTTTCATCTACAGAGGGAATGCTCGCGAAAGCTGTATCAATATTTAATTCTGATGAAACAATAACTCCCGCGTTGTCTTTAGATTGGTGTTGAAATCTTTATGATGGTGAAGCTTTACTTAAGTAAAGAATTGTTTTGTTTAAACTTGGTAAAAATACCTGCGTAAACACTTCGTGACGTCTTTCGCTTTATAAATTACTAGCTATTGCTCGCGGCTCCGCCCGCCTGGGCGCCGTTTATCGTGAAAAATTATAGCCTAAGCCTTCCTCAATAAGTGGGCTATCTAACAGTGAAAGATTTTTTCAAATCGGACCAGAAGCTGTTGAGATTAGCGCGTTCAAACAAACATACAAACAAATAAAACTCTTTTAACTCTTCTTCAGCTTCATGATATTGGTATAACACCAAAATCACCAATTACTTACTACGCTTTAAATTATTCATTTACTATTAAATTACAATTACAATCACAGATTAAAGACTGATAATTACAATACAATATATTGAATAATCGCTGGAACATTAGTTGCCATATACGAAAAAGACGATAGCTTCGTATATAGCAACCAATATTCCGCTGTCAGACCTATATAATCGGCTCATGAAGGAGGCCCGAGACTTCCTGATCACTGCGTAGTCATCTACCCTATTCTCGTCAAACATGCCGGACGCACTACACCTCCACGACAAGCCTAGTATGCTTCTCAATGCATTATTATATTTCACACGCAGGGCGTTTAATGCGCGCTATTTATGTAGGCTCAGTTATACTTTGCAAAAATTTTTACTCCCAGTGTACAAAGAACTGTATTTTAGGTATCTACTAGGTACATATTGCCTCAAATTGTTTACTTTTCATTTTATACACAATAGATTGAACGAAAATACAGACAAGATAGTTTTTAATTACTTAAGTTCCATCCAATGTTGGGTTGCAAAATGTTTTATTATTAGAAAAGTGATGGTAAGATGAAATTGATAAGCCATCAGACGAGATCGCGAAAATTCAAAGAACAGTGCAAGTCTATTTGATAAGTGACGAATATGTAATTGAAATTTGACTACAGACATTAACTATAATGTTTTTTTAAAGTCAGTAAATTAAAAAGGCTCAGGTTTTCTTGCAACAAATTCAGAAAAACCTGGCAAACTTTCATCAAAATTTTAAGAATTAGCCGCGAAGTCGAAACGGACAGTCTAATAACTAAGTGCCTTAAGATATACCTGCTTACTCTCATACTTACGCTTTAATTCTCTTATAAAGAAGTCAAGGCCAGCTGGTTCCACTGCCTCAATAAAATATTCTTACTCCAAAGATCTTTTATTCGAAGTTTTGAAATATACCCACTTTCTTTTATGCGGGTGTCAGTAGCAATAACCCTATTTAATCGTGAAATGTTAATCTTTTTTCTTCCCCTCCTCGGAGCGCCTTTGACGTTCGCCATTAGGTACCTATGTCAAGCGTTCTTCTTTATTTATGAATTTTCAATATTCAAAGCTTACTTTTCTCGTCAATCGAATGAAATACGTATTCGACCGCATAAAGGTCCTTATAATGTTGTGATGTAGGCATTAATTTCGAGGAAGTTGGTAGAATTGAAAAGCTCGGGTCGTATCATAATCTTTTTATTAACAATAAAATGAATCATGTGCGATACATAATTGAATTTCCAATTTAAGATGCACAAGCCAGGTTGCTGCAACACTACTTCGCGTTCCGACTTCCATTCAATGAATACGGTCACCGCATTAGATCATGACTGCTTCGTGTGAAGGTAAACAATTAGCACTTATAATAATGATTACAAAAGGAATTACAATTCGTTTGATCTCGTGCTGCGAGCGAGCTGTGCCGCCCGCCCGCCAGTTGGCGCTGGAGACTCATAAACCTACTAGTTATTATGATAAAAAGCACTTGCGTTTTTCGAGTTTAAATATAAGTATTCAATTGCATAATGCATCTCTCTTACCATTTTATAATCGAGAAATATGTAAGAAGAAAAATTTATGGAATATAATAACAATAAATAAATATTTTATTTACAGTTAAAAATTTTATCGCCTATCTATTATATCTTCGGGCGTTTAGGAAATAAAGTGTACGATTCAACTAACTAATAACTGATCGACGCGTGAACTGAACCTGACTAGACGAGCGGAAGTTCACCCTACAGCGTGTAACGTAACGTGACGTGTGACGTGCTGTGGGACCAACGGACAGCAACACGACGCTCCTTGCCTTCGACTGTACAGCGGGTCGCTTCGGATCCAACACAATCGTTATCAATGAAAACATCTTACAAACACGTATCATAGATATTAGAATAAGTATTTACAATTTACTTAGAGCTGAGGTTAGATATTAGTTTGTTCTTACGTTTTGGTTCCATTATATCATGAGACTGGTCTATTTTTAACACAACTCTCAAAGGAATTACTCTTAAATGATATAAGTTCGATAATAAAATTCACTTATGTAGACACATCGATGTGACTTAACGACGCCATAACCAATATTGGTAAATAGAAAGAATACAAGTACAAAACATCGTCGTCCATTGTCAATATCTTTACATTACAACTTTGTATCTACTTAAATCTTATTTGGCAGTAGTGATCTTATATTACCAACACTGATTTCATTATCAGTTTTATGCTACTTTTCTTAATACATAGGTAATAAATCCATTTTATATAACAAATTACAACATACTATGGTCTTTTTATGTTTATTTTTTGTTCTTAAAACTGACAAAACTGCTTCAGAATTGTAATAATATTATTCCGCGAATATACATAGATTATACCAATTTTGTGACAAATGAACTATTCCCTAGACTGTAAGATATAATAAAGATCAGGTCAATTGAAACATAACACTTAAAATGGGTTACATCAATTATTCAAGTCTTCCGGGATTTTTATAATAATTAAAGCTCAAATTTAATGGATTAGAAAATATCCATTACATTTTCTATTTATGAGTTAACACAAAAACCTTATCCATAGCACATTCACTTTGGCCTTTATTTGGCACACAGTATTAGTTATTGATTATACGATACACAATAACTTTGTACACAAACTTTCCAACTCTAAAGTGAATACATCTCCATATAGACAGCATTCGCATAAACAGACAAACGATATTGTTGAACGTCAATCAACAGAGAAACTAAGTCGGCTCGTTGTATAGAACACGTCCGTAACATTGAGCTCGCAACGTCGCTACAAGGAACAGAAACAGGGCGCGCAACACGCAACGGTATACAGCGCAGGCGCACTTGACGCGCCTCGCACACACTTCACGCACTCTAACACCTCGATGTACCTAAACGATATTTAAGATAATATTGTCTCGGCAAAATCTCACTCCACGACACTCGTCAAATATTAGCGAGTCGTATATACTACGTATATATAAATTTGATAAAGTTAATTCGTATTTATAAATATTCCATAATAATATTTACTCATAAAAACACTAAGTCATCGTACATTCGAAGTTCACAAGATCACGATAGGAGGCGGGGTGGGGGCGGGAGGGGATATACTGGGGGTATATAGTTGGTCAGGTCAGTAGACCGCGGAGAGTCGCAGCGTGGCCACGGGCAGGAGGCGCGCGCGCTCGGCCGAGGCGCGCCGTTAAATGATGCTCTCACGGTTGCGCTCGTTCTCCTCTTGCGAGCTCAGTGAGCTGCCACCACAGATCTGCATCTCTATCTCTTGCAGCCTAGGCACATCAAGATCTCATATTAGTTGAACGAACTAGTTTGCCATATAACTTATTCTACCAATAGATACTAAATTATTTGATTCGATTCTTTTACAACGTGTACCTCTGATCAACCTCCCACTGCTGCTGACTAAGTTTGGCAGACATGGCAGCGTTCTCGGTTTCGACGGTGTACAGTCGCTCCCGGAGCCGCTTGATCTCGCACTCGAGCGCGTCATGCGAGTCCAGCATGACACGCGGCGCGGTGGCCACGCTGCCGCCGCCCGCGCCGCTACTGCGCGCGCTAGACGCACACGACGCGACCGGCGACGCTACACGAAGAGGGCTTACTGACGAACTGTGACACACAACGAATCATGTTACAGTAGCGGAAGTGATGGTATGGGTTTGTTTACACGACAAAGAATGGCCAAATTTTAAAATTACTTATGAAATTTGTACATTATTTCCAGAAAGCAAAGGGTGTGCAGTACAGACAGATTGATTTACAACATCAAGCAAACATTTAGTTTTTGTATAATACTTAGCAAAACCGCCCATAACAATATTGGTAAAAGATCGCAGCACCTATATAGCTGGTCCCGGTAGGAAGGCGGGTGTGAGGAGTGCGGGGGCGGCAGCATTTGCGCGGGCGGCAGCTGCATCTCCTCTATAGGCACGCGGCTGCTCGTCTCCACAAGCCCGGGCGTCGACTGGCAACGACCCATGGCAACTACAATACGGTAAAACCTTTCATCTTAGGCTCTTTGCCCACATAAGCCACGTGACAGCGGCGTGTCACGAAGCTTGCCCTTTGTTAGTCATACTGAGCGATTCCATTAGTTTATATTCTGCAACGATTTTTAAATTCTGCAACTCTCATACGTTGCCGCAAGTAAAACGAGTGGCAAGCTACGCAACACATCACGTATCATGCAAGTGATCACGTTACTAAATGAGCATAGCGCCTCAAATAATATAGTAAATAATTATGAACACACACTACTATATCTATCTTTCGTAGTAACAGAGAAGGCTTCCGGAAATAATATTTCAAACCGTGAGTCCTTTCGGAAATGGTTCGGCTTCATCAGACACGCACAATTACCGTGAATGGAATGTTCTAGCTAGGTGTAGGTAAGGTATCCATACCTTTTTCGAGGGGCGCTTTCTTATACTTCTCGAGTCTCTTGACGGCGATAGATTCGAGGCGTACTCGGGCGGCAGGATACTCCTTCAGCACGTCCCACATGTCCTTCTTGCTGAGCACGAACAAATCCGAGTAGCCCACGGATCGCACCGACGCTGTCCGGCGGTTTCCTGTCGACGTGTCATCCACACACTCCGTGCCAACCGGTGCCCGGTCCCCCCTTATGAGCTGTTCTGAACCCTCATTCCACACGACACACACATAGACAGAACAGGTCATAAGAAAAACCAGACCAGGACAACCGTATCCGGTGGTAGGGTAAGGAAAACATGACAAGAGTAAGGTCAATAACAGTCGAAGAGATAAAAATGAAGCTTGTTTAGTAAAAAGATAGAAAAACTACCTTGAAATTTAGACAAGACGCAGGGTGGGTATACGAGGCCGGAGTCACATCGCGTTCAGAACTTTAAAAATAATAACTGACCGAAAAAAGAATGATAAGAAGCCATCTCTATAGGGTTCTTATTGTGCTCCATTACCAAGACAAAGCTTTAAAATACAAAAGATTTAACATACGAACTAGGTATTAATAAAATCAGTAAATATATGAAATCTGTAAAAGAACTAAGCAGATTTACTAGTTTATAATTGCATAGGATATCAAAGTCAGATAAAAAGAAAGAATTTTTAGAGCCGATACTATGATTTAAGATCATATGTACGCAGGAGACACTTAAAAATATTGGGGGATCATGCACCAAGAGGTCACGCCAAGTATATGAGGTAATCAGGGAGGATGCAAAGCGATCGGGGACACTGCCTTCAATACAACCAAAGGAGATATAACTAAAGATGCAAATAAACCACATTACACAAGACGCTACAAATCCTTGATGAGGATCTAAGATGAAGCCACTCAACTGTCCGATTCGTAAGAAATAAAAGTAGTTAAGCTTACCACATAACAATATTTCTTCTTTTGAAGTATCAATATGAAAAAGAATATTTTAAGAGCATATAAAAAAACTGAAATCATATCTAAAATGCGTAATTGTAAATTAATTTAAATTTTAAAGCATTCCCTAATACAATTGGCACGATCTAGTTAGCAGCGGTCGATGGCGGGTGGTCCTTATAGTTGCGCACGCGCACCGACCGCGGTAACAGTCGTCACAATGATGTCCCAGAACCTGTTGGTAGCGTCGCGGCCGCTCCCTCGGCCTGAGTGCAGCGTCTCCTCGAAACGTTTGCTTTTCAAAACTTTTCAAGAAATACAGAGTAGTGTAATAATGGCGTGGCGTCTCGGGCCCTGGCGATATTTACCAAGTTGTTTACCTGCCGTGCCCATGTTCAGAATGGAAATTTCGCCAAAATAAGAACCCGCTTTGAGTGTAGCTAGCACTGTCTTCCCGTTGTCGCCTACCACCTGCAGCTTCCCTCGATTCACTATGTACATTTCCTTTCCAACTTCACCTAAGGACAACATACATAGGCCAATCAAATTTTGCAATGTAATGTAAAAAAAATATTTCAATCATTCTTAGGCTAGGTACTACTTAGTTTGAAGGAAAATAAGCTTACCCTTTCTACAAATAAAGTCTCCTGGTGAAAATAGAACTGGCCGAAGTCGTAACACCAATTCACACAAAAAGCCTGCTTCCGTGTTCTGAAAGATCTCCACCCTGTTTGAAAAATATACCAAGAATTACAAACTGGTGAATGATAACTTAGCATTAATAATAATAATTTCGTAACTTAAATTAAACATAAAAAACCATCCTTCCATTAAACATAACGCGCGCAAGTACTCTAAACCGCACGCAAACAGAATTCAGCTGAAAAAGAGAAAACTCAGAAGAGCCATTTGGTGACAAAAAATTACGGATCGTATAAACGAACACTTATGCATAATTCATGGACGTAAAAAGCGAATGTTTCTCTTTTTAATTATACAACACGGGATATTAAGCTTGAACTGCTACACTGCACAAATGTAGGTGAGGTACCTACGTACTATCTACTCATCGTCAAACGAAATGTTCGAAAAATACGTACAAACATTAACAGGGAAAAGAGACAATTAAAGAACAGGCAATACCGAAGAATTTCCAACAATTTTTGCAAATCGAATATAGAATAAAGACAGAAATTGTGAAAATAAAATGTAAGTACCCAAACCCTAACTCAAACTAAATGGAAATTAAATTAAAGGCGAGGCATTTGGGCGTCTTAACTAATTTGCTCGATCTGGTGACAACTTCATTATCCTCCGACGGGCCTTCGTCAACGTCATTTGCAAAATCAGGCAACTATTTGCTATCTATCGAGATGACAAACGATCTTAATAAGTTGTCAGTGGGCCGAGCACAGACTAATCTTTCCGCAACTAAGCTTGTGATGTGAATACACCTGATCTTAATATCTCAAAGTGAGTTTGTATGCCTGAGTAATACACGTTCCTATTTGTATATAACACTAGCTGTTCCCCGGGACTCCACCCGTGGTAAAATAAAACCTATTTTACTCACGGTGAATGTAAGTTTCAAATGGTGAAAGAATTTTTGAAATCGACACAGTAGTTTTTGAGTTTATTCATTACAAACATACACACAAAGGACAAATTAAATATTCCTTTTTATAATATAAGTGTAAATGTAGATTGGCCTGTTGTACATTTGGTACCGTTGTGATAGAATACTAATTACTACTTTCTGCCAACGGCACGGGATCTAACAGTTTGTTGGTGAACGCTGATAATATAAGCAAAAATAAAAGTTTGGCAACATTTTCGCTTCCTAAATTCGCTGACGGTAAGCAAACATCCCTAAATAAACATTATGAATTATAACTTTGTTTTGTAATTGTAGATTGTTTTTGGTTTTAGTCGTTTTTATAATTTCAAAATGTAAATATAAATTGTTTATGGTATTATACTCTTCAGTGTAGAAAAGCAAATATGGGTTTATTTAAGTTCTAATCATGCTTTTTATTCGACAACACAATCATGTGATACTGGTTTTATGTTTGATAATATGTACATATAAAAAAACATCTAATATTCATTTTTTTTTCGATGTAATCGCATCAATAGTGTTTCGGAAGTTAAAGTCGAGTACGAAAAAAACAGCTGTACTGAATCCGTTTCTAATATAAATACTAGCTCTTTATAATCCAATAAGAACATTTAAATTACCTTTTCAAAGTATCCAGATGCACGTTTATCGCTATCTCGGCCTTCAGTTTGTCGGGCAGGCAGGACACCGCCTTCTCCTCATCAGAGCACTTCTGAGTGAGCCAGAGGTAGTCGAACCACTTGATGACCTTCACCTGCAGGTGCGTCGGCACGCGGCGCATGCGCATGTACGTCTTCACACCATCTAGTTTTGCTGTACGAAAGTTTTTGTGAAAGTAAACATTATACTGAAGATTTTCACTTGAGATGGAAGTTCTGTTATAGATTATTATACTGAAATCAATGATTATACTGAATACAGTCACACGGCGCTGACCGACAGCATAAAATTAAAGCAATAAATTAAAGTAATAAAAATTAAGATTGATTAGAAGCCGTTATAAAAGGTTTTATCAAAAGAAACACAAGAAACAACAAACAAAATAATCAATTCAATTTAATTTTGTTGGATGTGGCTCCATTTGAGTGTCGACGATTCTTTCAAAATTAGATTTGGGAGAATAATGTGTTTATAGCGGTTGACACAACAAGAATAAATTATCATATTATAATAATCTAGTTCTGTGACAGTATGACGATATTAACATGTTCCCTGCTTAGTTTAGCCAAGGCTTGTGACTGTGACATAGGCAGACACATCACAAACATTTTAAAAATGTTGCTGTTGACAGGTTTAATGAAAATTTAGTATTTTTAGTGAAGATGTATATTGTAGAGTCAACCTCTACAATATACATCTTCACTAAAAATACTAAATTTTCATTAAACCTGTCAACATAATAATATAAACACATTCCTAAAAGTTGAACAAACTTTTTCATAGTTGCTACGCCAAAATGACACGCTTATACAGCTACGCTTTCGTAGCCAATAACCAATCCGCTACGGCTACGAAACTACACCGGATACGCTTCTGTTGATGATTGATTAGTTTGAGTAACAACGGTAATTGGTTTAATTATCGAACTATCTAATCAAACAGTATGCAAGAAACTTTCCCAATATTGAGTATAATAAAAAGATTAACTAAGGCCCAGTTTTTTGATCCCGAGTTAACTCAACCAATGGTTAAATATATTTTTTCTCTTCTTTTTTAAAAAACGACGCCCGCACTAAGGAATTTATTCCTTGTGTCGCGGGGGTTTCACAAACATTCAAATCACATGCACAAAGAACACCCAGACTTGGAACAAGCATTTGTGGATCACACAAATACTTGTCCCATGCGGGGATCGAACCCGCAGCACGTCGCGCACAGTGGTAATTGGCGTGGTGACCTATACCACTCGGCCATCCGTGCAGTCTAACTAATGGCATATGCTAACTAATGGCTCCAAACTTCGGATGAATGCGATTATTCATAAATTATTATTCTAAAAAATAATTAATTTGTTTACTCTCCAACTTATTTTACCATTTAATAGACTAACAATTGACAAAAAAAACGCGTTTTGAAACCATTATTTAGTTAGTATATTTAACCATTGGTTGAGTTAACTCGGGATCAAAAAACTGGGCCTTAGTCGACGCTACGAACTATCTTACGACAAAATTTGAATTTCTAAAAGATAATGTTCATCAAGTTGACACAAAGTTTCAGAACAAAATGAATTTAAACTGTTTCGTAGATCGTACTTAATCTCACCTGTCGCCGTCCGGGAAGTAGGGTTAGTTAAGCTAAGTGGAGCGCCTAGTATGTCAAGTGCTAACTTAATGTAGGCTTCTCAAATAATTGCAATTTCAAGTTTACCAAACTGTTTATCTCGGCTACGACAGCAAGTTTAGTTTCGAACACTATATCTATACACCATGTATAATAATTACTAGCTTTTTGCTCGCAGCTTCGCCCGCGTAAACAATTATAGCCTATTATAAGTAGGCTATCTAACAGTGAAAACATTTTTCAAATCGGTCACGTATAGTCTGTTCATCTATACTTGTCCAAACATGTAAACAAATATGGCGTATGTAAGAAATGTCAATAAAATTAGTGATGGGAAACTTTGTGTGATTTATTCAGAATTGTAAACTAATTGTGGTAACATACATTGTGTGATTTTTGAGAAAAATCGTGATTTGTAATTGACGTCGGTTTGTTTACTATTTGTGACAAGTATAGATGAACAGACCTTAGTTTCTGAGATTAGCGCGTCCAAACAAACTCTTCAGCTTTATAATATTAAGTATTGAGACTATGTAGGAAAAATATTCAAAGCAATATCTTTATTTAAACGAACAATCGATATAGATTTGTTTTACAGCGTGTAATAAAATGTTGAAAACGTTTAAATATTGCCTTCGGAACAATTTTAGTGTTTCATTAGCAGATGTTCTGTTTACGTTCCGTTACTTCTAAGAATTGGGTTCGTAGATAGAGATTGAGATTTCATTAAGTTTGAGATGGAAATGTCGACAGCCTTTGGCGTTCTTACGTAGAATTTTGATGATTGCTCATCTCCTTTTATTTTATTATTTCTATGTTTAAGTTCTTGCTTAGATAACAAATAATGGAGTTCATAAAATGTGAAGTAAAAAGTAAGGGTTCTTTTTTGTAACCAAATGAAAATTTATGAATATTAGGTCTCCTACATGAAAAGTGTTTTAATAGCAGATTATATGATGTACGAGGCGGTGGGCTCAAATACATGACATTACAATTTTATTGTTTACGAGTATTGATCCGCTGAGACATGATTGTGCGGTAAAGCAATGTATTTTATTACGTCCCAAATGAGACCCTACAGCTATACAATGTATGTAAAAATGATTTCATCGTTGATGATGTTATTCAATAGTTGTAAAGACTCTTTGATTTTTTGAATGGATTAATTTGTTAAGATCAATTTATTCATACCACAGCATATTCGAAGCGATCATTCTAAAAATGATTACCTACAGCAAATGCACCCTTAACCCAACAACGTAATGCTCATATTTCTTCTGTGATAAAAAGATGCGTGCAAAACATTCTCACTTTTATATCAGAAGATAATATGTCTCTATAAGGCTTTTAAAATAATTAACGTAGAGTTGAACCTTAATCACTTTATGAAACATTGAAAATAATGAAACCGCTTCAGTCATAAACAAATGAAAATCAATTTAACTGTTCCACGAAAAATAAAGCATTTTATTTTACGGCGTGCGGCAAACGTGAATGATCCATAGCTGAATTTTTAATACTGCATGCATAGAAAAGTAGATTTTTAAACCATTCCAGTTTCTAATAAATATTTTATTACTGTGATTGACTTCATATTTTTATGCAGTTTTTTTACAGAGTGTAAAAGTAAAATGTATTTAATCACGGCGAATTTAACTAAACTTATACTTATACCTTATAGGATTCAAACTTAATTATAATAAGAGAATTTCAAAGTGCAAATCAAATTATATACGGGATGTCGAGTCCAAATGAAAACTAATTTACATTACATTGATACAGAGCTTCATGTTCCGTCTGTGAATGTAAAATTTTTGTTCTCAAAGCGTCGGGCCGTAGTCAATATGAACTCACGGACGTTCTGCATGCTATGAATTGAACTTCACACATGAACGAACGCAGCTTATGCAATTTATGCAGAGAACTTACTCATCTACATTTCAGACGGTAAACGTACTTGAGTGACTTTTGTGATAGACTTATCGTAGTTTTGATGGGATCTTTATAAGTTTTCATGCTTTTGAAGCTGTATTTTTATGTTAGCCGTTATTTGGACGAACTATACTACTTTTTCGTTTGTCTGGGACTGTTGGGCAACTGAGTTTTTTCTTGTGTTCTCTAAGAAGTATTTGGAAGAGTTTAGAGAGATTATAAGTACTTCAATAACACGATTGAAAGTAGCTAAACGTGACGGTTAATATATTGGATGGTACTCAGAGAAAGCCAACAGATTATTTATTTATTACGAATTTACTTATAAAACTGTTTCTTATCATATTTATCATCTCTTCTGCCTAGCCTTTTCCCAAGCTATGTTGATACACTGAGACTGCATATATGACCTCCACAACCCATTTTACTAATACAGTATCCCATTGTAAGATTGGTTGTCAGAATCGTAATGACTTAACGACTATCAAAGATCACCATATTATTATGTGATTCGGGCCAAAGGCTTAACGTGCTCTGCGAGGTACGGAGGGGTCTCGATATGTTTACAAATAGTCTCTTACCCACGGATCGACCGCGGCGAGTGCGGCTTACACTTAGCCACGAGCCCCTCCAAATATTTTTAGGATATACATACAATATTTATTAACCGAAACCCGTAAATTAATATAGTAACTAATTAATTTTAGTATTAATCAAATCCGGATTTGTGAAAATAATGCGAAATTACAATTACAAATATCATTTCACTCAAAAATGCCTAATGGCTTCGTAAAGGGCATCGGAGTAGTTGCAATCATGTGGTTGCGGGTTCGAATCCGACCCATTGCACTACGGATGTGAACCCACTCGTAACATAAGCAATTTAGCTTTGCACGAGGGGTTAACAAAAATACTAGTAATGTGCGATCCACATTGCTAGTAAGCAATTTTTTCCAAAAAATAAAAACATAATTAGGACCTAAAACAAAGAAGAATCGCCTTTTAAAAACGTGATTTGGAACAAAGGCATCACCTAATCTTTCTCCTCTGTAACAAGTGACTGTAAGTCAGAATAAGTTCAAGCTAATCGCCACTTATTGGAAAATCGAAGGCTTAAACTAGCATGATATTAAATTTTAGTATTCAACGTGTTCGTGGCAACTTTGTAATAGGTAAGCATAACTTTCACGGTTTAACTTCGAGGTTTTCTCACGTAAGTAACGTGTATCGGAGTTAAATGCATATAATAATTATTAGAGCTTATGCTCCAATCAAAAGTTTTCTAAGTGACTAGCTGGTTCTCACTCTAATATTTAAAATGTATTTGGTAATACTTGAGATTTTATAATTACATCAAAGGAATCCCTTATCTGACATCTTGTTAACGACTACTCATTTTCTAGGATCTCAAAATTTCTTTAATCCATCAACAATAGCCTCTTTTTTATTTATTTATTTGCATCCACTTAAGTCTATTATTACAGGACAGAGAATGCCTAATGCAATATACAAGTTACTTAATTTTATTTTACGATCAGAAAGATTACCCATGGATAATAATTATATTTTATTTTAATTCTGTTGGACAAAGGGACACATGTTATTATTCCTTGTTCCGCCATCTTTTTCGAGGCTTGCGGCGACTCTTAATGCGTATTTACATTTATTCAAATGTATACATTTTATGATATTGTTATGTTGACCCATAAAATGAGGCTACATACATGTATGTGTAAGCCAGTGTTATGCCTACGAAATGCGACGTTATCTGTATTGACTGACTTTAAATTCGAACCAAAACAGAAAAAAAAACAGTTCACATTTCAACTGTTATTTTTGTTATGTTTTATTGCTTGTTTTTTTTTAGTTTCTAATTTCTTGTTTTGTGTCGACGTGAGCTGACTCGTGGCCTGGTAAGAACAATTGATAGTAATCAGGTTTGAACTTCAAAATTGTGTTGAATCTAAAGCGATATGGGCACAAAATTAAAAAAGAACCGGTAAAAGAAAGTACAGAACTTAAACAAAATTAAATATTAAATGTTTTTGTAAATTATATATTTAATTAATGAATCATACAATCAAGGAAGTCTCAATATTGAAACATTAAAAGAAGATAATCGAAAAGACAGTTATCTACAAGATAACTTACTGTTATAATTGCAACTACATTTAATAACAAATCTATAAAAACCAGTAAGTATCAAGTTCTGCGCGATGCAGGTCGTCGGTCACTTTAACCCGGTACTAAAAAGTTCCTAGACGTTCTTTTGTCTTATTATATTATAGCTCGTTTCCCGACAAAAATAAACAAAGACCATCTTATAAGTTTTGGCATGAATCTCATATCCTAATTTATAGCGAGTCATTCCGCAAATATTGCAACAGCCAGTAATTCGTGTTTTCCTTTTATGCCGGATGTTATGCCGATTTCAGTCTGAGTATTGAGAATGTTGGTAAATTAAAGTGATACGGTTTCTACATATTAATTGGAAGATAGTATTTGTTCATATATTGTTGTTTTGTTCTTATCAGCTATAACGCTACTAAATTCATTGTTAACAGACAAATATTCATAAAATTACTCAATGAAACAAACATGGACATGAAAGCTCATTTCTTTGTAAAAATTAACAGAGTTCTCTGCCTAGCAATATTGTAACGTATTTTCAATTTAATAAAACACAATTCTTGTTTTCAACTACGCTGGAGAATATTTTTTAACATAATGCCCACGTAACCCGGCTTGGCTGAGTATCATAGATGCCTTAGTCGAGATTTTAATTTCAAAAAGATTAATCTGGGATGCACCCGACGTGCAGCCTGTGAGGCTCTTTTTCAGCATAAATATATTGAAATGACCTGCTTCATACGTGAGCTGGATGGTTATGACTGTCATTTATGGATTCATAGAATATCATTTCTTTCGCACTTATAGTATTATTAAATAAAATATATTGACTGATTTGTAAAAAACAGTTTAAGGTAAACCGAGCAAACAATTAATCAATTACCACTAAAATAAAATTATATAAATCATATTGTTACCATGCCAGAATAATCAAGGAATGATAACATACTGCTCACTCAAAATTTTAATAATATTTTCAGGGGCTTACTTGCATAGAGGTTGCATAGAGGTCGGATATAAAAGGACGATTGTATACTAAGCAGCGTCAGCAATAAATATTTCGTCACAACCAGACAACAGTACCCTTTGTGTGCAGTGTCGGTGTACGAGTGTACGGGTGTACCCGATGTTATTAGTGTGCCGATATTTGGAGTAATTTAATCTTCTGCAAACAGGGTCCGGGGACGTGACGGAGGCGATGTGTGATCGCCAGTGTATGCGACCGCGCCGAGCCGCTCCGAGCCGCACTGAACTACTCGGAAATAAGCCACGTGCGCCACAAGCCACGCTACATTAGTCCCGTTACAACACACTTTTTGAGAAACGAGGGAAAGACGAAAGATCTCGTTTATTTAGCAAAGCATTATTATTTTATTGTTGGAGATTCTGTGTTTACGTCAAATAAAACACGTCAACTGAAAAGAATGCCCCAGAGGCTCTGTATAAATTAGCAATGGATCTTCCTCAATTGAAATGAGAAAATTATGTTTTGTTTCTATATTAAAAAGTCTGTTTAATATTTATGTTTATTAGTGAATCAAAAAGCAAAATTTATCATAAATTACCAAAACAGAAAGATACACCTAAGTAGAAATATTTTTTGGGTAATTAATTGGTCCATCGCCTGATAACTTTTATTCCAGGAATAAAATTGCATTTCGACAGATGTATAAAACAACTGTCGAATCTTCAAAATTATTCCCCGAATAGAGTTATCTGAAGATGGAAAAAAGCTTTAGGAAGACAAAATCCTTATCGCAATTATCGAAAATGTTGTTCGAACACACAGCAACAATGTAAAGTCTGGAAGTCAAACGACCGTAGTCGACAGTGCTGACTGCGTACACAATTTGAGGGCAGGACGCGTCCAACAATTTGAATATAAACTAGATACTTAGTGTAGCAGCGATTGCATCCGAATGTTTACATTGCGCTCGCCGGCTCAACGATTGCTAATGCCCATCGAAGTCAGAAAATACTCAATATTGACCCAATGATTCTCAACACGCTATTCATGTATCAGCGTCTTATTAAATACATTTTCCTCCTGACCGCTTCTCATTAGCCGACTACAATACTACACGTTCTGTCGACTCACCCTGACTCCAGCTTTTTAAAATCATTATGGCGAACGATGTAGCAATTTTGTCTGGTGTATTTTCTTTTGTGTATCTTTTGTAAACACAGTGTGCATTAGTTGCGACAACAGCTTACAATGTGGTACAAACATTGGGATCTAGAATCTTAGGTTCAGCTTGGTTAGTTAGTTCCTGTTCGTGCTGATTAGTTCATATTGTGCGACGGTTATTGCACCGGACGTGGGCGCATTATGGTATAGTAACACTTAAAGTTTGTACACCTAACTTAATATTAATATATTATAAATAATCTTATAATTTTATTCTAGCACTTATCCCTCCTACAGTCGGTGTGCTTAAACAGAAAGAACATTCAATAGTTTGGAAGTCAAGCTAAACTGCAAAGAATAAACTTTGATATTCATGTGACACATATTGTGTGAGATTGAAGGTCGTCATGTGTCAAGGTGTTGCAGGGGCGCTATGACTAGCGGTGGGTGGTCGTGGAGTAGATCAATTATTGTGAGATTGTTGGGCTCGAGCGGCTGGCGGCTGGCGGCGGTGGCAGCACGGATCGATGGCGGGCGCGCGCGGCGCTCTCCCGGCGGGATGGGGCGCGGCGCCCGACTTTCGCCGAGCTATTTATAGCATTCAAGCCGCTGACCTATTTCGCTGCAGCGCCGCCGAGGAAGGTCACGGATTCAGCCTGCTCTCTGGCGTCGCGGCGCCATTGTCTTTTCAACCGAGCTGCAGCGCTAATTAAAGTTGTTGACACTTTGCCGCCTCTGTGTTTAAAATGCTAGACTTATCCATTCCTCGAATTGATCACCTGCACGTGATAATTGCTTATTTAACGTAGACGTTTTGTGTAGATGTTGAATATTACACTCGACGCCCTTTTTCAGTATTTCGTTATCAAATGTTTTCTTTGTTTATGTATACTCCGCATGGTTATTTGTGGAGTTTATTTTGACTTAAAGTCGTGGAGTGGGACCGCTCACTAAAAGCGCGGCGGGTGGCGCGTGCCGACACGTCTACCTGCTTAGTACGGTAATGTGTCAGACGCGACGCGCCGCGCAGCGCTGCACTGCAATGTCAAGGAAACTGTTCCAGCCTCCACACACACGAAGATATATATATCGTGTTAACCATCTAATGCATCACGGGGAATGAGAGCTTCGCGAACCTTGTCTACAGCACATATTTATACGGGATCGTTTTATTTTTGCATAATCCTTCTTATATGGTAATCGGCTTACCTCAAACGTTTTTCATATTACATACCTAAATTGAAGGCGTTGTACCGTACTGAGCTTCGTACACGGGGAGCGTTTTGTATCTTATTGCGAGTGTTTCTGACATACAGTGAAGATTTCTACCACAGAGGTCTGTTACGCTGCCATCTAACATGTTACTGATTTCAGTATTTAAGATTGTTTTGTAAACAGGGCTTTTTAAATGCGTTTTTAGTGAGAACTATTTTAATTTTTTAAAAATATTTCATATAGTAGAAATTTGAGTATTTGAAACTATAATAGAGTTAGTCTTTTGGGCGAGCATGTAACAAGCAAGTGCACTCAGTAACAAAGGCTGATACGACCCGAGTCAGATTAGGCTTTACACCTTCTGAAAGTTTTGTGTTCCCAGACACGAACATGCGCCAGAACTACTGGCCTTTTCGTGTAAATCTATTGATAAAAAAAGGTAATAATTCATTTAATAATAAAGTAATAAAAAAATGAAAGAGCCACATTAAGAGTCGATCAAACTGTGTAAATATATTTTTCATATTTTGCTTCTAAACAAACCACAAAGCATTATTATATCATAATAGATATTATAAACACGCTAACGGTCAAATATTCTTGTCGTTTGAAGATAAGCATACCTCAAATAACTACGTAGGTATAAGTATATGTCTATAAAACTACATCAATGGGATATTGACCTGTGCCGACCTATGTCAAACATTTCCAAGTGCAACCATTATACCAAAATAAAGAATAAATAAAAGTATATTTGGCAAATTACACAGAAATATTTCATACAAAAGCGAAACCGGATTGCTTGTATGAAATCAAGTAATCACGTACGTATTGAGGACGAAATTCGTATTGAAAAAATAAATTATGCATATTATAGCTACGGGCAGAAACGGCTATTGTATTACCAATTCCGTGAATGTTTTGATAGGTTTCGTATTCATGTTAAATATGGATTAATGATAAGGTTTCTGGAATTTAACTACATAAAGAGTATATGTATAAAACCTTTTTTAGTGTTTATTCAGGCTGCTTGTTTTCCAAAGACAATAGAAATATGGTATTTTTTATATTAGTAGGTGTATTTAGAAATATGTCATTTTTAACCTGCTTCCACAGTTTAGTTTTGATAAATTTACAGTTTTCGCGGGTACACCAGCCAAATTTGGCTACTATTTAAGGTTAATAGTGTATCTACAGCGTGCTTTCTTATTTGAGAAACAATAAAAATCTGGTATTTTATATATTTGCAGGTACATTAATTATTTAAGAAATTAGTAATTTCGAACTTTTTTTCAACATTAGTAATAAATTGAATTGAGGTGAAATAAATAAAAAAAATCTTGCTTAAACAGCTCCGAAAATTTTATAACTTTTAAGGGCACTCCAGCCAATTAAGGCTGCGATTTGATGGGCAATGATACTATCACTACAAAAACTGTTATCAGCAAGTATTGTTACCTTGGAACTCTTTTCTCGCGGTACTGACGGAGGTCACGATGTTGGCCACGTGCCCCAGTACCGTTGCGAACAGCAACAAACCGAACAGCAGCTGCGCGATCACAAACACATACTCCCCTTTACTGCGCGGTCGGGGCAGGTCACCTGCGAACACAACGTATATTTAATAAACAGAAAAACATACATACAACAAAAAAGACACAAAAATAATTAGACATACAAAGTTAATAATTTACATTAGTAAAAATTAAACGAAAACTTAAACTACTGAATCGATTGATGCAATTTATATGGGACCATCTCCGAGGTATCGCGTAACAGATATATAAAAAAACATACAGTCCTATTGAGAACTTTATCTTTTTGAATTCGAATGTATATATTACTATATTTAGTATATTTGTAGGGGGTACATACAGTAGTGACTCACGGCGCGACAAATCGAAATGATTTAACTATGCAAATTGACTCCTACACTTTCATCAAACGTTGGACGAGAAAAATCGCCGCACATTCATATACAACTTTCAATCACTATCGAGCTACGTATTCTATACGTAATAAAAATGATATAAATAGAATTGAATCTGTTATTATAATGTAATGATTATTTAATAGGGAAATTATTCGGAAAATCAAAGCCATCAAATATTCTTTTTTACCTCATAAATTATGCAAAACAAAGAAACAAAAGCTAACGTCGAAGTACGGTTTATGTTTATGCAAGATGGGAGAAGGTATTACGAAAGCCAGCTTCCCACGGCTCACGGATCACGGACAGCCGCGCACCAAGCGCCCAGGTCCGCATGAGCTTTAAATTTTGAACCCAGTTTCAATCGACTTAGGGTATACTTTAGAGATAGTGCCATATAAACAGGCGTACTATTCACATGGGGAGTCGGCACGGGCTGGTTTGCATCCGTCCGCAATATCACGCACCGTGGAAAACCTGCTTAGAGAGTTGGCGGGCAGAGGCGGTGGAATTCAAACAATATGACAAAAATAGCGTGTTTTACATTGTGACGGACATCATCACTCGTAACGATGTGATCGCGGTACAGTCTGGCGGCACTGGCTCCGACATAAATACATCCATTCAATGATGTTCCAACAAACTCGGTAAACAGATTAAAAAACATGATACACACTCTTGTTAAAAAGGCCGTACGATTGTGTTATGTTGATCCAGTTACCACAATTATTCACGAAAATATATTCACAGGCCGCGGTCTCTCTACTTTATCCCTGCGTCTCGTTTGACTCAATGTCAGATTAAGCCTCGTGTGTAAGTACTTTATCCTACCACCTGTGACGAGGAGACGTGAAAATAGCGTATTTTATTTTTAAAATAGTCGTAAATTTTCCAGTCGTTCGAAGCAGCTGTCTGAATGTCTACATGCCACGCAAAGAGATCTTTAGTTCAGTTCTTTGCGGTAATCCGAGGTATTTTCCAGGTTCTTTCAAAAGTAATGCGGTGTCATTTTGTTTCCACTTTAATTACTTTCAATTTAAGTAGCGCTTCAATAAATTTACGGATGAACCTATCATCAAAGTAAATAAAAACCAATTACTTCCTTTATTATTTTATTAAGAGCACGTTTTACGTTAATACTTATCGTAATAAATTTCTTAACGAGTGTTTTGAGCGTCCTCGACTGAACGATAAGATACAAACAGGTACAAAGGGCGCGTATCGGAAGACGGATGGCCCTCCAAACATGACAGTTACAACCCAGGCCTGTTTTTAAGGATAAAGTGATTAAACAAAATTGAAAGGCACCGGGGAGCATGAAAACTGCCATTTAATGTTTATAAGAGACTAGCTTTTGCTCGCTGCTCCGCCCGAGTGGGCATCGTTTATGGTGACAAATTATAGCATATAGCCTTCCTCAATAAGTGGGCTATCTAACAGTGAAAGAATTTTTCAAATCGGACCAGAAGCTTCGGATATTAGCGCGTTCAGACAAACAAACAAACAAACTCTTCAGCTTTATAATATTAGTATAGATTTGTAGCTTAAGCGTAACCTATGCTACGCCGTGCTACGAATGGCGTAGCATAGTTTTATTGTATAGGGCGTATTCAGAACAGTTACCTACTCGTTTTTAATGATGCGAATTCAAATATTATAATATATTTTAATGACCTAAAAATGAAACAAGTAGAACGGCATAAATAAAAGATCAAACGAAAATAATCGGAAAGAAATATTCCAATGATATTTTTGGAATAAACAAATATTTCGTTCTCTATACTTTGTAAATACACTTGCGATTGGTATGTTCTTTTTAGTAGCTATTATTTCTATGGATCATTTTCTTAAATAATTATATTATGATCAATTTAAATTTTTGTTTCAATTATTATTGCAATTCACAGATAACTAAAAATAATAAAAAAAACTTTCTAGCAATGTGGGTCGCACATTACTAGTTTGCTTGTTAACCACGTGCCAAGCTACGTGCTTGCGTTACGAGTGGATTCACGTCAGTAGCGCAATGGGTAGGATTTGAACCCGCGACCTCATGATCGCAAGTCTGATACCCTAGCCATTAGGCTACCGCCACTTGCAAAAAGCAACAAAAACCCTGTAAATAAGATAAAAAGAGCTTTCTTGTCTATTAACGGCCTAATGAATTTACCTACTTCTGTTGATCTAACTAATGGGATTAATTTGGCCCACTTTATTTAAGACAGCGCCACAAAAGCTGGGTCTCGTTCCTTACAAAACGCTTCAATTTCTTCCACGATTCGGAATATTTATGAAGTATGTGAGGAAAAGTTTATATTGTAACAGATTTTAATATGTGGGTATGAATAAATGCCATTAGAGGTTGAAGCGGGCCCACACTTGGCAAGCTTGCAAAACGATCACCAATAAAGGAGTACGTAGACATTGTTACACCTCTTTATTGAACTCATAAAATGCATTATATGTCGTTAGTGCTGTGTTCAGAATGTCTTGGTACTGCGAACTGTAAGGTTGGATTCATTTGTTAGGCGGCTTTGATAAAGATAAATTCAAACGTCATCATAATTTGCCTAGTCTTTTCTCAGCTATGTTGGGGTCGGCTTCCATTCTTACCGGATTTAGCTGAATGCCGTATTTCACATGGAACAACTGCCTATCTGGCCTCCAAAACCCATTGCTAGGTGGTAATACAGTGTCCCATAGTAAGACTGGTTGTCAGAATTGTAATGACTTAACGACTGTCAAAGATCACGTAACCAGACAACTAATCTATATAAATAAAAAGACAAGGCCTGACTGACTGACTGACTGACTGACTGACTGACTGACTCATCAACGCCCAGCCCAAACCCTTGAACCTAGAAAGCTGAAATTTTGCACAAAGGTTTCCTTTATAATGTAAACAAGGAATAAGGAAGGATTTTTTGAAATTCAACCCCTAAGGGTGTTAAATAGGGGATGAAAGTTTGTATGGAAAATCGTCATTTTTGAAGTTTAAACCATGAGACTTGGTGGTTACCATTCTGGTAAAAAAATTAAAATCGACGTGTTTCAGTATTTTTCGAATATCAATCCCTAAGGGACTTAAATAGGGGATGAAAGTTTGTATGGAAAATCGTCATTTTTATAGTTTAAACCATAAAAATTGGTAGATAACATTTTAGTAAAAAAATAAAAACTACGTGTTTCATTATTTTTCGAAAATCGACCCCTAAGGGTGTTAAATAGGGGATGAAAGTTTGTATGGAAAATCGTCATTTTTGAAGTTTAAACCATGAAACTTGATGGTTACCATTCTGGTAAAAAATTAAAATCGACGTGTTTCAGTATTTTTCGAAAATCAATCCCTAAGGGACTTAAATAGGGGATGAAAGTTTGTATGGAAAATCGTCATTTTTGTAGTTTAAACCATAAAAATTGGTAGATAACAATTTAGTAAAAAATTAAAAACGACGTGTTTCATTATTTTTCGAAAATCGACCCCTAAGGGACTTAAATAGAGGATGAAAGTTTGTATGGAAAATCGTCATTTTTGTAGTTTAAACCATAAAAATTTGTGGTTACCATTCTGGTAAAAAATTAATAACCACGTGTTTCAGTATTTTTCGAAATTCAACCCCTAAAGGAGTTAAAAGGGGTTGAAAGTTTGTATGGGAAGTTTGGTATTTTCAAAGATAGACACATGAACGTAAACGGGTTTCTCGATAGAAATAAATGAAGACGTGTTTCAGCGATTTTGAAAATCTACCCCCTAAGAGGGTAAAATAGGTATGTAGGTAAATGAATTGTGTAGTTTTCATAGATAGGCACATTAAATTTCATAGGATTATGAGTTAAAAATAAATAAGACGTATTCCCGAGATTTTAGAAATCTACCCTCAAAGGGGGTGCAATAGTGGTTGGAAGTTTTTTTTAGGAAGTTCGTCATTTTCAAAGAGAGAGATAAGATTTGGTTTCATGAGATTTGGTATACGGGTTTTTGGTTAGAAATAAATGAAAACATATTTTAGCGATTTTAGAAATCTACGCCTTAAGATGGTTAAATAGGGGTTGCAAGGTATTATATTGTGGACTTTATTTTTAAAGATAAGGCCATGCCTTTCATATACGGGTTTCTGGATCGATACAAATAAATGACCATCTAAAACATATCTTTACGATGACATCCGTGTTCGAGTGGCGTCCACAACGGTTTTCAAGGTGTCGCCAGCTCTGAGGTCCCGGGTTCGATCCCCGGACGGGTCGATGTAGAAAATCACTTTTCTACATTATGTCGAGTCTGGGTGTTAGTGGTACTTTCGTTGTTTCTGATTCCATAACACAAGAGCTTTAGCTACTTTCTTTGAATTCGGAGCAATGTATGTGATTCTTCTTCATCTTTTCGTGTCAATGATTTTCCTGTTTCGTCTGACCAAAAAGCTGCCACCATTTTAAAAGTTTATCCAAACTCAATGTATGTGATGTTTTCCACATTATCTTATTATTATCTTAACGCCATAATCTTTTATGAAAAATATAATTGCTCCTTACTTTGAAAATCACAGAATACATCTATCTATCCTTTACTACTTACTACTCTTAACTTTACGCGCGTGCGAAGCCGCGAGCAACAGCTAGTATCTATATAAATAAAAAGACAAGGCCTGACTGACTGACTGACTGACTGACTGACTCATCAACGCCCAGCCCAAACCCTTAAACCTAGAAAGCTGAAATTTTGCACAGAGGTTTCCTTTATAATGTAGACAAGGAATAAGGAAGGATTTTTTGAAATTCAACCCCTAAGGGTGTTAAATAGGGGATGAAAGTTTGTATGGAAAATCGTCATTTTTGAAGTTTAAACCATGAAACTTGGTGGTTACCATTCTGGTAAAAAAAATAAAATCGACGTGTTTCAGTATTTTTCGAATATCAATCCCTAAGGGACTTAAATAGGGGATGAAAGTTTGTATGGAAAATCGTCATTTTTGTAGTTTAAACCATAAAAATTGGTAGATAACATTTTAGTAAAAAATTAAAAACTACGTGTTTCATTATTTTACGAAAATCGACCCCTAAGGGTGTTAAATAGGGGATGAAAGTTTGTATGGAAAATCGTCATTTTTGAAGTTTAAACCATGAAACTTGATGGTTACCATTCTGGTAAAAAATTAAAATCGACGTGTTTCAGTATTTTTCGAAAATCAATCCCTAAGGGACTTAAATAGGGGATGAAAGTTTGTATGGAAAATCGTCATTTTTGTAGTTTCAACCATAAAAATTGGTAGATAACAATTTAGTAAAAAATTAAAAACGACGTGTTTCATTATTTTTCGAAAATCGACCCCTAAGGGACTTAAATAGAGGATGAAAGTTTGTATGGAAAATCGTCATTTTTGTAGTATAAACCATAAAAATTTGTGGTTACCATTCTGGTAAAAAATTATAAACCATGTGTTTCAGTATTTTTCGAAATTCAACCCCTAAAGGAGTTAAAAGGGGTTGAAAGTTTGTATGGGAAGTTTGGTATTTTCAAAGATAGACACATGAACGTAAACGGGTTTCTCGATAGAAATAAATGAAGACGTGTTTCAGCGATTTTGAAAATCTACCCCCTAAGAGGGTAAAATAGGTATGTAGGTAAATGAATTGTGTAGTTTTCATAGATAGGCACATTAAATTTCATAGGATTATGAGTTAAAAATAAATAAGACGTATTCCCGAGATTTTAGAAATCTACCCTCAAAGGGGGTGCAATAGTGGTTGGAAGTTTTTTTTAGGAAGTTCGTCATTTTCAAAGAGAGAGATAAGATTTGGTTTCATGAGATTTGGTATACGGGTTTTTGGTTAGAAATAAATGAAAACATATTTTAGCGATTTTAGAAATCTACGCCTTAAGATGGTTAAATAGGGGTTGCAAGGTATTATATTGTGGACTTTATTTTTAAAGATAAGGCCATGCCTTTCATATACGGGTTTCTGGATCGATACAAATAAATGACCATCTAAAACATATCTTTACGATGACATCCGTGTTCGAGTGGCGTCCACAACGGTTTTCAAGGTGTCGCCAGCTCTGAGGTCCCGGGTTCGATCCCCGGACGGGTCGATGTAGAAAATCACTTTTCTACATTATGTCGAGTCTGGGTGTTAGTGGTACTTTCGTTGTTTCTGATTCCATAACACAAGAGCTTTAGCTACTTTCTTTGAATTCGGAGCAATGTATGTGATTCTTCTTCATCTTTTCGTGTCAATGATTTTCCTGTTTCGTCTGACCAAAAAGCTGCCACCATTTTAAAAGTTTATCCAAACTCAATGTATGTGATGTTTTCCACATTATCTTATTATTATCTTAACGCCATAATCTTTTATGAAAAATATAATTGCTCCTTACTTTGAAAATCACAGAATACATCTATCTATCCTTTACTACTTACTACTCTTAACTTTACGCGCGTGCGAAGCCGCGAGCAACAGCTAGTTTACATATAAGTATGTAATATTATTATATCAGTTGTCTGGTTACCATAGGCTCTGCCTAGTTTGGAATCAAATGGCAGTGTGTAAATAGTCCCAAGATTATTATTATTTATTATAGGCATATTTACAACACGTGTAGACAATCAGATACAGAAACCAAATAAATTACACGCAACAAAAATCCTCACAAAACACTTTATTAATGGTACGTGTTTACCGAAGACAGATCCAATTAGCCGCCAAAGTATCTCGCGTTACCTCATAATGATTAGCAAATTTAATAACGAACTCTCACCGCTAGGAATAGGACCTCCTTCCTCCAAAGTTGACATCTCCCGCTCATAAATACATGGATATTTGCACGAGAGATATCGCTTATTTATACTGTTTATGTATATGTCATCTAAAATAAACTTCACTATTTCTGACTGTATGTTCGTTACAATCTCAAAAACCACTGCACCGATTTTTATTATGTTTTCACCAATGCATAGAGTGGTTCTGGACAACGGTTTTAGTATATAATTTGTCAAGTTGTTTTATAAATTGGCTAACCAACATCCACGCGGGCGTAACTGCGGGCATCAGCTAGTATTAAGAAAAGTCTCGTGTAAAAGAGTTTGATATTGGAATCCTCCGAAATGGCTTCACCGAAATTTAGCAAATTTTTGGTGTATATTTGGTAGATCTCAGAATAGGTCGTAGACTATTTCTTATACCCTTAGGTGATAAGGGCCCTCTACAGAATATGGCAACACAATTTGCCGGGTCAGCTAGTAAACCATAAATTAAAGCTTTCCGAATACGAGTTTTAAATTAGATTCCATTATGTTATGTTAATGTTGCTATAATGGTGGATCTATAAACGTTATGGCCGCTATTATTCGTAAATTGGAGAGTTGATACCTTCGGAATTACATTATTTATGTTTGTATATGATTATACTACGTCGGCTTATACTTGTTTGTAGCATAAATAATAATTTGTTTTGGTAAATTAAAGGTGTCCGTGTTTATAAATAGACTTATGTACTTACCTAAATTAATTAGTAAACAGAAACAAAAGTAATCTAAAAACAATGGTAATAAGGTTGAAATTAACTGCTTCAGTACATCAACCTGTATTTTGTATATTAAAACCACATAGATATGTTTTTATTTTTGTGGTTTTGGGCAAGATAAACATTTCATTGTTGGTGAAGGTTAAAAAATGTGATATGAACATTTTAACTAAGAGTACTTTTGTGCCTATATCAGCTACTTGTTTATTTCAAAACACCGTGTTACAATTTATTCGTTAGTACCCATACCCGTACCCATCTTTCATTTAGCATCTAGCCATCAAACACCAACAAATATAGCCTATGATCCTCAAAAATAATGTAACTTAATACATGCAAAAAAAATCTAAATCGGTTCAGTAGTTCGAGAGATAACTTCCTACAAACGAGCTCACAAACTTTACCTCTATATTAGTACAGAATAAAGCCACCATAATTGTTCTAGTTTTATCAACAACTCATAGCCTCAGTGATACATTAACAAAAACAGGCGAGCACAATAACTCAACGTTATTGGATGGTCGTTCATACGCGAACTTCGGAACTTAGTTAAGTAGTTACCACTTCCACGACGATGGAACTATTTACTAAACATTGTATTAATTTTGTAATAAACCATTTTTTTATAAAGCGGTGGGGTTCGAATCCCACCCATTCCACTACCGACGTGAACCTAGTAACACAAAAATTTAGCTTACCGCGAGGGGTTAAAAAGAATACTAAGTATGTGGGACCTAGCTGTATAAATTTGTAAGTGGATTTTTTTAAAGAATAATTATTAATATGTAATACTGTGTAATACTGGCTTTGTGTATGAGCACAAGAAATTCATGGTTTATCTTTGAACTCAGCTCTTTTATGAGCTGTTTTGTACAGGTTCTTAAAGATTCACGGATAACAATTATAGAATACATAACGTATTTAGATTTGATTACCTACAACTCTGATATATTATGAAATTGCTTAAGTGATTAAAAATGTATTTTCTAAAGTAAAGGGCACCGCATGCTCTTCTGTTTTAAAATCCCAAATATTGTCCAAGTGTAGTAAAAATAATAAGTACCTCTTACGTATACGGTACATAGGGATTATTATAACATAGAACTTAATGTAATTGGTATTAGCTTTTTAAATGGTATCTGTAATTCTAAAAATGTAACAATTTTGCCGCTTAGCACGTATCAACAACATCGTTGGGAAGAACCAAGAGGTGTTTCAATGTAGAGCACCATTTCATTTAATGACCACCATTTTGAGTTCCGCGCTCACGAACACTTAAAACATTAAGAGCAAGCACCATGCATTTATGACTCAGATCTAGAAACGACAGTTTGGTTTGACATCGCCATTTTGATGTGTTTTTACAAACTGTAATTTTGTAAATTATCCGTGGAAAAATCTATTAAATTGTAAGTTCATGAACCGAAACAAACGATCACATAATTTTTAATTAAAAAGGATATATTTTAAAAGTACTTATCACGTTTTCAGAATGTGCAAGACTATAAGACTCAATATGTAAAATAATAGGAAGATAGAATCAACGAATAGAGTTCCATATTCAATTTTATGAAAAAGTCCTGATCCCATTTCCGGAGTCGTTTTTATGCACCTGCTCGCTTCCTGCCCAGGTAGCGGTTTTAATATTCGTTTTTTTATAGGTAATATCATATACCTACATATTATAAATTATACGATTTCAGCCGAATAATCTTTATATATATAATTCTTCTGTGAGTGTGTATGTCACTGAACTCCTCCTAGACGGCTGGACCGATTATAATGAAATTTGCTGTGTGTCTTCAGGTGGATTCGAGGATGGTTTAGATTCACAATTTGGTCCAATTTGAAATGTTTTTTTGTTTAATTTTTATCATATTAATATGAAGGGAGTTCGCGCGCAACTGTGCTAGCGAGTAGACGCGGAAATGCAAGTGTATCGTGCGTGAGTCATTATTATTGTACGTGATAAAAATGACGTCGAACACTGTTAAATGTAATACATGTAATGTTGTGATATGTGAGTTGCTCGCTTTTGTGCAAAATAAGATCGATGTTATGGATGAAGAAAGCCTAGTTCGTATTTGTATAACGTCTTTTACGGTAGAAGAAGTTTGCAACGCGAAGAAGTTGTTATTTGAATCGGCGCCGTCTTCAAAACGTAAAGTGAATAGAAGAGGAAATGGAAAGTCAGAACGTGATTTATTTGATATCATCACATTGCTAAAAGAAACAGATCCAGAAATAGTACCAATTTTTGTGGCAAGAGAATTACAAAAACTACCGCCAGTCACTTTCGACCACCTTGATGCCACCCGCCTATTGAAAGACATTCTTGTAATTCAAAAAGAACTTCAACTGGTAAAAGATACATATGCTATGAAGGACGACATATTATTGGTTAAAAATGATTTGGATTGTTTGAAAAATACTTTCACCGGCAATTTATGTTCAAATTCATTCAAAAATATTTGTATTGATGGCGGCAAATCGACCGACCTACCTCACGTCGACGCCGTCGCCGCGCCCGCTGACGTCATAGCTCCATCTCCCTCGCGCGAGCCGAATACCGGTATTGATATCTCGCTCGATCATTTCGTCGACGCGTGCGCGTCTACAATGCATGTGGAGGCCCGTACGGAGGTTTCGAACATGAATTTAAAATCAACTGATTTGCGTGAGCTAGTTAGTATAAATGACGCGTGCAATGAGAGAAAGAGAGATAACACGAATGTTATATTAGATCCAGGATCACAAAAATTAAAAACATTCGCTAATATATTACAGGAAAATGTAAAAAAAAAATGATGGAGATGATTGGATATTAGTACAGAAGAAGAGAAAATTTAAAGAAAAGTTCATCGGAATTAGAGGTCGAGCAAATATTGACTGTGAGGAGAAATTTAAAGCGGCCGACTCGAAAATTTCGCTGTTTGTCAACAACGTCGACAAAAATGTATCCGAAAACGATATAAGTTCATACATATTATCGAAGACACAAACAAAAGTTGACATAGAAAAAATTAATATGAAATTGGAAAGAAACTACAATGCCTATAAAATTGTAATACCTAAAAGCAAATTGTCAGTATTTTTAGATGATAACTTATGGCCAGAAGGTGTTACTTTTCGCAGATATATAGATTTTAAAAAGAGATCTAAAAGGGATATAAATATAAACAACAATAATGGATCACAAAAATAACAATAACACATCAAAAATAAGTACATTTGTATCTTACAATTGTAAATCAATTACGAGGTCAGTGGACTACGTTAGATTATTGTGCCAAACATCTGACATAATTGCGTTGCAAGAGACATGGCTGCTACCTCACGATATTCCGTTCCTGTGTACCATTGACTCCGACTTTGGATGCGTGGGGAAGTCAGCGGTGGACACATCAGCAGGTATTCTTCGTGGTAGACCCTACGGTGGCGTCGCAATACTGTGGCGTAAAAGCGCCTACGATAATGTGTCACTAATACAATGCGAGAATGTGCGGCTTATTGCTATTAAAATAAACATAGGAACTAAAACTTTCATAGTGTTCTCTGTTTATTTGCCTACAGAGTCAATAGACAATCTTGCTGAATTTGTTAACTGTTTAAGTGAAATTAATGCAATTATTGACAGTAGTGGTGTGGATGCGGCATTTATATTAGGAGATTTTAATGCACAACCTAACGGACTATTCGGTAAGGAACTTTTAAGTTTTTTAAGTGAAGTGCAGTGGCGATGCGCTGATTTAGCTTTGCTTGGCTCTGATTCAGATACGTACACGTACGTTAGTGACGCGCATGGCACGACTAGCTGGCTAGATCATTGTGTGGTGACTGATGCAGCATGGAACTCAGTCGTGGATATTAATGTACTGTATGATGTATCGTGGTCTGACCATTTGCCTTTATTGATAAGATGTGATTTAAATGTATTAAGACCAAAAACTATGTCTGAGATACGACAAAATAACAAAGTTATATGGGGTACAAGGGACTTAAAACAAATTGAAAAATATACAAACTACTGTAACATTCATCTCAAAAATGTAGATTTTCCTGTTGATTTCACAAAATGTGCCCATAGTAATTGTAACAATATTAATCACCATAGCGTTATAGATAAATTGTATAAAGATATTGTGGGGATTCTTTCTAAAGCAGCTAGTGTTAGTCATAGTCAGGGGAATCAGCGTAGAAGGTGTCATAAACCAGGCTGGAATAAGTATGTACATGAATTGCACAAGCAGGCAAGGCTCGATTTTCAGAATTGGACCTTATACGGTCGCCCGACATTTGGTTTTTTGTATGAAAAAATGGTTGAAAGTAAAAAGTTATTTAAAAATAAGTTAAAATGGTGTCAAAACAATAGAGATCAAATTAAAATGAACATTATTGCGAGTCAACATGACGTCAAAAATTTTAGTAGCTTCTGGAAATCCACAAATAGTTTAAACCCCAAGATTAGCATGCCTGCTAGTGTAGAGGGTGTGAGTGAACCTAGGGAGATCGCTAGCCTTTTTATGTCATCTTTTAGGGTTGAGTCTCCGTTAGGCCCATCTTCTTCTGATACCTCGGGAGTCTTGGAGGGGTTGGGGACCCAGCCTATTAGATTTACAGCTAAGGAAATAGCGAGCGCTGTACGAGCATTGAAGCGGGGTAAGTCACCGGGACATGACAACTTAAGTATGGAACATCTGAGATACGCGGGTAAACATATAGCAAGAGTGCTGGCTATGTTATTTAGTGTTTGTACAAGTCACTCGTATCTTCCAGAAGATCTAATGAAAACTATCGTAGTTCCTATAATAAAGAATAAGACTGGAGATGCGAGTGCCAAGGACAACTACCGACCTATTTCCTTAGCTACTATTATTGCTAAGGTGCTGGACAGTTTGATTGATAAACAGTTGGATAAACATTTAACACTGCATGACGCCCAGTTCGGGTTTAGGCCTCATTTGTCTACTGAAGCAGCCATCCTCTGTCTCAAGCATACTGTCCAGTACTACACAAATAGAAAAACACCTGTCTATGCGTGTTTTCTTGACCTCTCCAAGGCTTTCGATCTGGTTTCCTATGACTGTCTTTGGAGAAAACTATCGGAGGACACTAACCTTCCAAATGATTTAATTAGTATCCTGAAGTACTGGTATAGGAACCAGTACAATTATGTAAAATGGGGGGGAGTCCTATCGGACGCATACAGGTTGGAATGCGGGGTGAGACAGGGAGGCTTAAGCTCACCAAAGCTTTTCAATTTGTATGTGAACCGACTCATCTGTGAGCTCAGCAGTGCCAGTATTGGGTGTTCAATTGACGGACAGTGTGTTAATAACATTAGTTACGCGGACGATATGGTGCTGCTGAGCCCATCGATCAGTGCTATGAGGAGACTCATCCGTATTTGTGAGGAGTATTCGGTTGCTCATGGTCTCAGGTACAATGCTGTAAAAAGTGAAATCATGGTTTTCAAGGCCGGCAATAAGACGTATGACGAAGTACCATCAGTCATACTAGGGGGAGTCGCACTGACCAAAGTAACTAGGTTTAAGTACCTGGGACACTGGGTAACAGATAATTTATCAGATGACGCAGATGTTGAAAGGGAACGCAGGGCGTTGACAGTGCGGTGTAATATGTTGGCCCGTAGGTTTGCACGATGTACGGCGGATGTTAAGAAAACTCTATTCCGGGCTTATTGCCAGTCGCTGTACACGTGTGCCCTATGGGTCAAATATGCACAGGGCTCGTACAATGCTCTGCGTGTCCAATACAATAATGCGTACAGGGTAATGATGGGGCTGCCGCGCTTTTGCAGTGCGTCAGGGATGTTTGCCGAAGCAGGTATACCGGACTTCTATGCGCTTATGCGATCACGAATAGCGTCCCTGATGCGGCGAGTGCGCGACAGCCCTAACAGCTTCGTCGCTATCGTGGCCAATAGAGTTGATAGCCCTATAATGTGGCACTGGATGACGACCCACAGGGCGTCATTCAGATATGTGAAGTAGCTTTTAAGTTTTTATTATTCTATGTTATAAATTTTTTCTAGTTTATTTGTAATTCTATGGATGTTCTGTCTGGAAATAAAGTTTTATTATTATTATTATATTATTAATATCGCGATTATTGACATTAACAACGAATAAACAATGCGGTAACCATGGTAAAATTAGTAAGTAGGTAGTTGCCATGACGACCAAATTTTGTTATTTTAAGTACGATTTACTATCCTACGCTATTAGAGGTTATTTAACAATTAAATAAACAAGGTTATCATAACGCCTTGCAATGATATAAAAACTGTTTTCTTCTTTAAATATCAGGCTCGCAGACTTTTATGTTTTTTTTTCGTTCGTCTATTTGGAAGGTCTGAGAGTAGGTCTTAGGTTATATGATAAACAGGATGGATTTTTTATTGCCACCAGAAAGAAAGAGAGAAAGTACTCTATAAATACTGAAGAATAGCAAATTAGACTCAAAGAAAACATTCCTTTATTTTTGAAAAGAAATAAAGGTGCAATATATAGATGTTTGAAAATACGGTTTGTAGACCGTGAATAGAATGGGCTAAAACTAGCACCGTGTACTTTTTGGCATCAATCGATATTAAATATAATTCCAGTGTCACGATGTTTGTCGGGGATGAACTCCGAAACTACTGAACTGATTTTAATCAAATTTTCACACCGTGTGCAGTTTGATCCAACTTGAAAGATAGGACATCACAAATGTTATATTAAAAAAATTGAGACCGCGGGCGCAGCAGCGGGAAACAGCTAGTATAATGTAAAGATCCTAATTATATTTAACTTTCAAATATATGTTTGCGATAGAACAATGGGCATTTTTATGTTAGAACCTTTGTTATAGGTTGTTTCTATATGGCTATATCAAAGTCTGTACACGGACAAATACGTATGCCTTTGTCGTGGCGAACCGGGACCACTAGCCGGAGGCGTATTTTTGGGTCCCAGTAGGTAATAACCTGGGAAAAATGGTTCCAAATTATGGACGTAAGCGAAAAAAATTTTTTTGTTCGATTTTGGATTTACTTGGTCGAATCTTCAGTCATATTATTCAAATTCATAATATAATATCTTGGGACATTTTAAACACGGCCGTCTGATCCCAAACTAGGCAGATCCTGTGCTATGGCAACCAGACAATTGATAAATATACTTATATATTTAGAAATACTTATAAAAAAAGGATAAATTACACCCAAACTCAAACTAAATGATCGTACCCATCACATTTTGTCACATCAAGATCACATCAAGATTTGTCCTGGGTGGGACTCGAACCCACCACCTCCGGCTTAGCAGTCAGGTTCACTAACCACTAGACCAACAGGCCTGTCAGAATATAATAATAATGTAATAGCTCACAGCGATCTGCAATCAGTATAAAATATATTTGATAAATATTCATTAGGACTCAGTCATCATAAATAAAGAACAACTGAATAATTATGTACAAAGCCGCACAATGGTCCTCGGGTAATGGGAAAAGTTTTAAACCAACAAATCCCACATAACGAATATATGAGTAAGTCGGTGCGGGCCATAAATTCGGTGCGTATCTACGATGCCGACTCTCGTTAATTATAAATAAAATCACAATGCCTTAACTTTGAGCACGATTTTATCCGTAATTAGAGTTGTTTGAGCTTTTTGTTAGAATCTTGATCGTTTAAATTTGTAGTACCTACCTAATTTTTTAAATCAGTTTGTAGAATTTTAATAACATTAATTTTAGTAAATATTTATTGGAAAAGGTAGAGTTCTGTTGGAAGGAATTAAAATTGCTTACATATACACTCGAGAGCAATGAATCCGGGTCACTTAAAGAATGTTAAAAATCTCGGAAACTAAAAATGATAGGTTAATGCAATAAATTGTATTTAATAGACAATGTAATACTCCTTAAATGAAAGTAAAAAAAATATGAGTCACCATACATTTTATTAACACAAAATTACATAAAGAAAAAAACTGCTGATCTCTCCTTTAAACAAAAATAGGAAACATGAAATTTATGAACTTTATTACGATTTTCTTGAATTTTAATACTTCGTATTGCCTCCTCGTGCTTCCATTACTGCGTTTACGCGGTTTGGCATGCTGTACACCAAGTTCCTTATACGATTTTGGGGAATATTCTCCCATTCCTCTGTGAGAGCAATTTTGATCTCACGAAGCGTGATTGGGGGAGGATTTCGTTGTTTTACGCATCTGCCTAGCTCGTCCCAAGCATGCTCGATCGGGTTGATATCCGGGCTGCGCGCTGGCCACTCCATACGAGTAATGTTCATCTCTTGAAGGTAGTCATTTACAATCCTACCTGTATGAGGTCGGGCATTGTCATGCATAAATATAGCATCCTCACCTAAATTGACCATAAATGGACCAACGTGATCATTGAGGATTTCTTCCACATATCTTTCGCTAGTTAAAGAGCCGTTTTCTATGATCACCAGCTCTGTGCGACTTTCAGAAGAAATTCCGGCCCACACAAGTACAGACCCACCACCGTAGGCTACTTTTTCTTCGATGCATGCTTGCTTGAATCTTTCCCCTGGTCTTCGATACACTCTGTGTCTTCCATCGTGCTTGTAGAGCATAAATTTTGATTCGTCGGAGAACATAACTTTTGACCAATCTTCAATACTACAATTTACGTGGCTCTGGGCATATCTTAGTCTTGAAATACGATGTCCAGGCTCCAGTTTAGGGCCGTTTGCAGGTCTAAGGGGTTTTAAGTTAGATTCAGCAAGCCGACGTCTTACTGTCCATGCACTTGGGTTACTTCCTCCGAGGAGTCGAAACTGATTTGTGAGTTCAGTTCCTGTGAGAAAGCGATTTCGAAGCATGGTGTTCACCAAGTATCGGTCTTCTCGTGCTGTGGTACACCTGGTTCTGCCCGTTCCTGGTCTGCGTAGGTTACAACCAGTTACTTCGTAACGTCGGAGAACTCTTTGTACTGTTGACAGCGACACACCGACAGTCCTGGCTGTATCGCGCTGACTCCGGCCGGTTTCCAGCATTGTAAGTATTCTGGTGCATTCTTCAGGCGTAAGCGACATAATTTCAGCTTGAATAATGAATATAGAGCACTATCAACACGGTTTATGTACCCACATAAATGACAGATTACAAACAAAAGCAAAACCAAATGCTGTAATTTCGTAGGTCCATCTTCGAAAGTGGCCCTTTTTCAAATTTGATTTTTTTATGATATAACTTTACAATAACTAAGAAGTTTTAATACCTTCATTTAAGGAGTATTACATTGTCTATTAAATACAATTTATTGCATTAACCTAGCATTTTTAGTTTCCGAGATTTTTAGGACTCTTTAAGTGACCCGGATTCATTGCTCTCGAGTGTATTTAAAAAAAAACTTAATTTTTGAGTCACAAAAGTCAAAAAGAAATATGTACTTGCAACTGCCAAATATAGAATTCAAATTCAAATTCATTTATTACTTTCACAATAGTTTCCTTAAAGTTAGTTGGTGGAGTCTCCATTTAAGCATATTAATGCCTGTGTTAGGAGGCTCCGCTCCTTCATACCGAAGTGGAGATGGGTGAAAGGGTAATAACTACTTTTAAATGTACATCAGATTACTAATCAGAACAATAAACATTGACATTATTTGACACAACAAATAAACTAGTTACAGCTTCAAAACATTAATCAGCTTTAAAGCTGCAACCAATCCACCCGCCGTGGCAAACATTGTAATGTAATTAATTATACATTTTTATTAAATTGCATGCAAGTTCGTGAGTGTGTCTATGTGTGTATGCGTGTGTGCGCGCGTGTGTGTGTGTGTGTGTGTGTGTGAGTGTGTGTTTGAGTATGTGTATGCGTGCGGGTGTGTGTTAGGATGAGAATGTGGGGGTAGTATGTTTGATGCGCGTATTCAGTATCAGGGTCTGAAGGTGAAGGATCATAATATTTTGTGTGGAATTATATTTTATTTCATATATGTCAGCAATGCTTCCGTTTCACTAAAGGTAAGTGTCTTGATCCAACCATGCATAGCCTTTTTAGCTGTATAATATTTTTGTGCATGTATGTATATTTTTTTATTTATTTTATTATATAGTTGAGCAGCACGTTTTTTATATTGATTGCTAGCAAACATGGTGTTAGTCAAAAGAATTTGTAAGATTGCTTTATTTTTCCTTTTGGGGGTCTTATCCGCGTGATATGTTGTGGCCCTATGTGTTCTTAGAATAATATGCATTATGTAGAGTTTTCTGACTGAGAGTAAGTTGCTTATCTGATAAAGCATTTCAGTAGGGTACGACATCTTTTTAAAATACATCGTCTTAATAAGTGCTCGTTGCGCTCGTTCAACGTTGATGAAATAAGTTTTAGCCGCGCTTATTATATGGGAATGCAGTATGTAATGATAGACTGAACCAGAGAGAGATAAATTTCGTTAAGTACATTTCTAGGGTTGTTTTTTGCTGTAATCAACTTTATAGGAACAATATGTCTCAGTGTTCTAAATATCCAACTTAATTTTCTCACTCTATTTCCAACTTGTTCCAAGTGAGGATACCAGGTTAATTTCTGGTCAAGTACTACACCCAAGTATTTAGCTTGGGAAACTTTTGTAATGGGGTCGCAGTGACAATTGTCATTCATAGCATCTCCGCATGTATGGACTTTTATACTAAAATTATTACTGGGCTGGGTGCGGTCAGTGATGCTAAAGCAGATATAATTGGTTTGCTAATATTTAGAGTTAGTAGGTTCACATTTAACCAGCAAGCTATTCTAGACATTCCTATCTCTGCCCTAGCTTAACTTCATCCCAAGAATTGCCAGAGAACACAACAGCCGTATCATCGGCGTAAGAGAAGATCTTTGCATGGCATATGTCCATATTACAAAGGTCGTTGACGTACACCAAGAACAGGGTCGGAGCAAGGACACTGCCCTGGGGAACGCCGTATGATACAACTACATCATTACTGACGTGTTTTCCTATCTTTACTCGTTGTTTCCTGTCAGTCAGGTAGTCTTTAAACAGCATAAGTGGAGTTCCTCTTATACCGATTTTTTCCAGTTTATTCACAAGGACAGGGACAGAAACGGTGTCAAAGGCTTTTTTTAAATCAATGAACGCTGTCAGACACTTATCTCCTCTGTCTAGATGCTCGACTATGAGAGAAGTTAGAGCTGACACTGCATCTTCGGTGGATAGGTTTTGTCTAAATCCAAACTGTGTCGGTGATAGGATATCAAATTTATTCAAATAATGTTTTAACCGATTATTAAGTAATTTCTCAATTATTTTTGAAAGTGCAGACAGGACGGCGATTGGCCTATAATTATTGACATCGTCTCTGTCCCCGCTCTTGTAGACTGGAGTGACAACCGCTTGCTTTAATGGGGCTGGGAAGATACCCTTCGCAAAGCAGAGATTCGCAAGATGAGTAATTATTGGCACTACTTCTCGTTTCACATGCTTTAAGAATTTTGTAGGGATATCATCCCACCCGGGTGCGCTTTCAGTCTTTAGATTTATTAGGACTGTCTCCACTTCTTTGTGGTCCGCGTCTAAAAGAGCAAAAGAGGATAGCAATGTAGGTTGATTGTTAAATTTTCCGTCAGGGTTGGTGCTAGGATCAGTTCGACTCGTAATGAGTTGTGCTAATTGTTTCCCAACGTTAGCAAAATGTGTGTTTATGTATCTGGTTGACTCACTTGGAGAGGTCCTTGTGTTGAGAAGTTCCGAAATTGGCGTTTCTAATTTAGTAGTACAAGTAATTTTTTTTATATTTTTCCAAAGTTGTTTGCTATTAGATATAGAATTTGTAATCAATTCTCTCTCATATTGCCGTTTTATTTTTTTTATTAGTGCATTACAGTGATTTCGATATCTGCTGTAGGTTATTTTTAGAATATCATTGAATGGATTGTCACGACTTTTTTATGGAGTTTATTGCGATTCCTTATGCACCGTAGTATACCCGGTGTCATCCAAGGTTTAATGATTCGCTTATTATTAGGTATAGTTTTAACAGTCATATTTTTATTTATAGTAGAAATTAAGCGATTTATCAATTGGTGTACTAATAAGTTGGGATCATCACAGAAGAGAAGCTGTGAGAGGTTTTGTTCCTGTAAATCTATCAAAGAATTTATTTGAATATAATTGACAGGAAGCTGTGAAATAATGTTCAAATGATTATCATTACTGTTTATCATTATGTTTGCATACCCGTACTAGGGTGAAATATGTCATGTTCCGTACCATTATTTAACAACTTGTGTACCATATTTCAAGCAAATAAATGATATCTTATCTTATCTTATTGATAACCAATAGCCGGTTTCTGAATTGACAATTACAAGTTGAGAACGTCTATAACTCTGATCAACCAACCAAATGGCAGCGTGGGATTAGGAATGATAAAGTCAATAATGCACCATTTTTCATGTGAGCGTCACTAAAGTGATATATTACGGACGCGTGTTTATTTTTATACTTTGTATGCGAAAAATATGCAGCTAATATGGTCCGAGGAAAAGGTCAAGCAGTCAGTCAACGGGTTGGTCAACCAGTTGTGCAACTGTGTCCCGGACTCGTGCCGAGACGAGCCGGGCGATGGACGAGTACCTACGGGAGACACTTCAAGTCGATAGTGCTCGACTCGAGGGAACTTCTCAAGCACAATATTTTTATCTCCACAGCTTTTTTTCGATTTTATTTTAAAAGATTTGTTTTTGAATTGTCGACTTAGCGGCGGTTAACGGGTAGGGAGACTAACGGACCTTATTTGACTGGCGTAGTAATGTTTGAAGAATAAATCTTTATAGTAAATAAACTGTTTTAATAGAAATAAATGTATAAGTAGCTAAAGCACTTGTGTTATAAAATCAGAGACAACGAAGGTACCACAAACACCCAGACCCGAGACAATGCAGAAATGTGCTTTTTCATTGACACATCCGGGGATTGACCCCAGAACCTCAAAGCTAGCGACACCTTGAAAACTAATGTGTACCTGTGCCACTCGGCCACGAAGGTCTGTTTAAAATTAGTTTGGATTATTGATTGGATTATCGGACCATATTTCCCAAATTATTGTAGTTTTAGCAAAGTAAACATTCGAGTCCGCAAAATGAAACCGACTACGGAGATATATTAATTACGAACTAAGCAAAATATACTAACGAAAATGGGTAAAATGCTGACTCAACAAACAACCCCTAAATAGAATAATATTGGATTAGTAGACATTCAATTTTGAATCGCAACTAATTACACCGACACAGCCGAACGAAATTGACAAGCTATTTGATTGAATCCCAAAATATCATTTGTACCGTATATCCGACGGCTTATATTTTCCGATGCACGCAATTTATGAGGGGTTTTGATGAATATAAATTATGCCATTATAATAAAATGGTGGCACGTAATCTGTGCACCCATCTAGTATAACGACGTGTTTCTGGCGGTTGTTATGATCGCTCTTACGAGATAATAGTCGCACTGTTTGTTTTCAATACTGTTATTTCAAAGGAGGCCTCATTTACTTAACAATTTGAGCTTTGTTGTTTATGTCAATAGAAATTCATATTCAGTTATTAACAAAATACGAAAACAACTACGCGACAAAATTGACGAAACATAATTGTTTTTACAAACATACTTAGTTAATAAATCTACAAATATACTAGCTGACCAGGCAAATATAGTCTGCCTTTAAAAAAAATCTGGAAAGGGCCACCCTTATCACTTAGGGGTGTGAAAAATAGATGTTGGCCGATTCTCAGACCTACCTGTTGTATACAAAATTTCATACAAATCAGTCCAGCCGTTTCGGAGAAGTTTGGTAACAAACATCGCGACACGAGAATTTTATATATTAGACATTTCATATGTTGTTGAAAAGTAGAGTCTCCAAGGAGCAGTAGCAGCTATTTACATGTACTTAAAAGGAGGCCCTCAAGTAAAATTAACTGTACAAGTTATACAATAAACTTTTTTATGAATAGTCAGTTAATTTTAATTAATAATTAGTTGAGAAACTATAAGTGTTATTTATTCAAATTCATGTTTAATGAATCAATACCTGCTTGGTGCACGTTCATACCCGTTAACAACAATTTAGCCTTCTCCCAGTAAAAGCTTACAAAAACAAAAAATAAATCAAAATTGGAATATAGGTACCTACCTAAATAGAGCTCGTTTATCAAATTTTTTTTCAATAAAACGTCAAGATCGTTCAAGAAACATTTCTCATAAGTTATTTATTACAAATATTTATTTACTAAATTTGAAGGCGCGTGTCGGAGGGAGCCGTATTCTGAACCGTTAAAGCTATATCATAGTTGAATTTTGAAACAAACGTGGTGCGATCTCAGTACCTCTTTTGATCTAATGAATCATAATTATTATCGCAAAATGTCAGAATAGGGATGTCATTCGTATTGCATGATTCCTAGCGGCTATGGAATTAATTCGTCGAATTCTTTAACCGTTTTCATTCCGTATGCCAATGAAATTTAATTAACAACTCTGTAAATTCTTAGCTCTTGAAGAGAACTATTTACATTATTATTCCAGTGTACTTTTATTAAATACACATCCGGCATGACTTTCATGTTTCGAGCGGTATAAAATTGCTAAAATAAAGTTTTTATTTTTTTATTATAATTGTCTTTGTATAATAACGACTGCAGTCGGGTCTTATTTTTCTTTGATGTATTTTCTTTGTATATTATTATGTCATACATAATTATGTTTCAGGAACTCAGATCTTTGTATACGTATTAGTATGACATTATACTCGTTTACCTACATATTTAAAGCTGTCAGGTTCTCTTAGTGGCCCGCATAATTGCCAAATATAATAATACACCAAACTGTTACTAATTATGAAATGAAATCCAAGTACCTACCTAATTTGTTGAAAAGTTTAAGGAACAAAATGTAGATTCGTTTCATAAAACTTCAAGTTACTACATTACTCACTAAAACTCATAACTTTAATACGTTGTGCAGTGCCATATGCACCTTTGTATTCAATTTGCAACGCGCGAAATGTAGTCTAATGTAATATCAGCGAAGCTCTCGCGTTCAACGGAAGTAAAATTAGACCTGCAAGACATATTACTCTTCCGAGGAAAAATATTCACTAGACGTACATCACAATACATAATATACACGAAATGAGAGAAAAGTGATTGAAATGAAAACTTACCTATCGTCGTGAGCGCCAACGTACACCAATAATAACTTTGCAAATATTGTTTCACCACATCCGCAGTCTCAGTGTCATGATACACCCAGTTTTTACTACCAAACCCATTGTTTTTATATATTATATGGTACAAGCACCCGTTCCAATGGAATATCACTAATAAATAATGAATTAAACTGGTCGATCTAAACAAGTTCGGATAGTTCGTGTGCCGCTCGGTTCGGTCCATGAACGCCCAGAAGCGGTATATCTTGACGAGGCGGAATGAGCGCAGGATGGAGTTGAACCCGATGGACAGGTACAGGAAGTCCAGGGGCAGCAGACAGAGGCAGTCGATGTAGAACGTGGTGGAGTTCATGTAGTGCGCGCGCAGTTTTGCCGCGTCTGTCTGCAGCACGCCGTCTTCCAGGTAGCCCGTCCGAAAGTGAAACAAAATGTCCGCCAGGTACAAGAAATCCGAAAAGTAGTCCAAACAGAACCATACTATCAGCGTCTCGCCTGCAACAACACAAGCAACATTAATCATACAAACCAATCAAATCCACTCAATTAATAGATAGGTACTATATCCATGTTTATCAATGGATACGCTTTGATCTTAATTTTTTCTTTAAACATGACAAACAAAAGGTCAATAAGCAAATCGGGAACTTGAAAAGGATGAAATTCACAAAAATTTTATGTTGATTGTTGAAATTCATCATAGCCGTAAAGTGGTAATGAAACAAAAAATTGGAATCTTAACTATCAGAAGGTAAAACATCTAAACATTACCTTTGCAAATATTATATTGTCTCCGGTGCGAAACATTTAACCCAGAAAAGCTATTTAGGTAAGTAATTTAATTCTCCGCGGGGCAAGTTGGCGGAAACTATGCGAGGAGTGCGCTAAGTCGGTGCAGCCCCAGATCGTCGTCGCTAATCTTGGTTGCTATCTAAATGGAGACGTCTTTGCATAAGCTCAAGTCAAATTAGATTTTTATTCACTTAAGCGCCTTCTTTCAAGTTCATCTCGGCAATGAAAATGAGCAGTAGCAAACAGGTCACTTTAACGTTTAGCTTAGATTTTAATGTTAGTGGGTATTTTAAGGATGTTTACTGACCGTTAATCTCCTGGAAGGCGAACCTGTAGACGATGACCCAGAGGTTGTATAGGAAGGCGAGGGAGACGACCATGGACCAGTAGTAGCAGAGCCGGCCGGCGGGGTCGAACACGAAGGACCAGTGCGGGCCAGCGCGCAGCCGCCCGCTCGCGTACGTGGAGCGCCGCCGCAACCCGCCGCGGCTGCCGCTGCCGACAACAATACAGCTATCTCATTACCGATCTCAATCGTTTGACCCTTTTAACTTAATTCTATTCAGATTGCCTTAACAACGTACACAACGTTAAATCTGTTCGCCTTTGAAGCAATCTCCATAACATTATGTATGTGCTCTCTGCAAATCTAATAAGAGTTGCACTCAACGATAACCCATGCGCTTAGAGCTCATCGTATTATCTCTGAATATGTTAAGAAACGTGCAACGTTTTATTTATTTATTCGCTGCCATGAAAAGAATTGAAGGTGGTTGAGAGAGAACTATGCATTTGTTTAACGTTCTGTTTTATTTTAAATAAATTCAAGTCAAATAATTTAGTGATAAACATACTGCCAACTGTCCTTCGCCTACATTGTTATAGGAATGGGTTAATAGGTAGATATTAAACAAACTCTACATGTATTCCATAATTCATTCAGAACTCAACAAACACTACAAAATACATAATATCTAATGTATGCTCATGTACTAATTAAGATAAGACGAGTACATGCTAATTACAATAGTCTTTGTTCAAACTCGACAGGCTACATCAATCAATCGTGAACCAAACACGGCTAGATCGTATGTAGGCATTACAGATTCAATACGCAAGCTATCAACGTCTGACTCGTTTGCTCAAGACATACCTACTTCCCTATGCTAAGCATCCCGGCTTACGTGTACTTGTGTACACAGGTATCAAGCGCGGACCGTGTAAGATAAATGTAAGCAGCGGTGTTTACTTTAGCTGATTGTTCGGAGTTAACAGCGATTGACTGACTTAGCTCCGAGTTGGGATTTATGTACTATGTTCCGACTGGGGAATAATTGAATATCGCGTTAACCACCTCAGAGCTTACCACAAGGCTATCTGTCGTTGGGTCCAATTAACCCCCCGGATACTGACGGTATCCAACCGCAAGATCGCAGTCCCAATAATACAGTTTCATCAAATTGAGCCAGCTCAGAATAAGTGCTTCAGACAATTCACCAACGTCAGGCTAGTCCGATTATAATACACGGTGTCCGCAATACCCAAACCGGATACTACCACTTTCAATACCGGTACTATTTGACTGTACTATTATTTTTATTACAAATTGACAATGTATGTAACGTACTTGATGTATGGAATGACATGATATTTTTATTCTTAATGCACATAATCGTGCCTAAATTTACCCATAATTTGATTGGATATCGAAACAAATCAGCTGTAAGTCAACATATGACGCCTAAACCTGAGATTTCACTCCACGTCTATTGTCTAGCCATCAATTACCTCAGCAATACCATACTACCATATAGGCATATACCAATCAGGCGTACTGCCAGTCTAAGCTATTCAAATCACGTCAGATTGATTCGTTAAGCAAACCTAATAAAAGCTTTTAACTAAAATTAACGTGTAACGAATCCAATTAATTAGGTAGCCTCTCTTTACGAGGAAGTTAAGCATTAATTTGCCTCCATCTAAACGTAATGAATACGAACCTATGTTCTATTTGAAATAATTGAGTAATACTTCGGGACAGTTCCGAGGATGTAAATGCATAAATAAATTGGATACTGTGGCCCCACGGAACTTACAAACAACATCTACCAATGTTGAGTTGTTAGCCAACTTCCCCAGTCGTCGCGCAAACACGGCCACAGCTTATTAAATAGTTTGCTGTGTATTAAACGACCTTTTTCATTCACATCGGTGCTGTGAGCACATGGAAACTTTACACTTGCACATTTCATTTCGAATTTACGAAACAACGTTTTGAAATACATTAATTGGAGTTTGAATGGTCCTTGTACAAATAATCTCAGAGACGAAAATAATATGGGTAGTTAAATAATTTAACATGTTTAATTTCTCAACCCTAATTTATACAACGCACTAAAAAACTTATCATCCAGTTTTCTGTTGTACTGAGACCATAGAAAATTTTTCGATGTTCGATTTTTAGACTATGAATAAACATTTGACATGTTTGTTTTCTTTCGTCTCGTAAACAAATAATTACGAAGGTACAGTGCATGGAAAATTCGAGTGTCGTCACTCTGTCCTAAAATTTTTGCTATCGTTGCGACCATACAAGCCCTCAGTCCTGAACTTTAAAAAGCTTCATCATTGTAAATCTTATTGTTTTAATAAAAGAAAAAGTACGCGTCAAATATTTTTTATTAAATCTAACACAAGGACTTAATTTAATATATTTTTCTTTTTTATGTGCAATATAATACTCTTTTCAAGAGGTTAACGACACTTTATTTTTCTAGTTCATTTCAAGTCAGATGAAAATTGTGTGTCTTTTCATTCAGTATGAATAGAGTAGATAAAGAAGTATGTTGGGATTCCGAATCCCAACATACTTTAGGGTTCCGTATCTCAAAAGGAAAATAAAGGAACCCGTCCATCCTTCTGTCCGTCCGTCTGTCTGTCAAGACCCTTTTCTCGGAAACGCGAGGACGTGTCAGGGTAAAATTAAACCATATGTTTAAGTGAACTGACTCTTCAGGCTATGAAAAAATCAAACTTCTAAGTTTACGTCAAAAAATATACGACCGTTTATACCGCACAAAACGGTTATTTCCACACTCTTAAGGTATTCAATATGAGTACGTACTACACGTTGGCTTAGAACTACGGAATTGGGCAGGTAATATGATCTTAAACAACCAGTTAAGGCAAAAGCCTTAAAACTATGTATTTTAATTAAATCATAAAAAAAATTGTCTTTGTCCGTACAAACACTATAGTTTATTTAACTCTCAATGCGCCATTCACATTTATACGTTTTTCCTTTAACATTTTGATTCCCAATGTGAAATACAGCGCGTTTGAGCATGCAAAGAAACACTTAAATCTTCCAGAATTACGTACATAGCATTGAGTTCAGACGTTGTCATTATAAAGTTACTCGATCCAACTACAGTTTAGTACAAAATTCGAAGAGACAATGTATCGGTATAAACAAAGAGGCGACATTCACATGTGAATACGAGAAAATAACTTCGTACAAAATAAATCGCTGTTAACTTCAGATTTATGGTTATAGCTTGCATTTCGTGCAAGTGGCTACCGGCTGATGTAAGATCATTGTAAGTTATGGATCTTTATTTATAGGTGTATTCTTATTGACACATACTACGCAAGACAAATCACAATATTACTTCTTTCTTCCCAGTATGGTTGGTATATTTTCTTATTTTATTTTTTTAAAGATTACTAGCAATGTGGATCGCACATTACTAGTAATCTCGTTAACCCCTCGTGCAAAGCTAAGATGCTTGTGTTACGAGTGGGTTCACGTCGGTAGTGTAATGAGTGGGATTCGAACCCGCAACCACATGATCGCAAATCCGACGCCCTAGCCATTAGGCTACGCCGCTTCGGATATGTTGTGACATTAGATATTACTTGAAATATTGCTAATAAAACAAAGTCCGTGAAAAATATGTGGCACGACAGACCAGTAAATAATAATTACATTAAGTCTGATGATGATAGAAATAATATTAAATCTTTATATGGTAGGATAGAACAAAGTATTTGCCGCTGTCTATACGATAGATCTCTTAAAGTAAAGATAACGGATTTTAATACAGTTTTCTTACTAGATATGGTGAATTGATAAGAAAGTTTTTGTGTATAATTATAGGCATTTATTACTGAGCTACGCCTGCGAAGTCGTGGCGGATCCATATTACTGATATAGGAAATAGTGTATTAGAGGAAGCTTGAAAGTAGCGCCCGTGAATGAAAAGGTGAGAGGTAAGCGTTTGTCGTGGTATGGACATGTTATGAGGGACGAAAGTCACATAACTAAATAAGTTATGGGTATGACTGTGAATGGGTAAACAAGCAGATGGAGACCGAAAAATTTATGGATGGATTTTGTGAAAGATGATGTGAGAAAGAAAGGAGTGGATGCCGCGATGACGAGTAATAGAGAGAAATGTATGAAAAAAACGCACTGCGCCGACCCCAAATGAATGGGATAAGGGCAGAAAGAATCTACTGCAAATAAACTTCTTATTAGGAGTAGATATACCTATTACGAAAGTAACATCAATATATTGATGTATTTTCGTTTGACACGAACGTTCACTAAGTTCTTGTGGCGTTTGGTACATTATAAATCTTGTCTGTTTGTAAAATAAGAACTTTTCCCAGATATAAGCAAGTATTTCACTCAACTGACTACAAAGGGAGGGATACTGAGGAAAATATAACAAGTTATTAAATCACGGCTAGGAAAGAAGAAGTGTTGCTGTTTTAGCGCACATGGTGCTCGCAGCTCACATCTCGCACTGCTAAGAATTATCCGCACGGGCAGAGACCGACACATCTAGCTAGAATAAGATTGATAGTTGAATGGAAGCCAGTTAAACATTACACAAATAGAAATTGTTTGATTTACAACTATTGAAACTGTGTACTTTTCAACACAAAAACCAATGCTACAATAAATTGAGGAAACCTGTTTAATACATGCTTTTTGTTCAATTTAGATTAACCAAGAAACGTCGTAAAACCAAGTATTAATGATTTTTTAAAAGAAGACTAAATCCGTTAATTATTTATCGAAATCCATCTAAGATCAACGAAACTTACAATTACTAAATTCTATCCATCAATAATTCTCCTGATTTAAAACAAAATATAAATGGTAGGAAACAAAGAAAAGGGAAACAAAACACTATCTTCAACCCTTCCAATAGTCACATGTCATGTCGTCTTTCAGAATACAAGTAACATAAAGCTTATAGGAACACGCGACGCCATAATGAAATCACCTGTCAAGCAGTATTGTTTTATTCTGCCAATAAGGATTTGGTTTGAGAGTTATATTGGATATTTGCATAAAGCAATACACAGAAGTCGGTTCATTGATCGACAGGAAATCACGTATATGCGGCACAAGTTAAATTGAAGGCCAGTGAAGAATTGTTGTATCTTTGATATTCGAATTCAAGTTGTGTCACGAAAATGAAAAGCATTTTATGTATCTACATATGATGAGGGCAAAGAGCTAGAGTTACTGAAAGTACTTGACATATGTTGACTTTGCGTAGGTACATATTAGGTATGTGGATTATGAGGGTAAATGCAAAATTTCGATCTATCATGTGTAAAACCTGTACTGCTTTTTTCTACACATTTGCTGTCAAATGCTACCTAACTTCAAATCAAAGTTTTGACATCCAAGGTTCTGTGTGACGGTGAGTGGGCAGACGTAAAATCACTCGACTATTGGTCATCACGTTGAATGTGTTTTTAGTACCTGTCGGTGCCGTTGCAGTGCGGCGGTGCGAGGTGGTTGTGCGAGTGGTGCGGCGCCGGCGTGGCGGGTGCGTGCGGCGTGTGCGGCGTGCTGCGCCACCCGCTCAGCAGCGGCGCTTCTCCGCTAGCACCCAGCAGTTTTAATCTGAACAACACATTTTTTGGTTAAATACGTCATAGGTGTCATTGGACTAAGTATAGAGCAGAAGTAGAACAATACAGTATTTATATGAGTTTAAGGGCCGCCAACTATTGCATACTTGTGTTCACAAGGTTGCAGGTTCAAAACATTCGACGAGCATACAATAACATTTGCCCTCTTCCAGCTCAAGACACCTAACTTCTCCATCACTCATCTCATTTCAACCAGGGCGGGAATATGTCGAGAATCAAACCTCGACATCTTCAAGTGCCGCAAGCGCAGCGCGTACGAGGAGCATACCGGTTCGAGGCGGTGCGGTTCGCTGCGCGAGCGACGGGCGCTATTTTTTTTCAAAGTTATGTGTACTATCTTAATTATCCTAAGACAATCAGTGAAGGAAAACTTTATGAGAAAACCTGGACTCCTTGAATCGGGATCGCCAATCCGCAGTGAGCAAGCATGGTGATGTCCTGCTCTACGTGAGAAGAGACCTTTCTCAGCAGATTACTACTATACTTTTTTTAGCGTGTCCAATAAATGATGCCCTCTATTATTAATATTCTTTCGTAAGTTAGGCAGTAGTGCCAAAGTTGAAGTTACATATTCGGAATAATACCTACTTCCACAAACATCAAATAAAGGTACAACAAGTTCAAGCGCTCATTCAGAAACGATCAGTAATCATATCGCCCAACCATGCTTGACATTCGATCAGCCGTCAACAATATCAAACCTTCAAAAGCACAGTCGACCCTTGGCACAATATTTATTTAGCCATATATAATACGAATATTATATTTATGTAATATGGGCAGCAATAGTTGAGCCGCTAAACTGGGGGCGTCGGTAAGCCGCGCCAAAAACCGGTCAACCGCGCACCGCACCGTGGTAAGGGTGTCGTGTGGTAACCACCGCCGACCACATAATCGATATAATCGCGATAAAGGGTGCGAAAACATAAATCTTTCTAAACCGTTAACACCCATTCAAAAATAAGCCAATAAATTACAAAACGAAAAAGCCGGTAGTGTTAATCTATGAAGTTATGCAGATATGAGGGTTTTTTCAGAAAAGGAAACAGAATCGTTTGAAGTCCAATCGACTTAGTGGCACACGAGCGGCTACCGGTAGAAATTGGTTTTCCCAATACGACCTCTGTGTGCGGGGGCAGAGCCGCGCGCTAGAACTGTCGTACCGTAAAATGAGATATAAACCGTTCAAAAATGCGATCGGTCGTATTGGCGGGCGACAGGCGCTCGCTCATATTACTGAACAGGGCTGCCGCGAGCTACTTACCTCCTCTTTGGAGATTAATGCGTATTGATTTTTTATTTATCGCTATTTTGCCAAGTGTTTGGTTTGGCTGGCGTTTTCATATTTCAAAGCCACTTTCCGGTTATAATTGTGGCAGGAAATGTAGAGTTACGTTTTCTTTTACATTAAGGCATCGGTTCAGGTTTCTAGATACACCTACAGTGTTTAATATAGTTGAGATGCCCACCACATTCAACATTTTGATACGTTTTTCATCGCACAGGTGCAAACGTAAAATATTTTTGAGGTCGTAAGATCAATGTAATATAATTTATTAAAGATATCAAAACACAAAATAAACGTAAATCCACGTAAGTTAAGCAGATTATCTTTTCATTCGTAAACTAAATAAAAATGTGTAACATATATGAAATGAGTAAAAAGGGCCAACCTTGCTCGATAGAATTGTGCCGGAACCTACATAATATCTTGGTTTAGATTCGCTTACTGCGTTTCCAAAGCCTCAACAAACAAAACGGGATATCATTTCACGGACCTGCTTTAATAATATCGTAATTTCTTTAACCTTTTTATGTATCCTTTTTTCTCTATTATATGAAGGTAAGTTACCCAAAACAAAGTTGATTTTTGTATAAAGGTTAACTTCAGAAGATTTTTGTACGTCACACAAATATTTGTATCGTCGTTAAGAACCTGTGTAGCCGAGCTCGGGCAAAGCGGTCGTTGTTTATATTCAAAGAAAATGTACAATGACCAACAAAATTCGATGACCAAAATCAGATTTACAAAACACCAAAATTAATCAAATTCCACAAATTAACTAATAAGAATACAATTGCATAAAGCCTAAATATTGCATAAAGCCTAAATATCGTCATAAGTTCATTTTGTCGAAATATCGACGTATGGACTTTAAATTGTGGTTTAGCTGGTTTTTATAATGATCGTGTTCATCAACTTTTATTGCAGACTGTATGTAGGTCTTTTCACACATGAGGACGAAGGCTCATCGAGTCAACACTTGTGATTAAAGCGACACTCAAGAAAAGGGCCCTCGTTCCTGGGCAAACAAGAGCCGGCCCTCGAACCTCTTCACTCACGCCTTAATGGAGGCACGTTAACCGCGGAATATTTAAAAAGAAAATTTATAAACCACCGGAAAAAAATAATAAGGTATATTATTAAATGGCTTGGTTATTGCACTCTGTTTTCTATGAAGTCTACGTAATTTGTTAATTGAATACTAACATTTGAAAAGCAATCAAAGCTTCTACTAAAATTATCTTTAAATGAATCCAGGACTGGAATACCATAGTTTATGTATCGCAAAAACTGACAACTGAGTGAAACCAACTGAGAACTTGTTGTTTCATTCAAGTAACTTAAGCCATCATTTACGTATCAATTGCATCGTATTTATTGGCTACCATAGAATCTACAAGTGGAAATCTAAGATATCCTTAACTGTATAGACGTTAAAAAATCTCTCTACAATACATAAAGGTTGAAAGTGTTATGATCGCGATAGATCTCTTTTATCGCTCGTGGCGGTTTGACAGATCCAGTTTAAGGGATATCAAGTAATAACGCGTCCCGGGTGTCAATGGGGAACAAAAAAGTGACGCCGCCACTACGCTCGAACAATATTAGTTTTGTCTATAACAACCAGAACGACATATTCGAACATCGCGTAAATTCTTTGTATACATGTGCCGTGGTGGCTTAGCGGTTAAATGAACGGATTTTCGTGCACAAGGTCGCAGGTTCGAACCCACTATAGACAAATACCAATGTGATTTCTCAAAATTATAGTTATATGTACTTTCTTAATTATTCTAAGATATCATTGACAATCGGTGAAGGAAAACATCGTGAGGAAACCTGGATACCAAAAATTGGAAACAGAAATCGCCAAGTATGATAACGTGGTGATCAATGCTCATTCCTTCTATAGATGGGAAAAGGCCAGCGCCCAGCTGTGGGACATTTATAGGCCGGTATTATTGTAAGCCACTTCATCTGTTATGTACACATAAATAAGTATAAATTTGACGAACACCACAGAACCTGTATCCTACATTGTGAAACCAAATAAAAAACACAATGTTACAATGTATCCCAGATTAACAAATATGACAACTTCAATCTCGTGTACGGAGCCTTGTTTAAAATATTTCAGCTTTATCGCTCCAACAGTCGACACACAAGAATGATTTAAAAATAAATTACTTCAGGGGAATTACTGAGCTATATTCGATACTGTTTTAAAGCTATTTATCCGTACTCCAACGTATACAACAAAATTTATTATTATCGCCGACGCAAATACCTACTTAATTAAAGACAAGAGCCTCAATTTCGTTCGTCCTTTAAATTTCTAGCACGTTACGAAACTCCAGTTACTATTTATGTAGTGGAAAATTTGTACCATCTTACAAATCGGTAATTTTTTAAATAATGATTTCGTAGGGGGAGTTCTCAGGCCCTTGTAGGTTAGTAAATCAAACGAATCGATTCACAACAGGGAAGCTTGTTAAATCTAACCTCGTGTCATATATTGCCCCGAGTCAGTTTATTGGTGCGAGCCGACAGATATGATTTAGATTCGCGTGAAAAACGTGTGTAACAATTAAAATATTCGCTACATTTTTTGTGAATGGGCGCAGTAATAATAGTCATTTTTATTATTTTGCACGCAGAAATACAGAAATAAAACTCAAAGAGATATTGAGTCATATTTGTTCTTAGATTTCATAACTAACTTTTTAACAAAATGGCTTTAAAGCAAAAAAGGATCATTTTTCTTAACTAATTCACTGAGGAAGCAACTTTTTGGAAACATTATAATTAGAATAAGTTTGAAGTTTCTTTTGTATTGCCACATAAATATTGGATTGTTCTGAGATGTACGTTTTAAAGATATAAAATATCATAAGATTTTTTTAAGAAGTAAATCGTCACCGACCTATGTACCGAAGATGAAGCATGTGACAACTTTGACAGTTGTCACAATAGACTCGTCAAGTAATAAATCTTCACACTCCATTACTACTTACCTACTTTAATATTAATTATATGTACTGACGTTACGTAAATATTAAAATATCTGCCGCATATTAATTTTTTTGGTAATCCTCCAAAAAGTTAAGTAAATGTTTAAAAAAATAATTAATTTGAAGAAGTTTGATTAAATTTTTATTATTTAACAGGCCATCTAAACTTAGATGGAAGTACTTGCAAGTTTACATAGGCTGACAACATAGCTACAAGGAGGAAAGATAAAAACAAGTTTCGACCACCGAAGGGTAATAATAACAGTGTACAAAATAACTCTTTACTTTAACGTGAATATTATTGTTGAGCAAAAATATAAAACAATTTCTTTGGGAAATAACTGCGGGAAACGCAACTTCTTATTAACTCTAAAGTTATTTTCGTCATTCGTTACCAAGCTTCTAATTTTATTTCGCTGAAATCGTGGCTTGGAAGGGCTGCATTACTAGCTACTACATTATTGGCCTCATTTCTATAAACATAATGTGTCCCTAATTAATCAAATTATAAAACATCAGAGAAACATATGAAAGAAAGAAGAGTCTTTATTTTCACATCTAACGCGTGTAAAGACTTATTAACTAAGGTCTCTCATCAGTCATAAGGTCTCTGAGGTGACCATATAAGGATCTAGAATGTTGTTGAAGGTTTTTTGAGGTTCGGAACCTTGACAAAAACCACATCAATGCTAATCAATCAATAAGGACTAAAGTTGGTTTGATTTTTATTTGCTAGGTATCATCGACCATTTTAAGAAGACTTTTAGTAAGTGTGACATACCTCGCTTTGTGTGCGCGTCTGGAGCGCGAGGAGAGGTCCAGCTCGCTGGCGGCGGAGCACGCGGTGCCGGCCTGCAGCGAGCCACGGGAAGCGCCCAGCCGTCGCGAGCCCAGCCGGCACGTCATCATTTCTAGAACAAATGAAAATCAATGCTAAAACACTTTTATATACAACAATACGAGTAGATGTTACTAGTCTACTGCTGTTGTAACCTCCATATCGGTATCCCTGTTTGAATAGTAGTTATACCCGCGTGCCATGATTGTGACCCAACTTGACACTATGTAAAAAAAACATCTTTTATAATCTACTTCTCTAAACTTTTTACTGCATTATTAGAAGAGCGATGTTTAGGGGTTTGATATGGATGGGATACAGATTTGAATATTTCTTAAGCCAGTTATTAAACAGGGATAATCTTGGAAAGCACCGTTCAAAAAGATGCAATCATTTTATATGATATTATGCAATATATAACCGTATTTTCAGATAGCTTAAGAAGCTGATAAGTTTAGTTTAAGAATCACATAAAAGATACAGCTATGGCCCGTTTGCTGGCTGCATATCTATTTAAATGTGTTTCCTCTTTCATTCCGAAGCTCAAGAGCAATGTGTATTTAAGTTAAAACCAGCTCGTCTACAGTTAATCTTCATCGTTAATATAGCTTAACATTTCACTTCACAAACATAGATGTTCAAAACTTCTTGCTTATTGACTTTCTCATTAGCTTTAAGTGCTGTAGTACATAGTTTAGGATATCCTGTTTTATTTCAGTAGATTAAAAGGTGGATAAAACGGGTTTAAATAACTATAGTGCCACAAAGATATCAGATCCGGATCAAATATGTAAGATAAGTTTGTGGCATATCAAAGGATATTTGAATCTTCACTGTCAATTTTTTTATAAGTATACCTGCCGGGGGCAGAAGGGTTAATATTAACTCATTCCCAGAAACTTATCTTAAATTAAAGTTTTCTTAAATCATATTATTTGAATAAGTATTGTAAACTTATGATACTCTTCTGACTTTGCAATATCTTGTTATAGTCATCCCGTCCCTTGATCAACAATTTCTAAGTAGATAGAATGACGTCAAAACAAACAATATGGTTGTAGAACAATACATGTACGGCAGTCATATCGCGTATCAAAGTCTCTTTGTGATTCGATCATCCTGTATTCTGTACAGCCTAAAGACTATTATATAGAGATATTCCCTTCAACTGTCCGTTAATATTCTCCTGTCATATACACTACAAAACATAACGTAGTTACAAAAATATTTAATTCAAACGTTATGTATGTATATGATTTAAAATAAACCGTCGCTTGATAAATAAAATCTTAAAAACACCTTTAAGCTGAAGCACCATTGTCTGCAACCAATTAAGAAGATAACATAGAATTTTATGAGGAGTTCAATTCGTTCGCGGTCCGAACGGCCACCTACTAAACAATGGGGGAACAATAACGATAATAAAACGGAACCATCTTGCGAAACGAATAAAATGAATAAAGCATAAATCGAATGAGGCTATTGTTGCGGCCCTATTCTTTTTATAAACTGCCCGCCACGATTTGTTCATTGAAGCCTACTTTCTGAAAGTTCCGGTCCAAATTACGAGATTCTAAAAGAAACTACTTCGTACTTCATTCAAAAGTTACCTAACGAACTAAAAATAAAATGGAAAACTCAATGCAATCGGGCAGCTGGCGCAACTATAGCATACATAATGGGTGCAGAAATAGGCTCATCACGAGATCGCAGCCAGTCGAGGTAATATAACAAGTTAATAGGTGCTATTTATACGGCACTGCACGGAGAGTGACGTCATAGCACAAAGCGATATCGTACGTACATAAATAGTAGCGTAAATACGAATGTATGTCGGTGGATTGTTTCGTCCCGGCAGGCGGAGGTTTGGTAAATTTTAATGGTATGTTGCGTCGCAGTGCGGAGGCCTGCGACTTGTTGGAGAGCTTATCATTTTAACGAGTGAATGCCAGCTTAATTACGGATCGTTAATGATCGCCTGTAAGACTTTTATATCGAGAGTATTCATGGTTCCATTTCCACTCTTTTTATCAAAAGTAGTGATAAGGAACTCTTGTAAGCTATATGAATCTGGCCCCCGCTTTAAAAAAAAATCTTGCGAACTATGTTTTGTCAAATATTATTTGTACCTATACCTTACTATCAATTTAACAGAGCCAGCGATATCCCAAACGTTTAGCGAACCCGTTTAGGTTGGAGTTCAATCAATAATCAAAATATTCAGCTGTCGACAATGGATCGAGTGGCCTCCCGGCGATGCCCTGAACACCAATAAATAATAAGCTTTCCAGTTCGCTACGTCAACACATTGATATTGTGCAGATAAGTACAATTCCTAATATTGTTTCGACTCTTGTAGAATCATATTACGAATACGATTCAGTGACTTTTAAATTGTGTAGAAAAATGTCTGTTCAACCAAAACATATTTAAAACGCACTGCCTAAACTGTAAACTAACTGAAACCAGATTAAAAGAGAGGTACACTAAAGTATTTCGGCTGGCAGCACACGAACGCCTCACAAACGTTTTTCGTTCGCCAGTACAGTTCGCGTCGAATAATTTTCAATTTCCGTGGCCAACGAAAAAGTGCGGAATATTTTGGTAGATCACACTCAGTGTTCACCACTGTAATACACTTGGGCTTTTGTAGAACTAAACGAGCTATGCGATATAAAAAGTTTGGGGATGTGCGAGCTTGCATCTCCAGAAATGATTGTAAAGAGGTATTTGTATTCAAAACATTACTATTCCTTTTTGAAACCGGCTCTTTTTCAGTTGAATGTAAAAGTGAGGAAAACATGTCAAATTCTTTTAATTTAAAAACATTCTACTTATTTCGTGGTTTATCTTGTGTTTGTCAGCTATGAAAGCTTCGTTTTGCATCAACAGACGGTTTTTTTTTTGTTACTTGGCCCATGCGGGGATCGAACCCGCAGCACGTCGTGCACAGTGGTATTTAGCGTGGTGACCTATACCACTCGGCTATCCGTTCATGTTTGAACATGAAAAAAAGCTCAGAATCATTCGTGTCTTCAATACGCAAAATTAATTAATGTAGATCGTGTAATAGCAACGTTGGAGTAATTTGTTCCCAATCATAGGAACGACAAACATATACGTACATACGCAGCTATGAGTATGTTGCGTAGATGTGGTTGTGTGGTTTCATGTCAATCAATATCAAACATCAAATATTACCTTTGTCGCGTTGATTAACTGTGATTAACCAATTCCACCCTCTAACGTTATAAGCGTAAGTTATACACATGTTCAATATTTGTTTTATTTCATAATCACTGTGTAATGATTTTCAATAAGCCTGTTTTCCAGCTAAAACAAATTTGATTAAATATATTTATTTTTGTTGAATCACCTTCGAATGCTTTCAGCTGTATTGTTTTTCAAGTTTTATTTGGATGTATTACATTTTTTTACCATTTATTTAAAATGTACTTCTTTTAACCGGTAGTCCCAAAATTAATATGACATTAAATATAAAACAAACATAAACTTGAACGATATGTTGTGTGTAAAGTAACTACATAGCTTAGATATAGCATAATGAAATTGAACGGTAAAAATAAGTTTATCTATAATTTTTGTCGAAGCAGAACTCGTAGCTCGTATGAACTTGTTGCAAGAAAACCCTCATAGCTCGAGGCATCAATACATCAATCATCTCCAACAGATCTCTTCGTATATTTTTTCATTTGCCTACGGCGTATTCTAAAGTGGCGTCAACCAGTACTGGTAACACATACAACTCGTAGCCGGGAGCACGCGATGCCGCACTGCGACGCAACATATCATTAAAATTTACTAGAATCTGTTACGTGCGAGAATCCCCGATCCAAGTAAACATATACACACCAATTAGAAGGACGAGCAAACGTTTTAATGGTGTTTAACAACATACGTCTATACAATATACGAGTATGTATATATACACAAAGGGAGCTCGATAGATTTATATCAGACAATAAATTCTTCACAACTTAGAAGGATGTCCTGATTTCTATCGAGCTCCCAAAAGATTAAGGAAGAGAGATATAAATCTGGCAGTAGCGATGAGAACGAGAGTATGAGAACTATACACTTCTATTTATAGAGCTCCAATCGTCATTTAATCGTGTTTCTATTCGTAGCTGGTTAATAATAATAATATTTTTATAGTTTTCAATGAATATATATTTTTAGTAATATATACTTATTTAAAAATGTAATTCAAATGTATATTTCAGAAAAAAGGAAATACAAATATAATAATATCTTGGGCCGCTTACACTTGGTCATCGGATCCCAAACTAGGCATCGCCTGTACTATGGCAACCAAACAGCTGATAAACATACTCATATATTTTTAAATACATACATATTATACATCAATAACACCCAGACACAGAACAAATGATCGTGCTCATCACAGAAAGATTGCTCGGTGAGAATCGAACCCACGACCTCCGGTTTAGCAGTCAGGGCCACTAGACCAACAGACCCGTCGTAGTTGTTTAATCCATGTTAGTTCTAGTGTGCCGTCGTTTGCACAGGCTTCGTTGATTTTCTTAGGTGTTTCGTATGAGTTGAATGTAAATTTGGTAGGTCCCGGCAGGCGGTACCCGCAGCCGGTTAGACGAGAACATATCTCGTGAGATATGATTTATGTCGCCAGTCTCACCTCTTTTCGCTAATAACTTAGACGTGCCGCAGTCTCGTTAGGGTTTGTTGCCTCATGCTAATTATTTTTTTAACTTTTATTTTATTTTTTGGAAATTATTGCATTATTTTGATGAAATTATCAACGTTTTGTTACTTAAATTAGTTGTTTATGCTTTAATGACGTGTTGATCTCATTTAAATTTCTTTTCGTGATTTCAACAAAAAAAAGCTATTATTATCTCCGGATACTTGCATCTTCCGATAGACTACTTCTAAACTTTAAAAATATTTTTTTTATAAATAATATTAAAAAAAAAGTCCAACTCAATATTCAATTACTAAGAAGTATTTTGCGTTGTTCTTTTATTCAATACACGAACCCTTGTAGAAAACAACTTCTTTTCACCTAAACGGTGTACAGTCAGCATCAAAAGTCGATGACCATATTCAGATTTTCAAAATCACTGTACATTATATCACCCATAAATCGCTCAACAAGATCAGGCGCCAGTATTGAATGAACATCATTAAAGTTCAAAATTACTGAACACTACTCATCAAAAGTCACTGAACACCATTTTGTCAAAAATTGCTGATCGTTATAAAATCCGAAAACATCATAACATTCAGTTTTACAAAAGTCACTGAACAATATAAAATGCTTACTTTGGTTATCTAGTGTAATAACGGCAACGTCCAAAAATAACTTGACATCATAAATAACAAAAGTTACTGAACATTACTTTGTTTCGGATACGTAGCGTGTAAACTTATACTATCAAAAGTAGCTGAACTGCAAACTAAAAAAGTGCTCGTTACTATCTTCAGAGTTATAAATCCAATCTTGTCCTATACAAACTAAATCATGTAAAAAAAAATTAAATGGATGTAAATTTCGAATTTAACTGTCCAAAATAATTCTGTTTGAATTTATACCATCGACATAATTAATGATTTTTTTAGTTCGATTTAATTGTAACCTTAAGCAATAAGACTCATTTCCTAAAATCACGCAGATTCTCATCAAATTCATAACGTTTACTTAGTTTATGATTTTTATAGTTACGATTGAATTAGAACCTAATCTGTATACGAATAAGACTCATAATTCACACAAATTCCGTTTTAATTCAATTCTTTGGGAAACATAGTTGTGGGTATTTGAAAAACTGTTTACCCTTGAATGTAAAAAGAATGCAAAGTGATAATTAAGTAGAAATTTTATTTTTACATTCAAGGGTAAACAGTTTTTCAAATACCCACAACTATGTTTCCCAAAGAATTGAATTAAAACGGAATTTGTGTGAATTATGAGTATTATCGTAATTATAAAAATCATAAACTAAGTAAACGTTATGAATTTGATGAGAATCTGCGTGATTTTAGGAAATGAGTCTTATTGCTTAAGGTTACAATTAAATCGAACTAAAAAAATCATTAATTATGTCGATGGTATAAATTCAAACAGAATTATTTTGGACAGTTAAATTCGAAATTTACATCCATTTAATTTTTTTTTACATGATTTAGTTTGTATAGGACAAGATTGGATTTATAACTCTGAAGATAGTAACGAGCACTTTTTTAGTTTGCAGTTCAGCTACTTTTGATAGTATAAGTTTACACGCTACGTATCCGAAACAAAGTAATGTTCAGTAACTTTTGTTATTTATGATGTCAAGTTATTTTTGGACGTTGCCGTTATTACACTAGATAACCAAAGTAAGCATTTTATATTGTTCAGTGACTTTTGTAAAACTGAATGTTATGATGTTTTCGGATTTTATAACGATCAGCAATTTTTGACAAAATGGTGTTCAGTGACTTTTGATGAGTAGTGTTCAGTAATTTTGAACTTTAATGATGTTCATTCAATACTGGCGCCTGATCTTGTTGAGCGATTTATGGGTGATATAATGTACAGTGAATTTGAAAATCTGAATATGGTCATCGACTTTTGATGCTGACTGTACAATAAAGAAACCCATTCAATTCGTTGTCGCGTCAACAATGTCGACTCTCTCACGATTCGCAGAGTGCATGCTCTTTACTTGACCGTGACCAATATAAAGACGCAACAATATATTTCAGAGTCGACGGAAAATATTTGATCCACCTAGACCTTTCCAATATCCTGAATAGTTCGCTTTAGTACCAATATGAAAATGTACTGGTGACCTCAGCGAAGTGTCATTTTGTAGCCTAAAGTTCCGGTTATAGAAATGTGATGTGTTATTTTACATCTGCTGCAAATTCCCTAGTATATAATCGCTAACTGTACTTTTATACTTGCTTACAAACAAACAAACTCTTCAGCTTAATTGTATTAGTACTAGCTGTTTCCCGCTGCTCCGCCCGCGGTCTCAATTTTTTTTTATATTTTTGATGTAAGCTATCTTATCTTTCAAGTTGGATCAAACTGCACACGGTGTGCAAATTTTATTAAAATCGGTTCAGTAGTTCCGGAGTTCATCCCGGACAAACATCGTGACTGGAATTATATATAATAGATATATAATTAAGCTGAAGAGTTTGTTTGAAACTACTGATCTGATTTGAAAAAATATTTAAGTGATGTAACACTTAAATATTTTATTAAGAAAGCCCATTTATTAAGAAAGGAAGGAAATACTAGTTACATATAAAATGAATCAACAAGACTTCAACTTTTATTCCTGATATGAAGTTTATAACTTGTATTATAGAAGTAGGGTAAAGCTCTATCAGCTACGTTAATAAAACGTGCATAAAATCTAAACAGACGCGTAAATATTTCATCCACACAACACATAAATGCTATCGGCCCAAGATGGTACTTTCCTCTCCACGACACTATAAAACTTCACCCTTTCAATACAGCCCGCGTATCTACTCGCAAATGATACACATTAACATAATAATGTGATTTATAAGTATATGTATAGAAACTGGCTTCTTATTTTACCTGGTATGGAACGAAATCGCATTTGAGGAGCGGAACCTTTTCTTTCGTAAGAGTCTAATTTTCAAATCATTTTCTGACAGATAAAACTTATTCGCCGGTACTTTTATTAAAACAGATGCTTCTTATAAATTAATACTTATTTATTTTGTTTTAAGTAAAAGATTTTAGAATCAGTGGAAAGAAAACACAACTAACGACCACCCTAATCACCCAGTTACCCAAAAATAAGACAGTACTTACAACAAGATAACGACGAGCCAGTTGAATAATTTCAAAAGTATAATTGACTACAATTCCTCCAACATTATAATTGAAATGTTTACGGTTAGAATAATAAACCACTTGAGTTAAATAGGATTGTATGTTTGCAGTAAAGTAATTAAATCGTTAAGTTAGGGGGAGCCACAGATGGGCGAGCCGCACCAGAAGGCGTCGAAATTCTCGGAAATTCTCTTCAAATATATAATGCAAACAACAAATACAGATTGAAGGCTTATGTCCCTTTTCATTCAAAAAACCAGCGAGGTATGATTGGTAGTATTACAAAACCATTCGAACTAAAAACGTTATCATACCTCACGCCAAGCAAGCAAATATTTAATCGCATCGGCTTTAGAACCTTACACATCAAAGTGACGTGGAGGTTCCGTGAAACTTTTCCTTCGCCTTTTCTGTGCTCCGTCGACTTTAAGAGATAAAACTTTTTTCGTCTACAAAAGAGTTACACGCTTTATTTCACAGGCAAAATAAAATATCCGTGAAAAATCATGGAACTAGACGATTTAGCTTGAGGCGAAGTTATTACCACAACCATCGCACTCGAATGAGATTTTTAAGAAAATTTGATCCTCTATTAAAAATTCGTTCAAATTCATAGTCAATTGCGAAAATATTCCGAGTGAGAAAGCGAGTTTCGAGTTAAAAGATCGTGGTAGCAAGTTGAACGTTGCTAGTGACCGATCGGGTGTAAACTTGCGATGTCGTCTCCGGAAAACCGCACCGACAATTTCCCATTATACAAATTCAATTATTTTTTAAATTTTAATTTTGTTGATGGAATATTTATCCCGCAAGCCATTATAAGGCTGTGGGAGTGAGAGTAGAGACTGTAAAAGCAGTCTCTACTCTCACTCCCACAGCCTTACAATACTGTAAATGGTTCATGATGTTAACAATATTTGGAATAATATTTATATATTTGGATCGAAATTTGGAGACGTTTTTATGTAGATGCTAATAGGTTTCAAACATATATCAGGTACCTCTAATTGCTTAAAAGTTTTTTATTATATAAGACTAAAATCTTTGAACAATGTTTTTAACCCAAACTGACCAATAAATCAGCTTATAACTATAGGTTATGAAAGCGGTAACCAAATATTTGTGTACAAACGTGTGCAGTTTTCGACGTCGTCGTTATACCCACAACTTGTTGCAGACGGTAGGGTCGGCCAAGTTTACATAGATTGAACTTTTCGGTCTAGTCCATTGCACTTACTGCACTCTACTTTAAAACAAGCGCAGACGTCGACGGCTTCACTCGGCAAAAAGTCTCGCAATCTAACTTAAAGTTGGGAAGTGATCAATATCTTTTGTCGCGAGTTCTCCACGTCAAGATTCAAGTCCCGACGTTACCATGCAAGAACGGATAGCGATGTTGTTTGTAGGTGTACAGCGTAAAATAAACTCATAGTTTGCGTGTCAGTGCACCCATGTAAGCCAATTTACAGCGACGACCACAGAATATTGACTGAGCAATAGAGCCCAGACTTTCTCGAGAAAACCGGGACTCGCTTGAATCTCACAAGAAATTTAATATACGATGAAAATACGAAGCGCATATAACACTATGAGAAAAGGAAAATAAAAGATATTTACAAAAGGACGAGAAATATAATAAAGTGAAATGATTTAAGGTTCGGTGATTCGATAAAAGATCTCTTTTTTATACTTCAGTGAATCTTACAAAATGTTAGTAGCTGCTCACGCGGGTCTGCCCGCGTCAAGTTTTTAATTTACCGGAACGGAGAGTGTACCATTATTGAATATATTTCCAGTGGGTTACTTCAGTAAAAACTTTTCTGACTGATTTTCTGATTTTGCAAAGAGGACGCAACTCAAAGGAAAACAACAGCGTTGTTTTAACTGCAAAAAATATAGCGTATTTAAGTGCAAAACTCTCGAATTGATTGTTGTTCCGGTAGAGTTTTTATGCGATGAGTCACGTCAAAACTTTCGTTTCACCCACATTTCCCAGTCCGCAAGTCTATTTAAATAAAGTATGAGCGGCAGACGGCGAACTTTGTAAAGACGCCAAACTGAAAATATACATTTTTTACTCACTATGTAAAATAGAAAGTGTCCATAACTAAATACGTTGAAGATGGACGACTTGTTAGTTTCTTTTAAGTTTCTTAGTTTGTTCGTGTAAGAATGACGGCCTTGTTCACGTGTCAGTGAACAGAACCCTAAGGTACGTTACGCCTGCTTTAGTACGTTAGTATAATGAAGTAGAACTAAGTTTATAGGTGTATCATTTTTCATACAAACGGCGGTAGCCTAATGGCTAGGGCGTCGGACTTACAATTATGTGGTTGCTGGTTCGAATCGTACCCATTACAGTACCGACGTGAACCCACTCGTTACACATACAATTTAGCTTAGCACGAGGAGTTAACAAGAATACTAGTAATGCGCGACCCACATTGCTAGTAATCTTTATTAAAAAAAACCATAAGTCACATGACCTGTCACTTTGTATGAAAAGTTAATTTTCCATTTTAAGATTTCGCTCTATGTTCCTTGGGGAAAGTTGTTCAGTTTTATGCACCTGATTACCTCGTTGTAACGCACTCCTTTTAAATTAATCCTGGATGGTACAATATGAACTAAAAAAAATTTTTATGTAAGATGATGATAGGAATAATTGTAAAATGACCGATAGCTAAAACGATTTTCGTTATTTAAATAACACTGACATTTTATGACACTATTCAGTTGGCAAAATTTATTATTCAGTTTACCTACGAAACAAAACTCTTTACACATACGTTTATGTAAGATAAGCGTAACTAAAACAACGGAATGCATTCTCAGTTGGACAAAGGAAGCTGGTCTTACAACGTGAGTACTGCAGCCTGCGGGCTTCACGACAAATGTGAACGTCGCTCGCGCAACCAACTATATAACTTGTATGTCGTCATGTTTGGACAATAAGTTTGAGACTATACTTAAAAAAAATCTTACGTACTACAATGTGGATTGCATTACTAGTATTTTTATGAACCCCTCGTTTTAATAATAATAAATAATAAATCATTTATTATCAGGCTACTTAGGCCCATAGATACCTTAAAGACTAACATACATATTTTATTAATACATTATGTGTTAGTATATATAAACTTAAACATATGTTAGTAAACACTTCCTTAAGTTAAATTGCTTATGTGCTTGTGTGCGTGTGTCGAGTGTGTCGAGAGGGTTGACGTCGGTAGTGCAATGGGTGGGATTCGCTCCTGCAACCAAATGATCGCAAGTCCGACGCTTATAGGCTTCAGCCGTTGAAGTCATCACTTTTAGCTTTAGCACAATGTCTACGGTACGGCAGCCCGATCCACTTCCCCCATACCGCACAAGCTGAAAATGCTCAACGCGCTCGTGGAGACCAACCCAGGTTTGGATTTGTTTGCTGATTAATGGAAGACGATTATGTTGATATGTTTGCGATTTTGTGAGAAGATTGAATAAAAGGTATTATTTAAAGTTATTGTTATATTAAGGTTTTCTCCTTTTTTTTTTCTTATGTATCTAATACTGAATTTAGTTCAATAAATAAATAAATACAACTAAATAAATACAACATGTAACAAAACCCCTGTCCGATCCAATAAAGGCGTATTCGTGGTATTAGTTCATGAACCGGCTCGCATAGGCGGCTTCTTTGACACAAAACTATAGGTCGTAAGTATTGCCTTGGATCAGTTTGATTATTTAATTATTTGCACTAGGAAAAAATAATAATCTCCAATCCATTTAATGGCTACGTACCTATATGTGTTCGCCGTACGATACCAAGACAGGGTTTTTGTTACACGCTGTATATCTCTTGAACATGGATTTCTATAACTGTATTTTCTACAAAATATTTCAACCCACAGCCACGCCTCGTTGGAAATAGTCAAGTGTGGGACATTAAAAATATCATCGAAGAGACATAATTGCCAGCTTAAGTATCAATAAAAAAATTCTATATTTAAACTAATGATAACAGGAATCCACAAATAGATTGTACTTGATATTTTTTTGTAAGAATAACGTTTTATTTTATCGTACAAAAATAACTCTAAAGCACTCCAATAAAACGATGGTAATTGAATTAATTAGTTTTGTAGAGAATTTAACTGTGCCCTAAATTTATATCCATCGTATTGTTATTGTAACGGAAAATGAATTTCGTGTTAAAATTGAAACTCTCCAAGAGCTTCAATTGATTTCTATTACGTCAGCGAAAAATATTTGTCTTAAATATTATCAAACTCGTATTGGTGATTTCAGAACGACTAGGTAGAAGAAACGTGCATTCTTACAAGAGTTTTGTATAATTATAATTAAAATAATAAATTTTGTTTAAAAATTATATCTAACATACCAAAACTAAAAAATTTAGTAATAATAAGCTGAACCAAAAATACTTTCTGGATGAAAATTTAAAAACCAAAAGTTATAGAACATTTCTTCTCGACGTTTATGCTCTAAGCTTTAACGGAAAAGAGCTATGTAAGATAAAAATGGTGATAAAAATAACTCTTAATTTTTAAATAAATTAAATTGTACAAATTGATTCAATCTACGTATTTTCCTAGAGTTTTCAATTAGCCAGACCAACAAACCCTTCAGACACAAGTATTTAACAAGAGGCATCTATCGTCTGTCCTTTGTAACCCAATTACTTGGTAATTCCGTTGGTTTAATCTAAACATAAAAGATTGATTGCAAATTGTACGGACATTTTAGTCCGCCACGGTTGTGGTAATTACTGAATGTCAATAAGTTTGTAGGTTGTCGACCTACATCGACACACAGCGTAATGGTCGAATACTGAAATATCAATCAGTTTGAAGCCGCCGTTAAATCTCATGCTTTGATGATAGACATTTAGAACTTCTTAAAGTTAATTTGAGTTTGACTGCACGGATAGCCGAGTGGTATAGGTCACCACGCTAATTACCACTGTGCGCGACGTGCTGCGGGTTCGATCCCCGCATAGGACAAGCATTTGTGTGATCCACGAATGCTTGTTTCAAGTCTGGGTGTTCTTTGTACATGTGATTTGAATGTTTGTGAAACCCCCGCAACACAAGGATTAAATTCCTTAGTGCGGCCGTCGTTTTAATAAAAAAAATTGTGTGGTTTTATGAAACCACGGTAAAAGTGAAACTTTTTTTCACATTATAGATATTTAACTAAAAATTTTCGGAATAATATTCCATTAAGGGTATAAAAGTAATATGAATAAATAGTCTATACACTACACGGTCAGCTGATGGAACTATAGACGCCGCCATATTGGCTCGGCTGCTCTGACGAGCGCCTCTCACTTTATCCCTACTCCGCAGCCGACCGTCACGCGATATGCGACACACAGACCAAAAAAATGGAAACGATGTAATAAAAGATTCACTTTAAAAAAAAAAGTTTCGGGGTCAAACTTTCACTTACATTTTTGTTTCAGTCAATCTAAATAAGTATACTCTAAGTACTAGAATGAAATAAAAAGCATATAATTTTAGAGACATTTTCTCATTTAGACTAATCTATTTTATCTATGTCCAAATTTTTTGGTCGCGGCTCCGCGGCGGCGTCGTGTATCGCTAAAAGTAGCCAATAGCCTTCCTCCATAAATGGGCTATCTAACACTGAAATCATTTTTCGAATCAGATCATCTTCAGTTCCTGATATTAGCGCGTTCAATCAAACAATAAACAAAAAAACTCTTCAGCTTTATAATATTAGTATAAATGAAAAAACTATTCATCAACTCAGATTGTCCTATGTCTAACAAACATCTTTTCTTTATGATAACACAATTTGCGAAGATAATTAGGTAAGAGCAGGTAAATAACCTCTTTACATCTTTATACATAATTAACGGTACGATAGCTTCATTTTAATTGAAATTTATTATATTAATACTTTCTTCGAAGGATAACGAGCGAGTTCACGAGACCGTAACAATTAATTAGCTGGGATCATCTGAATATCCTCAGAGAGATGAACGTCGAACTAATTACGTACTTTATATTTTGTTATGGTTAAAGAGAACCGATCTAAATTATCTGCACTGCCTGTACTTGTGTGGAAGTTCAGAATTCAATTACCTTAACATGTTTGCACACATAAATGCTATTACCGTTTATGTATTTTAGTTATCACAAAATGTATGCTCATCATCTGCCTAGCCTTTTCCCAATCTATGTTGGGGTCGGCTTAAGCTGAATACCATATATTACATAAAGTAACTGCATGTTTAAAAATGCTCACTCATCCACAGACCAACCGCGGCAATCGCAGCTTAATCTTTATTATTGGTCAAACCGTACGGCTTAAACTTAGCCACGACCCCTTATTTATCAAAATATATTATAAAAATTGTAGATACACCCAGATTCTTGGACCAGTAACAAATATAATTAATTTTCCGATGTATAGACGCGTTTAATGAAGTATGTATTTGTGAAAAGCTCTGGCCCCCTAGCCAAGTGACATTTCTACAAGCGATAACGCTGATCGAATCACTCAAATGTATGGAAGTGACAAGTCTGAGTCACGTGACTTATCGAAATCAAATGTCATTTCCATACATTTAATGTTACTTAATTATAATCGGTCCCCGATCGGGGACCCATTCGTCCCCGATCGGCGACCGGTCGCCGCATTACAATAGAATATCAATTGTCTCATTAGCGGTGATTAGAGAGATTGAGCGATTTCTATCGTATTTAACGCTTGTAGAAATGTAACTTGGCTAGGAGGCCAGAAGTTTTTAAAATTGACTTGTAGAAAAGTAGTGACATAACATTCTTATCAGCCAAACCTTAAAATTGATAACCTCATAACCAATCCAAGAATATGAAACGCAAGGACCGCAGGCAGCCCGCTTGGCGAGCGTCCCAACTGTTGTAAAAATGTAAAACAAGTATGGGTTTGCACCGCCAGACATTAACATCAACTTATTCTCACCACAGTTACTGTTTCTGTGCGAAAATAAAAATAAAACTATGCAATATCCGCTAACTGTAATATTGCCTTTTATTGCTGTTACTAGATTTCTGCAGTTGCAACTCATGATGATACTAAAACAAAAACATTTTTATCATAACTATGCCATATATTATAATGGAGACGGGCCTGTTGGTCTAGTGGTTAGTGGCCCTGACTGCTTAACCAGAGGTCGTGGTTTCAATTCCCACCCAGGAAAAATCTTTGTGTGATGAGCACGATAATTTGTTCTGTGTCTGGGTGTAATTTATACGTATTAATAAATATGTATGTTTGTTTATCAGTTGTCTGGTTGTCATAGTAGTTAGTACTCTGCTTAGTTTGGGATCAGATGGCCGTGTGTAAGTTGTTACAAGATATTATTATATTATTATTATTATGCCCGCTAGGTATTATTTTCGTAGGAATTTCTCAAAGTTCACACTCTGAACTTCTTTATTCTAAGTAAATAAAAAACGTAACACATTGAACACAGTTTGAAGCCGGAACGCAAGATGAATTTAGAAGGATTTTAATTATAAATTATGAAACTATCCTCGACACTTCTCATAGCTAAATAGCAATATTCATTTCTCGTAAACCTTACCACAAAATTATTTCAGCGTCCATTTATACCGAGAACTATCAGTTACTGAAGTTTATTGAATTCATTGACGGTGTTCGTCCATTACAACTTCAGTTCTAAATTCAAACTCACAAACATCGGACTGATGGTCGTATCCGAAACGTTCGGTCGCTTCACGTCCGATGTGCGATCCGTCCTATAGAACTTTACAGTTTGATTTTCGTTGCCAACTGGCCTCTAGTAATATAGTTGACGCAATAAGTTGTATTAGTGTTGTATGTACTTTCGATTAATTTACTGATTTTTCGGTCAACAAATTGCACGCTATCAAAATAATAATTTAAGCGACAGGAAGCGGTGGAAGAATAATCGCTAGGGTGTCGGACTTGAGATCATGCGGTCGCCGGTTCAAAACCCAAAAACAAGCATTTGGCTTGCCGCAAAGTTCAAAGAACATCAGCAACGTGCGACCCACATAACTAGTATAATTTAAGTAATCTTGAAAAAATTCTTAAATTTAAAAAATGTACTGATTGTCATCATCTGCCTAGCCTTTCACAAGCTATGTTGGGGTCGGCTTCCAGTCTTACCGGATTTAGCTGAATACCGTATTTTACATGGAGCGACTGCCTATCTGACCTCCCCAACCTATTGCTAGGTAATACAGTATTCCAAATTAAGACTGGTTGTCGGAATTGTAATGACTTAACGACTATCAAAGATCACTGTATGACAGTCGGGACCAACGGCTTAGCGTGCTTTCCGAGGCACGGAGGGGTCTCGATATGTTGGCCCATGGTCACCCATCCACGGACCAACCGCGGCGAGCGCGGCTTAACCGTTATTATCGATCAAACCGTACGGCTTACACTTAGTTTTGTCATTAATATTTATTTTTATGCATAGTAAGTCTCAATTCACGCCAAGTAGCAGATTTGGGGACAACAGAGGACAAACATTTTTAAAGGGTATTGTTTTCTAAGATTTACGCAAATGTTAGACAATGAAATAAAAATACTTTTTAAACGGATTTTATCGCGGTTTATTTTCATTTTAGTTCCCGACGTTTCAACGCCTTTGCAGGTGACAATGTCATAGGCAGACTCCAGACAGACACGGACACATGTGAGATTATCATCAGAAAAAATAAAGTTAGGTTGACTAAGGTTGTTAATAAAACAGCATTAAATGCGAGCAAGTTACTTATAAGGCTCTTCATAATACGTCCCCGCTGTATTGCGTAATTACATTAGGAGAACGGATAACAATTAATAGGTCGCGGCATTCGGCGTCGCGCGCTTAACTGAGCAACACCAATAAATAACAATCTTTTAGGCTCAGCCGGAGTGTTACCAGTTGGCAAAAGTAATTAGATAAATGTACCAAACAAGTTGTAACAAATGCTCCCTGGCGATGGTGAAATATTTCGTGATTGATTGCTAAGTAACGAGCATAGGGTTCAGAGACCTTTCATGTTGTGTTCGTCGGTTACAAAGGACTTTAGGGTTTACAGACACCATTTATTTAAAGCCGTTAGTATTTTTAGATCCTTAAACAATTTCTCTTAAAGCTGTGTAAATAATTTACTAAGTGTGGTACCTATTGATTAGAAAATAATCCGTAAGAGATATATCGTTGACGGAAGTTCCGTCTCTTTATGGAAAAAGGCCTGTGCCCGGCAGTGGGACATTTATAGGCCGGTATTATTTTAGTATCTGCCTAGCCTCACCTAAAGTTGACATCACCCCGATATGAATAAACATAAACAAAAGAAGGGAAACAATCCTCTAAAGCTCGAAAGTCAGTCAATGTAAATTAACTTACCATAACGATGTCGCCAGCTGACAAGACATTATTACTCAATCAGAACTCCTAAAAAGTGATAGCACATCAAATCTGTTTCTAAAATCACTCAAACTTCTGTCATTACACGCGATTCAGCTGACGTCATGATTAATTTCACGATAGGAAGGTAATCCGGAGTTTAAAAAAAAATTAAACTCGACGCTCAAAGAAAGATGACGAGCTAATCAAATTTCGCGCAAGTTCGGAAAGTCTCGGCAAGTTCTCGGCAAGTTCTCAGATTCAATTAGTAGATACGCGGCGGGCTGTTGTCGCCCGGCGGGGCCCGCGCCTCCCGCGCACACTACCACGGTTATTCTCATTATCATACCTATAATAACCATTCACTCTCACTTTTATGATGTTTGCCCTTTGCACTTTACTTAATCGATTTATTCAGAGCAAAAAGGCAGATTGACAATTTAAGCGAAAGAAATGAGGTTATAAATTGAACGTTATAACGAAATGATAAGACTCCTAAAATAGCAAGTTACGTATTACAAAATAAGTGCTTTCTACACAAAAGCAAAGTGCCTTTAAAGGTTCAAATAGAACACAGTGGCAGCGTTCATGGAAATAATTAATATTGTGCTGTTACTTCACAAAAGAAGCTGGAATTAAGCGTCTGATACGTAGAAGCAGCGCAGCAGAATGCCAGTACTGATATTATAAAAGGCAATTTTATAACAAAAAGTGGAGCGCCCGCCAACGTCAACTACAAAGCCAACTGATAGATTGCCTCAACAAAACTTACTAATGTACGGTGATCGTGCAAGGGGAGGCGCGGTCAGGACTTGTAAAGTTTTACCTTTAACGGTGTTAAATGTTTGCGAAATTATACGGCTCGTTTAAGATCCTTTGGTAACACAACACTTGGAAAGCTAACGACGTGTCGGATAATAATCACTCAGAATAGAGTTAGGTTGGCTATGCTTGTTTATGATGAACTTTAGTGTATTCAGTAGTTACGTATGATGAGGTTTTGACGTGGTCGAGTGGCGTACACACCAGTTTTCAAGGTGGCGCCGGCTCTGAGATCCTGTGTTCGATCCCCGGACGGGTCAATGTAGAAAAACATTTTCCTGCATTGTCTGGGGTCTGGGTGTTTGTGATACCTTCGTTGTCTCTGATCTTGTATTATGGAATCAGAGACAATTTCTTTAGCTACTTACTTTGAATTCGGAGCAATGTATATGATGTTGTCCACATTTAATTATTCATTATTTTTAAATGAAATACTACTCATAATCGCAAAATTTTAACGTTGCTATATGAGCAGCTCTGAAAATAATATATTAGGTATGTTGCCATGACTCAACTCGGAACCTAAAGATAATAATTTGAATTCAGAACTGCGATAACTAGACAGATAAAGTACCACAAGTAACTCGTACCGTTCAATTGGTACAGTTTGTATAATACTTGGAGAGAATCAAGTTTAGTGCCGGAACTGTGGCCATAGCCTAGCAATCAGTTATTGCTTGTGCATAACAATTGCAAAGCCAAGATACTTCGTTGGTGTACCTAACACAACACTAACGAACCGAAGATACAAGATACAATCGGATTTAAGTGATAACACTATCTATACCAGGGATTATTGTTTCGCAATAATTTGTAGCAGCTAAATGAATATCTCCTGTTATTTAGACTCACTTGAAATCTATGATGGGATTGATGCTGAAGTTGGGTCTTTGAAATTAAGCTCTTTATTCAACCTAGGTGGCCGGCCCGGGAAGAGATGGAGAGATGACTTACACGCATACCGTAAGGGCTGGTTCGAGGTGGCGCGGGACAAGGTTGAATGGAAGGACTTGAAGAAGCCCAGAAGTATGACAGTAAAGGCTTTCAAAAAGCCTCCTTAGGGTTGGTTATCAACGACACATTAAAATCTGAATATCTTTCTCTACAAAAATCTGATAAAGGTTCAACTATAACAGTCAAGTGCAGAAAATAACGCCATGTCATCCAACAAAGGACATGGTTAACGGGAGGGGTCAAGAAGTGTCACCTGTGGGAGTCGGTCTGTGTGCGTGTAATGTGACATAACAGACACATTCACACGCATACAACTTCCAAACCGCGACACACACATTCACACGGGCACGGAACTCGGTTGTACGTACATTGTTCCTATGGGAGCCTTTAAACAGCCAATCACTTTAAGATGTGGGGCTAATAGCACTTACTTGAATGAACACGTGACCTGTGTCCTTCTAATCTGACGAGTAAAAACGTTTAGTACGTTTAAAAATGTATGGAATAAATAGATTTATACATAGATATATTAGTAGGTACTCTTATTTGATATCATTATTGTAGTGACATTAAAAGGGATACCAAATCTAAAATAAACGACAATAAAATTGTACAAAATATACAAATTTCTTCAAATAATTATTTTTGAGTTAACTGAAATATTTAACAAACATCAAGCTTTGATAGTTATGAATGATCAAATAATCACTTTATTTCCATCCCCTTAAAATAAACGTGAAACAAGCTCAAACATCAATCTTTTTATATCCATACATTACGTAAGATATTGAGAGCAATCTAGGGAGTTGTTTCGAAGAGAGAGCTAAGCGATTTTATTCCCGACTCCCACCGGATCGGATCTGCGAATCCATCATCGTATCACTCAAGCATATTTATAAGCTCCTTAACTGCCTCGATATGCAGAATACCATACATTGTAGATGGTACGAAATTCTCAGAACTGAGAATAAAAAAGTACAAATAATTCATAGTTTTTTTTTGTTGTATTTGTAGAAGTTTTCGTGGTAGGAAGAAGAATCTTGTCTAGCAAAAGAAATCAAGCGTTTTTAATACGCACTTAAAAATAATAACGTAGTCGTAAGTTGTGCTTTTTCTTGCATTTTTACCAGAATAAAGCGCTACGCCGTAGTTTTCACGTAGCACTAAAAGGTTACGCCGTAGCAAGAGGGTAGATTATTACGTAGCCAAGTGCGTTGCCAGCTACACTGTGGCACGTCACTGGCGCTCATATGCAAGTCCAGTTCAAAATCCAAGTCCTTTGTTCTATTTGAAATAAATCTGACACCAGCCTCGCAGATAGTAAGCGTCTTTCGACATGATTGTTATGAACCTTCACAATGATGGAGAAACTATTTCATCGCCGAAACGTTCTAACAATAGTAGTACCCTCAAGGTACAAAGTCCTTTGTGGCAACTCCAGTCTCGTCCCAGGCATATTCTCGCCTTAATAAAAGTTGATGGCCGTTTCTACACCAAAATATTCTCTGAAACATTTAGGGAAACTCTTTACTAGAAATGATTGTCTCATTTCACAATGACTACTTCAAATAAATATTAACGACTGAACATTGAGATATAAAATGGACGGCTTCGCTTGCTGAATGGAATTTTATAGACTAGCCGGTGGAGGATTGGTTCACCATAAATACATTCAATGTCTTGAGTTTTACTTCTCGCTCACAAAGTAAGTTAATAAATGTTTCTATTATCTTAGGTATTACGGGTATATTGCTACTTGAACAAAATTTCAGATTGGTTTTGTCTGAGAAAATGTTGAGCGATAAAATAGAATAAGATTTACTTTTAAATTTATTATTTATCCCTTCCTGATATACAACGTTTTTAATGAAAGTTCTATTTCTGAAAGATAATGAATATTATAATATACAAAAGATTACATAAATATTCTCTACTTACTTATTTCGTTCGCGCAACAAAATGGAAATGTTAATTTTCCCGTTCGCCGCAGAATAAAGAGCATTTTTGTGTTTAGAAGCCCTTGCCTAGCTGACTTCATTTTTTTATTTAAGTGGTTGCTAAAACACTTTGATATGTTTTTTTACAATAACATAGGTATAGGCGGAAAAGGCATAATGCACACTAATGCCCATACAATAAAGATTCTTCTTAAGATGTTATCCGAATTTCACGTAATTTTTAGATATGGCTATAGTCCAACTCATCAACTTACCTAGTGACTTCGATTTGAGTAGAATTCTATGTACTTGATAAGGGTATTTAGAGGTGTAACAATAGGTGTTTTAGTTTAAGAGCTAGTAATGTCTCACTATCTTGTAAGTTCTCTTAACTATTCGCAATGGGCCCATGGACAGAGACGTGAAGATTGAATTGTATATACCTACGATCATAACGCGAAGACAAAATCTTTACCAACATTTTATTCAAAGGATTAAGTAGCCCTTAGAATAGGCACATGGAACGTTCGAAGCCTTCACAGAACTGTTTCACGTCGCCAGGGCCAAAGCGAGGTTATCATGGCTGATAAAATAAAATAAATAAATATATATCTTGGGACACAGCTCACACACGGCCATCTGATCCCAAACTAGGCAGAGCCTGTGCTATGGTAACCAGACAACTGATAAACATACTTATATATTTCTAAATACATACATATTATAGATAAATAACACCCAGACACAGAACAAAAACAACTAACCACTAGACCAACAGGCCCGTCAAAATGATGTCCAACCTCTAGGAATAAGAGAGGAACGAGGAGAAGAAGGATGAACTATGTGTGTTCAAAGTTTAACAGATGGCAACGTTCTGAAATAGAATGAATTGCAAACTATAAAAATTAAAATGTGTCCGAGATACAGAGGTGGAACAAATCCCTGCAGTTTTGGTTAACAATATTTCTCTTCTTCTTCTTCTTCCTGCCCTTATCCCATTCATATGGGGTCGGCGCAATGCGTATTTTCCTTCCATTCCTCTCTATTACTCTATATTTAACAATATTTCTCTATATTCAATTAAATATTACATTAACAAATTGTTATATGAAAGTTTTAAACATTGATAAGTACCTCTGGACCCCAGTAGGTCCCTCGCGCCACCTACGAGCAGAAATAGGGCGAGCTATTCTTGGCTCGGCCCGGCGTACTACATCAATATTTATTGTTATTTTTAGTCTCCAACATCTAGTCCAACGTTAGTGATCATCTGATATTCCCACAACGCCATCTATTTCTAAACATAGTAAAATTTACTACTTATAAATATTATAAACTTTGTATTGCTGATACATTTAACTCAAGTTCGGTGTAAAGCCTGTAAAACAGTAAGTTTCTCTTTTAAATCTCAATGTATAGATGCATAATGTTAAGTATATATATATATAGGCTTAGGTCCAGTTTTTTTTATACCAAGTTAACCAATAGTTAAATATCCTAATGGTTTCAAATTTCGGTAAAACGCGTTTTGTTTGTCTATCAAAAGGTCAAATAATTCGGAGAGTTAATTAATTAACCATTTGTTAGAATAATAAATTGATGAATAAATATGTTCCACCGAAGTTTGAAACAATTAGTTAGGATATTAAACATTGAAAAAACATAAAAAAAATGGGCGTCGGGACTTCTGTTTTTTTTTTCATGAAACTAACTATATTATGTACGACTGTAGAGTTTGATACATGTGTACTAAATAGTAAATACTTTTTTAGCGCTAGTAACAGGAGCGATCACTTTTTGCAGTCTGTCTGACTTCTTACATCTATTTTGAGATCAAGCATTACTATTCGTATTGATAGTAATCCGATCACGTATACTTCTAAGAATATGTTTAGATACGGAAAAAACTTTGTTGATAAAACTCTATATAAAAAAAAATTGAAGTAGTTCATACGACAATGACCAATTAAGTAGGTGGTACTCGTATGCCTCTTTATATTGTGATATTTTTCAGTCTGTTCTAATATGTCATATAAAATTTACTTCTAATCACAATCCCCCATAATGCATTGAACTTCGTTTAATTAGATAAAATACTCTTTCAAAAAAGTACCCAAGTGCACCCCAGCACACCAGAACATAGTTATAACGTCATCTGTATCGGATTATAAACATGTTTGTTTGGATTTTCTATGTAGTCGATGTAGGTAACATTAGGACGGCAAAATCCTTTTCCCCGGTATAATAAATTAGATGTTGAAAAAGATCTAGATTGACTCCCCGGTCATTGACAATATTGTCCATAAGCGCTACATCAAAGGCTACATCGGTCCAATTAATTGAGTTGTAATAAACTGCCGTTTGCTCGCGGGCGCAAGCGCATTTGTCTTTTTTCTACTTCCTGGTATCGCTCTCTCGTTAAAATGAAGTTATTCTTTTAAAAAGGACTCAATTTTCTATAAAGCTTTGACGACGATGCTTTGTCATTTCAGGGAAAGTACTACCTGTTTTTATCCTGTTGTTAGGTAATAACTGAACATTTTCCGCACAAGGATATAATATAACTATAATCTTAAACGCTGCTAAAATAGTACCGATATAGTCACTAGATATAATGTTTGCATTCTGTCTAATTTATTGGGATTTACATACTACGCCCAGTGCCAAAACCTCATTTACATATCGGCTACGCCAAATTAAGAGACTTAAGCCAAAACCACATACAATCTAGTCATATACTAAGGTTTTACCAAATTCGTAGTCTGCCACAAACTTATTTAAAATGCTATCCTAACAAAAATATTTAATCTCTGCAATAAAAAGCTAATGTGAGCTGACCATTATAAAAATCACCTTTTTTCTACTCCATTTAAGCCCCTCTGCGTGGTGTCGTACCAAATGAAGCTTATTTAACGCAGACCTTGGAACATTTACCTTTGTGTTAATATTGTATGCTCGCTACTACCATAGGACGGCGTCACGGTCGAGATTCTCAGCCAGCGCCAATGAGTGCGAACGAAACTCTCAGTGACGCGGACGGTACGAGTGATACAGGCACGTTCAATGGGACTTTAGTATTTTTTTTATCAAAGGCTGGAGATGAAAATAGTGCACACAGTTTTTGAGTGTTATCGAAACAGTAACATGGCGACGTTTCTCTGGTTGACTGAACTCGTTAGAGAGGATCAAAACGCTATAGCAAGTTTATCTGTATACGTCGCTAGAACGACTATTGAGTGTCGTAACAAAGTTGACGCAACACTGCCTCGTGGTGATGGTCCCTAAAGAGAAAACTTTGAACCAATAAACTGCGTTGAACGACATCTCAAACATAAATCCGACATTTACACACAAGACACATTTATACTACTATTTCCCTACTTCAAGAGCTCTTTCGAAGTTTAAAGAATCGCAGAAATTTACCTATGTGAATGTATATAGGACCTTGTGTTAGAATAACATTACGAAACTTCAAGCAATATGATGCCCTATAAACAAAACATCCACGTTTCTATAATAGCTCACTCTTATTGACACAATAAATACACCATTAACAGTAGAATTATTGCATAAACCTATTGAATGCGAGCATAAATTCAATGTCTGTGGGAATTTGTGTTACACTTATACGTAACTGCGATTGGATACACAAGCCATATGTAGATATTGAACACATGTCGCTGCCATGATCAGACTAACAGCTCGGTCTATGGGTTGAGGGGTTGACTGACGGCTTAGTTACAATTGCTAAGACCTAACTAATAGTTGCCAACCGCCAAAGCGCTGACTGTTCCATGCCAACATGCCACACTAATACATTGTATGTTTGATGTGGCTGCATACTTGGGTATATCAACTATTGCTTTGTTATGTACGTACGAAAAGAAAGATAACATATCTTCTCCAAACGAATAGCGGAACATTTTTAAAACAAAATGTTAGAAAATGTTCCAGGCGGCATCACTAATCAAGCGAACTGTGACAAAGGTAGACGAGTAAAAAGTGTTGGCTTTTGCTCCACATTCGCACCTGTTACTCACTCCATATTTCACGAAAATACCTTCACTATGTGCCTGAGAATAATCCATAAAGAATTTCGCATCAATTCAGATTTTTTGCTTGGGTGCAGTACTGATGGAATCCTAAATATTTCTGTTATAAAAAGTACTGAAGATCCTTTGAACGCTATAATTTAATAGGGTGTATAGATATTATTCATTATATATTCATCATTCATAAATTTGAAGATGACGACCCGAACTTGCTATGAAAATAACCAGTCAAATCTTGTTTTTTTATCCAAGTACGGATCGGTATAACAATTAGAACGCAAACAAAGTGGCGAACACACTGGTTTTCAAGGTGGCGCCAGCTCTGAGGTCCCGGGTTCGATCCCCGCACGGGTCAACGTAGAAAAACACTCGTTTCTGACACACGTCTCTGATTCAATAACACAAGAGTTTTAGCTACTTACTTTGGATTCGGAGCAATGTATGTGATGTTGTCCACATTTATTTATTATTATTTATTTATGTGAAACCAAGAAATATATACAATACACGTAAATACAAATCATCTTATATAGTTGAATAATATTTTTAAGATAGGACGAGTATAAGTTCCGTCCCTTATCAGTCTGAGCAGTACTTCATCGAGTGTCACGCGTTGCGGCGACCGCTTGACATTCGACGTATATTCCCTGCGACGTGACAGCCGTCGCTACCTTTCGCCGTCTCAGGGCATTACACACGTTAGATTTTTATTATACACGTGGGGGCTTTCTCACAATATATCTCTTTATCATTCGTAGGACTGACTATTTCTACTGATATACGCATGTCAGATGTATATATTTTTTTTTTTTTAAATTAAAATACAAAAATGTTTATTTAACTAAAGAGAATCCCACGCAAGTAAGAAATTTTTTTAAATATATTTTCTTAAGTTACTTAGGTACTTAAATATTTTTGTAACGTCTTACCCACTGAATTTCTTCATAAAATATACACGGAACAAAGCTTTTTTTATATTATACAGTGTTAGGAAAGATAAAGTTCCTGTTTAAAGCCTCTGCGATTGTTCGATCAATCATATCTTTTGTCATCTCGTGGAGTTCTTTGTGGTCCATTTATCTTACGCAGTGTTGGCTTTATACTAACACCTATACTACTAAATATACTAAAAATATTCAAAGAACCTTATTTTGTTGTGCTATGTGTGTTCATAACAATAATATAATAAACGCGACAAAAAAACTTGTGGACTCGATTAGGTACTCGTGTGGCCAAAAAAAACGAATTAAAAACAATAAATAATGAAAACTTTATTGCTTTATGAAATAAATGCAGGAATATAAAACCAGACGTAGCCAAACTTAAAATTTTTACCGTTATATAAAGTGAAGATTCCGTTAAAAATTAAAAACCGAATGAAAAATTGTTCGTCTAACATTTTCTTGCAAAGTCGAAGTTTATTTTCCACAGGCCGGGAACCAAAAAAGAAGATAAGGAAAACTTTTTGTTATAAAAAGTGTGGCCGAACGAAGTGACGTGGTCGCTAGTGGTACATAAAATTCAGTTAATCGTGTGCGAGTCCGCCGTCACAACCCATCCGGATATTGAGGGAGCGCGGGCGTCATGAAACTTTTACGTCCCTTATCCGCACACCTATTATACCGACATCATATTTCATCGAACACGGCCCGCAGCGGCTAGACAGCACCAAACGTTTTTATTAAAATCGTAACGGACATTTCCGTCACCTCGTAAACCACACGTGGTTGAAAGTATCGCGATACAAGGGAACGTATATTGTGTATACGAATCGTTCTGTTTATTATACCTCTGAAGTGGGGTATTCTTGTACTGAGTCTTGTGTCAATATCGGGAACGCACAAGATTTTGTTAAATTTTTTCGCTATTTTACTATAGGTGCCTGCATTTTTCATGTTCCAAATTCGGCAAATACAATCAAAATTGGATTTTATTTTCGTTCCCCTAAAATACATTTCATACGTTGAATGTCCAAACAAGACTTACTCAAACCAACTTTACAGAATAATCAATTAGGAATAAAAAATCCTGCAATACATCAAAGCAAATCCAACAAACTAGAACTATATAAGCGTCGTATAATGTTTAAAGATTGCTGGCGCAGTTAAGTTGTGACAAATTGCTCCGGTAGCGGTAGTGAGCACTAGATATACCATTTATTTGCCTTAGGTGACAGCTGAACGCCGAGATAACGAGCATTTACACCCATATATAAATAAATAATTATATCTATATTGATTATATAATTGCATTTAAATAATATTTAAAATTTAATGATACTAGCTATTACTGGCGGCTCCGCCTGCTTAGGCATCGGTTATCGCGGCGAATCAAACTATAGAAATCCTCAGTAAATAGGCTATCTAAAGCCGAAATATTTTTTCAAATCGGACGCGTACTTCGTAGATTAGCGCGTCCAACTAAACAAACACTTCAGTTTTATAATATTAGTTAAGAAGACTCCATTTTCCTTAGTTATTCTTATTCTAATCACTGATTATCCCATTACCATACTTTTATATTATTTAGTTTCCGATATTTTTTAAATGAAAAAAAAACAAAAACCAGTTTTAATGTCTTGTTATCAAATAATTGTCGTAATTGGAATCCTTGTATCAGTTGCCGATAATTGCTTGCTGATATATAATATTATGACAACATGAAGACAGCCGTGCCCACTCTTCTAGAAACATCTTTGTATTAATTACCAACCGATGTTAGGAAAACTATGTTTTTCAGCAATATCTAATTAGTATGACGTAATACTATATGAATCTCATCGTGTTTGTGACTGCAGCCAGTACAACCTGGACGAAGCGTGACGCGATTAAAATTATATTATGTGTTGGCGTTAACCCGTCTAAATACATAATAAATCATGGACCGCGAAATATTATATGTATACTATTAATAATTATGTTACGTATAGGTACTATGTATTATACTTATATATGTATTATACTTATAATTATGTATACTATTAATATTTATGTTACGTAACGGGAATTACCGCGAGACATTTAACTTCATTGGCTTGACGTTTCGACTAGCCTCACAACTGACATTTCTACAGCGTGAACTACTTGTATATTGAAAATGACATTAATGTATGGAAATGACATTTGTTTTCGATAAGTCACGTGACTTAGACTTTTCACTTCCATACATTTGAGCAGCGTTAACGCTTGTAGAAATGTCATTTGGCTAGGGCAGGTTACATTGTAGGTCGCAAGCAAGCCGTTAATAGATCCTTAATAAGACATACTAATTACATATTTCTGAAAAACACACCTCTGTCAACAACATAGACACTTATAACGTCGTCGGAATTAGTATGACTTTTTTTTTCAGAATTAATTTGAGAGCTCTAATTTACGTCTGTAATCTTATTTTAAGCAAGAAAGTGATGCCGATAGCCTAATACCTATAAGTTTAGTTCATCGTGTTAACAGAATAAGCCATATATTATAGTTGGTCATTGTAGTTGAGGGGGAAGGGAGGGATGTTATACATTTCAGCGCGGACACGCGTGACGCGGGCCGACAGCGAGTGACACTGTGGTTTCAACGTGTCCGCACATGATCAATCACGGGTCGCCAACGACGCATTAGGGAACTATTTATCCCTATTTAGTTTATTGTTGTGATTTCCACTAAGTGATTGTCAATCTTTAGTTGTTTTTACACGATTTATTATCAGAAACCGAAATCTTTTATAAAACTGAATTTAATCATCTGGGGGTTATTCTCTAAGTCCAAACAAAACATAACTGGGCACGACGCAGAATTTCGTTCAAGAATTCCGGGTCGCCAATTTTTTTTGTGTTCTGAGAGTCACCGGGTAGTTTTTATATAGGTATATACGTTTTAGACCATTTATCAGACTACTACCTAAAAATATAGCAAGTCGAAAGAGATAAAGCCTCTCTTAACCCTACACTTAACAGCGCGTTAACCGCTTAAATTTGGTGAATGAGGCACCTGGAAGTACTTCAATTACAAAAAAAATATGAATCTTCTGATTGACTTTACTACCGGTGTATAAAATGTAAATAGATGATTTCAATGCATTTGTTACAAATTTTCATTCTTGTTTAAGTTTAAATATTCATAAATCTTGAACAAACTAACCTATCTCTTCAATTTATATTTCAGTCTCTAAACAAACTGACTGTTTACAAACTTTACATCTGCAAATAGCGGGCCAGTTCATTTTAATTTGACAGCCGTTTAATTATTAGAAAAAAAAAACACTTTACACCCGGCAAGCCTGTGGGAAATCTTCACCCTTCGTCCTACCTATCTACATAAAACATATTACATTCACCCTCGTACCGCTTATCGCCTTACATCTAAAAGCTTCGAACCCTTTAATTTTCCTCACAAATTGAAGAGCTGATTATAATCGAGATTCTCTAGGCCTTTCATAGGGTTTGGGATGTAATTGTCATTATCATACGTTAATTTGAATACAAGAAATATACAATGACTGACGCGATTTATTATAAAATGTTAAGTAATACGGAACTGGCAAATTCTATAATCCTAAGGAGTAATTAGTTCCGTGTCGCAAAAGTTTACCGCTATAGTAAGGTATGCATGATCATTTGAGCCCTAGATTCTAAAGACAGACCTGTAGCCAGAGGAACAGTACCCGTCACAGTTTCAAAGCCTAACATATATTACTAATTAAGCATTCATTAATTGAACTTTGAGCTTAAACCGAAAATAAAGCCAATGCTGGCTTAGCTGGTAGCGCTGGCTTGGTATTGGCCACGTGTAACGGTTTGCGAAACCGCGCATACATTACAGCATTGCTTGTATGTCGAGAGAAACAAGTGACGGATAACGAGTGCACATTGAGACATTGAAGGTTTTGTCACGTCGGCACTCGTCGGATATCTGTAGCGACATTATGCTGATTGATGCGCTACACCTCACACATACAGGGTGTTTGAAACGTGCCGCGAGCTGCACAAACATGATATTGTGCTACAATGAGAACAGGTGACGGTAGTGAGCGTTGAAAAAATTATGACTTGCGCGACTTGATACACTATAATTTCTCCTGCGTAAATGAATGATCACACTTGAGATTGACGGCCGAGGCCAAAATTCGGTCCGGAGGGGTAAGAGGGAGAGGAGAGAGAGACCCACGAAAAAAATCGAACAAAAGCATAAATTCCACAAAAAAACGGAGATTAAAATTTGTATAATTACTTTTTACTATTGTACGACCTTCATGGTCGAGTGGCGTACACACCGGTTTTCAAGGTGTCGCTAGATCAGAGTTCCCGGGTTCGATCCCTGGACGGGACAATGTAAAAAAAACAACACTCTTCTACATTGTCTCGAGTCAGTGTTTGTTGTACCTTCGTTGTCTCTGATTTCATAACACATGTGCTTTAGCGTACTTACTTTGGATGGGGCGGAGCAGTGTATGTGATGTTGTCCACATTTATTATTATTTAATTATTATTTATTGTCACGAAAATATAATATATTGGTGTAAATGCTCCTAGGTATATCAATTTATTTTAAGCTGAGCACAATCATAGTAGAATAGTGAATACATTGAAATAGATTACAACTAAATTTTGTGTTTGTCATTGATTTACTTGTACTTTTTACCTGAATTGAACCTAGGGGGTTATTCTCTAAGTCAGTGAAGTGAAGTAGTTCAAGATTCCTTGTCGCCAAATCTTTTTTGTGTTCTAAGAGTCACCGAGTAGTGTTAGTAAATACGTTTTAGGCCACTTACATATTGTTTTAATTAAAAATATTGTGAGTCGAAAGGGATAAAGTCATTTAACCAACACCCAACACGTAACAACACATTAACCGCTTTGACTTGGTGAACAAGGCCCCAGCTTTACTAAAAGTTTTTAAAGTAAGGTAATATAATCAAAGTATGTTGGACGACTTTGGACAAGTATGTGAAATTAAACTTATGTCAAAGTATAATGTTCAGTGATACTGTTAAAGTACTGCACGGTGAAGCCACTTGCGCCTGATATTAAATTCTGTAGGTAATATTCATAATCGCGTGGCCTAAGCACGCCTCGCTTCTCGATAGTATAAGTTAGTTGTAATAAGCTGAGTAGGTATACAATATGTAACAAAACCCCTGTCCGATCCAATAAAGGCGTATTCGTGTTACAGTTCATGAACCGTCTCGCATAGGCGGCTTCTTTAACACAAAACTGTAAGGTAGTAAGTACGTGAACTTTGAGGAGCGGTCAGTGTCGCTGTTGCCTTGGATCAGTTTTTATTTTTATTTAAATATTTTCACTGGGGAAAAATAATAATATATGTGTTTATGTGCCAAGTATATATGTGTTTGCAGTACGATACCGAATAATACTCTTAGGGAACGGACAGGGTTTTCGTTACCTGCTTTATAGCTTGGGTTTTTCGTAGTGAAATTTGGCTATATTTTGAGCGAAACTTTGAAACTAGGTATCTACTAAACGGCTAGTTGCAATAATTACACGTGCGATTCCAAGTTGGTTTGATCAGTACAAGTCACAAAATGATATTATATTTTCATTTGCAATTATTAACCTTAAAAATTTAGTTACTTAAAGTTAAAATTAGATAAGAGTTACATTTTTACAAAAAACGATACACGGAGAGTATCACGTTAGATGTTGAGAGTATCTCCTGAGACTGATTGTGTAGTGAATAAAATAAAAACAACAAAAGGGATCCCGTCACCGTTCCACATTATGTTCATAAAGTTGACGCGCGGGAACCATAAATTAAAACCGATTTCAAACTATGTATGTATATTGTTTGTATAGCTTGTTTGACGTCACACGCGACTGCCGGCAATAATTACCTGTGATTTCGAAAACTATCAACGGTAATGATAAGTTTCAACATGTCATTATCGGGCACGTTCACCCGCCGCCGTGCCACGCATTAATGTCTACATTTCTGTATTTACGTTTACTTGACATGTTCCGACATCGGGATTTAACATCGGTGTTTTACCATATATTTACTGTATCACGGTAGCGTTGACACGCTTCGGGGTAGAAGGCGCACTTTGTAATAAAATGGACAATGTTTTCGAAAATATTCAAATTTGTTGAAATATTCTGTTTTCAAAAGGTTGGTTTACCTTGTTATCCTACATCGTGTTATCCGAGATGCACGAACACGTAGACACGAAACAAACATTAATAGCGAGTGAGAACCGAACTCTTGAACTTTGGCGCAGAAAGCCAATAGTTTAGTGGGTTTTCAAGTTTAAAGTTTGTTCTATAACTTCCCTTTGAACAGACTTGTTATGAAGGCTACCTACCAAACAAGCATGCTCCAATGTAATTATAATATATCATTATAGCGTCAATATGGTTTTGTGATACCTATTTCATCCGGGTTTTGGAAATATTCCCAATAAATAATGAACGAAAACAGCAATATAATCCCATGTTTTGCGACCCTCACGGGAATACAAGCGTGTCAGATAATATAAAAATACTTTCATATAACAAGTTATATGTGTGACGCAATTAATGATCAAAATATAAGGAAAAATATATCCACATAAAATATTGCATAATATAGAATAGACAGTATACACGTGTATTCGTAATACCTATTTATTTCGTATATTATTTGAAAATATAATATTTAATTATGCATACAAATTATGTAACGAGCTTTATGCAAGTTCAGTCAGTGCAAAGAGGATTTTGTGCACCACAATTTAAAAGACCCTTTGATTATTGAACCGCAAAGAAATTAACTGTCTGTTGGCAACATAGTTAATACAGAACTTAATTAATTAAACCTGCAGTTTCACGTTTTATTCTAGTGTTAAACTTATAGTTGGAGAAAGATATGTTTATGAGTGGAATTCACTAACTTTCACAAAGTTTGAAATAGAGAAAACATTATTTTATTTCTGTTTTTTTTTTTTATTAAACCAGTATAAAACCTTTTACAGTTTCACACTTAATTTATAAACAAATTTTAATTTAAATAACAAGAGTAATTTCTTCGTACATCATAAGTATACTAAATCCCTTGACACACACAAATTCAATGTGGTTGCAAAAAGCTTCATAATATAAAGCCGTACCTGATCACAAATAAAGTACCATCTTCAAATAAATCAAACACAAAATCGGGGTTTATTGAATAAACAAAAAAAGCAGCTAAACCGAACACGAAACAAGTTGCAAATTCGTGTTTTGTTTATCTTAACGCACGAGTATGTAATGTTTTTACCTAACAATTTTGCTTAAGAACTTAGGTAAATTTAAGATAATATCTATATCTCCATTTTGTTTGACTTTAATCATTCTTGAATCTCCGGAAATATTCCAAATAAAAGGATAGGCACCTAAATCTGACGTTACAAATATCACACATCATCGCGATACTTCTATTAAATAGAAACATTGATGAACTCCTGACTCCCCATCAAACTTAACTAAGACAACACTTCTGTCATTAGATTAATGTAATTCATTATAATGTAAAAATAATTAATATGACTGATGCGTAAAAACATAAATTGTTCCAATTATAAATCCAGTCTTTGGAACTTAAACCCTAAATACACAATTCAGGTACAATAATAACTCGTAACCATGGAGACCGAATATCTAATGACAATTAATAGCTAAGTAAACCATTAATATTCCTGTCCATTCCCTAGAGGATAAAGCCCACATTTGTCGTAAAGTCACATATCGCTGTTACCTAATTAAAATCAATACATGTGGCAATGGTAATGTTGGTCCCGATTCTATTAAACACGTACTAAACAAATTTTAGTTCATCTGGATTTTTTTCACTTGTATATTATATTTGGAAAAGGACAGGCGAAAATTAGAACTATCAAATTTAGTTCCCACTAAAATTCTCATACAAATTTGCCGACAAGTAGAAACGTGTGCTCTAAAAACACTGTAATGTTCAAGGCAAAAACTATTTTGACATATCTCAGTTAGTTGTTATCTGTTGCTGTCCTTTTCTCAAGCATTATACCAGTAAAGGATAGCAATGGTTTAAATTTGGTTTAGTTTGCGTACAGAGGAATCAGCACCAATGTACACACCATTAAAAGAGATTTATATACGTACCTACTACTTCAACATAGTTCTATATCTCTTATTATACTTTAGTTATAAACAACTTGATAAAGAACTCAGCACGTCAATTCTGTAAAATGTCAATCAACAACTCGCATTTCACTTCGCTGTTCACTTCACGTTCACTCTGACTTCGCATAAGTTTCAAATTTCGAGTGCGAACTCAAACGTCATCTCATATTTAGGCCCGAGTTTTCTAACTACATCATAATCATTGATTACGTAACCGTTCTGTTAGCATTAAACCGATGTTCAATCCAACCGCGTTTTTTTTTAGAGTTCACCATTTATTTCTAACCAACGGTTTGCTAACCAAACTGTTTTGAATGAGTGAGTCTAAAATTACCAAATGCTGGAATGGTTTATCATTATTTTGTGAATGTTTAATGTCTTAATGGTCACGTCAATCAATTTTCATTGTCAAACTCTGTGATCAAATCATCTAACTCAATTCATAATTTTTTCGTGTCGTGTTTGTTATTAAATCTTTTATTGAATATATATCAGTGATATGGAAGATGAGCGTAAACGTACTTTGAATTTCACCAGTGGCGAGAAATCTGTACTTACGGCACTCGTAATAAAGTACAGAGATAGAATAGAAAATAAAAAATCGGACGCTAAAGCAAATGCCGAAAAAGCAAGAAGTTGGAAGGATCTGGCTGACGAGTTTAATGCTCTTAGTACTCACTGCAAACGTTCTCTTGAGAGCTTCAAATCAAATCAAATATATTTATTTGTTACAGCTTAAAGACTTGCTGGGAGAATAACAAAATAAAAACTTCATGTCAGGAAGCATAAACCAATGGCTAAACTGAGTTGGCTACATCGTTTAAGCTAATCATTCGATTACAGTACATAATCAATGGTTAGTGAATGGTGAACGGCAAAATATTGTTAAACAGCCGTTCATGGTTGAAACATTTGTTTAAAATTTAACCATCTGTTGGTGAACTTGGGTCTAAATCTCACGGTTAATTTAGTTCAACACGCTGACACGCTCGCAAGTGTAGCGCTAGTGTATCAACCGAGTTTATAGAATGCCAATCAAGAAATTCACGGCGGGTTCCAGATTCGAATTTTAGAACGACGTCTTACAGAATCTACAGGCTGTCCTTTGAGAAACTTCTTTAAAATCGTGGGTGGGGCAAGCGGAAGCCCTTTCAAGAACTTTAATATGAAGAAAAGCAAACAAGAATTAACTTTTGTTTTAATAGAAAAGTGATCGGTGGTAAATTAACGTAAAGTTCACTTCAGTGTTAGGTTCTGCGAGTGATCTGTTTCCTGCTTCGTCGTCTGAACTTAGAAGACAATTAAACCATTTCGATGTGAACTTCAACAGTAAACTTGAGAAGTACAGGATTGTTTCCTGTGTAAGACTACTAATGAAGAACTTACACTTATGCACAGAGTATTACCAAGAGGGTATATCCAAAAGGTGTGAAGAGTACATCTGGTATAGAGTAGGTTTACACAACTCAAAATGAGTTTATATTTAACTAGCTTTTGCTCACGACACCACCCGCATGGGCGTCGGTTACCGCGGCCAATTATAGCCAACAGCCTTCCTCAATAAGTGGGCTATATAACAATGACAATGTTTTTCAAATCGGACCAGTAGTATCTAAGATTAGCGAAACAAACTCTTCAGCTTTATAATATTAGTATAGATAACAATCCAATTTTTCACATACAAATTTCAATAACAAAATACATAACTTATGTGTCATATTACAGTCAAAATCATATTACCGCAGCCGCTAATTAATGTTAAAAAATATCGCTTTAACTTATATTTTCTGCTTATGAATTTCCATGTCGATTAATTGAAGCGAAAAATTGGATATCAATTATTAATTAACACATTTTCAGTTAAAAATTTGTAGACCCTGTCTATGGACAAATATATCCTTTCGGTAACATCCTCTATACAGTCTTATGTAGAACTGAAACATACGACATTTTAAATCTATTATAGATAAGTGTTAGGTAGCGGTGAGCCGCACTTGATAGTCTAAGCGCCCGCTATATAATCTCATTCAATTTAAATGGCGCTCATAAAAGTATAATTATGTCAAATTAATTTTATTAGCGACGTATTAACACAACTTAAATGGCCGTGTAAATCATTAGTACTTAGAGTGGCGCGTATGAATATCTGTGTTAATTACTTAATCTTTTGCGCGATGTATGAGCCGTTCTGAGTTCTCATTCGGCGTAATGTTCCACATGAATAATTCCAGGGTATCTGTTATAATGTGGCTCAGAACACGCCCGCGCTAACCGATAAGGTAGTTTAGAATAATTTACACAGCTTGGATCTAGTTAAGATTCAAATTTTCAATGTTGCTCTAATTTAGTTAACCTCAGAAGAAGAAAATCGTTTATTGTTTGTCAAATGACAGCCACTATTGTTTTTCCCTCGCCTTTGATTATGTTAATTTCCTATTAGCTAACGACACAATTGCACACTTATCAGTTTGATTAGAAAATGTGTCTCCATTATAATAGTGTTTTGTCTAAGTTTGAACATACATGATTGTTGCGTAATATATTTTTCAAATACGAAACCAAAGAACTTTTTAACCCAAAACCGCAACGGGAGCTCAGATTCAGCCGTATATATTAATCAGTGTCAACTTGTTTTATGGAATACTATATGTGACTCGACAAACTAGTAAGTAATGTAAATATTCAGAAAGCTGTGAAAAGAAATTAGGGTGATGCGACAGAGTAACGCTTTTTAGATGAGTAACACGGATTCCGTGAAAATAAATTAATCAGGCGGTAGAGAACCCACGTAACGTAGATTTACGAGTAACCTCCAACCCTCTGGCGCTCCCCCCTTGCCGCGCTCGACGACGCTCGCTTCTCACTACACAACTCATCAATTTCCTCAGGACATACGACTTGGAATCCTGTTAATTAAACTATGCCGCCAAATTAAAACAGCTATACCGAGCGAGACACCGCGGCTTACCAGTGTTTAGCGAAAGTATGTGAGTTATTATCGTGCGTTTAGCCCATATGAAATGCTTTTGGATATTCCCAATTCTATATGTTTCTTAAACTGCTCGATATTGTCACCTCAAAAATTTAATTATATTACAATAAAGTTCATGTGCAGGTACATAAAATACATCATTGGAATGTTTTTACAATGTACAAGAAAACTATAAGCCCTTTTAATACCTTGCTATCTCTAAAAAAAGTTAACAACAGTAGGTTTTGTTACTAGGATTAATTTTCCTGAAGGACAATCAGTGATGCATATAAAATGTACACAGGCATTTGCGACAACATTAATCCGCCATGTATGATCCGAGATAGAGATCTATCACTATTTATCAGAGACAGTTCCAATTCCCGCTGTATGCAGAACACTTTGATCCCCGATAAGCACTTAGCCGACGAGGAAATCAATTTCCGAACATCTAAAATAAACTTTTTAGAGTATGTTATATAGATGTTGTTTTATTATTAAACATTTTAACTTAAGCCTTAGTGATCAATATGAACATTCTTCGTATTGTTTGTTGAGACTTATATTATTAATTACCGTGATATTTTTATTATTTACTGGCTGGCCCGACAAAAATTGTTAGCATATTTAAAAAAATAGAGTGCCACCCTTTCCACCTAGGTATACATAAAGTAGCCTACGACTTATTCTCAGACCTACCAAAATAAATAGGTTGGCTATTTATTCTCAAACCCTACCAGTTATGGAGAAGAAAGGTAAATCATACTTTGAAATAAAATTCATAATATAAAGTAGCCTAAGACTTATTCTCAGACGCTATGGATACTATGCCACTACCTACTTGCCAACGTTGTCATAGTTACGACATTGTTTATACCTCGATAATATCAATAATTGCGTAACTTTATGCATGTTCTTTAAAATACATATTTCTTTGGATGTAATAAATTAATGGCGATGAAACAAAAACACACAACATTTATGTATCAACCGTGTATCTGTTTATGTTCAGCTTATAACGTGATGCCGTAACAACCAAACAACATTCAGATTTATTGTAATTATAGAATAAACAGATGTTAAAACCTTGTTCACTTGCACATTTGTTTACTACCTACAATACTAAATATTAGTCAGGCAAAACTGCGTGAAAGATTTTTTTTAATTTAAGATATGCTTTGATTATATAAGAAAAAACTATTTTATTTATTATTTTAAGATCAGATTTAATAAAATAAATTTTAATTAATCTTAAGAAAGAGCATTAAAAAAACTGTCTTGCAACCAAGGTGGGCCACGCTTCTTTTTTAATTAGATTATCATCGATCGATATCGAACTACTGGACACTTACAACATATAGATTTACTGACCTATGAGGCTGTGCCGGCTGGCGCCGAGGCTGGGCGCGGGCGGCGAGCCGGCCGCTCGCAGCGCGCCCAGCGCGCCGCCGCCGCCGCCGCCGCCCAGCGCGCCGCCCTCCAGCGCGCCTGCAACACACACCTATATAAACATCCTACATCATAACCAATACTTTGAATAGCTTGGGAGAATTCGGTTGTTGTCTATACTTCTATGACGTTCAACAAGTGCGAGATCTCAGAATAATAACTGCGAGATACAACCAAACTTTGATTGATGACGAACATAATTATAGTTTAAAGGATAAGACGCCATTTATCGATTTCTAAGATGATTCTAGATTACTTATTTATTTTATTTATTTTTTTAAGGGATAACAACAGCATCAAACTCTTAACTAGGTACTTACTACTTATTGACTACTTCATTATTTTAAGATATATCAACTTATAATTTTTTTGGGATATTTTATGGATCAATCAAGGGAGGTAAAATTACGAGCTTCTCATAAAGATATTCTAATAAAACTTCTGTCAAGTATACAAAGAGCCAGAAATTAATGCAATTCTGAGACTAAAAGGAAACCATATGTATAATATTTTTAAAGCTTGGAAGAAGCGAGTTTTAAATCTAATACCAAAAGCTTTCGACACTTGACAGAAGCCCGATCAGGCAGTCGGATGTTAGCATTTGAGTTTCTGAAACTATTCTTTAGACACGAATAACAAACAATTTGAGTTTATTAAAGTGTCAATTTTCATTTCGTTCATTAGAAATCTAGGCAACTATTTTTGAAGTTTGTGCTAATTGTTGTTCAGCGCTTATTATTCCCGTTTTTTTGAACAACCCCTTTAATATTTTAACACGACAAATATAAGTACTTCGTTTTTAAAAGAAAACCTTAATGAATGGATTTCTTTTGTTTTTCTTGTTACGCAATAAAGTACCATTAACAAAGTTCGGGAAAAGATTAAGAAAACAAAAAACTAATTGCACATAATAAATGTTATTTTTTCTAAAATTGCCTCAATAATTGTTAAATAGAACATTAAACAAACCTTTAGGTTTTTATAACAATTAATAACTTAAACACGATTATAACAATATTTATACAACTTGAATTAGCTATAATAACAATATGAACATACGAAAAATTAATTGGCATCAATCACCACAACATACAACGTTCACAACACTATCTCCAATGTTCCATCTAAATATTATCCTTAAATGTGGATAAAAATAGAAAGGGGATATTGATAGGTACTTCCGCTATCCAATAACGAGTGGATGATAAGGCCGAGTGTACGGTGGTCTACCGGACTGCGCTCTGGGGACACATAGACTAAGACGTTTTTCTTTATGTCTTCTAATATGAGTCGTTCTTACGACACATGTGTAAGCTTGTGTGAAGATCAGGCTTTTCAAATATACCTACTGAACTTAATGTCTTTATTCGATTTATTTCGTTTCATTAGTACCGTTCTATTTTCTTCACATTTTAAAATACTCATACTTACAATGCACATAGCACTTGCAGTTTACTAAAGTTGTTTGTTAATAATACCATCGAATATCATAGACAAACTGTGTCTGTTTCTCATAACGAAATGAAAAGCAAGTAAATTAAGTAGATACAAAAACCGTTTGTTTACTTATTATTATTATTTCTAGGGTAAAAAGTCCCACTGCTGGGCAAAGTCCTCCCCATTGTTCCCCTTATGAGAGATACTATCTTTTACATTTTTTTTAACCTTTTAGGTGTCCCACTGCTGGGCAAAGGTCTCCCCAACCTGCTCCAAACAAATACTCTAGATATATAAAATATTTAGAACGTTTTTCAAGTATAAGCTATGATTGCAGTAAAAGCAATCCGTTCCCCTATGTACATAGGTCTTTGTCTCTTAAGCCTCTTTAAGTAATTAAGTATCGCATTAAATTAAACGTTGTTCTTATGCTGTTTGAGGAATAACGTTTTCGCATGCTCTTTGTGAACATTGTTCGAGGCTACTTTGTTCAATCTATCGACTCGGCCGGGCTTCGTACTGAGGCAATTATTTTGTGACAGCAATCGGACTTGCTCCACTTTTGCGTCCTCTCCGCACTATTGTTGCTGTTTTATCAATAGACCAGTGGTACAATAAACGGTTTTTCCATGCCAATAATATTGTTTTCAGTTTATTCTTCGTTACTTCAGTGTGTTTCGAATTGAAACACGAGCGGTAATTTAAAACGTTGGTTTAAATGTAACTTAGGGATAAGCCGTGAAATGTTTTTATTTCAGTGAACATGCTCTCGTGAATGTCAGGAGGGATAATAGAGTAAATTGCTTAACCAAAATCAGTTTATTGGTACAATATAGTGGACTTATTGAAATTCAGTATTATTTTTATCCAGATTATTTTATTCTTAAATAAAAGTAATGTGTTTTTGCTATTTTATTTTAGGTAATATTTTTTTAACACAGTGTTAGGATAGTATCAAAAAAAAAATAACCTATGTGGAATTCCTTTTCTAAATAATTGTTGCTTCCAAATTCCAATTATCTCTACTTTACCGTACATTATTTTAAACTTGATAAATTTGAGTATGAACTGACTTTATAAGGAGTACAGATCACAGAGATAGTTTGTCTATAATATAAAAACGAATTGAAACATGTGTTACTAAGCGCATAACGTTCGAACGACTGCACCAAATTGGATTATTCTTTTTTCATTGTGTTCGTTATCTTCCGGCAGAGGTTTTTATAACAGAAAATAATAAAAAAAATGTTGTTAAAATTTCATAGTTTGAAAATTTTGTGAGTGAATGGAAATCAGGAACTGGAACTCCTTACGCGGGTGAAAACGCGGGTCACAGCTAGTACAGCATAAAAATAATATTATACTTTTATTATATACTACCGGAACTATCAGAATCACTCTGTCTATTGCAGGAAACTGCATTTAAATCCGCTGCATAGTTTAAATGATCTAAGAAGCGACCGTCTCTCAAGGAGCTATGGCTCGATAGAAATTATTCCCTAAAAGTATGTCTCGGATCTTCGTCTATAATGCACTCTGACGTCTAACTTAAGCGTATCAAAATAACTTAATCTCAGTGCTGCCTAGTGGCCATTATACGCAACTCTCCTCTTGCAAATTTGACCGATCATCAAGTTCCACCCCCCTTAATAGTATATAAAGAAGATGCACCCATGCAAAATTAGATTTTGAGCTGTCATTTGCTTTGGTTTAATATAATGTATGCGTTGGCGACTCTGTCTCTCAGTGACATTTCAACATGGCGACTTCTAAATGAAGAGCTCCATGAAAATGCAAAGTGAATGTAGTTGAAACATTTACTCATATTTACATATTCAACATTCTCCTCGTTCTGAATAATTTATTGTTCATTTCGTTAAATGTAAAAATCAAGCTTGTGCATTGTGTATTTGGTTTGGTTTTCTACACATAAATCAATAAATGAGTTTTATATAAGTACGTTAACTGCTAGTACTACTATTTCCTGTACCTCGTCTACATAAGTCTGAACGTTATCTGGTTCTCTCGAATTCATAATAAACATCTAATAATTAGCTCTTTATCTAATCAATATTCTTCTCTCTATCACTTTAAATTTCAATTTCATTTTATAATTGTGTAATGTTATTTGTTTAGGAGTATTGTGATAATAATCATAAATAATAACTGTATATTAAGACCTGCATTAATTTTAATCTCGTCTCATTGTTTTATGTTTCTCTACATTATTCAAAGAAGATATACTAAATAATTAATGACAACATGTACCTATTAGAGAATATGTATTTATGTAACTCATTTCGCTCATAAGATAAGTTAAAATTGTACTAACCACAACATCCATAACGCACTGTCATAAAGCCCCTAATCCCATTAATAATACCCCACAAAGAACATTATCAATAGTAAAACAGAATAGGCGGCTCCTACTTCATAATAAATTCACAACAGTCTCAGACCTCAATCTTTGGAAACATTGAGGCACTTTAAAGCACATCAGATATTCTAGAACTAAGCTCCGGTACGCTTTGAGAGCGTAAACAAATAAACCACTCAATTACTTGAACCAACTACAGATATTAAAATCCGGACATTTGTATTAACGATTGTATTCCGAACATAAATTACTTACGGGTAAACCTGTTATTTATTGCGCAGTCTTCCGCCAGCCTTCAAGTATTGTCTTTTCCTACTGTTTCATTTTTATTATTATCACTGACTGGATTCAGAAGAAAGACAAATTGGTTTTGGATGGAGTGACTTATTGAGTAAGATGAGATAGTAGTTCTTTGAATATTACGTCGTCGTCGATGAGTTATTAAAGCGAAACACATTTTATGAAGCTTTTTGTGAAATAGTTTTGTCTTTATTTAAAACTTCATGTACAAAATGGTACACAATGTGGTCTTAAGTGCCACTAAGCAATTTCCGTCACTCAAACTATGGGTCAAAAGAAAAGTAAAATTCAAGGTGTTTAAAATGAACAAAAATAAAGGAGAATTTCACTGTTCAGGTCTATTTACGTTAATACAATTATCTATACTAATATTATAAAGAGGAAAGATTTGACGGTTTGTTTGTTAGTTTGCTTTGAATAGGCTCCGAATCTACAGAACCGATTTGAAAAATTCATTCACTCTTGGGAAGCTACACTATCCCCGGGTGACAGGCATATAGCCTGTCACCCGGGGATAGTGTAGCTAAAAAAAATGTGGAATCCGTGGGTGGTGCTACGGAAAAAAACTAGTGATTTATAAAAAAACTACGAATGAATGAATTAATGTAGAGCGGTCGTATTTATAGTGTCGACATATTTTTAGACGTTCCCATATTACAATTATTTTCGATAACCAATTTAGAGACTATTTCTACATCGCGATAATTATAAAGTAATGATTAAATTAAATGAGCTAACTATAAAACAATTAAATTAACCATATTATTTTAAATAGATAATTAATTAATTCCGTTGCGCCGATATATATTATATACATAAAAATTTCACAGTAAAGTATTTTTGTAAAATATTTTCAGCAGAACATTTTCATTTATTACAACAAGATAGATAAATTTTGAACGCACCAGGCTAAACGAATAACTTAGTATTTGAATTCTTAAACAAATATTTCAGAATGTTCATCGTTACCATCTAAGTTCGCTGACCATCTCGATGTGCATTCCAAGCGCCCAGTTATGTGATTCGACAAATTTATGAGTTAATAGTGGACGCAGAACGTGGGCTCGGGAATGGCCCACTTCCAGCCCTGAGCCAATACAAGACAGATATATCTTTAACATAATAGTCCAGGAACTGTGCTGTGGTTACGTAAATTGCACTATACTTGCTACTTAAAGATTCACCACTGTATTACTAAAATGCCTGAACATAACAACGAGAAGTTTTGCTATTAACACGAAACATGATGTATTGTCCCTCTCGAACCATTACCACTTATATTCTCAGAACAAAAAAGCTTACAATAAGCATAGAAATAAGTAGGAGGACCCTGATTAGTGTCTACGAAGTTTAGTAGTCTAAATGTAGAGTTGGAACTGCGCCAGACGAGGTTAAAAGAAGTTAATGACATGTAAGAACGTGTGCTGCAAAAACCCTATAGGAAGAACGTTAGAAAAAATAGGTGCTATCAGCTGCATCATTATCATTTATGTGACATTTTTTTCGCATACTGAGCACAGGTTTGTGGTACCATCTCGGATATACTCGTCTCCAAAAAATACACGCACCTAAATTGTTTTCCTATAAGTATCATATAAATAATGAATTATTTCAAGTGAAAAGAGATTGGTGTATTAGCTGGATAAATTTTTGCCATCATACTTCATGTTTATAGAAGAAGCGTTGAGACAAAATTAGGTATGTCGCAGTTCAATGGCTGGATTCGTACCTATACACATTGTTGCAGGTTCGAACCCAGGCAAGTACCAATATGACTTTTTCAAAGTTATATGTACCTACTCTCTTAATTATTCTATGACACCATTGACAAACGGTGAAGGAAAACATCGTGAGGAAACCTGGATTCCAATCAAAATCGCCAACCCGCAATCAGCAAGTGTGGTGATCAATGCTCATTCCTTCCCTATATGAGAAGAGGACTGTGCCCAGCAGTGGGACATTTATAGGGCGGTATTATTATTATATTATTTATTTATTTAAAACTTCATGTACAAAATGGTACACAAGGTGGACTTAATGCCACTAGGCATTTTCCGCCAGTCAACCTTTGGGTAAAAGCGAAAATGTACATGGAAGGGGGTACAAAAGGCTAAGAGGAAACGAACAAAAACAAAAAAAAGTAACTAACTTGTTTATACTATACTAATAAAATAATATATATATGTTAAACATAGATAAATACTAGATACATAAATATACGTATATATATATACATACATACCAATAGGGTGATTAAAAATAATAAGGGATAAAATATACAAACGACAACGGTTACTCATGCTTATTCAGCAACTTCAGGAAGTGAGCTTTTACTTGACCTTTAAAAGAGGATTTGCTCTGAGCTTTCTTTATCTTAAGGGGGAGGGCGTTCCAGAGTTTACTAGAAGAGACAGCGAAAGAGTTGGACATAAAACCAGTACGGTGAGAAGGAATAAGTAGGATAGAATTAAGAGAAGAACGAAGATTAAGATTGTGGGAGCTACCCAAAATCTGAAAATTTGATTTTAAATATTATAGGTACATTAACTTTAAACAATAAATCCAATTGAACCTTATTCCAAAATGGATATGATTATGTTATCAAAGAAACACGTAAAAGTGAATAAACCTACTCAATAATATGATTGATAACCCATTTGTATTCCTGACTTTGCTGGGCGCGTGAGCGTGAGCATAAGCGTGAACGCGCGTACCCAATAGTCTCATAATGACGCTTTGGAAATATCAGATAGCGCGCTTCCTCAAGCACGTACAGATTCCAACGAATGATAAACATGTGTCCTTCTTACTCTAGAACACTTAATACGGCTCTGCTTACTTAAATGTTATATGAGATAGGTACGAGAGTAGATGACCAAATAAAAAGAAGTAACCGAGTAAATTATAGAGCTGCACAGTGGTGAATCAAAGCGGATGTCAGCCATATCCGGCAAAGTGGCGACCGTTGATTAATGTATAAATTACGGATCGTGTTAGCTGTGACTTGAACATAGGGTATATACTACGTATTTTTCATGTTTTTTTAACTTGTATTTTATACCAAGGAGATTTTATCTTTTTTATTTTTCAGCCTGCATGTTAAAATTGGAACGTAATTCTACGCAGTACTTTCCCCCGCTGTTTGTAATTAATATCACGTATTTTTTGGTTATGATGTTTCGGTATTCGTTACTGGCCTGCTTTTGTTTTAATCTTTTATTTTGATTTAAAATGTCTGATTTTAAGCCAACAAATTTCCCATGGATTAATATTTACAGTACAATCTGAAAATTGTGAATTTTGCTGTTGGAAATAACCAGCCTAAAATGAAAACACAAAAGAAAAACAATATCCAGTTATTACGAGCTTTTATTTTTATTACCATTTTTGTGTTTGTATAAATTTTATTTGCATGTATTTTAAAAGGTTCGGTGTAATAGGAGGTGTATTTGATGATTTATGGAAGTGAATGATAAAATAATAATATGAACATTATTATTTACATACATAACATACATACATTATAAGTTATTAATAACACAATAATTATGGTTACTTATACTCTAAATTACTCCCAAAAAAGGTATAATTCAAATGGAAATAAGTCAAACAATTCTAAGAACATTAAAACAGCACCAATTCATTTAAGGATATCTCTGTCCTAAGTTCAATGTAAAAAATAGTGTAGCCATAATTACAAAAACGATAATTCAAAGCTATTGACTTTAATCCTACTATCCTACTAATATTATAAATGTGAAAGTGTGGATGTTTACATGTTTGTTACTCAATCACGCAAAAACGGCTGAATGGATTTGGATGAAATTTGGCATGCACGTAGCCTTTGACATGGAAAAGAACATATTTTTTATCCCGATTCCTTAAGTAGTTCCCGAGGGAAAATTGAAAATTGTTTCCGAGCTAAACCGTGGGTAGCATGGGTGAAAATTTTATTCAATTTTTCATTACTTTCACATTTTTTATTCTTTTTAACCCAATTCTGAAGTCCACGCAGACGAAGTCGCGGGCAGCAGCTAGTAGGTTATAATAATAATACTGTTAGATACTATTTCCAGTAGTATTGCATACTATTATCAGGGATCTGACGTAAGCCGACCGCATCGCACAAAGACTTAATTCAGGACCACCAATACTGATTTATATTCGAATCTTGATTCGATCTGATTATTCGAAATTCCCTTTTTCAATTTGAATTTCTTTATTCGCCTAATGGCAAATTAAGCGGGACGTTGAGACCTTATCCCCAATTCCTGGGAATATATTTGTTGAACTTTAGCAGAAATAAATAATGCTATCCCGGAGTTTAACTCTGATATCGAATATACAAAAGGATTCGTAAATGTTCGGTAAAAATAGGGTTTTTGAATTCAATAAAAAAAGAATCTCGTGTTGCCATTCTCCTTTTAAACGCTTAAAAATATAATTCTATTGACTCATTTACAGAATCACAAATTCTCATTCATTTTCAATCAAAACGTTGATTGGAATTAGTATCAATAATTGAATCCTTTCATAAAAGTATATCAATATTAAGTGATGTGAATTCGAGCGTGAGATTTGCTTTAAATTAAGTCAGGTTAGGTTTGCACGTTGATTTCACTGACCTCTTTAATCAGATTACTTCGCTAGCATTTAATTAAGCGGATATGAGTTTCCAGATAGATCACGACTATCGACTTACCTTAGGCTTGAGCGACTGTATCAAAGCTCATATACCTAAGAGCTGTTTGCCAGTAATTTTCAAAATTGATTATAAAGATTTTTAATAATAGTACAATAATTAATCATAATATAATAATTTCTTTTGGTATATCATTCTGTCATAAGTAAATCTACAAACACTTATACTAAACTCTGAAACATCACATCTGCATACCCGGTAGTTAGTCAATAAGTAGGTACCATTTATAGGACGAATTTCCGACCCAAGCATTGCTACTGAGAATATCCTATATCCGACCTGAATAGAACCTCCAGACAGTTGCGATGAACACCCGACACCAATGAGACATCTAAGGTTAACTTACAATAAGGTAAGACATCTAATCAAACAACTATTAATAAACCATTATGAAACAACTAAGTTCGGCTTAGAACAGACAGTTCGGCTATAAACTATCAAATAATTCAGTATCTCGCCCACGCAAATGTCGAATAAATAAATCTATTTTTGTTTTATGGGCCGGAGTCCGGCTTTACCCGCAGGTAACATGTAATACATAAACTTAACAGATAAACTGGGAGTTTCTATGAAGACGAAAAAGTTTTGTTTACGCAGAGTTTATCCCATTTATCTTTTATTACGAGTTCAAGGTACGGCAATTGTATCGGAACGTTTGGGAACAAGTTTCATAACAATGTTTATGTAAATTGTAAAATGTATGAACGTAACCCCGTGCACGGTCATGGACCGAGCAAGGATGGCCGCATGACCATAAAAGCCATGACGTAAGCGTGACGTCGACATGACGCAGACACGAGGCGGCTATGACGTGGATGGACTAATCGGACGAGTACGCGTCCTTCTCGTATCTCGTGATAGTATGCGCACAAATGTGCTCGAGTGTCAACACTAAACTACGCTAAGTTACTGCACCCTTCCTCCTCATCTGCTTAGCGTTAGCATTCTTTACGCCGACCCTGTTACGAGATTGCGTCAGTGGAGAAATGTTACATCACTTTGTCGCCTCCAGTATATCAGCTTGCGCTACATTATATGTATGACATGTCAGTCATTTTACATAAAGATAAGTATAATTAGTACGTTCAAAAAAATAAACGGTCCAAAGCTTAAACAAAATCCTTTTCGGGGATACAAATTAAGTTCTAAGCTTACATTTTCCTTCTAATTTGAGAAAGCCTTGAAACTAAAATCTTTAAGTAATTTTACTTTGAATAGACCGTTTGCAAATAATTTAAACTAAGTCCAGGAAATTTTATCGACAGTTTTTTTCCGTATCTATGATTAGATATCTACATTATGGTATGGTGGGTTGATTGGTTTTTCTGGGCTGTTTCCGCACTTAGCCTCCTGAATAGGCCATTGTATGTGGTTCACTCCTCTTCCTCAGTCCAGCCATCCCAGCTCATTCCGAAAGGCTAACAGCCTTTTCAGGCTGCTACAAGCCTCCTGCAATGATTATTGAGGTATATATCTACCTAAGTATAAATAATTTGATGAAATAAAGCCATGCCTTACGCGTGCCAAAGTCACGTACAGACAATTTCGCATTTGCAATTAAATTCAATCCAATTGTGAAAAAAGCCTTTTGGACGTTGGTAGCACGCATAATGAACCCGGTGTATTACCATTTTACGAGGGGCATGTACTCTACAGCGGCTGTGGTCGTAAACATACTAGCTTTATGAGAAATGCTCCATCTGTGTCCTACGTCTCCATGGCTGTTCCCACCGTCTATCGTATTCTCAAAACTCCTTACTTTCTCCCTCAAGGCTATAACGGTCTGCTCAACAAGGTCGTACTAAACTCTCATGAGTGACGTAACACGTTTGCATAGAAGGGTTCAAGAGATCGCTCTTAGCCGTGACGTGTCGATAACGAAAACTTCTTTATTCGGAAACTTTTCCACTTTTCGTGTTCCATATGACAGACCAGTATGTGGCAGACCATATATTTATGCATTTGAAAATTCTCGGTTATTTAACTTGTAATAAATTGAATATTTTTTATCCAACTAGAACTTTAATAATGATTAAAAAGTAGTCTGGATGTTTCAAACAATAAATTTGTAATTAATATTAATATCTATGTTTATTTTAAAAAAATGAGTGTATTACTATAATATTATAAAACAAAGCTGAAGCTGAAAATATGTAATATTAATAATCTTGGCTGTTTACAAACGTCTTTTAGAATATATTCCGAATTTTATATAAATTTAGCCCGGGTAACTTCATCCGCTTTGTAGGCCGTATTCCTATGGGATACTAAAAAGTATCCTCTATCCTTTAACGGGCCCTACTATCTTTGTTTTTGCCGCCGTAAGATAACAAATACAAAGACAGAAAAGTTTCGCTTTAAGACATGGAGTAGGATAGAATAAAAATTTCATCTAAATTCTTCGATTATTTATATCTAAGTAGGTATAGCTCATAACAATATAAAACTGGGTAAGTACAGGCACAAATAATATATACAATGTCACAATATCAATAGCATCGTAACTTCTACTATTAAAAAAATAAGTGTACAAAAATCTATTCAAAATTTTATAACCATCAAAGTGTTAAGTTATTTAAATTTAAGAAATTAAGATATTTTAGGATAAATTAAGAGTCGTAAAAAGCATGTCAAATTCCGTTCTATGAATCTGTTTAGAAGTAGTTTTATTTTAAATTATAACATTCCCGTAGACCTCAGAAAACATTAAATCATGTACTTAAAAGTAAAGATATATTAAGAATGTGACAATGTATATTATTATCGTAACTGTACTTCATAAGGCTGTAGTAAGCGGCTATGAGTATGCATTTATTCCACTACAGTATGTACAAGAAAACAAAAAAACCTACATATTCCTTTTGCACTCCGAACATAAAATAATGAACTACCATTACACAGCGGATGTATTTTTTCATTTCCGCGGTCTCTGTATTGGAACTCTGTTTATTTATTTTACGATGCACCCGAGAACAAGTTGAGATGGAAATATTATTTTTATATGCTGTGTTTCTTGTATAAGTTAGCCATTATGGGTTGGTGTTGTAATGGTGATAAACCGTCGTTTGATGTGGAACACAATTATTCGTGTGTGGCTTTTGTATAACTACATTACATATTAATAACACAGTCACACTCATCCACATATTTTTTTTATTTGTATTTATTGCTTTATTATTGTTAACAGTAGCTAGTATTTTGTATGTCTGGAACATACTAACTGTGCCACACTTTTACAAATTTTACAGTTACCATCGTTGCATTTCTGTTTATAAATTGTTTGTGTCCCAAATAAATCTTTACAAATGATTTCAAAAAATAAGTGTTGAATGTGGACTTACTTATGGTTACTTGAAAATGCCATGGTATCATTATATCGCAAAAGGTATACCTAAACAAACTAGCATGAGTATCACATTTTCATTACTCTCGATATACGCATAGGTTATCGATCGCACCTCTCGCCAATCGTCTGAGAAGCATTTTTAAAAGAAACTGTATACTATGTGTTTGTTTATTTTTATCAATTTTCTCATAGTATTTTATGATATCAATTCTATCTAAAGCAAATACAAATTGCTAACTGAACAAAAATCAAATCACCCTCCACCAGACGCTACCCTTCGGGAAGGGTTGCTGGAGACGGGACGATACCCCTAAATTGGAAACGCCAGATTTTTCTTTTAAGTGTGTATTTCAGATTCCCTGTTTGTTTATGTAAAGGCTTGGGTTTACGCCTTTAGATAAGCCGTAGGTATGTACTTCTAAATCATTAAAATAACAAACGAAAATCGTTTTCAGAAATTGAATTCAAAACGTCAATTACGTTACACAACTTGGAAACAACAGATATTGTCTAGTCATCAATTAAAACAATCTTTGCTCACCCCGGCACTAAAATGTTACGAATCGAGGGTCGCTTAGTAGTTTATAATAATTTATAACATTAGTACAGTTTTGGCCCGGGGCCCACCCTTAGTTTGTCAATAACGGTATTGAGACCCATGTAATAGGGGGTGAGCCATTAACTAGGCACAATCCAGCTCCGGGCTCCGAGCACAATGATCAACAGAAACCCCAATAACAAGAGTTCGGCAGCCACCCGACCGCTACACAAAGAGACTATTAACTGTAGTCGACTACAAAAAGTAAATTAAATAGTAGCTACTTTCCTGTTGCACAAAAATAAAACTGGATACTTTTTTTATACAACAAATAAAGGAAAAGAGAAAATTATGGGAAATGAGCAGTCGTTACCAATGTTTTGCCGACTTCCTGTACTAGCGAGAAAAACAGAACGGGATGTGCTCCGTACACACAGGACACTGTCCGTACAGATCAGGCATTTAGTTGATGGCGACTCAAGTGGCGAAAGGGTTAAAAATATTTACTCTTACATTATCATCTCGAGTCCTCTACAAACAAGGCGTGTGCCTTTAATTACATCCGCCAGTATTACGGAGGAATTAAAATTTAACTAGAAAACATGTCCTACGAACCCTGCAGTAAGCCTAATGATACGGGCGTTTTATATTTTTATAACACTAATTCGAAAAACGGGTCGTGCAAATAATAGTAACAATGTGGTATTGTGGAACTGGGCTTAGGGAGGTCACACTCGGTCCTGATCAAACAAACTACGCGCTGCTTGTGTACCGCTTTTAGCTAAACTGCCGGCAAATCTCTCATTTTCTTCGACAAATGCCTTTACTTATTCATGGATGTCCTAAGGAAAAGTTGAAGGTTGCCAGAACGAATTTTCACTCATGCATACGAAGAACCCTCAACCGAAAAGTTAGCCGAGCATTTGTTGCGTGAATAGGAATAAAAAGTTCTTATATTTTGGTGAGTTTTGGTGCCAATTTTTTTTTGTACTCTATAATATGTTTGAAGATAAAATAATCAGGGACTTGCATTAATCTGTTAATCACATTACTATATAAAATAAATTCAGTTTAAATGCAAGTAATGCTGATTGGACTAGCTTGTTGGCCTGTTGGTCTAGTTAGAGTAAGATCCCAGTGCCGTAAGACACAACTTATTTTCTAAAGCATATAACCTTCGGTTCTCAGTAGTCTCTTGTGTACTTTTTAATACCTGACTGTTTGTAAAGCTTGCCCGGTGACACGTGCGCAGGTACCAGGTGAGAAAGGTTACTAAAAATCAGGGTTACTTAACTTATTTTTATATGACTGATTTTTTTATATGTTTTGTAGAATATTACTTTGAAGTCATATAAGAAAAATCAGACACTTTCCATGGGCCAAAACTTTTATCAGACACTTTAAAGCTCTAAGAAAAATAAATGAACTTAATTTATTTTTAAATGTCTGATATTTTGATATGTCATTAAGATAACTATTAAAATGTTATATTTAATCAGTCAGACAAATTGCAATGACCAAACATGCCCTAATCACAAACATTACTCAACCAAAGTATGAGCGCGAGAGCACTATACATGCGTTAATAATGTAACTAAATACTATTAATGTTATTTATTGTACATCCACTAGTCATGACGAATTGACAGGTGCCAGGATTTCACGCATTGACTGGATGTGATTTTAATCCCGCCTTTTTTAAAAGAGGTAAACTAAGACCATTTAATATAATGAGGAAGAAACATGAATATCAGCGAGCTTTTATGCGATTCGCAGATCTAGAGTCTTTTACCGATGAAAACATACTACAAGATATTTTCAATCAAGTACAATTTTTTTTTTTTGTTTAAAAAAGATTACTACGTAGGATGTGGGTCGCACATTACTAGTAATCTCGTTAACCCCTCGTGCTAAGCTAAGATGCTTGTGTTACGAGTGGGTTCACGTCGGTAGTGTAATGGGTGGGATTCGAACCCGCAACCACACGATCGCAAGGATGACGCCCTAGACATTAGGGTACCGCCGCTTGCGATATTTATAATGTTTCTAATGTGTGCGACGTCGACTCTGCCCGGCTTCAGCTATTTTTAAATAAAGATACTGTGTCTGATATTAATGAAATATTCAATTCAAAAAATCAAAAAAATTACGATGCACGTAATTTACCACCATGCAAAACTGAATTATTTCAACAATATCTCCGAGCTAATTACAAGCATTTGGTATAATGCAAATGAAAAACGACCAACTACTTTAACTCCTGAAAACAATGGATGGACGTTAGAAGATAACTAGTATCTTTTTTATTGGTTTGATGGTGACCAATTACCCGGATTCCTTAGTGAATCACTTATTATCACTTCAAGAACCAGATACCGTACTTAGATTTCTGGTTTACAATTTAGTATATCGGTCGTTCCGTTAATCGTTAGTTTTTACAGAACATGTTGCTAGCAACATGATGATGGTGAGGACGGATTACTATGATGATGATGAAGATGATTAAAAATAAAAAAAAAAAATATATTTAAAATAAAATAAATATTAATTTCTTTAAAACACAACTGCTCCGTAAATAAATATTTTTCCTATACAACATGTAACACAAACCCTGTCCGATCCCTGAGAGTATTATTCGGTATCGTACTTCGAACACATACGTAGTCATTAAATGGATTGGAGATGATTATTTTCCCCAGTGAAAATAATTAAATCAAAATAAAAACTGATCCAAGGCAACAGCAACACTGACCGCTCCTCAAAGTTCACGTCACTACCTACAGCTTTGTGTCAAAGATGCCGCATATGCGAGACGGTTCATGAACCCACGAATATACTTTTATTGGATCAGATCAGAACAGGGGTTTTGTTACATGTTGTATATGCATTGTTCTCTCGCGCTCATACTTATGGTTCAGTATTTTTTGTGATTAGGGCATGTTTGGTCATTGCAATTTGTCTGACTGATTAAATATAACATTTTAATAGTTATCTTAATGACATATCAAAATATCAGACATTTAAAAATAAATTAAGTTCATTTATTTTTCTTAGAGCTTTAAAGTGTCTGATAAAAGTTTTGGCCCATGGAAAGTGTCTGATTTTTCTTATATGACTTCAGAGTAATATTCTACAAAACCTATATAAAAATCAGTCATATAAAAATAAGTTAAGTAACCCTGATTTTTAGTAACCTTTCTCACCTGGTACCTGCGCACGTGTCACCGGGCAAGCTTTACAAACAGTCAGGTATTAAAAAGTACACAAGAGACTACTGAGAACCGAAGGTTATATGCTTTAGAAAATAAGTTGTGTCTTACGGCACTGGGATCTTGGACTAAGTGGTTAGTGACTAAATGCTAATCCAGAGGTCGTGGGCTCGATTCCCACCCAGGACAAATGTTTTTGTGATGAGCACAATCATTTGTTCTGTGTCTGGGTGTAATTTATGTACAAGTATGTATGTATTTAGAAATACATAAGTATGTTTATGAGTTGTGTGGTAACCATAACAGCCTCAGCCTAGTTCGGATTCAGATGACCGTGTGTGAGTTCACCCAAGATATAAAAAAATGATACCCTATCACCTTTTTTGTGAGAAATAACAATGCCAGAGTTGCTTAATTATTATGTTATGTACACCCACAGCACTTGGATGTCTAAACCACAGGCAATGTAAACAATATGTTCCTTTCGTTTACTGTATCGTCTACATGGACTATTCAAACATTTTTTAAAAACTAAATTAAAAACTACATGAAATCGAATATTCTTGTCTAGCTTTGTTATTATATCGTTCATTCTGTTTAATATAATATGTTACTTACTTTAAACAAGTAGATGTTATGACAAACTTAAAGCGGGCTGCATAACAATATATCCTCAAGTGGATTTTGCACATTACGACTTGTATTCCCACGTAAGTAATAAAGCAAAATATTTTGAAATTATATAGAGTTTCTATTTTTTAGCTCCCTGGAGGAAGTGCCTAACTTTTTGTATTACGCCTCTGTTTTAAGTTGTGCTTAACACAGCTGCTCGTCGAGGGAACGTTCCAAACTTTTCAGGGGAAGGCAGTTTCACAGGTCGGCCCAGTCTGGCCGAACCCTGGCCATAATTAGGCCGTAGGCCACTTCATTAGAAAAATTAATAAGCATCGCGCCCGACCTTAGCAACGAAGGACATTAATGAGAAGAGAGAGAAGCTGCGAACAGAATAAGAAAGAAAAACTCTTTACAAAGTACGTGACAAATGGGGGCCGTAACTAATGACCCGTCGTAAGAGTAGCGCGCGTTACATCTGTACCGGACACTACACCTGCATATATTTTAACAACGCTTTCAGAGAACAAAGGTATTTTAGTCTCAAGTACGTACTCAAGGAAAACTATTAGATTTAATTGAAACTAATAGCAAATATTCAGAGGTATAACCGATATCGACAACACATTAAGTTAACTGTAATAAAACGTTAACATCCCTAACACGTGTAACTTAGTATTGTCTGATTAAATACAATGGAAGGTGATAAGTAGGGAACATTATTGTTATTGTAGTACACAAGAACAACCCACATAGACCCGATAATAACAATCAGTTCGCTTATCGTGAGTATACCATTTTCTTCGAATGAACGCACATACTGATCCGTCGACATCCTTCATATATGATTATGGGTGTAAGGGTTTCTAAACTAGCAATTTGCCGGGGATTTGGCCGATCCTCACAAGCACGCGGCGGTGCACTCCGCAGATAAACTAAATCGCCTTATTTTGCTTATAGTGTTGACCATCATTACCAGGGTCCAGGTTAGTTAGGCTCAATGTTGTGGCGTGATTAGTTGCTTTGAGTAAACTTTCTGCGAATTTTCTAATAGATATACAGGCTGGAAGGGGACGCTCCCCATAAGACAGGTGATAGTAGTCATGGTGTGATGCATTTTTTTTAAGTGATAACTTTTTATGGGAGGGTAAACAGCTTCGTAACGTAACGCGTTACGACGTCACTCTGTCTGGCTTACCTTTTTCTCACGCATACAGCAGCAGTATGCAGGCTCCTCGCCTGCCTACTGCCGCCGTATAGGTCAACTTGGATTTCTTTGGCGTTATCACTTCTGTCTAGCGGCCCAAGAGACGCACTTATTTTTTTTACAAAGATCTATAATTATTACTAAATTCTAATACAATAGTACAGCTAAATAAAAAGCTGATTTTGACTTTGCGTTTCATTGCTGGTCTTTGATCGATTTTTTTCGGGAGCGTTCCCCTTACATCCCGTAGACTACATCATATTTCTATAAATTATACATTTCAATAACATTCATCAAAACAATTGGCATGTAAACTAACAAAGACAGTGACACGCAAGATTAATCCGAACTAAGATAGTCAGAACTTGCTATTGTTATACTACTCAGGCAGGAAGCTGCAATCAATACTAAGGCGCTCTCAAAGCTTAAATCAACAGACAGTCAAACAAGCGAGACTGTCGCTTCCTTTGACGCGTTATCTTGACTTTACGTACCCGGGTACCCCGGTACAGTAGTAACAAAACATCTAAGTCGGAGGAGGGGGAGGGGGGAGGAATGTGTTGTGCTCATCATCCAGCGGGATCGTTCCGCACAAAATAATGTTAAACGGTATAAACCGACATGTGCGCGTTATCGATAAAACTCTGCAGACACAAATGATCGACAAAATTTCCCTCGGGCCTCGGTGAGACCGAACTGCTCTGTATCTCCAATGTTTTATTTTTAACACAGTGGGTATGAGAGAAAGGTTTCGTGTTAACAGTAACACACATAAATTGTTAAACAGCAAGTCCCTGATGGGCAGAAGTTGTGCTCAATGACAAAAATTTCCCATGAGCTTCGATGTTATCGACGCTGCGAGGCAAATCGCCGCAAACAGAACCTTGTTTTATTTATATATCAGTAGCTCTAATTGTGCTGTGTCAGTGGCAAGTTTATGTCTGCAGCTGTACATACATGAGGTACATGTCTACTGCATGAGTCTGTTTATATACTACCCCGCTTTTGAGCTGTTGTTGAATGACATAACTTGTTTTACAAATAGAACTATAACTTACGAAAACCCATTTATTAAAATTAAATACAGCATGTGTCCGTGTAGAATACTGATTAGCTTCGTAACAAGTAAAGAAATTTCGGAATCGATCTACTTCGCGAATATAACCTAACAAACTCTCAACGATTAGGAATTTACAATACTTTATTTTGCAAGTAACAAATACAAGAGAAAGATATATTGTTGGGAGCGCAACCACATTGGAAATTTTAACGAGTGGCTATCTCTTGATCGTCTGCGCTTGTTGGTTCCTGGCCAAAATGTAGATCATGTTATATGCTCAACGTGTTCCACATACAGATTTATTTAAAGAACATGACAATTTTACGGACACATGAATAAATTTATTCAATTAAAAAAATACATAAGTATTATATATCGTAAACCTAAGCAAACTCATTCTAAAAACGATTGGTATTATGCTTTCGATCTCACAGATCATATTCGTCAAAATATTTGTACCTACATTCAACACGGTAATGTAACAGCTTATCAACAATGAACAACAGTATGATTATATATTATTATATCCCTCCCTGATTACATAAACCCGCAACTATTTCCCCAAATAACATTGGATGTTCATAGTCCGCTGTATCTACTGAATTATGTGCCAATTAGGCAAACTAATGCACCAATTAATTAGCAGGCTGTAACCATATTTTCAATTGATTACAGGCGGGAGAAACTTTATTATATTAGTTAAAGTTCCTGATCCTAAAGATTGGCTACCTATAGGGGCGGTAAGTGGGAAGTTTTATGATCATAATTCAATAAGGTCGACCCTTGCAACGTCGAGTAAGTTTGAGAATTAGAGCAATCCGTCGTATGTCGAGTACACCAATAGGTGTTACGTGTGCACGTATAAGTTCCCGCCTTCTCCACGAGTTAAGTAGAAGTGTATTACTGTAGCTATAGACTGCCGGCGGCGTTCTTCCGTACCGTTTAAGAGATGCTAGCATATTACCATCTACCCAACATAGTTCTTAACTCTAGTTGCTACAAGAATTCACTAACTCTTTGACTGATATAAATTAAACTTTCGAAAACATTTCATAGCTATTATAATGAAATGCTTTGTAAAGATAATTAAAATATTAATTGGGCTCCCGCAAGAAATATTCTGCACAATTTCCTGTCAATAACGGCGTAAGCAAAGGCCTCATTTTATAAGTAGCTAGCTGTAAAATACTACTGTAGGCTAGCGAGCAGTGCAAGCAGTAAGAACTATGTTTGAAACTCGCCTTACCTGTACGCTACATCATAGACACAGACCGGGTTGTGTTGGTTTTGTTCACCAATCCCCTGTCCCAGGGTCATAACTACCGCATCAACGCCGCTATGAAGTGAGATGTAAAAATATTTGCTCTTCAAAAGCTATGTAAGCAAAGTATTATACATTGATCAATGCTTGTTCTATCTCTGTATGAGAAGATGTTTGCCCTGCAGTGGGCTGGTTATAGGCTAGTATAATGATAACGATGTGTACCCGTGAATGTGGCGCTCGTGGTGTGATCGGCTAGGTCGGGGCGGTGCGGCGCGCCGCCGCCCGCATGCTATCAGCTGGCCGGCGCAGCCATGTCGTCCGCGCGCGCTTCCGCTCACCGCCCTGCGCCTGCGCACAATACCGAACATCACGTTAGAGGGCTGCTAGTTGGCACAATTACACGCTAGTTTAAATTTTATAAAATATTATGTATACTACAAAAAATATTTTAATTGTCATCGGCATGGCACCTAGTCATCGGCAAATTAGGCGAATCAAATAGAATTGACACAATAATTATTGAAGCTGCGTATATGTGAAAAAGACTTTTGCTTCTCGTAAGCATAAAAAAACTTATTCATTTAGGATTCACCGAATAGTCTTTAAACTACTTCAAACGCGTACGTGACGTAAACGATCCTCATTTATATCAATAAGGTATATAGTTCCATTTTCCATTGAGATAATCTTGACTTACACAGTTCCTTAACTGTTAATGATGTGTCTATCTAGAGAACACATCGCATCAATGCAACACACCTTGATCTATATGCACGGAGCTCGGAGCCACGGATACAGCACTATCAACCACTCAATAACGTCGCTAACCTTTGACATCAACCCTATACATACGTTGGCATTTTCAATCCAATTAACCAAGAATAATGGTTGTCACAGATTGAACCTGTTTAAGTTTTGAAGTGAATTGTCTTATTATGTGAGGCATTACTGTTATAACAACGTTGATATTGATAGCGTATTAGAAAACTTAAAAGTTGCCATTGAAAGTTAATTCTAGCGGCACAGAATGCCTTTAATAAAAACTACTAGGTACACTAGACACTAACTAGGTTATATTTAGATTGAAATGACTATCTCATGTTTCTAAAGAATATCATCTTGCGTGAATTCGTCATAGGAAAAAAATAAGTTTTCTATCATCATCTACCTAGCCTTTTCCCAAGCTATATTGGGGCGGGCTTCCAGTTATACCGGATTTAGCTGAATACCGTATTTTACATGGAGCGTCTGCCTATCTTTACAACCCATTGCTGGTTATTATAATATGTATAGTATCCCATAGGAAGACTGGTTATCAGTAATGTAAGGACTACCTACCGGTACCTTAACGTGCTTGCAGAGACACGGAGGGGCTCGGTATGTTTACAAATGGACACCCATCCGCGGACCAACCGCGGCGATCGCGGCTTAACCTTTATTATCGGTCAAACCGTAGGGCTTTTATTCCTATCATAAGTGCTTAAAACACAAATATTTTAGATATTTATTGATTCATAAAATTCCGAAGCACGCTGCATCTTTATGATCAGAAAATGACATTCCACAATTCATATAACAAATCCTTTATCTAATCTCGAAAAAAATGTTTTTGGAATTAAAAGCCTCCCCCATTTATGTCTTTCTGGAATGTACAAAAGGGGTGTAAAAAACCTTGAGCGAGTGACGGTATACGCACGTCCGGCGCACCCGGCCAGTCGCCGCCAGTTATGAACTTACCGACTGCCCATTTTTTTCGAACTCCATGAAATTTCAAACCGGAGCTGTTAGACATGAGATTGTTTTCGGGGAATGGACACGACTTACTTCAGGGAGGAGCGTGGTCTGTTAACGGCATATTATGTGGAATTTGGAATAAATACCGATTTTGTGTATGAATGGTTAAAATTATTATAGCAAACATTATCGTTTTCAAGTTTTTTTGTGAACTCTTCCGTTGATAGCTACTGTTTTAAAATTAAAACGTACTTTTGTGAATAGTCTATTCATTACAGGTTATTTGGGTAATATTCAGCCTTTCAGTGAACAACATTTTAAACATAAATCGAATAAAAATACAAATTGAAATTTACGGTATATGTGGCGCAGAAACAATGGACTACATTAAAACAGACATCAGTAAATTTAAAATTATTCGTTGCACGTATAAATAGGTCAGCCACTCAGGCAGGACACTTACACGTCCTATTAAAATAATCTCCGATAATTTGGACAAGTAGTGGACACGAAATTATCGGATAAAGCCCACGTTTATTCGTGTCGACCAAATGTACTTGATATTTAACAAAATGGAGATACATCTACATACATAATAATAAGCCACTATGAAGCAGACTTTTCGATCAATAATTGATTAAAAATATCGAAACAAAAATTTAGTTCTCACTGTTATTTACATTAGTATAAATAACGTCATAGTAAAATCACGGCCCATACATAACCGTTTCTGTCCATTACCACAATTATTTCTTAACCCATTAAGCCTTCTGTTGCTGAGTTTTAGAATGTAGTGGAGTTACAAACCTGCTATCATGCCGTCTATCTATACTTATAATAAATCTGTAGAAGTGAAAATTCTGTACATAGAAAATATCAAAAAAATTAATGGCGGGGTGTGTTACTAGACCGACACCGAACCCAAAAATGTGATTAAAAAAATTTTTGTCTGTCTGTCTGTCTGTCTGTCTGTCTGTCTGTCTGTCTGTCTGTTTGTTCAGGCATCACGCAAAAACTACCAGTTCGATTTCGATGAAACTTGGTATAATTGTTCTTTAATATCCTGGGCACCACACTGGGTAGTTTTTATCCCGGAAAAGTATATACAAAAAAAAACAAACTTCATTTTGCGGTTCAATCCCTAGACCCGAATACTGTACCAACCGCAAATAATAAGTTTGTCGTAGGTTACGTCACCCGCAGTGGAGTTCAATAAGGGGCGCTGCACACGGCCAAGTAACTATTTATTAATCTGTGACACGGCTAAGATACTATAATTATTTATCTATACTTTATATATATTATTATTATTATTTATTATCTATACTAATATTATAAAGCTGAAGAGTTTGTTTGTTTGAACGCGCTAATCTCAGGAAGTACTGGTCCGATTTGAAAAATTCTTTCATTATTAGATAGTCCACTTATTGAGGAAGGCTATAGGCTACTTTTCTTTTGGAAATCTACCCCCTAAAGGGGTGAAATAGGGGTTGAAAGTTTGTATGGGAAGTTCGGTATTTTCAATGATAGACACATGAAATATCGTATACGGGTTTCTGAATAGAAATAAATAAAGATGTATTTCAGCGATTTTAAAAATCATCCCCCTAAGAGGGTGAAAAAGGGGTTGGAAGTTTGTAGGCATATGAATTGTGTCGTTTTCAAAGATAGACACATTCAATTCCATACAAGGGTTATTAGTTAGAAATAAATAAGATGTATTTCCGAGATTTTAGAAATCTACCCTCTAAGGGGGTGAAATAGGGGTTGAAAGTTTTTATGGGAAGTTCGGTATTTTCAATGATAGACACATGAAATTTCGTATACGGGTTTCTGGATAGAAATAAATAAACAAGATTTCAGCGATTTTAAAAATCATCCCCCTAAGAGGGTGAAAAAGGGGTTGGAAGTTTGTAGGCATATGAATTGTGTCGTTTTCAAAGATAGACACATTCAATTTCATACAAGGGTTATTAGTTAGAAATAAATAAGATGTAGGTATTTCCGAGATTTTAGAAATCTACCCTCTAAGGGGGTGAAATAAGGGCTGAAATATTTGGTATGTGAAGTTCAGTATTCTCAAAGATAGACAGATGAAAAGATAAATAGATAATATAATGACCATCTAAGACATATCTATAATGACGACTCCCGTGGTCGAGTGGCGTTCACTCCGGTTTTTAAGGTGTCGCCAGCTCTAAGGTTCCAGGTTCGATCCCCGGACGGGTCCATGTAGAAAATCACTTTTATACATAGTCTGGAGTCTGGGTGTTTATGGTACCTTTTTTGTCTCCGATTCCATAACACAAATGCTTTTGCTGCTTACTTTACTTTTATTATTATTTTAGCGCCATAATATTAGATGAAAAATTTTATACATTCTTCTTACTTTGAAAATCACAGAATACATCTACCTTTAATACTACTCTTTACTTTACGCGCGAGCGAAGCCGCGGGCAACAGCTAGTTTCTAAATAAAATTTTCTAACAACAATTAAGAATATACTCAAAATAACTTTTGAGTATATTCTTAATTGTTTGTTTTCTTTAATATGAAAGTAAGAACGTATTTAAAGCAACATTCGTCCAAATTAAATGTCTTGTAGCAACTAGGCAGTTAGACTAAAACTAATAAATTAAACACTTTCAAAATCCCGTCTTAATTTTTTTGCAGCACACAAATTTCAAGTAAATGAATACTTTCATCAAACATACTGCGTGTAAATAAACCTGAAATTTTAAAGCCGCAAATGTAAGAACAAGTTAAAAAGAAATGAGTCGTGCCTCTACGGGCCCATTCATCATATTCGGTAACCTACATTCCAAAAGAAAAATGGGATGCAAAAACCAAACTTCATAACTATACACGAAAAAAAAATCATAACTCTTCCTTTAAGCTTCCTGTTACAAGGTAAAATTTGATTAAAGGCTTGTTCATTTCACGCTGTGTCCTTTTTAAGGAGGGACGAATGACGGCCGCACTCCCGAAGCCCACAAAAAACATCAGAGGTACTATGGCAATAGGAATAGCTATGGAATTTGAAACTGCGTCAGTAGATCTAAAATCTTGACAAATAATCAACGGTAAGTACAGACCAGGGGACAGGTGTGTCGCATATTTACTCACGGCAAAATAAGACACCAATTACATACATTATCTCAGTAGATAATAACATTTAATTTCAGTAACTTAACTGTTTTAATTTACTGACTGTTATTTTAGTTCTATTATTATTTGAGTTTAAGTACTATTATTAGGTATTTTCTAAAATATAAAAAATATAAATGTGGACAACATCACATACATTGCTCCGATTCCAAAGTAAGTAGCTAAAGCACTTGTGTTATGGAATCAGAGACAACGAAGGTACCACAAACACCCAGACCCGAGACAATGTAGAAAAGTGTTTTTCTACATTGACCCGTCCGGGGATCGAACCCGGGACCTCAGAGCTGACGACACCTTGAAAACCGGTGTGTACGCCACTCGACCATGGAGGTCGTCAAAACCTTTTAAAGAGGAGCTTATATTTTTTCCACTTGCTCATCTATTCAGTCAGTCAGCTGTTCCTTACTTATGGGTTCTTATTTTTAACTTATAAATTAGTGTCCGACCGAAATTTCGGTTTCGGTTTCGGCCAGTTTCGGCCAAAAAATCAAGTTTCGGCCCGAGTTTCGGTTTCGGCCAAAAACGGCCGAACCTTTCGGCCGCGCCGAAACTTACAACATCGCCCCTTCGGGTCGCGCTCGGCTAACGATTTGGTTATATGATTAACAATTTGATTATTTTGATTATCTAATTATATTTGAATTAGCCATTCGAGGATAACTGATTGTGATATCTGTGAGTTTTTTTTTTTTTTTTAAATAATAACGACGCCTGCACTTAGGAATTTAATCCTTGTGTCGCGGGGGATTCACAAACATTCAAATCACATGCACAAAGAACACCCAGACTTGGAACAAGTATCTGTGGATCACACAAATGCTTGTCCCATGCGGGAATCGAACCCGCAGCACGTCGCGCACAGTGGTAATTAGCGTGGTGACCTTTACCACTCGGCTATCCGTGCAGTCAAAATGTAAGTAACTGAAAATAAATAAACATAATATATGAGCATTATATTTTAATAATAAATTTGTTTTATTTTATACCACCACTAGCGACCCGCCCCGGCTTCGCACGGGGGGACATTTATTTTTTAAGCTAACTGAAAAAAAAAATTGCCTTGTATGTATGTTTTTATAGGTTTTTTATTCGTGTTACATTGCTTTATTTCGTACCTGCTTAACTCTTTTATTTTTGTTTTTAATTTTTAAACGACTCTTTACCTTAATGCTTCACTATACACTATGTTTGCAGTAGTATTTGTAGATGGCATTAAAACATATTGGTTTTCAGGAAATCCTACTCGAGAAAGTGCAACATATAATTGGCCATGAGAAAAGCACTCTTTTCTGAGATCGATGCCTACCATTGAAAGACTCATATCGGCCGGCGGCCATCATTCATTTTAATACCAATTACAATTTTAAATTCGTAATATCTTTTGAATGAATTGTTCGATTGGAATAAAATAATTAGTAATTTATAGGTATTGAAACAATCTTGCTCAATAAATAGTTTATTTGGATAAGGATTAGTATTTGACGATAATATGATCAATAAACATAGGCTAATAATTTTAATTACTTTTATTCTATGGAAAAGTGGTTATAATGGCTAAAATATAAATGTTTGGTTTATACTATCGCGGACTTTTTTGTAGGCATTATTGAGTTCTACAACTTTTCTATAGAAGTCAACCATACATCTCAAACCATTTAGGCAGCGTTCGCGAGAATCGTTAACGTACGGCAGATTTTTCGTCGACTTACTCCACAATTTTCACTACCACGAAAAATCCTATCTATTTTCCGGGATAAAATATAGCCTATACGGATTCGGAAGAGTCCCTCTAAGTAATGGTAAAAGAAATTTTGAAATCGGTCCAGTAGGTTTTGAGCCTATTCAATACAAACATACAAAAATACAAAGGTTTCCTCTTTATAATATTATTATAGATTAAAAAATCGCTAACTTTGTGTTACAAATAATGTATTTTTTTCACTTTATAGGGTAGTTAAATTTTCAAACAGAACCTCTGTAACTGTGCTGAAATTTCATTGTGATAAATCTTTGAAAGTCCTCTCTGCCTAGCCTTTTCCCAAGCTATGTTGGGGTCGGCTTCCAGTCCTACCGGATTTAGCTGAATACCGTATTTTACATAGAGCGACTGCCTATCTGACCTCCACAACCTATTGCTAGGTAATACAGTATTCCATAGTAAGACTGGTTGTCAGAATTGTAATGACTTAACGACTATCAAAGATCACTGTATGACAGTCGGGACCAACGGCTTAACGTGCTTTCCGAGGCACGGAGGGGTCTCGATATGTTTACAAATGGTCACCCATCCACGGACCAAGCGCGGCTTTACCTTTAGTAGCGGTCAAACCGTACGGCTTACACTTAGCCACGAGCCCCTCCAAGTTTCTACTTTCAAAGATGTGATAAATCTTTGAAAGTAGAAACTTGTAATTATAGGTTGGCGAGATATTAATTTTAGAAAAAAACGGGCTTACTAACATTTTTTCGACATTTTAAGGACTTTTTTTTTTATAAAAGGTTCGGTTTCGGTTTCGGTTTCGGCCGAAACTACAATGAAACCGAACCTTCGGTTTCGGTTTCGGTTTCGGCAAAATAACATGTTTCGGTCGGTCACTATTATAAATCAACTGAATTGCGCGCAGCTTACTATCACTGAATGTGAATAAAGAATGCGATTTCCATCAATTTAATTTCATTTAAGTAGTGTTAACTTATCAGTCGTGATTATTCTCTTTTATAAGCCTTACAGCGTCAACATACTCGCATGTAGTTTACATTCTAGTATGGTCAAGTTAAAGAGACTCAAACTGCGAAGTTAAAGTCGACATAGCAGAATTGCAATATAAATATATTTATAATTCATCTCAAGGCTCATCTAAATAATCTGCATGAACCAACTATTCGTTATTAGGTCAGCCACGAACATAAAAGTTACTTCTACACTATTGCAGTATCTCTAGACAAAAGCTGTTAAACAACCAAACCAACAATATTTAAACTATTGCTGCATCGTGAAAAGGTTTTGGAATAATAGTCTTACACGCAGATGGAGACTACATTTAAAAATTTAAAAACCCCTCATGCATGGTGCAGTACACGTCGGTAGTGCAATGGGTGGGATTCGAGCCTGTGGTGACATGATCGAAAGTCCGACGCCCTAGCCGCCGCTTCGCTACGTACGTTATGCTCCTGGCACAAGAGAATGTTGAATTTACTCTTTATTATGTAGCAAATTGTCACTAGTTCTCTATCATAATCAAGCTATAACTCTAACTCAAAATTACTTATAAGACGTAGGAAGCCGACTGCATATAATTATATATTTAACTTCTAAATATTTGAACTAGATGTCTGGAGCTGTATCGTTTCGAGAGCATACAGGTAAGATATGACTAAGACTGAATGACAGGCCTGTTGGTTTAGTGGTTAGTGACCCTAACTGCTAAGCCGGAGGTCGTGGGTTCGATTACCAGCCAGGACAAACCTTTGTGTGATGAGCAGGAACATTTGTTGTGTGTCTGGGTGTTATTTATCTATGATATTATGTATGTATTTATAAATATATAAGTATGTTTATCAGTTGTCTGGTTGCCATAGTACAGGCTCTGCCTAGTTTAATTTAAAGATAACAAATTATTATGGTAAGAGAACATCTAAGTATTTGGTACCTAAAGTGTTTAACAAAATAGATCTATTAAGAGAAAAAGTCAAAGTTAGTAAGGGATCACTTAAGACAAAATTAAGAAACTTTATACAGGATAGCAAACAGAACTAAATACCCACATTGTAAGACTCAAGCATATCAGAAAAATAAATACCTATTATAAATATTAGTTATTTAAGTAAGGTGGATCATTGTTTTTGGAAATGAGTGCCTCTCGCCATCAAATGTAAAAGTTTGGCGAGTTTAGAATTAAGGAACACCTCTGTATTTTAATTTATTTAAATAAATAAAAAAAAAAATATATTATATTATTAAGACTACTAATACATCTAAATTTGTAACTGATTTAGTAGAATACTACTTACCTACTAGACTCTATATACAATCTGTTAAAGATTCGGAAAAATGACCTAGAAATGAATATTGAGTCATTTTTTATAAGGTTATTCTAAAATTGTAGTTATATTCTTCCACGGAGATATGGCGTCCTTACATCGTGGTACAAAACTACCATCCTTCTTCATTATTCAGAGTTTTCAAGATGAACAATACGCATTTCTATTTTAATTTACGAAACAGATTCCGACAATAGGAGCTCGTTATTGTTACGCGGTCTTTCTTTTATCGAAATACCAATGTATAAAGAAACCATGTGAAATACGTACTCACATGGGAATAGAAGGAAAAAGCGCAACAAAGAGGCTAAAGCAACATTTTATTTAAAATCACTAGAGCGCTTCCAATAGGAAAACGAACCTTTTCAAAACTACAACTTCAAATCATTTCGAAAACTTCATCCAATACAAAACGTGAACGTAAATGAAAAGTTTGTCTTCGATTTTCATGTCCGCCAGTTCTCTTCATTGTACTTGGATTCAATTAAAACATTTGAGGAAGTTTGACTCGATAGGACGTAAAGGAAATATTCCAAGTTCGCATTGACAAGATGATAGCGAATGTGGAGCATGAAACTTTATGCGGAGATAACTCATCCACATTCCTGGCTTTTGTTTCCACAACGCTATACTTTGTGAGATAACAGTATAAGGATTCAGAAAATGTAAAAATACGAATAAAAACATACCGAGTATACCGACAGAGCTTGCTTAGATAATCGCCAAGGAAATCATAAATACGCAAATGTGAACTATTCAGAGTATAGTGCCTTTGTGGTACAAATGTAATGACTGCATTGTCAAGAATATTTTCCGTATTTGACTACAGAACAAGAAATTTCCATGAAAATATTTCAAATTCCGAAAGACAAAGAAACAATCTATCACAGGCTCTCTGAATAGCTCCAGACGGTAGGTACTCGCGGAGTACATAGCACAGAGAATACTTCTTCTAACTTTTATTACGGTCTTCCTCGAGCTTACTGTTTATGTCCCTTTGCGTTTATAACCGGGACGAGATATTTTTTATGTCACACCTTCAGCCTTCAGCGAGAGAACTCAATAAAGTGACGTAGGTACACTCATAACAATCATGCAAAATATCATCTTTATTGCCAGTTATTTTAATGTTATTTCTGTCGCAGTACGTATGGGTTCTTATTTAAAATTTTCGACAGTGAAGTAAGATAATATGTTTGCATTTAATAACTGAAATAACGTTATGATAACTAATTTACTCCAGATAATGGTGAGAAACTGTTTTAAGTCTCAGATAGAAAATCTATAGTTACATATTTTGGTTGATAAGTTAATAAGTTTTCTAATTTTTATTTAGCTTTATTTATTATAGGTAGTTTAGTATAGTTTTTATATATATATAACATTATTGTTATTTAATCAGATGTTATTATTTGTAATTTTATATAATCTCTTAAGTTTGTATTGCCATTAAAGATACAAATGACTTTTAAACTAAGTCCTAGTTTAAATAAAGCAATATTTTACAGAAGGAGTTATCGCAGTGTATTTTTGAAAGCCATCGACCCAACAAACGTTCAATGTGAATTTACTAGTTCTGAAAATTTTACCGACCACCTAGAAAGCCTCCACAAAGGAAACATGCGAACAAAATATTTGAGCCTGAACAGTTGAAATTTCCGTCGTGTCCGCCGTTAGGCGACTGTCACGTGCGATACATACGCCATTTATTTGTGCCGGCCTGCTTGTGACGCACACTCATTCTCCAAATATTTTCGTAGTTCGAGCGAGAGTCAGGCACAACGCGAGATGCTCTGATATACGTCGCATTCCTCAGTTACTGTGAGAACTTGACAATTCACAGTAGTTTTTGAAGCGCTTTTGGCTCTGTATGTCCAACAACCTTTTCCGCTGCTATTTTCCGGACGTCATATTCTGGCATTTTATGTGACTGCGGCGGTTGTTAAAGACGTTTTTCTTAATAAACACCAACAATCTTGAAAATTGGTTTATTTGCACTACGGTTCTCAGTCTTGATCTTGACTGCAATTTTTTACTAAACAGTTCTCTTGAAGATAAATATCAATGCGTACATGTAGGTACCTACTATAACAGAATATTTTGCTTTTTAACGTTTATTAATTTGTTGTTAATTTTATGTCAATTATTGTTTGTTTTTGTCAAGTATTTCTTATTTATGTATTATTTAAAAGCTACTAGGTACCTACTTAAAACATTTCTTTTTGTAAAAAAAAAACTACTATAAGTCGTTCTATAGATTAAAATTATATATCCCCTTAATATTTTATAGCGTACTACCATTATCAGCGCCATAACTTACAAAGATAATGGCCGTTACATGCTCCCAAGAATCTTATATGCAACATTATAAGTCTCATAGGAGCCAAAGTGGAGTGGTTGCGATTTTGTATAATAGCTGATCCTGTAGTGTGCCGATATCCCATTTATATAACGGGCTTATAGAGTGGTCAGCGAACCACCGCTTCGCAGTTCCCCTAAAAGCTTTCCTACAATCCACTAAACTACATTCCGTTCCACAACGCTGTAGTGCATTTATTCCTCCGAAAGCCTACAAAATCATTTATGGTCGGTTAGCTAGCCAAAATGTTTCTTTATTTATAAAGAAACTCTTCATTCCTGTTTATGAAACAGTTATCTTTTTGATAGAAAAACATAAATCAGTACGTCATAAAAAGTAATAGAACCTTAATAAACCGTTTCAAATCGCAATTTTCCTTGTTATTTAGCTACAAAGAAGTTAAATGCTTATTTCTTTGATAAAAAATCTCGTGGTTTAGTCTTTTGATAAAGAAAACAGTAATAGGTAAAAAATGAAAATAAACAAATTACGAAACCAAAACATTACAAAGGATATTACGTTAAGACATGCCTTTCTTAAGTACTTTTAACATCGCGTAAACCGCTGAGTGAGCAATATAAACACAAAATTCGTTTAGAGTTCCAGCCCGATACGCGTTTGCTACACAAATGTTTTTCATTTCCTCTGGAAATTCATTCGATTTTCACGTTGGTTTATGGTGCGCAGGGGTCTATCTATCATTGGTTTCAGTTAAAGAATTTCTAGATTTGGTACTTGTTATATTTTTATACCATTGCACAGCCCATTTTACTACCAAATTAAATTTATATTTTTACGTAAAAGCATTTATAGTTAATTAAGCAAGAAAGTATCCCTCGTCTACTATAAAAAGGTGTAGTTTTATATATTGAATATATTCATGACAACGCAAATAGCTGATCCTTGAAAAAATAAGCTTTAGCAGTCTACAGTTTTAACTTTAAACTACTTTGTAAAGATTTAAGATACAGATATCGATTTTTAAAACATTTGCTGCGAGATTCAATGTCAAGCTACGCTAAGAGATTAAGCGACACCTGTTACATTATAATATCCAATGACAATTAGATATTTTCGTATATATTCGTATCTGCCTGGCGGTAAACAATTTGGCTTATATTAATCATGGATTGGCGAGAAGAAAGTCAAGAAGTCTATTCATTTAGATCAGAGACAACAGCGCACGTGCGCGACTCTATCTCGACCGGGTAGAGGTTAAAATACAACGTCTGGTTGCCGGAGAATGCTGCTTCGAAATTCATTCATTTTTACTCCGAATATCACTCGCTAGACCTGTTAGCTTGCGGAAAATCGTTACCGGCGTCAGCAATCGCCATGCGGAATAGTGATACACGCAACGCACCCACTTACACATGGATTCACGGACGCGGCTTCTTTACATCGCGCCACAATCGCCGGTCCCCGGGAACGTGGTCACTGAGCTAAGACTAGAGACACATACACTGCGTGACACAGCCAGCTAGGCGCGCGGTCGCGGGCGTGCTTTGCGCGTGGCGCGTGCAGCAGCGGCGTGCGGCGGGCGAGCGAGCACGAGGGCGTGTACGCGCGGCGGGACGCAGCTCAGGTGACGCACGGACGCAGCGCGGTGCGGTGCGGGACGAGCGCTCGCACGGGCCAGCGCCGACACACGACAGCCTCCGTCGCAATGACGAAGCGGCCGGGTACGCGCGCGCGCTCTACGACGCAGCCTCCCGAATCTGTCCGATTGGCTACGAAATCTCACGAGGCAGGGGTGAACAAACCCGCCACGCTTCTCCTTCTAACACAGTGACGAGGTTAAAAAGGATTTAGACTTTCTCGTAGCATTTTACGGTTCGATCGTCCTCAACGTACACTTTGTAAATCTAGACACCGTCTAAGTTGTGAACTTGTCTGAATTGAGTATAAATCTTAGAGATCTCTCCGCCGCATGTCAAGTTAATCGGATATATCTAAACGGCGCGCTAAAAGCTTGTGTCACAACCACGTTGCGCTTGTCTGAGATGAACAACCTTCTGATCAACTGCCAATGCCGTCGGTGTTCTAAAGACTATCGTACAACTAAATATACAGGACAATGAGAATAATTATTTTATGCTTTCATCGTAAAGTTTGTAAGATCGATAATTTAGTCCTAATATTGAAATACATAATTATTTTGACTAGGTACTCAATAAACGACATAAAAAGAACGCCAATAAATTGACATTTGAACGATTTAAAATTGTTGAGCGTTGATCGAAAACGATTAAAACTGCGCAAATTGATATCCCTGGGAACACGGCAGGTGACGTCGCTCCAGGGAAAATATCCATTGTGCTGGAGGCGGCGTTAACCACGCGCTGTATTCACAAGTCCTACTGCCGTCACTGTGGGGGCATTGTAACTAAAATGTTAGCATCAAAGACCGGTTGACACAGATGATAGAAACCATTGACTGACGCAATTTATATATACATATATTTTTATAAAACAAAGTCGGATTTTTTACACCATTTATGACTCCAAGCCCTGGACAAGATTTTTATGATATCTGCCCGTCGATTCCGAAAATACATTAGACAAAGTCACGGCGAATTCGTCAGTGAAAACTAGATTTCGTATTCCGAAATTAAGGTTTATTTGATGTTACTAAAGCTAGACCCGTCTAAGCCCACCTCTAAACTTTTCACCTGAGATTTCGACATCACTTGAACTTGAGTGCAGTTTCAGAATACGGTGAAAAGTACAAGTAATGTAAGCAGTGAAGTGAGTGTGAGAGGTGAGGTGAGTTTGGTCATTTTCGGAATCGCTCGGCTGGTTTGTATGATGTTTTCCATCCAGATATACTATACTATAAACTAGATATTATAACTAATAAAACATCGAAAAATACAGGAAAGAAAAATCTCGGCGATCATCAAGAAGTACAACGGGTGAAACCGCAGGCCACTGCTAGTTTCAAAAACATTGGTGCTGCACGCTAGGTACCAATCGCGGTATTTTCCCGCATGGTCCCCGGTATAAAGTAAGGGAGAAGCACTCCGGTGATTTAGCCGGTATGAGTCCGCCTTCCCCAGGGCGAATTAAGTCCATGAGGTAATCCTCATGGACTAAAAATATATCTATATCTATCTATAATATTTTTATATCCCCTGGATAAAAAAAAGGCTATGTACTATTTTATCAGAACCAATGCAGGTATATATGGATAACTAAATTCATTAACACAATCTTCATCAAAAATAAACTCGAGAATTAATATTTAGTACTAAGCACTTTATGTATTAAAATGAGTAGCGTGTAAAGCGGCTTAGGTTAATTAAATCTTTATCACGAAATTATCACGAAAGATTAAATAGCCTTCGCCCAGTTTAAAATAATACTTGTAATAGAACAAGCAAAAAGGACGACTTGATACTAAACATCTATACTCGGAAATGTATATATATATATATATATATATATATATATATATATATGTATGATCTGCATTGAAGCTCTGTATACCAATAACCATTTTTAAAAGAGTAACCTATGGAGTTTCTTGCCTGTTCTTCTCCATAGGAATTACATTTTGGAACCGCGCAACTAGCGTCATTTTACGTTTCGAAAGTGCCTGGAAAGGCCTACTTGAAATAAAAACATTTTGATTTTGGGAGATCTATCGTGTTTTTTTTAACTCGCTAATCTCTGGACCTACCAGTGGGATAGAAGGTGATGAAGATTATTGTATAATATTCATGAGGAATACTATTTTCATTTTAGAACAAGGTTTAGAACTCTGCGCAAAATATGTAAAATCTATGAAACTATAACAACAAGTGATTTTAGTCACTAATGACAGCTTATCTATATCTACTAAGATTTTTTGTTTGTATTTTTTGTTTGTATTGAATAGGCTCCAAATCTACTGAACCGATTTAAAAAAACATTTTACAGTTGGGAAGCTTTCTACCCCCGGATGACAGAAAATATTATATATTAAAAAAAATGGAGACTGCGGGCGCAGCTGCGGGAAACAGCTAGTGTTTTAATAATTCCCGTAAAAAAAAAAAACACTTAACATACAGGTACAAATTTAAAACGATGTGTACGGGTACCATATTATAACACTGTGTTACGATTTAAACCTAGCTATTAATTTAAATGCATTTCCACTTTTAATATACAATCTAGTTAAGACTACTGTGTATAGTTTGTAGACCGCGCTACGAATTCGTAGCTCGTAGCCGGCGAAACACTAACGTAGCCCCTAATTCCTTTTGTTGTTTGAAAGCTTTTGCATAATCGCATTTAAAACATAAATAAATATTTGTACAAAACATCTGCTTTTATTCCAATGAAGTTTGCATATTTGTGTTAATGTTGTTTTGGAGTAATAAACCTCTTATTATGAAACTGTTAACTCTGAACAACAGTAGTACTTTGTAAGTTAAGGTTATATAATAAATATAATGTAAGAAAATGTTTAAATTCAACCTTATGTACTTATGAATGGCATTTCAAACTAAGCTTTGTTTGTGTTCGTTGTTTTTGAGCAGTAAGATACAAGAGCACTGGAGATTTTTTTTCTATTTTTAAGGATCTTTTATAAATGTCAGTCCATTAGGCCTTACCTTAAATTACAAATAGGTACATTAATGATTACTGCCATGTAGTGCTAGTTCATATAACACTGGGGTTCATAAGACTTGAAATACTATACCTACGCTGCGACTATCCAAGTAGATTTTTTTTTCTTCTCTGTAGTGAGTTGCGAAAAACAAACAGAATTAAACATCTTAGAGAAAAATATGTAAATGTAATCTATAGTCTATAGTAATATTATAAAGCTGAAGAGTTTGTTTGTTTCCTTGAACGCGCTAATCTCAGGAACTACTGGTCGTATTTGGAAAATTATTTCTGTGTTAGATAGCCCTTATTGAGGAAGGTTATAGGCTAGTTTTTGCCGCGATAACCGACCACCACGCGGGCGGAGCCGTGAGCAAACGCTTCAGAATAATGTTTAGTTAGATAGCCCTTATTGAGGAAGGTTATAGGCTAGTTTTTACCGCGATAACCGACCACCACGCGGGCGGAGCCGTGAGCAAACGCTTCAGAATAATGTTTAGTTAGATAGCCCTTATTGAGGAAGGTTATAGGCTAGTTTTTGCCGCGATAACCGACCACCACGCGGGCGGAGCCGTCAGCAAACGCTTCAGAATAATGTTTAGTTAGATAGCCCTTATTGAGGAAGGTTATAGGCTAGTTTTTACCGCGATAACCGACCACCACGCGGGCGGAGCCGTGAGCAAACGCTTCAGAATAATGTTTAGTTAGATAGCCCTTATTGAGGAAGGTTATAGGCTAGTTTTTGCCGCGATAACCGACCACCACGCGGGCGGAGCCGTCAGCAAACGCTTCAGAATAATGTTTAGTTAGATAGCCCTTATTGAGGAAGGTTATAGGCTAGTTTTTGCCGCGATAACCGACCACCACGCGGGCGGAGCCGTGAGCAAACGCTTCAGAATAATGTTTAGTTAGATAGCCCTTATTGAGGAAGGTTATAGGCTAGTTTTTGCCGCGATAACCGACCACCACGCGGGCGGAGCCGTCAGCAAACGCTTCAGAATAATGTTTAGTTAGATAGCCCTTATTGAGGAAGGTTATAGGCTAGTTTTTGCCGCGATAACCGACCACCACGCGGGCGGAGCCGTGAGCAAACGCTTCAGAATAATGTTTAGTTAGATAGCCCTTATTGAGGAAGGTTATAGGCTAGTTTTTGCCGCGATAACCGACCACCACGCGGGCGGAGCCGTCAGCAAACGCTTCAGAATAATGTTTAGTTAGATAGCCCTTATTGAGGAAGGTTATAGGCTAGTTTTTGCCGCGATAACCGACCACCACGCGGGCGGAGCCGTGAGCAAACGCTTCAGAATAATGTTTAGTTAGATAGCCCTTATTGAGGAAGGTTATAGGCTAGTTTTTGCCGCGATAACCGACCACCACGCGGGCGGAGCCGTGAGCAAACGCTTCAGAATAATGTTTAGACGGAATTTCGGCCTCGGCGGCCAACCACTAGTAAGATCAGCCATTTTGGCAGATTATTATTTAATATCATACCTAAGTACCTACTTCTTAACTGGCTAATAAAAACAGTAATATCAAGTGAAATCAGCAATTTTCGCAGATTTGGTATAGGTAGGTACCTAGTGCACAAGCGTGTGCGCAAACACAAGCAAATCCTCTGTTCTTTCACTCTCATAGTCCGATGTGACAGCAGACCGGCACAGTCTAACATCATACCAAAGAAATTCTTAACTGACAATCACAGCAAACCGTTAAAAAGGCCTGCCTATCTTGTGCTATCAGTGAATTGAAGCCGATTCTAATCCTCCACAGTTTCAAACACAACTTATTTGGTGCAGTAGATAGTTAATAGACTACTTAAAATATAAATATTTTGCCATACGCAATTTCCGTTTCCATTTAAACATAAAAAAAACATGCCGCTTTCACATGATTTATAGACTTACTCTCAAATTACGGCCTATTTAAGGGGCTGCACGGCGAATACGATTTGACAACATATTCAATTGTAGCCTTTCGTACAGTTAAAGGCTGTGTTTTCACCAGAGATGTGCAAGGACGCGTAGCGAAAGATGTGTATTTTAAGAACCAATAGGATCACTTTATTCACCCAGCCTCGCTCAGCGCAGCTTTAATGGAAACGGATCTCGGAGCGAGGTTTTTGCACCTACAGACAAAAGAAAATAAACATGTGTGCGAGGAATGTGTTATGTGGGGTGTGCTATGACGCAAGCAGCGGTAGTGGCATGCGCGCTCCGCTCCCCCACATGTCATCCCGCTCGCATCTTAAACGAGCCCGCCAAACATCCTCGCACCGCACATCTGTGCACCGTTACACAGCGCCCTCACGCCGCCGCCCAGCCACCTCCACATCTCTTGTGGAAGTGTCTTAATTTGCAAGATCATCTCAATAAAATAAGACTAATTGCGGCAGTCGGTGCCCAAGTGAAATCCGCGGCCGAGCAAACCGGCTTTCAGCAATCTGCATATCAAATAGATTTGCGGTCAAACAGACCGCCGCGCGCCGCCCGCTGAAAGCTAAACCTAGACTTATTTATAATGTTTCTAAGAATAACAGATGCTAACCCCACCGTATTCAATCTATTGGTATAAAGGGTAGACTTTTAACGTTTATTTGTAGGTACCTACGAACTAAGTCTGGTTTTTGTTAAGTAGGTAGGTACTTATATCCAAAACGCTTTTTTTTTCTATTTAGGTAGGTACATAAATGTACCTGTGCATCTATACCAAATGTTGCGAGTTGCATTTTGACGCATTATAGGACATAAGTGAATTGATAAATTGTTCCTTTTAAAAAAGCTACATACCTATCTACGAACTAGTTTTACGCAACAAACTGTTTAGCAGAAGTAGTAATTATACTATCAATCAATCAACTCGGCCTATCGCGGTCCACTGCTGGACTTAAGCCTCTTCCAAGTTGCATCACAACACCCGGTGTTCCGCGTTCCGCATCCAGTCCGACCCAACTACCTTTTTCAGGTCATCGGTCCATCGGGTTGCGGGCATCCCACACTACGTCTCTGGGTCCTTGTGCTATGGTGCGCAATCATGGGTTGTTTGTTCTAAGCCGGATTACACGATGCCAAGTAGGTACTTATACTACAGACATATATTATTATCATAAAAAAAAAACAAATAGAGGCTTGAAAGAAGCGCGTGTGAATGAAAAGGTGAGGGGTAAGCGTTTGTCGTGGTACATGGACATGTTATGAAAGTAATTTATCTAAGCAAGGTATGAGTATGACCTGTGGTATGACTGTGCATGGGTATGAGATGATGGTAAAAGATGATATGGGAAAAAAACTGATTCCTGCGATGACGAGTAATAGAAATAAATGAATGGAAGGATAATACGCATTCCGCCGACCCCATATAATGGGAAAAGCTGCTGTTTCGGGTTCACAAGTTAATTTATATCGGTGTTGTTATTATAATTTATTCATTATTGTTTTTCATGTTGTGCACAGACAGTTAATTATATTCTGCCAGTCATATTTTGGGTGATACGACAATGGACATGGAAGGAACAAGACAAAAAAAATATAGGTTTATTATTGTTGTTATATGAAATTTGTTTTATTGCCATTAAAAAATTTGTAATTAATTTATAATCAATATACATAATTTTAACAGATAGCATGATATTTTTACAAACAAACATCAGGTAGACTGTATTCAACTGTTGAATCTAAAAGGGGTACAGCGCCCTTATGTTCAAGAGACATTTCAAAAGCATCTCCATCTTCTGTAAGCTTATCGAAGAAATAACTAGTGTTGACTTTACTGATGACAGAATTATTAAAATTATTACTTATCCTAAACCTACTTTTCCTAATTGGACTTTCATTTGGCGTGGAACAATTATTCTGGATCTGATTCAGCACAGATTTCCTCATGGATAATTTCTTTGGAGTCGAATACTTCTCAAAGACCAGTCGCACTAAACAATTATCAACTTTCGCGGTCTTTGCTTTAGGAGATCTCGTCACTATTTTGTTGATAATATCCGATAAATCACTTGCATCGACATCATCTTCAGAACTATTCAGTAAACTCAAATAATGTTTGTTTGCAACTTTGTTTTCTTTATCATCACCGTTAGAAACCTTACACTCGTCAGTCACCGCACCGAGGTCTGCGTAATTATCGTCGCAAGTAATAGACATTTTTCTAAAGCTTTGCCTCAAACTTTGCATAGATTTTTTACTGATCCTTCTCTTTTTGGTTGCTATAAAGCTGTGTAGCGTCTTTTGTTTCTTAGTATTGTTTTTTATTTTCCTCTTAAGCTTGTTGACTGGTACGCTAACATTGAGAGCACTAGTATTGGGGTCTTTATGTTCTAAGCCTTTAGACGTATTTAACTCTTCAACAGGTTTTATATTTTTAGGTTTTCTATTATATTTCCTTTTAGGTTTAGTTTCGTTGTCTGGGTTGTCGTTTTCTTTCTTCTTTCGGGTTCTAGTTTTCTTCTCTTTAGGTGGTTTCTTGATGGATTCTTCGTAAGCTTCTACTATTTCAGGGTAGTATGTCCGCATCAGATCTTGTCTTTCTGTTGTTGTCCACGCGACGGCCGGATCTTCATCTGCTGTAAATAAACAATGATTTTGGAAATTCGCCTGATCTTTTCAAGAAGGATTCGAACAGGAAAAGGTGCAATATGGGCTTACCATCAAACTGGTTGTCCGGAATAAGTCCTTCATATTGGCCATTGATGTCGGCCCATACTACTTCATAGCTTGGGACACCTGTACCAAAAAAGTATTTTTGTAATTAAACTAAGTAACAAGGATTTTTTTTTTAAATTGTGAACAAACCATACTAATTATTGCTACTTCATTTCTTATTTTATGAAATCTCTCACCTCTAGGATTTCTCTTTTTCTTGATTAACGTGGCTTGGATAGTCCTGCAAGGAACATTATCTTGTAAGTGCCATTTTGTTAACAACGGTAGGAACTTCTCCACGCAATACCTTTCCGACCAATCCAACTTGCTTGTCATTAGTTTCTGTAAAGATGAAATACAATTATTTTAACTATAGTGGCATACATTATGTAACCGGAGAAAAAGGATTGGAAAACAAAGGAGGTTTTGCTGCAATAGAATAAAAATAAGGTCACAGTGTAACAAAAACCCTGTCCGATCCCTGAGAGTATTATTCGGTATCGTAATGCGAACACATATACGTAGCCATTTAATGGATTGGAGAATAAATTTTTTCCCCAGTCTAAATATTTAAATACAAATAAAAACTGATCCAAGGCAACAGCTGAACAACTGACCGCTCCTCAAAGGTCACGTACTTACTGCCTACAGTTTGGTGTCAAAGAAGCCGCCTATGCGAGACGGTTCATGAACTACCACGAATACGCCTTTATGGGATATGACAGGGGTTTTGTTACGTGTTGTATAATTACCATAAATTGGATCAAGCTTGGCGTAGGATACTTCAGTTTATCCACGTCTATCTTCTCTGGCGGCGTGTGCATGAATTCCTTCATAACTTTGGGCTCCGGGAATGGCGCGCCACACGTTAAGGCTCGCTGACGAAGTGATAGTTCACGCTTTACTTCTGCTACTTTTGATCTATTAAACAGTACATGAGACTTTTATAAAGCTATATTACTATATTTTAATATACAGTATATAATACTTGCACGATTACATCACACATTAATGTGTTGTGCATTTTACTTTTTTACAATATATTATACTTTTTTTTTCAAGTTCAGAGAGGTCAGCCTTGTTATTGTAAACGTGTATTAAGAATATAATAATAATAATCTCCCGACCGAATTTCGGCCTCAGCGGCCAAGCTCTAGTGAGATCAGCCATGTACGCAGGAGATATTATAGTGCACAAGTGTGTGCGCAAACACAGATGCACTCTCTGTTCCTTCACTCTCATAGTCCGATGGGACGGTTGACCGACACGACCGGAGAGGGATCAGGCCAACGGCTTTACGTGCTTTCCGAGGCACGAGGATGTAAACATCGCCACACTTCCTGACTCCGAGCGGTACCTACTGAGAATTTCTAAACTCAGTAAATACTTTTTGCTCGACCCGGGAATCGAACCCGAGACCTCGTTCACGGCAGTCGCGCTTGCGACCACTAGACCAACGAGGCAGTCAAAAATTAATAATAATAATAAATTTATTAATTTCTCTCACAAAGAGTACAGGTGGTACATAAGCATTGTCTCTTATATAATCTTCATCGTGATAGCTGGTGCCTATTGAAGGTTTGTAAAAAGCTGTATTACAGGTCACCAGTCTATTCAACAATTACAAATAACCATTTTTTTTATGTACCTGTTGCCCGAATACTGAATGATGCCACCATTAAGTCTCATGCTGTCTCTGTCACTTTAAGGTATGAAGTAGCGATAGATATACATTTAAGAACGTGTTAAAGTTAATTAGCGTTTCAGTATTTGGTTGCAAATTTCACCTATCAAGATATCAAGCATCATTTCACCATAGTACTTTTAGTGTAGTGCAGACAAGTGCTTAAACATAATGGTCCTTATAGCCGGATAATAATACATACTACTAATACTAAATAGCGATAATACACTGACAATAATATTATATAAAAGGCTAGATAAGTTTATCTACTTACAGATTTTTTTTAGAAAGTAAATGAGAAGTCAATAAGATTTCGTCAACTCATACACTTCTTTTACTTAGAAAATTATTTTAAGTCGTCAATAACTTTAAAAGCCTTGAATGGACCATTGTAATATGTATTCTTTTTATTTTTTCGCGGTGTTAGCTCCACTATGTATACAAATACTCATAAATAATTACTTATGTCCAGTATCGTCACAACCGCGATGTGTAACGCAGATGGGGCACCCGTTGCGACCGTGCGTGCGACCAGCGTGGCCGCAGCGGTCACACCTTCCCGGCACGTTCAGCCAGCGGTTCTGTTCTTCGTAATGCTGAGGATCTGTTACCCATGACAACAGCCTAACGAAAACACAATCTCATTAGAAAGTAAAGTTACATTCTGCTTCGAATTGTACTATATTTGAAAAATTGAAGATAGCAAAGATATTGAACTTGTGTTTCTAGTTTTCAGAAAACGTCAAATCACATGCACAAATAACATGCTTAAATAATAACAATAGCTACCTTGGTACAACCTCTTTTTCAGGAATATTATGCAGGAAGGTTACAGCTGTGGTTATGGACGAGCCACACGCTCCAACGCCGTAGTCACACCCGCACAGTAAAGCGAGAGCTATCATCTTGTTCCGACCAAACCCTTAAAACAAATAAAAAATCTTTTACCTTTTTATAAAAGGATCTAAGAACAGGGGCCCAATTCTCCTATTTTTAAACCGTCCGATGGCAGTGTAATGATCGTAATGTCGACGATTTTGTAAAAAAAAAATAAAGCCCATTAAGTTTGAAATGTCAGTAAGGGATTACCAAATTATTGGCAATCGTGCTAAGATACTATGACATACACGATTTCACAGATTAAATGCTTAGAAGAATACCAAATGTGCCAAAATCAATCGAAACTACGATCATTACACTGCCATCGGACGGTTTATAAAATAGGAGAATTGGGGCCCAGAACTTACATAGCAATTTTCAATTAACTTAATATACAATGCAAGTAGTTAATCTCCTGTTTGAATCTGGTTTCTTTATTGGGTACAACCCTATAAGTATTTTTGTAAGTACTACCGGCACCTACAAAAAATATTATATTTATTTACTAACCATTGCTTTTGTACATGACTTCTGCATCATAACAGTCGACGGAGCCCTGCAGGGCGCCACCGCCGGCCGAATTAGAAACGCTAAAGTTACGGTACACTCGTCGGGCACCATATGCAAAGCAGTCCGAATCTTGGGACACCACTGCATCAACCAACTGTAACATAGTTAACAATAATACTTTCTGAGGTTAACGCGAATTTTAGACATTGAAATAAAATTAACTACTGTTTAATTAGTATAATTATTTTAAGATTCTATTAAGGTTAGTGACGCGGCGGCGGCAGTCGACTCGCGACACCGCGTCAGCTCGTGATTAAGGACTCCTAGGGCCTTATTCGCTAAGTACACACAAACGCAAGACGCAGATTATGGTTAAACTACCCTGGGTCGCAAATCTTTTTTGTGTTCTGAGACTCAGTTCAGAGTTCAGTTTAGACCATTTAACAGACTTTCACTTAAAGTATATAAAGTCGAAAGAAGCATGTTATCTGCTTAAGACTTAAAAATAAGGCCCCTATTCAGTCTGAAACCCGAGAATGCGCGTGATTAAGAATACGTTGAATCTTTAAACAATTATGAATTCGTCCTACAAAAGTTTACTATCGCGGTTTATTTAGATTTTTGTGCCCTTCAGTTGGTGTCATGGTGACGGGTAGACTGCTTATCTAACCTTGACCATGACACTTGCAAACTTTAAACGTCGGGAACTAAATTCACTAATTTCAAAAGACATTTTATTTCAATAGATAGCAATATTACGAACTCGAAGAAGAGAACTAGAAAATAATCTCAGTATTTAAAGCTATTGCAATAAAAAAATGTCATGACATAGATAGGTGGTAAAGAGAAATTTATAGATAAATAAATAAATATCTTGGGACAGCTCACACACTGCCATCTGATCCCAAACTAGGCAGAGCCTGTACTATGGTAACCAGACAACTGATAAACATACTTATATATTTCGAAATACACAGAACAAATGATTGTGCTCGTCACACAAAGATTTGTCCTGGGTGGGAATCGAACCCACGACCTCCGGCTAAGCAGTCAGGGTCACTAACCACTAGACCAACAGGCCGTCAATGGATTGGAGAAGATGGATTGGAGATTATTTAAATTCCACCTTTGAAAGTGAAAGATTTATAAGCATTAGATTATACAAAGTAAATACAAACACCTTGTTCATTTAGATGGGCGCAGGTCGCCTCTGCCTCCCCATGACCCTTAACACATCGGACTCCAAGTGTCTTCAGTAGCGATTCACACTGAAAACTCAAAACAAAATATTTAATTGGGTATTCTTACTATTTCTTAATACCACTAATATAATTTTAATAACTTTTACTTGTATCTCGGTATTGGAGCAAGCAGATGTCTAATTATTTCAGTATTCCAGGTTTATCCTACTAATCTTATTAATGTGAAACTGTGGATGTTTGTTACTCAATCATGCAAAAAAGGCTGAACGAATTTAGATGAAATTTGGCATGCATTGCCTTTGACATGGAAAAGAACATAGGCTAACTTTTATCCCCATTCCTTAAGTAGTTTCCAAGGGAATATTGAAAATTCTTTCCGAGCTAAGCCGTGGGCAGACAGCTTTGAAAATTTGTATTTTTCTCTATTATGCAAGCTATAATACGGGTGAAAATTTTTATTCATTTTTCATTACTTTTACATTTTTCATTTCTTTTTGGAACCAATTCTGAAGTCCACCCAGACGAAGTCGCGGGCAGAAGCTAGTAATTTATAAATACGTACTTCTTTGAGAACATTTTTAAAACGTTTTCTAGCAACATCAGGCTTCTTGTTGGTAACTGTGGTCTCAGACCTAGGTGCAGCACCCTTAAACTGCACGGCATTGCGGGCCGCCATGACATCTCTTTTAAGCTCCGGTGCATCTCCCTCCAGCACAAATATAGGCTTAATGTCAGCCAAAATCAAATACACAGTTCTGAAGAATAAGTTCCTGAAAAATTAAATTTTGTGATCATGGAAAAACAGTACCTGGAACTGAAAGAGGAAGGAAAGTAACACAAGTACATGGGTAGGGGTCGGGGAGTCTAGCAAACATCATAGGTAGTAGGAACTCTCAGAATATAATTTTGTTTTTGAATCCTCTAGATTTGATAGACAACTATTGTTTTGTTTTTATATTTTTGGAGGCCTAAGTATATTTAATTTTGTTTTTAGGTTTAGATATCTTTTGTTTTTAATAGATTTATATAAAACTGATTCTTAAAACACACAATCTTTAGTAGACTTATGTTGTGCATGTGTACCTATTAGGTAAACACAGCATATGAGTATGGCCGCCAAAAATTGTACATTTAGGAAAAAAAATCTGTCCCACTCATATCGAGACTCAAAAATTATGTATGTTATTTTATTATTATGTCGTTTGAAATGGATTCTAATTTGTTACATTATCTTTGATGAATGTAAATAATTTAAATTTGTTTTAATTTACTTAAAGTGCTGCTTTTTTATATTTTTGTAACAAGTTATTTTTTGTATCCATACAAAAATCGTGTGTCCCGTTAGCACATTTCCTACTTTGAAGTCACATAAATGTACACAACTTTTAAAAATACCCTTTAAAATTGGTATTTCTGGATTATATTATCAATGTACTAGGTTTACTTTTTAATTTTTTTTTAAATAACGTAATTTAACTAAATATAAAACTAATTTAAAATTGTGTCCCACTTTTTTTCCCGAATGATACTTCACGCTTGTTACCACTAATAACAACGAAATACAGACCTCGATTTTCGGCCGGTAAAAATATTTTAAGCCATGGCATAACCAGCTCCAGGTTGGCCAAACTACGGAAAGAAATCGACTTTTTGTTTTCTGTAAAAGTGGTGTTTACGTCAGTCGGCTCCGTTGTCTCGTGAGTTTTTAACGATTTTATGTGTGATTATGAACGGTAAGTATGCAATTATACTATATCATATTAAATTGAGTGTCTAGATAGACTATTTTTCTAACAAATTTAGTTATAATGCATCCTACAACGTCAATATTGACATAATAATGTATTTTTTAGGGTTTGTCCACAGCCATTTTGATTCACGAATGATACCGTGTGTTACTAATGTGTTACGTAACATACGTGAACGATTGTTAAGAGTAGTACACATCTAAGAATCCAAAATAGAAAAGCTGCACAGCTAGTATTTTATATTCGCATTAAATTAGTGGTAATTGCTTCAAGTTGTGCTGGTGCTAGAATATTAAGCTCAAGAGTAAATTAGAATGCTTACTTTATTGTTTGTAAATGAAAACAGATTTAGTTTTTTTTTATTTCGCGACCCGCTCGACCAATTATCATGGTTTTTGTTTTTTTTTAATTTATCTCCGCCTTGAATAGCAGATCAAATATAAAAAAAACAAGTGAATTATATTAAAAAACGGGTAGTTTAACTTTAGGGGTATGGTTGGGTAGATAAGAGTAGGGGTAGGGTAGAATTTAAAGCGTAGAGGTAAGAAAATCACGTGTACAAAGTTGCACCTGGCTGCTAGTTATAATTAATTAATTTATGTTTTTAGATGGCTCTAACTGCAGCGGAGAAACAGAAACGGAACAGAACAGGAACGATTGAGGGCTAACTAAACCCGCAAAAATTTGAAGAAGCTAAGATAAAGAATGCTGCGCGGAATAGAGAAAGGAAGAAAATTAATTTAACTACTAAATAATGATGATTGTTAAACTAGTCCTAAGTGACATATAAGTACCTAAACATTAAGTATATTTTTTATAATTACACATGACATTCCAAAATACAGAATTCCTTAAATATAATTTTGTTTTATTACGGTTTGAAACTATAGCACGCTATATGCACTAAAAAGTTAAAGTTAAAAGAAAGGACCAAAAATTATTAGCATTTTTGGTACAGTCTGCACTAGGCTTAAGAACGTTCACGTGTGTTAGATTTTTCACGTGTGTTACCGTGTGTTACCAATTCACGACTGTTACTGTACAATTTTTGGCGGCCATACTCATATACGTAGCGTGCGCGGACATTAAAAAATTATTTGCATAAAAAGATGTGTTTGTGGTGACTGCGGTGGTGATCATTATTTGTATTCATGTCCGAAGTATAATAGGCATGCATATAAGAAATATTGTCTTTACTGTTTTAATTTTGTACACAATATATGTAATGCTGTTGGTATACCTAATAAATAAATAAGAAATAAATAAACTCTCCCAAGGTGGAGGAAATACATCTGTGTTGTTATATTAATAGGAACCTACTATAAAAATTACATAATTATGTGACTAGCGCATAACTTATCTTTTATTACTAACTGCGAAATTAAAACTTAACTTTCAATTAAAAATAAGAAAATTCAGGAGACGTACCTTAAATACAATTTTGGTTGAATATAATACTCGGTTACATTCTGACTGTCGCAGATCCATCCCGATAAATCAACTGCAAGGGTTTCTCCTCTTATCTATAAAGTAGTAATACTTAATTATATACAAACATGTAATTTTCAGATGAAGGACGAATTCCGAAACCGAATTGATTTAAAAACGTAATGTTATTAAATAAAGTAAGTTCTATCTATTTATTTAAGGTTGATGATATATTTTCTGATTTCTAAGTAAACTTTTCAAACTTACTTCGTGTAATGCCTTTTTCTCACTGTAAGGGGTCAACACAGTCCACAAACCTTTAATTCCCATATTATGCCACAAGTTCTGTTAAATCCCATATATAATTAATCATGCTTGGATGAACCTACTAGGCGAAATAATAAATAAATACAATTATACATAAGTCTGCGTTTGCTTTTCGTTTATTTCCAAAATTAACCGACAAGTGACAACTCCGGCAAGTGACAACATGACAAATGTCAAATGACAGTTGACAATTGAAATCAATCAACCAACCTCAACCTACCAACCATGGTTCAGCCGTTCAGCCCGGTTCAGCCATGGTTCAGCCCCATACCAGATACAAGATAATTTATTTGTTCAAAACATGAGTTAGCATACAGGCATGCAAGGTGTTACAATTTTAGTAAAATATGTCCATTCATGTATTGCCTTTGCGGCATACAAATATAGGAATTTCATTCAATTTCCCATGCCCCCTTCCACAGAATACTAATTTTATCTAATCTACACAAATATTTTTTGTTTGTTTGTTTACATTGAGTAGGCTCCGAAACTACTCGACCGAATTCTTTCACTGTTGGGAAGTAACACTAGAGATAGTGTAACTTCCCAACACACCGGTGAACAAAGAATAAATTAAATTTTCAAAAAAGTTAGGGATCCATACTAAAACTATTAATAACGTAACCCACCCATGGTGTGAAAAAGCTACCAAAAACTTTTTTACATGCGAAAAAATTGTGCGTGCGTTGTGAAAACATGTTGAAAACTATCACAGCTGACAGCTGTCATGTTGACATTTACTCGCTATGTTATGTGATGTTCAGATGTTATGTTTTCGTCTTTCGAAGTTTCGACCGAAAGTCCGAAACATTAAAAACAAACATGTTTATTCGAAGAAAGACTGTAAATAAAGAAAATGATGATGCAATTAAATGTTTATTTGATACAATTTCTCAAGAGCAGTATTCATGATTACTCAGTATCACCGATTTCTCAGTATATTAATTAAACTTCAATTCGTGTCATGCATTATGTTGATTACTGAGCTACCAAATTTGCTAATGAGTTGATAAGAATATGATAATTATTTCGGCGATACTATCATTATATACGTTACTCAGCGTTATCAGTCCGTGGTTGGGCCTGGCGACCAACGTAATCTTTACGAACCACGCTTTTTGGTCTATCTAAATTGATAAGTTACGAAACTTTGATTCAATTACTATTACACTCTGAAGACTGCAATCATGTCTTATTTAAGGCATCTTTACAAAAATGGGTGAGAGCTCTTTAATTATAATATTAAAGTACATTTTGTTTGTTGTAACAATGTAAATTTGATTAGTTATTATTGCAATTAATTACTTATAATTTTTGATGATGTTGATTTCATTTGACTGCTATCCAATCAATACCTAATAAATATGCAATTGTTGATAATTTTTCAGAATGTCCTTCAACTTGCAATATCCTGTAAGATTTAACCATGCACAGCAACTTAAGGAAGAAGTTCGGAGAAGGGAGATCAGTAAGGTTCTGATAGCCAATCGTGGTGAGATAGCATGTCGGGTCATGAGGACAGCCAAGAAGCTTGGAGTGAGGACAGTGGCAGTCTACTCTGATGCTGACAAACATGCTATGCATGTGGAAATGGTACAACCTTTATTCTCAATTAGTGTAAATGCTCACTTCAATTTAATAACAACAACATAATTTTCAATGCAATAATTTAATTTCCTTTTATTATTCACACAAGTTATAGCATTATAGTTTATCTGTTTATCTGACCTATCATTTTCTATACATATACATATAAACAAAGATTGTTTCATTCATGTATACTAAAAAACAAACCTATATTTATAATTATGTTTTTACTGACTATAGCAAAGCTAACAGGAATGGTAATGTGTTTGGCAGTCTATGCATGAGTATAGGTATGTATGTAGGGTCCTTTCGCCGGTTTCGCGACCACCTTCAGTAGGCGACCATTTGACGGACTAAGTTTCTTTAAATCAAGAAAATAGTATTTGTAGAGGTAACAGATATAAAAAATAAATCTAACGTGCTTTATAAATAATTATGAAATAAGAATTTACGAAGTTTGAAACAAATGGGTTAACCCAGAGCCGAAAAAATATTGCTAAGTGCGCGTCTTGATTCCGTGATGAGTGGACGTAACGCGAGTTGAAAAAAAACTAACACTGCGCGCGGCGCTCAAAGGTAAGTTTTAATACTTATTTCATGTTTTACACACCAGTTACATGTTTACATTGTACAATCGATAAGTATGGGTTATAATTAAGTTGTATTTTGCTTTTTTTAAACTTATTTTTAAGATAAAATCAAGTGGTCGGTAACCGAAATGCTTATTTATCAAAAACGTTAGATAGCGACCACATGGCCGCAAACCGACGATATCAGCATTATTTTGTTTTGATTAATATGTGCCTAATGCTTTATACCGGACTGTTACAATTTTGAATGTAGTATTATAAAAGTTTTTCTTTGTAGTTCTTTGGTAAGCGACCACCAGTTTCTTTGTAAGAAGTTTGTTTAATTTACTTACAAAATTGGGCGCTAAACAGGTGGTCGTAAACCAAAGTAAGCGAAATAAAGACATTGGTTTCCGGCCACCATAATTTAGTATGAGAGAAATTACGGCCGCTAACAGAAAAATAAGTATGAACGTTTCATTGAGTATACGACCACGTCTGATTTTTAGAATTTCGTTTGTTATTGAAATGTCCGTTTCATAATTATTTGCTGTAGGTACCTAATCCGTCGAAAACTAAATATTACTATTTTTCAGTTTGAAACAAAATTTAGTCATAAAACGCAAACTAATTATTATTATTTTTTTAGATGGAGCTCCCAAATAATTTGGAATCAACAAAAAAAAAAGAAAAAGACTGTCCAGTGCACAGAAGAAGCACTGAAAAAAAGCTCTCGATGATATCCGGAAACAAGGGAAGAGAATAAGAGAAACATGCAGACTGTATCAGATCCCAAGGACCACGATACAAGATCGCCTTAGTGGGAAGAGGTGTGATACAATCGAGACAAGGGGACGTAAGCGTTTTTGCTCCACTAAAATCTAAAAAAAACTAGATTCAGATACTGTTGCAGTTTCCCATGTTTAATCTATCATAATTATGAATAAGAAAAGCGGAATATGGTCCCTAAAATATAACTATGTTGATTATTTTTAAATGTTATACCTACTACATATTAAGGATATTATTTGACCAATGAGTTGATTCTATTACAACTATGACTAAGTCTCTAAAAAATGTAAGATTGTTATTTTTTAAGTTTAAGAAAACATTACACCAAATGATTACCATTTTATTTTTATTCAAAGGCAAAAATTAAAATATTTTTAAGCGATTTTAATTGTTTTATTGGCATATTTTTCATATTATAATAGCGGTCGCAAACCAGCTCACTGGTGGTCATAAACTGATAAAAATGGTCGTAAACCGACGTTTTCGCTATATTTTCACTTTTTCAGCAATTCATAAATATTTTTGTATGAATGTATTTTATTTTATGTTTTGTATCCAAACTACATTATATTTGGGACAAATTTACATTAACATATACTATTTTGCGTGTACACAACATTTCTTTTTCCTCATCTTAAGCGGGCAACCCAGCTAACTGGTCGCTAACCGGCGCAATCACCCTATGTTTGTATGATCCACTGTAGGCCTAAACTACTGAAACAATTTTAATGAGTGAGGTGTCAATAGATTGGTAACTAAATCTGTTCTTGGTGCCCACATAATCTTAGTTGGTAAAAAAAAAGTAATTGTGACCACAGCTTTACCTTTACCACTTTTTTTACTTATGTATTTCTGGATTTTAATTTGAATGATTTTCTATTCTCGCCCCTTTTAGACCCCATTTTTGATGTAGTTGGGCGATAGTTTTTAACTTTATTTTTTACTCGCTGTATCTCGCAACTCCACCCGCATGGGTTGTATCTCCTTTCTCAGGCTCTAGAATAGTCTCTGTAACAAATTTTATTTTCATTGGTTCTGTAGTTTAGGCGTCATTACACACTCAGACAGATGAGACCAAAATAGTCATTTACAATATTAGTAAAGATTAAGTACCTATGAAACTTCTCTACTTGAGGCTTCTCAATTTCATTTAATTATTTATCATCATTATTACATCATAACATTGTTTAGAGAACTCATGCACTTTTTAATGTCACTTTTACAAATTGCAGGCAGATGAAGCATATCACATTGGACCTGCACCATCAACACAGAGTTATCTAAATGCTGCTAAGATTTTAGAAGTAGCCAAGAAATCCAACAGTCATGCCATCCATCCTGGCTATGGTTTTCTGTCAGAAAACGTGGAGTTTTGTGAAAAGTGTGCCAGTGAAGATGTTGTTTTTATTGGACCCCCACCTAAAGCTATTAGAGATATGGGTATAAAGAGGTGAGAATGTAAATAATTATTATATGTATATTAATTAATCTCCATGGCCCTGCGTTACGTTTACAAAAAAATATCTACATCTGATTTTTTTATTTTATTTATTAACTATGTTAAAATGTTATTGTGGTTTTGTGTAAGACAGTGGTAGATGTTTTGTGTGGGGATGTGGGATGGGTTGGATTCGTAACCGCAACCACATGATACAAGTCCGATGCGCTAGCCAATGGGCTACCGCCTCTTCCTTCCTTTCATTTTCAGTCTAACTGATCAGTCCAAAACAACAACAGCTTTAAGCTGAACAGCTTTAAGTATTCTGCTGTGAATCTAACTAGGCATCTAGTAATGATCTACAAACCCTATTATTTTCAGTACATCCAAAAAAATCATGTCAGAAGCTGGAGTCCCAATAGTAAAAGGTTATCATGGAGAAGAACAAAGCATTGAGAAACTACAGGCTGAAGCACAAAGGATAGGATTCCCTCTCATGATTAAGGCTGTCCGAGGTGGTGGTGGAAAGGTACTAATTGTGTTGCCTAAGTCACTTTTTACTCTACCAAATTGTTATGGATATAAATGTTCACTATATTCTCAAATTACCACCATCTCTGGTTGTAAGTACTACTTTGAGTACTCACCTAAACTTTCATCATTTGGCTTTTGCTTTCTACATTTTGATGATTTCGTATTAAGTAACCAGTTACTACTAACTTTTTAACTATCGCGTTGAATGATTTCAATAAATTACGTCACGGGACTTAACGCAAACTTATGCCTTAAATGGCAGTATATAGTTTCTTCATTTTTATTATTATCAGGGTATGAGAATAGCAATGACAGAAGCCGACTTTTTGCCGCAATTGGAGTCAGCGAAACGCGAATCATTGAAATCTTTTGGAGATGACAACATGCTGCTTGAACAATACATCACAGATCCCAGACATGTTGAAGTGCAGGTAATTTATTTATTAAGGTCGTAAGTTTACTTACCTTACTACCTTTAGTGAGAGTCAATCTAAAATCTGAATAAAAAAAAATCGAGTTTATATTTTTTATTTATATTTCTTAATATATAATATTGTGTGGTTTAATTGTAAAAAATAATTATATAGTCTTCGTTTAGGACACAGAACAATAGTCAATAGCCTAAGTAAGTACCTACCTATCTGTTCACCTCAGGTATTCGCCGATATGCACGGCAACGCCGTCCATCTATTCGAGAGAGACTGCTCTGTCCAGAGACGTCACCAAAAGATTATTGAAGAAGCACCAGCTGTAAGTTACTTGTATAACCCTATTTGCTATAATATCAATTCTAAGATTTACCAGTTCATTAAAAATACGTATGACGCTACTGTTGCCCGCGACTCCGCTCGCAATAGCGAATTTTATCAAGTAAAAAATATAGCTAACTTACTCAGGGATAATATAGCTTCTTAATAGTGAAACAGTTTTTGAGACAGGTCTAGTGGTTATTGAGTTTATTTGTTACAAACATACAAATTTTCTTTCTTTGTAATATTAGTTTAGATTTTTAACAGCTTTTGTACATGCATTTAACCATGTTTGCCACATAATAAAAGATCGCTTTGGTCCTCCTCTGACAGTTGCGTGTTTATTTCATTTTCTTTACAGCCAGGAATCTCAGAGGAGACCCGTAGGTCTCTAGGCGAGGCAGCAGTTCGTGCCGCAAAGGCTGTAGGCTACGTAGGTGCTGGCACGGTTGAGTTCATCTTACATCGTCAAACCCACGAGTTCCACTTTATGGAGATGAACACGCGTCTGCAGGTCGAACATCCCATTACTGAGATGATCACTGGTAGGTATTTGTTTATTTGGTCCGCGTATATAAGATATTCTTTTAAAAAACATGTAATATAGTCACCCATTGCGCATTCAGTTACAATAAGTAAATTGGGAACGAAGAAAAATTTACGTAGACAAATGATTACTTATAATTAGTGACCGACCGAAACATGTTATTTTGCCGAAACCGAAACCGAAACCGAAGGTTCGGTTTCATTGTAGTTTCGGCCGAAACCGAAACCGAAACCGAACCTTTTATATAAAAAAAAAGTCCTTAAAAAGTCGAAAAAATGTTAGTAAGACCGTTTTTTTTTTCTAAAATTAATATCTCGCCAACCTATAATTACAGGTTTCTACTTTCAAAGATTTATCACAATGAAATTTCAGCACAGTTACAGAGGTTCTGTTTGAAAATTTAACTACCCTATATAGACCAGGGTCGATAATTTTTAAAACCAAAAAAAATTACAGTAGGATGAAAGCCATTAGAAAAGGAGGGGAAAATGATAAAAACGAAAGGAAAAATAAATTACGGTCGATCCGAGCTCGGGAAGTGGGGGAGGGGGGGGTTTTAAGGGTAAAAAATGGTTTATCTTGATTTCCAGCAAAACTTCAAGTCCTATGGAAAAAAGTTAAATGGCAAAGTTGTAGGTAATAAAAAGATCTACAACTTTTGTATTTGCAATTTTTTCACATAACCTCAAAATTTAGGTGAAAAATTCAAATAACCAAGTTTTTGGTTATTTATTTTTATCTTCTTCAAAAATTTTTTTTTTCCACGAAATTTGGTGAAAACTTACCTTTTTATGACCCAAATACGCTGTAATTTATTTGATTAAAAATATTTATTTTTTCACCTTATTTTGAATTAATATAAAAAAAACACCCTAATTTTCAATCGGAAATTCACCCGTCAAAATATCGGATTTTTTCAAAAAGTATGGAGGTTTTTTGTTTGTTGAAATCTCTACTTTCTGATGGTGTAAAAAAAATATACATTACTATAGTAAATGTTCTCAGAAAATGCATAATCACTATGTACAATTTCATAAAAAAAATGTCATTGCTTCATTTTTTTTCAGTTTAAAGTTTATTTATTAAATTCGAATTACCATGTCATAGAAAATCTCACAAAATGATTCAGATGAAATTCTGGATGAAGAACCAATCTGGAAGAAAAACTGAAAAAAATTGAAGCTATGACATTTTTTTGATGAAATTGTTACAACAAACAAACTTTACAAATTTTGAAGGCTTCGGCCCTGGTCTAATAAAGTGAAAAAAAAAACACTATTTGTAACGCCATATTGCCAGCCGTGCCGAGCGCGCCCGACGTTAGCCGAGCGCGACCCGAAGGTACGATGTTGTAAGTTTCGGCGCGGCCGAAAGGTTCGGCCGTTTTTGGCCGAAACCGAAACTCGGGCCGAAACTTGATTTTTTGGCCGAAACTGGCCGAAACCGAAACCGAAACCGAAATTTCGGTCGGACACTACTTATAATGTACCATCATCATCATCCTCCTGCCCTTATACCAATTTTATTTGGGGTCGGCGCAGCATGTTTTCTTCTTCATTACTTTTCTATCTGCCGTCATCTCACAAGTAACATTATTTCTTGCCATATTGACTTTCACACAATCCATCCATCGTTTCTTTGGTCGTCCCCTTCCCCTATACCCACTAATAATTTACCCACATTTAGAATTCTCGTTACACTAATACCATAATTTGTTGACTAAGTAATTTTAACATAACGTATTTCATTTTAACACTTAACTGAAGATGTCTCAATTTCACTGAAGATGTAATTCACAAAACTTGTGTTAAAGGTACGGATCTAGTCGAATGGCAGCTTCGCGTAGCAGCGGGCGAGCAACTGCCTCTCTCACAGGAGGAGATCATCCGTCGTGGCCACGCGGTGGAGTGCCGCATCTACGCTGAAGAACCACGCGCGGGATTCTTACCCCGAGCGGGCACTTTGCACCGCCTCACACAGCCTACACCCGAAGAATTTGTCAGGGTATGTGACTGACCATTATTATTATTTATTTATTTTGAGCCTGAACTGTCCCACTGCAGGGCAAAGACCTCCCTTTCTTCCTTCCATTTTTCTCTCTGAAGGGCCAATTGAGGCCACTCCTTCTTAAAGGCGTCCAGTTCGTCCGTCCATCTCCGCCTGGGTCTTCCACGTGGCCTTCGTCTGTTGGGGAACCAAACTGTTGTGGCTTTCGCCCACATTTCCACTGGCATTCGGCACACGTCATGTCCGACCATGTGACTGACCATATTAAAATTAAATCCAAGTTCATCCCAGTGTCCCGCCGTTATGAAAAAAGTTCTTAACACGTAGTATTATTATAGCTCTGCAGCTTAATAATTGGAACTCTTTCTTTATTAAATGATAAGAAAATTCCAATAAGAAAATCAGATTCTCGGATCCTCCTCGTTTAAAAACTAGAAAGGTCAAACAAAAGTTGTTTGCAGTACCTAAATCATATTTTGCTGAACTAATGTAGTGATAATGTGAGGTATTGAAAAGATTTAGATAAATAAATTACATGTTTTACATTTTGTGCAGGTGGAGACGGGCGTCCGTGAAGGCCAGGAAGTGTCAGTGCACTACGACCCCATGATCGCCAAACTCGTCGTGTGGGGCCGGGACCGTAGCGAAGCACTAGCCAAGACCAGGGCAAAGCTGTCTGAATATCAAGTAAATATAAATAAATATTTTTATTCATTAAAAGTAAAAATGATGTATTAAGATTTAAGCACTACTTGTATTGATTTAAAACTAAACAAACGTAACAGTAAAACGATAATATAGGTGGCTGGCTTAGAAACGAACGTGAACTTCTTGCTGCGCCTGAGCGGTGCAAGCGCGTTCGTGGCGGGCGACGTGCACACCGCCTTCATCCCGCAGCACGAACAGGAGCTGTTCCCCAGCAGCGACACCAGGCTCAGCGACCAGAGCGCTGTACAGGCTGCGCTGGGACATGTAAGGATATCTTATAGATCTAGACTCTAAGTTGATCTTCTTGCTACGGCTGAGCGGCGCGAACGTGTTTGTGGTGGGTGTCGTACACAGCGCCCTCATCCCGAAGCCTAAGCACGAGCTGTTGCCCAGCAGCGACTCCAGGCCCAGCGACCAGCGCACTGTTGGGCGCTGGGACATGTATCTATGCAGCGAGAATTTTTAAATGCTACCTACCTACTCTAAATATTGGCTCTCCTTGAGGAACTCGCTCCCTCGGGAACCCTCTCCTGGAACATGCTCCTTCGGGAACCCTTCTCCTGGAACATGCTACCTCGAGAAACCTCTCTCTCTCTCGGGAACCCTCTCCCTTAGGATCCCTCTCTCTTAGTTACCCTCTCTCGGGAACCATCTCCCTTAGTATCCCTCCCCCTCGGAAACTGCTTCGGGAATCCTCTCCCTTGGTATCCCTCCCCCTCGGGAACCCCTTCCCTCGGGAACCCTCTCCCACAGAAATATGCTCCCTCGGGAACTCTGTCTCTCTTTCGGGAACATGCTTTGCCGGTAACCTCACCTTTAGGAATCTACTCCTTTGGGAACATGCTTGTTCGGGATTCCACTGCCTCGAGAATTTTTTGAATTGTGAATTTTTATCATTATAATTAATATGGCTTAAAGTTAAAAAAAATTACATAGGCTAATTTTTAACTGGTATCCATCCCAGCGAAACCAAAAGTGATATCTAGTAGTTAGATTAAAATAAATCATTTGTGTGTTTTTATTTTCTGACAGTTACTCAGCACTCAAGTGGCAAGCACGGTGACTGAAAACTGGAAAGGCATCTCCGTAGCGCCGCAGGCGTGGAGACCTAACTTCCAACTACAAAAAACTGTACCTTTGAGGTTCGACGAAAAAGGTTAGTGCCATTTTTAGGTTAGTAAACATTATTAAAAGTAATTTAAGATAGGCCTTAACTTAAGCAACATCAGGTTCGCTGCCTATTTATTTAAAGTCAATTTAATAATATCGCGAAACGTCCTGAAATAACAATGGCGCCGGTCACGCGCACAAAAAAAAATTTGGTCAGTCAGCACAAATCTAGCTAAATTGAGCTGACTGACTGATTTAAAAAAAAGTTAAGGATATTCAATGTTACTAGACCGACCCGAAAATGCTGTTTTTCTAGGAAGGTAAAATGTGATAATTTTAATTGGATAATGGTAGTTCTCAATGGAAATGTTTTCACTATTATCCAATTATCCGTGTTTTTGCAATATCCAATTAAAATCCAATTAGACTATTTAGTCGAAAGATACAACGCCTCTCTTAACCTTACACTTAACAGCACGTTATCTTATTGGACTTAGAGAATAAGGCCGACAGTGGAGCAGCACCTTTAAATGATTTACCAACTTGTATTTTCCTCCAGATATCACAGTAACCGTGAAATACGAACAAACACCCAACACATACCAGGTCAAGGTCAACGATGGTGAGTGGCAGCAGGTCGAGGCCTCGCTACAGGATAGCGAGGCGGGCCTCAGGTTGATCACGCTGATCGGAGACAAGAGGAGCAACGTTGGTCTCCTGATGCATGAGCAAGAAATTCATGTGTATGATGAGGTGAGACTTGAAATAAGATGTTAAAAATATTAATAGGTTCTTCTGTTAGTGGATGCGCTGAAATGTAGGTGTATACTGTCAGCAAAGTAAAATAATTTATGATTAGTATAAATATTTATTTAGCACGTCCACAGTAATCCAATAATTGTTAAAAACTGCAATATGTAACAAGTCTTAGACGGTATATTTGGCCCATATGCTTGCTTGATCTTAAATATATTCCTTTAGAGGAGCAAATTTTCTTTAATTTCCAGCTGATTTAAGTTTTATTGCTCATTGTATTTCATCAGGCATTAAGTTGAATGCTGACGCTATAACTAATTGTTATTTATTAACTAACTTGACTGCACGGATAGCCGAGTGGTATAGGTCACCACGCTGATTACCACTGTGCGCGACGTGCTGCGGGTTCGATCCCCGCATGAGACAAGCATTTGTGTGATCCACAAATGCTTGTTCCAAGTCTGGGTGTTCTTTGTGCATGTGATTTGGATGTTTGTGAAACCCCTGCGACACAAGGATTAAATTCCTTAGTGCGGGCGTCGTTCTAAAAAAAAAAAAAAAAAAATCGATATCAGATAAAATTACAAGATCAATGTATGTTGTTAGTAAATAATTTTACCTAAAGTTAGTTTCACCACACTCTATACACAAAAATTTAAACGACTGAAACTACGTGTGTAACCGTATACAGTAATCACACAAAACGAATTCTACCGAGAATAGAGGCGCACTATTAAGTATCACCATACACCCTGACCTCGGTGAACGCTAGAGGAGGGCGCTACATTGTTATGCCAGACCCGCACGGCGTTGTATGCCCTCAGTGTTTACCTGACCCATAGTCTACACATTAATAAAGACTGGCACTGAAAAGGGTTTTTCTTATTTGCATTGTACAACGTGCAAATCATCATCAGCATGTTATCTCTGATAGCTAACACCCTGCGCTCCCTTTTCTACGTCCAGGTCATCATTCAAGTCATGACTGATCTATGTTTGAATTTATTTATTTTCAGAGATATTTCAGTATGTTGCCTTGATAAATAACCTCAACCTTTTCGCCTCACCGGTTTCCTTCAAACTGAAATAACTAATTTAAATAATTCATTTCTGTAATTTAGTTCAAAGTAATATTATTAGTCATGAGCAAGGACAGAATAAAGTTCAAGATTTCAGAACCAAAGCGAATTCTTTGAAGTGAAAATCAAAACAAAATTTTATATTTATTGATCATTAAAAAGTCTTCAACCAGTGCGTCCTGCCTCTCATGACCTACGGCGGCGAAACGTGAACACTGACAATAGTCCATAAACTCAAAGTCGCTCAGCGAGCTATAGAGCGACCTGTGTTCGGAATTTCTTTGAAGGATAAAATCAGGAATGAGATTATCTAAAGCGAAACCGGAGTTACCGTCATAGCAATCTGAATTGACTTCTCTGATTGACTGACGTCTGTCGAAGGATTGACGGCCATTGGAGTAGACAAGTTTTTGAGTAGAGACCACGAATCAGCAAACGTAAGATGTCCCCGAGCCAGAAGGACGAAGACCTGACAAAGGTAGCTGGGTTGGGCTGGATGGGGAAGGCGGAGGACCGGGCGTTGTGACGCAACTTGGGAGAGGCCTATGCCCATCAATGGTCCGCGATAAGCTGAATTGATTGATTATAAATTATTTACTTAGCGCAATCTTTAAAGGCTTTTGAACTTAAGTAAAGCCGAGTGAAAAAGTAAGTAAAATTTATTAATCAGTGTCAATATTTCAAGAATAAATAGCGAAACACACAACATAATATCAAATGAAATTGATGACATAACATTAATCAACTCGCATACCTTTTTCTTGCTGACAGAACCGGCAAAACATTGGCATCTAAAGATATTTTGGCGCCACCAACAAAATAAATAAATTTTATTTTTGTCAAAGATCAGATTTTGTAGGCAGATCATACGTAAATAAAGGCAACGATTGCTTTAAAGTTGCTGCACTTGTAAGAAAAAGTAAAGAATTATGTAACCGGATCATTGCGAGCAGTCTTACCAAGGGATACATATTACCCATGTAAAATGCGGTATTCAGCTTAATCCGCTAAGACCGGAAGACTCCGACATAGCTTGGAAAAAGTCTAGACAGAAGAAGCAGATCATTGCAAGCCAGGATAGTTTTTGTTTTGCAAATATTCACGGAATAAAAGCGGCGGTAGCCTAATGGCTAGGGCGTCGGACTTGCGATCATGTGGTTGCGGGTTCGA